>CM060408.1:112390659-113640659 GCA_030545235.1 Helianthus tuberosus
CTTCCGGAAAAAACCTTTTCGTTCCTTGTCTTCCACAATGACCACAGCGTCTGTATTGCCACAGCATGTATAAGCTTCCGGATGTTCCTACCTCTTTGAACTTCGAGTAATTCAGCAAGCATATCCTTAAGGCTCCGTTCCGGGTTCACCACTGGAATTCTTAACCATTTCGAGATCATTTCCCATACCCTTTTAGCTAAATTGCATTCAATTAGTATATGATGTGCCGATTCATCAGCCGTACCACATGTTTTACATGTCACATTTGGAAGGTTCATACCTCTATTCCGTAATGCCAACAACGACGGAATTTTCTCGTCTACCGCTCTCCATACAAAAGTAGTACACTTACTTGGAACCCAATTATTCCAACAGAACGTATTGGAAGACGCATTCAGGTCCAAGTTTTGTCCAAGAGTTTGTTTAACATTTTTTACACTGAATTCTTGATTCTCAAAATTTTTCCAGTACCAAACATCATCTGATTGTGTCATAACCCGATTTTGCAATTGATTATTTAAACTCGCCATTTCTTGTTTCTCTTCAATACTGGCCGGTGCTCTTACCCAACTCCAATTCCATAGATTCCCTCCATTTACTTGACTGTAACATTCCTTCACAGCAGCCATTTTCTTTGTAGAGATCTGGAATAAAAGAGGAAATTGGTCTTTCAGTGGTACATCCCCTGCCCAGGTATCCATCCAGAATAAAGCTTTGTCTCCTTTCCCGACTTTGCACCTTAGATTAGTTGTAATATTAATGTTGTTTTTCATAAAATCTTTGTCTATGTCCCCAATACTCTTCCATACTCCTGGCAATGATTTTTTGAACGGAAACGGTTGAGCTTTTCTGTTGTTTGTGTGTATAGATTTTACTATTCTCACCCATAAATTTTCTGGTTCCATCTTCAATCTCCACCACCATTTTAATAAGAGTGCCAAATTCGTGTCTTTGATGTTGCCAATTCCAAGACCGCCGAAATCTTTAGCCGCCACGATCTTTTCCCATTTAACCCATCTAAGTTTATTATTTACGCTGTTGCCCCCCCCATAAAATTTTCTTCTAATACCTTCCAATATTTTAATAACACCCTCCGGACACTTGTAGAGGGATAGATAATAATTCGGGACGCAACCAAGAACCGCTTTTATGAGGACAACTCTCCCTGCAAAAGATAAGGTTTTTGCCTTCCAACTTGTTAATCTCTTGTTGAACATATCTATAACTTCCTTCCAGTTTGCTACTCTATTCATGCTGACCCCCACTTTTAGACCGAGATATACAAAGGGAAACTTACCGGCCTTGCAGTTAAAAATTGCTGCCATATTTTGGACTTCGTCTTCGTTAATACCTACCCCGAATATCTGACTTTTACGTGGATTGACTTTGAGACCTGATAGAAGATTAAAAATGCGGAGGATCCTTTTGAGATTCTTCACATTATTCCCTTCCCATTCGCCTATGAAAATAGAATCGTCTGCATATAACATATGGGTTATATAGGGGCCATTTCTGGGCAATTTTACTCCCGAGAAAACATTACATTGTTTAGCCCTCTCCATCAACACGTGTAGGCCTTCCATAGCCACTATAAAGAGGAAAGGTGATAATGGGTCGCCTTGCCTTAATCCTCTCTTATAATGGAATTCACCCGTTGGTGAACCGTTCACTAGAATCGATCCCCTTCCTGCGAATAAAATTCCCATCACCCAATTTCTCCATTTAGCTGGGAAGCCCATGTATGTAAGTATGGAAATTAGGAACTTCCAATTTAACGTATCGTATGCCTTCTCAATATCTGCCTTGAACACGAACAATTTCTTGCCAGACCTCTTTGCCCACCCCACCACTTCGTTTATTATTAACGGTCCATCTATTATGTTTCTATCTGATATAAAAGCTGACTGTACGTTTGAAACTACACTCTTCAAGACCCCTTTCATTCTATTTGCCAGGACTTTAGAGATTATCTTGTTCACTACCCCAACTAAAGAAATTGGTCTAAAATCAGATAGGGTTATAGGGTCAATTACCTTTGGTATGAGTGCGATGAACGAGGCACTACAGGATGGATGTATCGAACCATGTATGAAAAACTGTTGCATAACTTCCATAATTAAGCCTTTCAGCTCCTCCCAGTAGGTTTTAATCAACTTAAAAGTAATTCCGTCCGGGCCTGGGGATTTATTTGTGCCACAATTCCAAATTGCATTCTTGACTTCTTCCAAAGAAAATGGGGTTATTAGACTGACCGCTTCAACCGAGCTCAACATCTTGAATCCCTCGGCACCAATTCTCGGTCTAGAACTCACGGGTTCCTTAAACTTGGTATGAAAGGCTGACAAAAATTGATTCTTTATTACCACCGGATCCGTAACCCACTCCCCTTCTATCCAAAGCCCACTTATCTTGTTCCTGGCAATGTGGTTGTTTACTATAGTGTGGAAATATGCTGTATTTTCGTCGCCCAGTTCTACCCATCTCGACCTCGCCTTTTGTTGCATATCAAGAGCTGCTTTATCATTCCATTCTTTGACCTTTCTCTTATTTTCGTGCCAAGTAGACAACTCGGATTCTGTTAACTGTCTATTTTCTACCAGATCATCTAACAATTTAAGTGAAATCCGAGCTTCATTTAGATCCCTTTCCTCTTCATCCTTTTTGTTCTTACGCCACATCTTAATTTCTTCTTTTATTGCTTTGAGTTTCTCTGCCAGTACCTCGTCTTTGAACCTCGAATCACAAGTTTTATCCAAACCCCTTTTTATTACCTCATCAAAACCTTCAATGCAA
This sequence comes from Helianthus tuberosus, assembly GCA_030545235.1. Classification (NCBI taxonomy): domain Eukaryota; kingdom Viridiplantae; phylum Streptophyta; class Magnoliopsida; order Asterales; family Asteraceae; genus Helianthus; species Helianthus tuberosus. The sequence goes on from CM060408.1 coordinate 112,393,453, forward strand.
AACCAACTATTGAAAAATCTGAAAGGAGACGGCCCGAAGCTATTATTAACCGTTGTTAATACTAAGGGGCTGTGGTCCGAAATATCTCTGTTTAGGGCTATAAGAGTTGCATTTGGCCATTTCCCCATAAAATCCTCGCAAACCAATACACGATCGATCTTACTAAGATTTTTACCATCACCCGACAAGAATGTATATTTCATCCCCCCCATGTTGTATTCCATAAAACCCCCACTACTAATGAAGCTGTTAAAACTCATTGCTCCACTTATATCAAAATGTGAGTTAAATCTTTCCTCTGGGAATCTTACCTCATTAAAGTCGCCGAGCATGATCCATCTGCCATTAATCAAGTTCTTCGCTGCTAGCAGTTCATCCCACATCCTTCTTCTATTTGACTTCAGTGTTGAACCATATATGTTAACTATGACTAAATCTTCTTCCTCACCAGTGATACGACCTTTCAAAATGATAAAATTCTGATTTTTGATTTCCAATTCCTTCTTAAACATGCAGGGATTCCACAACGACAACAATCCACCTGATCTACCATCTGCGTCTACTTTGGAGAATTCGAAGCCGGTATTATCCCAAAACTTTCTTATCTTATTCAAGGGTAAATCCCTAAATTGTGTCTCCTGAATTGCTAAAAACGACAAATTATATTTAGCGAGAATACCTCTAACTTTTGCAGCTTTACCCGCCCCACCTGCACCTTTGATGTTTAGGGTCCCAAAATTCATTGGATCCTAGCATCCACCTGATCTTCTTCGATTACTTTCTTCAATAGTTCTTCCTTACCGGTCAAGTCGATACCCATCTTTTGCCCAATGCCCAAAGTTGCTTCTACTTCGCCTATTTCTGTCTCCTTCGGAGTCTCCGGTACTTCTTCTGTTTTCGTTTCAGTCTCCTGATTTGTTCCAGTGTTGTCCTCTACCTCCCATTCCGAATCATAATCATCTTCTATTCCATCGTCGGCTATCTCGAAACTATTAATCTCTTCCTCTGTTAACCTTATTTTTCCTTTTTGCCTCCTTCTGTTCGTTCTTCCCTTTTTAAATAGTGTCCTTCTTTTTGGTCGAGGTCTGGAGTCATCAGATAAGTCTATATTTAGGTCAGGTTATTTGTTCTTACCCACCTTCGAATGTGGTTTCAGACAATTGGTCCGGGCGACGAAAGGGTTATTTGTTCTTACCCAACATAGGCAAACATGTTTAGCTTAACATTTTCAAAGGTTGACATAAATTAGTGGTGTTTGTATTTGTTTCAATCATTTGTGAATCACCGTAACTACAAACTAGTGCAGATCGAAAACAGCTTATTGCGGACCAACAGATCCTCATACACTATTTTTATCTTTTCCTTTTCAAATATTATATAGTTAAGAACATGAGCGTACAAAATGAAACTAGTATTTAGAAGCAAATTTACAATTATTCAAACTACAATCACTTAAAACTTTCTCCAAAGTTGCAGTCAGGCATATAAAAAATGAGCAATCAAGCCTTTAGAAGCAAATTTACAATTATTCAATAACACCATCATTAACAAACCAATATAGAGAAATACCAAAAACCATGCAAACAAAGATACAAATAACATCAAATAACAGTTACATCTTTGTCTAAACCTCTTTGAAGCATTTCATCAAATAGGTTCTACGCATCTTTACAATTAATCCTAAATTTCTCACAAATTGAACTCAAAATTCAACAAATAACACATCAAACATTATCAAAATGACTTATTAACTTTTTATAAGTCAATAAGTTAAAAGTAGCTCCAAAATAAGCTAACCCAAACACCCACTTAGATGGATAATTTTTTACCCATCCCAACTTATTTCATGGCCTAATGTGGCTTCTTATTTTAAAAGGACTCAAAATAACCCAAAATGTCCTACATGGTTTTTTTTTTGCCAGGCCTAGCTGCAGAGTACAGACTCAAAAGAGTTCATATTTTCTTGGTTGTAGATAGCTCTGGCAGTAACATAGTACATCAAGTCGCTTTACAAGCGGTTAAATCCAAAATCCATGTGTTGCGAAACATACTGTTGAATCCAATGTTTGGTGGGCAAACACGGACTGAATATGAGACACGTTTGGATACTAAATATTTTGTGACGATTCAAGACAGAGACTGGTTTTGGAAGGCTTTTCTTCCTGAGGATGAAGATAGGGACCACCCTGCTTGTAACCCTTTTGGCCAAGGGGTATTATTGGCACGATGAGGAGGGTGCCACCGTCGGTTATCGGGTCTTTATTCAAAAGAAACAAGTTAAAGGGTAACATAGTTAATTTACACAAAGTTAACAAGTTTTTTTTTAAAAAAACATGTGCACAAAAACTTTGTTCAATGACTTTGAAGATTGTTAGTGCACTATGTCTATTGACTTCGTCTTGTATCGAGTCATGTAATAGGATATGATAGGATAACCAGTGCTCGAGTTGCTAGAAACTGATTTTAGTGAGTTTTATAGTAATTTCGCTTGAAACTGTCAATGGTCATTTCAAACGGAAGTAACTTTGTTAATTCCGCTTGAACGTGCCTTGACCATTTCAAACGAAATCACTAGCACTGTATATAGGTGATCCTGGTGTGTCATTTCATACGGAATTACTTCTTGTGTTTGGTAACGAAGTGCTGCCAAATCGTCTCTAGGTGCTGTAATACTATCAATTCAATATAAGAGACATTTAAATTGAATCGAGCGTCCGTGTCATTGATTCGGATAAACAACTCTTCTGATCGACTCATTTAGGTCGTACAACGATCCTACAAGTGGTATCAGAGCTTAGGAGGAAGAGTTTAGCTTGATATCATCAGTTTTCTGACTTCTACACCTTCTTTTTCAAATTAGACAAGATATCACGGTCAAAATGGATTGAATTTCACACATTTCATGCGAAACAGTGTTTTAACAAAGCCTTGAGAAAATCAGACCTAAATTCAGCTTAAAAGTGACAAAAATGGACCAAAATTGTAATTCCGTTTGAACGAGCTTCGTAATTCCGTTTGAAATTAGCACTTGATCTCGCTTGAATCAGTAATTCCGTTTGAAAAGTCCACCTGATTTCGCTTCAAAAGGGTAATTCCGTTTGAGAGGTTCAAACGAAATCAGTTATTCCGTTTCAAAGTGTAATCCCGTTTGAAGATATCGTTTGAAACACCTGATTCCGTTTGAGAAGTAATTTCGTTTGAAGAGTCATCAAAGTAATTTCGTTTGAAGAGTCATCAAAGTGATTTCCTTTGAAGTGTCATCCAAAGTGATTCCGCTTGAAATCACTATTCTATTTGAAATTGGATTTTTCGCGTCAAGATCATTTCACGTCAACCGAGTGTCAGTTTATTTCAAGTTGTTTGATATTGTTTAAACTGATTGTGTTTGTTTGATTGTCTCTAGGTAATTCAAAGAATTTCACATCATGGCTGAAGAGTTCTACAACACGTTCTACAACGCGTTTACATCTGAGTCTTCTGAGATTACAACCGTCACACTAAAAACTATTACAAAAGCGATCAATGAGAACATCAAACATGATAACTTCTACGGAACACACTCGAAGCCACCAACTCTTGAAAGTATTGAAGACTATACATGGTGGAAAAAGCGTTTCATCAACTGGGCAAAAGCCTATGCACACGAGAGCTGGTTCTGTACGGAGTTTGGATATGAAAGACCAAAAGATGATAAGGGAGAAGATCTTCCATTTAAGAAATTATCCAAAGATGACAAATCCGAATTTGCAGCTGAACAGAGAATGATTGCTTTGATCCAGTCGGCAATTAGAAATGACATTTTTGCATTGCTTAACCATGATGGGTCATCAAAATCTGTTTGGGAAGCTTTACGAGTTAAAGCTGAGGGGGGTAAACAAATTAAAAAGAACAAAATTGCTTTGTTAAAGAAAGAATTCGATCTGTTTGATAACATTAAAGGAGAGTCTGTGAGGTAAATGATAGAAAGATTTTGTCATTTAAAAATTGAACTCGAAAGATTTGAAATTGTGAAAACGAGAGAGGAAATTATTGATAAAATCATAGAAGCGTTACCACGAGCTGATCAGTGGCAAACGTTTGTTTTCATATTAAAAAATGATGTTTTATATGAAACAATTTCTCTCGATACATTAATTGAAAAGATTGAAACACATGAGCTTGAATTGCAGACACAAAGCAAGATGAGCAGTTCTTCACGTCAACAGAATGTTAGTCTCTATTACAAAGGTAATCTACCTTCGATGAAAGCTGGTGAATCACCAAAGACAGCATTCAGTGGTGAGAGGACAAAAGAACCTCAGAAAAGCTCATCAAGTTACGATCCGGGCTATCATTCATTCTCTTCAAAAGCCAATTCTGAAGAATCAGAGGAGATTCTGTGCAACATTGCTCTCAAATTGAAGAATTCCCCGACTATGAGCATTAATGCAGCTAAGCAGCAAATGAGCTTCCTTGCATCTGTTCTGGAATCGTATGAAGGTCTTGTAGCTGGCAAAATCGGAAACTCAGAGTTAACCAAAGAAGACTACGACCAGATTGATCCGGAAGAAATGGAACTCATTGACATCCGCTGGTGTTTAGCTAGTTGCATCCGCAGAGCTCAGAGATATATGGAAATTACTGGGAAACAATCTCTTGGTGGTGCATCTACAAAGCTTGGATTTGATAAGTCCAAAGTGACCTGCTTCAAATGTAAGCAGAAAGGTCATTTCAAAAGAGAGTGCAACAATTCTGCGGTTGGTGGAAATGAACATCCGTTCAATGATGACTATTACCGAAAGGCAATCTACCACCGAAGCAAAGAAGAACCGAAAATGATTGAAGATAAACCCAGAGATAAGTCAAGAGCTTATGCTGTAATCCACGACGATGAAGGATATGATTGGAGTCAAATTTGTCCGGAAGAAGATCGTGTTGATATTCGAAAAACAGCTCATGGCAAAACTATATCAAAGAACAACCATTATGTTTTCGTTGCTAAAATTAAAGAGGAAAACAAAGAAGAAAATGTTGTTGATAAAATTAAAGAGAAAACTAGAGAAGAGATTCTGAGTGAGAAAACTTACAGAGAAAGAAACATTGCTTTGAACAGAATGGATGAAATGCAAGAAGAGTATGAGATTGCTGTCAGCAATAAGAGATGGGATAAGAAGAGATAGTGCTATGTCAACAGAATGGGTGAATCTGTTGTTCCGAAGAAAGATATAATTTTTGAAGATGTTCTTCTCATAATTCCTCAATCTGCTGAATACTATAGAAATGTATTAAAAGATGACACTTATGCAAAAATGCATGAAAAGGAAATAAGATATGCCATGACATCGTGTTTGAGAAAGAGGGATGAAGAGAGAATGAAGAAGAATGTTGAGAGTATGGTTGAAGAGTTGAAGAAGGTAGCTGAGGAAGTAAAAGTTGAAGTTGTTAAAGAAGAAGTTGTGAAGATTGTTGAAGAAGTGAAAGAAGAAGTTATGGTGAATGTAGAAGTTGAAAAAGTTGTTACCGAAGAACAGCAGGTTGGAGAAAATGAGAATAAAGTTGAAAATTTGATTGAAGAAGTGAAGAATGAAAATTTGAAAGCTGGTGATGTTGGTGATAAAATTGAGGTTGAAGAAAAGCAGAATGATGCTGATCAGAAGCAGACAGAGACTGCAGCAAACACCGAAGTGCCAATCACTGAGGTAAATTCTGATTCTGAAACTCAAATCAAAATTGTTGAACAGTGCAAGAAATGCATGGAAACGTGCAGTGCTTGTACTGAAAAAGAGGAACAATTCAAAATAAGAAATCTTGAATTCAATAAAATTGAAGAAGTTTTCAAAAATAAATGCAAAGAAATGTTAGAAAACGAACAGATTTTGAAAGATAATGATGAAAAACTTTTGGAAAAATGTAAAAAGTTGGAAAAAGAAAATGAAGTTTTGAAAGAAAATGTTTTGAAAAAGACAGAAGAATGTAATCAAAAAGAAATTGTTTGTCAAGAAATGAAGAAAAAATATGATTCTATAAAATTGGCATATCACATTACAAAAGAGTCATATGAAAAGGTGAAGGATGAAATGAAATTTGCTCAATCAAGAATTAATTATTTTTCTGAAACAACTAAAGAGCTTAAGCGAATGTATGAAATAAAGCAACATGTTGTTAATTCTTACATTGAGGATGTTGCTAAGCTAAAGCGTCAGATTGCTGATTTAGAACAGGATAATAACAAGTTAAAGAGTTATCACGTGTCATCATATGTGCTTGAACGTATTTTCAATATAAAACCGGGAGATGGTGAGTCTGGGCAAAACAAGAAAGGCATTGGCTCAGAGTTTCATCAAGTTCCACCACCGGAAAAGTTTGCATTTTATGATGATGAAAAGGTCGAAAAAGCTTTCAACTTGGTAGATCAATTGCCAGATAACATTGACATAACCTATTCCAAATCTGATGATTCTAGTGATTCAGAGGTGGTAGGTAAGGTCGTTGAAAGTGTGTTGAAAGAAGAGTCAGTTGATACAGGTAAATCTGAATCACAGGATGAAAATGAAGGTAACTTTCATGATGGATATCTGAAAAACTCAAAATCCGAGAAAAATTTGAATGAAGATTCAAAAGGATTGGTTTATACCATGATTGGATCAGACAAATTATTCTTAGATGTTGTATTCCCGATTCAGAATGTGATTTCAGAAAAGGTTGATAAAGTTTTCAAAATGGTTGAGATTGAAAAGTCTGAAATTCCAAAGTTTGCTGGAAAAGGTCACAAAACTTTTTATAACAAACCTGGTTACAAGAAGAAAAACATGAAGGCTGGGTTGGGTTATAAAAAGAAACAAAATCGAAATAAAAATGAATCGTCAAATTATCAGACAAAGATGAATTTTGTTCACGGAACAAGTTCTGAAGAAGAGAAAGAACTCAAATTTAGACGTCAGTCTAATGAAAAGTTCTATGCTCAAAAGAAAAAGCAACAACCACAGGTCAAAGATGTGTCCAAGAGAACATGTTTTAAGTGTGATCAAATTGGACATCTTGCACGAAAGTGTCCGAATCTGAAACCTGTGGATGTTGACAAAAAGTGGTCTGAAAATGTTGAGATACAGAAATCTGAGGATGAGAAACATAGGTCGACCAGATTTGATTTAAAACAAACTTGGAGGTACAATACAAACAAGTTTGTTTCGAACAAAACTTGGAAATCAAACCCGAATAGGTTCGATTCAAAACAGACCTGGAATTCTCACACACCCAGATTCAGAACAACTCAAAGTTGGAAAACATCTGTTGATATGACAAAACCCCAAGAGTTTTGGAAACCAAAAGTTGTTGTTCAAAATCAAAATGTTCAAAAAGAAACAAATTTTTACAAAAGAGGTACTCCGAAAGGACAAACATGGAGTGTTAAGAAACAAGTGACTTCGGTAAAAGATGAAAAAGTTGAAGTCAAAATTGAAAATGTCTTTGTTCAGAATGACAAAGATTTTCCGAAGTTAAATGAAGCATATTGTATTGAAATGCCTAAGGTCAAACAATTTCTGGGCTAAATTGTTCAAGTAAATGAATACTTTGAATGTGCAGGTGCTCAACAAAACCAAAGATTGTGAGAATGGAAGTTGGAGCAGCCTGACACAACAGGAGGAGAAGGCTGCTGAACCTTGTGTTGGTTGAAACAGGGAGTTTATTTGATTTCTGTACATAAATAAACAATATTTCAAAAACCCTAAAAATTGAAAAATTTTTAAAAAAAACCAAAAAAATGTTTTTATGTTGTCAAAATTTTGAAAAATTACAAAAATATGTTGATTGAATACGCCGAAACCCTCACGGCTGAACAAACATGATTAATTTCACAAGATTGAAAAACGGTTTTCAAACTGTAAAAGATCAATGTGTTGTAAATCATGGGGGTATGTTATATTTTTCTGCAAATCAGTGCACTTGAAGCAGAAAATGGATGGCGAGACAAAGCTTTCAGTATTGGTTGTCAATTTTTCTTTAAATGATTTTGCATTTTAGGGGGAGTAATATTGTTAGAAAATCCAAAAACATTTGAAAATTTGAAAAAGTCAAAAACATGATAAAATTCAAAATTTGAGTTTTTGTGTAAAAAGAGGAAATGATAGTACATCAGTAGATAGTTACAGTATGCTAAAGAAATGTAATGATTTTATAGCGTTAAACAGTCACACTGATGATATGCCGATAGGTTTTTATACATTTAGTAAACTTTTTCGGGATATAAACCTAAATTCAAACTTGCTTATTTCGTGGGGAACACTTCTTGGATATATAGGTAACCCCTGAAATCTCGTTTGAAGGACCCCGCTTTCTGAGATACTAGGTCTTTATGCTTAGTGATATCTGGGGTATTATCCCGGGACTTCTGATTTTGCGGAAGCAATGGCCTAGTCCCCGTATAATACTTTCTGCTTGCTTGAAACATAGCATCGCCCTCAGCATAAAAATGATGAAACATTGAAAAAAATATGTAAATCATGTGCTGTTGAAGAAAAGATCCTCTAAAGGGGACACACCAAAAGTCGAAGCCGTCATCTCTCTGCTGAACGGAAGTTCTGACCTGAGCTCTCACGGTTCTTCACAATTTAACTCCTTACAGATATCATCTAGGTATACTCACCTGTAAGACTGAATATTGGGATCTAGATACGGGAGTATATTCAAGAGGTGGGATACATGAATGAGTTTAAGTTCTTAAAACATCTAATTCGTATCCTGAATTAGTTGAAATTTGTGTGGAAATTTAAATGGATCAGTATATCGACAATCTAAGTGAATTGTTGAATTCTTAATGTGTAACTAAGCTCAACGGTACTTATGACTTGTCAAAAACTGATATGATCCTCTGACGCAAACTCAAACAAAAATATTGCTTGTAAATATGTTTGTATATATTTCTTTACTGCTTTATATTTCAAAAAATACAAAAAGATTTTTGATTCTGCTTTATTTTCGACAACCGATGTCTGAAATGTTGAGTGTCAAAATCTAAGTATGTTGATTGTGTTTCTGAAAATAAAACAAGTTCATTAATTTGAGACTAGAATTTTTAACAAAAATCAAAAACAGTTTGTGATATCTCCAAGGTCATTAGTTTGGACTTGGATGATTAACTGTGAGGGATTTGGATGCTTATACTGTTAAAGAGCCAGTTTTCGATCCTGTTCGCTGAAACTGCCAAATCAATGAAATTTGTAGATAGAGGAAATTGAATTGTCAGGTTACGATTCCTGGAAATTTAAAATGTTGTTACTTATGAATGTTTGAGTGATTGCAGATATTTTACCAGACTACGATCCTGAAAGCAGAGTCTAAGGGGAGTCTGAAGATGAGCTCAAAGCAAGGGGGAGCTTGTAACCGGAAAGCAAGGTGTTGATCCCTAAAGCACGGAAGCTTGACGAAAGGGGAAGCCTGAAGACTTGAAGAAAGACTGATAGGATGCTTACAGTGTTAGACAATTTGGATAGAGCAAAAGACTGATCAAGACTGAAGATGTGTCATGATAAAGACTCGACACTGAAGACTTCGTCAACATCCAAGGGGGAGTCTGTTAGTGCACTATGTCTATTGACTTCGTCTTGTATCGAGTCATGTAATAGGATTGGATAGGATAACCAGTGCTCGAGTTGCTAGAAACTGATTTTAGTGAGTTTTATAGTAATTTCGCTTGAAACTGTCAATGGTCATTTCAAACGGAATTAACTTTGTTAATTCCGCTTGAACGTGCCTTGACCATTTCAAACGAAATCACTAGCACTATATATAAGTGAGCCTGGTGTGTCATTTCATACGGAATTACTTCTTGTGTTTGGTAACGAAGTGCTGCCAAATCGTCTCTAGGTGTTGTAATACTATCAATTCAAGACATTTAAATTGAATCGAGCATCCATGTCATTGATTCCGCCTTTGATTCGGATAAACAACTCTTCTGATCGACTCATTTAGGTCGTACAACGATCCTACAAAGATCAAGTTTTAAAATTCTACCCAAGATACCCAGCTAAGCATTACATTAATGAAACCCCAAAACCCACAAGAACCCTAATTAATTATATTAGCAAATAATATACCATTTTCCTTAAACTGTCGAGCCCTCAGAGGCAGCTTGCTGTTGTAAGTTGTTAATTGTGGCCGTTTTGGATGCAAACACTGCATTTTGATCGGCGCTATTTTGCTCCAAAAAACCAAGATCCATTTCTAAAAGTTGATTCTCAATGTTGGTTGCTTCAATCATCCCTTGCAATCGAATAACATCTGTCTGCAGAGCGGCATGCTAAGAAGACAATTCAGACAACCCATGCATAGCTCCTTCAACAGGATGTGATGTTCTTTCCTGATTCTCAGCGACTACACTTTGAATAAAGCGACCTGCTTGTTATACGGTATCTAGGGTTTGAATATTAGTGGTCCGGACGGGCTGGGCTTGAAGAATATGAGCTTTTCATTTACGGAACCCATTAACTGGTGAATGGATTTTATAGATTTTCCTAAATAGATTTTCTAGCCCTTTCTTTTTTTGTCCTTTTCTGATAAAAATTGTGAAAAAAAATAACAATTATTGGAATTCAAAAAAAAAAAAAATAAAGGACTAAATTGAACAATTTTTTCTAAGGAAAAATGTCAACAAGTGTTCTCTAGTGCATCTACTTCGAAAGTTATCACGCCAATCTGTTTCTAAAAGGGAACTAACTATGTCTCCAAAGATGTTTCTTCTTGTTTGAAAGCTTCCGCTTCTATTATAAGTTTCTTTCTTTATCAGGTTATTCTAAAAGTGTTAGACAACAATTCCAAGCAAAGCGTGCTAGGGATATCATTCCAAAGTGTTGGAGGTTAGTGGAGTCTGAACGAACATGGTATTTACAACTAGTCACAAGTTAAACAACATACATGATTCTTATCATATCGCGAGTCCAACAAAACTCTTTGATGTGATAGCAAACTCCACACATAAGAGTACCGTAGCAAACTCCAACAAAACTCTTTGATGTGATATCAAAAAGCTACTATGTTGTAGGAACATAATCATTGTATTGTGATGATACTAAACGAGAGTTGCAACATACTTGGCAGCTCGATGACTAACACAAACATGTGTACTGAGATTTCCAGCTGATTGCGAAACTAAATTTCAATGATGAAATTCTTTTAGCCGGGGGAGACTGTGACAACTATGAAAATCTCAGTATACCCTAAATTGATGCAGTGCGTTACATATGTAACAGTATGCAGTCGTGAATGTTTGGACAACTCTTGAAACACGAATTGGCTTATACATGAACTATAGTGTATAACAGAGATGCGTTAGCGGACAAGTTTTAATTATAATGCTTGTAGTGATGCCTGAGTAAATACGATGAATTAAATCCCGATTGTCGAAGCATGAATTAGCGAATATAATAAAACGATCCTGAGCATGCCTCGGATGAATCCGAGGATACGTTATAGTTAACATGTGAACAAAATTGACCAACAGTGCAATATTGATGCTTCAGTGTGCTGAAAACAGGTTAAACGGAGAATTTCCGTTTAGCAATGCGTAGACCGTATAATAACGATTTTGATACAAACGAAAGTACCCTGAACGATTCTAAGAGTACATAATTGCTTAGACATACTACATAGACCATAACCTAGGGTTTGAGGCCTTAACAAATATGGGCACATTAAACGAGGCAATTTCTAATTAACAAAACGCCTGTGATTTAACGCACACAGAAACAACCAAGCATGCATTGTACAGTCAGTCAAGCCTAAAAACACTTATATAATACCAATATAATGTGTTTTAAGTGAAAAGGTAAAAGCATTCAGGTTTTCGTTGTATTATGTCGTGTTGTCTTGTCTTGTATGTCACTACAAACAACGTTTGAGTTTTTAATGGCACTTTTTGTTTGAAATAAAAGATATAAAAAAGCTTTTGTGACACATCACGTTTATCATGTATATTTTAAGTAACTAAAATCATTATTTATTTACAATACAAAATAAAAATAAACCTATAAATATAGAAATCATCGTTTCAAATAAAATTTCAATCATCTTCCAAACATATTCCAATTGTTTACAAAAAAATGTCTATTGCTTGTGAAGTTTACATGTTAGAGAAAAGACAAAGGTTAGGGAGTCATATGCATATCCCTTGTGCCAGATTGAAACTTTCTCATCATTTCCGCCATCAAAACAAACTAAAGTCATTCTTTCTCACTAAACAGCACTTTCCATAATGAAGAAAACAAAATTAAAACCAAATTCAGTGCATAAGATCATAATAAAACAGAGAAAATTCTATAAAAAATAGTCAAACAAACCTTTCTTTCTTTTTTCTGAACTTGGCAACTGGTGTGGTGGCAGTTTTTTCAATGACAACACCTGGTCTTCAATTTGATATTAAAATCTATAATTTATATGAAAATAGTCAGTATTACAACTTATAATAGATGGGTAGGATGAGAATGATAGAACAAGAATTGATGTTGACATGTTTTGTTTTTCTTACTTTAATTTTCTCAGACTAGGTCTACCACCACCCTTATTTGTACCCCTACAGAGATGTAAAAAAGAGTGTGAACAGTGTAACCAAATGTGTTATAAGATCACAAATGATCACAACAATCAACCATCAACTGAACCAGTTAAAGCTAAATTTTTCACAATAACTAGTATTTTCATGTATTTGGCTTGTGATTCAAGTGAAGATGGACTCTTCATTGCACTAGAAACTCTTCTGGATTTTTATTGCCTACTTCAGAAAAAGAACCAGCAGGTTGATGGATCATTACCCTGATAATATAAGATAATAAAAGGATTTTTCTATTTTTCATGATATGAGGGGAAGATACAAAGAAAGATAAAAGAATAACAAGAAAAAAATATAGAATCGAACAACCGTATGGGCATTATGCATTGCATATGGCTCTACAATAAAAATAACCCTTACCTTCCATAAAATAAAGAAAAAAAAGATCGATCAGACCTCGATCGGTAAATGATCAACTTACCACCCTTCTTTTCAGAGGAATTCAAAAATACTATGATGGCTCCGTTGCTTTATATATTGATTATATTTTTTTGTCTGTTATTTGTCTGTCATTCAACAATCCCAAAGTGGCTTTTTTATTTAATCAAATAAACTAAGGAAAAAAGAGTTTTTTTTTGCTCTATAAATATTGTTAAGAGACCTCAGGTATGAAAAAAGTTTGCGACGCTGGATTGGACTTCCAAGAATAAAATAGGAAATACCTTTTTATCATATTAGGGGGTGTTTGTTTTTTCAGAAAAACCTCTTCTGACCTCTTATATCTGCGCCGCGCAGACCACGCGCATACGTTTAGCTCTGCAGACCGTTTGTTTTTTAGAAGAAATTTCATTAAAAAAGATGTCTTCAAACTTCTGCGCGTCCTCTTCCCTACGCAGACATGGTCCAATATCTTCCCACCTCTTCCAACCCTTCTAACATCTTCTTCTTTCTCAAAACACAAAGCACAGACATCTCTTCCACCCCTCTCCTCCTCCCAACCATCACCTCCACCTCCTCCGACAACCACCTGTTGTAACAACTCGTATTAAAAAGTCCTAATTATTATTTTAATTGTCCAATAGGAAACCCAAATTGAGTCACCCAAGTGATTCTGCACAAACCCTAAAATTTTCAGAAGAATCAGAATCAGGATCAGGGCCCCTAAAACTCAGGGGGGTAAACCCTAGTTACGATTATCTACATAAAACGTTGTCAAAATGGAATTTTACGAAACTGTCGACTCAGCAACCCTACACACACACGAAGCTACCCTATGGTAGAATAGGGTCCTTCGCGTCATGCGAAGCCCCTAAGGGGACCCCTCGCGTCACGCGAGGGGGGTCAAAAATTGTGTGTAAATAGTAGACATTGGGACTTGATTTCTGGCACTGAAACGACGTAAAAACTCATCATACACACTGAGTTACGTTCTGAATACTACAAAAACACACACGGATCACTAATTGTTGCCGCAAAACAGGGTAATAACTCAATCGCTGCTACGATTCATTATCCGATCGATTAAACTATCCAATGGATGTTTAAGTGCTGCCCACATTAGGGTTATGCTTTGTCATTCGTCGTTAAATTCGATGGATGTTTAAGTATCGCACTTTGTCATTCGTTGTGAGGGTTGATCTCGTGAGTTATCGTAAATGTTGCATTGATTACTAACCCAGTTTTGTGTGCATTCTTATTTAAATTAGGTTAACAAGACTAATCAGTAGACTAGACTCTATCTGTGTTAAATCTACAATGTGAGTCATTCTCTTTTATTCAAAGTGTTTTATAAATTCTTAAATATTTTCAAAGTTATAATTACAGTGATTAAGTATATGTAGTCACCAAATTACAGCCGGTATGTGGGGTTTTGTATACATTACTTTATAATCGTCACCATTGGGGCAGCCAATGGGGGATATGACCACAGTCACAGAAACGAGTCTAGTGACAAATACTGTGGGTAGTTGGTTGATATCTGAAACATTGTAATCTCTCTTAATACTGTAAATTATAACAAATGTGTCGTTTTAATAAATAGAATGATTCACCAGTATTTCCCGCTGACAAAACCTTTTTCAAACATGTTTCAGGTGATCTGTTGTGATTCAGGAAAAGTGCCGTGAAGCACTTCAAGCTTAATAAAGTGGCTCATTATAAAGAAAGCATGTTTTGTAACCTAAAGATTTCTCCGTGAAATCTTATTATTGTAAATTACCAGGGTTTTATCCCAAGATTGTGAAATAAAATAATCGAGAAAATTTTAGCTTTAAAAAGATCTTGATGATAAACTTCCGCTGTTAAACTCAATTAAATAAATACCACGGGATTTCTGTCCCACGGCTCCTGAAACGGGTTAAACCGGGTCGGGGGCCGTGACAGAAAAAAAAGGTGGTATCAGAGCCACTGAGTTAAGCTAATTAAGTATTTAAAAATACTTAATTTTTCCTGATTACTATTATGTGATTAGGTGTTTTATTAACTGACTATTTGTTAGTTACAGTATGGGTAAGCAAAAGCTTTCAAACATCTATCTTAAATTAGATAGGTCATCAAATGAGAAGGGAAGTTCATCCCAAACTCCTGAAGAAGGAATATTTGTTCGAAAAGCCCAATACGAGGAACCACTTTCTCCTGATAAAAGAAGTTTGATTATTAGAAAAAGTCAGGAGAAATTAAAGAAAGTTAAAAAGGAAACCCAGGAATTAATCCGTAAATCACCATGGGAAGACAATTTAGATGAAAAATGGGCGGATCTTTATATGTTAGCCACTGTAGCAGTAAATGCTAATCTTTAGAATACCATGACTCCGTATTAGCAACATACAAGCCAGAAATATCATCTAGTAAATAAATAAAATTACAATAAAATTTAGTATGTTTAAAATTTTCCTTTATATTAAATTAGTCACAGAATATGCAATAATATTTGAGGTTTATCTGTAAAAGTTGTTATGAAATTTTAATTTATTATTTTTACATATATGTTAAACAGCATGAATGAGTTATCTGGAGCCTTAGAGAATCTCAACCTTTACCCTGTAAACATAGAAGTTTCTAAAGAGTTTACTGGGTACTTTGCTGAATTGGAACAACCTATAGAATTCAACGCTCCACCTCTGGAAAAGCCAAAACCTAAGAAAAGAAAGAGATTCGTATGGGGGAGGCGTGTACATAAGAGAAAGCCAGCTAAGAGACTTCCTAAAATAAACAATCCCTTAGAAAAAGGAAAAGAAATTGAAACCGGGGAAAGTTCTAGACAGCAGGAATTGGAGACTGAAGTCAAGGAAGATTCTAGGCAAATGGGAATACAGTTTGAGGAATATTCTAAGGAAATAGAAATGGAGGTTGGAAAAGGTTCTAGACAAACTCAGATGGAAATTGGAGAAAGCTCTAAACAAACCCAGGAAATGACATTTCAGGAAGAAATAGATTTTATATTGACAAGCTGTGATACTTTTAAGCCTGTCAATGAAAATGTTTTTACTCATCCTATTGAAACCCAAATTCCAATGAATTTAGAACCGGCAATCCCAGAACCAATAATCCACACCCAACCTTTAGGTATGGACGAATGGTGGACTAATGATTGGCAATTCCAAAACCTTATCAACAGTCCCTATATGTTTTTCCCTCAGTTCGATCCAGAACCTCTACCAAATCCACCGATGAGTAACGAGAATATGGCTGAACTCCGCCATTTTGGTGAAGAGCTGATGGATGCTGGGAATAGGATCCGAGAGATAGGAGGACAAATTTCATGGAAATATGATGAGAGGGAACATCGTTATTAAAGATGCAAGTTGACGAAGGAGAAATAGATTATGAGTCTGTATTTGTATATTAACGATAATATTAATAAAAATCAATATGTGTAAAATCAACAATAAAACGGTTGTATATGGAAGCATAATATAATCTATAAAACAAATGGAATTTTTAGAAAATTTACAATTTTATTTGTATATTTGTTTACGTGATTATGTGCAATTAATTGTGACATTGGATTGTTTCTTATTTTATACTAATTATGTATTTATAAATTAATTATCAGATGGCAAACATTGGTAATGAACCAGTAAATGAAGTAAATCAATCTGAGCAAAATCAGGAAGAACAATTGTTAAATAGACCTGTTAAACCTGTTAAACCTCAATCAATCATTCCTAGTAAACGTACTCAAGGAATAGCCAATGCTATTCCAGCAATCGTTGCTGCTGTCCAGAAACCTGTTAAACCTCAATCAATCATTCCTAGTAAACGTACTCAAGGCGACAATTTTAGTAATAGTATAAACGGAGGAGGCAATCATATTAATAATAACAATAATGATCTGCAAGCCCCAATTTCCAAGAAAATGAAAGTTGCAACGCCTGGTTGCACTTACAAAGAATTCCTTGCCTGTAAACCAGTTGAGTTTGCAGGTAACGAAGGGGCTATTGGAGCACTGCGTTGGTTAGAAAAAACTGAGGCACTGATCACTATAAGTAAATGTGCTGAGGAAGATCAAGTTATGTGTGCGTCAAATCTTTTTAAAGAAGGGGCGCTAGAATGGTGGAACACTGTGTTACAAGCTAAAAGAAGGATCGAGGCATATGCCATGAAATGGGAAGAATTTAAGAATCTTGTAGAAAGAAAATTCTGTCCCGAGTATGAAAAAGACAAATGGCAAATAAGTTTCTAAATCATCGAATGCTGGGTGTAGATTGTCGCGGTTATACTTCGACATTCTTCGAATATGCTAGAGTGGTGCCAACGCTGGCTTCGCCAGAACCAGTACTCATTTCTCGCTATATTTGGGGATTAATTAGCGAAATCCGCAATATCGTTAAAGCTGCGAGACCGCGCACTATTGACGATGCGGTAGAACTAGCTAACACCCTAACTGATGAACTGGTACGCACAAGAGATGAAAATAGGAAGAAAGAACTGGCTTAGAAAATTACCCAAGGATTTCGGGTGGGTAATAATAGTAACTTCAAGAAAAGAGGAACAGGGCAATCCTCAACTCCTCAGTTCTGCATGAATTGCAAAAAGAAACATTATGGAAGATGTAATGTAATCTGCAACTTTTGCAAAACTGTAGGACATCATGAAGAAAACTGCAGAAGGAAAACCATAACCTGCTTCAACTGTGGAGAAAAAGGGCATTTTAAAATAGAATGTCCAAAATTGGTCAAACCAGCAGACAACAAAACCAAGGCGACTGACGGAGCTACTAAGAAGAATGTCAGAGCATTCCAGCTGACCACCCAAGAAGCAGAACTTATTCCAGATGTGATAGTTGGTACGTTCCTAGTTCACAACGTGTATGAAAAAGTATTGTTTGACTCTGGTGCAAACCAAAGTTTTATCAATACTTCATTCTGCCAAGCTCTTAACTTACCCTTAACCAAACTTAGGCAGATTTTTACAGTCGAAACGGCAGACGGAAATTCTGTTAGCATAGATAAAGTTTTGAAAAAGGAAAATATAGAACTCTCAGGTCATAAATTCTTTGCAAACTTATTACCTATGAAATTAGCCGAATTTAATGTTGTGTTAGGAATGGATTGGTTAGTAGCCAACCATGCTCGAATTCTTTGTGATCAGAATTCCATAGAAATTCAAGCACCCACCGGAGAAGTCATTATGATTACAGGAGATAAACCACGTAAGTCCATGAAGTTCATATCAGTAATGAAAGTTGCTAGTTATGAATGAAAGCAAGGAATAGTATATATGATTTCAGTAATCATCAGTACTAAGGGTAAAGAACTTAAGGAGATCCCTGTAGTCTCAGAATACCCAGATGTATTCCCCGAAGAGTTACCAGGGTTACCACCAGATAGGGAAGTAGAGTTTAGGATTCATCTAATTCCAGGAACTATGCCGATAACCAAGGCACCTTATCGGTTAGCTCCCACAGAAATGTTAGAACTGAAAAAGCAATTAGATGAATTATTAAGTAAAGGTTTCATACAACCTAGTTCATCCCCGTGGGGAGCACCAATGTTGTTTGTTAAGAAAAAGGATGGTTCGATGAGAATGTGTATTGATTATAGAGAATTGAATAAGGTTACAATTAAGAATCGATACCCATTACCTAGGATTGATGATCTTTTTGATCAACTTCAAGGAGCTAGATATTTTTCTAAAATTGACTTACGCTCCGGATATCATCAGTTGAAAGTGCAAGAAGAAGACATACCTAAAACTGCTTTTAGAACTAGGTATGGTCATTACGAGTTTACAGTCATGCCCTTTGGGTTAACGAATGCACCTGCAGCATTCATGGACATGATGAATAGAATCTGTAAACCATACTTGGATAAATTTATAATTGTCTTCATCGACGATATACTTATTTATTCCAAAAGTCAGAACGAGCATTGTGAGCACTTGCATGCACTCTTAACTTTGTTAAGAAAAGAAAAGCTTTACGCCAAATTCTTAAAATGTGAATTTTGGTTACAAGAAGTGCAATTTTTAGGACACATGGTGAATCACGAAGGTATTCATGTAGATCCTGCTAAGATAGAGGCAATTACCAAATGGAAGGTTCCACAATCTGCAATGGAAATTAGAAGTTTTATAGGTTTAGCTGGATATTATAGACGGTTTATTAACGATTTTTCCAAGATAGATGTACCTTTAACTAAGGTAACCTGTAAAGCAGTTAAGTTTGAATGGGGACCTAAACAAGAAGAAGCCTTTAGGATCTTGAAACAGCAATTAACCAATGCTCCAATCTTAGCATTACCAGAAGGAACTGAAGATTTTGAAGTATACTGTGATGCTTCAAAACTGGGATTTGGATGTGTGCTAATGCAACGCAAGAAGGTAATTGCGTATGCCTCAAGACAGTTGAAAAAGCACGAGGAAAATTATACAACTCATGATTTAGAATTAGGAGCCATAATATTTTTGCCCGGAAAATCTGGGGACATTATCTGTACGGAAGTAAGTTTACTGTCTATACAGATCATAAAAGTTTAAGATATATATTTGGGCAAAAAGAGTTAAATATGAGGCAAAGAAGATGGATGGAAATCCTAAGTGACTACGACTGTGATATTCAGTATCGCGAAGGAAAGGCAAATGTAGTTGCAGATGCCTTAAGTCGTAAGTACCATGAGAAACAACGACGAGTTCGTGCTCTTAGGTTAAATCTACAGTTAGATTTAATGGAACAATTGAAGAATGTTCAAGAAACAGCAATCAAGGATGATGCTGAAGGAATGAAGGGACAAATAAAAGAATTAGAACAAGGAGTTGATGAAATTTGGAGATTCCACAAAAGCAGAATTTGGGTACCTAAGCAGGGAGAATTAAGAAATAAGATTTTAGAAGAAGCCCATAAGTCTAGGTATACCATGCATCCAGGAAATAATAAGATGTACCAAGATTTAAGAAGTAGTTTCTGGTGGATACGAATGAAAAAGGATATAGCTCGATATGTTTCTAAGTGTCTTACTTGTTCACAAGTAAAGGCCGAACATCAGAAACCTTCAGGTCTACTACAACAGTTAGAAATGCCTGTATGGAAATGGGAACTCATAACAATGGATTTTGTTACTAAGTTACCCAAAACCAGAAAAGGTAATGACGCGATTTGGGTAATTGTGGATCGATTAACCAAATCTGCTTACTTTCTACCTATAAAAGAAACCTTTAGCATGGAAAGATTGGCAAAGTTGTATGTAGATGAAGTCGTATCTTTACTTGGAGTTCCACTCTCCATTGTATCAGATAGAGATAGTCGTTTCACTTCTCATTTCCGGAAAAGTTTCCAAGAAGCTATGGGAACTCGACTAAATTTAAGCACTGCATATCATCCTCAAACAGATGGGCAAAGTGAAAGGACGATCCAAACTCTATAAGACATGCTCCGAGCATGTGTAATAGATTTTGGTGGAAATTGGGACGATCACTTACCTCTGATCGAATTCTCCTATAACAATAGTTATCATTCGAGTATTGAAACCGCCCCATTTGAAGCACTGTATGGAAGAAAGTGCAGAACTCCAGTTTGTTGGGCAGAAATAGGAGAAAGTCAATTGTCAGGTCCCGAGATAGTGCAAGAAACTACTGATAAGATTACTCAAATCAAGGAAAGGCTGAAGACTGCTCGAGATCGTCAAAAGAGTTATGCAGACAATAGATGCAAGCCGTTAGAATTCCAAGTTAGAGACAGAGTACTATTAAAAGTTTCTCCTTGGAAAGGAGTTGTTAGATTCGGTAAGAAAGGAAAACTAAGTCCAAGATACGTAGGACCATTTCCAGTGATTCAACGTATAGGACCAGTTGCTTATCGTTTACAACTACCAGAAGAATTAGCTGGAGTACATGATGTATTTCATGTATCCAACCTCAAGAAATGTCTATCAGACGAATCTTTTGTAGTACCTCTCCAAGATATAGAAGTAAATGAAAAGTTAAAATTTGTTGAGAAACCTCTTAAGATAGAAGACAGAAAAGTAAAGTTTCTCAAGCACAAACGACTAGTGCTAGTTAAAGTAAAGTGGGATTCAAAGAGAGGAGCTGAATACACTTAGGAGCTGGAATCAGAAATGAAGCAAAAGTATTCCTACTTATTCCAGTAAATCTCGAGGACGAGATTTTTATTAAGGTGGGGAGAATGTAACAACTCATATTAAAAAGTCCTAATTATTATTTTAATTGTCCAATAGGAAACCCTAATTGAGACACCCAAGTGATTCTGCACAAACCCTAAAATTTTCAGAAGAATCAGAATCAGGATCAGGGCCCCTAAAACTCAGGGGGGGGGGGGGTAAACCCTAGTTACGATTATCTACATAAAACGTTGTCAAAATGCAATTTTACGAAACTGTCAACTCAGCAACCCTACACACACACGAAGCTACCCTATGGTAGAATAGGTTCCTTCGCGTCACGCGAAGCCCCTAAGGGGACCCCTCGCATCACAAGGGGGTCAAAAATTGTGTATAAATAGTAGACATTGGGACTTGATTTCTGGCACTGAAACGACGTAAAAACTCATCATACACACTGAGTTACGTTCTGAATACTACAAAAACACACACGGATCACTAATTGTTGCCGCAAAACAGGGTAATAACTCAATCGCTGCTACGATTCATTATCCAATCGATTAAACTATCCAATGGATGTTTAAGTGCTGCCCACATTAGGGTTATGCTTTGTCATTCGTCGTTAAATTCGATGGATGTTTAAGTATCGCACGTTGTCATTCGTTGTGAGGGTTGATCTTGTGAGTTATCGTAAATACTGCATTGATTACTAACCCAGTTTTGTGTGCATTGTTATTTAAATTAGGTTAACAAGACTAATCAGTAGACTAGACTCTATCCGTGTTAAATCTGCAATGTGAGTCATTCTCTTTTATTCAAAGTGTTTTATAAATTCTTAAATATTTTCAAAGTTATAATTACAGTGATTAAGTATATGTAGTCACCAAATTACAGCCGGTATGTGGGGTTTTGTATACATTACTTTATAATCGTCACCATTGGGGCAGCCAATGGGGGATATGACCACAGTCACAGAAACGAGTCTAGTGACAAATACTGTGGGTAGTTGGTTGATATCTGAAACATTGTAATCTCTCTTAATACTGTAAATTATAACAAATGTGTCGTTTTAATAAATAGAATGATTCACCAGTATTTCCCGCTGACAAAACCTTTTTCAAACATGTTTCAGGTGATCTGTTGTGATTCAGGAAAAGTGTCGTGAAGCACTTCAAGCTTAATAAAGTGGCTCATTATAAAGAAAGCATGTTTTGTAACCTAAAGATTTCTCTGTGAAATCTTATTATTGTAAATTACTAGGGTTTTATCCCAAGATTGTGAAATAAAATAATCGGGAAAATTTTAGCTTTAAAAAGATCCTGATGATAAACTTCCGCTGTTAAACTCAATTAAATAAATACCACGGGATTTCTGTCCCGCGGCTCCTGAAACGGGTTAAACCGGGTCGGGGGCCATGACACATGTTGCCTCCAAGCTGCCGCCACCGCAAATTGAAGATCCGGAACAGGACACAGGGATCTCAGACTGCACGTAAGCACCCAGAATCCAAACCCGGACGTGTTGATACGAATTCGGATATGATTACTTATTCATCTGTACAGATTGTTTGTTTGGGTGTAGGTTGAAATTTCGATTGTGATTTGTGTTTGAATGTTTATCGGTCAAATAGCTAAACTAATCGGTGAGTGTAGGGTTTATGACTTCGTAGAAAGCTTCAAAAGCTCCGATTTCACGAAATTCAGATGTTGTTTGGGATCACATTGTTCAAGAGAAAGGGGTTTGGGAGAAGAGAAAGGGAAAAAAAGTTTGCAGATGTGGGGTAAAGAGGTAAGAAAATGAAACACTCTTTTTATTACACTCTGCAGACATTTGGTTCACCTCTTCTCGTGCAGGCGTTTGCAGATGTGGTCCGCAGATTGCAGACCTTTTGCATCTGAAAAAACAAACACCACCTTACTCTCTCGATACATAATCTAATGTTTTGAAAACAAAATTTGTTATATCAAATTCAAAGTGACATGCTATTATTACTTAATATTCATATTTTATATGGCGAAGGCATAGTCTTCCTTTGTCTCTCAAATAAAAGCCTCATTGGCGCCAAGCGTGAGGGAATGCTAGACGTTTGGTAATTTCTCCTCCGACCAGGATAAAAGATCCCATTGAAGCGGCTGATCCCATGCATATTGTATGTACATTTGGTTGCACAAATTGCATAGTATCATAAAGAGCCACTCCATCTATTACCCATCCGCCAAGAGAGTTTATAAACAAATACAGATCTTGGGTATCATCCTCGATACTGAGATATATCATAAGACCAATCAGTTTATTTGAGATCTCACTATCAACCTCTTGACCTAAAAAAAGTAATCTTTCTCGATAAAGTCGGTTGATTAGGGTCAAATTGTATCCCTTCGGAACCGTACAGATGCCTTTTGACGTATACGGTTCAAAATAAAAGAATCAATGTGTAGATTCCAATACTTTTTCTTTTTTTCATAGCAAGTTCCTTCTAACTCATAATAATAGGATTTTCTTTGATTTTTCACTAAATACGAGTTTGTCTTCCTTTACTTTTTGTCTTCCTTTCCTTATAACTTATAATAAAAAAAATATAATTCATTGAACTTATCCAATTTACTTATCATTGATGGATTGTTTCATCGACATCCAATCCAAATCACGATGTCATTGTCTTGTTCTTAAATGGGCCTCTTTAATCTTTTTATGGTTTATGCTCTACTTCGGGTAAAGATCCGCCCGATTTTGATTTGCACATATAGTTCAAATGCTCCAATTACCACTTCTTTTTGTTATCCCTTCAGAGTTTGAAAAAACTTCTACTTTAAAAAAAAGATTTCTTTAAAAATAGGAATCCTTTATGATATAAAATAGATATATTACCACTTGTTTTTTTTAATGGAGCATGGATACTTCAATGTAGTAGTCCAACTAAGCCAACCATAAATTCTTCTAATTGATAATAGTAATTTGAATCACCCCCCAAAAATGGATCTAATTGCACTTCACGCTCCAAATTTTTTATGATTTAATTAATCTTTCATGGGCGAAACAAAGGATTTCTCGATTGGAGAGAGAACGGGGAAATCCCATATGACCCAATATATCTGACAAGTCGTACTATATGTCAACCCAAGATGCATCTTCCTCTCCAGGACTTCGAAAAGGTACATTTGGAACACCAATAGGCATTAAATGAAATAAAAAAGAACTAAGTACTATATTTTACTTTAATGTGGAAACTTAACAAAGCCTTTATTTTTATTTATAATATTGTACTTTATCCTAATCAGATTTTATTCATAAATTTTGAAAAATTTATAAAGAAAATAAGAAGAAATAAGGGGAAATGGTTACGACTAGTGTCCTCTAATGATGAACAAGTATTGGCACATTCGCTCATAGAAAATCGCATTAGTACATACATATTTAGGGGTTGATATTGGTACCCCTCACACTTTATCTATCTCTCTATAATACATACATATATATATATATGGTCAAGATTTAGGGAAAACGGTGAAAAGTGTGAGAACAGTGAGAACGGTTATGGATCGTCCGATCAAAACAATCTATGGACTAGATTGGCGTGGTGGCGTTTTCGTAAATAACACCAATTCTATTAAGTGGACACGCTTCATTAAGGGTAAAAGGGTCTTTTACTGCTCAAATTCAAAACACCAACTAAAATGATAACACGCCATTCAAAACAAATAAAACGCCATTAACACAAAACGCCAAAATTTAGTGATAAAACGCGTTGGAGATTACAGGAAGAGGAAACAACACAGAAACTGAAATTTAATTATTAACATTTATTAGAAGAAATTCCCTCCTAAATGACGAGCCAAAAACATCATTATATAAACGACGTTAAATATCGCTTCTATAATCACTTCAATCCATCATTCTAAAAAACATCTTTTACCAAAAACGCCAATTTTAACCAAAACGCTAAAAATGGCAACCATCATTTCATGGAGATACACTCTGAGAATCAGAAGATTCGTCATACGTTTTGACAACAGAAGGAGGGTGTATGTTAGGACAATCAAGGCAATTTTGAAGATGGAAGAAGAGGTACAGAGGGGTATCCTATCGCTTGGCATCGCCCTAGATAACGAACGTCATGAAACACATAAGCTTATGAGAACATTAACAAGGAAATTTGGACCAAGCAAAGCAGATGGAAAAACGGACCCAGTCATAACATCATGGCATTTTGATGAGGAAACAGACACGGTGGCCGTTATATGTGACAATGGAGAGCAGGAAGACTACTTGCTTGAAGACATCATGACAAAGCAGGGGGTTGGGTTCATGGAAGAATTACACAACGCCACATGTTTGAACACATACATGGACTTAAAAATGGCGTTGATGCAGGACATGTTAAAATGGAGGCTTCAGAATCTTCAACAACAAAAAGCCAATGAAAGTGAAAGTGATGAATTAGATGAAAGACTAGTGTGACACCCGTGTCACTTCAACCATCAAACAAATGCCAAACCAATGAAATATAGTATTTCATACTTGGGATTTGTAAAAATATGTGTATCGTTTGCACATATCAACTCTTGTTCGATTTCAAGCTCTAAATCGCTTTCTGGAAGGTTATACGCGCACTAAGGCGTAAATATAACCAGTTTAATGCAACAAACACTCCGGAATAGTGAAATAGTCTTAACATACCTTAAATAACCTCTACATAACTTAGAAATAAGTTTTGGAAGGTTTGGTATACCGAAATCAAGTTATATCGCTTACAGGGACTAAAGTTGACAAACTGCGAAAGTATGCCAATTTGAACTGTAACAGACATTCCGGAACATGACCATAAGTTAAACATACCATAAATATCCTTTACATAGCTTAGAAATAGGCTTTGAGGTGTTCGGTGTGCTAAAATAAACTTTTGGGTCATTCAGGGACTAAAAGTGTCAAAAAGTGCACAAGTTTGCATTTTCGCGCATAACTTACGTTCTGAATACATCTGGACATCCAAAAATTTATGTAAGCACTATAATATTTTATTTTAGTGTTTGGCATAAGAAAAATCCATTCATCGCGTCATTTGGATCGTTTTTCGCGCTTGTGCACATTCCGTCGTAATTTAGTGAACATCGCGTTCGTACGACCAAACGAACCAACACCCGACATATTTTTGAGCATGTTTCATGTCCACAATGTTTAGGCATCATTTTAGGGCCTTAAAGTTGGCTTGACGGGCCTTAGAAGTGCCGGAAATGGGCTGAAAACACAACAGGGACTGAAACTGTCATTTATGAAACTTATTTTCTGATCAGAAGCCCCAGGCGGCCCGCCTGAGGTTTGTCTGATCCTGAAGCGGGCCGCGTACGCCTCCTAGAATAGATCAGATTGAACAGTCAGCTGTTTCCAGCTGTTTAAACCACAACCACAAGTTCACACTTGACCTTTCAGCTGATAAGAAGCCATTTTTAGGCACCATAACTTTCCAACACATGTACGGGTAGGATTCGATCATGGTTTCCATGAAACGATCTTAACGGTTACCCGAAAACTATAAATACCCCACCCCCATTTGCTTCAAACTCACTAGAATCTGATCTAAAAGACTCTAAGTTGGAACCATTGTTTCATACCTGAGTTATTTGGATCTAGATTAGCATTCGGGGACCCTTCGTAAGTATTCTTTCGTTCTTTTATTACTTTTCGAGTCTTTTCGAGTCTGGAAGTCAAACTTTGTTTGACTTTCTGCGTTGACCAGTTTATGGTCAATGCGAAGTTCGTTTGAACTTCGCAACGTGAGTGTAATCACGTTGGTTATAGTCCCTTGGGACTATGCCTACTGATTACCATGTTTAGGCATATAACACTTGTCATAGGACTAGTTAGATGGTCCGAACGCGTTTCACGTGAACGACGCGTTAAAGTAGCATACGCTACCTAAACGGGTCGTAATGGGTCGAAAACACTTAGGTTAGGTTTCTTTTAGCATGAAGGCTTTGTTAAACCATGTTACACGAGTCTCTACACTCGTTTGGTTTACGAACCCTCATTCTATCCAATCATCCGATTTAGGTCCGGTTATTAACATAGTTACCTATATTAGGTGTCGTTTGATATCCGCGATCTCTAGCATTGTTTGGTTGTTACTCAAGGACTACTAAGCAATCTCAAGTGAGTACATAGAACCCCCCTCTTTTAAATGTTTTCAAGGTGTTTGTGTGAGTACATAGACCCCTCTTTTACTGTTTTCCAAACGTTTTGGGGTGGAACACATGTGCCTACTTGTTACTTTCATGCTTTCCATGTTTTCACATCATATACCTGCTATGTTCGTTAGTACATTATAGTACATGATTTCTTTACATTACATGCTATGTATGCCCATTGGGTGCGTACTTAGTACATCGTCCTACATTTCATTTCATGTTATGTATGTCCATTGTGTGCATACTTAGTACATTGTTTTACATTACACTTATGCTATGTATGTCCATTGTGTGCATGCTTAGTACATTGTTTTACATTACATTTCTGTTGCATATGCTCATCCAGCATGTGAACACATTATACTGCATTTTGAACCGTTGTAATCATTTGACTAAGTGAACCGTTTGTATCTGTGAACCGTTTGTATCTATGAACCGTTTATATCTGTGAACCGTTTGTATCTGTGAACCGTTTGTATCTGTGAACCGTTTGTATCTATGAACCGTTTGTATCTGTGAACCGTTTGTATCTGTGAACCATTTGTATCTGTGAACCGTGTGAACCGTATTTGACCATACATAAACATTTCTACAATTGTTAAACATTACTTTGGTGGTTTGGTTTGATTAAGTGATTAAGTAACGATGCGTGTGTAATATGATACAAGCATGGTGGATACGCCGCTGGTACTTCCTATATATAAGTGTTTGTATGGTATTACATATCGTAGCGTTATTTAAATCATTTCAGTTTGAGACATATAACATTTTATACAAAGATCATACTTTTCACAAGACATTGTTTTACAAATAACTTATCTTATACAAACTCATTTTACTTGGTTATTCATTTAACCTTACATTTATTTATACATATCATCTGATCTTATCGTTTTTCAAATGATTTACAAGACAAAGCAAATTACAAGGTTCATGACTAAACATTTTTCTCAAACATAAGTCATGAATCTTATTTTCACAAAACCTATGTATCTCACAGGCATTTTTATGCTGATGTACCTATTTTCACATGTGTTTTCAGGAGATGATGCATAGGACTTATCAAGACATACTTAGGCGGACCTGTGCCTTAGTGACTTAAAACGAGACAAGAACTAGTTAATTTATGTTATGTACTCTTTGTTTCTTGTTTAAAACAATGTAAACTTGTATGATTGATTAATAAAACGAAACTTTAATTTCCATGGTTGTGAAACATTAATTCTGTTACAACACTCCCCGATGTTTCCGCCACGTTTTGTATGTTCTACGTGGTCGGGGTGTGACAACTAGAAGAAGACTCCGAAGAAGAAGACGAAGGAAGCGATTGATACTTCTCAGATAAAGTACCTTCTGACGAGGAGTTTTAAATTTTTTTGTTTTCTTTTGTGTAATTTTTTTAAGATAATAAAATGCTATATTTCTCCCCTTAGTTTCAAAACGCCAAAAAATACTACAAAAAGTTATTGCTTACAAAACGACAAAAACGATAAAAAAAAATATTTTTCCTGGTTAATATTTTCTCTGTTAGTGTATTTTGTCATCTTGGTCTACAAAACGCCATTAAAAAAACACCAAACTTGGAAGATGGGACGTCCATCACCCTAAACTGATAAAGCTGAACAAAACAGTAAATACACACAGTAACTGAAAAGACGGTTACTTTATTACTATTACTAGCATTTATTATATTAAAATCTCACCGAAACTACGCGACAAAAACATCCTATAAAGAGACGTCTCTGCACAATCAATTGATCACATCCAAAAACACAAACGCCATGTTTCCTAAACCCACACACTTTAAAACGCCAAAAAACACTTAAAAAACCACAGATGGCAAAGCTCGTTTCTTCTATATCCAGTATTGTTCTGCATGAAGTTTCATTGAATGGATTCTTCTCTGAGGTGGGTATCTCTATAAGCTTTTGCTGAATGAGGTGGGTATCTCGGGCTTCTATAAACTTTATTTCTTCAAAAACTTTCATTTAACTTTTATTTTAATAATAGGTTTGTTTATTTAAGAATCCCAATATTCACCGGGTTACTTTTACCACTGAAGGTAAATTACCCGTCTTTTAGTATAAACGTGGTTTGATTACCAAACTCGTTTTCGGGGTGTTACAAGTCTACCCCCCTTAAAGAGGTTTCGTCCTCGAAACCTTTTCTTACATAATTTATCGAGTTTAACTCCATACATTTGCTCTCGATAATCAATTAAGCATTTCTCATACTTTAACCGATTGTTAGTATTACCAGAAAAGTATGGTAATATCCCTTTGGTTATTAATCATCTACGTATCTTACATGACATTATGCGACTTGAAATAATGTAATCTCGTTATTTCCACTAGTTTAATTAACTTAGCAATATTCATCACTCGGCTCTAATATTCATCACTCGGCTCTAATGTGATTATACTTCACATTACACTTCTTGACCGTGATCATGTCACGCCATGCCAAATTTTACATCAACTTTCTATTTTCAGAATTATCACTTTTCGGATATATCGTCTTGCACCTATCAATGTCAAGACTTATATCTTTCATGTTTACCGTTTATACGTCTATCATAATTCATTTTTGTAGAAACGTTATTTCTTACCAAAACCGAAGTTTTAGTTTAGCGTCTTCTCTTTAACCTTTGTCAATTATCCATACCGGGATATTGACATTCCAAAATTTATTCTTTTTCAGTTTTTGTTTTATGCGAGGATTCTCCATTTATTCCCTCGCTTTGTCTAATTCACCCGTAGGTTTTATCACTTAGTCTATGGGCTATTTTATTAGACCTTCATCTTTTTAAGGCGAGGTCCATATAATCTATTTTTTTTCTAGTCATGACTCGTGGGTCGTTTTAGTCTCGTAGACCTTTCCATTGTTTATAACCACAAAGGTTAGGTTGATCCCGTAGATCATTCCTTACTCGTGTCATTCTTAAAATACATGTTTGGTGCCAAGGCATCCTGTTTTTTTTAATCATTTATTTTCGTCTTGGTATTTTCTTTGACCTTGACCGTAGTCTAAGGCTACATTCGTTTCCTTTCGGACAAATTTTCTGGCTTTATGACTTCTCACGTCATTTATGCGTCGGTTTATCTTATGCTCACCATTATCCAGTTTACATACATTTGTATTTGATTCTGTCCCATTACCGGGCTCATTATTCTTTTGCTTTTAACGCTACCTTTATCCCGCTTACGTTTACTCATGCCGTTCGGCATGATATTATATTCAACCCGTTCAACTTTAAAATAGTTGAACATAATTTATTCAAAATTTCTATTTACATTATCTTGTCGTCTTTTAGTTATGACTCAAAACCCGAGTCTTTTAACTTTCCATCCGAGTCCACGTCTCTCGGTCTACGCATGCGTTTAATTCTTACCCATCAACTGGGTATTTTACCGAAGTCGTTATTATTGCAACCCTCCCGGTATGCATTAAGACCTTGCTTCCTCATTTTTTTTATATTCCGACTTAGTCCTCGAGTTTGACGTTTTACAAAAACGACCCGTTTAGAGACATATTCGCATTTTCCGGGTTCGAGTTTAAGTACACCCCCTCCCAGTGCATATCTTAATCATTTTACATGTTTATTTGTCCCTTCTCTCGGGCTCATTATCCTAATATAATACGCTTCCGTCACTCGGCTGTGCGTTTACATTATGATCAAATATTTTGCTTATCTGTTTCATTTGGGTACTTTTTAATTTATCCCATTCACCCCGTCCTTACTACATCGGATGTAAATGTGTCCGCTATAAGAAGTTCATGGTATCATATGCCACTACTTACTTGGCCAGAGTAAGCGATTAACACATGACACGCATGACCTTTTTATAGTTTTCACTTCACGCCCTATGTAAGTAATGCCTCTATTTGTTTCTCTTGGAAACAATATCCCGACTACATTTTCTATTCGGGTTTTTCCAAGTTTTTAATCTACATATGCAACTTTCAAATTCTACTTATTTGTTGCATATTACTATTTGTGCAATTAAATTTAAAGTGTGCACCTGGTAATGCTTGCCCTAACGGGCTTCTCTTGCCATTAGCCTTGTTCGCGACCGTTACGAGATGAGCATACTCTTTGGACCGTTCCTCTGTCAAATCTGCGATTTGTTAAACTCTCGCTATCCTCATATGCGAGTGTCCTTCAACTAAAACATATACAACAGTTAGTAATTTCAACATTAAAGGATGCCCGTATTATAATACAAGGCTTTTCTACTATACGCATCAACGCGTGTAATTTCGTTGACTGTATCTATTCTATATCGATTTTATTGGTGTAACGTGTATTACACAATAACACTATGTGTTGTTCTCAACACTTTAATCATACTAAACCATTGATATACATGTACTTACCGGATTTGCGATCAAGCCTCGAACCGAACACACTTTACTCTTTAACCTTGAGCTCTGATACCAACTTGTAACACCCTTATTATTATTTAACGATTTTCGTATAATTTACGAAGATAAACGGGTAATTAGAATTTCAAATACATTGAAATTACGGGTTTCATTAAACTTTCTTACAGAATTAAAACTATACAACATAACATGTGTGAGTTCGTCATTTAACAAAACAACGATACATAGTGCGGAAGCTTATTTCTTGATCGTGTTCGGTTCTTCGTTGTGCTTGATCGTCCTCCGGTGCTAAAATTATACCTAACTCAGATCAATATATTGACCCGTTTCAATACCTTGCCTTAGTGGCTGCTAAGTGATTGCGCTGTAAACATCCATGTGCTATTTATTCCCTAAAATCATACGACTCGACAACCCATTAGTCGATATTGTCAAAGGGTGATAATTTCACCTTTTGACCCGCTTGGTCAAAATGACCAATTATTAGCGAGATGAAATTTATTACAATTTTACCCTTATTGGTTATCATGATTTACCTTATATGGTAACCATTAAAAGTCATGCTTCATTCGTCACAATATGATCGAATTACCGATTTAACTCATTTTTAGCCATCGCTATGATTTCTTATCATATTTGAATATCTTGTTCCGTACGACTATACGCCGGAACACCATATCTCAATTAGGTATTTGTCTTTTTCGTAATTAATACGGCAAAATAATATTCTAAAATATATGACTAGTGTAAGATATACTTACCTTGCATCCGAATTACGCTTTTCCTTCTTATTTGGTTCGTTTGACCCGCTTCCTTTCCAAGCCTCCACCTAGCTTGTCAAGCGTCAAACTATCATCATAATTCGTAAGACGGTTAGATTAGTCATCATTAATTATGACTATTCCATCTTACGGGTTTTACATCAAAATTCACCATTTGATTTCATTTTGGTCCGTTTGACTTCTTAAAAGTCAATTTGTCTATAACATATTCAAACACACATTTGGCACATTGAACCCACTTAGGCATTTTCATCCGAACTCTTTAACCATTCTAGTTTTTACGCACCAATTTAACTTAGCTCTCGACTATTGAAGCTAATCATTCATTTGTTAAGAAATTAACTAAAGGTTTCCATCTACATGTAAAACCCGTTTCATTATAGCATTAGACATTCATCCAATCATCAAATATAATCAAGTTCTACATATTAATTAGTAGACATCATGATTTCAAACACCTATTTATATGAACCAAAATCACTAGTTTCATCATAATTTATTAAACCCCTTTCATGAAAGTATGATCATGTACCCAAATTTCATGGTTTAATCAAACACCTTCCATTCATTCTCATGCATGATGATTCTAAACATAGTCTTATCATCAATTTCATCATAACAATAAAACCCACTTAGCTAGGTGTGGTGATTCAACCAAACACCTAAATCATAGCAATTTATTCTAAATCTTCACTTAGGGTTTGTTCCTAAGCAATCCTACATCCCAAATTCAGCCATAACTTCTATGATTCATACATAGATCGTATCATGCAAGATTAACTAATTTTCACAACTTCATGAATGTTAGAAATTCGACATACCTTACGATCTCCTTGACTTGGTAATCGTTTATTCATGTTTGGTTGTGAATTTGAGCTTCATTTTGACCTTCAATTTGATGATTATGTTAGATGTTAGGGTTTGGCTCCTTAGGAGCTCTCCTGAGCTCGATCTAGAACACACATTTGTGTGTGTGTGTTTTGTTTAGTTATTAATAAATAACCTTTCAAGTTATCCCGCTTTAACCCCTCGTGTTTGGTTCGTTATTAAGTAGGAAACAACCTACTTATTTCCAATAATGTTCCCATTTATTAACTAGGTTAAACATTCCTAGTTAACTTAGTGGGTTTGGGGAAATTATAACTAAGTTTATTTTTAAGTCCCGTTTCTCGGGCTTCTATAAACTTTATTTCTTCAAAAACTTTCATTTAACTTCTATTTTAATAATAGGTTTGTTTATTTAAGAATCCTAATATTCGCCGGGTTACTTTTACCACTGAAGGTAAATTACCCGTCTTTTAGTATAAACGTGGTTTGATTACCAAACTCGTTTTCGGGGTGTTACACTATTGTGGTAGGCCCCTCTTCTGGAGGTGACGTTACCCTCGGCTAAGTAGTCTGAGTCAGCAGGGATACCGTCCTAAGTAGTCGGGTTAAAGTTTTAATAGTAGTTTACATATGAAGGGGTCAAGGAGTTCGGACCCCCGCCATCCAATACCAGTGGGTATTGAAGGAGATCCTACTAAAGTTGACCCAGGTCCTTACAGGATCTATTCACTGATTAAGGCAAGACTCTTACCAAACCGTTCCCTTAACCCCCGACCAGGTAGCCAACATACCTCCATATAGACCGTGGAGATATGAATGGTGAAAATCTTTTATTTTATATAGACAATAAAATAATGCCAAGACACCACAGATAAACCATAAGGAAGACTCACCTTCAACATAAGAAACTAGTTATTAAAATCATTAATACATAACCAAATAAAAAGTGCGAAAAGATTAAAAATAAAAAGTATTACACTAGACACTTGTCTTCACCAAGTGATGTAAGAGACTTAGGCAAACATGGCCTTTGATTGTCAAGAACTCTTACGATCAATCTTGGATCCCGAGACTACTCACACACTCTATGATGGATGATGGTGGTGGATGTGGGTTGTGATGGTGGTGGTGGTGGTGGGTGGGTGAAGTGTGAGAGAGGTGGTTTGCCAAGGGATGGTTTGC
The DNA here is from genome assembly GCA_030545235.1 of Helianthus tuberosus. Taxonomy (NCBI): domain Eukaryota; kingdom Viridiplantae; phylum Streptophyta; class Magnoliopsida; order Asterales; family Asteraceae; genus Helianthus; species Helianthus tuberosus. Next base: position 112,427,888 of record CM060408.1, read on the forward strand.
AAATGAGCCAAGAACCCCTATTTATAGTCTGCACAGAAACCCGGACACGGCCCCGTGTCCATTGGGCACGGCCCCGTGTCCACCCGTCTTCTCTTCCTTCATTAAATGCAGTTTGTCTGCATAAGTTGACCACGCCCCCGTGTCCGCTGGGCATGACCCCGTGTGCAGAAGCGTATCTGTACTATCAAGATTTTCTCAGATTCTGCGAATCTTATAGTTGACCACGGCCCCGTGTCCGCTGGGCACGCCCCCGTGGTTGGTGATAGAAGCTTCTACAGCTTTTTCTTTTCTGCAGACACTTGGGCACGCCCCCGTGCTCATTGAGCACGGGGCGTGTTCAGCCTTATGTTCTCTTGTTTTGCTTGGGAAGATGCTGTCGAGGGGTCGGGCATGCCATGTTTATTCCTTTTCTTGTATTAATGTTAGATTTAGCTGCCTTTTTGCTTTTTTGTTCATTTGAGCTCATTTAATCATGAAAATACGAAAGGAAGACAAAAACACACTTTTTCCAACATTAGTACTAAAAAAGGGTTAGTTTTATGCCACATTTGATGTAATTTATATGTTGCATTTTGCGCACATCAAATACCCTCACACTTGAATCTTTGCTTGTTCTCAAGCAAAACTCTTTATAATGTGGCTTTACACTCTCAAATGGAATGGGTAGAAGAGAAGGTTTTGGGCTTGTCATAGAGTGTCGGGATTTCCAAGATTCTTTATTAGGTTTTATTTTTATTTTATTTACAATCATATTCGTCATGATTTATTTAAAACATTACATAAGATAAATTACTTATTAGGGCATAACATGCCTTTTTAAAATTCCATTTATATACAAGTTCACATACCTCACGGGGGATCACTCAATACTCGGCCGAAGGTGTATTTTTGTGAAAACTCTCGAGAGCGGCATGGAACTTACTTCTACCATAAGCTTGCCAAGCAATCAATCCTCCACCTTTTTAACTATATACCTTTGTAAATATCAAGAGGACTTTGGGGGAAGGGTTAGGCTTGGGTTAAAGGTAGGTGGTTGGGTTAGTGGTTAGTAGAAAAGGGCGAACGGCGTAAAAAGCATCGGTTTTCCTAAGACTTTTTATTTTTTTGTAACTTTTTATTTTGGTGAAGCAATTCTTCAAACAAAGTTCTTTTTGATAAACTTGTTTGTTTATTTCTTTTGACTTCATCATCATTTTTTTTTTTTTTGAAGAAGAAGTCATATAGAAAAACCGAACTTTGTTATTAAAATAAAGGGTTTAAAATGAAAAAGGGTTTTGGTGGGTAAAAGGGTGTTTATTTTGGGTTAAGAAATGAAAAGGTTTAGGCTCAAAGGGGTTAACTAGGGGGATTTTGGGTAGGTGGTAAAAAAAATAATGGTGTAGAAATAAAAAAAAAGAGTTAGTCCTAATGCCTCCATCATTTACTTACTCGGGTTTAAGTTGGTAAGGACCGGGAATGTATCGTCATGGCAAGTTCTAGAGTTGTAAGAACCAAGCGGCTATTCACACAAGAAACGAAAAATGAGCATTTAGTTTAAAGATGTGTATTTGTATGCTCAATAAAGGCTCAAAACTCACTTTTTGTGGGAATGAGTTTTTATGTGATCAAGTATATATAATCAAATTTTAACTAGATTTGTCATGCCGTTTCATAATTTTCTTATGTTGGTTCTTTTTATCACGACGCTATCGGTTGTAAATTTGTAAAAATTTCAACTTTTTAGAATTTGAAATTCCCAAATTAAACCTAGACAAGTAAAAAAATGAAAATATTTGGGGTGTTTAGCGGTTCCAATAGAGTTTTGTGTAAGGCTTGTAATTAGGACTTGCAAAATTCAAGGTTTTAGCATCCCTCCCACACTTAAATTACACATTGTCCTCAATGTGTCCCAAAAATAAGTTTTTAGGTTGATTGAATGTGTAAAAAGATGTGAAAAAACAAAATTGTATGTTACTGGGCGTCTGGACACGACCCCGTGTTGGGTGAACACGGCCCCGTGGTCAGAGTGCTAATAACGAGAACTTACAGAAGGTGGACACGGGGGCGTGTCGGCTGAGCACGACCCCGTGTCTGGTAAAAATCTGCAGAATTTTGACAAACAGCAGGTCTGGGGTAATGGGCACGGGGACGTGTCGGCTGGACACGACCCCGTGTAGACAATCTGCAAATGTGAAAAACAGGTTTCTGGCTTCGGTTTTCCTGTCCCGGCTTTAGTAGCACTAATGTTTAGTGCTCTAAGCCTCGTATGTACTTGTTTTATCAATAAACACTACACCAAACCATAACAAGCATCCTAAATTACCATTGTTCAAACATCCATACCACAAAGTTAAAATAAAGAAAATGCAGAAAAGTAAAAAGTGTTAGAGGAAAGTAAATTGTTCAACACACGGCACGCAGGCCGGAAATTGTTCATGAGAAAAAGGGGGTTAACCTGTTAGACCTCCAACCAGCTGTTCCTACCTCCACTCCTCCCGCCTAGTCCATGTCCTCGTCTTCATCATCATCACCTCCTCCATGCCCCGCCATGTACTCCCAGATGTTCCCAATGTCATCCTGTATGTCGGATATGTTTCTCTCTATCGCTCCAACCTGGGTGTACGTGTTGCTGGCCATATTGTAGGTGTTCCTGGTGCACATGAGGTTTTCCTGCAATAAATCATGTAAACTTTGGAAGTTAGGAAAACCGCCTCCTTGAGAGGAGGATTGACCCGGATCACCCTGGGGCTGGTAATGGTACTGAGGAGTAGGTTGGAAGTGTGGAGCATGTAAGACAAGTGCCTCTTGCAGGTTCCATGCATGCCCCTGGACTCTTTGGAAGCTAACCCTCCCGTCTTCTGCTTCATAAATCAGGTTCATGGAGCGACATATGGTCATGAAAAAAAGCTTCACACTCCACTCATTCACTAAAAACGCCAAAAAAAAAGCTCATTAAATAAGTACAACAGCTAAACAAAAGCTTCACACTCCACTCATTCACTAAAAACGCCACACCTTCTCTAAAACGCCATACAATTTAAAATAAATGGTGCAGGTTATTGCATGGAGGTTTGAGAGGTCAGAGGGACGTTTCATCATAAAGTTCTCTGACAGGAGAAGGGAAAAAGTCAAAACAATCAAGGCCATACTTAGTATGGATGAATCCTTTCAGAGAGATATTCTAGCCCTTAGGGTCCCACTGGCCTACGATTGTGAGAAGAATCGAACGGTAATAAGAAGATTAAAAAGAAAATTTTCGGAAAATGATGATGATGATGTTGAAGATACTGATCTACCAAAAGTTACCAGTTGGATTCTGGATGAACAAGCAAGAACGGTGAGGGTAAGCTTTCAACACGAGGGGGGATTATTCATTGACAATGGACGAAGTGCTGAACACAGATAGGCTACATCTTATTGAACAGCTCTGTGATTTAGCACCTTCGAAAAATTTTAGATCCAGGGTTGTGAATACATTCAAGTATAGGATGGAACAAAGAAGAGACGAGATTATGGCGTTAAACGCCAATGAACAAGATGATGATGATGATGATGATGATGAGTCTGAGGAGAGTGATGAACAAAGCGATGGTTACATCTCAGATGTAATACCATCCACAGAAGACTATTAGTTTTTGTTTGATTTCCTCTTAGTTGTACTCTTTTAAATTTCTAATGAATTTAAAAACGCCATGAACGCCAAGAAATTTACATTGATAACATATATCAAATGTTGAAAATCTACAAAAACGCCTAATGAATTTGGGAAATGCCATGGAGGAAAATAACTTATAATTACTAAATGATTTTATTAAATTTGGGGACGCCATAAACGGCAAAATATTTACTATGCTCCTGATCTAAAAAACAATAAAAACGTCATGTATTTGTTGAATCTAACTAAACGCCAAAAAATAAAGCGGTGTTGTGAGACACGTTTAAAAAATATATATATAAAAGGATAAAAAAAACCCCTCCGCCCTTCACTATATCGCGTGCCACGTGCTGGGCCAGGATCCGTTCTCACACTTTAGGGCATTTTCTCCTTATCCCGTACCTATGTGTATATATATATATATAGGGAGAGGACCATGAGAAAACTACATATAAATGAGAAAACTAGAAAACTAACTAAAAAAACCTAAAAAACATACCATTTTTTTTTACAATTTTTTATAAAAAAATCGCTAGTTTTTATATATAAAAAAAAATTCAAAAAAAAAATTGTTGTACTGTACATGTGCATTATACGTGTACTACACATGTGCACTATATTCGTAATAGTGCACATGTGCAATACAACAAAAAAACTTTTTTTTTACTTTTTTTTTTTAATTTTTTCCCATGCATAAAAAACTGCGATTTTTTTATAAAAATTTAAAAAAAATTGTTATGTTTTTTTAGGCTTTTTTAGTTAGTTTTGGTTTTCTCATTTAAACTAGTTTTCTCATGATCCATCCCCTATATATATATATATATATATACATTCAAATCTAATTTCTAATTTTGCAACTTATTCATTAACATCAATCATGAACAATAATCTAAAACAAATTTGTAGAAGAAAAATGAAGACGTGGGTTTATTAAAAAATAAATGTATTAAATAAATGGGCTAGAAAAGACTAAAATACCCTCACATGCGTTGCATGTGAGGTGACTTAACCAAGAAATTTAACAGTGTTTGTGCAAAAGGTTGATCCCTGTAACAAAATATCAAGTTAAAAGTTGGGTTTGGTCGATTTCATAGTGAAAGGTATAAAATACAGTTTAGGTATAACATAAAGGTTGCTTTGTGTAATTTTGTCAAAATACTATTATCAATCACGCACATGAAGATTTAATATCTCCCTAATCCCTATAGATACCCACCTCTTCTTTCACAACCATTTAATATTTTTTTTAGAGTTAATTGCCAAAATCGTCCCCGGGGTTTGGGCACGTTTGTTATTTTCGTCCAAAGTGACACTTTTGTACCAAATTGCCCCCAACGTTTGTAACTTTTTGCCATTTTCATCCAAACCACTAACTTAGTTTATTTTTCTATTAAGTTGAGGATATTTGGATGAAACTGGCAAATATAAAACCACAGGGACGATTTTGGCAATTTACTCAAACCCTTTTTAATTTCTTTTATTTAATTATTTTTGTTACATATATAATAAAAAAGAATATACATGGAGTTTTTAGAAAAAAAAATTAATAGTTTTGTCACATATTTTTTTATAAATTTTTATCCAAATCACTAACTCAGTTTATTTTTTCTGTTAAGGTGAATGATGTTTTAAATTTTATAAACTAAGACAGAAATTAATTTACAGTTTCTTTATATAAATCAGTTTTATAAAGAGAAAACGTCATTGGTGTACAACACATAACTATCGATTACAACTTTTAGTATTTATCACTTGTAGAGATAGAAAAAAAATGTAAAACGTTACATATTTTTTAAATGTGTTGAGCACCTAAGAAATATGTTGGTAGAAATAAAATATTTTTTTAATTAAGATTATGAGGGTAACTAACTAATACTTATTCTGAGTGGCTTGAGTAAAGAAACTTTTGGTTCATCACATTATAATTTCAATTTGGTGGGTAATTTTAAGGTTTGGCAACGATACGTTGTTTGATAGGTCGGGGGAGGGGACTGGCTTCTGTTTTTCCTTAGGAGCGAATTTAAAAGAGTAGAAGATGAATTACATACTTGGTACATATGATAAGATTTTTTTATTTGACCTTTTTCAATAAGGTCACCAGCATTTTAGTTTTATAAAATTTAGAGGTTTAAGTAGATTGTATTTTTATAAAACTGATCTATATAAAAAATTAGAAATTAATTTCTATCTTAGTTTATAAACATTCTTCGCCTTAATAGAAAAATTAACTTAGTTAGTGGTTGGATGAAAATTTATAAAAATTATGTGACAAAGCTATTATTTTTTTCATATGAAAATTGCATGTAAATTCTTTTTTATTATATATTTAACAAAATTAATTAAATAAAAGAAATTTAAAATAGTTTGAGTAAATTGCCAAAATCGTCCCTGTGGTTTTATATTTGCCAGTTTCATCCAAATATTCTCAACTTAACAGAAAAAATAAACTAAGTTAGTGGTTTGGATGAAAATGGCAAAAAGTTACAAACATTGGGGGTAATTTGGTACAAAAGTGTCATTTTGGACCAAAATGGCAAACCTGCCCAAACCTCAGGGACGATTTTGGCAACTAACTCTTTTTTTTATTTCTCTTTGTTGAAACAACAATAATCCAACCTCTATCATTGCCACTTTCATTTCTCTCTCTACAAATGGATCAGATGATCAAACCATAGCCTGCGAAACCATTTCCACTATTTCCAAACTGATAACCACCACACCGCCAATAGAGATGAGCATGCGCCGGGTTGGAAGCGGAACCAGATTGGTTTCCGCCCTGAAAGGAGTGGAAGCCCAATCCAGGAAGCTACTGTCGTTGAGATATAAAGGTGTTGTTGCACAATCGAACGTCGAGATATAAAGGTGTTGTTGCGCAATGGAACGATCGTTAAGAAGCTCAGAGTTGTGAAAAAAAAACTAGAGAGATGAAGTGTTGTTGTGTTTACTTTCTAATATTATCGTATGATTATAACCGTCATAAACACACACACACACACACACACACATATATATATATAGGGGAAGGTTCATTGGGGGACACTAAAAAAGTGGGGAACAGCGGGGAACCGACTTAAACGAACTCTGATTGGACTCATTCTAGCGGCGTTGGAACCGTTTCATCGAACCCTAACTAAGATCTCTTAACCCTAAACCCTAAATCCTAACTCCTAAACTCTAAACCCTAAAGCTAAAAAATAAGGCTTAAACCTAAGCTAAACCGTAAAATCTAAACTATAAACCCTAAAAGCTAAACCCTAAAGGCTAAACCTAAAGCTAAACCCTAAAACCTAAACCCTAAAGGTAAACCCTAAACTCTAAACCCTAAACCCTAAAGGTAAACCCTAAACCCTAAAGCTAAATCCTAAAGCTATACCCTATAGCTAAACCCTAAAAGCCAAACCCTAATATATTTAGGGTTTAGGGGTTATGATTTAAGGTTTAGGGGTTATGATTTAAGGTTTAGGGTTAAGAGATCCTAGTTAGGGTTCGCCGGTTCCAACGCCGCAGGAATGAGTCCAATCGGAGTTCGTTTGAGTCGGTTCCCCACTGTTCCCCACTTTTTTAGTGTTCCCCAATGAACCTCACACTATATATATATATATATATATATATATTACATGGCATCCAATTAACGAGAAGTTTTGGAATTCAATTTTTTAGAGAGAGAAAGTGAGGAGAAAGAAAGACGATGAAATGGGTGGAAGAGATATGTTGATGATTTAAGGTTGGGTTGCAGGTGATGAATTGATGACGGAAAGGGATAGTGACACAAATGCCCTTAGTAATTGAGATAAAAAGACGAATATACCCTTGTCAACAATGGTCAACAAATAAATCTGTTAGCAAGGAATCATAGTGCAAGAAATTGCAACCATGGGGACTCAGATGACAAAAAGTTAGGAGCTTAAGGTGCAATTTCATATCAATCACAAAGACACAAGTTGCACTTACTATTCAGAAAAGGTATTGCTTTTAGTATTTGATAAATAAAATAGTATCATTTTGAAATAAAAAAGGTGTGCGGAAGAAAGTAAGTTTGTAAGATTATTTTGAATACCTAAAACTTAATAATAACATGACAGGGTGTGGTTCCATTTTTCACATCTCATGGAAACAGTCACGTATGCACCACATTATTTCCACACAGGTTCCACATTTGAGGGGTGTGGGGGTCCAATCTCCACAACCGTGGAAAGAGCCACATGTCTACATCTCATTGATCCGCACTACCAACCTTGGTCCCACCTCCTCTTACCCACCTCTTCCACGGCCGTGGAACTCTTCATGACAAAATTTCAAGGCCACATTCCATATTACGACCGCTTGGTGTTACTATATTAAAAGGTAGCTGAATAGAACCACCACCTTAGCCCACACTACTCAGGCAGAACTAATCATTAGCTTGTAAAAATGTTTGTTTTAGTGTTCTTGGTAAGATGCCTAAAGTCGTAGATTGGCCTTATAAACAAAATATAAAAGATCAATGATGCGATGAGCTTAATCCAAGTATTTGAATAAATAAAATTAAAAAAAATTGGGTGGTAACCTGTAAGTGGTAAGCACTGATGTGCGTAGTGCGTGATAGGTTTATATATATATTTTTTAGCCCTTTTTAACACTTTAGTCAAGTTTTAAATTTATAAAACACGATATTTTACTAACACTAAACACGCATATGGGCAAGTGCACCCATCGTGAGCTTAGTATAGCGTTGGTAAGATACCGAGGTCGTCCAAGGACACAAGAGCTTTTAGTACCGGTTTATCCTCAACGTCTAATCAAATCAAAATTTTAGGAAAAAGGTTTTAAACATGAAAATAAAAACTAAAAATGTTGAAAATAAAAACAGATAGACAAGATCAATTACTTGGATCCGACTCATCTTTAGTGCAACCTTTGATGTTTTCCGCACTTTTGCTTTTTTTAAGAGATTATATTAGTTATAGTAGTAGGCCCCTCTTTTGAAGGTGACGTTACCCTTAACCCAGTAGTTTGAGTCAGCAAGGATACAATCCTAAAGGGTTGGATTATTGAAAGATAATTAATTAAGTTATTAATGCGTAAAGTGGTAGGCCCCTCTTTTGAACGTGACGTTACCCTCGGCTAAGTGGTTTGAGTCAGCAGGGATACAATCCCAAGTAGCCGGGTTAATGTATTAATAGTAGTTTACATATGAGGGGATCAAGCCATTCGCACCCCCGCCATCCAATACCAGTGGGTATTGAAGGAGGTCCTAGTAAGCTTGACCCAGGTCCTTGCAGGATCTATACACTGAACAAGGCAAGAACCTTACCAAACCATTCCCTTAACCTCCGACCAGGTAGCTAACAAATCTCTATATAGACCGTAGAGATATGAATGGTTTAAATCTTTTATTTTATATAGACAGTAAAATAACGCCAAGACACCATGGACAAATGATAAGGAAGTTTCACCTTTAACATAAGAAACTAGTTATTAAAGTCATTAATACAAAACCACATAAAAAGTGCGAAAAGATTAAAAAACAAAAGTATTACACTAAATGCTTATCTTCACCAAGTGATGTAAGAGACTGAGGCAAACATGGCCTTTGATTATCAAGAACTCTTACTATCAATCTTGGATCCCGAGACTACTATACACACTCTATGATGGATGATGGTGGTGGATGAGGGTGTTGTGTTGGTGGTGGAGTGTGGGTGAACTGGGAGAGAGGTGGTTTTCCAAGGGATGCCTTTGTAGTGAACCAAGCACCTCTATTTATAGCCTGCACAGAAGCCCGGACACGGCCCCGTGTCCATTGGGCACGGCCTCGTGTCCATCCACTTTCTCATTCTTCATTAATTGCAGTTTGTCTACATTAGTTAACCATGCCCCCGTGTCCGTTGGGCACTACCTCGTGTGCAGAAGCGTATCTGTACTATCAAGATTTGCTTGGATTCTGCGAATCTTAGCGTTGACCACGGCCGTGTTGAGCTGGGCACGCCCCCGTGTTGGGAAATAGAAGCTTTTACAACTTTGTCTTTTCTACAGACACTTGGGCAAGCCCCCGTGTCCGGTGGGCACGGGGCGTGTTTAGCCTTCTGATCTCTTGTTTTTGCTTGGGAAGAGGCTGTCGAGGGGTCGGGCATGCCACGTTTATCCCTTTTCTTGTAATTATGTTAGAGTTTGCTGCATATTTGCTTCTTTTGTTCATTTACGCTCATTTAATCCTAAAAATACAAAAGGAAGACAAAAGCACACTTTTTCCAACATTAGTACTAAAAAGGGTTAGTTTTATGTCTCATTTGATGTAATTTATATGTTGCATTTTACACACATCAAATACCCCCACACTTGAATCTTTGTTTGTCCTCAAGCAAAACTCTTTATAATGTGGCTTACACACCCAAATGGAATGGGTAGAAGAGAAGTTTTGGGCTTGTCTTGAGTGTCGGGATTCCAAGATCTGTATTAGGTTTTATTTTTATGTTATTTACAATCCTATTCGTTACGATTTATTTAGAACGTTTCATAAGAGAAATTATTTATTTGGGCATAACATGCCTCTTTAAAAATCCATTTATATACAAGTTCACATACCTCACGGGAGATCACTCAACACTCGGCCGAAGATGTTATTGTGAAACACTCGAGACCGGCATGGAACTTACTTCTACCATATGCTTGCCAAGCAATCAATCCTCCTCCTTTTTAACTATAAACCTTTGTAAATATCAAGAGGACCTGGGGAAGGGTTAGGCTTGGGTTAAAGGTAGGTGGTTTTGGGTTAATGGTTAGTAGAAAAGGGCGAAAAGCGTAAAAAGCGTCGGTTTTTGTAAAACTTTTTATTTTTGTGACTTTTTATTCAAACGAAGCATTTTCAAACAAAGTTTCTTTTGAGGACACTTGTTTGTTTATTGCTAAGCTTCATTCATTTTTTTATAAGGAATGTCACATGAAAACCGAACTTTTTACTAAAATAAAGGGTTCAAAATGAAAAAGGGTTTTTTGTGGGTAAAGGGTGTTTGTTTTGTGGGTTAGAAATGAAAATGTTTAGTCTCAAAGGGGTTAACTAGGGGGATTTTGGGTAGGAGGAAAAAAAAGAAAAATAATGGTGTGGAAAGAAAAATGGGTTAGTCCCAATGCCTCCATCATTTACTTACTTGGGTTTAAGTTGGTAAGGACCGGGAATGCATCGTCATGGCAAGTTCTAGAGTCGTAAGAAACTAAGCGGCTATTCACACAAGAAACGAAAGATGAGCATTTAGTTTAAAGATGTCTATTTGTATGCTCTATTAAAGGCTCAAAACTCACTTTTTGTGGGAATGGGTTTTTAATGTGATCAAGTATATATAATCAAATTTTAACTAGATTTGTCATGCCGTTTCATAATTTTCTTATGTTGGTTCTTTTTATCACGACGCTATCGGTTGTAAATTCGTAAAAATATAACCTTTTTAGAACTTGTTTTTCCCAATTTAAACCAAGACAAGTAAAAAAAATAAAAAGTTTTTGAAAAACATTTGGGGTGTTTAGCGGTTCCAATAGAGTTTTGTGTAAGGCTTGTAATTAGACTTGCAAAATTCAAGGTTTTAGCATCCCCCCACACTTAAATTACACATTGTCCTCAATGTGTCCCAGAAATATGTTTTTAGGTTGATTGAATGTGTAAAAGGTGTGTTCAAAACAAAAATTTATGTTACTGGGCATCTGGACACGGGCCGTGGTGTCCAGGCACGTCCTCGTGTTCAGATTGCCAGTAATAGAAAGTAACAGAAGGCTGGTGTAACACCCCGTGTTTTCGGAAGTCAAAGTCAAAGTCAAGGTCAAAGTCAATGACCGATTGTATGAATTTGACTTATAGTAATTTCCTTATTTTAATTGTATTATGTGGAGTAAGTGTTGTTAATTGCAAAAATCGATGTGTGTTAATCGCTACCTAATCGACTTACGACTGTGAACGATAGGAAGTAACAATGCGATAAAGTTAACTAATCAATAATCAAGCTATGCTACTCGACATCGAATCATGATACGAACCGCAACTCGACTTAATCTGGTTAATTATACGTGTGTGTGTGCCTTATGTGTTACTTGTGCGTGTTATATATATATATATATATATATATATATGTGTGTGTGTGTGTGTGTGTGTGTGTGGAAATGAATCGAACTCAATCTAAACTCGAACTCAATCGAACTCGAATCCGAATCGAAAATCGAACTATGATAATTAGTAGTTGGGACTAAAAGTAATTTGACTAGGAAACCCTATCGTGACGAGCCGTTCGCAATCGAAATCGAAACATCAAAAATCGTCGCGTCAAACAACGAACCAAGTGCCATCCGACCGGATAGCCACTGCACTACAAAACAGGAGTCATCCGACCAGGATGTCATCCGACCGGATAAGCCATCCGAGCGGTGTGTCATCCGATCGGATAACCCTTTCCTCTTTTGAAATCCTATAAATACCCCTGTCATTGTCATTCTTTCCATTTCTGGAAACTCTCTGTCCGAACCATTCGTGCTCCTCACCTTTTCTTCGATTTCTCTCAATCCAGGTAAGATCTCGCCCTAAACCTTGTACTTTCTTGATCTACACGCACTCCTACACCTTTCTATCTTTTAAATCTTAACTTTTAACCGTGCAATCACTTGGCTTCGGGTGTTCTAGGGTGACGTCATCATGTGTTCTTCAAGAACTTCATGTTTTGACTTCAATCCACCAAGAACCACCGAGATCTAACCGATTTCCACGCAAACATACAAAGATCTTGTAAAGATCTCGACACAAGAACGGTGAAAAAGGATTGAAAGATGGTTTTAACTTTCTTTCAACTCTTTTGCACTCCAAGTACTCAAAACCGATAGGATCCGACCCTGATTTAGTCTTCTACTCGATTGTAGTGTTGTACTAGCTCAAGATCCGGATTCTACTCACGAGACTACCGATTTCGGGTTAGCCAAGACCAACCGTCCCAAGCCGGTAACCGGCCGGACTAGGGTGATTCCTGGTCGGGTTGGTCATCTGGGTCGAACTAGGGGTTCTGTTGGCTAACACGTTGTCAAAGTGTCTCGACATAACGACAAACCTTCAAAACGACCAAGTGTAGGACGAACAGGACAATCAGGACGGATTACTGTCCGAACGGATTGCTGTCCGATCGGATAGGTCATCCGAACGAATTGTCATCCGAACGGATCACACTTGGGTCCCACTTTTAAATAACCTTATCTAAAGTTTGAGTATTGAACGAAATGTAATCCGATCGGACGACCACCTGACTGGATTACTCTTCGGATCATGAGATACTAAGACTTTAAAGACTTAACCAATTTTCAACATGTTCAATAACAAGGTTGCCATCCGATCGGATTGCCATCCGATCGAATGACACTTCTGTTGTGAACTTGCTTCCAGTAAGTAACCTCAACACTAAGTCGTCGTCCGACCGGACCACTGTCCGACCGGATGACCATCCGAACGGATTGTCATCCGCACGACCAGTCATCCGATCGACCGAATTGATGGATAGAGATACTTCAATGTTTTCAAAATACTACAACGAAAACTTCAAAAGTCAAGCCATCATACACAAACACATTCTCCTTATAGGAAGAAACAATCCACTCGAATCGCCATCCGACCGGACCACTGTCCGACCGGATGACCACCCGAACGGATTGTTATCCGCACGGATTGCTGTCCGATCGGATTACCATCCGATCGAACCACCATCCGACCCTTTCGCACTTTGTGACGTTTTACACATCACTTATCGTTATGCTATCAAATCTATTCAGGCTAACCTTACTCGCTAAGCGCTCCCTTCAATCCATCAATCGTTGTGAGTATACTCGATCCCTTTTTGCTTTAAGCACTTTTGGGTGTTACATACATTATGAATATTCAAACTACAACAATCACACTACTCAATACTATTTGAACGCTAACCATTAATGCATGTTATACGTGGCTTATGAATGCTTGTTTGTTATGTTTACACATGGAATGTTGTCTGCCTGCCTTAGCAACGATAGTACTATAGTTTGGACTCAGCACCCGTTCACACAGGGGTTGTTAAGGATCATTACTTGCATGGATTATGGTGGTAATCATGTATTGCGAACTGCCTCGGGCAGTCAACCCGCAGTCATTGGTATCGATGGATCTATGTCGATAACTAACGTGCTTCATTTCACTATGTGTACGTGCTGGTTATGCGTAAACAAATTCGAACTCTGTATGCTATTATCAAACTTGTATGCTCACCTTTACATTATATGTATTGACTTTATTTTAACGTATGCGACAGGTGCTTAGGACGCACACTTGGTAGGAATTTGAAGCTAGAATAACGCTTTAGAGCCCAACAAATAGTTTTCTGTAGTGGTTAAACTAAGGGTCTCTAGAAGCAGATAAACAATTGTTGTCTATTTAAATTTGAGTTGTCGGAACAGAATATTTGCCTGGATTTTTGTCTGTACTAATTATTTTACTGTTTGAGATACGGTATGGGACGTATTATTTAAATTAAATAGTATTGATAATTGTTATGGAAACTTCTGGATAATCTGTTTCGCTCAGTGCCATGCCCCGATGATACCGCCATCGGTTGGGGTGTGACAGCTGGGCACGGTGGCGTGTTAAGCGAACACGCCCCGTGTCCAGTTACCTGAACTGGGCGTTTTTCTGCAGATCATTGAGCACGGGGTATGTTGGCTAAGCACGGCCCGTGCTGAACTTGCTGTAATGAAGAAAAATTGTCGGGAGGCTCTGTTTTTGTGCATGGGGTGTTGGTTCAAGCTTCCCTTAGTATCCTTCACCATCCTGAGTGTGTTTTATTCCTGAAAGTTAAAACTAAACTAGAAAGCATAAAAGTTAATCTAAACTAAAACTAAGGATAGTCCCGCGGAATGCCTCTGTGGTGCGCCACGTTTATAAGGGTCCTTGGCTAGACCCAAAGTCAGTTATATGTTACCCAAGTGGGATGTTTTGCATCCCATGTTGCACCGTCGGAGAGCATCATCCAAACTTGAGTCTATGACTTTCATGTAATTGACCGGGTCATCGTCTTCTACTCTCTTACCGACCCCAAACTTCATCTCCTTGTCCCCAACCCTCAATGTTAGTGTCCCACCATTCATATTTACCACTGCGTGGGCCGTAGCTAGGAATGGCCTCCCTAGGATGACTGGTACTTCGGTATCTTCCTCCATATCTAGTATGACAAAGTCGGCCAGGAAGACAAAGTCTCCGACTTTAACCAATAGATTTTCAGCGACACCTTGTGGATATTTTACAGACCTATCGGCGAGTTGTATGCTCATTTTTGTAGGGCTTGTTTTCCCTAGTCCGAGTCGGTCAAACATTGATGCGGGCATGATGTTGATACTAGCCCCGAGGTCGGCTAGTGCATTGCGAATGGGTGATTCCCCAATTGAACAAGGGGTAGTGAAGCTTCCGGGATCGATCTTCTTTTGCGGGAGTTTATTGAGTAGCAAGGCGGAGCATTCTTCGCTTAAATTAACTAATTGCAATGATTCGATTTTCCTTTTGTGAGTGAGGAAGTCCCTCATAAATTTTGAATATTTAGGCATTTGAGTTAGGACTTCGACAAATGGAATATTAACATGCAATTGTTTTAGTAAATTTATGAATTTTGTGAATTGCTCATCGGTCTTTTGGCGAAGTTGTCACACCCCGACCACGTAGAACATACAAAACGTGGCGGAAATGTCGGGGAGTGTTGTAACAGAATTAATTGTTTCAAATCCATGGCAATTGAAGTTTCGTTTTATTGATTAAAAGTGTTACAATGTCTTAACAAACAAAGAAATACAACATAATTAACTAGTCTTGCATCTTTTATTGTCACTAAAGCCCAAGTCTGCCTATGTGTATCTTGATCATCTTATGCAACAGCTCCTGAAAAACACATGTGAAAATAGGTACGTCAGCATAAAAATGCCTGTGAGATACATAGGTTTTGTGAAAATAAGTTTCATGACTTATGTTTGAGAAAATGTTTAGTCATGAACCTTGTAATTTGCTTTGTCTTTGTAAATCATTTGAAAAACAATAAGTTCAGATGATATGTATAAATAAGAAAATAATGCATGGTTAAATGAGTAACCATGTAAAATGAGTTTGTATAAGTTAAGTTGTTTGTAAAACAATGAATTGTGAAAAGTATGTTATTTGTATAAAATGTTATATGTATCAAACTGAAATGATTCAAATAACGCTACGATATGTAATACCATACAAACACTTATATATAGGAAGTACCAGCGGCGTATCCACCATGCTTGTATTATATTACACACGCATCGTTACTTAATCACTTAATCAAACCAAACCAAACAATGTAAGATGTCTATGTTTAAACCAATAGTCAAAAGTCCTTGTATAAACCATGTAAAATGTTTATAGTCCAAAAGTAGTCAAGTAATGTATAACCAAAATGATATGTATGGTAAGTAAAATTTAGACTACTTAAACCATAAGTAAAAATGTACAAAACAAAGTATTGAAGTAAAACTTGGTTTAAATCAAAGTTATGTTTTGTAAGATATATGCATGCTATACTGAATATGAACATTTATGCGGTATTGTGAAAATTCATACATCCAAGCCTTGAGACAGACGGATAACTATGTAAAAGTGAGTTATCAAGAGAATATGTATTCGGATTCGGTCATTCCTTTCATCCCCTTTCCCTGGGATGTCCGGAACGGGATTTGTCAAGTCCTATGGTACCACTACCTACTAACGAACGGCATGATCGGTGTTAATGAATGTATAGTATAGTTTAAACAAACCAAATGTCATACCAAAATGTAAGCATGTTTTATGAAGATAATGTACCTAGTATGCTAGAGTAAACATACAGGGTAGAGCTGTAAAACAATGTGTCCATATGTTACTGGAACATATGCAACAGAGATGCAGTGTAAAACAATGTACTAAGTATGCAAAGTCATCATACAAAGTAGAAAAGTCATGTAAAACAATGTACTAAGTATGCAAAGTCATCATACAAAGCATAGAACACCATGAAATCATGTACTATAAATGTACTAATGAACATAGCAAGTATATGATGTGAAAACAGGAAAGCACGAAAGTAACAAGTAGGCACATGTGTTTCACCCCAAAACAGTTTGGAAAACAGTAAAAGAGGGGTCTATGTACTCACTTGAGAATGCTCAGTAGTCCTTGAGTGACAACCAAACAATGCTAGAGATCACGGGAATCAAACGGCACCTAATATAGGTAACTACATTAATAAACCGGACCTAAATCGGAAGATCGGATAGAATGAGGTTTCGTAAACCAAACGAGTATAGAGACTCGTGTCATATGGTTTATCAAAGCCTACATGCTAAATGAAACCCAACCTAATAGCTTACGACCCATTACGACCCGTTTAGGTAGCTTATGCTACTTTAACGCGTCGTTCGCGTGAAACGCGTTCGGACCGCCTAACTAGTTCTACGACAAGTGTTACATGCCTAAACATGTTACATAATCAGTTATGTGACAAAAGTTTAGGTTACATATGCTTAATTACCAATTATACATGAAAAGGGTATTCTGGTAATTTACCTAAGGCATATAAACTACCTATCATACAACTACTTAAACGATGTGACCATAGGGTATAACCTCGGAAGGTTATTCCCTACCTACTATGGTCACCTAATGTATTTGGTCGGATCCTAATGATCGACCAAACTGGGTCGGGTTCGAGGGTATAGGCGATTTATTAGATCGCCTACCCTACGACCCTAGACAACGTGGTAATCAGTGGGCATAGTCCCAAGGGACTATGACCAACGTGATTACACTCACGTTGCGAAGTTCAAACGAACTTCGCATTGACCATTACTGGTCAACGCTGAAAGTCAAACAAAGTTTGACTTTCTGACTCGAAAAGCAATAAAATAAGGAAAAGAACGAAAGAATACTTACGAAGGGTCCCCGAATGCTAACCTCGATTCAAAAATCTCAGGTATGAAACAATAGTTTCAACTTAGAGTTTCTCAAATCAAAGTTCTTGTAAGTTTTGCATTGGGGTGATGGGGTATTTATAGTAAAAGGTCCACCGTTAAGATCGTTTCATGGAAAACGTGCCTTAATCGTAACCGTACAAGTGTTGGAACCTTATGGTGACTAGAAAATGGTTCTTATCAGCTGACTAGACAAATGAGAATGTGTGGTGGTGGATCAAACAGCTGCAATCTGCTGTTAGAAACATTTAACCTGGTCAGAAGGTCTGACGCGGGCCGCCTAAGGATGTTAAGATCCTGAGGCGGGCCGCCTAGGAGTCACAGATCAGAACAAAGTTTCAGAAATGTCAGTTTCAGTCCCTGCACGTGTTTAAGGCCATTTCCGACACTTCTAAGGCCCGTAAAGCCAACTTTAAGGCCCTAAAATGTTTCCTAAACATTGAGGACATGAAACATGCTCAAAAATATGCCGGGTGTTGGTTCGTTTGGTCGTACGAACGCGATGTTCGCTTAATTACGACGGAATGCGCATAAGCGCGAAAAACGATCCAAATGACGCGACGAATGGATTTTTGGCAAGCCAAACACTAAAGTATAATATAGTCATGCTTACATAAATTTTTGGATGTCCGGATGTATTCAGAACGTAAGTTATGCGCGAAAATGCAAACTTGTGCACTTTTTGACACTTTTAGTCCCTGAATGACACAAAAGTTTATTTTAGCATACCGAACACCTCAAAGCCTATTTCTAAGATATGTGAAGGATATTTATGGTATTTTTAACTTATGGTCATGCTCCGGAATGTCTGTTACAGTTCAAATTGGCATACTTTCGCAGTTTGTCAAATTTAGTCCCTGTAAGCGATTTAACTTGATTTTGCCATACCAAAGCCTTTAAAACTTATTTCTAAGTTATGTAAAGGTTATTTAAGGTATGTTAAGCCTATGTCACTATTCCGGAGTGTTTTTTGCATTAAACTGGTTATATTTACGCATCGGTGCGCGTATAACCTTCCAGAAAGCGATTTAGAGTTTGAAATTGAACAAGAATTGATATGTGCAAATGATACACATATTTTTCCAAATCCCAAGTATGAAATATAATATTTCATTGGTTCGGTATTTGTTTGATGGCCGTGGAGGCACAGGTGTTACAGAAGTAACCGACCGGGGTACGGTACCGGAGGATTCTTGCTAGGCTCTTGATTTGGTGGATGAGCCGTCTCTTGTTGGGGTGTCGGTGAAGTTGCGGTTTGGCTAGATCGGCTCTTTTCAGTTGGAAGAAGTCCAGCCTCCTCGGGACCTACAGTACAGTTTCTCAATGTGATGAGATGCACTTGCGCCTTTGGGTTGGTTTCGGTATTGCTGGGTAACGCACCTTGTGGTCTCTCGGAGAAATTTTGAGCTAGTTGATTTAGTTGTTTTTCAATGTTTTGAATACGAGCTTGTTGATTTCTAATGTTCGATTCCAGTTGTTGAAATCGATCCGAGTTTTTCTTTTCGGTGTCAGTGATGAGGCGAGAGATGGTATCCTCAAGCCTTTCTCGTCCCCCTTGTTGTTGAGAGAAATTTTGTGACTCGTTTCTTGGTTGTTGAAAGTTTGTTCTTTGGTTTAGATTTTGTTGGTCACTACCATTTTCGGGTTCTCTCCAACCAAGGTTAGGGTGGTTACGCCATCCTTGGTTGTAGGTACCCGTTGGAGGACCTGACGGCCTTGGTCTATTATCAATGTAGTTTACCGTTTCTGTTTGATTATCCATTTCTTTCATACAACTCCAATTTTCATGTGACCCACCACACCCTTCATAAGCCATAACCGAGGCCATTTTTGTCATTTCTAACTTTTTGATTTTTGAAGAAAGGGCCTCGATTTGGGCTTGCAAAGATAAGCTTTCGTCAACCTTATGGGCGCCCGGGGCAATAGGTTTTGTGCCACGGGGAGTGTGCCACTGAAAATTAGTTTGAGCAATTTCCTCAATTTGATTATAAATTTCATTTGGGCGACGATTACCTAAAAGACCCTTGGAGCTAGAGTCAAGTGTTTGTCTTGTGTGTGGCAGCAACCCATTATAGAAAGTGGATACTTGTTGCCATACTGCAAGACCATGATGAGGACACTTTCTTAGTAGCTCCTTGAACCTTTCCCAAGTTTCATATAAGGATTCCCCATCCTCTTGTGAATATGTATTAATTTCAGTCATTAATTTAGCCGTTTTAGCAGGTGGGCCGTAGGTAATCCATGAGGGTACGTTGATCCGCCATTGGAAGTGGGTCCCCTGAAACTTTCTCTTGGTTTTTAGCTTTAAGTCTTTTTCTTAGAAAGCGTTCGGGTTCGTCTAGAGGTTCTTTTATGTCTTTACTGGAACTGGAGCTCATACACTGCGTAGAAAGTTCAGGTGCGGTGCCTGGGTTCCAAGTCCTGCAATAAAAACAAAAAAGAACGTTGGTCAGAAGTTTCACCACGGCCCCGTGCTCAGATGAACACGGCCCGTGGTCGGAGTTATAGTGATTGTTTTCCGGATCCCTGTTACTGGGGAGCTCGACATGGCCCCGTGCTGCACCAACACGGCCCCGTGCTCAACTCTCTGTAACTCTGAAAATAAAAACTGCCAGTAACAATGCTGGGCACGGCCCGTGTCCGACCAGGCATGGCCCCATGCTGAGCTCCGCAGAAAACTAAAAATTTAAGAAAAATCCTAAAAAAACAGAAAAATAAGAAAAACGATTAGGCCGTTGATTCCTAACTTTCTTAAAATCCTTGTGCCCTCGGCAGCGGCGCCAAAAACTTGATGTGCGTAGTGCGTGATAGGTTTTTATATATATTTTTAGCCCCTTTTAACACTTTAGTCAAGTTTTAAATTTAAAAAAAACGATATTTTACTAACACTAAACACACTTATGGGCAAGTGCACCCATCGTGAGCGTAGTATAGCGTTGGTAAGATACCGACGTCGTCCAAGGACACAAGAGCATTTATTACCGGTTTATCCTCAACGTCTAATCAAATCAAAATTTTAGGAAAAATGTTTTAAACATGAAAATAAAAACTAAAAATGCTGAAAATAAAAATAAAAACAGATAGACAAGATGAATCACTTGGTTCCGACTCACCTTTAGTGTAACCTTTGATATTTTCCGCACTTTTGCCCTTTTTAAGAGATTATCTTAGTTATAGTAGTAGGCCCCTCTTTTGAAGGTGACGTTACCCTCAACCCAGTAGTTTGAGTCAGCAAGGATACAATCCTAAAGGGTTGGATTATTGAAAGATAATTAATTAAGTTATTAATACGTAAAGTGGTAGGCCCCTCTTTTGAAGGTGACGTTACCCTCGGCTAAGTGGTTTGAGTCAGCAGGGATACAATCCCAAGTAGCCGGGTTAATGTATTAATAGTAGTTTACATATGAGGGGATCAAGCGATTCGCACCCCCGCCGTCCAATACCAGTGGGTATTGAAGGAGGTCCTAGTAAGCTTGACCCAGGTCCTTGTAGGATCTATACACTGAACAAGGCAAGAACCTTACCAAACCATTCCCTAAATCCCCAACCAGGTAGCCAACATATCTCTATATAGACCATAGAGATATAAATGGTGTAAATCTTTTATTTTATATAGACCGTAAAATAACGCCAAGACACCACAGACAAATGATAAGGAAGTTTCAACTTTAACATAAGAAACTAGTTATTAAAGTCATTAATACAAAACCAAATAAAAAGTGCGAAAAGATTAAAAAAACAAAAGTATTACACTAAATGCTTGTCTTCACCAAGTGATGTAAGAGACTTAGGCAAACATGGCCTTTGATTGTCAAGAACTCTTACTATCAATATTGGATCCCGAGACTACTACACACACTCTATGATGGATGATGGATGATGGTGGTGCATGAGGGTGTTGTGATGGTGGTGGAGTGTGGGTGAAGTGGGAGAGAGGTGGTTTGCCAAGGGATGCCTTTGAAGTGAACCAAGCACCTCTATTTATAGCCTGCACAGAAGCCCAGACACGACCCCGTGTCCATCCACTTTCTCTTTCTTCATTAATTGCAGTTTGTCTGCATTAGTTGACCATGCCCCCTGTGTTCGCTGGGCACGGCCCCGTGTGCAGAAGCATATCTGTACTATCAAGATTTGCTTGGATTCTGAGAATCTTAGCGTTGACCACGGTCGTGTTGAGCTGGGCACGCCCCCGTGTTGGGAAATAGAAGCTTCTACAACTTTGTCTTTTCTGCAGACAATTGGGCACGCCCCAGTGTCCGGTGGGCACGGAGCTTGTTCAGCCTTCTGATCTCTTGTTTTTGCTTGGGAAGATGCTGTCGAGGGGTCGGGTATGCCACGTTTATCCCTTTTCTTGTAATTATGTTAGATTTTGCTGCATATTTGCTTCTTTTGTTCATTTACGCTCATTTAATCCTGAAAATATAAAAGGAAGACAAAAGCACACTTTTTCCAACACTAGTACTAAAAAAGGGTTAGTTTTATGCCTCATTTGATGTAATTTATATGTTGCATTTTACACACATCAGCACATTATACCTTATATTAAAAACTAGCTTTTTAGATACAGTGGCAGTTAGCACGTGAGCGAGAAAATTGGTGTTTACTTTAGTACAATACATTAGGCTTGATGTGAAGATTGTGTTGCAAAGTATGTCCTCCTAGCCCTGCTAGTTTTATATTATATAAGTCATGTAAACATATTTTGACATACATTTTATATTATATAAGCCATGTAAACATATTTTGACATGAGGTTGAGCAATATTAAAGATTTCTTAATTTCTAAATGGTTTGTATTGGGTAGAAACGAGAGTCGAGTTGTTCTTAATTACTTGAGATTGGTTCCTTGAAAACTCGAATCGTATAAGGTTTAAATGAACTTGAAAGTGTGCTCAAACCTAAATAGAAAATCATTATAGGAATGAGCTTGAGCCTAAGATTCATGAATCGAGCTTGATTAAATATACGAGTTAAAATAAATCTATTATTATATGAATATATAACATATGTATAATATAGGGTAAATTACACTTTTCATCCTTTATGTTTGTATCGGATTGCAGTGGATAGCCTTTAACTTCAATAATTACAGTCACAATCCTTTATTTGGAAAACTCATTACACTGTACGCCCTTTAGCACTAACAAGGTTAAAATTTTCAGTTAAATTTATTTAACTAAGGGCAGTTTAGTCTTTCTACTTAATTATTTATACTATAAATAAAATATAATAAAATCAAATATAAATACATTTTGTCTCTTTCACTCTCTTTCTCTCTCTCTCACTTTAAACACACACTCTCTCTCAACAAAAAGCACAGACATTTCTGGTGAATCCCAATCACCTCCTCCATCAAATTAACAATTTCTCTCAAAAAATCTTGATGTTCCAGAGCTCAACTCTTTAGCCAAATCCATAGTTTTCTGCCAAATCAACCGCCGATGAAGCCAAAAACCAGAAAATCAGTTGGATCCAAACGACGATGAAGCCAAACTAACCGCCAATGAAGCCAAATCAACCGCCGATGAAGCTCAACTCTTAGCCAAATCCATAATTTACTTCCAAAAACTGACCTCGCTGGATCCAAACGACGCTGCAAACCAGAAAACCAGTTGGAGGTCTATTTATGCATAGGTCTATTTCACAACCCCATTTTCTTCCTCTCTAAAAACCGGAACTTTTACCATATCCTACACCCAAGAGAACATATCTGAAAGACGGGAGATGGGAGGCGGTGGTTGTAGTGTCCGGCGATGGTGTGGTGGTGGGGTGGGATTTCGTGTTGGGGGTGGTGGATCTGAATCGGAAGACAGGGGTGGTGGAGAAAGGTTGGAGTTATTGGATTCAAGCTTTCTTTGTAAGTTAGAACTGGCTTGTTAATTTTGTGAATCTAAATAGGAGTTATTTCTTTGATGAGATTATTGCAATTATATTTTGTTTGAATCGAACACTGAATGTTTGGCGGTGGGGGAGTGACAGTGGGTGGTGGCTGGATTTGGTGGTTGGAGTGAAAGCTAGTTGAAATGGACAAGGGGTAGAATGACATAAATGCACTCACATGAGGTGCACATGATCTGACTTAACATAAAATTTTAACCTGGTTAGTGCTAAAGGACGAAAGGTGTAATGAGTTTTTCAAATAAAGGATTGTGACTGTAATTATTGAAGTTAAAAGCTATCCACTGCAATCCGATACAAACATAAAGGACAAAAAGTGTAACATGATCTGACTTAACATAAAATATAAAGTAACGTAACGTAACATAACATATACATACATAATAATAATATCATTATAATGAGTTAAACGAAATATATTTAGTTATATGTAACTATATGTAGGGATATGAAAAATAATTATTAACAAGTTAAAAAAATAAATTAAATGAATAAAACGTGAGTCTTGCTCGAGCTTCGGAATTAAAGCTCGAAACATGTCGAGCTCGAAACATGTCGAGCTCAAACTCAAGCTCTATTAAAATTAACAAGCTAGGTTTAAACTTTGTGAGGCCTCTTGTTCCGCTCAACCCTTTTACCCAATAATAATAGGGTTATAGTACAACCAAAATCTTGTTGATTTTGTGATTATCAAATATACATGTTATGAAATTAATATTATTAATTGCTTTTATATAAATTGATTTATGCATTAAGAAAATAAATATTATGTAGAACAAAAGGTATGAGCATCCAATTATTTTTTTAATTGACACCGTTTTATGCAGTGTTGCAGAAGGCGGTCTAGGCGGCCGATTAACCAGCGCCTAGGCGGTAATCGGTTGGCCATCGCCTAAAAATGAGCAAATTGGTCAAAAAAATCGGTCCAGGTCAAAATCGGTGCAAGGCGGTCCTAGTCGGTGTTAATCGGAAGAAATCAGACTAATCGGACCCAGGTTTTTTACTCAATAAACCCGAATTTTAGACCCGGCCCATGGTTTTAAAGGGTTATTCACGTTCTAATAGTGTTGCAGAAGTTATAACCCTATATTTACAGCCATCAAAGCTCTGCAACATCCTTCTTCTCTGACCTCCCCTTCGCCGCACACCACCACCACAAGTTCCACGGCACACCACCACCACAAGTTCCACGGCACACCACCACCACCACAAGCTCTGCAACATCCTTCTTATCTGACGAGACTTGTTAGTTTAATTGTTTAATTATATGTTTAATTGTTGTTTATTATAATGATGATTTGTTAGTTTAATTGTTTCATCAGTTTTGATTCATCAGTTTTGGTATTAACTAATTGCTCATTTTTGAACCATACTATTTGAAACTTGAAGTATTTATGTGAATTTTAAAGTATGATTTTTATATTATTGTGTATATATATATATATATATATATATATATAAAAATTTGAAAAATTACATATAAAAATTCCCATTGTGACTTTTTTTAAAGAAAACTTCATTAAAACACAGTCAACCCGAAACCCGGGCAGCACAGAACAACACACAACTAAATAATTACAAATTTACACCAGTTATCCCAAGAGACCTGATTCGACTTAGACCTATTCTTAAACTAGAGATACCCGGTTGAGCGAATATCGCTGAAAACATTGTCAATCTTAGAGATCTTTCTGGAAAAAATTACCTCATTTCTCGCCTTCCATATATGCCAGCACACTATCAGAACCAACCCATGGTAAACCTCTTTCGCCTTACTGTCGAGCCCACAGAACTTAATTGCCTTCACAATGTCTTTAAAGGAAAAATCCACCTGGTAAGGATTTTTGGTCCAACTACTGATCTTCTGCCATAGACTTGAAGAGAAGCTGCAGGCGGTGAACAAATGGACCAAAGTTTCCGAACTTGAGTTACATAACGGGCAAACGTCATCCAAGATAGGTATGTTTCTTTTACAAAGATCGACTCTAGTAGGAATCCTCTCTAACTCGGCCCTCCACGCGAACAAGTTGCATTTCAGCGGAATCCATTTGCACCAATCCAATACGAACCTAGAGCTGTTGTCCAAGTTTCTGTCAAAGAGTCTCTTGATCGAACCCACACTGAATTCACCGACTTGATCTCCCTGCCACACTCATTTATCTTTCTTGTCCGAAATATTAACATCGCGTAGCATCAGACAAAGACAAAGACTGGCCCACTCAGACATTTCCTCGTTGGTAGTTGGGACGCTTTTCCACTGCCACCTAGCATCTAGGTTCGACACTGGCCTAACTATACGATCCCGAACCTTACATTTCTTCTCGGATTCCAAACGAAAAAGGTTTGGAAAGCATTTTTTTAAAGGCTCCTTCTGCAACCATTGGTCCAGCCAGAAGTAGATATCCAATCCATTTCCCACTTCGCCATTCATCAAATTCTGGAAGCAATCATCCCCGATGATCGGTTTGGAAGCAATCTTGACTACATTACCCCACACCCCTCCCAGCGTAGCACGGACTAGGAAAAAATCCCAAGAGTTCCTATGTGTGTGTAAAGCCGTAATAACTCTAACCCACAAATTCTCCGTTTCCGTTTTAAACCTCCTCCCCATTTCAGGAGGAGCGCGTTATTAATAGTACTTAACTTTCTCAGTCCAAGACCACCGACTTCTTTCGGAGACGCAATCTGATCCCAGGCAACCCAGTGCAATTTGTATTATTAGCTCCACCCCAAAGATACTTACGAATAATGGCTTCAAGATCCTTAATCACCCCAACTGGTGCCTTGTATAAAGATAGGTAGTAGTTTGGGAGGCTCTCAAGAACCGACTTTATGAGAGTCACCCTACCACCTAAAGACAGCACCGAGGCCTTCCAAAGTGACTCAAAAACCTCGAAAATTGGTCTCCAGTTCGCAACTCAGTTCATGTTAGCCCCAACGGTTAAGTCAAGATACTTGAACGATAACCTGTCCACTTTACAACCAACCACCGACGCCATAGATTCCAGATCCGACTCTTGAACCCCAATGCCATATAAGTTGGATTTGGCGATATTAATCTTTAATCCCGAACACACATGGAAACACCTTAAAATCCTAACCATGTTTATAATGTTCTCCCTAAACCACTCCCTGATCACAATAGCGTCATCGACATACAAAAGATGAGAAAACATGGGGCCATTGTTGGGAAGCCGAATCCCCTTAAAAGTTCCACAACTATTAGCTTTATCAATACAACACGATAGAACTTCCATGACTATAAGAAAAAGAAAAGGGGATAATGGATCTCCCTGTCTCATTCCTTTATGGCACTAAAATTCGAACGTCGTTGCGCCGTTCACCAAAACCGAAGCCCTAGCCGATGAGAGCACCCCATGAATCCATCTACACCATAACGGAGGGAAGCCCATTTGAAGCATAGTCGTCTAAAAAAAGCCCCAATTCACGTTGTCATACGCCTTCTCGAAGTCTAATTTGAGGATAAAAGCTTTCTTCTTACTTTTTTTATCCAACTCGTAACCTCGTTTACGATGAGTGGGCCATCCAAAATAATTTTTCCTTTCAAAAACGCAGACTGTGTTTCCGAAATTACCGATCCGATGACTTTTTAAGACGGTTCGCTAAGACTTTTGATATCACCTTGCTAATAACGCCAACAAGGTTGATCGGCTGAAAATCATTCAAACCCAAGGGATCCTTAGGTTTAGGAATTAGAGCTATAAAGGAGTTGGCACACCCCCTGCTAATGTCACCGCCGCTATAGAAAGCATTGAAGACCTGCAACCCGATTAATCCCTAGGCGGTACCTCACCGTCCGACTAGTGCCTAGCGCCTTCTACAACATTCGTTTTATGTTTATATCCCATAGTAAATTAATGTACATATATACCCACCCATACATAGTCTTTGTTTTTGGCGTATAGAGTTTTATGAACCAAACAGTCAAACAGATAACATCAATTATAATAAATACACAACCAACTTGAGTAAAGTCTCAAAGTTGTAACTTTAAAGTCATTGAATTGGTGTCATCTTTTCTTGGTATCCCGCAAATTAATGCAAAGTACTTTGTTACACTTGATATTTTTAAATTTTAGGATGAGTGGTCCACCTTCATCTTAACAAAGATAGTGTGGAACCATATATGACTGATTCCTTTAGGGTTGTGTAAAAATCAGCTTCCATGAATAAAATCAAAGAATAAAACCATGAGTAAATTGATTCTCGATTAAGATTTTTTAGAACCAACATGGTTCTTGATTTTATATTTTATGGAGTTTCTAAAATTCTACTTATGGGTTCGGCTCAGTTCACTCCAGACCGGACTTGAACCAACTTGAACTTATTTATTTTTTTCTTTAATCCTTTTTCAAACTTAAAACGAAATTGTATAATGTTTATATGCTTTATCTTATACTTCACCAAGTTCTTATCTGATGTATGCATAAGATTTTTATAGGTTCAATTTCATTATGTGAACGAAAACAGTGAAGGACCAAAAACAAATTGTATTTGGATATACAATATGAAAGAAATCCAATAGAAAGTCATTTTCCATATTGTATATGTCGGATTCAATTCCATTAAGTGAGATTGATTTGACTTTAATATTCAACATCAACTCGTCTGTGCCTCCTTTGAGTGAAAGTAGTAGGGAAGAGGACGCATTCGGAAAAGAAAATAGGAATTGTTTCATAACTGGCAACCCTTATACTACATGGTGTGGGGCATGGAGAGAGGGGGCAAGCCCCTTCACGCCTTACCCAGCACCCCGTCGATGATCACATGGGGCATTCCCAAGCCCAAGGAAAAAGTTCCATAGGCGTGGGGGCACATTATCAACGCCACCAACTTGATTTTTAGCCCTTTTTCCCCTACACCTTACCTTTCACCATCCTTCCATTTTGTGCTTTGGATGTCTACATGGCAGGGCTTTGAGCCTTTGACCCCTCGCACCCCACTACAATCTTATTAGAAAATGTTTCGGATATTGCTTGTATAAATGTGGTATTTTGTTAAATAGATTACTTTCATATATTTTCTTAGTTTTGTTTCAGTTATGAAAAGGTTTGACTTTGGCTTAAAGAATTTAAAAACCATTACTAGCACTTTAGCTCAAAATGTTTATATATTTCGTATTAAACATTAACGCTTTATGTGTAAGCCAAAAGACAGAGAAGATGACGACATGCAGGCACCGGAGGAAGACACCATACGAAGACTCTTTCGATAACATAGAGGACCTCGGGAGAAGGAAGCAACTCGAGCAAGAGAAGATCGCTAGGAAAGGGTACGGTGATGAAGAGTAGGGTGTAGCGAAGAGCAAAAACCAAAAACTTCCGGAGGCGAAACAAAGGCGGCGATATTGGAGCTTCAGAAGTGTACAACCTTTTACGTTTCCAACTTACCGGATTGGTGTGACAGTGATAGACTTTGGGAAGCATTCAAACACTTCAAGAATCTAGAGGATGTATACGTACCGCCGAGGAGAGACGCTGCAGGCAACCGTTTCGGGTTCCTAAGACTCGCAAATGTGGTTAGGACTCGGGATTGGATCATGGAGCTGGCGAAAATTCCTATCGACGGTGCTAAGATAGGGGTTAATTTAGCAAAATTCAACAAGGATGGGTCAAGGAATGCAGGGCGGTTCCCTAGAGCTGATCCCATCCTTCCTTCTTACCAGTAAGTCAATCCGAAACCTTGCACGGATAGAATTCCTCATAATAAGGAGGTTAAATCGAGTGGGGGCTCGTCATGGGCTCATATAGCGGGTAGTTCGGCCAGCTCGTCATTGATCAGAACTATCAAGATGGATCACTCCTTTCAAGCTCGGTCAGCAGAGGAGTCGTGGTCGTTAATTGGGATTCTCCAGGACATCCCAGCAGCTAAGGATTTTCAGTTGGAGCCGTTTTTAATGGATTGTGGGATATTGGAGGTGAAATACTTGGGAGGGGTCAGATTACTACTTTCGTTCCCATCCTCTCTAGCGTCGAGCTCATTCTTTGATAATAAGGATAGTTGGGCTAGGTGGTTTGTGGAGTTACACTGGTGGAAGGAGCAACAACTGGAGTTTCAACGCATAGCCTGGATTTCCATTTCGGGAGTCCCGGCTCAATTGTGGAGTATTGAGACTTTTGAAACCATTGGAAGAAATTTTGGCCATATTGTGTTTCCGCCTGATGCGAGTAGTAAGGATGTTGACCTGTCCTCTAGCGTGGTAGGGGTTTTCGTTTATCATGTGCTGAGTATCAATGAGAAAATTAATCTGGATCATAAGAGTTCGTCTTGGTTAATTTGGATATCGGAGGTTAGCAGGAAATGGAACCCCATTTTCAATTGCCACCCGTCGATCCCGCTGGATGTTCCGATTCTTAATACGCCGGTAAATCAAAAAGATGCCGGAGAAGACCAACAGTCGACGGAAGGGGAAGAGGTGCTTGGGGAGAAGGGTGTGCATGGGAAGTTGGTGGTGAATGATGATGGCACGGATTCCAAGGGTTTTGGGGGCGCACGTGATGAAGAGTCAGAAGATTGTCTGATACATGAGGAAGCTATAGGGGTTCCACATACAATGGCTAATGTTGTTCAGGATGGGGGTGGGCCAACCCACTCGACGCCAGTCCAACAAGTTAATAGGCCCAATTACTTTGATGAACCTCCAAGTCCACTAAAGTCAAATAGTGACCCCTTTGATCTAGAGCCCATAATTAAGTCTAACTGATATTCGTTAATTTACACATATTTTAGTTCCCCGCTTTACCCCTATTTTATGCGTTTTTGGCCGTAAAACCGTCATTCGGATACTTATTTATCTACATTTATGTTTACAGGCCTAAAACAGCATACCAAACAAGATGATAGCAAAAACGAGGACTTTCCGGACAAAACGACGAAGCTGCGGACATTCTGTTAAGGATTCTGAACTGGGCCTGTGGAACGACCGTTCCACCTGATGCACGGTCGTGCATCTCCGACAAAGTTGATCAGCTCGGTGATGAACGAGAGGTGCGACTGGGCGTTCTAGGAAACAAGGCGGCTCGGTGAAGAACGGTCGTTCCATCTGAGGAACGACCGTGCATATCCGATGAACCAACAGCGTCTCGGTGATGAACGACCTGTGCGACTTGGCGTGCAACAAGTAGCCCGGAACTGAACGACCGTTCCACACAAAGAACGGTCGTGCCATTTCGAATCTAGTCAACGATCTGATGACGTATGCAGTATGGTGACCCATCCCCAATAATTGCATAAAGTGCACGGTCGTGCCATATGGAGAACGACCGTGCAATAGCGAAAAGTATAAAAACAGAACAGAAACCTTCTGTTCGGGATGCTGGACATTTTGGAAGCGATTCTGGCGATTTTCAGGCTCCGGAGGCTTCTGCTTTCACCCGGATTCAAGCCACATTGTGCCGATTAGCTTCGTTATCTTCCAGATTCTTAATCTTATGCTTGTTTATGGTTTGGTTTTCTAATCTTTCCATGATTTTGTTAATCTTTCAAGCATTTAGATTAATGTTTATATATTATTGTAGCCTTTGGGCAAAAACACAACAATCCCTTGCTTGATTATAGCCATTAGTGTGTTAATCTTTGTTTGTAATGACATTTTGAAGTATTTTCTATGTTAATCTTTGATGATTAGTTTGCAACCTTGTTATTGATATTGATTTCTTGATTATAAGTAATTATGTTGGATGATTGATGCTTGGTTAGTTAAGATAGTTGAAAAATGAAGCTTAATTAATCTTGTATTAGTAAACTTTGAACTTGGTTAACTAGTTTAGCTTGGTTTAAATGTATGCATCATGATACTAGAAATGGTTAGTGATTTAATAAAATGTAAAATTATTGTTATTCAAGAGAGCTTGCCGTCACGTAAGGACCTTAACGGGTTAGATGGTGTCGTTATAAATTCTTGCCATGATTTGTTAGCTTAGTTAGTAGTTTAGGCCAAAATTGCTATCTTGGTGAATTATTGTGCAAGATTTGTAAAATGAACTCGGTTGTGATTTAATCTAGTTTATGCTTGTCTCGGTGGTTGCATTGTGTTTATCGGTGTTGCTTTCCTTGATTAAGTGCGGTTAGAAAACTCCTAACGGATGACTAACTTATTTTTAAGAGATTTTCATAGACATTTATCAATTGCACGTTAAAGAACAATTTTAGGTGGTTAAAGTGTGTTTATCGTTTTAGCTTTCCGAATGATTGTCATGTTAGGATTCCCGAAAGGGATACTAATTGTCTTAAAATGGAAAATTGACCGAATGCTTCTAGTGCCAAAACCGACTTAGTTGACATGCTGTGGTTGTGTATTAAGCAAGGCTTTTTATCTATTATCTATTATGTTTTTATTATGTATTTGTTTACGCTTACCTTAGTTTAATTAAAATCACCAAACCTATGTTTTTACCGGTAGTTTAGTGACAAAGGTCTAGTATTATTTCTCCGCCCATTTCCTTGGATCGATACTTGGTTCTTACCGATACTTTATTACATATGTGACGGGGTACACTTGCCTCTTTCGTGTGTGTTTTGATGTAAAAGTAATAATCACTTTTATAAATTTAAAACTCAATCGTGTGTAAATTCATTGTAAAATTATGTATATATACGCACACCTCAAGTTTTTGGCGCCGTTGCCGGGGAAATGGCGAGTTTTAGGAACGACCCGAGTCATTTGGTTATCGGTGTAAATACTTGTTAATATTTGTGTATAATTTCTTGATTATTTATTTGTTTATTTATTTGTTAATATTTCTTGTTTTATTCGATTTATTCATTTTTTTTGCGTTATTTTTGTTCCATTTATTTATTTGATCCGGATTTATTTATTCACTTATTCTTTGGGTTTTCGGCACCCTAAAGCCATTTTTGTATTAGTCGATTCATTTATTTATTGTGTTGAATTTTTATAAAATTTCGGGCCCATTTTTCGGATTTTTATAAAATTTTCAGCCCATTTATAATAACTTTCTGCTTCTATTCAGCTGAAAAAAAAAGAAAAAAAAAAGGACAGCATTATTTAATTAATAAGATATTCACCGTGTCAAATTTTCGTTTGCAGGTTAATGTTCTCGACCCCCGCTCCAGAACTTGTTGAGCCGTCAGACGAGCCCGAGCGTGATCTGAGGAGACGTCTTCGTGAGAAATCTCGTGCAGTTGGGCGGATACTCGCAGCAGGTGAGTAGGAGCAGGTGGTACCCGCTGAAGCCGAGGGCTCAGGGGCAGGAGGAAACGCAACCATGGCAGACGATAATCAACCTTTGAATGAGACGAATCAGCCCGGACGAGAGGGCTTGGAGCCCAGTATTATTAGACCTACTATTGATGCACCTTCTTTTGAAATTAAATCTAGTATTATTAACATGGTGCAGAATTCAGTACAGTTCGACGGGCGTGAGCACGAGGATCCTGGGAGACACATTGCGGCTTTCCTCCATGTTTGCTCCACATTCAAGATTAGGGATGTTTCGGAGGACGCAATTCGGTTGAGGTTGTTTCCGTTTTCATTGCGTGAAAAAGCCAGAGCTTGGCTTATGTCACTTCCAGCCGGGTCCATCAGGACCTGGAATCAGTTGGCAGAGCAGTTTATGCATAAATACTTTCCACCTGAGAAAACGAACAAGCTACGGAACCGAATTGTATCTTTTCACCAGGACGAGGGTGAGTCGTTGCATGCAGCTTAGGAGAGATTCAAGGATTTGTTGATTGATGTGCCACATCACGGCTACTCCAAGAGACAGCTGGTTTTGACGTTCTATCAGGGGCTCAGTTACAACACACAGGAACGATTAGACGTGAACGCGGGAGGCGATCTGGGAACTAAGACGCCTAATGAAGCGTATGATGTTATAGAGAAAGCCGCGTTGAAATCCAGCTCGCGTCGGGAAGGCGATAGAGGTCGGACTACATCATCATCATCTCGCCCAGGAGCTCACGCTGTGGACGATTACACAGCCATTACTACGCAAATCTCGGCTCTGGCGACGAAATTCGATAAATCCCAAACAGCCGCGCAAGTTGGCCCTGGATGTGACCAGTGTGGAGTGTCACATGTGCCAGGTACGTGTGAGCAGGGTGTTATGTTTACCGGTCACGAAGAGGTGAACTACATGGGCAATCAAATCAGGCCCCAAAATAACCCCTACAGCAACACGTATAATCCAGGGTGGCGGAATCACCCAAACTTTGGGTGGAAATCTGGTTCTGGGAACCAGAACGCGCCCGGTTTTGCTCAACATGCTCCCGCGCCACAACAATCTCACGGTCAATCCTTTCAGCCTCAATATCATAATCAAGGCTCAGGAAGCAGTTCACAGCCGCACGCCTCTCAAAGCAACGCAAAGCTAGAGGAAATGATGGCACAACTGCTGAACAACTCCAATAGTGCTAATCAAATGGCTGAAAAGCGATATCAGCAGCATGAGGAGCGATTCTTGGTCAATGAAGGAGAAATGCGGAGTCACAAGGCTTCCATTCAGAATGTCGAGAATCAAGTGGGCCAGTTAGCAAAAATGTTGTCGGAGAGACCCCCGGGTGGTCTTCCAGGCAACACGGAGCAAAATCCGAAGGGGCGTGGTAATGGCCCGCACACGTAAAGTGTGGGGACATGAGTCTTGCTATCGACTCGCCGACAAAAATTTAGCATGAGTCTACGCTGCTGACTCGCCGACAAAAATGCAGCAGGAGCGTCTTTGGCGCTGTAAGGGTAAAATAGTCCTTTTTTGTATTTTTGTAGTTTTAGCGTAATTTAGGTTAGTTAGGTAGTTTACGTTAGTTTGTTTAGTTTCCATACGTACCGGGCGAAGGTTTTATATTGCAATATTGTTAGAACAGTTGGTGTGTCGAGAAAATGGCGAAAAACGGCCGAAACAGCTGCTGGAAATAGCTTCTGCGGAAAATTCTGTATCTGCACCTGATGCACGACCGTTCCTCGGGTCGCACGACCGTGCGATTCCGAGCAAGCCGGAACGGTTAGTCGCACCCTCGGTGCATTTCCGAGAAGAAGTTGCTGGGTTTGAGCGACGTCGGTGACGCACGACCGTTCCATACCAGGAACGACCGTGCCACAGGCTGAGGGCAATTTTGTCATTTTGCACACTATATATACCATCATCTGCTGCAAAATCCCTCATTCGCAAACCCTAGTCGCTGCAGACCGTTCCAGGGCGATTCTTCACCATATCGCACGATTTTTCGCACGATCTAACACCCTTCTTCGCACGGTACGTTCCTAGTTATAGATTTCTTGTTTTCTTGCTTTCTAGTGTAGATTTCTTCCTATTCTTCAAGGAAATTTTTAGGGTTCTCTTCATAAACAAATCGAAACCCTAACCCTTGTTGAATCGAAGTATCGTGAACACCCGGTTGACTTTCAGACCCCTGTTGACCCAATACTTGTTGAAATTTTGCAAAAATCTGGTTGTTCTAAGTACAGGGGTCGAAAATCTGCAGACACGGAGTCGCACGGTCGTTCCTCGTGTGGAACGGTCGTGCCTCACCGGCTTGTTCACGATATCCCTGGGCTTGGTCTGTTAGTTCTCGGAGACGCACGACCGTGCGTCTCGAAGAACGACCGTGCCATTCGCCCAGTTCAGTTAGACAGTTTCTTCATAATTGGCTGCTCGCTTGTTTTCAACTCATTTCTCTCCTGTTTCTGTCTTTCTAACAATTTTCCCCATTACAGATGAACCATCCCTTCCTACAGTTTGACCCCAACATTGAGAAAGAAGCTTTATGCATTCCGAAGCGCGATGCATTGTGGGCGAGACGGGGGCAGTTTGGAGTCCCCCGATGGTTAGATTGGGAAGTTATGCGTGAACTTAACCAGTATGATCGGCTGGACGACATGATGACTCGCACGCTTGCAAATTTGGTCGGTTGCAACCGACCCGTGTACCGGGAGTTGACGATTGAATTCTTCGCATCGTATGCCTATGAAAGGCCTGTTGCACATACACAGCCCGATTTCCGCTACAGGGAGCGGGTAACCTTCAGGTTATGTAGGCGATGGCATACATGGTCGGTTGGTCGTTTGGGAGGAAGGCTTGGGATTTATACGCGGGAGGACATGGATGATCCCGACGTCTTCAACGATCAGTTCAACTTCCCTAATGATGCAGCACGGGATGCATTCTGGGCAGAAAATGCCGTTGGGGACCCCTACAACCCGAGGATGTCAAAAGCCTCGCGACTCCGAGACCCTCTGGTGCGAGTGATGCACCATGTATTCAGCCATTCGATATGCGGACGCATGGACAGTCAAGGTAACTGTCCAACACCTGATTTGCTCTTTCTATATGCGTTGGTTGACAAAGCACCAATCAACCTAGCCGCTCGAATGGCTGAGTACTTCGTCAAGTGCTCAGGGCGACATGCGAACAGTGAGATACATGGTGGTTCGTATGTGACCGAGATAGCGTACAATGAGCGCTATATGACGCCGGGGGTGCTTAGGGGTCTCACTTTGATTACCGGGGGGTTCATGTTGATATCCGGTCTCTGAAGTTCATGGGGGTGATTGTAGAGCTTGAGAGGGGGGATAGGTTGAGGGGATTGAATAACGAGGTCTGGGACCCGTTGCCTCCAGCTGAGGAGGAAGATGAGGAGGAGGATGAGGATGTTGAGATGGGAGAGCAGCACCAGCACCAGTACCAGCCACCGACACCACCACACTCGCCACAGCACCATGCATTTCATCAGCATGAGGATTGGCCCACTTTCTACCAGCAGTTCCAGGATATGCGTGTGACGTAGGAGCAGCATGGTACCTACTTCAGCGAGATTAGATCTAGCCAGGACCAGATCCGGGCTAGCCAGGACGAGATTCGGGCCAGTCAGGCAGAGCTTCGGGCCACACATGACCAGCTTCAGCATCGCCAGGATACTTTATATCAGGGGGTCAGTGCGGGATTCTCATATCTTTTCGGGGAGATGCATCACGCATACCCCGACTATTTTCAGCACCCGCCGGAGTTCCCACCGTGGAACCCCCCTGGCTATGGCGATCAGGGCCCATCTGGCACGAGACATGATGATGATGATGAGTAGTTGGCGGTGGTGATAGCATTTGGTGGTGTTTTATCTTTCAGTACTTTGCTTTTATTTGGGTGTTTATTTTGACTATTATTTAAAACACCCCGGTTATGTATTTTCAGACAATTTCCTTTGTATTTTGTTTGGATTTTAGTACTTATGTATATTATGGTTGTTTTGTGATTTTTCTGTTTCTGTTATATTTTGGGTGCACATGACATACTCGCAGGTTTTATCTATCGGATCCTGGACCGGAGCACGTACCAGATACAGCTTCGGAAGTCTCGTGGCACCAACATCATCTTGAGGGGAGTATTTTTTATCCTTTTCTCTATATCTCGGGTCTCGCATTGGGGACAATGCGAAGTTCAAGTGTGGGGAGGGGGTTAACTTTGTTAACTTAGCTTTGTTTGTCCTCTTATAAAAAAAAAAAAAAAAAAAAAAAACAGAAAATCATTTAAAAATACTTGTGTTTTGTATATATGTTGGTAAATAAACCGGTTGGTTATGTTTAGAAAGCATCGGACTTGATAAAAACTCGACAAGCAAAATATTTTTGAAAAAGGAAACCGGAAAGCGTGACAAACAAAGAAAGACTTACATGATAGTTTTCACACTTTTACCCATTCCTTCCGTTACGTGAGCATATTTGAGCCTAGATTGTTATATACTTGTTCATTACGGATATAGGAGTGAGCCGGATGTTATGTGTAATTTAGAACTTGTCACTAGTATGCTTGTTAAGACCATGAACGTGCGGATTTGTGTAAACGTGATAGAGGCACTTAGATTACCCCTTTGTTGTGTACCTTGTTCTTTGTGTTGTGCTTCCCGTTCACCTTATATTACCCTTTAGGATTAACCATGTCGAGCCTTCCCGTTCACCTTTGTTTACCCACATTATCGCCCACTTAACCAAATTTAGCCTTTTTATGTTTTTAAACCTTTTTAGTGTTGAAACTCGGTTAAAATAATAGTTTAACTAGCTTGTTATTGTTTTTATTTCATTGTATAGTTTGCTAAAAAAAAAACAGAAAATAAAACACCCTAAAATAGGGTGAAGTTGATAGAAATCGAGCAATTTTGAATGCTTAAATGTTAAAAATTTCGTTGATAAGCTCGATTGCGTTTTAGTCGCCTTTTTAAGGCGTTTATATGTAAAGTTGTGTTGTTTATTGCTAGTTAAACGCTACTACCGAGTTTTAACCATTTTCGCCACTTTAAATGTCCACTTCCATACCCTTCGCCCAAGCCTAATGTTATAACCCGTAAAGACCTCTTGATTTACACTTATTTGCATGTTAGTTGGTGGAGACGAGATCTTATAACAAGCTTATGATATTGCACATTTCATTGACTAGGCGTTGAGTGTTTACGCATGCACATTTTATGTATGTTTCATAAATAAAACCGAGTGTGTGTGAACATTGTGAGTTGTGTGAAGATTAACATGTGAGTCAATTAAATGTTTTGTCACGGCTTTTTGGTTGTCGCTTTTTAATTGCATATGCTTGTTGGGTTTGAATCTTTTGATGTTGTCTTTCGACAAACCGGCTAACCGTTTATATTAGTTTTCAATAAAATAGTGTGTAAATTATCGTTCTTGTTTGTTTATGTCTTTTATTGCTTTTTAGTTTAGCTTGCTTGAGGACAAGCAAGGTTCAAGTGTGGGGAGATTTGATATTCGTTAATTTACACATATTTTAGTTCCCCGCTTTACCCCTATTTTATGCGTTTTTGGCCGTAAAACCGTCATTCGGATACTTATTTATCTACATTTATGTTTACAGGCCTAAAACAGCATACCAAACAAGATGATAGCAAAAACGAGGACTTTCCGGACAAAACGACGAAGCTGCGGACATTCTGTTAAGGATTCTGAACTGGGCCTGTGGAACGACCGTTCCATCTGATGCACGGTCGTGCATCTCCGACAAAGTTGATCAGCTCGGTGATGAACGAGAGGTGCGACTGGGCGTTCTAGGAAACAAGGCGGCTCGGTGAAGAACGGTCGTTCCATCTGAGGAACGACCGTGCATATCCGATGAACCAACAGCGTCTCGGTGATGAACGACCTGTGCGACTTGGCGTGCAACAAGTAGCCCGGAACTGAACGACCGTTCCACACAAAGAACGGTCGTGCCATTTCGAATCTAGTCAACGATCTGATGACGTATGCAGTATGGTGACCCATCCCCAATAATTGCATAAAGTGCACGGTCGTGCCATATGGAGAACGACCGTGCAACAGCGAAAAGTATAAAAACAGAACAGAAACCTTCTGTTCGGGATGCTGGACATTTTGGAAGCGATTCTGGCGATTTTCAGGCTCCGGAGGCTTCTGCTTTCACCCGGATTCAAGCCACATTGTGCCGATTAGCTTCGTTATCTTCCAGATTCTTAATCTTATGCTTGTTTATGGTTTGGTTTTCTAATCTTTCCATGATTTTGTTAATCTTTCAAGCATTTAGATTAATGTTTATATATTATTGTAGCCTTTGGGCAAAAACACAACAATCCCTTGCTTGATTATAGCCATTAGTGTGTTAATCTTTGTTTGTAATGACATTTTGAAGTATTTTCTATGTTAATCTTTGATGATTAGTTTGCAACCTTGTTATTGATATTGATTTCTTGATTATAAGTAATTATGTTGGATGATTGATGCTTGGTTAGTTAAGATAGTTGAAAAATGAAGCTTAATTAATCTTGTATTAGTAAACTTTGAACTTGGTTAACTAGTTTAGCTTGGTTTAAATGTATGCATCATGATACTAGAAATGGTTAGTGATTTAATAAAATGTAAAATTATTGTTATTCAAGAGAGCTTGCCGTCACGTAAGGACCTTAACGGGTTAGATGGTGTCGTTATAAATTCTTGCCATGATTTGTTAGCTTAGTTAGTAGTTTAGGCCAAAATTGCTATCTTGGTGAATTATTGTGCAAGATTTGTAAAATGAACTCGGTTGTGATTTAATCTAGTTTATGCTTGTCTCGGTGGTTGCATTGTGTTTATCGGTGTTGCTTTCCTTGATTAAGTGCGGTTAGAAAACTTCTAACGGATGACTAACTTATTTTTAAGAGATTTTCATAGACATTTATCAATTGCACGTTAAAGAACAATTTTAGGTGGTTAAAGTGTGTTTATCGTTTTAGCTTTCCGAATGATTGTCATGTTAGGATTCCCGAAAGGGATACTAATTGTCTTAAAATGGAAAATTGACCGAATGCTTCTAGTGCCAAAACCGACTTAGTTGACATGCTGTGGTTTTGTATTAAGCAAGGCTTTTTATCTATTATCTATTA
Source organism: Helianthus tuberosus (assembly GCA_030545235.1). NCBI lineage: Eukaryota > Viridiplantae > Streptophyta > Magnoliopsida > Asterales > Asteraceae > Helianthus > Helianthus tuberosus. Next base: position 112,467,750 of record CM060408.1, read on the forward strand.
TGTTTTATTATGTATTTGTTTACGCTTACCTTAGTTTAATTAAAATCACCAAACCTATGTTTTTACCGGTAGTTTAGTGACAAAGGTCTAGTATTATTTCTCCGCCCATTTCCTTGGATCGATACTTGGTTCTTACCGATACTTTATTACATATGTGACGGGGTACACTTGCCTCTTTCGTGTGTGTTTTGATGTAAAAGTAATAATCACTTTTATAAATTTAAAACCCAATCGTGTGTAAATTCATTGTAAAATTATGTATATATACGCACACGTCACTAACCTTTCTTATGTTACGACCAGGAGAAAAAAGTCAAAACAGAGTAACAAAAAGAAAGTTGTGGTTTCACAGGAAGTTCCAGTGGAGGAGGGAGAACAAGAGATTGGAGAAATACAGGGTCAATCGGGCATGGACGGTGATCTGGGCGCCCAGGTTGTGTTTGATGATTCCCTGAGTGCGAGTGAAGAAGAGCGTAGGTCCCACATCAACGTCGAAACCGATCAGACATTGTTAGCAGGTGCAAAATTGGGTGTCGATTTACAAGGATTCCACCGCGAAACAATGACCTTGGTTAGGGAGGAACTAGAGACACATGGTAACTCGTGAATTTATTTTTTTGAACAAAACTCATGAATTTATTATCCATCAATATCAAAGGGGCAGGGGGCCTTGAAAAGGCTCAATGGGTGAATAAGTTGGTTTTGGAAAATAAAGTGTCGTTTCTCTGCGTGCAAGAAACCCAAATGTCAGATTTGGGTTTTGATTTTTTGAAACGGTTCTGGGGTAATGCTGAGGCAGACTCAGTGTCGGTAAATGCTAGAGGGAGATCAGGCGACTTATTCTGCATCTGGAATCCAAGTTGTTTTCTCAAAACAGGTGTGCATCTTAATGACTCTTTTGTGCTTGTTTCGGGGGTCGTTTCTGGGTCCAAGTCTTTGCTAAATGTGGTCAACGTTTACGCTCCGAGAGAGGCCCCAGCCAGACGCATCTTGTACGGAAGTTACTGTCTTTGCGGCTCTCTTTCTCAGGTAAATGGGTCTTTATTGGAGATTTTAATGAGGTCAGGGTTTTGGAGGGCAGGTTTTACTCTCAGTTTGATAGTAGGGGGTAACATTTTTTAACGAATTTATAAGAGATGCGGGTCTGCTGGAGTACGTTATGAGTGGTTGTCAGTTCACATATATGCCTTATAACGGGTCCAGTAAGAGTAAAATTGATAGGGCTTTGGTGTGTGATGATTTTATAGGTTCTTGGCCTCATGCCAAATTTATTGCCCTTCCGAGGTTTCTTTCGGATCACTCACCTATATTATTGGCAACTTCAGTGGTGGATTTCGGGCCTTACCCATTCAAATTTTTTAATAGTTGGTTGGACACCCCGGGTTTCAGTGACGTTGTGCTTAAGGTGGATAATCTTCATCGGTGGGAAGGAGACAGGTTTGTAAACTTCAGAAACTTTCTTAAGTTGCTGAAATTCCATCTTAAAGAATGGAGGGCGAATGGGTAGAAGGTTGAAGAGGCCAGTTTGAGGTCGGCTTTAGCGGATCTGGAGGCAGTTAACAGAGCTTTAAATGCCGAGGAAAAAACCGAAGGGTCGAGTGTAATCTACTCATCAGAACTTATGAAAAGAAGAGGGTTGCCGATTTTTAGCAAAAAGCGAGGCTTCAGTGGGCAAAATTAGGGGATGAAAATTCCCATTGTTTTCACAACTTTGTTAACATAAGGATGGCTTCAAATAGAATTAATTCCTTATGCTTTAATGGAGTCGAAGTTTCGGACCCGATTGAGCTAAAAAGAAAGATTAAGGGTGTGTTTAAGAAACTTTTTTCAGAACCGAAGTGGGTTAGGCCTAAACTGTCTATGGTCGGGTTTCCGGTGTTATCCGGGGAAGTTTCTCGAAAGTTGGTGGTTCGGTTTTCGAGCGTAGAGATTAGGAAGGCCGTATGGGATTGTGGTAGTGATAAGGCCCCAGGGCCGGATGGGTTTTCGATTAAATTGGTAAAGAAATATTGGGATATTTTTGAACCAAAATTTACGGCTTTATTTCAGCAATTCTTTGCAAAACCGAAGATTTCAGAAGGTTGCAATGCGTCTTTTATAACCCTTATCCCAAAGATTCGGGATCCTAAGGCCGTCTCATATATTCGTCCTATCTCCTTAGTCGGTTTGGTCTATAAAGTTATTGCCAAAGTGTTAGCTAATAGACTTAAACCGGTTGTTCCTTTGGTTGTCGTGCCGGTACAATCGGGGTTTATTGAAGGAAGATCGATCCTTGATGGTCCGCTTATATTGAGGAAATATTATCTTGGGAGAAAGTTAAAAAGAAGGAGGTGTTTGTGTTTAAAGTTGATTTCCGCAAAGCCTACGACTCGGTTATTGGAACTTCATTTTGGATATTCTTGAAGGTATGAACTTTCTGATTTTGTGGAGAAATTGGATTAAAACGTGCTTAAATTCGGGGAGGTCGTTGATTCTCGTTAACGGATCCCCGACCTCGGAATTCCATCTCTATAGAGGCCTTCGCCAAGGATACCCAATGTCGCCGTTTTTATTCGTTATAATGTTAGAAGCCTTAAACATCTTCATGAATAGAGCGGTGGAGTCGGGTCTCTATAAGGGGGTTGTTTTGCCAAATGGGGGTCCTATTTTATCTCATCTCTTTTATGCGGATGATGTGGCTTTTATTGGGGAGTGGTCGGAAGATAACATTAAAAATATCAACCAAATTTTGAGGTGCTTTTACCTTTGTTCGGGGTTAAAAGTCAATCTCCAAAAGAGTTGCTTGTATGGGGTCAGTGTGAGCGAGGAGGAGATGAATCAAATGGCGAGCCTTATTCATTGTAAAGCCGGTGAGTTTCCTTTCATTTTTTTGGGCCTTCCCATTGGCGCAAACATGAAACGGGTCAAATTTTGGAAACCTATAGTGGATAAATTTAATGCAAAATTATCCGGGTGGAAAGCTAAGACACTTTCTTTAGCGGGTCGTGTCACGTTGGCAAAAGCGGTGCTTGGGGCGCTTCCTAACTATTACTTCTCTCTATTTAAAGCACTCGTAGGTGTTATTAAATCTCTTGAGAAGATTAGACGGTCCTTTGTTTGGGGTGGAGGAAAAATAACGTGGATTGCTTGGGATAAATTGTTGAGACCAAAAAGACATGGGGGTTTGGGTATCGGGGACATTAAGAGCTTGAATCTAGCCCTTCTCACGAAATGGTGGTGGAAGTACAAAGCATGTAACAAGGCGCTTTGGGTTAATGTCATTTGAGCTATTCACGAGAATAAAGAAGGAGCAACTTCGATCCCTTTTAATAAAAATATTTCTGGATTTTGGAATGACATTGGTTCTGTGGAAAAGGAATTTTTGAAGCTAAATTTGTCTTTGAAGGAGAATATTGTTGGGATTATAGGGGCAGGGGATAATGTTCTTTTTTGGGTTGATAATTGGCATACAATGGGGCCCCTAAAAGATGTTTTCAAATCTTTTTTTAAAATTGCAAATGTGCAAAATGTTTCTGTGAAAGATTTAGTGGAAGTGGGTAGAGAATTAATTCTTGGCAAGAGCTTTGGTCAAGGATACATTGACTGCAAATGAATTGCATCAGTTGGTTTTATTAAAAAACCTTCTAGTTGAAGTGAATCTAAATGGGTCGAAGGACAAGTGGGCTTGGAAAGGAGCGACCCATCTAGATCTCTCAGTTGCTGGGCTGAGCTTTTTGATGGATGGGGCCACTAAAATGATGAGTGTCTCAAATGGCCGCACTGGAATAAATGGATCCCGCAAAAAGTCAAATCTTTTTGTTGGAATGCCTTTTTGGATCGGATACCGTCTAAGGCGAATCTCGCTACTAGAGGCGTTTACTTACAAGATAACATGTGCGTCCGTTGTGGTGAAGAAACGACTCATCATATTTTGTGGGACTGTTTTGTAGCAAAATCGGTTTGGTGGTCGGTTCTGGTTTGGCTGAAACTACCTTTCCCATCTTTCGATCCCTCTTTGGAGCAACTTCTGGGTTTGGTGGCAAACAATAGCGGATCAGCGGACTGGAAGAAGGCGGTCGGGGCGGTGATTATGGTGACTTTTTGGGAGATTTGGAAGGCAAGAAACGACAAGCACTTCAACAATCATAATGTTCACTATAATAGAACGGCAGATATCATCAAAGAAAATTCTTTCTTTTGGATTACGAATAAGTCGAAATTTTGTAATATCAATTGGGCTAGATTGTGACAACCCGAACTTTCAAGGTTAGTAACGTTTAATCTGGTGATCTTAACTCCTCGTTATTTTTCTTCAAAGTGTTACACGTTCAGTGCCGTATGATTCTGTAACCGTATATTAGTGTATTTGGGCAGCAACTGTATTGGGCCACATCTTAGTGTTACATGTTCGAGTGGGCCGCACACCAAACCCTTGTAGTCCAATAGGAACTAATTAGATGGAAATCGGCCCATTGTGATAACAATTTACCTATAATTGTGACAGCCCAGTTATATGGGCTTGAGCCCATTTCGGCCAAAGAGGGTAACTGCCCCCAAACCCTTATCATTTATAATGCACGTATTATCTTCTTGATTAGCTTAAACTCAAAAATAAAACCCTAAAGCATTACTCCCTTCTTCTTGAATTGTTCGACGACAGTAGACATACCCCCCCCTCTCGAGACATCATCTTGTTCGATCAAGTTATTGGTTAGTAAACCCACATCTATGATAACTATTAATTATTAATTGATGACTGTGTTTATGTATAATCTTGATTAATAAAGTTATTGGTACGTTTTATAAACGTGAGGAACTTGTTGTCATGTTAATCATGTTCTGGTATGATAGATTATGTTTAGGGTCACATGTATTAGAAACCTTGATGAACATCCCTTAGACCACTAATAAATCTGCCATAATAGCGAGTTGATGTTATGACTTGATCTAGCCGTTTCATGAATTATGAATGAGTATGATGTGTGAGCCGATTGAATGTTGGTTGCTAATGTTAGATTTTATTGATGTTAATAATGTTGGTTAATGATATATAGAACATTATGACATGGAATTGATGAGTTTTGTTAATAGTGGTAGTAACAGTAGGTTTATATTACCAAATACATAAGGATTGAATTGGATTAAATGCGATTAGAGTTGATATCAAGAATGTTGATAAACTGATCATATTAATAAATGCCTATGCTATGTGTAAACGTTTCCTGAAGTTGTTTAATAAACTAAGAATTTCATGAGGGTTAATAAACAATGATATTGGGGAGGTATAATTGGGCTGAAGTGTTCCTGCAACTTGGGCCGATTAGATGTAGGTGTCTTGTATTTGCAGCATGTGTTTTAAGGAATAAGTACATGTTAGATGCATACTACTGTTATGTGAATTGGTAATCTATGAACATGGAGATGTGGGATTTGTGAATGCGAGTATAAACCCTGCGTTGTAATCATATTTGTTGGCAAAACTGTTTAAGTAGATGTAGATATATATATATATATATATATATATATATATATCATTTCGTGGTGAAATTGCGTGACAACTTGTTAACTTGGTTCACTTAAACCTTGGGTGGTGTGGAAACACTAGGGTTTTGCATAGTCCTACATACGTATACTTATGTTTTATATACATTAGGGTGCGTGTAACGGACTTAACATTTAACGCGTAGAAGTACGTAATATACCGAGCAAACTAAAGGTGAGTTCACTACTCTTGAGCATGCGTCCCGGTGGTTGGGACAGTCAGTGGGTATCCCGGGGAGGGATAAGTCTTTCGGGTAAAAACTAGGATGTTGGATAATCCTCTCACCCTGTCACTCTTAAGTCCCATCTTTTTGTTACCGGAGAGGTAACGGGGTATTAGTTGGTAGCGCTACTTAGGTTTGGCACCCTCACCCCGTACCGGAGAGGACGGGTGTGAACTAATGACTCAGTCATGCCCAGTTTTTTGATAGGAGCACTGGGGAACGGGCAAAACATACATCAGGGGCCGTCTTGTTCAGTATCGAGATATTATCAACATTACTTTCGGATTTGTTAACAAACTGGATTAAACACTTGGTAATTAACATTTTCGTAAAACTGTGAACTCGCCAGCTTTGTCTGATACACTTGTTGCATGCTCGAAGGTCGTTAGATGTCTTGGATTGGAACTTGCTGTCTGGAGTAGCTGGAGTGGTCATGTGTCGAGCTGATTGGATACTCATGATGTAATTGTTGACATTACATACTTGCTTTGAAACATTTAAACTTGATTTACTTATTGCTTTCGCTGAACTTGTTGGATTTCATTAAACTTATTGTTGGTACATTTCATTAATAATTGGCAATTTCATTTTTAAACTTGTGATGAGTTCAACATGATTAATGGCTCGTTATTGGTATGTCACACGCCTAGCGGAGTACCGCATGTGGTATTTTGGGGGTGTGACGGTTTGGTATCAGAGCCACTGGTTATAGTGAACTTGGTTTTAAAACGTTTTCATAAAACCAGACTATAACCGAACAATTCCGAAATCGACCATGACACTCAGCTCCAGACTGCAAGGTTCGTTTCTCGTTTACTATTGCATAGTATATCTAGTGTACACTTATGTATGACATTACACGTGAATGCACACTTGGCACTACAGTATGAGTCCTTATGTTACCAATCCTTGTTATGTGATCTGTTAGTGTGACACTACCCTTCGACTATTGTGATCCTTAATCCTGTAATACCTTTCGTTTGCTATTTGGATGTGGGGAACCTTTTAGCGCGAGTTAAGAGGCACTGAGATAAGCATGCAAATTGCCTTATTATTATGGGTGCACACATAATAATAATGTGGGGTTCATGTGAGTCCCAGTGAGGCTTAACGAGTGTGAAAGAGGTTTCGCTCTGTTGTCTGATGTGAACTCAGTAGTCTGTAGAAGTCATTAGGAGGTTTGACTCCTACCTTATTTCGACTCATAACATTTTCCCTATTCTTCTATAGAATCATGAGCGGACGAGGCCATGGACGCGGCAACATTGCTATGACTCAGGCCGAATTAACTAACTTGATCAACACTCGTGTGGCTAAAGCCCTAGCGGCTTACTAGGCTGGTACGATATGTGCCAAATACCCTTTTATCCTTGTGTAGTATATTCGAATCTTACTTGTGTGTTGTATGTTCTTTCGATTTAGGTCAACCTGCGAATCAAAACAATCCGCTTGCCTGCACGTTTAAGACGTTCATGGATTGTAAGCCACAGACGTTCAGTGGGACTGAAGGAGCTGTGGGACTCCTACGATGGTTTGAGAAGGCCGAATCTGTGTTCGCTATGTGTAACTGTCCCGTGGGGGACCGTGTGAAGTATGCTACAGGCACTTTGGAGGATGGTGCCTTAACTTGGTGGAATGCCCAGGTGCAAATGTTGGGAATCGAGATGGCTAATGCCACTACTTGGGATGATTTCAAGGAGTTAATGCGGGAGGAGTACTGTCCTCGCGATGAGATTCAGAAGCTCGAGAAAGAGTACTACGATTTGAAGATGGAAGGGTCCGAGATCGAGGCTTACACGAAACGATCTCATAAACTAGCAATTTTGTGCCCTAACCTGTCTCGACCTCCACCTCGGCGAATTGAGTTGTATATCAAGGGCCTAGCACCAGCCGTAAAGAGTTATGTCACTGCTGCAAACCTTAACAATCTACCTCAGATCATCTGTTTAGCACACAAGATCACCGACCAAGAGGTCGAGCGTGGATCGCTACCGCCTCGTGTTTCTGCTACTACCCATGCTGCTACCGCTACCACACCTGCTAGTGATAACAAGCGTAAATGGAACGATGCTGACAAGGCAACCAGTGTAAGTCAATCTCAGAAAAGGCCTGACAACAACAATAATCGTAGTTTCAGTCAGTCGTCCTCCGTTAATCAAAGCCAGGGCAACAGTTCGGGTCAGGGTTCTTATGCGGGGAAACAACCAAAGTGAAATAAGTGCAACTATCACCATCGGGGGCCGTGTACCCGAGTATGCAATAGGTGCAACAAAGTGGGGCATATGGCCAGGGATTGTAGGGTTTCACTTCCGAACCAGTAACAGCAGCATACCCCGCAATAGCAACAGCCACAGCAGCAGGAAAGGCAACAACCCCAGCAAAACCGTGGAAATCGTAAGGGAGGCTTTCAGTGTGGAGCTGAGGGCCACATCAGACGAGACTGCCCTCAACTAAATCAGAATGCTGGTGGCAACAACAATGGGAACAATAACAACGGAAACAACAATAATGGGGGCAATGGGGGAAATGGTGCACACGGGAGGGTGTTCACTATTGGAGCTGGAGAAGCCAGAAATGATGGCAACGTGGTGACTGGTACATTTTCCATAAACAACATAATTGCTTCTATTTTATTCGACTCTGGTGCCGATTGGAGTTATGTTTCTTTGGGGTTCAGTCGTCAGTTAGGGTTGAGTCCTACACCTCTTGCACACAAACATGTAGTAGAACTAGCTGATGGTAAGTCGATTGAAGCTTCACATGTCCTCGTTGGGTGTAAACTCGATCTTATGGGTCTAGTGTTCGACATTGACCTACTCCCAGTTACTCTTGGAAGTTTTGACGTGGTCGTTGGCATGGATTGGTTGTCTAAGCACCAGGCGGAAATTCTCTGTAAAGAGAAAATCGTGCGTATCCCTCTCCCTAGCGGAGAATCCTTATCGGTTCAGGGGTATCGTAGTGGTGCTATGGTTAGTATTATCTCAGCGATGAAGGCTCAGAAGTGTCTGCGTAAGGGCTACCCTGCTATTTTAGCTCTTGTTACTGGTTCGCAATCTGATGAGAGAAGGATCGAGGACCTTCCAATTGTTCGTGAGTTTCCTGATGTGTTTCCTGAAGAACTCCCTGGTTTACCTCCACATCGTCAGGTGGAATTTCAGATTGACCTCACGCCAGGAGCAGCTCTGATTGCTCGTGCTCCTTATCGTCTCGCACCAGGAGAGTTGCAGGAGTTGTCAAACCAACTCCAAGAGCTGTTGGATAGAGGTTTTATCCGACCCAGCTCTTCGCCTTGGGGAGCCCCAGTGCTATTTGTGAAGAAGAAGAAGAAGAAGGATGGGTCCTTTCAGATGTGTATAGACTATCGTGAACTCAACAAGGTGACTGTCAAGAATCGTTATCCTTTACCACATATTGACGATCTGTTTGACCAGTTGCAAGGGTCAAGTTTTTATTCCAGTATCGACTTGAGGTCAGGCTATCATCAGGTACGAGTACGAGAGGAGGATGTTCCCAGAACGGCTTTTCGAACGCGGTATGGCCACTATGAGTTTTTGGTTATGCCATTTGGGTTGACTAACGCACCAGCGGTTTTCAAGGATCTCATGAACCGCATGTGCAAACCGTATCTCGATGATTTTGTCATTGTGTTTATCGACGACATCTTGATCTACTCCAAGAGCAAGGAAGACCACGAGCGACACTTATGTCTTATCTTAGAGCTCCTGAGGAAGGAGCAGCTCTACGCGAAGTTCTCTAAGTGCGATTTCTGGATTCGGGAAGTCCACTTTCTTGGTCACATTGTTAACGAAATAGGGATACACGTGGATCCTGCTAAGATCGATGCTATTAGGAATTGGGCGGCACCGAAGAATCCTTCGGAGGTGCGGCAATTTCTTGGTCTTGCGGGGTACTATCGTCGGTTTATTCAGGATTTCTCGAAGATCGCTCAACCTCTCACCTCATTAACACAAAAAAATGTTGTTTACTCTTGGGGAACGAAGCAAGAAGACGCGTTCCAACTCTTGAAACAGAAACTCTGCAGCGCACCGATTTTCTCTCTACCTGAAGGTATCGAGGATTTCGTGGTATATTGTGATGCTTCTATTCAGGGTCTCGGTTGCGTGTTGATGCAACGCGAGAAGGTGATAGCATTAGGAATGGCAATGGGCCGGGTTAGGGCCGGGTATTGGTAATCTCAGGCCCGTACCCGGTTGTAATTCTTTGTCCCATACCCGGCCCGTTACCCGTCGGGTTTTTTTCGGGTAATTACCCGTCGGGTATCGGGCATACCCGCGGGTATCGGGTATACCCGTTAATTTCTTAAAAATACACGTTAGGACAAATGTGCAATTTTTACTTTGATGTTTATATAATTTACTATTTTAATGACTATAACAAATGAAAATATGATTAATAACTTACATATCATAATCAGACCACATATACTAAACTAAATTAAAACAATTACTTAATTAACTAATTGTATCAGGACCACCTATTTGGATAAAACATCCACATAATAAAGGGTGATAGCTTCGATATCCAATATATATGCTTAAAAATAAGTTATATATTCACTAAACACTTGCCAAATAAATAGCCACATATGACTATAGAGAAGGTAATAAGTACTTTTGCTAAGTTTATATATATGGAAATCTATAATTCGGGTATTATTCGGGTAAATGGGTCGTGTATCGGGCGGGTATCACTAAATCCCATACCCGTACCCGAATTTTTTCTATTTTTAAGCCCGTACCCGACCCATGCCCATTGGGCTTCGGGTATACCCGGCCCGTATGTTTCGGGTTTCGGGTATACCCGTCGGGCTTGGGCTTTTTTGCCATCCCTAGATAGCATATGCTTCTCGACAGTTGAAGGTTCATGAGAAGAATTATACGACTCACGACTTGGAGTTAGGGGTTGTGATTTTCATGTTGAAGATCTGGAGGCATTATCTGTACGGTACCAAATGCACTATCTACACCGATCACAGGAGTCTCCAGCATATCTTCGAACAGAAGGAATTAAATATGCGACAACGTCGTTGGATAGAACTGTTGAACGACTACGAATGCGCCATTAAGTATCACCCGGGTAAAGCTAACGTCATAGCCGATGCACTTAGCCGAAAGGAGACGAAGCCTAAACGTGTTCGCGCTCTGCAGCTTACTATTCACTCTGGTTTACCTGATCAGATCCGTTCCGCTCAAATCGAGGCATTAAAAGAGGAAAACATCAAGGCTAAATACTTGCGGGGCATGGAAAAGCGACTTGTGGAGAGATCTGACGGCATTCGTTATTTCATGGAGCGGGTATGGGTTCCCCTATATGGTAATCTTAGAGAGCTTGTGATGGATGAAGCGCACAAGTCTCGGTATTCTGTTCACCCGGGTTCAGACAAAATGTATCAGGACCTCAGAGTTAGGTATTGGTGGCCAAAGATGAAGGCTCACATAGCGACGTACGTGAGTAAGTGTTTGACTTGTGCTAAAGTCAAAGTGGAGTATCAGAAACCCTCAGGCTTACTTCAGCAGCCAGAGATACCCACGTGGAAATGGGAGCATATTGATGTGGATTTTGTCACTGGTTTGCCAAGAACTCAGGGCGGAAACGATACCATTTGGGTGATCGTTGATCGTCTCACAAAGTCAGCACATTTCCTAGCAATCAAGGAAATGGATAAGTTCTCACAGCTTGTAGCCGTTTATCTTAAAGAAGTGGTTTCCAGGCACGGGGTGCCAACCTCCATTATTTCAGATCGAGACCCGCGTTTCATATCCGATTTATGGCAGTCGATGCATAAGTCGTTCGGTTCACGTCTCGATATGAGTACTGCTTATCACCCACAGACGGATGGTCAGAGTGAGCGCACCATTCAGACACTTGGAGACATGTTGCGGGCATGTGTGATTGATTTTGGGAAAGGTTGGGAGAAACATTTGCCGTTGATAGAGTTCTCCTACAACAACAGCTACCACACTAGTATTCAGCAGCTCCGTTCGAAGCATTGTACGGGCGGAAATGTCGTTCTCCTCTCGAGGTGGGTGATAGCCAGATCACGGGTCCTGAACTTGTACTTGAAACTTCAGAAAAGATTGTCCAGATCAGGAACTGCATGGCGGCAGCGTGTGACTGTCAGAAAAGCTACGCTGACAAGCGTAGGAAACCGTTAGAGTTCGCTGTAGGTGACCGTGTTATGTTGAAAGTTTCGCCGTGGAAGGGTGTTGTACGCTTTGGGAAGCGCGGTAAGCTTAATCCGCGTTACGTTGGGCCATTTAAAATCCTGGAGCGGATCGGTAAAGTTGCTTACAAGCTTGAGTTACCTGCTGAATTGGGTAATGTTCACGATGTCTTTCATGTTTCGCAATTGAAGAAGTGTTTGTCTGATGAAACACTGATTGTGCCATTTCAAAACCTCAAGATTGACGACAAGTTACAATTTGTCGAAGAACCTATAGAGATCATGGACCGGGTGGTCAAGGTGCGTAAACATAGTCGTATTCCGATTGTGAGAGTTCGTTGGAACTCAAGACGTGGACGAAGTTCACGTGGGAGCGCGAAGATCAGATGAAACTCAAATATCCTCAACTCTTTCCTGATGACCAACCTAATTCTGGTACTACTGGTGAATTTCAGGACGAAATTCCATTTCAAGTTGGGGATGATGTGGCACCTGGGGAGAATCTGCAGCAATCTTGATTTATCACTTCACTCCTTTGTGCTTACTTGTCAAATTTCGGGACGAAATTTCTTTCAAGTTGGGGATGATGTGACAACCCAAACTTTCAAGGTTAGTAACGTTTAATCTCGTGATCTTAACTCCTCGTTATTTCTCTTCAAAGTGTTACACATTCAGTGCTCGTATGATTCTGTAACCGTATATTAGTGTATTTGGGCCGCAACTGTATTGGGCCACATCTTAGTGTTACATGTTCGAGTGGGCCGCACCCCAAACCCTTGTAGTCCAATAGGAACTAATTTGATGGAAATCGGCCCATTGTGATAACAATTTACCTATAATTGTGACAGCCCATTTATATGGGCTTGAGCCCATTTATATGGGCTTGAGCCCATTTATATGGGCTTGAGCCCATTTCGGCCAAAGAGGGTAACCGCCCCCAAACCCTTATCATTTATAATGCACGTATTATGTTCTTGATTAGCTTAAACTCAAAAATAAAACCCTAAAGCATTACTCCCTTCTTCTTGAATTGTTCGACAACAGTAGACATACCCCCCCCTCTCGAGACATCATCTTGTTCGATCAAGTTATTGGTTAGTAAACCCACATCTATGATAACTATTAATTATTAATTGATGACTGTGTTTATGTATAATCTTGATTAATAAAGTTATTGGTACGTTTTATAAACGTGAGGAACTTGTTGTCATGTTAATCATGTTCTGGTATGATAGATTATGTTTAGGGTCACATGTATTAGAAACCTTGATGAACATCCCTTAGACCACTAATAAATCTGCCATAATAGCGAGTTGATGTTGTGACTTGATCTAGCCGTTTCATGAATTATCAATGAGTATGATGTGTGAGCCGATTGAATGTTGGTTGCTAATGTTAGATTTTATTGATGTTAATAATGTTGGTTAATGATATATAGAACATTATGACATGGAATTGATGAGTTTTGTTAATAGTGGTAGTAACAGTAGGTTTATATTAACAAATACATAAGGATTGAATTGGATTATATAGAACATTATGACATGGAATTGATGAGTTTTGTTAATAGTGGTAGTAACAGTAGGTTTATATTAACAAATACATAAGGATTGAATTGGATTAAATGCGATTAGAGTTGATATCAAGAATGTTGATAAACTGATCATATTAATAAATGCCTATGCTATGTGTAAACGTTTCCTGAAGATGTTTAATAAACTAAGAATTTCATGAGGGCTAATAAACAATGATATTGGGGAGGTATAATTGGGCTGAAGTGTTCCTGCAACTTGGGCCGATTAGATGTAGGTGTCTTGTATTTGCAGCATGTGTTTTAAGGAATAAGTACATGTTAGATGCATACTACTGTTATGTGAATTGGTAATCTATGAACATGGAGATGTGGGATTTGTGAATGCGAGTATAAACCCTGCGTTGTAATCATATTTGATGGCAAAACTGTTTAAGATATATATATATATATAGGAGGAGGTTCATTTGAGAAGAAAATTAAATTGAGAAGAAAAAGAGCAAAGGGTATAATTGTAAAATATTAAATAGTTTTTCTTACATCTCATTTATTATTATCTTTGACTAATTAATTAGTCATAAAGACTATTGTCTTTCACACTAATTTTTTTTGCCTACACACATCAAAATTTATCCTACACGTTTTGAAAATTTATCCTACATATATTGAAATTTATCTTACACAACTCGTAATTCATCCTACACACCTCGTAATTTATCCTACACTTTAAATTAATTGTTTTTTTTCTTTGAAAAAATATATTTTTTTGAAAATAAGTTACAAATTTAATTTACTAGCTATTAAAAAGGAAGACTAACAATTAATGATCTATCTAAGTTTACCAATATACCCTTACACTAATATTAAATACAAAAATTAAATGAAGTAAAATAAAGGATTCTTATTGGTTGAAATTTGTTCTTTTTTATTCTTACAAAAAATTTCTTCTCATTTGAACCCTCCACTATATATATATATATATATATATATATAGGTAAAGAGTATGGTACAAATCTCACTATCGTACATTATGTACGCTACAACAGCAGCCATACACGTGTCCTGATTCAATTTTAACAAATAAGGGTATATCAGACATTATAATCTAACATTTACGACTGCTAATCATTGAATCCCGTCAATTATGGAGTTCGTTTCCTAACCGTTCCATTCAAGTATTCTTCGTTATTGAATTCGATTGTAGGGTTTAGATTGATTCCACACAGAACGGCCATTTCAGAAACTGATTGATTCGTCATTTAGGTGAGTTTGGGTTTTTTTTTCATTTGAAGTTTTTTTTTTATTAGATTTATAATCATGGGTAGAAGTTAAGTGTTTTTTGGAATTAATTGTTGTGTTACTATATCGCATGTGTCTTTTTATATATCGCATGTGATGTGTTAAAATAATCCAACTAGTAAAGGAATGGATATGTTGCATAAATTCGCATGTTTAAATATAGACTTTTCGCACACAATGAAGTTTGATATATAATTTCGCAAGTTTAATTCGATATTTCGCAAACCTTAAAGATTTTTATCAATTGTAGCTTTTGATTTCCCAATCTTTATGAGTAATTATTTTTATTTTTGCACAGTGTGTTTCAATTATTGAAATCAAATAATTCAGTTCAATAATTGATTTCAATAATTCATATCAATAATTTTTTTTTTTATTATATATTTTTGTGTTTTTCATTACTATTGAAAACATCCAATTAAAAAATGGCAGATCTACCAATATCCTCTTCTGCTTCTTCTGAACCAAGTATCAAGCAGGTTTTGAGGGAAAGGATTCAGCAACTGATTCAAGAGGATCAAACTTGTCAAGAGATGTTGGAGGCCAACATTTCTTGTGTAACAGAAAACATGAAGAGAAGACAAGAAATTCTGGACTTGCTATCTCAGATGCAAGTGAGTAGTCTTAAAGAAATTGCTGTTATGTTTATGGTGGATTTGGGTGAGAGGGATGAGAAACAGTTGAAAGAGTTGGCTGATGCAATAACTGTCTTAAGATGCTCGATGAAGATGAAAATGGAGTTTCTATCATCTTTTTAAATGAACTTTTGTTTTTTTGTTGGTGCGTGTTTAAATAAATTCGCATTTTGTGTTGTATAATGGAATTGTATTGGCCTTTTAATAGACCCATATTTACTCCAAAATTCAATAATTCATTGTCAAGTGCGAAATTAAAAATACAAATGCGAAATTAAAAATTCAAATGCGAAATTAAAAATACTGATATTTGAGAAATTAAAAAACACTAACAAGTTTAAATATTCAACATAAATCCATCATCAAAGAAGTTTACTTTGTTTCCTTCCCAAAATACACACTCATCCTTGTTGGGATTATCGTATCCAAATCTTTCATATATCTTTGTTTGTCTGGCCTTTTATCGAAAGCATTTGCCTTTTTAATTATTTTTTGACGGTGGATATTGTGTTCGGATAGAATGATTTTGCTGAGATATATGTGCCTTAGGAGATGTAGTTGTGCTTGCTGTCTGTTGTTTACTTCATCTTCTTTCACAAATCCGGTCATCCATGGTATTGTGTCTCCTTTGTATGTTTCCATGTGACGCATTGTAAACACTCCACAGTCGATGCCGTTATTCTTTGTCCTCCAATCCATAACTTTTCTTTCGATAACCGTTTTTGAAAGTTCTTCGATAGCCGGTGTTGGTTTTAAAGCCTTTCGTAGGTATAAAA
The DNA here is from genome assembly GCA_030545235.1 of Helianthus tuberosus. Lineage (NCBI taxonomy): Eukaryota > Viridiplantae > Streptophyta > Magnoliopsida > Asterales > Asteraceae > Helianthus > Helianthus tuberosus. Next base: position 112,483,919 of record CM060408.1, read on the forward strand.
CCAATACCCTTCTCTGTAACATAGCAACATTGTGTTAGTAGCTTTTACATAATATATAACATGTATATGTATAAGTTTTTGTATTACCAGTGTGTCTGGAAGCCCCTTGTATCTTTCCTTAAACTCTTGTTCAGCTGCTGAATTGTCGATTAGCTCAATTTTGCCGGTTTTCAAGTGGAAGCACAAAACATAGAAGTGGTCACCTTGAAGTACCGGAATAAAAACCAAGTCAACCGAATCAAGTTTTTTTACCTCATATTTTTGTATGATGTCTTCAAAATTTGAGGCAAATACTTTTAGACGTCTGTCGTCTGTGTATTTCTCTTCGTCGTACATGATATCCGGCTGTATGTTATGTAATTAGAATCAAAGTTATTAAAACAATGGATTTTTTTTCACATGCGAATTTGTGTATATAAAACTTGCGAAATTACAACAGTATAAGAAATGCAAACAATGGATTTTTTTCCCACATGCGAATAGTACATATAACAAATGCGAAATTAAATCATTATGAGAAATGTTTCACAGGGAAATTTCTTCTATAATACATGCGATTTTAGTTATAATTAGTGTGCGAAATCATTTAATATGCATTTACTCTTAGAATTTTCAAATAACAAAATGTGTATGAAAACATACCATCATTGTGCTAAACAAGAAGAGTCTGTATGGTGATGATTTCTTATCCCTTTTCTTCTCTTCAAGGTTTAGAATATCTACAAATGCATCTATTCCGTTCGATGCTACGTATTGACCCTTGTAGAAGCTTTCAAATATAGCTTTGAATGTTGCAACTTCAGTTTTTTATCGGTAAAATTCTTCTCTGCCAGACATAAAACATATAATTAGTTTTTGGTTGTGTGTATATATTTTTAGATGTTTGTTATTTTGATATAAGTATTTTACTTACTGTAAGTCTTCTAATGTTGCAAATGTATACCGAATCACATTCAATTCTTGAGTCAATAGTGCTTCGTGCAAGTTTACCACCCTGTTGCAATAAGGGGAACAAAAATTTTCTCCAAGCTCTTTACATCTTTTCTCAGCTCGAATTTTGGCTTGTTATATTGTCTTATAAAGCAGTTCGTTTAACCCTTTTGGTATTGTTTGTTTTGGAACTGGCTTTGGGTTTGTGTTTTATCTCCCCTTAGTTGTTTTTTTTTTTTTTTTTGCTTGTTTTCTTCCATGGTGGGACCCAGGCTCAAAAGCAACTCAACTTCATTCAATTCCTCAGCCGTTACCTGAGGGCATTCAACTTCCGGTTCCTTCTCAACGACCGGTTCATTCTCAACTTCAATTCCCGTATCGGTAGGTGGAGGGTCTTTTTGTGTTGTTTCTTTTAAAGAAACTGTTTCCATTTCTGTCACATTTTCTGGAACTTTTTGTTGAATGTCTTGGGTAGATTCTGAAAGGTTAACTGTTTCTTCGACAACAGTTTCGTTTTCAGCAATTTCTGCAGGCCAGAGTAATTTAAGAAATACAATAAATTGTGCTTTTTAATTTTTTCATAATATAAAGTGTTTTTTTACCTTTGCCAGGTTGTTGGTAAGTGTATACTCCCGGTTCCACAGTTTGAATGTTTGCAAGAAGGGTGTCTGTGACTCCTCCATCATCTGGTTGCAGTACACCTGTAGATACAAATTATTTAATGTTAATACATTATAATCAAAATCGCAGGGTATACATTTACATCGCGTGCGAAATCAGATTTGAAGTGTTGTTGACCTAAATCGCATGTGTTTTTATTGGTTTCGCATATGCATAAAAATAGTATTTTTTTAAATAATTTCGCATGTGTTAATATTTGAGTTCGCATGTTTTACCTGTTGATGCCATTTCTACCAAAACACTGGATATTACTTTTTGAGCTTCATCATCCTTTCTACCTTCTTCGGTTGTAGTAACTTCTTGATGAACTTCTTAAGCTGGATTTTCAGGAACTTGATGAACAGGAGAGGTTGCAGTTTCATGGTCTTGATCCGAAGCAGGCGGCACACAAATGGGATTATTCCGAAGCGTCTCATCCCACTGCTTACAGGCCGCCATAATCTCCGGATCCCAAAAACATTTAGTTCTTGCTTCTGAAACTAAGTTGTTCATCTCGTGAACATCTTGAACCATTTTAATGTACTTTTTGACATTTGCTTTCATTTTCTTTAACAGGTTCTGTAAATATTTTTTGAGTTAATATACTAATAATTGAAATGTTAAATATGAATGGAGTAATTGAAATTAATTTTTTTTTGCGATTACCTTTTTGTGGGTTCTTGAAGCCTCTCGTTCTTGTTCCTGGGCTGTGTCATAGAATATGGATGGTGAAAGTTGAACAGGAGTGGCGCAATAATCAATCATTTTCTGTGTTTGTGTTCCAACTCCCATCTCAAGGTTCAACTGAGACATTTCATGGATTTCAAAACTGAAATCCATGAAATTATCAATGTTCTCGTTATCTTTTGGCTCTCCCCCGGTTTCTTTGTTTTGTACTCCATGAGCAGTTCTTCTTTTGTAGCTTATTGTGGTGTCAACCGGGGGTCGTAGTGTATAATCTTCCGTTGAAGGACCCTCTTCTTCTTCATTTTCCTCATCATTTTCTTCTTCATTTTCTTCTTCTTCTTCTTCTTCTTCACTCTCACTTGATATCCATTGAGGTCCGTTATCCGAAATATTATCTTCGACTATATCAATCTCCGATGATGTGATATAACGAATAACCGGTATTTCCACAGCTTTCTCAAACAGGTTAAGCCTCTTGTTGTACTCATGCGTGTACAGAAGCTGTATAAATCGCAAGATCATTTAATTATATAACAAAACAAAATAGTATTCTAAATGTGTTATTAAATGTAGTAATGTATACCGTAAGAAAGGCAACAGGTCCCACAAACTGTATTTTGTAGTTTTTCCAGCCTGCTCGTGTACGACGTAAGGTGTCGAGTAGAAATGAGCACCAATCTATATTTTTTATTTCCTCAACATCTTCTACACCAAGCAAACATCTATCATTTGCAAGTGTTACTTTTGTAATCTCCGCAAAGAACGTCATCCAGTATACTAGGAAGTTTAATTTAAACAGGCTCCCTCCGTCTCTTTGATTTTCCATTGTATCTGCAATTAAGCCATGGGTAATTCTCCTGTTTTCCTCCCACTGGTGGATGAATGTATCCCTCACAGCATTTCCCGGTTCTTGACTTTTTCAAGTTTCACTTGCTTTTTAACTTTCCTCTTATCGGCTATTATCTCAACCTTCTTTGGCCCTCTTGGTATTCCAAATACCTCAAAAACTGTGTCCGATGTTATTTTTATTTTGTGTTTTCCCAAGTTTAGCTCATCGGAATTCTCGTCAAAGTTTCTTGCTAGCCAATATGTCAATCGTGTCGAAATATGGTTGATGTTGATATCAAGAATAGCTCCAAACCCCATATCCCTAACATCATCTATCTGTTTTTTTGAAAATTTTCTAACAGTATCCATATATGAGTTAGGTTGGCATCTCAGCAGTATTGCTTCATTGCTGTATTTGAAAAACTCTCTATTTTCTGTTTTAGGTTGTTGCCCTTTTTTTGAATGTTTTTTTGTGAGTATCTTTGATTTTCTCTTATCTTCTTTCTTCTCATGTTTTTTTCTTTTTTGGGGGTGGCTTAACAAATTCATCATCTTCTGAACTTTCTTGAATCACCAATCTCTTTCTATTCTTTTTAATTTTTATCAGAGTTGATATTGGTCCTTCAAAGTCTTCATCAGATTCTATTTCTACAAAATCGCAAGCTATAGTTAAAAACACTTAACAAATCGCATTTGTCAGTTAATCATGCACAATAAGTCATCAATTCGCATGTGTTAGATATCAATTCGCATGTGTTATTTTATCAATTTGCATTTATGAGTTATGATTTCGCATTTGTTTTCATAAGCATTACCTAAACAATACAACTAACTTCTCATATAAAATCGCATTTGCATTTATATCAATTCGCAAATCTAATTTAACCTAAAACAAAAAAACTTCTACATACTAGCTTTTTATCATATGAAATCGCAAATGTCATTAAAACCACAACAAAATCCTATATGATATCGCACACCCATCAGTATCATTAAGACAAGTGCATAAAAAATGCAAAACCTAATAAATAAATATACCTGCAATAAACCCTAGCAAAATTGAAGTTGTTATCAATATATAATGTTATAAAACTATATGTTTCAGTTAAAACGTTAATAAACAAACAAAATCGCATTTGATTTTAAAGCCCCTGTATATTACACTTTAAATCGCAAATGTAAATAGATACCTGGATTCATATTCTTCGCTTGTGGTCTGTCGTTGTTTGCTTTGCTTCTTTTCTCAATATTCATGGAATCGTAGTTGAAATCGCAATGGAGAGTAGCAGTGAATCGTAGTTGAAATCGCAATGGAGAATGCTTTTGATTTTTTGGGTTTTACGGTATGATTTTGAGTTTTTGTGTGCTGATAATCAGGGGTTTTGTTCTCGCTATGGACGATTCTAACATTGGCGGTTTCTTTTATTAATTTTAATTTGATTAATTTAATTGTTTAAACACGCGCTTTTAATGAGATGATCGTACGGTTGTTGTTATAGCGTACATAATGCACGATTAGAGTGTTTGTATGATAACCAGCCTCTATATATATATATATATGGGACCGCTAGAATGAGAACCACCACGAGTTATGAGAACCGCGAGAACCAAGTGCCACGGAGGGGCGTTGACCACGATTTTTTTTTACAACTAGATCCGTATATTTTAACAACATTCGTAAAAAAAAAATTCAAACGGCGCGCCCGAGGGGGTAGTTTTTTACACCCAAAGTTTGGTGTTTTTATTATTTTTTTGTTTTTTCTTTTTTTTTTTTTACAAACTTTGGGTGTAAAAAACTACCCCCTCGGGCGCGCCGTTTGAAATTTTTTTTTACGAATGTTGTTAAAATATACGGATCTAGTTGTAAAAAAAATCGTGGTCAACGCCCCTCCGTGGCACTTGGTTCTCGCTGTTCTCATAACTCGTGGTGGTTCTCATTCTAGCGGCTCCCTATATATATATATATAGTGGATGGATCATGAGAAAACTAGTTTAAATGAGAAAACCAAAAAACTAACAAAAAAAGCCTAAAAACATACCAAAATTTTTTTTTTTTTTTTTTACAATTTTTTTAAGAAAAATCGTTAATTTTTATTTATGGAAAAAAAAATTCAAAAAAAAAAAATTTCTTTTTGGTTGTACTGCACATGTACACTAATACATAAAGCTTAAACCACTTAACCCACCCCCCACCGACACCCCCCAAAAACCTAAACCCCCCACCCCCCCAAAAACCTAAATTCACCCTCCCACCAAAAGCCTAACCCCCCACCCCCCAAAAACCTAAACCCCCCCACCCCCACCCCCACCCCCAAAAAACCTAAACCCCCCTCCCCCCCCCCCCCCCCACACCCAAAAACCTAATCCTAATCCTAAACCTCCAAAAAAATTAACCCTAAAAGCTAAACTAGACTCAAAAAGCTAATTTTAAGCATGTAATGCAATTGTAGTACATGTGCACTATTATAATAATAGTATTGAAAACAAGACGACACCATAAATCTTTTTTTATGTCATAAAAAATATGCTCGAATATACTTGAATGAAAGATACAAAAATTTGTAATCTTATGGTGCCATTTTTTATTTAAAATGATAACGTATGGAGAAATGGGAAATGTTTGAAAAGTTATATATTTTTTTTTCCAATTTTACCCCTCCTTCATTAAAAGTCTCCCCCTCCTTTTTAGTGTTTTTTTGGTTAGTTTTTTGGTTTTCTCATTTATATCTAGTTTTCTCATGATCCTCTCCCTATATATATATATATATATATATCATTTCGTGGTGAAATTGCGTTACAACTTGTTAACTTGGTTCACTTAAACCTTGGGTGGTGTGGAAACACTAGGGTTTTGCATGGTCCTACATACGTATACTTACGTTTTATATACATTAGGGTGCGTGTAACTGACTTAACATTTAACGCGTAGAAGCACGTAATATACCGAGCAAACCAAAGGTGAGTTCACAACTCTTGAGCATGCGTCCCGGTGGTTGGGACAGTCAGTGGGTATCCCGGGGAGGGATAAGTCTTTCGGGTAAAAACTTGGATGTTGGATAATACTCTCACCCTGTCACTCTTAAGTCCCATCTTTTTGTTACCGAAGAGGTAACGGGGTATTAGTTGATAGCGCTACTTAGTTTGGCACCCTCACCCCGTACCGGAGAGGACGGGTGTGAACTAATGACTCAGTCATGCCCAGTGTTTTGATAGGAGCACTGGGGAATGGGCAAAACATACATCAGGAGCCGTCTTATTCAGTGTCGAGATATTATCAACATTACTTTCGGATTTGTTAACAAACTTGATTAAACACTTGGTAATTAACGTTTTCGTAAAACTGTGAACTCGCCAGCTTTGTCTGATACACTTGTTGCATGTTCGCAGGTCGTTAGATGTCTTGGATTGGAACTTGCTGTCTGAAGTAGCTGGAGTGGTCATGTGTCGAGCTGATTGGATACTCATGATGTAATTGTTGACATTACATACTTGCTTTGAAACATTTAAACTTGATTTACTTATTGCTTCCGCTGAACTTGTTGGATTTCATTAAACTTATTGTTGGTACATTTCATTAATAATTGGCAATTTCATTTTTAAACCTGTGATGAGTTCAACATGATTAGTGGCTCGTTATTGGTATGCCACACGCCTAGCGGAGTACAGCATGTGGTATTTTAGGGGTTTGACATAGATGGTTAGACTTTAACATTCGTGACGCTATTTTGTAATCCTTCGGATTCCAGCTTCTTGCTGGCCCAGTTTCTATATTTTGTCATATAGAAGTTTCGCCATTAAAAAAATAATACTAAATAACGTTTTAAACGAATACCTTCATTTTTATTCATAATTTTTTTCCTAGATATCAAACACCATAATCATTACCTTGTTTGTAAACCCAGCTGAAATAAAGATTTCCTTCTTGTTTTATTTACTTGGAGATTATTAAAATACAAACAAATCACAAAATTAAGTGACCAAAGAATAAAAAAACCTAAAACAAAACAAAAAAGAAATCCTCACAAGCCCTCCAACTTCCAATATACCCCCCTTGAGATTGCAACAATCATCAAAGATCAATGTACAATCAATCAATCAATCCAAAGCGTTAGGCCCACTACAAGCTTTCAAAACGGGGCTCCATATCCACTGCACCATAAACTTCCTACCCCGTCTCCCATTCATATTAAAAGTCCGACCCGACCCATCTTTCATCACTTGACCAATATACCCGCCTCCACCACCTGACCCGTATAACCCCTCACACAAGTCCCCAATCTCCGTTGGCGCGGTCGGGTCTTCACCCGCATACCACGCGTTCACAAGCGGGTTCGACGAAAGCTCCGCGAGCTCATGACCGATGACGCTAATCATCCCATCGACCCCAACGTCACCATTGGGCGGAGCAAGCAAACCCGGGCCGCCACTACCCATATAACCCGGAACCGCAAACGGGTAAGCACAAACTTCCGGGCACTGTTTACCCGAATTCCCAACCCATGCGTAGGGTAAAGTATACCCCACTTTTGAAGGGAAAGTAAAATAGTGGAACCCACAAACAGCCCGACAAAAATCTTGAACCGTGACGTCACCTGAGGTCAGTACTAAATAAACGCCGTTTTTATGATCAACAGGAAACGGAGCTGACTTAACGGAAGTTGCAATAACGTCTTGGACGGTGAGGCGGGTGAGGTGGGTCCCATGAGAGTATTTTCGGTCGGAATATTCTCCGGCAATGAGGATGTTGCCGGAGATATTGGCGTTGGTTTGGTCGGTGTAGAGTGTGACGGTTTTCCACCAGTCGGAGACGGAGGGGTGGGGGGCGGCACGGTGGTTGGTGGTGGAGATTGATTGTATGAAGTCTTTGATTATTAGTTTTTGAGATGGGGCCCATTTGCCGTACCAGATCATGTAGATGTTGATCGGAGATGAAAGAACCGGACCCATGTGGTACCGGAGGTTCACTAGCTCAGATGAACCTTCATTTTTCTTGGAATCTGTGAAGGTGATGGGTGGGAGTTTTGGGTTGATGAAGGTGTTTGTGTTTAGGGTTTGAAGAGAAACAGTGCTGGTGGTGGTGGCGAGGAGGATGAAGATGCTGAGGGGTAGAATGGACATTTTGGTATAGGATAAAAATGGGTGGGTGAGATGTATAGTGAATGGAAATGGGGAATTTATAAAGGGTAGAGGGAAATGGGCTGGTGACAGCTGCCATATTTTTTTGGGAGTGATGATGTAAAGAGCACAGAATTTGAAAATTGAGGGGGGAATGACGAAAGTGCCCCTTTGTCTTTTTTGTCTTTAATTTTCAACTTGTCTTTGTGGGGTTGTGAGAATAATTTCCAGTTGTAGATTTGAATTCTGATGTGTTGTAAGATTAAGTTAACAATATTACCATGCCGGTTTTAGATTTATACAGTTTGGTTCACGGGTTAGACGAAAGCATATTTAACCGGTGATTTATGTCTTGGAATCTGTCGTGTAAAGTAAATTAAACCAATGTTTTCAGACCACCGGAAATACAATGAACCGGAGGTTGAGCTGGTCCAGGTCATGGTATCGCACCGGAAATGCATTGAACCGAGGTTGAACTGGTGACCTGGCTGTTGGACCGGGAAACCAGCCGGTCGAACCAGTTTTTATAAGGGTTGGACCGGTTTTTTTATATATTATTTCAGATTTAACCCAATTAAATTTATAACATTTACGACTCCTTCCGGTACGTCCGGTCCGGTTCTGAAAACATTGAAACAAACCAGCCGAGCTCAACCTTTCTGATATATTTAATTGTTTTAAGTTGTACATCTCTAGTATTCATCTTTTAAAAGGTTAATGCCCAAACTGTCTTTTTTAATCCGGTCCACCACCTAACAAACCAACCGGATTGATGTGCTATTTCAAAACTATAGTTATCAGTGTGGTCCAGAAATTCCACTGTGGACACCCCGCTACTAACCCTAAATCTGGATAAAAAGATGAAGCAATACTGTTATCAATTACCCACAAAAGGTAAAGCTGCTTCAGTTCTGGTTTCGATTAATTTTAACCAACTCAGAACCAAGCTAACCCAAAGAAACTTTTCAAATAGCAGAGCATAAAACCCCATACATTCAACTAGGGGTCACACGGGAATTTTGCACCCAAGAAAGATCTCACTTAAACTTGTGTCTCGAGTGTTGTTCAATCAGCCAATCTCTCAGCCAACTGTCTTGCAACTTCAAATGGTTTCTCAGAATTACAAAAGAAACTCCAATGCTATGTCAAAATCAATTTCAAAAATTATATGATTCAAAACTGCTAGATCCAATGTAAGAACTAGTACTCCAAATGTACAAACTCAACAATTTGAACTTACATAAGGAAATTTTGAAACGTTCCTATATATATTTTCTTAATTAATATGAAAGTGTGACAAATTAGAAAGATTGTGTACCTCTATTAGTTTTGGATCCCAAGCTGTTCCAAGGAATCCGGCCCAACCAGGAATATTCTTCGCGTTGTTGTTTTGTACCGAAAAACAACTACTCCCTTGTATGCAGTTCTAGGTACACCATCCTGAAGCATAGCATATCATGACTTACTAACATAAATATAAAATAGAGTAAACTGCAATTTTACCCCCCACTGTTATATCGCAACCTTACCCCCCGGCCTCAAATTTGTTGACTATAACTTGAAATGACTATAATGCCCTTTCATATTACCCCCTGTGTTTTGTGCACTGTGATATTAGAGCATTCACATCCATACCACTATATTTTCACCCTAAATTACACTAAAAAACACTACATTTTCTCTCTCCTTTTCAATTAAATAATATTTTTATACCTTTACCATTACCTTTTCTCTCTCCTTGCTATCGCAATCGATCCCTCTTATTCGAAGCACTCTCTTTCGTCAACTCGCGGTCAAATCACTCGCTGTATCGCTACTCGTACAAGATCAACTCTCAGAAGTCTACCTATTGGATTAATTTCGGGACGAAATTTCCTAAAGTAGGGGAGACTGTAACAACCCGCACTTTCGTGCGTTGTTACTACTCGATATACTCGTTACGCCTAGCACCAGAGATTCGGATCATAATGTAACTATATCGCATACATCGCTATTCGAAGGATAATCGCATATTTTCGCAATATATTATGGCTACATCGCATCACAAACACTAACACTCACGATGACATTGAGTGAGGACCTATTCTACCCTCCTCGGTGGCCGTGATGTGTCGAAACGTAAACAATTAACGCTAACAAAGACTCTCGGGTGAGTGCTATAGCTCCAGTCGTCGTGACGATGATGACAACACGAGCGAACGGTACCCCGTCAGTCATTGTGGCACAACACACAATAACGTTCACGATGATATCGAGAAAGGACCTATACTACCCTCCTTGATGGCCGTGAAACGTCGCTAATAATCGCATACTCGAATCGAAAAACCGTTTGTTGTATCAAACTGTGGAATATGAATACGTATATACGACCCTTTGGTGATTAATTATAATATATAATAATATAAATATATGGAAATGTGGCCCAAACTATCGCAACGCACCAAAAACGATGATCGAAAGGCCTCCGTACGAATGGGCCAGCCGAGCGGCTGGGCCAACCGATAGAACAGGCCTGCCCTCCTTTCCTTCCTCATTGCCTATAAATACCCCTCATTCACCTCCAACACACTTGTTGTCACTGTTGCTGCTCGACCAGAAGTTCCAACCCCTTATCTCTCGATTTCTCGCGATTCTTGTAAGTTTTCAACTCAAACCTTGTACTTCCTTGATCTATAACCAATTCTACACCCTTCTACCTTTTAAATCTACACTTTTAACCGTGAAATCTCTGGATTTTGGGCGTTCTAGGGTGATGTCACCATGAAGTTCTTATGAACTTCAAGTGTGATGTCATCCCATGAAAGAACAACTCGGATCTGGGTGATTTCCATACGTTTTTACATAAATCTAGTCTAAATCTACGAGTTATGTGATTGCCATGGATTTGAGGTGTTTTAAAGATGATGTCATCATAAGTTCACATGAACTTCAAAGTGTGACCTCATTCTTACCATGAACAGCTCGGATCTAAGCGATTTCACATGTTTGCATAACAATCCCACCTAAATCTATGTTATATAACCAAAGTGTGTGTGTTTTCGGGTTAAACACGGGAAAGACCATCAAGAACGGCCAGATCTGATGGAACGGGATGGTTCCCGGTCGTTAGAACGGGTCGGATTCGATGGGATTTCAGTAGTTTAACACGATGACATACCACCTCAGTCAAATCACCTGAAATCTTTCTGAAACCCATCAAATGTGACATGATCAGGACAATGGAACGAATTGCCGTCCGTCCGATCGAACAGCAAACAAAGTTCCACCGTCCGATCGGACAATGTGTTAACCGATCGGACCACATGTTAACCGATCGGACAACATGTTAACCGATCGGCTAGCATGTTAACCGATCGGCTAGCATGTTAACCGATCGAACAACATGCTAAACGATCGGACAGCATGTTGAACGATCGAACACCATGATTAACCGATCGGATAGCCTGGTAGCCGATCGGACCACATGTCCAGCCGACCGGACGAGCCCAAGCATCCACGTCCGAACCAAACCTTGGTCCTTTCGCCACCATTTAACGCGCTATTCACCGATTAACGATCTGTAACCAGGATAACTCAGACGTACTTCCAATCGATCCAAATCAAGTTATGTTACTTGCCAAATACGCACTGTGAGTATACTTGACCCCTTTTTAATCGAATTTTGGGTGTAACATACGTTTCTACAAATCGAACTTATTAAACGAATTATTAAATCAATCGAATTATCACTTGCGAATAACTGTTATGCATAGATATACGTGATGCTAGTTGCATATGTGCTAGGGCTTATACTCGCGACGTCCCACCACGACTAGTATAGTACTATTGCGCCCGACGGGGTCTAGTTTGCCATCGCATATTCGAGCATCGAGGACTTAGTTGGTAGTATCAGCTTTGTGAGTATATATGTCGTGTGTTACGTTTATGCATATGGAAATTCGCTACACTTTTTATCTATTACGCTATACATATCAAACCTGTATACTCGCCAATACTTTTGTATTGACAAATATTTTAACGTATGTTGCAGGTTAGATCGCAGGCTATATCGAATCAAGCTAGGAAGTCTAGAAACTCAACTAAAAATCTAGGTTGTCGGATTTGCATTGTTCGAGAGGACAAGAAATCTGTGATAACTTATGTGATTGTATTATTTGTTAGTATGGGATAACGAATGTATTAAATATTATCGCAATATAGTTGTTATGGATTCTCTTGAGCAATCCGATTCGCCTAGTGTCGCGCCCCGATGATTCCGCCATCGGTTGGGTTGTGACACAAGTTTCCTGCACTGATAAGCTTGATCGCGAAGGGGGGTCCCCTATTGACATGAAAATACAAAAAATAGACAAAAATGGGTTTACTACAACCCAGCAGCCAGGTGTTGAATGGAACTTTATTTCTCCTTGTCTGTTACAAGGTAGTATCACAATCAAGGAAGGTCCAGAAAATACACAGGTATAAACTTAACTTTATAAGTATAACTGCTGATATTTAGTACTCACTTTAGTTTAATTGATTCAGAAACAAAAGCCACCTAGAAAGGATCTTTTAATCCTTTTATGTACTCTGATGAGTCCCGGTAAAAGCAGGTTGATATCTGTCATACCTACAAAATTTTGGACAGATGATCTATTTCTTCCTAGATGGAAGAACCATATGATCCAGAATTTGATTTTTGATTCAGATTTGTATCTTCTTTTCGTTCAGGTAAAACTATCCCAACCGTAATTGTATACTATCTTTGTTAACCAGAGCAAGAACATCCCCTGTCATCAACACCGGAGATGAGTGGTCGAAGAAGATGACCGGTGTTGATGGAAGTTGCTACGGAGGATGTTAAGATTGCTTAATTTATTATGATAAACATGTGCAAGATTCCTTAATTAGTGACAAAACACTGAAAAATGGTTGAGGGTGGTGGCTGGAGGTGGCAGTGGTGGTGAATGGCGGTGGCAATGGTGGCAGGGGGTAATATCACAGGGTGCACAAAACACAGGGGGTAATATGAAAGGGCATTATAGTCATTTCAAGTTATAGTCAACAAATTAGTCAACAAATTTGAGGCCGGGGGGTAAGGTTGCCACATAACAGTGAACAGTGGGGGGTAAAATTGCAATTATTTCCTTAGGGGGGGTAAGGGTGCCAATCACCCCCAACCTCAGGGGGTTAAATTGCAGTTTACTCTATAAAATATAAAAAGTTCACTTTTTGAAAATGCCAAATTGGTGATACCTTCCATTCTTCAAATATACCGAATTGGCGAGCAATTTCTTCGAAATGCTCTTGATCTCTATATGCTATGCGTGCGTCTCCTTTTACATTATTTATCTTTAGAATAAGATCAGTTCCAAAAACAGGACTTGCACCTTTTACCAGGTCTGCAAAGTGTTTCACAAATTTATCCTGCAAAAAAAAGAAGTCGAAGATTTACCATGAATATAGTTTAACCAACTCTTTTAAACATTTATCTTATAAAAGGAATTCATTCTATCATGTTATTCATACCTCCATTAAGTACGTCAAGTTCATCGATTTCCAATCAATCTTTCAGAAGAAAGAAAAAAACAGTAATTAATTAATACAAGGTACCAGCAGCAATAACTTACATGCTGTAAGATATACTTTTACATACCGGGCGATCATTCAGCCTGATGGGTTTTAGGTATTGATGGAAAAACTGGCCCAGACTAGAACCCTGAAAAGGATGGAAATTTTTTTATTCAAACAAATAGATTATCATTATTTTGACACACTAATTATGACATTGAGATGGATACCTACATGCTCACCAAAGTTGTACGTTCTGCAAACTTCTGGACGGATAAATTGTCTCCCTTTATGATTTTCTTGTAATCTTAGCCAATCGTCCCAGTAAGTAATACACAGTCAAAGAAAATTTCCTCTTGAAACAAAAAAGGAACTAAACAATTAGGCATGAAGATTAAACCGCAAAAATGAAAATTAGCATAAAAGGATATGCTTTTGGCCACTTTGGAGATAGCTCATCCCACGTAGATTTAGATAGCATCCATCCAAGACCAGGGAAAAAATCCGAACGATATAATGTATCTGCGAGATTCACTCAAATTTTACAGGGATACACCGTAATTACAATTGTTTTTTACCTTTTTTATATAATTATGATATTTTACTTCAAGCTTCCATGTTGGTATGAATGAAGTTACAGACTTACAAGGATCATGCACAAATTGCTTTTGCCCATTGTCATTCCATGAGGATATGGCCATGATGGACCTATCGTTGAACATTGATAAAAGAATTTTAAAAAGATTTAAAGAATGAAAAAGTAATATATATCATTTCAGCTCGTACCAAAGACTTACTTATCTTTATCAAGGAGGTCTGCTCCAGCCTCAAAATAAGCAAAAAAGTCTGGAGAAATCTCCATATCATCTGCATACAATTAGTATATAGATAATTTTAGGAAACCTCAGAATAAATAAAAAGAAGTAATATGCATTAAAAAGTAGGGGAGTACTTGTACCTTCAAGTATGATGACCCGATTAAATCTATGTTTGTAAAACAGTTGATCAAGTGCCCACTTGTAGTGACCTGAAAACACGGTAGTTACAGCAAACATATTGAATTGATGCAAACATTAGTCTAGCTGTATCTCTTACGTGCAATCTTGTAATATGCAATTAGCTCTCCGGGCCTTTCAGTATGCACAGGTTCATAATCCAAGTGCTGCAACAAACTGGAGTTAATTATCTTCTTCTTTTAATAGGTTATTGGATTTTATTACCCCTAACTATCGGCTATTTGCCGCTGCCACCCCCAACTATCACTTTGACGCCCGTCACCCCCAACTTAACACTTAGTGTATTTTGTCACCACGTCGTTAACTAATCACTAACTTTTGATCTTGGTACTATACTTTTGGGGGTGTCATAGGGATCTTAGGAAGGTTTTAGGGATCTTAGGACACCCCAAAAGTATAGTAAGTTAGTAACAAGATCAAAAGTTAGTGATTAGTTAACGACGTGGTGACAGGACACACTAAGTGTTAAGTTGGGGGTGACGGGCGTCAAAGTGATAGTTGAGGGTGGCATCGGCCAATAGCCAATAGTTGGGGGTCATAAAATCCAATAACCCTTTTTTAATCAACTGCTGAAATATAGCAAGTTAATTTGAAAATAAATGTTTTTATTATACTGTATACATCATGTATGCAACATAAAATGTACCTGCATGTAGGTCAACTGCTTGTAACTCATAGCCTTTGTTCGAACATCAGGATTTGACCCGTCCTAACAATGTAAACAATAGGAGGGATAAGTGTGGTAATTATTAAGAAAGAAATAAGCGGTAAGATAAATCTAATATATTCACAGATATAATATACCTGGGATACAAAAATTGGAAACTTTGATGATGCAGAAGCATGATATCTGAAATAAAAGTGTCACATTGGTATTACTTTTCATTAACTAAAGAAAAGGGGTAAATTACACTTTTCGTCCTTTATGTTTGTATCAAGTTGCAATGGATGACCTTTAACTTCAATAATTACAGTCATAATCCTTTATTTGGAAAACTCATTAACACTAACCTAGTTAAATTTTTCAGTTAAGTCAGGTTACATAAGGGTAATTTAGTCTTTTTACTATTCTATTATAAAACAGTTTAATCAATACAAAATAAACAATATTTAAAACTTAATATATATATATAACCACCACCCACCACTGCCATCTCCGAAACCACCACCACCACCACACCACACCACCCCCACCACAACGTGACCTAACCACCACCATGAGCCACCACCTCCATTACGCCTAATCTAACCATCATAATGGATAGAACCTTCATATTTATCTAACCCAAATTGAAACCTCCATACCTACAACGAAATCCCTATTCAAGTCAAACACTAATCTCTTAACTGATAAACCCAACAAAAATGCCCTTTTGCCCTGGTGATGAATTTCGATTCATCCAACACACCACCATTGCCAAACCTACACACCACTTCAAGGATAATTTGACAGATCTGCAGGCTTTAGTTCCACAATCAAACAACTAAGTAATTTCCCCAAATCAATAACCAAGTAATTCCAAAAGGGCTTCAAGGACTTGTAAAGTACTAGCGCGTTGCTCGTTGTTTGACTTAAGTAAACTATCTCTTTCTCTCTTTCACCGACTCTTGCTTCCAGCATTTTGACTTTCGATACAGCTTCCACTTCAGCTGCTCGGACTGTTTCCAGATCATCCGTCAGGTCTTTCGTTTGCCTTTCTAGGTTTTCGACACGTCTCTCTGCCCGAGCGATGTCAGTTAGGCAGTCTCCTAACAACCGCTGGATTTCGCTTCTCTGTTTTTTTAGCAGCGACCGCTTCTGCCCGAGCAGAATCTGCTAGCTCTGTTACCAATTTCCGACGGTGGTGGCTCGATTCGATGGTGGTGGTGGGGCGGTGGATGGATTTGGTGGTGGTGGCAGGGATACAGTGGTGGTGATGGAGGTTGGTTGGAGAGAGAGAAAAAGAGGGAGAGAAAGATGGCTGAGAGATGAGAGAGACTGAAGAGGTAAGGTTTTACATAAACAAACGAGTGAAATTACCAATTTACCCTCATGTGAAAGGCACATGTTCAGATTTAACTGAAAATTTTAATTAGGTTAGTGTTAAAGGACGTAAGGTGTAGTGAGTTTTAATAATAAAGGATTGTGACTGTAATTATTAAAGTTAAAGGTCATCCATTGCAATTCGATACAAACATAAAGAACGAAAAGTGTAATTTACCCGAAGAAAAGTATAACAGTCGATGTACACCATATTTGGTATAAAAACTGAAAGTTGGTGACCTGTTAGCTTGTTTAAAACATTGAGCATACTTTGATAAGTAGAAAAACATACTTAAGGATAGATTTAATAGTTCGTTCAAGATAGTCAGCACGGTTGCAAGCCATAATAACAACTGCTGCCACTGGCACCTGCAAATGAAGTAGAAAGCTCATTCACCGTATAAAAGAATTGATCTTTCAACAAGAGAGAAATACACAATTTAGTATTCTTATTCCAACCTGATTTTGTTGAAACAAGTTTTTCACACCTTTCCCTGCAAATTGATAACAAAAAGGTTAGACTCATATAGTGCAAGTAAACAATAAGTATATCAGGATATGCAGAGCAATAATAACTTTTAATCTTGTGTGTGTGTGTGTATAGAGAGAGGGGGAAAGAAAGAAAGAGAAAGAAGAGAGTGATGGTATGAACTTACTTTCAAGATTTTGAACAAGTGTCCTCAATTGTTCACGCTCTTCTTGTTGGCGTTTCACAATTTCTGAAATACAAGTAATAGGTGCAGAAGGTTGGATGTGAATAATTTATGTTTACCAGCTAAGAAAGAACAAAAGAAATCAAATTAAACTACCTCCTCATATGTATTAAAATGTTACATTAACAATTGTTACTGAAAACACTTGGTTACTTATGAAAATGAATAACTAGGGAAGTGAAGCAAGACACATTCTCAAAATAAATTAGAAAAACAAATTGTGATGTTTTCATCAACAGTCAAAGTCGGTAACTTTCTTACATAATATAATGGGAATTACCACCCTAATTACATCAAGATATGTCCCCTTACCCTCCAAAGACACAACCCTTTCCTTCTGCATACTTATCTGATCAATTAGTAACCGCATCTGGCTCGTACAATGATTTTCCCCTTCCACCTGTTATAATCAACAAATTCTTATGCATTAATTCTTTACAAAGCACCCGCTCTAGGTTACAAGACAACAGACTGGATAGAAGAACATCTTAACATTTAATTTTACATCATGATTCATGACTAAATAAAATAGCCTCTTCGTCTCAAAAAAATAAATCAAATGACAAGTTCTGTAAGCATTAGTTTAAATTTAAATTCAAATTTTGATGGTTCAAAACGGATCACAGAGTAGACAATGAGACATCTCTATTTTTTCTCCCTAGGAATCTATACTTCTATAGGATTATACTGTATACAGAAACATTATGTGAATACAGGCAAAAGTGTTGAAATTCCTTCCCCATATAAGTGGGATCATTTAGAAAACAAGAGTACTAATATATAAAAAGAACCCTAAGGCTACATGCCTGGTTTTATCACAGAAAGTGACATGATACACTAACATTAAGCAATCATAACATCCTAATGGTGGATGTGGGGTTAGATTCAAGTAAAAGTCCACTACTTTGTGGATAAACTGTTTTAAAATAATTTATTATTCTGGTGCAGGACAGGAGTAGACTAGATGCTATCTAGCCAAACAGAGAGAAACAATATCTTAAAGAGAACTTCGCGTTTATGACAAAAATTCAGATTTCAAAACTATGGCTCTATGCAAAACATATTGAAAAAAATCCCCAAGTCCAATTATCTACATTAAAACGGGGTTAAAAAAAACAGAAAAACTGTATTTTTTTTCTAGAATCGGCCATCCAAGCCCCAACAATGGTACTCAGGACCAGGCACCAGCAATTGGGCCAACACAACAAAGCTATCTTGCCCAGGCGTGCAGGCCATCAAGCTTTTCATGGGATGGTTGTGGGGGCCGGTTCGATAATTACATGTGTATAACTTTCATACTTCCATAACCATCTAGGCCAGTTCAAGTTGCTCCACACCAGTTTCTATAAATAAAAAAACATAGTTATTAAAGCCACTAGGCGCACTCAAGGCGCATAGGCCTCGCCTGGGGCCTAGGCGCAAAGCGCAAAAAAAGCGAGGGCCTGAGAAAAATAAAGCGCATAATAATTTTTTTTTAAAATATATTATGTATTAGAAAAAGAATACTATTCTTCAAATAAAATAAACAAAGTCTATTATGTAACACTTTATATCATCTAACTAGTACCAAAAAATTAGTGTATTAGGTAGAAAAGTAGTTTTCCTTGATTAAAAGTAGAAATTTGGCTAGAATCTTGTCGGAATTTAGCCGGAAACTCTCCAGAATCTAGGAATCTTGTCGGAATGTGCGCCTGAACCATCACCTGGGGAGTTAGAGCGCAATTTCCTCGACTTAAAGCGCAACTGCCTCGCCTCGCCTCAAAAATGGGCCTAGGCGCAAGAGGCGATGGCTTTTAACAACTATGTAAAAAAAAACAGCTTTCTAAAAACCAGAACTGAAAACGAAAAAATCTAAATAACTTTCTAACACAAACTTAAGCACAAGTAATGCACTAATGCCTATAGGAGTTAAAGACAGACAATTTTCAACTATTGTAGTAGGTACCCGGCACAAACAAACATGGGTGAAGCTTTTAAGGGGCGGGAGGGGACGGCCGACCCCCCGAACTTTTCGCTTAGTAGTGGAAAGTATGTAGTTTTCGTATAGAAATTTTTGGGTATATACGTTTTCGGCCCCCAGTTTTATAGAAATTTTTAGGTCCGGTGACTTCCGCCCCTCGGTCGGCAATCTCAAGCTTCGCCACTGCAAACAAACATACCCAGTAAAACCCTGCACATAGCAAGCTACTGGTAGGGTGGGAAGGGGGGCAAACCTTTCCTCTGTCCCGGAAGGGAAGACAGGGAGGCTGAGACCCCCAGCTCCGAAAACATGTATTTCAGAAACATAAAGTGTGGCTCAGGGAAACAACAAAACAAAAGTAAACTAAAAAAGCAACATTATAAACTAATATAAAGTTGAAGCACATAAGTAACAGTTTAAAGCAGAAAGAGTTTAATATGATGAACTGACAGCAGCTGTAATCTTCTCAGCATACTCAGACTGTGCCTTGAACAGCCTCACCTAATGCAAAGCACAAACACAATTAATATTGTTTTAAACTAATGAAATAACAAATCAAAAATGAAAGTAGGTGAACCTGTGTGTAGATAAATGCAATTGCAGTTAGCAAAAGCAAGCATCTGAGACCTCCAGACCATCTCGCCATTGTTGTTTGTTTTCGAACTGAAACCCTCGATCTATCTCTTAAATCAAAACTTTCATCTGAATTAGGGTTTGTATCAGATCGTGCATAAATATTAACGTCTCCGGGTATTGTTCAGTGCAATCTACTATTTTCACCACATTGTTAGTCAGCTGCAATTGGGGCTAGCTTTAAACCCTAGATTGGAAGTGATCAAGTGAAGATGCACATGTTTCTGAATTCTCTTCGTCTAAAGTCTAGCAGAGTAATAGTAAATCGATTCTGATTTTGATTAGTAAACTTTGCAACAATTTTGCCAAAACAATATGCGGGACAAAATAAATCACTTATTATTATTATCTAGGGCTTGTTTGGTAACCTTTTCAAAACAACTTATTTGATTATTTGCTTTTCTGAAAAGCAAATAAGTCAATAAGCTGTTTTGAAAAGCTTAAAATAGAGCTTTTCAAAATGACTTATTTGCTTTTCAGAAAGCAAATAAGCAAATAAGTCATTTTGAAAAGCTCAGCCAAACAGCCCCTAATAATCTATCTACTTGTATTTAAAAAGAGAAGTAATACTGATGTAAATTTGGGGACTTGTCAATCATACAGGCATGCCACGTAGGATATGATGATGTCATAAATGATGATGTCATAAAATGTTAATCTATATTGTATTAAATTAAATTTAGTTTCTAATTAAATTAAATTTAGTTTAATAATAAGTATATTGGGGGAAAATTTGAATCCCTGTTTCTCTGCAAATTAGGGCTTTTTTCTTCACAAATCCTTTGCAACTAAAGACGATGGATCGCGATTTATAAAGTGAAACCAAATACTTCAAGATTTGAAAAACTCCACTGCAAATGTATATATTTATTAGTTGACATGGTATGAGTCGGGTTAGTTACTAGACTTTCAAATCGCCGTTATTTCCTTTAAAACTTATGATTCTATATCATCCTTAATCGTTGTTTTGCTTCTCAGTTTCCGGTGTTGGTTTCGTTTGTCTGCCCTCAGTCAACGACGCAGTCACCGATTGATGAAGTGAGTGGTAAGTCACACTTGATGTACATTATTAAATATAT
The DNA here is from genome assembly GCA_030545235.1 of Helianthus tuberosus. NCBI lineage: Eukaryota > Viridiplantae > Streptophyta > Magnoliopsida > Asterales > Asteraceae > Helianthus > Helianthus tuberosus. The sequence continues at coordinate 112,505,113 of CM060408.1, forward strand.
TGTCAACCACTCTACCTGTATACATCATTGTTCTTATTGGACAATCTAATTTATGTTTTAAGGTAATTGAATCGTAGCTTGTATATGTTTATGATGTTTTACTAATCAAGGTTCTGTTTTTAATAAATTTGTCATCATATCTTCATGTCTGCAACGGGGCATGATACGTGGTGGAACTTTTATCAATTCATGCATACCAAGTGTTTGATGAAATGCTTTAATGAGAAAAATAAAATTTATCATTCTTAACAATTTGATATGTTCTTCAATGTGTCACACCCCTTTCTGCGGCGGAAGCACGAGGTGTGATCATGAAAGGTTCTCATTGCATACGAAAGGTAAACATACTACATGCTCAAAATAACTTCAAACATTACATTACTGAAAACATAAGTCAAGTATTTACAACACGAGATAGCATATTGTCTTAAAAGTTACAACTTTATTTAACGCTAAACATAGCGACATCCACGAGCATGAGTAAGACCCCGCGCACATCCATCCTATTTACCTGAAATACGTGTGAGTTTTGGAAAAACGTCAACGTAATGTTGGTGTGAATTCATGCAGTTTTTGTATTTCACGTTTGTATACTTTGTATGAAAACATAGTTTGTGTCATGTATAATTCAAGTTTTCATATATAAATCAAGTATTCATGTGTACACCACGTACTCATGTATAATTCAAGTTTACTTGTGTACCCCCACGTACTCAAGTATAAATCAAGTTTTAGTATGGTATGAATCTTAAGTAAATAAAGTATTCCTGAAGGTATCAGGGTTGTTAATGGGTTGCAAGGTCATTAACATGTGACACGACATAGGAAGTCACCAAACCTTAGGCATTTTTCTAGTTGGCATATTCTGAGACACAAAAGCACTACTCGGTACTCGTCCTCACCGAGAGTGTGGCTGCCCGGCACCCGTTAGATCTAACCTTTTGTTCTGCGGTCTAGGTATATTGTTGATTAATGGTGCTTATGGTACCCTATTCGTGACACGATTTCTCGTATCATTTCTCAACATGCATCATACTCGGTACTCGTTCTCACCAAGTGTGCTTCTTGTATTTTTGTATTCTTAAAACGCATCATACTCGGTACTCGTTCTCACCAAGTGTGCTTCTTGTATTTGTATCATACCATTTATAAACATTGTAACATTTGTACATGTATTTCACCCCCGAAGTTATAAAACTGAAACAGTTAAAAGAAAAGGGGGAGCATTAACTCACAACTTTGCGTTCCTTGCGTCGTAAACTTCACCGGATTTGCTTAATTAACGTCGTGACCTATACGCGTTTTCTTAACGTTAGTCACTAGACTTGCGTCGCACAAGTACAGTCACTCTCTTTTGTATTTGTATTGTTGTGTTAAAAATATTTTATATTTTTAACTAAGTATCTTACTTATATTATTTTCTCAAAAATTAATATAAGTATCTCGTGTTTTGCACTTTGCACCCGAATTATGTATCTTGTATGTTGTATGTGTATTTTTGTGTTTATACTTCTCATAAGTTTTTAGTGTATTTTTAAGTCCTAATACACTATCAAGTATAATACATACTACATACACTTAGCACAAAATGTGGCGATCAATAAATGTATATATTTTTCTCATAAATATATACATACTTAATATAAAATTTAAGTCTTGAAGAAATCATCATTTCTTGTCACCAAAATTTAGGGAAACCTTGGTAATATTTTTAGGTACATTTTTAGGGAATAAGTTTCTCAAAACTTATATTTTTCTAAGTGTCAAAATTTATAAAAATTTTGACAGAGTTTCCCCTAAAAATGGAGGTTTCCCATGTTTTCAAAACATGTGTTTATTTTCTTTTAAAATAAACAACAATATCAACAACACAATCTTTATTTACCAAACTTGTCAAAACAAGCATATACCACAAGCTTATGAACTTGAAAGTTTGTAAAAATATGTAGTAAGTTACTAACATGTTTAGTAGGTCTTGTTATCTTTAAAAATAAGTTTAGTTTCTTAAAAACTTTATTTTTAAAGGAAGTGCATTTTCACATCTTCTAGTCTTATTTTCCAAAAATATTTCTTTGTGCGATTTTTTGTTACACAAGTGTTTATACCCTTGTTTACTTACTAAAAATGATTTTAGTTTATACAAGATCCGGGTTTTTAACAATCTAGTATTTTCCACTTGGTTCTTCCGAAAAACCACTTGTAGATCTTTAGATCTACAAGCTTGTAACCTTATTTTCCAAGAAAAATTATATTTATTCAAGTTTCAAGTTCATGGGTGGATGGTTTCATCATCCTTCATATTTATACCCTTTACATCTTGCTAGTTCATGTTCTTAAACATGAACTAGTATGTCTAGATGATGATCCATCCTACTTCTACTAACAAACATCATCAAATAATCATAATTACACAAGATCCACATGATTTACCCATATATCTTCTCTTTATCCACCATTTATCACTTTATGTTCAAGACTTAGCTTATGTTCATTAGTGTCTTCATCATTTAATCATTCTATCAATTATTAACCATCAAAAACAAGAACAAGATGAAGATTTGAAGCACTTACTACTAGCACAAGGCTAGGGGAGTTCAAGAGTGCAAATGAGGTGGATAAAAGCAAATGGTGAAGGTCCTTCAAGTTCCGTTGCTTCCACACTTCCTAACTTTGCTTCTTACGCCTTAATATCACCTTGGAATGGATGGATATGGATCGAAAATGAAAGTGTGTGTGTGTGTAGTTGAGGCCGTAGCCAAGGAAGGAGGAGAGAAGGTTTTGGTGTTGTTGAATGATGAAGATGAAGTGAGAAATGAAGTCTAGTGGTTTTTATAATTACCTTCCAACATCTCATTAACCACTAGGTCTTATGTCTTAAAGATACTTAACCATATCAATTAAACTATTAAAAGAAATCAAAGGGAGTGTACCCCTTGTCTAGAACCGGTTAGGGGGGGGGGGGTAGTTTAGTTGGTTTGCAATGGTTAGTTAGAAGGTTAAGTGTCTAGTTAGTGGTTTAGGTGTGTTATGAAATATATAGGGTGTTCGGGGACCCTAACTAGCTTAGAAAAATAAAAACAATGCTTCTAGCATTATTTTGGTGTTCCGGGTAATATCCGGTTGTTCGGTTATATACCGGTTCGTTAAAGTGCTAAATTGCACATTTTAGTGTCTTTTAAGTACCCTTTTGTAATACTTTCGATTCCCGGCACTTGGGGAAGTATTCTGGATAATAAAACGTAATTTATGCATAATATTTATGTTGTTAAAAGCTGTTTAGAGCTGAATTTACTAAAATTCTGCACTTACATTGCGTTTCGGGTGCTTTTTAGTGCTTATTTTAGCTTCCGTAGAGTTTATATAGTAAACCCTTGTATGCACTCTTGGGTTTTAATGTATTCTTGTTGTTGGACCTACACCTAGGCCTCAATTCTAATGTCTGACTGCTTTCTGCAGTGTTGTTGGCATATAGTGTCTTACCGGTGAGTTTACTAGTATTTCTGACGCAACGCTCTCGTTTATGCATAAAACAATATTTTGTAATATACAACGTGCATGAATTCACTTGTTTAGCATGTAATCAGTCAATGTTGACATTTAAGCACGTAATTGCAGTCATTAAATAATAATTAAAGTGTACGGAAATTACCGGTTTGGTGCCAGTTGTCACACAATGGTTGATCACCATTGATTAGAATTTAGGATTTGACTGGATGTTGAATTTCTGTTATCAAGTTTTAGTTATTACTATATTTTCGAGAATTTTCAATTTCTATACATATATACCAACAAATTTGCATCATAACTAAATGGGTGATTCGTTACTGGACAATTACATCAGAGGTTATACTTTTTTTTGGGTTCTAATTGTTAAAGAGGTGTTTGGATGTGCGATCTAGAATAATATTTAATAATCACATAGTGGAATGATAAATCTGATTATTCAAGGAATCAATGGATAAAATGTTGAATAAGAGAATATTATAAGAAAAAAGGAGTTCTGTGTTAACTATGGGTATATAGTTAAGGTTATTGTAGCCGTAGATATTCATTTTTGTTGCAATCAGTACGAAATGGATTATTCGAAGTTGATTACGTGACCCTAAAATAATAAGATTATCGTGAGCCAACTTTGTTTATCCACTAATCAGATAATCAGTTATACATCCTTTAAGTTACAAGGAAAAAAACTGGTTCAACTTATCATTTGTTATGAAATTTCAGGCTTTAAAGACGTGTTTTAATTTCGAATAATGGGTGACATCTCTATCACAAGTTCGTGTCTTGAGATATAGTGACATGTTAACCGAAAAAATAGTTTGCTTAATCTATACTTCATGATATTGCATCATAATTCTTAATACATGATTTGATCTACTGTTTCCATTACATATCTTATATTTACATCTCAGTGTAAAGATTTATGAGGAACATAATTTGATTATTGACTACTGTTCATATCTAAACTAAATGTGGGGACTGAAATAATTTGATTATTGACAATGTTTTTCACTTAATGTATTGACTTCATTTGTTTAAAAAAAAAACACAATTGCAGATTTATTACAATTGGACCATGATGCACGTGAAAATCTTGATTCCATCATTGTTCCATGTTGTGGAGAATTAAGGGAACTAAAGGGTGGACACTACCATAAGATCGTTGAGATCACAGAAAATGCTGGAAAAACAATTTTAAATGACTACACGGTTAGTTTTCTCATTTTACCTCAATATGGTTTCATAAAATTACTTTCTTGCCCGTTATACGTCATATTCCAATCTCAGGGCTATAAAATTATTTTCGTGTTCACCTTCGTTATTGTTATCAAAAGAATTCACCTGATTCATGTCTGCAGGATAATGATCGATGAGTTTCTTAATTGATATCTGTAAAGTTTCTCTCCGAAACTCGATATCGATATCCGTTCAAACAGATGCTTTAAGACTTCTCTTTAGTTGTTCACTGACTTGGATGGTATGATCTTTAATCAAACTTGAACTGATAAGTTTCTTTATTTTTAATGAATCAATCATGGTTTTCTAACGAGTAACCATGGAATGCAGTTTCAGATAACTTAAAAGGGATGGGACATTAAAATTTGTTACTGAAGATCATAAAGGGAAAAATTGGTCTGGTGTAAGACAAATGTCGGATTCTGAAATGCTAAAGACCAATTCAACTGCCCTTTTAGTAGTATGTTTCGCTGGGTATGCTCAAGATGCTTGAAAGTTATCATAATTGCACATGACTCTCGATGAATAGTACTACATGTAAAACTTTTAAACCATCTTTTTATCATGATGATTTTGATTGCAAATGGTTTTTAACTATCTATAAATATTTGTTTCAGGTGCAGTGGATGGATAATGAAGGAAATTGGCTTTCATGGTTTTAATCCTTCTCTTTTTGCATTTAACTTATTATCTTTCAGTGAGCTATCGATCTTTTTGTCTCTGTATACTTTTTGTTGTTGCTTTTTGTAAGGAAAATACAAATAGGATGCATGGTGAAGGTATACAACAATGGAGATGTTTGTAAGGGTAATTTTTCCAAAGAATGTGCATGGTGAAGGTATACACCCTTTTAGCTTAATCTTTTGATTTTACCTATGTGGTCCAGTTGAGATATAAAAGATAATCCAAATTGACATGTTGATAAGTAGCTTATTTTGGTGAGTTTGTTGCTACCTTTTGTGAGCAGACCCACGGCCGGAAGCAATGGTATGAGGAGACATCTCATGACTTTGAATTCTCAAATGGTAATTTTACTTTTACATTGCAAAGTAGTTTTGGTGTTGTACATATCACTTCACATTTTAATTATAAAAATAACATCATTGCCTATTTAACTCTGAACATTGTGTTAAATATATAGATTCTTTGCAATTTTGGCTTACTCACGAGACGTCTTTTATGCGAGCACACACCAGTTTTGGACTCGAATCTCTATATTTGTGTCAAGGACTTTACCAAACGTTGATGGTTCATAACAACCTGTAATGCAAGCTTTGATCATGCAGAGATGTTTCTACCGTAGTTTTTTAGGTATGTTAGCAAGTCTAAACACACAAGTTCATGAAACGGATTAATAAAAGTGAGACCTCTTTTTGCTGATGTTTTTAGTTTTTTACTTTCAGTTTTTTTTCTTTGTCGCGAAACATAGATGGTTCTATTGTTGTTGACAAAAAACTATGTAGAGCTGGAGCTGTTGATACAGAAGTCGTGACAGGTACTCATCTGGTCCCATAATCATCTAGACAAAGCCACAAAGGGCAATTTCTTAGGTAAGAAGTGTTTACTTAAAAATAGGCATTTTGTATGGATAAAGTGCATATTCTTAATCCATAAACCGCTAACTCTTTTTTTTCTATAAATCATAGAATCATTTTAGATAGTATCAATTTTGTAATCATACTTGATACTTGACATACTGATTGTTTATATGAACATAAAGAATTGCCCAAAAAGTGTATATACCAGGGTATTTTGATATAACATACATATCAAATTTTCAAAAACAAATTTTACAGTGTAATCGTATTTATAAAAAAGCACACGCTATTTATCGCTATTTGCTATGTAGCATATAAGTATGAGTCTATGGTCCTCATCCCCATCCCTATAATCAAACACTGGATGAAAAGATATGAACGGTTGCATGTTAATATTAATAATCAAACACTGTCTTTAAGATGCAGTAATATTACCCTTTAAAATACGATCGTTACCTTTTTGTATATTTTGTTTTTGCAAATTAATTTTTATTTCTAAGATTTTTTTTATTTTGTAAAATTAGTGTATATCTGAATTAGAGCAGTTAAGCCAGCAAAGATTTGGATGAAACACAGGAAAATGTTAATGGATTTGTATAATTAGGGCATGAAAAAGTAATATCTATAGAGAAAATGGTACCAAATAACAACCTTAAAAAAATTCAGATGAAACATTTTCTAATTATCGAGAATGGAACAGTCTCTTTATCTTCAAACTCATAAAAAGAATAAAAAATAAACTGTGATAAGAAAAATTAATACGATCGTCCATATAAAGTGTTAAAAAAGTTACAATTACATATAAAAAAGAAAACTAATCAGACACTTAAACTCTAATAGCAAGAATCAAGAAACTTTAACTTCAACTCCATGGAGCACTGAACTTCTCGATGTATGTCATTGATCTTTCTCATGAACTCCAGGTCTCTGTCTCCACACTCTATATTACTCGCAATACATAGGTCACGAACGGAAGTAGTCGGCATCGCCCTCAGGTCTCTCAAAACCTGGTCTCTTGTCAGCAGACCAAGTTGTAGTCCGTTAAAACACCTCTTCAACTCTTGAAGAGTAGACCTATCAATGAAAAGTTGCTCTTCGATTTGTTTAATACATCGTTGCTTGAAATCGTCAGAATATGACTCCATTTTAATGTATTTATAAGAACTAAAGCAAACAATAACAGTTGACCTTCTGCTTTCAGTGAATGAATCTGGGTATGATGAAACAACATTTGAATTGGCAATGGTATTATATAGAATCTGTGACAGCCCAAAGGTCAGATTTAAATGCAACCATTAAATAAAAATTTATATTTAAAAACCATGTACATTTAATGATTTAATGGGAAAACGTGTATAAATTTATATTTAAAAACCATGTACATTTAATGATTTAATGGGAAAACAAGTAAAATTAAATATCTAGAAAACCAAAGAACAAAATTTAAACCTTCAAAAAAGGTTATCATAATTAGTACATGTCTGTTCATTTACCCTATCAAACATTTTACACACTATAAAGGATCATGATTAGTTTACTTGAAAACATCAACACTTCATTTTTAAAAAATCCTTCACCCTAAAACAAACTGTCCAAAAAACACTAACACTCTTTCTAAATGGCAAGCAAAAGCTTCTACCACTGGTTTGAAACAGCCGATCTTAAAATTGAATTTTCAAGATGGTCACTCGAAGAACAGAGAAAAGATGAAGAACTCAACAAAAAAGTTGCTATGGTGAGTGATAAATATTATCAGCAAACCTGGAGTAGCATTGCACTGCTGGATGAAGTTGTATGTTCTCCTCCATCAGAGTTTAAAGAAAAAGCAGAAGAGTTTATCACACATCTGCTGAAACAGGATCAGAAGACCTGTGATATGCTTGCTGATCTGCAAATTAAAACAAATAATGAAATTGCATGGAAGAAGGCGAGAGAACGAGATATTCTATTAAGTGTTAATTGTAATGTATAATTTTTAATTTTTAATATTTTTCAAAATCAGAATTTTGTAATACTATTTAATATTGAATGAAGAGTGGTTAAAAGCTTCAAAATCAGAATTTTGCAATTTCACTTTTACCAGTTTCAATAATAACAAAACAATTTCCAAATACAAGTTTTCTTTGTGAACATGTTTCAAGTACTTTGAGGTCAGTGTACTTTGAGGTTAGAGTTGGTGCTTAGTTCGCTGGAGTTTCATTAATTTTAGTACTATCGAGTAAGTTTTCTTTGTATCCTACGATTAATTCATTAGCGTTACCTGATGGTTAGTTATAGTTTAGTGAACATGTTTCAAGTACTTTCAGGTCAGTGTAGTTAACATTGAAAAGTTTTAATGTTTCCTTGAGTTTTGTTATAGTTTAGTGAACATGTTTCAAGTACTTTGAGGTCAATGTAGTTAACATTGAAAAGTTTTAATGTTTCCTTGAGTTTTGTTAACTTTAAAAATAACGTAAATCTAATCTTTTAAAATTAAGGGAATCGATGCAACTTTGATGTTAGAGGTAAATTCAACCGGTCAGGAAGCAACTCTCGGGGTTAACTTTGCAGAAGTCTACAAAAACTCAGAATTGTACAAGTATGGTGACTTCATCTGTTGATACTTATATAACCAATATGCACATTCTAATTTACGTTTTTGGTGACACTACAGGATAAATAAAGAACTGATAAAGGAAAGCAGTAAACCAATACTTATATAACTAATACCATTTGATCATTATGGATTTTGTGTTAATAGATGATGATTGAGATTCCACATATCTTTGTTCAGACTATCGTCTATCGGATTATCGTATATGCGATGATTGGATTCGAGTGGACAGCTGTCAAGTTGATTTCTTTTCTTTACGTACTTCACATTTTACAGGATGATGACGGTTGCAGTAATGCCCAACCACAACCGGTAAGACTTATTGTTAAACTTAAAAGTTCTTAAGGTAAAGGTCTATAAAAATTGGCTCAACTGCAACTGTAAAATATTTCAGCGATTACGCCAAACAACACTGCTCAACCAATGATTTAGTTTTTGCAAATATCGTATTATGTGTAATTATACTTAAACTTTGGTGAGCTGTTTTAACATATATTTTTTAAAAGAAAGTTTTAATCTGATCAAGGGGAGCAAATGTGGATTTGGGCATATGGGCCACTGATGGAAAATAATCAATTAAAATATTCTGACCTTTGGGCATATGGGCCTTGGTCCAGTTTTAATAAACAGGTGTTGGGCTTGGACCACATTTAATAAAAAAGTTTGGGCTTGGACCAGATTTATAAACAAAGAATATTTATGTTATTAAACATGTTTTGTGGTTCTTTATGCTTCTCTTGTGTCTAAATTAATCAGCCGACAAGTTGGGAATGACAGAATCCGTAGGGGGTTTTTCGTACTTCCGTTAGATTTACAAATAAACATTATTAATGTATTCTTAAGTATAATGCGAACGTGAATTCATTAAATAATTTCACATCATATTTTACATTCAATGTTTACGATCTACCCGCGCCCGTCGGGCGGGTGTCCACCTAGTACTATATAAAAGAAACCTGATTTGGGACACATGTCATTCAATGAGGGCATCAATAATTTATTGATAAATTTTAAATTAAAAAGATTTAAATATTATATTAGAATTTTATTTTGATTGTAAATCTAAAACCTTATAAGTTATAACTATTTATTAAGCTTAACTTTTGTATTAATATGGATGGATATATTCTCATCAAATAGCTAATTTACTAGGCTAAAATATGTATGAATGGCTAAAACATGTTATCGGTGTTTTTGTTAAAACAGATGATTCAATTCTGTTTGGTTTAAATTTCATCATATATACACGTGCCTAATTTGTTAACACAATAATAATAAATATATTTCAGAATTTAAAAATCAAGATACATCTCTATATTGTTAACACAATAATCTATACTTACTATATTACCTGATTTGGGACAAATGTCATTCAACGAGGGCATTAATAATTTATTGATAAATTTTAAATTAAAAAGATTTAAATATTATATTATATTAGAATTTTATTTTGATTGTAAATCTAAAGTCTAAAATGTGTTTTATATCTAATCTATAATTTATGGATTTAATTTTGATTTGAATTATTAAACAAAAACCCATAAAATTAGTAACCATTTAATCAATTTCGTAAGTTTTACTTTCCCTTCTAGAATCAAATTAGATTTTTGTGATAATTAAAGTTTTGTCAAGAATATAAAAAATCATCTACTACTTCTAATAAAACAAAATAATCTTTAGCCACTTGTCATTAGCTTAACCCATTAGTTGACACTTGGCATTTGATTAATACCTCTTTTCTTCTATTGACCGCCAAAAACACCATCCCTCACGCGTGTTTTCTTTTCCTTCTTCTTTCTTTAACCTAATTAAAGCTTCACCGTTTCACACAATAATCTCTTCATCTTCACCCCAATCTTCTTCCAAGAATACCATCGGTTTCCATATATAACAATGAATTATTTCACTGGATCTACATATATAGATGGTTTTAGATTCTTCTGGTTCTTCATCTACTACTACTTTTTCTTAATTCGATTTCAGAAATTCGCATATCGATATACAAATATGTGAGTTGTTTTTGTTAAATTTCTTCTTTAATCATTATTCTTGTGTTCTTTCGTTTCTTTACTGTCATAAAATTAGGTTTATGTTGAATTAACCCTAAATCCGATTGTCATTGAAAAATCTGTTGATTTTGGGGTTTTAAGATTATGGTTTTGTATAAGAATATGCTGTTTATGCAAAACCCTAAACCCGATTTTGATGCAGAATAATTTTAATTTCTAATGTTTATTCATTTTATCAAGTTTATACGAAACCCTAGATCCGATTGTTATGGAATATATGTCTTAAGTTTTATTTGAATTGATGTAAAATAACATTTATTTGATTGTCATTGTTAATAAGTTTGTGATTGTGATTCAACAACCTAAATCCGATTTGCATTGAAAAATCAGTTGATTTTGGGGTTTTAAAAATATGGTTTTGATGCCGAATAATTTTTATTTGTCATGTTTTTTTGTATTCTATCAACTTTATACGAAAACCTATATCCGATTGTTATGTAATATAGTTTTTTTTATGAATTAATGAATTCTATTTTTTCATTTGATTATTTAATATGATTCTGTTTATAGGATTTTTTCACTCTTATTTTTTTTGTTATGTTTATGTTATACAAACCCTGATTCTGATTGTCATGGAAAATCAATTGATTTTGTTTGTATTTCACATGTTTATGTAATCTATCAACTTTTTATGTCAATTTTGTTGTATTTCCTGATAGGATAATATGATTTTATAATTTAAGGAGTTTTAAATTTTGTTAATTGTCAGTGTAAATCATTTGGTTCCACGATTTTGTTATTTATTGCCCTAAAATGTGTATACACACATTTATTATCATGTATTATCATAAGTACATACATCATTATCAATTGACATAACTTTCTTTGCACATTATGTTTATGATAGATAGCTGCATTCATATTATTTTTTTCATGAATTTTGTGAATGATTGCATAATTGGATTCCTTTGTTTGTTAATTATGTTGATTGCATAATAATTCATCTGATGTCGTTTGTTTATGTAACCTGTTTTTGTAGGTATTTACTATGGGTGAAAGTTCATCAAGGTATTTTGTGTTCATTTTGTTTGTTTATGTAACATGTGATTTGTATAATCTGTGTTTTTTTTCATGTTTTTGATTTTTTGTAACAATAACCTTAACATGTTAAAGTTTATTAACATTGTATTTTTTAAATCAGTTACAGAGGACCCTGGTTCTGTAGGGTAATGAATCGAGCAGACGAACTTATTCTGGTAAATGATAAATTATTACTTGAGTTATTTGTGTTCTTTTGTTTTTCTTATTATTAAATACAGTTTATGATTATTGTATTGTTTAAATCTTTTGACTATAATTATAATTCATTTTCCATTTCTTTGTTTTATTAGTCCATTCCAGATGACGCTGCGTCCAAACTATGGGGTGTTGATAAAGGCCCTACAAATGTTATGATACACACTGAAGATGGCCGTGTCTTTAATGTTTTTTTAAGCGCTTCTAAAGGGAAGTTATTTTTTTTTCATGGTTGGTCCAATGTTGTAGAACACTTGCGACTAACCAAAGGATGTTTGGTAGTATTTAATCCTGTAGATTCTACTACGTTTAAATTAACATATTTCGTTGATGGGGTTAGTCTTGGCTCTTTCTGGACATATATGCTCCCTCCATCTTCTAATTTTTATGTAAGATAAATTCTGATATTATTTTTCCTAATGTATTGAAGTATTACTTTAGTTATATTAAGACTAACTTTTTTTTATTTTTTTTTATCATTCCCACATGTCATTCCTGAATGTATTCTGCCAAAAATTTACGGTTATTCCTCAAATGATGTAACCTCTACTGTAATGATAGACAACAAAACGTTTAACGTTTCCATTGAAACGTCTGACGGTAAAGTCGGTTTTACCGTTGGTATGGACGTAATTGTTAGTCTGTTTCAGTTGGAGGTTGGTTGTTTTTTGTTATTTACAAAAGGTTTTGGTAATTTTTTCTATTTAAAAGTTTTTGGAAAAAACGGTGTTGAAATCAATTATCCTGACGTAGATGTCGATGAGGTAAATTACATATTGGTACTTATTTATATATGCTAATTTAATACATGTTATATATTTAATTTGCAGGCTGAAGTTACACCTGTTGATGCTGAAAATGAAATTGATGAACAAATACGTGGTGGTGTTCGTCGGTTTGTTCGTATGGCTGGTGAAGATTATTTTGTAAGTTTGAATATCATTTTACAGACTGCTAAAAAACAAGTGTTCTAATTTTTTTTACTTAATAAACATTGTTCTTTTTAGTTTCATATTTATTAATAATTTTATTTTTACAACAATAACGAGGATTCCTGATCCTGTTTCACGCATCGCTAAACTTGATGAAGGTTTAAAAGATATGACCGTAAGATTTTTGCATCTGGATCCGCCATTGCAGATTACCAACGGTACCAGACGTGAAAGAAGAACCAAAGGTGGTTTTCGACACGCTTTAACCTCTTGGAAGAAGTTCATGAAAGCCGCTAGAATTAAGGTCCGTGACCAGGTTCACTATTCTTTTGATGAAAATGAGCAGGTTTTGAGTGTTGAGAGGGTTGTACCTTACGTTAGGCGTAGTAATTAGTTATATGACATTTACGGCATGTTTTTTGCCTTTCATATGGTATATATTAACTTTTTATATGGTTTTTGGTTTTAACATTGGTTTTGGTTTTGAATTTCAAGTTTTTATATAATTTTCATATCTTAACTGTTCTTTTAACCACTATATGCCATGTCTTTAAAGTTTAATCTATGTTTTTAGTAGTTTTTATTCCCATTACATGTATGATAGATCAAAAACGATATAGAAACTACTTTTAAGGATAAAAAGAAATTGATATATTCGCATATTAAGATTAAGATTGCTGATTATTGTTTACAAAGAATATAGTGTTTATATAACTCACTGTTGAATGTGTTATATATATCGAATAAAATTACACATATCATATATCAAAAACGATATATAAACTACTTTTACATATATAAAGAAATTAATATTAAGGTATTCAGATAATAATATTGCTGTTTATTTTTTTATAATATATTATCATGGCTTTTTAAAAATATACACAAAATTTAAATTTTAATCATGAAAGTCAATTATATTTATATCTGATTGATATCATACCTTTAAATTTTAACCATTTAACATGATTTAAAATAATCAGGATCCTATTCGTTCTTTTATCTTTTTCTTTTCTACACATAGATTATAGTGTTGTTATTTGTAGAAGATAGTATTATGAACTTAGTACTACATATAAAATATAACACTATGTTGTTATTATTAGAAGATATTAGTATGAAGTTAGTACTACATATAGAATATAACACTATGATTGTTATTTTTAAACCTTGCATTATAGTTTTGACCTGTTACATTATAAGCTTTTTATATAAGATTTAACACAAATAAGCTATTTATATTCTTTTTAATTACAGAAAGTCAACTGTCACTTAATAGGTTGCAGATTCAAAATTTCTTCCTTACTTTGCAAGTTATTAATCATAAAAATTCCATCCTTACTTTGCAATTTTAAACTGATAATTATGGAAATTGATTATTCATAATAATTTAGATTAATATATTTTTTATATTTTAGTAAAGGTTGTCAATTATAATTAAAATAAAAAATATCGCTACCATAATTATGTGCTCGCTTTCTTTTATAAATAAGTCTCATTTGTTATGATTCATACACATCACAACTACTGACTTTGTATATTTCGATATACATATCTTCTGGTATGAGTTTTGTGAGTTTCATTGTAATTCATATAGTTATTTTATTCCTCAGTTAACATACGATTTTTTTCATGTACTTTTCTTCAAAGATTGTTGTATATCATCATCAAGTAACCTATGTTAATTCTTTTTATTAATTTCAGAGATGGAACAGGTTGCTATCACACTTCTTAATAATGTTGATCTTAATGTTGATGATTACACTATCAGAATCCGCATAGTCCGGCTATGGACAAGACCTACCTTCAACAATCCTAGGAAGATTTATTGCTACGACATGATATTCATGGACCAGGAGGTTTTTTTAGGCCAATCCATACGTTTTTTTGAATATAAAATTAATGTGTTTCTGTTTATAATTAATTATAAAACGTTTTTTTTCAGGGCATCAAAATGCAGGCATTTGTTTTACAAAAAAACACTACTGGTTATGAACATTTGCTGAAAGAAAATCAATGTTTAACTATTCGTAACCCTTCGATGGGCGAAAATCGTCAAAAAGTTAAATATGTTCATAGTTCGTTGAAGATCAATCTAAATGACAACACTACTGTCCAAGAATCCAACGAGCCTGTTGGTTCTGAATGGGGATTTGATTTTCTCCATTTGATTTTATTGTGGATGACCCTCATGATGATAGCAAGCCTTTCAAAAGCCCGATTGGTACTTTATTTTTAAATTTTTTCTTCAATTTTATCAATTTAATATTATATATTTTATCTAATATTAATTTCATTATTCTGTATTCTTTAGATGTTATTGGTTTTGTGGTTAAGTGTCTTCCGTCAGATGATAAAAGTGATCATAATAACGGCAAAGACGAGAAGAAGACTACCTTTATTTTGGAAGATTTGCAGTACATTCTTATATATATATACCTTCTTTACTTATATATTTCTCCCATTTTATATATTTTTGACAACTACCAACTTACGTATTTAAGTTTTATTTTGTAGACACCATCAGATTTACGTGACGTTATGGGGTTGTTATGCTGATCAGAAAATAGATTTTGAGAAGAACAATAAGGATGAAAAGAATGTTGTGGTCGTTGTTCAGTTTGGGAAGTACAGATTTTGGGGAGGTATATTCTATACCGACACTCTCAATTTTCATTCAACTACATATTGCTATTTATTCAAGTTGTCGTTTTATTTACATGTTGCTATAATTAAACAGGTAATTTGTTTGTCTCCAATTTGTATAATGTAACTCGAGTCTTCATAAACTCTGAGGTAAAAGAGATTTTGGATTTCAAGAAAAGGTTTGTAATCTTATTACCTTTTTTTTATAATATCTTTTGAATATGTATTACTTTTGTAACATTCATTATTTTTCCTGTACAGTTTCCTTGCTCAGCTTACTGTTTCAACGTCTTCCGGTTATTCTGGATTGAGTTCTTCTGCTATCAAGTCAACGACTGAGGAATATCTATCTGATGGTTCCTTTAGTACAATTGGAGCATTAAGCGAAATCTCCGAAGTATGGTTACAATAATTTATTTTTTTTATTTTTTATACGCATTATTTTTTTTCTTTCAGAATGTTCTAAATTATCATTTATGTATACAACAAAAGTTTGTTATTATCCTCGGAACAATTAAGAGCTTTGCTTCAGAAGACTCATGGTTTTACAATGCATGTAAGAGTTGCAACAGAAAGGTTATGTACAACACAATTTGCAAGGAAAAGCAAGATGGAAGTGAAGGCTATGATGAAGTAACTATCTTGGAATGTCAGACTGATCGTTGCAATAAAAGGACCGTTTTGTCTGTTCCGAGGTTAATTTACTTGATTCATTTATTGTCCTAAACAAGTTACATGGTTATTAACAAAATCTTATTTAAATTTTTGACAAGATAAAAGTTCAAATTAGTGTTCAGGATTGTACCGGGATTGTCACTTTGACGTTGTTTGAACGTGAAGTTCTTAAACTGTTAAAGGTTAACTCAAACCAGCTTTTGGATAAAAACATTGAGGTAAGTTATATTGTGTAAATAACATTTCGTTACTTTGTTTATACATTTTAATGTTTATATTTTAAACTGCTATGTTTATAAATTATCTATCAAAGTTATGCAATATGACAATCTTAATGTTTATCCAACAGTTGGCCAACGATGGTAACTTTCCCAAGGAGCTGAAGGCATTGTTAAATCGGCGGTTTGCGTTTAAGATAACCATAGCTTCCTTTAACATAAAAAATAAATCAGATGGTTACTCGGTCTCGAAGTTGACTGAAAATCCTGCAATCATCTCCGAGCTTGATAGGCATTTTGATGACTTCCAGGTTCGACATACCTTCAATACGTTAGTTGTTCTTTTTTTTTTATAAAAACTTATACCACGTTACAATGTTTATTGAAATATATGTGATAAATACAGCCTGCTGATGATGAACATTTAGATGCTGTTCTGTCTGATTCAAATGCAAATGTTAACTTTGATGTTAAGGTATGTCTTACAAATTAATTAATTCACTAATGGTTCAATATTTTGTCATTCACCTTATTTTATCAATTTTTTTTAACTTTTTAGTTTTTGTTTACAGGATTCTGTATCCCGTACTGGTGATGAAGACACTCCGGTGTCTAATGTGATCAAAAGCATCTTTAGCACACCCTCTGGAGCTGAGATGAACTGTTCCGCGGAGATGGTTGAGAATCAACTTAAGCGTAATTTGGATGCCGTCTATGATGTCGATTTATCTTCTTTGCAGTCGTCAAGTAAACCCCGTAAGAGTGTCGGTGATAAAGATGAAGATTTGAATGTGAATGCTGGGCTTTTGAAGCCAAAGATTGAAAAGTAGTGTGCCGAATCTAATAGTCATCTCCGTATTTTTGAAAACTTTTATATGTTTATTTCTTTTTAATCATATTCAGAACATTTTATGGGCAGACTTTATGTTGGTCTTTGAATGATGTTGTGTGGTTTATCTTCGTGAACTTTATATTAATAAGAGATAAGAGATGACATTATAAATCAGATTTTTCGTATGTACATCTATTTGTATTTAATTTATGTTTATTTTTTCTATGATATGACATGATGTTACTTTTTTAAGAACTATGTATTATGTTTTGTGTTTATTGTGGTTTTCCATTGTTATATCAATTGAAGATGATATTATTAATCACTATATTGTGTTATGTCTTAATAACATTCTTATTATATTAAAGTTTTATTTAAATTCTTAACCCGTTTCCATTATTAAAAAGAAAATAAGTATAATTTTTATATTAAAGTTGTAATGTTGGAATGTTGCCATATAAACCAAATTTATATTTGGTAAATACTAATCATAATATTTATATTAAAGTTTGAATTTTGGAAATTCATTTATATATAGTAACTTTTTTTGGTTTTTTAAATTTAATTTCAAAAAGATTATTTAAACTGTTGACTTTCTAATATTAAGAAATTAATCATTAAATATCATAATGAATATACTTAAACGTTCACATTACTCATGTTTCCTTAAACAAAAAATTTACAACATATAAATCTCTTCATCTCATTTCAACTCATTTGTAGTTTTTAGTTCAACGACTACATCCCTTTCACTACAAGGGTATTGTAAGCCAGTTTGAACAAACGATTACTTTCTTATTCCAAAAACTTATTCCACAATGTATAAACGGTCAAAGCATGATTCCAATACTTCGGGAAATCAATCAAACCAGGAAAACACTTCAGGTTGTGATTTTTTTATTTATCTTTCACATTGTTTTGTTTGTTTATATATAAACAATTTTAATTAGAATGTAATTCATTTTTCTTTATTACAATGATAGCCACTTCAAGAAAATGCAAGCGTAGATCTTCATGTAAGTCCAATAACGAAGTTAATATAAACAACTCAACAGGTAACACCTTTTGGATTATTGTGATGTTAGTCTATTTTGTATATCTACAATAACCACCTAGATATGCGATATTTATGTTATGTCTCTTTTATTTAGATGTTGCGGCTGTTATCTCAAGAAGTCCTTTTTCAGACATTACCAATGGTATTGAACTACTCTCATTTACTAACTTATGTTCCTAATATTCAAATTTTAGTTAAAAATGTATATCGATTTTATAGTTGTCAATTGATTTGAAGGCCCAAACTATGTATTAAATATTAAATATAAGATATAAACTAAAACTAGAACAGGTAGATATTTATAAACACGGTTAGATAGTAGCCGTCCAAACTACATAAAGATCGTAACTACCAAACATGTTAACCACATACAAAACAACTTTTAACACTACATAACTTACGCTACCTTCCTTCATTAGCCAAAACAACCATATGTTATGCTTCTACCCTGATTCAAAGTTTCAAACATTACCACTAGCGGAAAACATTGACAAGGAACAAAACACCAATATCTGGAAAGTACTGGAACTTGCAATGATCACCTTCTTTTATGTTGTTATCTTTAAGCCATTTCGCCCAGCCTTTGACAACGTACTTGATACTGTTTTTATTTGGCTCCGCCCTAACATCATGTTTTGTCTCGACATTCTGCCTGTTGGCGATCTTAACTTTCAAGGTTTCGTCAATTCCTGTGATCCGTGCTACCGCGACTGGTATGCGCTATAAGTTTCAAAACATATTAATAATTTCCATTAATGATGTCAAATATTTAAAAAAATACAAAACTTCTCCAAATTATGTAAACATATTAGACGCCTATGAACATATAATTTTGTCGGAACTTACAAAGCGTTTGGTGTATGGCACAATGAATATCAGCGGACCAGTTTCATCATCATCAAACTCCTTTGATTCAGCCAAAGATTCTTCAGAATCCGATATAACCACAACATCGTTTTCAGCTCCGGCCATTCTAAGAAACATTTCAAAGGTTGACCCATTTTAAATAAAACATAGACTTATAACATATAATGCAATCTTTTTGTTGTAGTTTAAAGGAATGTTAGTTGACTAACTTTCATTAACTACACACAATTTAAAGACATTAGAAGTAATCCTAACAAACTTTGTTGTTGCATTTCATCTTACCCAATCTATCTATTATACTAAAGCAAAATAATGTTGACCATTTGACCTTTTGCTGAGAAGCCAGGAAATTGAGAATTGAGCGGCAATATCTTTCTCCTCTTTTTCTTTCACGCTAATAGTTTTCTTCCTCTTTCAGCCCGCTTTCTTCTTAAAACCCTAATCGTGTTCCTTCATCATCTACGATCCTAATCTCTGTCGCTTTATTCTTAAAACTCTAATCGTGTTCTTTCAGCCCGCTTTCTTCTTAAAACCCTAATCTCGTGTTCCTTCATCATCTACGATCCTTCATAAAACAATCAGGTTAGCGATCTTTCAATTTTTTGTGTTCTTCAGTTATTGAATCTATTTAATTTCGTATCATATCATCGTATTTTCAAATCGATGGCTAAATGGTAGGTAATTTCACTATTTATTGCAAAACAGAGGGCATCTAGGGTTTTGCAGATTGAGTAGTGATTTGGGGGTTTATTCAGAATGTCCTTCCATCTCTCTTTTGTCAACCAAAAACTATCGTCACTAATCTTAAGTACATGTGTTTCGTCGAAGGCTCAGTTACATGGTGGTGAGACGTGCATATGGTGGTGGTTATGATGAAGAAGGTTGATACAGTGGAAGCCTTAATGGTGATTACAGAGGTGGTGGTTTTTAATCATCATATTTTGATGAATAGGATGCGGGTTGTTTAATGCACAGGTTAATCTGTCGTTCAGTCGTTCAATCTGTCGTTCCATCCAAGCCTATACAATCCAATGTTCCATCAGGTTAATCTATTCAGGTATCTGCTTAATTATATGTTGTTCTATGTATTTCATCCATAAACTTTTGTATCTCATCGATTTGATTTTAACAATTGATAATCAGATATGTTTTGCCTCTTTCAGTCTTCACATAAACCCTAATATTTACCTCTTAATACTCAGATTAGATTTATCTTTGTGTATTTTTTTAACATTTTTTGTTTATTTTGCAATCTCTAATAGCACACATCACTAGTAGGTACGATTCCTTATTTTCCTCACAAAACCTAATCCAAAAAATTATCCTCTGTCTGAAATGGCGCTGCCAAAATCTTATCAAGGTGAGTTTATATGATTTCAATTACAAAATCATCGTCACAAATCTCTTGGATTTTTCTTAATTAAGAACTTTACAACGTTGAATTTCACCGTACATAACGCAAGATGGATTGAGATTGCTTAGGGAACAAAACCCTAATTCAGAGCTATGGAAGGTATGCACACACTTTTGACCTATTTGTTTAATTCGAGATCAGTTCAAGTGGATTTTCAGTTTTTGTTGTTGAATTGCTGTGATTTGGAGTTATTTTCAACTTATAATTTATATGAAAACAGTTATCATTGCATTGAAAATATTTATCAGCAAGTATAGCAAGTATGTGACATGTGAGAAATTGTTGTTAATTTATAATTTATTAACAAAGTCCAGATCAGTTTTTGTTAGAATAATACTAGATTTGATCTCAAAGATCCTTTTGATGTATATTGATTTGGGATTAAGGGGGTGTTTTAGTGCATTTCAGATAATATATCTTTTCTTTAAAACTGTGTTTTTTGTAATTAGGGCAAGAAAATGGGTTTTATTTATTTTGGTTTAAAAAGACGCGGCTGATGATTTTAGTTCCACAGATCTCTGATTTCTCTAGCAGGTTCGTAACCTACCAGAACCACTGTGGCATAAATTGAGAACCACTGTGGCATAAATTGAATACATCACATTTCTCTACTCCACACTATCTCAAAACTTGAATCTCGATTACTTGGTTCAACACTACGGCTGGTTGGGAAGTTCATTTTCTAGCAATTTGTGTGATCCGTGACCCATGTCCTTCTCTGAATGGGAGCACGTAAGTTGCTTCATTTATGTTCGTATTATACATTTTTTTTAGTTTTACAATTAATTGATGGAATTCTAGGTTTCTGAATGCGAAATTGTGGAAAAAAAGGATTACTTTTGATCAATTTGAGAATATAACAGTTAATTTGAACCCTAAATTGAGCATTCATGAAAAATTATGAGCAAGGCGCAACAAAGTAATAAGTTAAAGAAGTTCATGTTTATGTAGGTAAGGTGTTTGATTAAATGCTTAGTTGGTTTTTGCAGTTGTGTAAGAGTTGAGGGAGTGCTGGAACAGCGAGATGGAATTGAAATTGTTGGATTGGATGAAACAGCAACGCAATTAGGTAATTTATTGTCCTTTTATTATGTAAGAATTTCATTAAGTGTTGGATCATCTATCAAAGATCTGATCTGAAGGGATCGTTGATGTATTTCATGGATGGATTAATAAACAAATTCGATGGATATAATGTTGAAAACATTAGAATCTGTTAGGTTGATTTGGTTGTTACTTAAAATGACAAGAATCTGAGTTTCAATAAGCTAACGTCATTTGGCAATGATCTAGATGGCTTAATTAGCCTTAAATTATGTAAGTTTTGTCTCAATCATATTATGAGGATGGTTGTAAAGCGTTTTGCATTATTTTTATCTTAACTATCAGTCTCAATACTTTTCCAAATACGGGTAATCTTTCAATGCACAAATACATCCTCATAAAGGTGGAAAAATGAACGGGTCGGTCAAAAAGAATAATTCTAGACGTGGGTCAAAATGATCAGGTTTGAGTTGGGCCAACATACAAACACTTTGTTAAATTCTTTTCTCTAAAAATTTTGAATATTATTTTTTTTATAAAGATTTGAGTGTAATATAGGTTAAATAAATTTTTTTTAAATGTGGGTCAAAACTATACTCTTTCAACTTGAAATCTGTAAACTTAATCTTTTATATCGTAAATTTTTTTGAATTTATTTTTTAAGAGTTTTGGCTTGATGATTTTGTGAAAAATACTGAATGTCTGCGTACTGACTTTTGCTGAAACACGTTCTCTCACCCAAACCAAGATGTCTTTTTAAAACAACATGTCCTGACCCGTGACCCTGCTTGACTCATTATTTGTTAAATATATCACTATATTAGAATATATCTTTATGAATATGATATTTTTAATTGCAGGTCACGTTACGCACACCGTTCAATTTTGCTCTAGAGATCCCTCTATTCTAGCTAATGGGAGCTTTTTACATGGATAATAAACCTATCCTTAAAGAGTTAAAGTTGATTATAAGTGAGTTTTAAGGAACATAATTCAATATGAAATAACTAACATTTGTAGATCTTAATTATTTAAAGGTACACATATTTATAGGTTTGCATTTTTATGGAACAATTGCTTTGGTTAACTTTCTTCATAAAATGAGCAAGGGGAAGAGTTGTTTTTTTTTGTCAATAGCAAGGAGATTAGTTGATTTATGCTCTAGCAGGTATGTGTTTCTTTTTTCTTTTTCTATTTAATTCACATACATGCTTTCTTGATGCAGTTCTCAACTTTAGGCCTTTTTGAAACATATGGATTTGTTAGAGACAGAGTATAGACCATAGAACCTGGCCCCTACATTTCTATTTAATGCCAATGCCAATTTTTATTGATTTGTTACTTAAACCCTCTGGAGAGGATTTAAAGATTTGGCCCCATAGGTATATCTTATCCAAGTATGCTCAAATTCTTTCTAGAAATGATCTCCAAGTTTTTATTTTTATTTTTTATGTACACTTGGGATTTAAAGGGAACTAAACTATTTGGCTATTTACCAAAGTCTCTATTGGAGCGATCAAGAATTGGATGACTCAAATCTAAGAATCAAGAATCAAGAAGTTTTTTGTACTTAAAATGACAAGAATCTGAGTTTCAATAAGCTAACGTAATTTGGCAATGATCTAGATGGCTTAAGTAGCCTTAAAATTATGTAAGTATTGTCTCAATCATATTATGAGGATGGTTGTAAAGCGTTTTGCATTATTTTTATCTTAAGTATCAGTCTCAATACTTTTTCAAATATGGGTAATCTTTCAATGCACAAATACATCCTCATAAAGGTGGAAAAATGAACGGGTCGGTCAAAAAGAATAATTCTAGATGTGGGTCAAAATGATCAGGTTTGAGTTGGGCCAACATACAAACACTTTGTTAAATTCTTTTCTCTAAAAATTTTGAATATTATTTTTTTATAAAGATTTGAGTGTAATATAGGTTAAAATAGAGTAATTTTAAATGTGGGTCAAAACTATACTCTTTCAGCTCTTTTTAGGGGTGTGAATTTCTTACACAACCTGAAAACACGACACGAACACGAATTTTTTGGGTTTGGGTTTACCCTAAATGGGTTCGGGTCAGTTTCAGGTCCAAGTGGTGTCTTTGGTACTACAGCCTTTGGTTCCATCTTGCATTACAACGCAATATTCTTTTATCTTTCATTATGATGCTAAGGGTATAGTTATAGGAGGTGATCATAACCTATATACTTTTGAATGGATTTGCATTTGATTTTATGTCTTTCATTTTAGCACCTTCCAAAAGACATTGCTATTTTAATGACAGTGAAGATGATGTCTCTTTTTCTAGAAATGGAATGGGAAATGAATTTGCGTGTTGAGATATTTCATGGGCATGAAGATATTATAATATATTTTTACCTTCTTAAGGCAACCAGTAAGTCGAAATATGTTCCGTATCTAAGTCAACATTTTATTACATTTCTTATGGTATAGGTATGTGGTTTTAGGATGACATCAGTTCATGAAGGACAATGGTATAGTTGTTTGTGATTGATGCATGTTCAACTTTTTTGGAAATTAAAGGTATGTTGTTAGTATCCGAGGTGTCAAAGAACTAGGGGGAAACTTCGTCAACTTGTCAAACTGTCTTTTTTGTTTTGGTGTGGATACATCATAATACATTGTGCTTTATTGAAACTTTTATGATTCACGCATGATAATGTTTTCACTATATATGTTGTTTTGGATTTTGGATACTATATTAAATTTTAACACTTATGAATTGTATTTTTTAAGTTTTTGTAATTTCAAAAGTCAAAACGTTGACTGATGTTATTTATCGTTAAGATTAATTTAACATAGCTAATTTATTTTATTAAAACCAAGAACGTCTTTTCGTATCAACCATGTTTTGTTTTTGTATTATAGCTCTACTGAAGCAACAAGGTGTTGCGCTAAAAGGAAACGAAAAAAGATGCCGTTGTAGCTGATCAAGTTGTTCGTTTCCTTGAAGCAAATGGAAAACTTGAGGTTTAATCTTATTTTTATTTCTATATACACCGGTTGATTGTTTATTATTTACTTTTATTTAGTATTTTTAGCATCTATGTATTGTCTATTGTATGTGATATGTTATGAGCAAGCTTAGTGGTGACTCTAAGAAGATCAATCCATTGGGGATTAATTTCCATTTTATATATCTTTGTCAAAATAAGGTCTTCAATTATTTGGAAATAATGACCCTTGATGGAGTTACAAGAGAAGTTAGTGTCCTGGTGGTCGAGGACATGAAGTATATGTTGTTGGTGTGGTTGTGTAATTAATAAAGAGAAATCGAATAAAAATTGGGGTAAGTGTTCATCATACCACTCTAATGTTGTTCTTTTGAATCAAAATAGGAAACTAATATCATTCATCCTTGATAGGGAGTGTAGCTGGAGTATATGATGGAATGGAGTATGGCGTTGAGCGAGTGCGTGGCGCCTGAGATTGGGTAAATTATAACATCTTTATGACATGCATTTTATAATGCTTGCGCACACATATAGGACCATTGGTGGTGTGTGTCAATTGCTAAGTATCATGTTGCTGATTTAATGTGTTTATTTTTACACTTAATCAGTTTGCGATTTGCCTAATAAAAAATCCCAATTTCGGACTTTCCAACAAAATTAATGCAGTTCGCAAGTATGACTTTAATATTCTTAATATTCTTTTTTCTCCTCTTTTGGCAGATGATTTCCGGCTGTTATGGAAGATGTTGATAAAAATTGGTATTAATATGTAGCTGATGAATATGAAATGGAAGATATAGATTCGGGTCAGAGATATTGCTTCAGATAGTTTGTGGTGAATATGATTTCATAGTTTGTTTTGACTCGCTTGGCATTTATACACATGATATTGAAATAATGTTGGGTTACAATAAGTTGTTTTAGATATTTATTACATTGACTAATACTTTCAAATCTACTACCGAGTAATTTTTACACTTTATTGATGATTGTATGTTCCACAGATGGAGAAGCTTCCTGAATGGACTGGACTGATATATTGAATATTGGTACCTTTAAGAAACATGTTCCCTATGATCTTGACTGGTATTACATATAAAGCTGGTGAGTTTTTGTTTCTGTCATTCAATGTCATGTAGGTATGTTTCTGTTCGTTGATCGAATCAATTGATTCAATTCGTTGATTGTTGTTTGATAATATGTTTGTTTCATTTGAGATGTTGTTTGGCCTTTAGGGTTCTTAATTATGAGTTTCTTGATTTGTGTTTATTATGGAAAATGTGTAAAAGAATTTAAGATATAATATTTTTCTAAGCCGTTTCTTCTTGATATCAATCACCCTTTGAATTTGGGTATAAAGAATGAATGTGTACTTAAAATACGTTGAGTGTATATATTGTTTTGTCAAACTTGATTTCTAAAACCAGTTTATGGAAATCCTATATTTTTGAGGCATTATTGAGATTTTCTTGATAGTGAATATGAATTTTTGTTGCTCTATAGATTTCAGTACGAAAAAACTTCCAACATTTTATGACAAAAAGTATAAACTTTTATGGCCTAGGTGCTTTAAACCTTGAAACCTCAAATTTTTTTTTATAACTGGAGGTTATTGATTACTATTATTACATTTCTTTTCTGTGGGCATGCAGTGGGTCAGGTGGATGCGAGGACAGCAATGGATGACGGCGAAGAGATAGGCTGCGATGGGTGAGGTTGTGGTATGGTATCATCTGCATCAGATCAAGTGTGTTTTCTTCTCACTAGGAACAATTGGTTTTCAGTTTTGTTATTGCATTTAGACCCATTATTGAATTTAAATTTCATAGGAAATACCATTTTCATGTAATGAAATTTCTAGCATCAACTTTAAAAACCAAGAGCAACGGAGAACTAAAACTTCAAAGCTCTTTAGAATTGTCAAATTATGATTCTAACATGCATGTTTTTTTTGGCTTATTGTATCAGACAATTAAGGTTTTGTCAATGGTTCCGGTACCCAAGCTTGCATTGAGGTTATATTTGGAATGTGCTGAGGTATGTCTATGAATTAAAGTTTTTAATATATTCATATTTTCTCTGACCTCTTCTGGCTCTACATGATACAGGCTGTCAATGACTGTGATCTTGAACCTGTAGCATACGAGTTTTTCACCCAAGCATGTATATTGTATGAAGAATAAATTTCGGTAAGTTATACTTCATATCCCACTCCAAATTTTAATATGGGTTGCTTGATTTTATTAAAAAATATCATGTGCATTGCCTCCTACTTTTATGAATGTCATTGGTGTACATTTGGTTGTAAGAAGGCTGCAAAGAGGAGGTTTGTAAGAGCTTTTTTTCTGTTATTATTTAGTCCTAATTTTTTATAGTGTATATTTACTCTCTATCTTCACTGCAGCTGAGGGTGAAATGGGTATTAATGAGCATATGATAAATCCTAACACTTGCTTTACTAGGTTTTATGTTTTATAACTATATTGAGCCGAATCGATGTCATATATTTTTTTATGTGTTTTTTATGTTGATGGTCTAATATATTTTAGTGTCTGCTACTGTCTTTGTTTCTTAATTGTTAAGCAAATATATATTTGATTTTTTCTTTCAATTTCATCAATGATGTTACAGATTCAACAATTTTAATTCGGCTTGGATCGTTTCCGATTTTATTAATGATTCCTTTGTCGTTCTACTTTGAAGTGTTAATCAGGTATTATGATTTTAGATTTCTTAGATCTCAAAAACTTTGATCTTATTATTTTGTTGCTAAATTTATTTTAGTTATTGTTTTGTTAATCTTTATTATTTATTGCTAAATCTACCATGGTTGGATCGGATTCAAAAACCGCATAAGTTAGGGTTTTTCTCTTAATTTTTTAATGATTTTTGATGTTGTAATATGTTTTTACAGTGGATCTACCACCTTTGGAGCACTCATGTGCAGCAAAAACACATCACAACCTCACATATAATCACCAATATGAATATGTGTAGAAGTTCAACAAGACATGTCTAGATGCAGATTCCATTGTTGGTGGCTTTCTTAGGGATGCAACTGAATTTAACCTACAAGTTGATACTTTCTTGCTCAAGCTTCCCTTTCAGGTTCTTTAGTTTCCTTAACTCTAAAAGCACATAAATTTATGGGTTTTGTATGGTTTTTTATGTCCATTCAGCTGGGTTTCAGGGGTTTGCTAGATCAAATCTAATAGATAATGTGCTCATTCGGATAAACTATCACCTAGGATCCAAAGGCTCAGTTACAGTTTGTGTTCCTTGGCCCTGGTGTGGTTTCTTATGCAGAGATTGTGGTCAGTTCTGCTAGAGTTGTTGCTTTTGCATGTTATTTGCTTTCTTTCTTCTTTTTTTTTGTTCTGAATGTCATGTAAGTACAACTTTTTGTGTGTTTAACATCCATTTTCACTAACTTCTTTACTTCTTATGGCTTTTCTTTAGAGGCAATTTTCTTTAAAGTATGTCTAGGTGAATCTGAAGTCCAACTCTTGCAATAGCAAGAAAACGACCCAAAATGACATCCGTCATTCTCGGTTCAGCCCGAAGAAAGCCAGATGGTTTGAGAATTGAGACGTAAGCTGATTATGTTATTCGAGACATAATCTAATAGTATGATATAAGACCTGAGCTCAAATTAATAGTAGGTTAAATTAATCATTCAAAATAAATGATGATGATGATAATGTTCTATATTCGAGACATAAGCCAATTATCTAAGCTCAAGTCTACTAAATGCTTTAATACAATAACTTATGTAGTAAAATAGACAATGATATTGGTTTCATATAACAATTTTAATTAGATAAATCTAGCACATATAGGGATTATGATTTTGTAGGCTTGATTATTGAATAGGTGGAATGAAGGCTGGCTTTATGTATTTTGTTGTCTTTTTAGTGGGTAGAAGGATGATACCTATAGATTATTAAGCCTTTTTTGTTAACTTATTGTTATCATGTAGATTAAAGAGTTCAGTCAAAACGATAACGTTGCTATGCTTGATGAATTCTAGATTATGTGAAACACTTACGGATGCAAATCAAGGGTCTTCTTGGAACAACTAAAGCGTAAGTCTATAATATTCTTCATCTTTCCTACCACTTTTTTTAATCCAAATTGTACAGCTTCCTTTTATTCAATTTTTTTTAACTTATTAAGCCGAGTGTGTTAAATATGTTAGAGAAACTTAGTTTATCACAATGAAATTTCTTCTCATTTAAATAAAGTGATGTAAGAGCCTTTATGCATTTGAGTGCGCTTTGGATGGTTTTTGACCCACTTATTTTTTCAATAATTTATAATATTATATTATTGTTTATTGATTACTGATTGATTGATTGATTATGAGGTTTATGTTTGTAGTAGAATTTTTTTTTCTTTCATAAAATACTAAATTACGTATCTTTTGTCGTGCTTTAGTCATATATTTTTTATGTACACATAATAGAAAGGGTTTGTCCTAAATGGGTTAGTGCTTAGTCATTACACAGGGTATTTTGTGGATGACCAATGACCTTAATGGGTCAAGAGCTTTACAGGAAGTCCAATAATGACCAAATCCCAAACTCGACAAATGCATTTTTTATGACGGAAATGTACAAAAAAAGTACAATAACTAAAAAAGGTGAAGAATGATGTTATATTAATATTTTTGTAAACGAACCTGGTTTAGTCATACTTTTTTTTTTATAAATAAGTTCAGCTCATTACTTATTGGTTAATAAATACTATAAATGGCTTGATTATTATTAATGGATTGTACTGACTTTGTTCTTCTTCATAGGCCTGATTCACCATGACGAATATTTCTCACAAGATCATGTCCATGAAAAAGATCAGCCAATGAAGATTATCGTAGATAGGTAATATTGGCACAATGGTTTTTGGGCCCAAAAACAAACTTTGTCACGTAGACCTGGATTGAACATTTGGGCCTAAAAACAAACTTTGCATGGTTGAAAGGCAATATGTAGTGTAGATTTCATTTCCTTTTCTAAATGATGATTACTAGGTGTTAAGATGAGTGGGTTGGGTAACGGGTCGAACCATGTAATTTTCTAAATTTTTAGAATGGACCGAACTTGCCTGGATGGTTGGGTTGACATGCATTTATTTTTTGTCAATTTCTTAAAATACTTTTTAATAAAAAAAATAACGTGTTATATATGATTTTGAATATTTATTTTTACGCAATCCAAATTTTTCAATAAATCGTTCGAATACGAATACAATTTGGGCTACTTTCAACTTAAAATTTGATCTGTTTGAAATAAATATTAACCCAAATCAACCTCTTCTGGGTCAAAATTGACTCCTATTTTTTTACTAACAAAATTAAAACATTTAACTAAAGCTTCTCATAAGTGTTTGATTCTCTCTATTTGGTGCATATGGCGTTGGCGAAACAACATTATTTTCAGCAAAAGCAAGCACATTTTGGGAGGATTATGGAAGAGATTAAGGTCCTCGGTTATCTGTGAAAAAAAAACAACGCCAAAGCCTCGGACCTAACATGGGATAGGTGGCTGGAATTCGACTTAGAAGGTCTGGGTGTGTAATGTTTGCATTTTTCTTTATGTTTCAGCTGTACTGCTATGCTGGTGTATTGTATCTAGCTAACGGTGTCGGTTTGGTTAGCTTGGATTAGTTTTTAATGGACTTTTGCTTTGTTGGCAGCATAAGGGTTAATACCACACTCTTTCATGATTGATCACATATTTGAGCTTCTGTTTAGTTGTAATTACCAAGGACAATGTTGGGTTTTTCTTCTTGCAGAAGACATGGTGTATATGTGTTTGCTGGTCAACCCTTCATTTGGTGACTGTTTGCCAGAACACTTTACTCTTTTTCATTTTTCATAATTCATGGCTACTCTATAATGATCTCCACACACAATCATAACACCAGTATAACTCATTCTAAGCCATTGATTACTGTATCACCATTGTCTGTCTCACCAACTTCTATCTGTCCCCTGGTCTGCCAATCAGATCTGATTTGCCAAAGCTCGCGACTCTTATGTGATTTCTTTCTCTTTATTTGCCTGTGTGTGATGTGATTAATGGTTATGATTGAACTTCACGAGATTAACTTGATTATTAGTTCTTATTAACCAATGCAACATGCAAATTTTCATTGTGATATTGAACTAAATAGTAAAAAATGAACTACTCTGTTTGTATGAGGCGCTTTTGTTAAGTCCAGTGATTTAGGGTTGAAATGGTTAAATTCCAGAATCATATTTCATATAGATCATATATGTTTATAGCATGTGGATTAGAGAGCATCAATATATAGGGTTTTGAGATCTAACCAGTAATCTAGGGTTTAACATAGGGGATTAAAAATACTATTAACGTTTGGCACTTGATTTAGTTAATCTACAAATGACCATTTTCATTATTTCACTTATGCAATTTCTCATGAGGATCTGAAGGAGTCATACAAGTCAAGAAATTAAATTAATAAACACAAATACCAACTTAAGTGGCCCTGACATACATTATTACTTAAGTGGCCCTGACATACATTATTATTCATATTTCTTAAAATCTAATAAGAAATGTAATTGTTAATTAATTTTTATAACATATTATTTATCGTAATATTCGAACGAACCTGTAATAAAGTATTTACGTATTAAAATATAAATTTTTTGTTGTTTAGCCACCCGTGTATTACACGGGTACTTAGACTAGTAAATGGATAGACCAAAACCATAACAAGTAACATTCTTTAACTACACACAGTTTAAAAACATAACAAGTAAGCCTAACAAACTTTGTTATTGCATTTCATCTTACCCCCTAAATGGATATTCGAAAACAACTTAACTTTACAACCTAATCGTATAAAACACCTCATTATTATTTGTTTTTTTTACTTTAACAATATTATTCTTTCGTTAAGTACAACATTTTTCATACAGTCATTTCTTCGAACACATGGTGTGCATCGTATACTTAATGTCTTCGTGCATGTCAGTGTATTCAAATCACTACCTAAATCTGTTTTTTTCATACCCGAAATCATGTATGCAGTAAATACACTAAGAACCTCATGTATGTTACCTAACTGAATGATGGTAAATCTGTCAATAAAACAAGTTACATTTAGTTTACTGTATTCAGATTTGTATTTTCATTAAATAAATCCAACCAAGAAATCACAGATGAACATCAACATTGAAAAAAATGAATTAGTTTACCTGATTTTCGTAGACTTGTGAACCGTATGATGCACAAATTCAGAATGCAGATGAGAGCAATGTTTGAAACCCTTATTGAAACTAAATGAAATTTTCATCTGATTGAATGATAGATATAAAGGTGATGAAGTATGATGGACAAGCAATTAGTGAATCTTGACTATTTGATATACCTTTCACTATCACAATTTTGATCACAAGATTCCATGCAATCATATTGATTGTTAGCCGTCTTTCTTTGTTTATTTTTTTATTTTATATATTCATATTTGTTTCTGTTTATATAGATATTGTGGGATCAATATTTACAATGAAGTTATTATTTTTTTACCATAATTACATATATCAAATATTATAACATATTTATATACTCTTACAATATTAACAAAGTTTTATTTCTACTAATTGATTTATATATAGTAATTTTTTTAGACAACTAATGCTATTATATCGTTTCTTTGGTTTTACATGTTAATACAGTTTTAACTCCGGCAGTTACACAAGACGAGTGCAGAGAGAGGCGTAAACTACGGAAATTGTATTTGGATAGTAAAAGATCTAACGTATCACACGTGTTACCGGTTTCTAAGACAAAAGAATCGCCGACTTCTAATTCTTCTTCCATTTTATTGCACACCCCCACTACTTCACAAGATGCATATACTATTTCGCCAGGTTTATTTATTTATTTTGTTTAAACTTTTCATAGTTTTTAAAATTGCATACTTAACTATTTTGATACATATATATGTCTAAAATAATTACATATATCAAATATCATAACATATTTATATAATCTTACAATATTAACAAAGTTTTCTTTCTGCTAATTGATTTATATATAGTAATTTTTTTAGACAACTAATGCTATTATATCGTTTCTTTGGTTTTACATGTTAATACAGTTTTAAATCCGGCAGTTACACAAGACGAGTGCAGAGAGAGGCGTAAGCTACGGAAATTGTATTTGGATAGTAAAAGATCTAACGTATCTGACGTGATGTCGTGGTCACAATCAAATTTAATCCAAATACAACTAAATAGTTAGCGGTAAGTGGGTATCGAACACAGGGAGTTTGTGGAAAATGTGTTATTTGAGAGTGTATCTAACTTGACTAAATTAATCTAATTGCAAATAAAATAAGATTCAAGAGTTGATTTGATTGGATTGGTTTTAACACTAAAATTAACTAAATTAGAGACAAATGATCATCTTCAGTTTACGGTTTTGCTTTAACATTTATGCTATCATTCCACTAGAAAGAACTACATAGACATAGTTCATGTGTGATTAGTTGCAGTGATGAAAGGGAACTAAGTACTCAGATTCCTAGAACGTGAGGTTGTTACCCGATGATCAATCAACCCTTACCCAAGCCTAACTATACCCATGATATCTCGATTGCCAACGGCACCAAGAACGTATGGTTTCTAATTAGTTTAGCACAAGAATCAACAGTTTACTAGCAATCAATCACACACCATAACAAGCAATTCAATAAAGAAGAAATTGTTATTCTAGAAATATAAAATTCAAGCATAAAGTCTTACAAAACCTTCCACCAAAGATGATCATAGAGTACTTAGCCACTCATGGCTTGAAACAACATCATCACAAGAGTCTTATTGTTCATCAAGATCAAAGCAACAAAACTAAAGATTAAGATAGTGTTCTTCAAGCTCTAGTCTCCAAAAGTTAGCCAAAATTCGTCCCCAAGTGTTGTGTAACCGAAACATATGATGAGACACACTTAAACCCCATGAAAATGACAATTAAATGCATAAGTTACGATTTTAGATCAGTCGGCTCCGTAAGCTACGCCAGAGGGCCGTAGCTTACGGCGAGCAGCCAAGTCATACGGTCCTTGTCTTCTGTCTTACGGCAAGCAATTCTGAAAACTTGTTTTCAGCATAACTTTTTCGTTTCAACTCCGTTTTCTTCACCGTTTTCGCCTATGTTCTCGTAATTTCGTCCTCTATCATGCTATCCTCTTAATTCTTAAATTCCAAAAATTGATTTTTTATTGATGCTCCAAATTCTTTCCCTTTTATGCTCCATTTGCACCTGCACGTCCAAACAACTAGTAGTTACCAAGTTCAAACAATTAAACGTGTAAAGCATGGGATTTTAATCTTTTTAAGGCACTTAAGGGTTGTCCTACGGACCACCCGTCACATCCCCACACTTACCCGCTACTTGTCCCAAGCAACCCATTCAAAAACCATTTCAAAACCACAAGCGATCAACATGCAAACCAAGCTAAAATGTATCGTCCTTTTACTAACTTTTCGTCATACCACAAGACACACCCCTCACAACAACTCTCGGTGACAAGAAATATTAGCACATTATGCTAAAACACTCAATGCACGTGTGTGATTGTGCGACAATAAGCTTGTATACAAATCAAATCTCCTCCTATCAAATATTTAGCATGCTTATGAATCAAAAGGACATTCGGGTTGTAACGGGGCTATGTGTAAAGGTATGAAATAGTGGGAGTGTGAAAGTAGCTCATTGATTCGACCCGGTTTTTATTTCTACTACTAAACAAAGCAAACATCAACCATATACACAGCTTCATCAACATTCTCAACTACTATTGCAACTAAATACTTCTTTTTTTTTTGTATTTTTCTCATATGTTTCTCTTTTTTTTTTCATAACACATAAAACTCAACAATATATACAAGAACATCAACAATCACAAACTAAATTCCTAAACCGGGTCGTCTCAATAGGTAAAGTTTATAGGAAGTAGGCTTGGGTCACAACCGAATGGTCTAAGGCTCAAACGTGGCTTTCTAAGGACCAAACCCCCACCCCTCACAATACCAAGCTCATATATGTAAAGTATGAGGTCCAACCCACCAATCCCGCACTCTCACACATCTAGACAAGGCTTCCTAAAAGTCCCTTATCATTTTCAAAAGCATGCTAATTCTAGGATTTAACAAGAATTCGTACACAAGTTCTATTAACACACGACACACACCGCCACTCAAACAAAGAAATATCTATAACAATCATATATGGCTCAAATTCTCACCAAGAAAAGACTAGGAATGGGTGTCGGTGTATCAAGT
Organism: Helianthus tuberosus; assembly: GCA_030545235.1. Taxonomy (NCBI): domain Eukaryota; kingdom Viridiplantae; phylum Streptophyta; class Magnoliopsida; order Asterales; family Asteraceae; genus Helianthus; species Helianthus tuberosus. The sequence goes on from CM060408.1 coordinate 112,540,257, forward strand.
GGAACAATATCAAGTTTTCAAATTTTGACAATTTTCGCTTGAGTTTACAAAATTTTTAAATTCTCAAAAATTCCCCCCATCCCCACACTTGGGATACATTGTCCCAATGTATGGTTTTTAGGGAAAGATCGCTTAAACACCAAAAACATCAACTTTGTTGTTTTTTTTATAAACAAAAACAAACTAATAAACTACGATATTTCAAAGCTAAAGAACATGACAAGTCTAAGGAAAAAGTACATTGACCTGGTGAAGTTTGACACAACAGATATTGTAAATGATCCAATTTCCTATCACCACCTTCACACAAATCTCCGCACATCTTCCCCACACTTGAGTGTTGCCATGACCCTGAAACATAGAAAAATAAACACAGCAAGATTAATATAAAACCCCGGGTTGCCTCCCGAGCAGCGCTAAGTTTCAAGTCTTCAGCCAGACCGTGCCACCCCCCATTTATGGTGGCTCAAAGAATCGGTTTCTGCCACTTCCATCACTACATCGTGTCATTTCGTAAAATGCATCCGTCCCGCTTCGATTCGGTGGGTAATCAAATACACTCCTACTTGATCCCGTATGCATGTCTTCACGATTCGGTGTGTGATTTATTTTCATTCTTTGACACACATTTTTTATACAATCACTAGACTCACCACCCTTCCCCTCAATGGACTCATAACTAATCACTCTAGTTTGAACATCAAAGGACAACTTACGGTTCTTTTCGGTCATGGTAATAATCCCGTCTCTACAATTGATTTGAGCATTTACTGTGTATAGAAACGGTCGACCTAAAATTACCCTTTGTTGTGCTGCCATTTTGGTAGAAGCATAATCTAGAAATAGAAAATCCACCGGGTATTCGAATTCTCCCAATCAAATCATAACATTCTTAACTATTCCCCGTGGACGCCTCCAACTTTCATCCGCCAAACTCACCATGGTGTTTGCATCTTGAAGCGGACCGAAATTGTACATGTCATATAGCTCACCCGGTAACACACTCATGCTCGCCCCATAATCCAACAATGCAAGAGGAATTTTTAGTTTCCCCACTCGGATAGGCACGATTGGCGCTCTATACTGTTTATCATTCTCGATTTCGGCATCTTTTTCCAAACCTGCATTCACTTGATACAAAGAAGTTAGCAATGTTTCATTAAATTTAGTACTAGGAACAGTACTTACCACATTGATATTAACACTTTTAATGTTTTTGGGATTTATCACCGTGTCACTTGGTAACTGGCCTTTTGATTTCTTCAATATTGCCACTTCACTTGCAAGTTGATCCATTTGGGTGGTCAAAGTTTGAATCGCTTTATCACGGGCCTCGTCCTTTTGCATCCGAACCTCATCACGTTGATTCATTCGTTGCATTTCAACTTGCATCGCCTTCAACATCTCCATTACTTCGTTTCCACCCGAAGAGCTTTGACCCGTTTGATATTGCCTTTGAAATCCTTGGTTTCCTTGGAAATTCTGGTTAGCTTGATTTGAAGGGTTCCCATACCGAAAGTTTGGGTGGTTTCTCAACCCGGGGTGGTAAGTGTTAGAATTCATATTATAGTTTCTACCACCCCCTCCTTGACCTTGTACCACATTAACTTCTTCATATTGCCCTTCCACCATTCCTTGGCAATTTTCAGCAGCATGACCTATTTCATTGCAAATAGCACAAACATCATAAATTTGATTAGAGGTTTGAACATTACCATCGTCAACCGCATGCACTTGTGTTCGGGTAACGGCCGGTCGTGCTCTCCTTGATTCTTGAGCTTTCCTCTTAGATGTAATTGCCATTTGCTCCAAGAACTCCCAATCGTCATTCTCGTAATTTGTGCCAAAAGACCCATTTGTAATGGACATTAAATCACGAGCATCTTCGGCACTCAACCGCTCATGGAAGGCATTCATCAACTCCCAAAGTTCAATTCCATGATGAGGGCAATTTTTGATCATCATGTTGAAACGCTCAAAGGCTTCATGAAACATTTCGCCTTGTTGTTGTTGAAAACTCCTCAACCCCTTCCTTGCATCATTGGTCTTTTGGGTGGTGTAAAACTCATCTAGGAAAATTTGTTGCATTTCCGCCCAAGTATAAATAGATGCCGAAGGCAAAGTGTAGAACCACTTCTTTGCCTTATCCTCCAAAGAAAATTGAAACGGGACTAACTTGACATCATCGGCCGAAAAACCTTGACTCCCAAGAGTATTGCAAATTGAGTCATAGGCCTCCAAATGGAAATAATGTTCCTCCGTTGCTAAACCCTTATATTTCGGCAAACTTTGTAGTGAATTAGCCCTTACTTCAAAGGTTCTTCCTTGGTTGTTGTGAGGAATAACCACCGGTGAAGGATTATGAGTAATCACCGGCCTAAAATACGATTCAATACCCCTCGCATGTTCTCTAAGATGCCTTCTCGGTACACCAAACCGACCCCTTGGTCTTGGTATATGCCCTTGTGGTGCAAATGGTTGTTAAAATTGTTGTTGTGGCATCGGTGGGTGTTGAATTGGCCTTTGAAATTGTGGTTGTACATTCTGTGGACGAACTTGTTGCAATGGTATTGGGCGTTGCACTGGCGGCCCTTGTGGCCTCGGCCTAATGTGTTGTGGTATGAGTTGTTGTTGTTGTTGCACTCCACCAACACTTGCCATCCCTTGAGATTGGACTTGCACATAACCAAATTCTCCTTGATCTCCATCACCCCCATAAGCATACCCATCTTCATCATAACCCTCAAAATCCTCATATCCCTCATCGTAACCATCTCCCCCTATACCCGAAGATTGCCTAAAGGGAAGAGTCGAGTATTGAAAACCCGACTGGTTCGATGGTCTAAAGGTAGAAGTAGCATGGACAATAGTTGAATTTGGTGCTATGGTATAGTTTGAATATGATTGACCCGCACCTGGGAAGAAATGGGTGAGAGGTGGAATTGTAGTAGAAAGGTTAAAAGTAATGGTTGGTTCTTCTTGAGTGGTAATGGGTTGTGTGGTGTTAGTTGGTGTAACATTATGAAGTAAAGTAGATTCGGTAGTAATGGTTGGGATGGTGGTATTTGGTGGCGGTTGTGTTGATGATGGTATAAAAGGTGGTACAAGTTCACCAGTAGTGGGTAGTGGTGGAGGTGGATCCATGTATCTCAGTGGTGTAATCGGTGTAACTGGTGTTGTTGGTGAACCGCTAATTGTGTTTTCCCTTAACAAAATTCTGTTTGCTCGCAAAGTTCGTTCGATTTCCGGATCAAATGCTAATGGTGAAAGCTTGTGAGAGCTCCTAGTACGCATGCACCTGTCAATACCTGCACACTAACACACCCAGCGTAAACCAGAAAAATAACAAACTAAAAAGGATAGAAAATAACACACGTTGCGCACTACTCCCCGGCAAGGGCGCCAAAATTTGATGTGATGTCGTGGTCACAATCAAATTTAATCCAAATACAACTAAATAGTTAGCGGTAAGTGGGTATCGAACACAGGGAGTTTGTGGAAAATGTGTTATTTGAGAGTGTATCTAACTTGACTAAATTAATCTAATTGCAAATAAAATAAGATTCAAGAGTTGATTTGATTGGATTGGTTTTAACACTAAAATTAACTAATTAAATTGAAAGTGAAAAGATTTGGCTGTAAACAAATTAGAGACAAATGATCATCTTCAGTTTCCGGTTTTGCTTTAACATTTATGCTATCATTCCACTAGAAAGAACTACATAGACATAGTTCATGTGTGATTAGTTGCAGTGATGAAAGGGAACTAAGTACTCAGATTCCTAGAACGTGAGGTTGTTACCCGATGATCAATCAACCTTTACCAAAGCCTAACTATACCCATGATATCTCGATTGCCAACGACACCAAGAACGTATGGTTTCTAATTAGTTTAGCACAAGAATCAACAATTTACTAGCAATCAATCACACACCATAATAAGCAATTCAATAAAGAAGAAATTGTTATTCTAGAAATATATAATTCAAGCATAAAGTCTTACAAAACCTTCCACCAAAGATGATCATAGAGTACTTAGCCACTCATGGCTTGAAACAACATCATCACAAGAGTCTTATTGTTCATCAAGATCAAAGCAACAACACTAAAGATTAAGATAGTGTTCTTCAAGCTCTAGTCTCCAAAAGTTAGCCAAAATTCGTCCCCAAGTGTTGTGTAACCAAAACATATGATGAGACACACTTAAACCCCATGAAAATGACAATTAAATGCATAAGTTACGATTTTAGATCAGTCGGCGCCGTAAGCTACGCCAGAGGGCCGTAGCTTACGGCGAGCAGCCAAGTCATACGGTCCTTGTCTTCTGTCTTACGGCAGGCAATTCTGAAAACTTGTTTTCAGCATAACTTTTTCGTTTCAACTCCGTTTTCTTCACCGTTTTCGCCTACATTCTCGTAATTTCGTCCTCTATCATGCTATCCTCTTAATTCTTAAATTCCAAAAATTGATTTTTTATTGATGCTCCAAATTCTTTCCCTTTTATGCTCCATTTGCACCTGCACGTCCAAACAACTAGTAGTTACCAAGTTCAAACAATTAAACGTGTAAAGCATGGGATTTTAATCTTTTTAAGGCACTTAAGAGTTGTCCTACGGACCACCCGTCACATCCCCACACTTACCCGCTGCTTGTCCCAAGCAACCCATTCAAAAACCATTTCAAAACCACAAGCGATCAACATGCAAACCAAGCTAAAATGTATCGTCCTTTTACTAACTTTTTATCATACCACAAGACACACCCCTCACAACAACTCTCGGTGACAAGAAATATTAGCACATTATGCTAAAACACTGAATGCACGTGTGTGATTGTGCGACAATAAGCTTGTATACAAATCAAATCTCCTCCTATCAAATATTTAGCATGCTTATGAATCAAAAGGACATTCGGGTTGTAACGGGGCTATGTGTAAAGGTATGAAATAGTGGGAGTGTGAAAGTAGCTCATTGATTCGACCCGGTTTTTATTTCTACTACTAAACAAAGCAAACATCAACCATATACACAGCTTCATCAACATTCTCAACTACTATTGCAACTAAATACTTCTTTTTTTTTTGTATTTTTCTCATATGTTTCTCTTTTTTTTTTTCATAACACATAAAACTCAACAATATATACAAGAACATCAACAATCACAAACTAAATTCCTAAACCGGGTCGTCTCAATAGGTAAAGTTTATAGGAAGTAGGCTTGGGTCACAACCGAATGGTCTAAGGCTCAAACGTGGCTTTCTAAGGACCAAACCCCCACCCCTCACAATACCAAGCTCATATATGTAAAGTATGAGGTCCAACCCACCAATCCCGCACTCTCACACATCTAGACAAGGCTTCCTAAAAGTCCCTTATCATTTTCAAAAGCATGCTAATTCTAGGATTTAACAAGAATTCGTACACAAGTTCTATTAACACACGACACACACCGCCAAAAGTTAGCCAAAATTCGTCCCCAAGTGTTGTGTAACCGAAACATATGATGAGACACACTTAAACCCCATGAAAATGACAATTAAATGCATAAGTTACGATTTTAGATCAGTCGGTTCCGTAAGCTACGCCAGAGGGCCGTAGCTTACGGCGAGCAGCCAAGTCATACGGTCCTTGTCTTCTGTCTTACGGCAGGCAATTCTGAAAACTTGTTTTCAGCATAACTTTTTCGTTTCAACTCCGTTTTCTTCACCATTTTCGCCTACGTTCTCGTAATTTCGTCCTCTATCATGCTATCCTCTTAATTCTTCAATTCCAAAAATTGATTTTTTATTGATGCTCCAAATTCTTTCCCTTTTATGCTCCATTTGCACCTGCACGTCCAAACAACTAGTAGTTACCAAGTTCAAACAATTAAACGTATGGGATTTTAATCTTTTTAAGGCACTTAAGGGTTGTCCTACGGACCACCCGTCAGTATCACACGTGTTACCGGTTTCTAAGACAAAAGAATCGTCGACTTCTAATTCGTCTTCCATTTTATTGCACACTCCCACTACTTCACAAGATGCATCTACTATTTCGTCAGGTTTATTTATTTATTTTGTTTAAACTTTTCATATTTTGATACATATATATGTCTAAAACTATATATATACCGTTTTTCTTTTATCAGTTAGTTATCAAAGTTACACTAAAGAGAGACGGAGATTAAGGAGACTTTATTTAGATAGTAAAAAATCTCCTATCTTACGAAGCAAATCCAGGGCTATGAACAGTTTACAATCTTCTTCTAATACAAGATCCTTTCACTGCAACACACAAAATGGTAATTCTATACTTTTGTTTATATTTACAAGTAATATTATACCCCACATTCTAAAGTCATATTTTATTTAGGTTATGTCACATCTGCTTCAAACAACCAAACACCTTCAACAAGTATCCGCCGCTTTTCTATTTCTCCAAACATAACAACAGCGACTACAACTCCTATTTTACGCAAAACGTCTCCAAAGCTATCTCCTGGAAAATCTAAGTTATTAGGCAGACCACGAATTACATCTTCTATTCTAATGGTTGATTTGACTACAGATGCAGCGTTAGATGAAGATCCTTATAAAGGTGTTTCACCAGGTAGTCGCTTAAGTAATATATTTTCGACATTATTTTGTATACCATTGTTTTATATTGAAATACATCGATTAATTTCATTTATTTTATTTCCATGCTAATGTACAGATTACTTAGATCATGGTGACCAGTGTATTACGTGTCAAGTATGCATGGCAAAGTTATGGGATGTAGAAACGGCGAGAGGCAGAACCAATAACGGGAAAACAAGTTATTTTTTATGTTGTGGTTATGCCAAAGTAGAGCTACCCGATTATAAAGATGCACAACCAAATTACTAGAAACTGTTTACATCTTTGGATAATGAAAGCAAGCATTTTTTGAAAAACATTCGCCGTTATAATTCTATGTTCGCATTCACTTCAATGGGTGGTAAGGTCGATCCGAATGTTAATAGAGGTAATGGCCCATTTTGCTACAGGATTAGTAGTGAAAACTATCATAGTATTGGAAGTCTGTTGCCGGAGAATGCCAATAAACCAAAGTTTTGCCAGCTGTACATATACGATACAAAATACGAAGTTTCAAACCGAGAATCGATATTTAGGTAAGTATCGTACAGTATAATTTGTTTCAATTGTTTCTCAATTAATTATTAGTAATTCGTTGATAAAAAATGTGTCAAAACAGTCGATCTAAGGAGTCACCTGCATCCTCTTCTGCTTCTGTTGATCGTCAGTTGATCCAACATATCAAGTCTGTGTTAGACTCCGATAATGTATTGGTTAAAGTTTACAGGATGGTCAGAGATTGTTTTCATGATGATCCGCAGCTTAGTCTTAAGGTACGTCTTATTGGAAAAAGTGTTGGTGCACACATCTGTCGTCTTCATCTTATATCGAGTCTCTGGTTGCGTTGCAGATCTGAAATTGTAATTTGTCTGATAGCTTGAGATGTCTGATAGCTTGAACATTTATGATAGCTTGAACATGTCTGATAGCTTGAACATTTATGATAGCTTGAACATGTCTGATAGCTTGAACATGTGTGTGTAATTTCAAGCTAACAAGCATGTAGTATAAATAGATGTCATGAGTTGTCATTTGAAGCGAACAGACTAGAGAACAGGAATTGATACCGAGGTGCTGCCGGTATTCCTTGTGATTGTAATCGATAGTAAATCAATACACAAGACGTTTATAGTGATATTCAAGCTGTTTTTACATCCGTTTCTTAGTTTCCGCCTCTGAAACGGACTAGAGCTCTTCCGAACGACTCATTCAGGTCGAGACACGATCCTACAATTGGTATCAGAGCTCAGGACGAGGAGTTCTTGCCATATTCAGCTTGAAAATCTGTTTTCTACACCTTCTTTCACAAAATAAAAAATTTTTTACCGTTAAAATCGGCTCAAACTTTTACATCTTGTGCGTAATCATGATTTAACGAATCCTAGAAAGTTTCAGCACTAAAATCAACTTAAAAACGGGTTAAAATCATCTGATTGCTTGAAATTTTGTTCGATTTGCTGATGTCATCTGCTTGATCGCTTGAAACTGCTGCTCGCTTGAGTTTTCACCGTATGATAGCTTGAAATTGACTGGTCGCTTGAAAAATCAACCTTGTTAGCTTGAAAATACATCGTCTGATCGCTTGAGTTTACACCCTGGTCGCTTGAAAAACTACACTTTGTTCGCTTGAAATCATTGACAGATTGAAAACACGTCTCGGTTATTGTGAATCATTCTAATCAAAGTTGTCAGTAAATTGGGAATAGAAATCACATGTTTGTATCAGTTTGAAAGTGTTTCTCGTGTTTGTCAATTCATGATTTAACAAGACAACAGCATGTGGTAATATGAGTGTGCATGTGAATGTTTTGAGAGGTCCAATTAAATCAATCGGTGCATCATAGGGTGTCAGCAAACATTGAAAGTAATCAACAGTTGTCAGACAGTTAAAAATTTGTTTTGTTCCATATTTGTGTCAGCCCATGTGATTGTGTTTAGTGTTCAAAGCTCTCGGCCCAAGATCCAAGAAAGTTATATTGATAAAATGTTTGTCTGCCATGTGACCTGAACTAAATGGAGTTGTCCGCTCACTTTACATGTTGAGGCCCAATCATAGTTAATTTTGAACATTTAAAGTTGCTGAGAAGTTTAAATTGTATACATATATCTTCGGTTCACTAAAGTCAAGTTTGGTGAGATCTTTAAGTGTGCTGTCAGCCCAAGTAATTCAACGGCCCAAATTTCAACATTATAAAGTCCTCGGCTCAATCATCATTGTGTATTGTCAGCCCAAGCCCATTCATTCAGTTTGCGGAATACATTAAACGAGTCCAAAATTTTTCGAGACGAGTCCTAGATCGATTCAATCATCACATACTTTTACGTATTCAGTTCATTTAAAAACTAATTGTTTGTTTGTTTTCATTCAGGTGTTTCCCAAAGTATATCAAATTTTCCGAAGACATGGAAGAGGAATTTTACAATGCTTTTGCAACACCGGTTGCTCCCGTTACTGCTACTGAAAATTTATATAGTGAAAATGAAACGGGGACTCATCAAAAGCCGCCAAAGCTCATGTATATTGAAGATTTTCAGGGTTGGAAAAACCGTTTTGAGAATTGGGTTCAGGCTTACAGATTCGATGCTTGGTGTTCTTTACTGAAAGATTACGAGAAACCAAAGAATGAACGTGGGTTGGAAAAGGGTTTCAATGATTTTACTGAAGCTGATAAGTTGAAATACACTAGTGAGAAGATGATGATCAGCATTTTACAGCAAGCAGTTAAAGAAGACATTTTTGTCTTACTTCAACATAATGGAACTGCTAGATCAATCTGGGAAGCTTTACTTCAGAAATTTCAAGGGAGTGCTGATATGATCAAAAACAAAAAGGCCTTATTGAAGAAGTCGTTTGACATATTTACTGCATTTGATCATGAAACCACAAAGGAAACAATAGATAGATACTGTCATCTGGTTCTAAAAATGAAAAGATTGGATATTCAGAAAGATGATGATGAGTGGGTTGATAAGTTAGCAGAGGCATTAACCCAACAGAAGTGGGGAACTTATCTGATGATTGTGAAACTCATGAGGAAGACTGAGAGTATGAATTTGGCACAGTTTATTCAGAAGATTGAGGAACAAGAGCTGGATATTCAAAAGACTGCTATAATGACGAATCCAAATGCAAAACAAGATGTCAGTTTGTATTACAGAGGTAACAAGTTTGAGGCCACTCCCAGCCATAGTTCAAAGATTCAAACTGGTTTTAGTGCTGACAGCTCATCTGGAACAAAGATTAGTAATGCGACTCAAAGTGGTGGATTTTCTTCATCATTTTCAAGTTTTGATCCAAATAGCGCAACATCAACTTCTTAACGACAAAATTCAACACATCTTCAGTGCAATGTTACATTAAACATTCAAAATGGTCAGAATTTGTCTCCAGAAGTTGCCAAGCAGCACATGGCATCACTGGTTACTATGTTAGAATCTTACGAAAGTTTGATTGATGGGAAGATTGGCAATCCGATGCTTACCAAAGAAGATTATGACCAAATTGATGCTGAAGAACTTGAAGTGATGGATATCAAATGGTGCTTAGCAAGTGCTTGGAGGAGAGCTGAAAAGTTTCAAGAGATTACTGGTAGGGATGAATTTCGAGGAATGGCTACCTCTCCATTGGGATTTGATAAATCAAAGGTTACCTGTTTCCGTTGTAAAGGAAAAGGTCATTTTAAACGAGAGTGTAAAAGTAAAGAATCTACCGGGAATCAAGATAGAAATAATTATTATCAGAAATCAATCATCCATTAGACTGCTCAACAACCTCAAATTGCACATGCTCATGCTACTGATAATGGAAAGAAGAAAGCTTTACTGATTCATCAAGATGATGAAAAGGTTGCAGAGGGATTTAGTTGGGATAAATACATTCCATCTGATTCAGCCTTTGTTGCTAGAATACTAGATGAAGAGGCTAGTGAGAAAAGAATCCCGATATTTCCTGATCTTGGAAGCGATGTGGATACCGATGATGAGGAAGAACATCTCAACAAAGCTAGAAAAGGCATTGATCTAACTAGTTTTAATTTGTTTTTTGCAGATAAAATGGAAATGTTGTACCAGAAGAAGATGGAAAGATTGAGGAAAGAGCTGGAAGCAGCAAAATTGCAAGCTGCTGAAAAGACAGAAGCAGGAGAAGAAATTGTCGAAGTAGAGAAAGAAACTGATAAGATTGTTGAGATCGAAAAGATTGTTGAAATTGAAAAACTTGTCGAAGTTGAAAAGATTGTTGAGATTGAGAAAATCGTTGAAGTTGAAAAGATAGTTGAAGTTGAAAAGTTAGTTGAAAAACTTGTTGAAGTCGAAAAGGTTGTTGAAATTGAAAAGATTGTTGAAAAGGTGGTTGAGATCACTAAACCTTGTGAGAAATGTTCTGAATTCTGCAAAGTTTGTGAAGAAAAAGATAAGAAGATTGCTGAATTAGAGAAGATTAAAGAAGATTTATTGTCCGATGTGAAGTATGTGAAGGAATCTTATGATGTACTGAACAGAACAGTTGATGGTTTGAAGAAGACAAATTCAGAAACCGAAAAAGCAATGGATAAAATGAGTGCAACTTTAATGACAAAGCAGAGCGTCATCAATGATTATATTGAAGATTGTGCCAATCTGAAGAAGGAACTGGAACTTGAGAAGATTGAGAGTGAAAGGATTAAACGATTATTGTTGAGTTACACTACTTGTGATTATTTGATTGATCGTGTTTATCCTACTGTTGCAGGTCTTGAGGCATTCAAGGAGAAAAAGACTGAAGATACTAATACTGGAGGAAGTTCAGAGGATGAACAGAAGAAACCGTTCTGGAAGCAGTCAAATCAAGAGTTTATTGCTGAAGTAAAGAAGAATGTGAGAAAATTTGCTTCAAGAGTTAACAGAAGAACCTGTTTCAAATGCCAAGAAGTTGGACATATAGCTTGGAATTGCTCCAAGACCAACTACCAAAAACAGGAAGTTTCTTCTAACTTTGCTCTGAGAAAGACTTGTGTTGATAAGAAAGAACAACCTGTGAAAAATGTTAAGAAGTTTGAAAATTCTACTTCTGAGGAAGGAGAAAGTTCAAAACGGTTTTACAAAAGAAGAGGTGATTTGAGTAAACAAAAATGGGTTGTTAAATCTGAGGGTAATTCTGACAATGAATCTGATTCCATAAAATCAGAGGAGTCATGTGTTGAGAAAAAGATTGATAATTCCGTTCCTGAGTTGAACGAGGAAAACTTTCCGTCATTAACAAAAGATTATTTGAAATCAAAAGGTAGGGTTGAGATTTCAGATCAATTCTTTGATGATAAGAAAGAATTTGATGCTGAAAAGGTGTTTAATGGAAATGTTAAACATATTTTTGGTAAGATGGTTGCAGGAAAAGTAAAAGGTGCTAAAGAATTCTACAAATCTAAGTGCTGGTGGGACAGATGTGTTCCAGAATCTCCCAAGGATGGTCAGTCTTAGGGGAAAGTATTTCCAAACTAAAAATCTGACTTGCCGGAGCTCCCAGGTTGGTAAGAGTGGAGCAGGAATCGGCATTTTTCTTAGCAATTGATCCTACATGTGGTAAAGTTGGTAAAGTACAGGTGGTATATTTAAATTGTTATATTTTGATGTGCAAGTGGTTATGATTGTTAAGTGAACCTGCTAGTGGTTGTTGAAGGTTTTCATTGATAAGTGGTTAATCAAGGTCATTAAGTTGAACTTGATTGGACCATACTTACAAGTGATGAACAATGTGATAAACCCCTAACCTACAAATGGTCTCTTAAAATCAACAAAACTAATTTTCCGGAAAAAACCATTTGATTAAAACAAACTTAAGTGTTTTGAGATCACAATGGGAAAATAGTTTGTTGTGAGGGGGAGTTCTGATTGTTTATGCCAAGTGGATGGCGAATTGAAGTGATTCGATATCAGTTGTCATGTTTCTTGTACAGTTTGTTTTCAAATTTCCTAAAATGTGTTTGCATTTTAGGGGGAGTAAAAATTTTCAGAAAATCCAAAAACATTTGAAAATTTGAAAAAGCCAAAAACATGATAAAATGAAAATGAGTTTTGTTGTACAAAAGAGGAAATGATAGTACATCAGTGGACTATCACAGCATGCTAAAGAAATGTAAAATTTAAAAAGTGATAAACAATCTCACTGCGGATATGCCAGTAGGTTTTTGCACATTTAGTAGATTGTGACGAGATATAAACCTAAATTCAAACTTGCTTATATCGTGGGGAAACATCTCTCGGATATATGGGTAACCCCCGAAATCTCGTTTGAAAGGTCTCATAATCTGATATACTAGGTCTTTATACTCAATGATGTCTGGGGTATTATTCCGGGACTTCTGCTGAACGGTAGTTCTGACCTAGTCCTTGGATATTATTTTTCTCAAATGCTTGAAACATAGCATAAACCCTCAGCATGCAGATGAAACAATAAAATTGATAGTCGCTGCTGTTGTAGCTTAAAGATTCTCTAAAGGGGACATACCGTAAAGTCGAAGCTGATATCTCTCTGCGTATACGGAAGTATCGACCTGAGATCCCTTAGCCCTCGCATTACCTAATTTATGTACAGATATCATTGTAGTATACTCACCTGTAAGACTGAATATTGGGATCTGGATACGGGAGTATATTCAAGTGGTGGGACACGCGATTGAGTTTAAGTTCCTAAAACATTAATATCGTATCTCAAAACAGTTGAATTTTGTGTGAAAATTTAAGTGGACCAATATACTGACAATCTAAGTGAATCGTTTAGAACTTAAAATGTTTAAAGCTTAACGGTGTTGGTGTTTTGTCTCAAAAACTGATATGATCCTCTTACACTAACTCACAAAAATATTGTCTGTAAATATTTCTTTATTGCATTACATTTCTTTATATTAAAAAAATCCAAAAAGAGTTTCAGTGTGTTTTAGCATAAATTTTTTTGAAAAATCCAAAAAGATTTTCGACAACTGGTGTTGAAGAGCTAATTTTCAAAATTCCGAGTGCTAAACATGATGAACAGATGGTTTGGGAGAGTGTGTTGTTTTGAATATAAAAATGATATATTTTCAAGTGGTTCATCAAAAGATTAACATTGAAAAATCATTCTTTGATTGTTTAATTCCTGCAAGTGATTCATTAGATGGTGAGATTGTTTTACAAGTTATCATCAGAAAATTTATTTTTGGGTAGAGAATGTGCAGGTTATTTGAATGATAGAAAGTCAGGTTCTGATACCTGAGGAATGTGTGATTTCAACATGCCAGACTGCGATCCCAACATATCGAAAGGGGGAGTCTGAAGACATCAGGGAGATTGTTCGTGGAGAGTTTGTTTGATGCTGAAGAGGAGAAGAGAAAGTTAGAGGATGCTTACATTGTGAGATATTTTAGAGAGCATTCAGACTGATAAAGACTGAAGATGCGAAGACTCGACACTTAAGACTCGTCAACATCTGAGGGGGAGTCTGTTGGTGCACACATCTGTCGTCTTCGTCTTATATCGAGTCTCTGGTTGCGTTGCAGATCTGAAATTGTAATTTGTCTGTTAGCTTGAGATGTCTGATAGCTTGAACATGCCTGATAGCTTGAACATGTCTGATAGCTTGAACATGTCTGATAGCTTGAACATGTCTGATAGCTTGAACATGTCTGATAGCTTGAACATGTCTGATAGCTTGAACATGTCTGATAGCTTGAACATGTGTGTGTAATTTCAAGCTAACAAGCATGTAGTATAAATAGATGTCATGAGTTGTCATTTGAAGCGAACATACTAGAGAACAGGAATTGATACCGAGGTGCTGCCGGTATTCCTTGTGATTGTAATCGATAGTAAATCAATACACAAGACGTTTATAGTGATATTCAAGCTGTTTTTACATCCGTTTCTTAGTTTCCGCCTCTGAAACGAACTAGAGCTCTTCCGAACGACTCATTCAGGTCGAGACACGATCCTACAAAAGGGACAAGGATGGTCGAATGTATAACTTACCAACATGTGGCGAGGTTGCTGCTCTAATTGTTGAAGATGTTGAAAACGCAATTGAGAACAGAGATATTGTTGTTGAAACTAAATCAGGGACTCTTCAACGAATAAGTGAATTACATCCTTCTTACCTTGCTCTACAATACCCAATTCTCTTCCCATATGGAGATGATGGTTACAGAGTTAACATCCCTCATAGAGGTGTCATAGATGTAACCAACAAGAAGCGTCCAAATTGTACGATGAGAGAGTTCTTTTCGTATCGTATTCAAGATAGGCTAAACCAATTTTCGCTGATTCTAAATTCAAGGAGACTTTTTCAACAATTTTTGGTTGATGCTTATACGATGATTGAGAGCGAGAGACTTAACTACATACGTTTTCAACAAAAAAATCTAAGATCTGATACCTATGAAAGTCTCCGGAAATTGAGAAATAATGGTCAGCAAGATATATCTAATGTTGGTACACCTCTTATATTGCCTTCTTCGTTTACCGGTGGAGCTAGATATATGATGCAAAACTATTTAGATGCGATGGCTTTATGTAAATGGTTCGGTTATCCTGATTTTTTTATAACCATTACATGCAATCCCAAGTGGCCAGAGGTAAAACGGGTTCTTAAAGACACCACTCTCAATCCAGAAGATAGGCCTAATATCCTATCAAGGTTATTTAAAGTGAAGATGGATGCAATTTGTAAAGATTTAAAGGAATGTCATATGTTGGGAAACGCAGCAGCAAGTATGTAATGCGATCTTTTTTTTAAATATATTTGTTACATTTTCATTTATTGTTTTTAAATAATTTTAATGCAGTTATTTATACAATTGAGTTTAAAAAACGTGGCTTGCCTCATGCGCATTTGTGCTTATTCATGGAACCTAAAGCTAAACTTCCCACTGTTGACCAAGCTAATCCGTTCATATGTGCCGAAATTCCAAACAGAGATGATGACCCAGAGTTGTATACGCTTGTGAAGGATTTTATGATTCATGGACCGTGTGGTAATGCTAATATGAACTGCCCATGTATGGTTGATAAACAGTGTTCAAAAGGTTTTCCAAAAAGATTTCAAGATACTACCACAATTGACGGCAATGGTTTCCCATTATACAGAAGGAGAGATGATGGAGCAACAGTTGTCAAAAACCGGATCGAGTTAGATAATAGAAGTGTTGTACCATACAACAAAAAGTTATTGAAAAAGTATCAGGCACATATAAACGTTGAGTGGTGCAACCAAGCTGGGTCAATTAAGTATTTGTTTAAGTATATCAACAAAGGTCCTGATAGAGCAACAGTTGTTGTTTTACATAGCGATAATCAGAATGAACAACATGAAAAAGATGAGATTAAAGAGTATTATGACTGTCGGTATATCTCAGCATGTGAGGCATCATGGAGGATATTTAGTTACGATGTAAATTACAGATATCCTTCTGTTATCAGGCTTCCATTCCATCTTCCAGGGCTACAACCGGTTGTCTTTGGACCAGACGAAGACATCAATTCTGTTCTTAACAGGCCATCTGTCAAGTGTTCCATGTTTCTGTCTTGGATGGAACGGAACAAAGACCCTGATGACCATTTGGCGCGTACACTAACTAATGTTCAGTTTCCAACTTGGTATGTATGGAAGATTGAAAACCGTTGTTGGCAACCTCGGAAGAAAGGTAACTCAATTGGCAGAATTCATAATGTTGCTCCCTCTCTTGGAGAAGCTTATTTTTTAAGAATCTTGCTCAATAAAGTAAAAGGACCTAAGTCATATGACGATATCAAAACTGTTAATGGTCATGTACATGATACATTTAGAGATGCGTGTTTTGCACTTGGTCTTTTAGATGATGACAAAGAGTACATCGAAGCAATTAAAGAAGCAAACGAAACAGCAACAGCTTCTTATGTACGAAATTTATTTGGCATGATGCTATTGTCCAATACTATGTCCAGACCGGAGATCGTATGGAAAATCACGTGGAAATACATGACAGATGATTTCATCTACAGATATAGTAAATTACATCGTGTTGAAGGTACATTATGAAACTTTGTCATCATTTTGCTTTTTCAGTTTTTTTCATACATGGTTTACATAAAATTTCATACTCATTGTATCTGTATTTGAACATGGAATAGGTTTATCAATTCCAGACGACGAACTTAAAAATTACGCTTTGTTGGAAATTGAAAAGTTTTTAGGTATGAATAGCTCATCGCTACGGAACTTCTCAACAATGCCTTTTCCAGATTCTTCTTCGTTATCTGATCTCAACAATCGTCTGATTAACGAGGAGCGTACTTACGACGTATTAAGTCTCGCAGAGGAATATCTTAATCTGTTTAATATGTTAACTGATGAACAAAGGTCGGTGTTTAAAGAGATAATGAAATCTGTTGATGGTAACACTGGAGGGATGTTTTTGTTTACGGATATGGTGGCACCGGGAAAACCTTTTTATGGAAGACGTTGTCTGCGGCACTTCGATTAAAAAGAGAAATTGTATTAAATGTTGCTTCGAGTGGAATTACATCACTGTTATTGACAGGCGGCATGACTGCACACTCCAGATTTCGTATTCCTTTGAATCTTAATGAGGATTCGGTATGTCATATAAAAGCAGATAGTGATGTCGCTAAATTGTTGCATCAGACCAAACTTATTATATGGGATGAAGCACCTATGGTCCATAAACATGCGTTTGAAGCCTTGGACCGGACAATGAATGACATTTTCAATTTTGACACCTCAAGAAATTCTGAAATCTCATTTGGTGGTAAGGTTATTGTTTTTGGTGGAGATTTTAGACAAGTCCTTCCCGTGGTTTGAAATGGTGGAAGACAAGAGACAGTGAACGCATCATTAAGTTCGTCTTATTTGTGGAGTAAATGTAAGGTGCTGACGTTGTCAAGGAATATGAGGTTAACCGTTGGAAGATCTCCATCCGAGATTGAGGAAATAAATAGTTTTGCTAAGTGGCTTTTGGATATAGGAGAGGGAAATGTTGGTGGTCCTAATGATGGAGAAGCGACAATTGAAGTGCCATCTAATCTTATAATTAATGATACTTCCGATCCCATTTCCAGCCTGATCGAATTTGTATTTCCTTCGATTCTTGAGAACTTTGGCAGTCCTAATTATTTTAGTGATAGGGCTATACTTGCGCCTAAGAATGAGGTTGTTAACGAGATTAATGATAGGCTGTTAGCGTTGTTTCCCGGTGAAGAAAGAGAGTATCTAAGCTCTGTCCGTCTTTGTGCAAGTGAAAATGTTAGTTCAATACAAGAAAGATTATACACACCGGATGTTCTCAATGGTCTTAAAGTTTCAGGCTTACCAAATCACAGGTTAGTGCTAAAAGTTGGTGTGCCAGTCATGTTGTTACGTAACATTGACCAAAAAAATG
This sequence comes from Helianthus tuberosus, assembly GCA_030545235.1. Taxonomy (NCBI): domain Eukaryota; kingdom Viridiplantae; phylum Streptophyta; class Magnoliopsida; order Asterales; family Asteraceae; genus Helianthus; species Helianthus tuberosus. The sequence continues at coordinate 112,558,236 of CM060408.1, forward strand.
GTTTGTGCAATGGGACAAGGTTGAAGGTTACAAAGTTGTATAACCGAGTAATAGAGGCTGAAATAATATCTGGAGCTAATATTGGTACTCGAACCTATATTCCCAGAATTAGTTTAGTACCTTCAGACAAGAAGATTCCGTTTTCATTTCAAAGAAGGCAATTTCCGGTGGTTGTTTGCTTTGCCATGACAATTAATAAAAGCCAAGGCCAATCACTTTCTAGAGTTGTTCTGTACCTGAGACAACCGGTTTTCACGCATGGTCAGTTGTATGTCGCGTTATCGAGAGTTAAAACAAGAGACGGTGTTAAACTGCTAATACTGGACAAATATGGGAAGCCTACAAATAAAACAACTAACGTTGTGTATAAAGAAGTCTTCAATGACTTATGATTTTTCATTAATACTTAATATGTATATTTTAAACATGATTATTTACTGAGTGTTAAGTTTCATAATAAAGAATTTGAAAATAATAACATTTTTTGCCATTTGTTGTCTTATTACTCCTGTTATTTCCAATAGTTGTAACAATTTATATATATATATATATATAGTGGAGAGTTCAAATGAGAAAAATTCTTTATAAGAAGAAAAAAGAAGAAATTTCAACAAATAGAAATGCTTCATTAGACTTCATTTAATATTTGTACTTAATGTAACTATAAGGGTATATTGGTAAACTTACATACATCATTAATTGGTAGTTTCATCTTTAATAACTAACTATATTAAATTTGTAACTTATTTTTAAGATGTATATTTTTCTCAAAAAATAAAAATAAAAATTCATTTATAGTGTAGGATAAATACGAGGCGTGTAGGATAAATTACGAGTTGTGTAGGATAAATTTCAATATGTGTAGGATAAATTTCGAAATGTGTAGGATAACTTTTGATGTGTGCAGGCAAATTTTTTTAGTGTGGAGGATGATAGTCTTAATGACTAATTAATTAGTCAAACATAATAATAAATGAGATGAGAAAAAACTAGTTAGTGTTTTACCATTGTACCCTTTTGTTCTTTTTATTCTTAATAAAATTTTCTTCTCAAATGAACATTCCCATATATATATATATATATATATACACGGTTTCCTCTTTCATAACTTTATCTTCATCCTCACATCTCTTTATTCTTTTGAAATCCATTTAAAAAAAACCACGCCACTCTTTCCTATTTTTTCTTCCAAGTTATCATTGCATCTCTCCAATCTATACATAATCACATCAGTCATTCCAAAATTACGAAGATCGGTGTTTTAAAAATATTTAAAATGATTAAATTTTGGGATTTTCCTACCGTCATTCATCCTTACTCACTCAATCGGTTATCTTTCTACCATTGACTTCATCATCTTCGCATTTTTCTTCGTCGTTTTTGGTTCAGGTAAGTTTGTTAATGCTTCGATTTGTATTTTTTTGAACCTATGATTGTTGATTTAGTAACTGATTTTAACTTATTTCCGGTTAATTGTATGAACCCTAACCTCTTTGGTACTTGATTTTTTAGGTGATAATGTTTATTGTCATTTTGTATTCATTTATTGTAGTTGTTTTAGTCAAATTTTGGAACCGATTGCTATCATTATGTTTTTGTATGTCCATTATTAAAACCGAAATCTTCGCCATTAATTTCTGTTGATATGCTGATCTTTAATGTTATTTTTGTTTAAATTGTTGTATTCTTATGATAATGTTATTTTCCGGGTGATTTTTTGAAACTGTTTTTTATATTGAAAGACTTAATTGTTGTGTTCTTGAACAATAAATTAACCATAACATGTATCTTTCTATTTTTCTATACCTGGTGTTATAAAAGTTTTGTTGATGATGTTTTTTTTCCCAATTAGGATAATATCTTTGTATACTCTGCATTTGGTTGTATTGATTGAATTTTATTACCTGTTTTTGCAACCACTTAAGTCTTTTAACATTTGTCAGTGGATCTGTTAAAAGTATACTTTATGATTACTTGACGTTTTAAACATTGTATTAGATCAGTTAATGTTATGTCTATTAGAATAAAGGAACTTTTACTATACAAAAGGGGCTGCAATGCTTTAATAAATTTGCAATTTTTGGAATACTTTTCAAGATCAACCCTTTATATCATTTTTTGGCCTTTTTATATTAGTTGGTGGTGGATTTATAACCTTATTCTATTTATATTAATGTTCTTTACAGATATGGATCGTGGTTTTATTGTTTACATCGAGGACAAGAAATTAGAAGAACAGCTAATACGTTTGTTTATAACGTGTTATATATTATTATATTGTTAAGTAACAACCTAACTGTTAAGAAATGTGTAATTAGCATTTTATCGTGTTTTTATTATTTAATCACTTAAATGATGTTTGCAGCCTTTACCAGCTTGGTATAACAAGCTAAATGACTTAGATGGATATCCCGTTGGAACTGTTTTGTTAATCACTGATGATAAAGCAATATTTGATGTTAAAATCAAGGAGTCTACAGACGGTTATTGTGTGTCAAACGGTTGGTCGACTCTTATAAATGTTCTTGAAGTAGACAATGGAGACTATGTTGTATTTGAACTTATGGATGCATTGACGTTTAGAATAACTCATTTTAAGAGTTATCCACACCCGGTTCAAGGTTCAAAGTTCCACATTGTTATATAAAACCCCGAGAGCCGAAATCTGGTATGTTTTAAACAATTTTTGTTATGTTCAGTAAAGATTTACATTTTGTACTTATTCAATGTTTTTTCAATCAACTGCAGTGGTTACCCAGAGACTTCATGCAAGAGCATTTCAATGGTGATAATCTGTTTGACAATTTTGTTATTGTTTTTGACAAAAACCACACGTGGACTGTTAGTATGAGAAGATTCTGGGATATAAACCATTTCTTTGTTGATTTTACTCAAGTTTCCAATGATCTATGTTTAATAACTGGCGATGTTATAGTTTTTGAGTTGGTTGATGATTATGTCTTTAGGATTAAATTGTTCCATACTAATGGTCTTCAGTCGCTTAGTCCCGACCTTGCCGTACCAGTGGTGGAATCCATTAAGAAGGAGGTGCAAAATTTTGTTTTAGACCGAGGATTTTATATTGTTATTGCGGACTCCTAAAAAACCGAACAGGTAATGGTTTTATAATGACCTGGTATTTTTTAATCTGTCCAGCGTATGAGCATCAACTAATGTAATCCCTGTTTGTAATTTACAGTCTCTTCCTTTATGGTATAATAAGTTTGACAACTTGAAGGGATATCCGATTGGTTCTGTAGTTATCACAAATGAAGAGGGCAATGAGTGGACTGTTTTGGTGAAATCTACTGCCACTGGGTATTGTTTCTCGAATGGTTGGTCTGCTATGGTTCGTGATGTTGGTCTAGATGATAAAGATGTTATTGTTTTCCATGTTGTTGATGCTCAGATGCTAAAGTTCACTCATTTTAAGGCTGATTGTCTTTCATGTGTTAAGAACAAGTTTTTTGTAGAGATGTTATTCCCTGAGAACGCTAACTTGGTAATTTATACTTTACTACTTAGGATGAAGAACCAACTGACCTTTTTATTGACGATTGCATTTATTCTTTATTTAGTGGTTGTCGAAAGAGTTTATGAACAGGTATTTCAAAACGGACACATTGGACGATAACTTTTCAATTCGTTTTGGAAGTTCATACATGTGGAGTGTCAAAGTGAATAGGCTTTGGGGATCCAACTACTTCATTCAAGATTTCTCACAAATCACCAAAGATCTTCATCTCATATCAGGTGATGTAATCTTTTTTGAGTTGGTTGCGAGACGTATTTTCAACATTCTGCTTTTCCGTCCTAATGGAATACAGTTTGTTTTTCCTGAGTTTGCGAATAGTATTGGTGTTGAAGAAAAGGAAGACACAGAACAAATGGATGTTAGTGAAGATTACATATTAGACGGGGGAAATCAAGACATGGAAGATGACATTGTAGACGTTGTACATGATGTGCCAGTCATTGAAGCTGATCCTGTCTTGGAACCAGGCTTTGTTGACGTTCCACAGATTCCTGCCGGTGTTCATCAACCCAACGTATACGAACTAAGATGGTGTCTATCTTTTCGTTTTGTAAGTTTTTCATACTTTAAATGCTTTATTTTAATATTATGTAACGCTTTCAAGTTTGTATTTTTTTATTATTTTTTAAATTTGTTTATTTTTTCGGACTTTAATGCAGCGGATCCCAAAGGACTTTGCAGCAAATGTAGATTTCTCTGTCCTTGATGTCATGGTCGTTCAAACTGAAGACGGTTTTTCAATGACACTCGAGATCCGGCAGGAAACGGCACGTGGGATACCTCGGTATGCTTTCAGAGGATGGCGGAACTTCATGCTACAGGCTGGGTTGGAAAATGGAGCTGAGTTTTTGCTGCAATATTATAGGGATCAAAACACGTTGCGAATTCTTAATCCGGACCCCTAAGCGATGTATGTATTGAAAGATGTCGTCAGAAGTAAACAATTAATATCGTTACCAACCATGTCGTATGTGTGGTAACAGTTTTGGAGCAATTATTACTATATATGTTTTGTTTACCAAAATTTAATGTCTAACGAACATTATGTCGATGTACTTTTGGGACGTGATAAAGTGTCTCAAAATATTAGGTTTAACAATCAAAGTTTAACGGTTCTACGTTTAAATTATTTTATGTGTTTAGTTGGTGTTAAGCCACCCGCGAAGCTCGCGGGTTCTTAGGCTAGTTATTTAATATTCAATATATTACATCACATATTTAGAATTAAACTCCACTTCATTCTAAATACTAGGTATGTTTTTTTACTCTTCACATGCTATGCATATTATCTATGTCACATAGAAAATATCATGTATTTTTAGATAAGTTAGATATATGTGTTTTAAAACAAGGTAAACTCTTAACATACATATTTTTTCCTATTGTAACTAAGATGTAGAGGTCTGTGAAAGGTATCTTCACATTCGGAATGTCATAACTTTTTTTTTAAATTTAGATTTACTTAGTTGTCGTATGGTGTCTCATGTCTTCATTTTTATTTTTTTCACTTAGGTATATGTTTCATTGGTTCAATTGTACATGTAAAGTATTAAACTATACATAGTATTTTCTCAACTATAGTAATAAAATCAGACACGTTACCTTTGAACAAGAAAATGTCGCAATAAATATTAGTAGTGGTACAAAATTTTAAGTTCCTATGACAAATCTTAAAACAAATAACATATCATATTATTATGAATGGCTATACAAACTTCAATATTTATTTCGTATTTGGTCCGCAAATTACTCAACATATTTTTTTTTTATCTCATATTATAATTATGATTCACCCCGTGTATTACACGGGGCAATAACCTAGTCTAACTTATAATAAAACACTCCAAATAATAATGACACATGACATTCTCTCCTTCAACATTATAAATTTTATTTATAATTATTTAATAAATTTCTTTTAATATTAATAGCTAATATATAGATATCATTTATTTTTATCCTTATCTTTATCTAAGATTAATAAATAAATTTAATTTTGCAATTTAGACCCTTTGTTTTTAGTTTTAACCCAAAATTTTTCATCTTTTGCAATTTAATACCAACCCTTTTTTATTTTCAATTTTAGTCCACCGTACTTATCATCTTTACCAAGTTTTTCACTTCGTTCTAAATTTTGTGAGTTAATGCACCGCAACGTGCGTGTGGGGTTCAACATTTTTTTCGTATATTTTTTCCCGTTTGATTGGCCCATCGCAATACATCTATTTTTCTCCGTTTAACATGTTCGACCAACGCGCGGGTCCTGGATTGACTTAGTTATTTTTTTCTATGTTTTACGTTTCGGTTTAATTTCTCTGCAACGAGCGTTCGTGAGTCAAAGATTTTACGTCTGCTTATCACTTGACGTTGTTTTTTCGTTTTTATTTAATTTGTTTTTACGAGCTTTTCCGGTGTTGGTGATCGCTGACAGTGGTATAGCATTGGTACTACTTGACACAGTTTTACAACAACCGCTGCAACGCAGGGGCTTAATACTAGTTTTTTTTTTAACAAAGTAAATGAAAATATTACAAATGTAAGATTTATTAATATGGAAATTTTTTAGTTTTTATATAACTTGAAGATGTGCAGGCTTAATTACCTACATGTATATGTAGATTATATGTGGGTAAAAATGTATGGTTTTTTTTATGTATATGTGTAGGCTTAATTACCTACATGTATGTAGGTTATATATAGGTAAAAATTTATGGTTTTTTTTTATGTATATATAGTAGACATATAAATGTAAGAAACATAAAATTTAAAAAATATGAACTTTAAATCCCAAAATTTAGTGATTTAGAGTTGTTCTTTTTGTTCTCGTCGCAATAATTAATGTTATGTAATAATCCTCATCCACTTTTTGTAAATGTTACCGGGGATTCACTAGTCGAATAGGCTGAACCACGAAAACATTTGCTAGCACGGATGCCAATTAAACTCGAACCAAGTATGGAAAGTGCATCCGATTAAGTGATATATATGTTTACCTGGCCCAAATACCCGAAAACATATACTCACCTGATGATAGAGCTGAAACTATTTTCTTTTTCTTTGTTATGTTGTGGCAACCAACAAAATTAATGGTAATTCCGTACAACTTAACAACTAATTATACGTTTAATTACGTTCATATGTGACTTAATTTATGCATAATTAGGTCATGCGAAGTCCAGAATTTGTAAGACATGTTTACACTTGACAATTGATATTGTTACTTTCGTCGTGTCGCGAGAAAACGAATACTATGTCGTAATATGTTGGCGAAAAATGCTCAAAACACTATTCACCTGAACACATTATTCATGCCATCAAGTTCTGAAAACTGTCCAAAACAACTAACGAATGATAAGACAAGCATATCATCATAATTACAGGAATAAGAACCCTATTTAAGGGCACAAATTGCAATACTACGCTAACTTTTCAGAAAACACCTAAACTATTAAATTATCCGATCTACAATATAATATAACAATTATATTTGTCCGCAACACAAAAATTAAGCAATTTTAATGTCAATAAAACTTGTAAAATGCTAAACGTCGTAAATAATCTTGATAGTATCGAATAATTATTCAAGACATCGCTTCCGGTATTACGACGCACTTTTCACATATTGTCTGGTTTCGAGATGCCGAGCGAACTAGTAATATTTTCATCATCCTAACACCTAGTTAACTAGTCTAATGAACTAGTTAGACTTCATTTGACACTCTAAACATGATTAGCATCCTAATCATGCAAGAATCCCCCTAATTCTCAAAATATCTAAAGATAACATTATTTTTACATATGTAAAATTTATTAAAAAAAAAACCTACCCACCACCACTCCATTTTCGGCCTAAGTGGGGTCCACCCCCATAACCTACAACTTGGAACATGGTGAGAAATCTTGATTAAGTATGGTGTAAGGAGATGTGATATTTTACTAAAGGTGGCAAGCACATTATAACACTCCAACACATCTCAGTTGATCGAAAGTTTAGGTTTGGCTCTTGTTTAGTATAGTATATTAGTATTCTTAGAAATGTATTAAATTCAACAATTAAAAACCATAAACTATACGAAAATTAGGTTTATCTTCAACATAAAATGAAATTAACATTAGTTCATGAGTGAATTATACACGAACTATTGTTAGTACCATTTGGGGATTACGAACATGAAATTGCATAATAATAAAGGAGATGATATACCTGTCGAGTGATTAGGGATGAGAATCGATTGCAATAATAAGTGTGTTGATGGTGGATTTGGTTGCTGTGTTATATTCTTGTTATGGGTTCGGCGTGATTAAATCCATCCTCATCAAAAGTTGCAGAAATAGTCCCTTCAGGTAACTTGTATTGCTGGATTTGGTTGTTGTGTTATATTGGTATTTCAACTTGAGATGATTGTGTTAATAACTTAATGGGGCCTTAGTGATATCCTAAAGTAGAACTGATGTGGGCGGTGGGGCTGGTGGTGGAGGGTGGTGGTGATAGGATGTCTAGAGAGAGGAAGAAAGATAGAGAAAGTGTATTGTGTGAGAGTGAAAGAAAAATGAGAGAGAGATGAAGAGTGTGGAATGTTTAGAGAGAGAGAGAGAAAGATATAAGGGGGGGGGGGGGAGAGAAATCTAATAATAATTTATTTTTTTTATTTTTTAACTATAAGGGTATTTTGGTCATTTAACAATACTTAACCGAAAAATTCTAACAGTGTTAGAAATTTGGACTCAAATGGTTAAGAAAAGTGGCTATAGGGACTCAGGGTGTTAAACATTTTGATTTTGGACTCAAATGATTAAAACCACTAAAACACAGAGACTCAAAAAGTAACTTACCCTATAAAATATAGGATTAGGATCAAATACAAAGGATCCTAATTGTAAGAAAGGCACAAAGGCTCCTAAAAAATCCACTACAAAAAAAAAAAAAACCCCTTAAACATCCACCACCACCAAAAAACCTAAACCCCCACCCACCCCCTCCCCCATCACCCACCCCCCATTTTTTTTGCCGAGGGGGTGGGGGTGGGTGTTTAGTTCTTTTTTAGATTTTTTAGGTTTTTGGGGGGTGGGGGGGGGGGGTGTTAGCTTTTTGGGGGGTGAGGGTGGGGGTGGGGGTGGGGGGTTAGGTTTTTTGGGGTTTTTTTTGGTGAGGTATAGTCTTTTTTTTTTTTGCTAAGGGGGGGGGGGGGGTTAGGTTTTTGGGTGGGGGGGGGGAGGGTTTAGGTTTTGGGTGGTGATGTAGTGGGTTTAATTTTAGGTTATTGGACACTTGTTACTCTATAATTCCTTCTTACACTTCTTACAATTAGAAGCCTTTGTAAAATAACTTGACCCATAAAATCTATACTTTCTATAAAAGGAGAAATCCAAGTGACATAAGAAAAGCTGATGTGTCAGCTAGAGAGCATGTCCAACAAGGCTTTTCTTAAGTCATTATTACATCATAAAGTCTAATATATAAATCACTTTAATTTGATTTCAAACCACTGTCTTGTGTATTCAAATGGTCTGGCCCACATTCCAAAGGGCAAACCACTGCCCTTCTATAAGAAAGTAGCATATGCTTCCTTTGGCAAACGTATACCTAGCAGCAGATGTTTTGAAATTGCAGGTAATTTGAAATTCAAAATGCATGGGGATATGTAATTTTCAATTAATGCATGTCACTCACTCACTTCTGTCAATTATCTTCTTATATAAACGTGTTCTCTACTTTTGTTCCACATTTCTAATGTATCTCTCCCTCAAATCCCTTCTTCTCAATACTCGGCATTTGTTCATAAAGGATATCAGAAAACTGAAGCTCTCTCTGTCCAACTTTCAGAAAATTTTTTGGGGATATGTGGTTTGCCTTGATCATGGTAATGTGATATATATGATTATGTTTGTTTTTTATTTTTACTAAAGTTCTGTTATCTGAGTTATGAATAAATGATGATTGTGAATGATCTGCTGCAGATGATGATGATGATTGTTCTACGGTTATTTCCAGTGTCATTGATTCAACATCGTTTAAAGTATGTGTTTTTTGCTACTCCAGTTTTGAAATTTTGAATTCTTAATTTTGAAGTGATATACTCAAATTCTCGCTTTATATTTCAGTCTAATCACAGTTGTTTGAAATTCATACAATCTGCTGCGAGTTATTATAGGTTTGTATTAAAAGAAGCATAAAGTTAAATTAACACAAAGAAAGATTATTAATAATGTACATTTAAAATAATTTTTTCTTATGACTAAATGATGATTATATATATGATTTTGGGCAGATGATGATGATGTAGAACCCGCAGTAGTTCCCACTAAACGCAAGAAAGGATCTGCTGCTGCTGTAAGATAAGATTTTATCTTACTAGAGTAATGGTCTTTCCTGCCTTTTTTATATTAAAAGAAGCATAAAGTTTGGTTTAAAGCAGCTCTTTATGAACAAAGTTAAGGATTATGTATATGAGGGCAGGGCTACTCTTCAACAGCTGGAGAAGTATTTTCATGTACTGCATCTTCATCTGTTCACGAGAGATCAGGTTTCTAGAAACCTGATGTTGATGCATTGAGTACTTCCGTGGAGTTCATGGTGATTGTCGAAGATATACATTGATGGAGTTTAAAGCTAAAAGCACTAAATTTTAAGCTAAAAGCACTAAATTTTTGCTGTTAGGTTCGTAAATTTTTTGGTGGTGTTGTTAGATTTTAAAGTTTCGTTGTAATTTTAAGCTGAATAAGTATTATTATGTAATTTTTAATATCATCTGATTATTGCATATCGGTACTTTTGATGTAGAAGTGAAATTGTCTCTGAGTTTAATTAGATTATGTTGATATTGTATCAATTTCTGTTAGTGTATAGAAAACATCTGCTCTAAATCATCATTTGCTGATCTAACGGCTGTTTGACTTGCTACTATTGCCGATATCTGTTGTTGCCTAATAGAGCTTTTCGAAGAATTTCCTCCTCTCAATTGCCAACATCTGTTTGACTTGCTACTGTTGGAAACAGGAGAGGCTTTAACAAATGTTCGCAATATCTTTGTATTCCAAATGAATAGATTTTTTATCTGGGTTATGTCTAAATGATGATTGCTGATGTGTCAATTTTTTATCTGAGTTTAAATACATTGAATTTTAAACTGCTGGTCTATATTTAAATGTCAAAGGTCTGCCCCACATTCAAGAGTGCAAACTACTGCCCATAGCCAAGAAAGTATAACTTAGCAGATGTTTCCTTTGGCAAACATATACCATAGCAGTGGTTTTGAAATTGCCGGTAATTTCAAATTCAAAATGCCTTGGGATATGTACTTTGCAATTAATGCATGTCACTCAATCACTTCTGTTAATTGTAATTGTAATTATAATAACGTGTTTAATTTTATATTTTCCCATGTAAATTCATTAAAAGCCTAACGAGTGTCGCATCATATTCTTTCGTCTGACAATGTATTTAGTCATAACCGCCTTCATTGGGTATATAAAATACATTGGGCAGAGGTTTTGATCATTACCGTTTTCATCCATCTACTCAATCATCTTCAAAAGTTTGTTGACGAGATTTTCACAAGGCTCTCTGCAGAATGGAAAAAAATTGGGTTTCAAGTGATTGTTGACGAGATTTTCACAAGGCTCTCTGCAGAAGATATTGGCCGTTTCAAATGTCTTTCGAAGAATTTTTATAGGGAATTGTCAAGTCATGCATTTCAGACGATGCATGCTCTCCGAAGTGGATATTCAGTACAAAAGAAACTACTATCCTTTAAAGACACGTCAATTGTCATTGACGACGTAGTTGCTGGTACTTTGGATGTTGTTAGAAGCAAAACCTTAAGTTTTCCTAACAATGTCCACCCTAGCAACTTACGTATTCTATCGTCATTTAATGGTTTGTTGTTAGTTTGCAATGAAGGGATTTGCTGTCAGTTGATTCTTTGGAATCCAACTACCAGGCGCTATAAGGTTTTGTGTGATGACTACTTCAATTACAATCATTATCGAAACTCTGATACTGGTGGAATTTATTTTGATCAGTTCAATAATCTGAAAGTGCTGAACATCAAATGTTACGGTAATGTAACTGCTGCTCGTGTTTACTCACACGACGTCGTGAGTCATGGAGAACAATAAATTTCGGTAGTGTAAACAATTATGGTTCAAGTTATTCATGGTCTACAGGAGTTTATGCTGATAAAACCATATATTTTATGGTTTCAAATTATTGGTATCCACTAGGTGAGAGGAACATCGTTGCTTATGATGTTCCGAGTGAGACTTTCAGAATGCTTCATTTTCCAGAAAGTATTGTAGTCAATCCTTGCCAAGGGCATTTTTTAACCATCGCAAAGAGGCTGCATTTGATTGTTATTGGAAAGTCTGCTGAGCAAACTGCTGATTTGCTCAGACATGAAGAAGAAGGCTGGATGAAGGTGTTTGTTTTCAATAATCCTCGTGTAGTTGATTATGTAGATAGGCGCCGAAGGACTAATATAATTGAAGACAACAAGTGGCTGATAACAAGCATTTGGGGGGATATGATTGAAGTTGATCTGAGCAACGAACTTCTGAAATACCTCCAACATGTTGACAACTACAATGGTCCGAAAGGAGCTTTACTAATCGAGACTACTGTTTCACCAATTGATTAGGATCCTGTATTTTATTGAATGCTATTTGATATTTTGACAATTGTATTTTTTATATAATTAGTTGTGTTAAAATTATTAATCATGTTTGTTATTTAAATTAAGTAAATGAATATTGATGTTCGAGAGTGTAAAAGCTTGTAATATTGGCAAAGGTCTATTTAAATGATCAAAGTTCTGTTATTGGGAATATATGTTTCAAAATAAAACAGTGGTTGATACATCTGTTGACTTGGGTCAACAGATGGATGAACTTTGTATGTTGTTTGACACTTGTAGTTTTTATATAATTAGTTGTGTTAAAATTATTAACCATGTTTGTTATTTAAATTAAGTAAATAAATATTTAGGTTTGAGAGTGTAAAAGCTTGTAATATTGGCAAAGGTATGTTTAAATGATCAAAGCTCTGTTATTAGGAACAGATGTTTGAAAATAAAACAGATGTTTGGAACTACTGTTAAGAAAACTGTGGTTGAAACCGCTGTTTGGTTAAAATGGTGGTTTAAAACCACTGTTGGGTTAAAATAGTGTTTTGTGGAGGTTGAAGGGGATTTAAACGACTGTTGGGTTAAAAGATAGTTTTTTGGGAGAAGGAACATGCTTGAACTACTGTTTATATAATGACTGTTGTTAAAGCTCCGTGTTTTAATCCACTGATAGGGTATCCACTGATAGTTATAGTCAGCTACTGTTTTCATTTTCATCACTGTAAACTACTGATATTGATTCATTAGTGGTTTCCTGATGTGTGCGAAATGCAACATATAAATTACATCAAATGTGGCACAAAACTAACCCTTTTTTAGTACTAATATTGGAAAAAGTATGTTTTTGTCTTCCTTTTGTATTTTCAGGATTAATTGAGCTCAAATGAACAAAAGAAGTAAAAAGGCAGCTAAATCTAACATAAATACAAGAAAGGGATAAAACGTGGCATGCCCGACCCCCCGATAACATCTTCCCAAGCTAAAACAAGAGAACAGAAGCCTGAACACGCCCCGCGCTCAGTGAACACGGGGGCGTGCCCAAGTGTTTGCAGAAAAGACAAAGCTGTAGAAGCTTCTATCACCCACCACGGGGGCGTGCCCACCGGACACGGGGGCGTGGTCAACTCTAAGATTCGCAGAATCTGGGGAAATCTTGATAGTACAGATACGCTTCTGCACATGTGGTCGTGCCCAGCGGACACAGGGGCGTGGTCAACTAATGCAGACAAGATGCAATTAATGAAGAAAGAGAAGGAAGGTGGACACAGGGCCGTGCCCGAGCGTCTGTTCAGGCTATAAATAGGGGTGCTTGGCTCATTTGTAAACCATCCCTTGGCACACCACGTCTCTCACACTTCACCCACCACCCACCACCATCACAACACCATCATCCGCCACCATCATCCATCATAGAGTGTGTGAGTCGTCTCAGGATTCAAGATTGGTCGTAAGAGTTCTTGACAATCAAAGTCCATGTTTGCCTAAGTCTCTTACATCACTTGGTGAAGACAAGTGTCTAGTGTAATACTTTTTATTTTTAATCTTTTCACACTTTTTATTTGGTTATGTATTAATGACTTTAATAACTAGTTTCTTATGTTGAAGGTGATTCTTCCTTATCGTTTGTCCGTGGTGTCTTGGCATTATTTTACTATCTATATAAAATAAAAGATTTTCACCATTCATATCTCCACGGTCTATATGGAGGTATGTTGGCTACCTGGTCGGGGGTTAAGGGAATGGTTTGGTAAGAGTCTTTCCTTGTTCAGTGTATAGATCCTGCAAGGACCTGGGTCAAATTTAGTAGGACCTCCTTCAATACCCACCGTTATTGGATGGCGGGGGTCCAAACTCTTTGATCCCCTCATATGTAAGCTACTATTAAAACTTTAACCCGGCTACTTAGGACTGTATCCTTGCTGACTTAGACAACTTAGCCGAGGGTAACGTCACCTTCAAAAGAGGGGCCTACCACATTATGCATTAATAACTTAATTAATTATCTTTCAATAATCCAACCCTTTAGGATTGTATCATTGCTGACTCAAACTACTGGGTTGAGGGTAACGTCACCTTCAAAAGAGGGGCCTACTACAATAACTAAGATAATCTCTTAAAAAGTGCAAAAGTGCGGAAATAATCAAAGGTTACACTAAACACGAGTCGGATCCAAGTGATTCATCTTGTCTATCTGTTTTTATTTTTATTTTTATTTTATTTTTCAGCATTTTAGTTAGTCTTTATTTTTCTTGTTTAAAAACCTTTTTCTAACTTTTGATTTGATTAGATGTTGAGGATAAACCGGTACTAAAAGCTCTTGTGTCCTTGGACGACCTCGGTATCTTACCAACACTATACTACGCTCACGATGGGTGCACTTGCCCATATGTGTGTTTGGTGTTAGTAAAATATCATGTTTTATAAATTTAAAACTTGACTAACGTGTAAAAAGGGCTTAAAATATACTTAAATATATATCACACCACACGCGCATCAAGCGTTTGGTGCCGTTGCCGGGGAGACAAGGATTTTAAGAAAGTTAGGAATCAACGGCCTAATCGTTTTTCTAATTTTTCTGTTTTTTTTAGTATTATCTTAATTTTTCAGCTTCTGCAGAACTTAGCACGGGTCGTGCCCGCTGAACACGCCCCATGCCCAATCTTTAGAACTGGCAATCCTATTTTAAGTCAGACAGTAAGCTGAACACGGGGACGTGCCCACTCAACACGCCCCGTGCCCAAGTTTCAGTTACTGAAAACAGAACCGTAAGATCCCGACGGTTGGTAATTTCTGACTCAAACATGAGAGATACTGATATTTTTTACTTTCGGCACTCTTATGGTACGTGGTGTCAAATATGTGGTGGTTCCCATAAAGATTTAGAATGTTATTTTCTAAATTATAAGCCCCATTATATAGACACATTATTTTCCTGTAGCCTTAAGAGGGGCGAAAGTAAAAATAATCCATATCTCTCCCTCGAATGCTCTCAACCGGATCTTCTAGGAGAAATGCTTCTTGATGAACTATTTCAATTGGAAGATCTAATTCTTAATTGGTTAAAAGAACTTAAGATGGATTTCAATAATTCATCTCAAGCCGATACCCATGAAGAATTGTTGGGATCACATTCGAATAAAAACAACTTCGTTGTTCCCGATATTACCTCTAACTCTAGCGAAGACGTGGGCGATAGTCGTCCCTGTGTCGATTGTGCCATGAAGGACTCTCCATTGACTTCGTTCGGTGCATACATAGACCTGAGCAATTCGGCATACACCTTCTTTAACGAGAGCCCGGGAAAGGGTTGGACTTGTCCACCTACATTTAGCATAGGAATCACCCTCACCGATAACCTCTTGCGTTCCCGTCTTAATCTAGAGCAATTAAGGTATCTTAGGCACTTTGGGGTTGTTCCATCCAGTAAGTAACCACCAGATCCGGATGAATTCATTAGAAATAGACAAAACTTAATAAACAGCCTCTAGACACGGGGCCGTGTCCAGGTCAACACGCCCCCGTGTCCACCAAAAGATTCCTTTCTGACTTTTTGTCAGAATACTGACAAAATGTGTCAGGACCTCGCCTGCACACGGGGCCATGTCCAGCCGACACGGGGCCGTGTCTAGCCGACACGGGGCCGTGTCTAGCCGACACGGGGCCGTGTCCAGCATGCTGTCGTTTTCTATAAATGCAGCCAAGGATCCTGCACATTTGGACCATTCCAGGGACAGAGATTTGAGGGAATCTTCTCACATACCATCCTAGGTATTTTCTAAAAGAAGCTTCTCAACAACCTTCTTGTCCTTTCCTCTTTTGTCAATTACCTTCTTCTCCATTTCTTTTACCTCAACACCTCCATTAGAGCTTGAGATTACCATGATTCAAAGCTTTATTGTGATGTTTGTTAGGTTTTTGTTCAAGGAATCTTGTAAAAATAAGTTTTGCAACATTGTTTTAAGTTATTTCTGCTCACAAATGCTTTAAAAATTGAAAAAATAATTTAAAACTCCGAGATTCCTTGTTCCAAAAATCAGCAGAAAGGTGAACACGGGGCCGTGCTCATTGAGCACGGGGCCGTGTCGAGGTTACTGTTTCATTAAAATGAACTCTTTTCCGTTTATTTTCGTAGAATGTCAAGCCAAAACAGTGGAACCTCTTCTGCGCACTCTAGAAACAGTCGAAGGGAAAGAAGGTCGTCAATTGAAGCAACTCTCGTACGCTACGTGATGGCATTACGTGAGGCTCTTGATGAGATGACATCAGTAGAGGAGGTCCTAATAGACCGTATAAATTATCTTACGGTGGGGTTGGAAAACAGTTTTCAAGAAATCAACCTCTTGCACCAGAGGTTGAACATTCTTGTGACACCTCCCATGGAACCAATCCTCCCTTAAGAGGATTAGAACCTAGCACTTGGAGTCAACAATCCTACCGGATGGGATGACATTCCAGCGGAACATCCTCTTGAAGATCTACAAGAAGTCCCGGTGGAGGTTGCACCGCCTCAAACCAATGCCAATGAGCCTGCCTTTCTTCTCCCAAGGGAGATAGAGGAATGGCTCGCTGACGTGTAAGGGACCCATAACCGGAGGAAGAAGTTCTTCGAGCCGCATCCAACTGAGAGAATTATCTTTTCGGAAATTTGCTAATAGAATAAACTTTAGGCTAGAACTCCTTGGTTTAGACTTCTTGTGCTTCTTGACCTATTTATCTAGAATTTTAACTTTGTTAGGACTATTATGTAATTTTATCTATTTAATGGAATGACGGTTTTAGTTAAATTGGTGTTTGGATGAGGTTGTAATGAATAAAACACACTCGGGATGGTGAAGGATACCAAGGGAAACTTGAACCAGCACCACATGCACAAAAACAGGGCCACCCAACAAATTTTTCTTCATAACAGCAAGTTCAGCACGGGGCCGTGCTCGCCCAACACGCCTCGTGCCCAGCCATCTGCAGAAAATGCCCAGTTCAAGTAACTGGACACGGGGCGTGCTCACTGAACACACCCCCGTGACCAGGCTTCTGTTTCTTTTTACTCAATTCGTTACTGGCGATCTGAACACGGGGCCGTTCCCGGACACCACGGGGCCGTGTCCAGACGCCCAGTAACATAAATTTTTGCTTTTTCACACCTTTTTACACATTCAATCAACCTAAAAACTTATTTTTGGGCCACATTGAGGACAATGTGTAATTTAAGTGTGGGGGGATGCTAAAACCTTGAAACTTGTAAGTCCTAATCAAGCCTTACACAAAACTCTATGGGAATCGCTAATTACCCCAAATTTTTTTCAAAAAAATTTCATTATTTTACTTGTCTAGGTTTAATTTGGGAATTTCAAGTTCTAAAAAGGTTATATTTTTACAAATTTACAACCGATAGCGTCGTGATAAAAAGAACCAACATAAGAAAATTATGAAACGGCATGACAAGTTTAATTAAAATTTGATTATATATACTTGATCACATAAAAACCCATTCCCACAAAAAGTGAGTTTTGAGCCTTTATTGAGCATACAATACATATCTTTAAACTAAATGCTCATTTTTCGTTTCTTGTGTGAATACCCGCTTGGTTCTTACGACTCTAGAACTTGCCACGATGGTACATTCCCGGTCCTTACTGTAGGATCGAGAGACGATCTAAACGAGTCTATCAGAAGAGTTCTCTGTCTAATCAGAGGCGGAATTCATTGATTAGACTTTGTAACAGCTTGATTCACACTTAATTGTCTTGTTTTATTGATATAACACGTTTACAGATCAAACGACACGTCGGCAGCACTTCGGTACCAGAAACAAGAACATTACAAATGAAATCTCATCAAGGGTATTTATAGGGGTTGTAATTTCGCATGGAATTAACAACTGCTATTTCGTGCGAAATAGCTAGATGCTATTTCATGCGAAATTAACCTTTCACACACAAATCCTAGATTTCTCGAACTACGTGCCCTGATTTAATCATTCTATTACAATACTCAATACAAGATGAAGTCGACAGACATATGCACCAACAGACTCCCCCTCGGATGTTGACGAGTCTGAAGTGTCGAGTCTTCACATCTTCAGCCTTTATCAGTCTTTAGGCTTCTAAATCTCAATCTATCTCTCTTCTCTTCATCTCCAGGATCTTGACCTAGCTCTTACTACCTTTAATTCTCTTGATCAGATTCAGGATCAAACTCTGGCTCTTGCGACTTCTTTTTGCTAACCGACTCCCCCTTAAGTTGTGCTGGGATCGCAGTCTGGCTTTCTCAAGTTCTAGAATCACAACCTGGCTCTCTCATAACCATAATCTGAACATTCTCTACCTCAAAGTAAATTTCACAAATTTAAAATTTTACAAATTTATAGACCAATTATAGATATTGAACAAAAATGATTTAACATTTTTAAAGTCTGATGACCACTTGTAAAATATCAATTTTTTTCATTTTTCATTTTTAAACAACTTCTCCCAAACCTGTTCATCATGTTTAGCACTTGGAATTTTGAAAATCAGCTCTCCAACATCAGTTGTCTAAAATCTTTTTGTATTTTTCAAAATTTATGCTAAAACACTCTGAAAATATTTTTGGATTTTTGATAATAAAGAAATGCAGTAAAGAAATATTTACAAACAATATTTTTGTGAGTTTGTGTAAGAGGATCATATCAGTTTTTGAGACAAATCACCAACACCATGAAGCTTTAAACATTTTAAGTTCTAAACGATTCACTTAGATTGTCAGGTTACTGATCCACTTAAATTTTCACACAAAGTTCAACTGTTTCGAGATACGAGATTAATGTTTTAAGCACTTAAACTTATACGCGTGTCCCACCTCAGAATATACTCCCGTATCCAGATCCCAATATTCAGTCTTACAGGTGAGTATACCTAGATGATATCTGTAAAGGGTTAAATGCGAGGGCCATGAGAGCTCAGGCTATTGCTTCCGCAAAATCAGAGAGATGATGGCTTCGACTTTTGGTGTGTTCCCTTTAGAGAATCTTTTCTTCAACAGCACATGATTAGCATTTTGCAATGCTTCATCATTTTTTGTACTGAGGGTGATGCTATATTTCAAGCAAGCAGAAAAGTATTATACGGGGACTAGGCCATTGCTTCCGCAAAATCAGAAGTCCTGGGATAATACCCCAGATATCACTGAGTATAAAGACCTAGTATCTCAGAAAGAGGGACCTTTCAAACAAGATTTTGGGGGTTACCCATATATCCGAGAGATGTTCCCCACGAGATAAGTAAGTTTGAAATTTAGGTTTATATCTCGACACAATCTACTAAATGTGTAAAAACCTACTGGCACATCATCAGTGAGACCGTTTATCACATTTTAACTTTCCAATTCTTTAGCATGCTGTGATAGTCCACTGATGTACTATCATTTCCTCTTTTCTCAACAAAACTCGTTTTTGATTTTATCATGTTTTTGACTTTTTCAAATTTTCTAATGTTTTTGGATTTTCTGAAATTTCTTACTCCCCCTAAAATTCAAAATCATTTAAAGGAAATTTGAAAACAAACTGTACAAATAAACTGACAAACTGATTCGAATTGCTTTAATTCGCCATCCACTTGGCATAAACAATCAGAACTCCCCCTGACAACAAACTATTTTCCCATTATGATTTCAAAACACTTAAGTTTGTTTTAATCAAAAAATGGTTTTTCCAGAAAATAAGTCTTGTTGATTTTACCATTTGTAAGATTGTGGATTTATTCATCACTTTGTTTTTCAAAATACCACTTTAAAAGTTTAACATTTTTAGGTTCTATCAACAATACCACTTGTAGGAAAGATAAATCAAGTACAACTTAATGTCCCTGATTAATCTTGTGAGTCGAAATCTCACCAATGTGAATTTCTCAAGAAATATGCCGATTCCTGCTCCACTCTTACCAACCTGGGAGCTCCGACAAGTCAGGATTTTAAGTAGAAAATGCAGTCACCCAAGCCTGACCAGCCTTGGGTAATTTTGATTCAACTCTATCCCAACCTCCTTTTGATCTGTAAAAATCTTTTGCACTTTTCACTTTCCCATCTACCATCTTTCCAAATATATGTTTGACTTTCCCATTGAAAGCCTTTTCAGCATCAAATTCTCCTTTACCAGCAAAGAATTGATCTGAAATCTCAAACTTACCAACTTTCAACTTCAAATTTTCCTTTGACAGTGGCGGAAAGTTTTCATCGTTCAACTCTGGAACAAAATTCTCATTCTTTTTCTCAACAGACGACTCCTCTGATTTTATGAAATCAGATTCATTGTCAAAACTATTTTCTGATTTAACAACCCACTTCTGTTTGTTTAAATCGACTTTTCTTTTGTAAAAACGTTTTGAAACATCACTAGTTTCGAAAGTCAAATTTTCAAACATTTAGATTTCTCAGTTGGTTGTTTCTTTCCATTAACATGTATTTCTTCCAATCTTGAGTTAAAAGAAACTCCCTGTTTTGTGTTCTTGGACTGTTGGCAATTCCAAACAATGTGTCCAATCTTGTGACATTTGAAACACGTTCTTCTCTCAACTCTTTGCTCAGTTCTCATCATCATATTCTTTTTCCTTTCAGCAAGAAACTCTCGGTTTGACTGTCTCCAGAATGGTTTCTTCTGCTCTTCTTCAGAACTTCCTCCTGCAACAAATTTAGTTTTTGATTTATAATCTTTCTCATTTTTATAATTTTCCGGAGAAATGAAACCTAAACCTTTCTTTTTGAAATTACCGTTATGGTTTGGTTTCTTTCGATAACCTGAACCAGAACCGTACCTTTTTTCTTGTTCAATCACTGTTAAACTCTTGAAGTGTATTTTTTAGGTTTTTCATGAAGATTTAAATCTTTTATTTCAGAAATATTAATTTCTGTTAATTTGAAAACCTGTTTGATCATTTCAGATTTGACACTTCTTATTGGAAATTCCTCATCAGAATATAATTTGTCTGAATCATTCAAAGTATATGCCACTTTGATTGATCCGTCATTCAAATTAGATTTTGATAACAAGAATTCTTTATTGTAAACCCGTTTGACTGGTGAACTCGGACTCTTGTCTGACGAACTCGAATTTTCAGATTTAGATTCCGACTTTGACTCTTCATCCATATCCAACACCTGATCGACAACTTTCTTTAACAACTCAGACTCATGATCAGTGTCAGACGCTGTGAATGTGACATCAATATTGTATGGTAACTCATCAACGATTTCAGACTATAACTTGATGTTGAGAGCCTTATTTAAACGTTCCTCATTTGGTTTTCTGGGAGAATAACTTTCATAGATCGGGGGCGGACACTTGTTATACTTGACACTTTGTTTCTTACCAGTATCCTCTTCCGTCTTTTTATCTTGGAAAGCTTCAAGACCTGCAACAGTAGGATACACTCGATCAATCAAATAATCACAAGTTGTATAACTCAATAATAATCGTTTAATTCTTTCACTTTCAATCTTTTCGAGTTCCAAATCCTGCTTCAGCTTTGCACAATCTTCAATATACTCATTGATAACCTTCTGCTTTATCATTAATGTTGAGCTCATTTTTGTCAAAGCAGCCTCAACTTCTGAATTTGTCTTCTTCAGACCATCAACTGTTCTGTTCAACACATCATAAGATTCCTTCACGTACTTCACATCGAACAATAATTTTTCTTTCATCTTTTCTAATTCAGGGATCTTCTTATCCTTCTCATCACAATCTTTGCAAGATTCTAAACATTTCTGACAAGGTTTTATAACCTCGACAATCTTTTCAACTTCGATAATTTTTTCAACTTCGACGAGTTTTTCAACTTCAACAACTTTTTCAACTATTTTTTCCACTTCAACAATTTTCTCCAATACTTTTTCAACAATAACCGGTTCGTCATTAAATTCTAACTCTTTTTCCCATCCTTCAGATTCGACCTTTTCTGTTGAACTTTCTTCAACTTCTGCTTTTTCAGCTTCCAGTTTTGCCTTTTCTTCAGCAATTCTTTTTGTTTCCAACTCTCTCTTCAATCTGACAGCCTTTTTCTCATTCAGCATGTCAAACTTATCTGCAAAGAAAAAATTAAAACTATCAGGATCCAAACCTTTTCTAGCCTTATTAATACATTCTTCTTCATCATCGGTATCTGCATCACTTCCTAATTCTGGAAAAATCGGTATTCTTTTCGGACTAGTTTTGATTTCTTCTTCTTCTTCCAAAACTCTAGCAACAAGACCTGAACTGGGTGGAATGTATTTGTCCCAGCTAAAACCCTCTGCTACTTTTTCATCATCTTGATGAATTAGATATGCTTTCTTTTCTCCGTCTTTAATAACACGAGATGATGAAGGTTGTTGATCAATTTGATGAAAATTTGATTTTTGATAATAATCATTCTTTTCTTGTTTTCCGGTTGCTTCTTTATTTTTGCATTCTCGTTTAAAATGTCCTCTTTCTTTGCAACGAAAACAAGTGACCTTTGATTTGTCAAACCCTATCGGAGATGCACTCATTTCTCGAAAATCATCTCTACCGGTGATTTGTTGTAATTTTCAGCTCTTCTTACAGCACTAGCCAAACACCATTTGATATCCATCAACTCAAGTTCTACAGCATCAATCTGATCATAATCCTCTTTTGTGAGCATCAGATTTCCAATTCTACCAGCAACTAAACTTTCATATGACTCTAACATAGCAACAAGTGATGCCATGTGTTGCTTAGCCATTTCTGGAGAGAGATTTTGACCATTTTGAATGTTCAATGTAACATTACATTGCAAATTCTTTGGATTTTGTTGCTGAGGACTTGGTGTTGTAAAATTCGGATCAAAACTTGAATAAGATGATGAATATCCACCACTCTGAGTTGTAGTGCTAACATTTGAACCAGAAGAACCATCAGCACTAAAAGCAGTCTTGATCTTTGGACTAGGAGTGGTTTCAAATTTATTTCTTCTGTAATACAGACTGACATCTTGTTGTGCATTTGGATTAGACATGATAGCAGTTTTCTGAATGTCCAATTCATGCTCTTCAATCTTCTGAATGAATTTTGCCAAATTCATATTTTCAGACTTTCTCATGTGTTTTAATATCAACAAATACGTTCCCCATTTATGCTGTGGTAGCGCATCGGCTAACTTATCAACCCACTCATCATCGTCTTTCTTTATTTCCAATCTTCCCATTTCTAAAACAAGATGACAATATCTATCGATTGTTGTTTTTGTTGATTCTCCTTCGAAAGCTACAAACATATCAAATGATTTCTTTAATAAGGCCTTTTTGTTCTTTATCATATCAGCGCTTCCCTTGAACTTTTAAATCAATGCAGTCCAAATTGATCTTGCAGTACCCTCATGTTGAAGTAAAACAAAGATATCTTCTTTAACTGCTTGTTGAAGAATACTGATCATCATTTTTTCACTTGTATATTTCAATTTTTCAACATCTGAATAGTCACTAAACGCTTTTTCAATCCCACGTTCATTTTTCGGTTTCTCGTAATCTTTCTCTAATGAACACCATGCGTCAAACTTATAAGCTTGCACCCAGTTTTCAAACCGATTTTCCCATCCTCTAAAATCTTCATAAGCTTCGGTGATTTTTGATAAGTTCCCGTCTCATTCTCACTGTAAAGAGTTTCAGCAGTTGTAACTGGAGCAACTGGTGTAGCAAACGCATTGAAGAATTCCTCTTCCATGATTCAGTAATCTGTATCACAAAGTCAACAAAGTTCAAACAACAATGAAGGTTCACACGAAATAAGAGTTCAAACGAAAATACTTGGTGCGAAATGATCAAACTCAAACGAAATCAGAATTGGTGCGAAATATGAATTTCACACGAAATACAACTTTTGGTACGAAATAACATCTTTCAAGCGAAATCAATTTTCACACGAAATACAGCTTTCAAACGGAATTACTATTTCGTGCGAAATCAGTCACGCGAAATAACAACTTGGTGCGAAATAGTCTATTTCATGCGAAATAAGGTGATTTCGTGTGAAATTAAGGGGTTGATTTCGTATGAAATGAGTTTCAAACAGGTTATTCCGTACGAAATAGAGCTGACGTCACTTAATCCGAAACCATTTTCAAGCGAAATTATCAATTTTATCACTTTTAGATCGAATTTAAGTCCAATTCTTTCAAGGATTCATTAAAACACTGTTTCGCATGATATGTTTGAAATTCAATCCAATTTAACCGTAAAATATTGTGAATTTTGTAAAAGAAGGTGTAGAAGTCAGATTTTTGAAGAAAACAAGCTGATTTTGGTAAGAACTCTTCCTCCTGAGCTCTGATACCACATGTAGGATCGAGAGACGTTCTAAACGAGTCTATCAGAAGAGTTCTCGGTCTAATCAGAGGCAGAATTCATTGATTAGACTTTGTAACAGTTTGATTCACACTTAATTGTCTTGTTTTATTGATATAACACGTTTACAGATCAAACGACACGTCGGCAGCACTTCGGTACCGGAAACAAGAACATTACAAATGAAATCTCATCAAGGGTATTTATAGGGGTTGTAATTTCGCATGGAATTAACAACTGCTATTTCGTGCGAAATAGCAGATTGCTATTTCATGCGAAATAGCTAGATGCTATTTCATGCGAAATTAACCTTTCACACACAAACCCTAGATTTCTCGAACTACGTGCCCTGATCTAATCATTCTATTACAATACTCAATACAAGACGAAGTCGACAGACGTATGCACCAACACTTACCAACTTAAACCCGAGTAAGTAAATGACAGAGGCATTAGGACCAACCCTTTTTATTTCTACACCATTATTTTTCTCTTTTTTACCACCTATCCAAAACCCCCCTAGTCAACCTCTTTGAGCCTAAACCTTTTCATTTCTTAACCCAAAAACAAACACCCTTTTATCCACCAAAACCTTTTTATTTTTAACCCTTTTGTTTTAGTAACAAGCTCGGTTTTTCTTATGACTTCAAAAAAAAAAAAAAAAAAAAAACAACTTTATGTTGATGAAGCAAAAACAAATAAACAAACAAGTTTATCAAAAATAACTTTGTTTGGATAATAAGCTTCATCAAAATAAAAATTACAAAAATAGTAAGTCTTACAAAAACCGACGCTTTTTACGCCTTTCGCCCTTTTACTAACCACTAACCCAACCACCTACCTTTAACCCAAGCCTAACCCTTCACCCAAAAGTCCTCTTGATATTTACAAAGGTGTATAGTTAAAAATGAGGAGGATTGATTGCTTGGCAAGCTTATGGTAGGAGTAAGTTCCATGCCGCTCTCGAGTGATTCACTAAAATACATCTTCGGCCGAGTGTTGAGTGATCCCCCGTGAGGTATGTGAACTTGTATATAAGTGAAATTTTAAAAATGCATGTTATGCCCTAATAAGTAATTTATCTTATGTAATGTTTTAAATAAATCATGACGAATAGGATTGTAAATAAATAAAAATAAAACTTAATAAATAATCTTGGAAATCCCGACACTCTATGACAAGCCCAAAAACCATCTCTTCTACCCATTCCATTCCATTTGGGTGTGTAAAGCCACATTATAAAGAGTTTTGCTTGAGGACAAGCAAAGATTCAAGTGTGGGGGTATTTGATGTGTGCGAAATGCAACATATAAATTACATCAAATGTGGCATAAAACTAACCCTTTTTTAGTACTAATGTTGGAAAAAGTATGTTTTTGTCTTCCTTTTGTATTTTCAGGATTAAATGAGCTCAAATGAACGAAAGAAGCAAAAAGGCAGCTAAATCTAACATAAATATAAGAAAGGGATAAAACGTGGCATGCCCGACCCCCCGACAGCATCTTCCCAAGCAAAAACAAGAGAACAGAAGGCTGAACACGGCCCGTGCTCAGTGAACACGGGGGCGTGCCCAAGTGTTTGCAGAAAAGATAAAGCTATAGAAGCTTCTATCACCCACCACGGGGGCGTGCCCACCAGACACGGGGCCGTGGTCAACTCTAAGATTCGCAGAATCTGGGGAAATCTTGATAGTACAGATACGCTTCTGCACACGGGGTCGTGCCCAGCGGACACGGGGGCGTGGTCAACTAATGCAGACAAGATGCAATTAATGAAGAAAGAGAAGGAAGGTGGACACGGGGCCGTGCCCAATGGACATGGGTCCGTGCCCAATGGACACGGGGCCGTGCCCGAGCGTCTGTTCAGGCTATAAATAAGGGTGCTTGGCTCATTTGCTAACCATCCCTTGGCACACCACCTCTCTCACACTTCACCCACCACCCACCACCATCACAACACCATCATCCACCACCATCATCCATCATCCATCATCCATCATAGAGTGTGTGAGTCGTCTCGGGATCCAAGATTGATCGTAAGAGTTCTTGACAATCAAAGGCCATGTTTGCCTAAGTCTCTTACATCACTTGGTGAACACAAGTGTCTAGTGTAATACTTTTTATTTTTAATCTTTTCGCACTTTTTATTTGGTTATGTATTAATAACTTTAATAACTAGTTTCTTATGTTGAAGGTGATTCTTCCTTATCGTTTGTCTGTGGTGTCTTGGCATTATTTTACTGTCTATATAAAATAAAAGATTTTCACCATTCATATCTCCACGGTCTATATAGAGGTATGTTGGCTACCTGGTCGGGGGTTAAGGGAACGGTTTGGTAAGAGTCTTGCCTTGTTCAGTGTATAGATCCTGCAAGGACCTGGGTCAAATTTAGTAGGACCTCCTTCAATACCCACCGGTATTGGATGGCGGGGGTCCAAACTCTTTGATCCCCTCATATGTAAGCTACTATTAAAACTTTAACCCGGCTACTTAGGACTGTATCCCTGCTGCCTCAGACTACTTAGCCGAGGGTAACGTCACCTTCAAAAGAGGGGCCTACCACATTATGCATTAATAACTTAATTAATTATCTTTCAATAATCCAACCCTCTAGGATTGTATCCTTACTGACTCAAACTACTGGGTTGAGGGTAACGCCACCTTCAAAAGAGAGGCCTACTACAATAACTAAGATAATCTCTTAAAAAGTGCAAAAGTGCGGTAATAATCAAAGGTTACACTAAACACGAGTCGGATCCAAGTGATTCATCTTGTCTATCTGTTTTTATTTTTCAGCATTTTAGTTAGTCTTTATTTTTCTTGTTTAAAAACCTTTTTCTAACTTTTGATTTGATTAGACGTTGAGGATAAACCGCTACTAAAAGCTCTTGTGTCCTTGGACGACCTCGGTATCTTACCAACACTATACTACGCTCACGATGGGTGCACTTGCCCATATGTGTGTTTGGTGTTAGTAAAATATCGTGTTTTATAAATTTAAAACTTGACTAACGTGTAAAAAGGTCTTAAAATATACTTAAATATATATCACACCACACGCGCATCATTTCCTAACAACTGTCATCCATTATTCATCAGAGGTTGTGACGTGGACAGTACTTAGCCGTCAGATCTTTGTATGCTATTTCGCGCATTGATTTGGAGTTAGTATGCTGTATTCTATTGATTGTTGTTTGCTGTTCTGAACTTTGTTTATTATATAGTTACCTCTGTTTGACACTTGTAGTTTTTATATAATTAGTTGTGTTAAAATTTTTAACCATGTTTGTTATTTAAATTAAGTAAATAAATATTTAGGTTTGAGAGTGTAAAAGCTTGTAATATTGGCAAAGGTATGTTTAAATGATCAAAGCTCTGTTATTGGGAACAGATGTTTGAAAATAAAACAGTGGTTGATACATCTGTTGACTTTTGTCAACAGATGGATGAAAACAAAATGTTTGGAACTACTGTTGAGAAAACTGTGGTTGAAACCGCTGTTTGGTTAAAATGGTGGTTTAAAACCACTGTTGTTGGTGCATGCGTCTGTCGACTTCGTCTTGTATCAAGTCTTGTAGTTGTATAGATAGATCAGGGCACGTTATACGAGGAAACTGTAAAAAGGGTAATTTCGCACGAAATTACATAGTGTAATTTCGCATGAAATCACATTGCTATTTCGCGTGAAATGTGATTTCGCTTGAACATGTTCATGAGAAATTACCTTGCCTATATATAGTTGCCTGGTCTGCGTCATTTGTAACGAAATTACATTCCGGTTAGAGAGCCGAAGTGCTGCCGAAGTGTCGATTCGCTGTAAAACTTTGTCAAATCAACCTAAAGACAGTTTAAAGTGTATTTCTAGCCGAATTGAACTCGATACATCTGTTTCCGCCTTTCGTATTGAGCAAAAACTCTTCTGAACGACTCGTTTGG
This sequence comes from Helianthus tuberosus, assembly GCA_030545235.1. Taxonomy (NCBI): domain Eukaryota; kingdom Viridiplantae; phylum Streptophyta; class Magnoliopsida; order Asterales; family Asteraceae; genus Helianthus; species Helianthus tuberosus. The sequence continues at coordinate 112,586,640 of CM060408.1, forward strand.
GTCAGAAAACGATCCTATAAGTGGTATCAGAGCTCAGGAGGAAGAGTTCATACCAATTCAGCTCAAATTTCTGATTTCTACTCCTTCTTTTCAAAATTAAACTTGTTTTCACGGTCAAAATGTCTTGAAATTCACATATTATACGCGCAATAGTGTTTTAATAAATTATTGAAAGTTTCAGACTTAAAATCGGACAAAAACCTAATCAATTGGACCAAAAACTGCTCGAGATGATGACATCAGCAGTATTTCGCAGGAAATAAGCCTTATTTCACACCAATTTGGAATTTCGTTTGAGTATTTCGTACGAAATTAGTATTTTGCTTGAGTATTTCACACGAAATTAGTTGATTTCGCTTGAAACCGAATTTCGTTTGGTTATTTCGTACGAAATTACCTATTTCGTGTGAAAATTCTGATTTCGTTTGAATTGGTATTTCGTTTGAAGTATTTTGCAGGTGATTTCACATCAGTTGGTCATTTCGTTTGAAACTGTAATTTCGCTTAAGTTGTTATTTCGCTTGAAATTGTCTGAATTTGTGAAACTTGTTACCGAATCATAGAAGAGGAATTTTATAACGCATTTGCTACTGCCCCGACTACTCCTACTGACATTGCTAAGACCATGAACATGGAAAATGAAACTGGAACTTTACAAAAACCCCCGAAGCTAATGGGAATTGAGGAGTATTATGGTTGGAAAGATCGGTTTGAAAACTGGGTTCAAGCTAATCATTTGAGGTCTTGGGAATGTGTTGAGAAAAAGTATATACTACCACGTACAGACTTGGGAGTTGAAAAGAAAATTTTTGAATTTACTGATAAAGAACGAGACATGTACAAAGCAGAAAAGATGATGATCAGTCTACTCTAGCAAGCTATTAAATAAGACATATTTGTATTGCTTCAACATGATAAGACTTCACGTTTAATTTGGGAAGCACTTCGAGTTAAGTTTGAGGGAAGTGAGAAGACGATTAAGAGTAAAAAATCATTGTTAAAGAAAGAATTTGATCTATTTACAAGTTTACCGGGAGAAGATACAAAGAAATTGATTGAAAGATATTGTCATTTAGTACGGTCAATGTCATTGTTAAATATCAACAAAGATCGTGAAGAATGGGTTGACAAATTAGCTGATGCTTTACCTCAGAAAGAATGGGGTACCTATCTGATGATCTTGAAAAATACTGGAGAATATGATGGTTTGACAATTTCTCAGTTCATTGAAAAGATTGGAGGACAAGATCTTGAGCAACAAAAGATTGCTAGAATGAACAATCCAAGTCCACAACAAGATGTGAAAATGTACTTCAAAGGGAATGTTCAGAATGTCGAAGCAAGTCCGAAAATCCAAACTGCTTTTAGTGTCAAAAACTCATCTGGATCAGCCAATCAAAGTCCAAGCAGCAGTAGTGGATTTTCATCATATCCAAGTGTTAATCCAAAAGAATCTACATCAAGTCATCAGTTTCAAAGTTCAAACAGTAGTAATGGTCAAATTTTACATTGCAACATTGTGTTGCATCTTCTGAACGGTCAAAATTTCTCTGAAGAGGTGGCTAAAAGTCATATGTCATTACTTGCTACTGTGTTAGAATCATATGAGGGATTGGTTGCAGGAAGGATCGGAAATCCTATGTTGACAAAAGAGGATTACGATCAGATCGATGCTGAGTAAATAGAGCTGATGGATATCAAGTGGTGTTTAGCGAGTGTTTTGAGAAGAGCTGAAAAATTCAAAATGATTACAGGAAGAAATGATTTTCTGGATGCAAATGTATCTACTTTGGGTTTTGATAAATCTAAAGTTACTTGTTTTCGATGCAGGGAGAAAGGACATTTCAAGAGAGAATGTAAAAATCGAGAAGCAAGTGGAGCACAGAATCCGTTTGGAAAAGATGATTACTCTCGGAAAGCCATTTATCAACAAGTTGCTCATCAATCGTATCAACAAAAGGAACCACAAACTGCACATGCTAAAATGATCGAAGAAGCAAATAAGAAAGCTTATTATGGCATAATTGATCAAGATGATGAAAAAGTAGCAGAAGGTTTCAGTTGGGACAAATATATTCCGCCTGATTCAAAAGTAGCAGCTCTCATTGCACAAATAGTTCAAGAGCCAGATTTGATGGCGGAATGGATGAAAGCATTTGCCAGTGATGAGAGAAGTCAAGATGAAGAGTTTGTCTCTTCAGATGATAGTTCAGAATAGACACAAGTGTTTGATCAATCATCAACTGATGACAGTGATGATGAAGAAGAAATGCATATTAATATTGCAAAAACTCATTTATCTCCTGAAAGTTTTCAATTTTATTTTTGCAGATAGAGTGGAGAAGCTGAAGAAGAAACAAGCAGCAAAAGAAAAGAAAAAGGTGAAAAGTGAGAATGTTGTTCAGGAAAAGATTTTTGAACAAAATGAAGAGGATAAAGCTACTGAGTAGGCAGTTGAAGTTGAGAAAGTGGTTGAAGCTGAAAAAGTAGTTGAAGCTGAGAAAGTGGTTGAAGTTGAGAAGAAAGTCGAAGTTGAAAAGATTATCGAAGTTTGTTGGTGCAGTTTTCTGTCGACTACATCTTAGTTCGTGTCTTAGTTTAGGGCTGATTGTACATTGTTCGGGAATATAGAGTAGCAGTGGTGATTTCCCGAGAAAGTTGATTTCACATATATGGACATGTCCATATGTGGGAAATCACTGATGTTCATATGTGGGAAATCACATGTCTGTATGTGGGAAACCTAGTAGATGGTTTCGCTTATATGTACAATGGGGGGTTTCGCTTTTGTGGACATGTCCATATGAGCGAAACCTAGTCCCTATATATAGCCCTTGAACGAAATCATTTGTAACGTTGTACAATTCCATACCGAGGTGCTGCCGGTGTGAAGAACTACCTGTATTCGTGTTATAATCAATACAAACAGTAGTTAAAGTGAAAAATCAGTTGTTTCTACCTTCGTTTCTTGTTATTCCGCACCTGAAATGAAGTTGAACACCTCTGAACGACTCGTTAGGGTCAGATCGCGATCCTACAAGTGGTATCAGAGCTCAGGAGGAGGAGTTCTGCAGTATTCAGCTGATTTTCATTAAGATTTCTAGCTTCTACACCTTCTTTTTTCAGTTCAGAAAGTTTTATCGGTCAAAATCAACTCAAAATTTCACAGATTGTGTGTAATTGGACATAGATAAATCCTTGAGAGTTTGGCATTGAAATAAGAATTAAAAATGGACTAAAATTGGATCCGATTAGGTTTTGCTTATTCGTACATTTTGTAATTTCGCTTATTTGATCACCCTGATTTCGCTCATAGCAACACATTTCTTGGGATTTCGTTCTTGTGTCACGATAATAGAGATTTCGCTCCAAGGTACATTGGGATTTCGCTCCTGGGTGACATAAGCAGTGATTTCGCTCCAAAGTCTTGATCTGATTTCGCTTTTGTGAACCATATCTGTGATTTCGCTCTAGTGGTTAACTCCAGATTTCGCTCGAACAGCATTTGATAATTCCGCTCCAGAGTTTGTTGATTTTTGATTCAGAATTCACTTTAGTGATTTCGCTCTAAACTGATTTCAGTTTGAAATTAGACATTTGAGTGAGACTTGTCGGAACTGTTTGAAAATGGGAATGATGTTTGATGAACAAGAAAACTATTATCTTGAGAAATTTAATGATTGGAATCGAGGTTTTATAGATGAGAGTTATAGAAGTGTGAAAAAGGAAGGTTGGGTCAAAAGGTTTAAATATTTTGTATGTTTGAAAAATGAAACATTGGAAGATCTAGAAAACCGATATGGAGTCTTACTTGGTTACTTAAAAAATCATGAGATCATTCTATCAGATACTGAAAAGATAGAAAAGTTTGCAGATGCTTTACCTATTGAATGGAGTGATTGTTTGAAAATTTTAAAAAGGGACTCAAACTTTTCAAAGTTACATCTAAAAGGATTCATCAGGAAACTCAAAACTCATGAATTTGAAATTGGAAAGAAAAGGAAAGAATTGATAAAAGTTTTGGAAACTCATTTAGTGGATATGAGTTTAGATGTGATTGATGAAATGAACAAAAGGATTGTTGAATGTATTAGAGCAAAATATGTTATGAAATACGATATGAAGAGGGGTTGTTATATTGATGAGTATGCAAATCCTCTTGATTTCGTTAAAATTTTTTGTGCAGGAACATACAAGATAGAGAAAAAGGAAGTTTCAAAAGATGAAGAATCTGTGAAGATTGGATCTTCAAGTTCTGCATTAGTGTGTTCTAAATGTGATAAACTTGAAGCTGACAATGGCAAATTTTTGAAAGATGCGGAAAGTTTGACATTGGAAGTCAAAAAGTTGAAGGGTGAAAAACAAGCTGATGTTAAACAGATTCTTATGTTGTAGGGAATTTATGAAAATTTGAAGTCTGAGAATGTTAAATTGTTGAGTGATTTGAACAATTTAACATTAGAAAACAAGAAGTTGAAAGAAAAGGCAAAGATTTTTGAAGATAAAATTGAGAGTTTTGAAAATGAAAAATTAAAACTTGAAAAAGAATTTCAAAGTCAAATAAAGATTCTTGAAGATGGGAGAAATGTTTTTAGTCAAAACAACATTGAAAAGCAAAAAATTATAAATTCTCATCTTCAGACGATTATTTGACTTGAAAAAGAAGCTGAATGTGCTCGAAAGACAATCAAGGTTCATCTTGAACGAATATCTCAGCTTGAAATTGAAGCTGAGAATTCAAGGAACAAAATAGATGAGCTTGAAAAGAAATTGAAAGGTTTTGAGACTTCATCTGAGTTTCCCTGTCCAAAACCAATCAATTCCGTTCCAATAAGTGACAATGTCACAAACTTTGACAATGTCAAAGTTGAAGATTGTGATGAGAAAACTGATGATGATGAGAAAAAGAAAACATTTTTGAAATTAAAAGAAATGTTTAAAGAAACTGTTCAACATTCTATTGAGAAAGGTGAATGCTCAAAGCAAAAACCTGTAAAGAAGAATGTGGAACAAAAACAAAAGGATAAAAAATCAAAAAATGTTCAAAAAGAAAATAAAAGCTCATCAGTTCAATCATCTAATCGCAATAAAAAATTACAAAAAGTAAAAAATGAAAATTAAAAAATTGTTGGCAATAAATGGTGCAGGTTGGACCACAGTGCTCAAAAGCCAAATCCAGCAAACATGAGGAAGGAATATCACCAAGCCCAACAATGCTATGATTTGAGCATTTGGGCTGACAATGGTGATTGGTACGATAACAAAGTGTGTTACCGATGTGGTTATCAAGGACACATTGCTGTTAACTGCCAAGGTTGGAGTTATGAGACGAGGAGATGCTTTAACTGTCAAATTAGAGGTCACATTGCCAAAGATTGCCCAAGGAGATCAAATGAAAGATTGAGGGCTAAGTCTCAAAAATTAGCAAAGATTCCAGTCAACGTCAAGCCCAAAGAACCTAAAGTTCAAGAACAGATAATTCAAGAAAAGAAAGTTAAACTTTCACAGGGGCAGAAAGACAGACTGAGGAAGAAGAGGAAGAAGGCGAGAGAGTATCTCGAGAAGATCTTGTCCTCGGGTTCATCTGTTGGTAAAAATAAGAGTTCTGATGAATCGACTTCCTCGATTGCAAAGTCAAGCAAGACGAATTCATCAGATACAAATCTGAGGACGAAAGAGGGAAAGAAGAAAAAGAAAGTTATTGGCGATGAATTTGTTTCTTCGGAAACAAAGGAGCCACATGTCGGCGATGAATCTGGCTCCTCAAAGTCAGACAAGCCACGTTCAGGCGATGAATCTAGTGTGGTAAAGCCAGAAGAGCCATGTGTTGAGGTAAAAAATGAGAATTCTGGTTTAACAATGGATGATGCAAATTTTCCACCATTGTTGAACAAGAATTCAAAATCACCCAAGGACCGTCAGGCTTGGGTGAATCTGTTTAAATGAAAAACCTGACTTACCGGAGTTCCCAGGTTGGTAAGCGTGGAACATGAATCGGCATATTTCTTGAGAAATTCACGAAAGTGATTTCGATTTAAAAGTGGTAAATCAGGGACATTAAGTTGTACTTGATTTTCTACAAGTGATGTTTGTGGATTGATCTTAAAAATGTTAGTTTTTGCAAGTGGTTAAAGAAAACAAGATCCCCATGTTTGAAAAATGACTCACAAAACTAATTTTTCTGAAAAACCATTTTGATTAAAACAAACTTAAGTGTTTTGAAATCATAATGGGAAAATAGTTTGTTGTAAGGGGGAGTTCTGATTGTTTACGCCAGGTGGATGGAGAATTAAAGTGATTCTCATCATGTTGTCACATTTCTTGTACAACTTATTTTCAAATTTTCCCAGAAAATCAAAATTGAGACATATTTTGATTTTAGGGGGAGTAAATTTTTTTTAAAAAAATTAGAAAATTTGAAAATTACAAAAACATTGAAAAATTTCAAAATGAGTTTTGCTGAAACAAGAGGAAATGATAGAAAATCAGTGGACTATCACAGCATGCTAAAGAAATGAAAAGTCTAAATGTGATAAACGGTCTCACTAAAGATGTGACGATAGGCTCAGCTAGACTAGTAGATTTGCGATAACGATACAAACTTAAATGAAAAAGCCTAGTTCTAGTGGGAAACATGGTCAAAAGCATAGTACTTAGTTTTGTCCTTCTTAATTGTGTGCCTACTCAGTAATCGCTGATTGTCGAAAGACATAAAACTGGTTAAGTTTGTGAACTTTCACAACTTTGCTGAAAAGTCACTGTGATTGTGCATTTTATTTTGCAAAGATTTAAACTTGTTTTATTTCTTTATTTTGTTTAAGCATCGGACATCCTCTGCGTATACGTGAGTATCGACCTGGATGTTGTTGCCTAAACGTTCTGCTTTATTTTCTTTGGTGTTTCGTTTAAGCTTTGGATCACCTCTGCGTATACAGAAGTATCGACCTGGTGGTTAAAGCCTAAACAACTTCAACTTATTTTTATTTTTCTTATTTTGTTTAAACATTGGACTTTCTCTGCGTATACGGAAGTATCGACCTGATTGTTAATGTTTAAACATTCTGCTTTGTTTTCGCACAAATCACAGTTGATAAAGTTTAAAGGCATTATTTGAGTCAGTGTATTGCATGATGAGGTGATATGCTGAGATCATGGGGTCCATAAGAATTTTAGTGCTATCTTAATATACCTTAACGTATCGGTAAGCATTTCGAAAGTTTTTAGATTGAGTTTATGTGGACAACAATATCGTCAATCAACGTGAATTGTTTAGAACTTAAAATGTTAAAGCTTAACGGTGCTAGTGATTGGTCACAAAAACTGATATGATCCTCTTACGCAAACTCACAAAAATATGTTTGTACATATTTCTTTACTGCATTTAATTTCTGTTATTGCATTTATGTTTCATATTTTGAAAAATCCAAAAAGATTTTCGACAACTGATGTTGGAAAGCTGATATTCAAAATCTCAACGGTTAAACATGATGAACAGATGGTTTGGTTAATGGTTTGAAATGTTTAAGATGATTCATTAAGATGAATCAGAATTTGGAATGTTTCAAATTTTTAAATCAATTTTAAAATGAAAATGATTCTCAAATGTTTAGTTGATTCATTAAGTTGAATCACAATATTGTTGGTTTGTAAATTGTATGTTTGAGATGTGTAGGTTTCTGATCCTGTTGCTACGGAAAGCCAGGAGATACATCAGAACCTGAGAAGAGCTTAAATTGTAAAAACCAGGATTTGATTTCAAAGGTGATAACAAATTCCAGACAGCGATCCCAACTCGATGATAGGGGGAGTCTGACGAGAGTTAGAACCAGAGAAAGATCCGGGTACATGATTCTAGGAAGAAGTTTCTGAAGAAGATTGATCAAGATTGAAGAACTGTCATGTTGAAGACTCTCACTGAAGATTCCGTCAACATTCAAGGGGGAGTCTGTTGGTGCAGTTGTCTGTCGACTACATCTTAGTTCGTGTCTTAGTTTAGGGCTGATTGTACATTGTTCGGGAATATAGAGTAGTAGTGGTGATTTCCCGAGAAAGTTGATTTCACATATATGGACATGTCCATATGTGGGAAATTACTGATGTTCATATGTGGGAAATCACATGTTGTGGGAAACCTAGTAGATGGTTTCGCTTATATGTACAATGGGGGGTTTCGCTTTTGTGGACATGTCCATATGAGCGAAACCTAGTCCCTATATATAGCCCTTGAACGAAATCATTTGTAACGTTGTACAATTCCATACCGAGGTGCTGCCGGTGTGAAGAACTACTTGTATTCATGTTATAATCAATACAAACAGTAGTTAAAGTGAAGAATCAGCTGTATCTATCTTTGTTTCTTGTTATTCCGCACCTGAAACAGAGAAGAACACCTCTGAACGACTCATCCGGGTCAGAATTCGATCCTACAAAGTTAAAAAGATTATCGAAGTTGAAAAGATTGTTGAAGTCATCAAACCGTGTCTGAAGTGTTTGGAAATTTGCAAGCAATGTGAAGAGAAAGAGGAGAAGTTGAGAGAGCAAGATAAGATGAAAGAAACATTATTGTTCAATTTCAATTATGTGAAAGAATCGTATGATGTATTGAATAGAACGGTGACTGGTCTACAAAAGACAAATTCTGAAAGAGAAGATGCATTAACAATGATGAATGCGGTGATGATGACGAAACAGAAGGCCATTAATCATTACAATGAAGAATGTGCTAAATTGAAGCAGGAGTTGGAAATAGAAAAGATAGAAAATGAAAGAATCAGACGTTTACTGCAAAGTTATTCTAGTTCTGATTATTTGATTGATAGAATTTATCCAACTGTTGCAGGTTTTTAAGCATTTCAGGACAAGAAGCCTGAAGAAAAGGATACTGGTAAGAAACAAAGTGCAAATTATAACAAGTGTCCGCCTCCGATCTGGGAAGGTTATTCTCCCAGAAAACCAAATGAGGAGCAAGTCAAAAAGGCAGTCAATATAAAGTTAAAGTCCGAAACAATTGATGATTTACCAGAAAATATTGACATCACGTTCACATCTTCTGACACTGATCATGAGTCGGAGTTAATAAAGAAAGTGGTCGATCAGGTGTTGGATAAGGATGAGGAGTCGGAGTCAAAGTTGGAGTCCAAAAGTTCGAGTTCATCATCAGTTGACAGTCCAAACTCGTCGGTTAAAAGAGTTTATAATAAAGAGTTTCTGTTATCAAAATCTAATTTGAATGACGAACCAATCAAAGTGGCATATACTTTGAATGATTCAGACAAATTATATTCTGATGAGGAATTTCCAATAAGAGGTGTTAAACCTGAAATGATCAAAAAGGTTTTCAAACTAACATAAATTAATATTTCTGAAATAAAAGATGTAAATCTTACTGGAAAATCTAAAACATACACCTCAAGAGTTCAACAACGTTTAAACAAGAAAAAGGGTTACAGTTCTGGTTCTGGTTTTCAAAAGAAACCAAACCATAACGATAATTACAAAAAGAAAGGTTTGGGTTTTATTCCACCAAAAAATCATAAAAATGAGAAAACTTATAAACCAAAAACTATATTTGTTTCAGGGACAAGTTCGGAAGAAGAACAAAAGAGCTCATTCTGGAAGCAAACAAATAAAGAGTTCTTTGCAGAAAAACAAAAGTTCGAGAAGAATGGAGATTATCAGAGAAAGGAGACAAGAACTTGTTACAGATGTCAAGAAGTTGGTCATATTGCTTGGAACTGTCCTAAAGCAACCAACATCAAACAGGAAGTTGTTTCTAAACTGAAAGAAAAGATTGTTGAGAAAAATGAACTACCAACCGAAAAATTCAATGTTTTTAAAAATTCAACATATGAGGTTGGTGAATGTTCAAAAAGATTTTACAAGAGAAAAGGGAATCTTGACAACCAGAAGTGGGTTGTTAAGAAATCAGATGTAAAATATGGCGATGAATCTGATTCGTCAAAGTCAGAGGAGCCACAAGTTGAGCTAAAAATTGAAACTTCAGTACCGCCAATGGATGATGTCAATTTTCCACCATTGCGGGCTGAAAATTTTAAACAAAATGTTGGAAAGGTTGAGATCTCGAATCAATTCTATTCTGAAAAGAAAGAATTTGATGTCGAAAAAGTTTTTAATGGAAATGTGAAAAAGATTTTTGGAAAAATGTCGATGGAAAGGTTAAAGGGGTTAAAGATTTGTATGAATCAAAGAAAGCAACTTACACCCCAAGTGAAGTTGAGGAGGAAACATTCAAGTTCGGTGAGACTTGGATGTCTGTTTTTCATAAGTAAAAAAGTATGACCTGCCGGAGCTTCCAGGTTGGTAAGTGTGAAGCAGGTATCGGCATCTTTCTTAAAGTTTGGGTGTTTGTGAAAATCTTCAAGTGGTTGGAGAAGGTTTTTAATCTTACAAGTGGTAAATCAGGGACATTAAGTTGTACTTGATTTTCTACAAGTGATAGTTGATGTTTGAATTTAAAAAATTGTTATATTTTTTCAAAAGGTTGAAGATGAAAGAACAAGGTGATGAATTGATCCCCTAACCTACAAAGTGGCTTTTATTAAATCAACAAAACTAATTTTCTGGAAAAACCATTTGATTAAAACAAACTTAAGTGTTTTGAAATCATAATGGGAAAATAGTTTGTTGCAAGGGGGAGTTCTGATTGTTTATGCTAAGTGGATGGCGATTTGAAGCGATTCGATATCAGTTGTTATTTTATTTGTATAGTTTGTTTTCAAATTTCTGTTAAATGATTTTGAATTTTAGGGGGAGTAAGAATTTTCAGAAAATCCAAAAACATTAGAAAATTCGAAAAAGCCAAAAACATGATAAAATGAAAAAGAGTTTTGTTGTGAAAAGAGGAAATGATAGTACATCAGTGGACTATCACAGCATGCTAAAGAATTGGAAAGTTAAAAAGTGATAAACGGTCTCACTGATGATGTGCCAGTAGGTTTTTGCACATTTAGTAGATTGTGTCGAGATATAAACCTAAATTTCAAACTTACTTATATCGTGGGGAACATCTCTCGGATATATGGGTAATCCCCGAAATATTGTTTGAAAGGTCCCTCTTTCTGAGATACTAGGTCTTTATACTCAGTGATATCTGGGGTATTATCCCAGGACTTCTGATTTTGCGGAAGCAATGGCCTAGTCCCCGTATAATACTTTTCGCTTGCTTGAAATATAGCACCACCCTCAGTACAAAAAATGATGAAACATTGAAAAATTCTAATCATGTGCTGTTGAAGAAAAGATTCTCTAAAGGGAACACACCAAAAGTCGAAGCCATCATCTCTCTGATTTTGCGGAAGCAATAGCCTGAGCTCTCATGGCCCTCGCATTTAACCCTTTACAGATATTATCTAGGTATACTCACCTGTAAGACTGAATATTGGGATCTGGATATGGGAGTATATTTTGAGGTGGGACACGCGAATAAGTTTAAGTGCTTAAAACATTAATCTCGTATCTCGAAACAGTTAAACTTTGTGTGGAAATTTAAGTGGATCAGTATACTGACAATCTAAGTGAATCGTTTAAAACTTAAAATGTTTAAAGCTTAACGGTGTTGGTGATTTGTCTCATAAACTGATATGACCCTCTTACACAAACTCACAAAAATATTGTTTGTAAATATTTCTTTACTGCATTTCATTCTAAGTTCAAAAGTCCAAAAAGATTTTCAATGTATTTTAGCATAAATTTTGAAAAATTCAAAAAGATTTTCGATAACTGATGTTGGAGAGTAGATTTGGAAAATTCCGAGTGCTAAACATGACGAACAGGTTTGGGAGAGTGTGTTTGAAAATATATTTTACAAGTGGTCATCAGAAATTATAAATGTTAAATCATTTTGTACGTTACTTGCAAATGATGTTTTTGTGTCTACAAGTGGTAAGCAGAGAATAAATTTGTAAAATTTTATATTTGTGAAATTTATTTCTGGGTTAAGATTGTGCAGGTTAGCCAGATTTCGATCTTGAGCTGGATGTGAGCCAGGTCGATTTTGAACCTGTGGAAGCCAGACTGCGATTCCAAGCACAATTTAAGGGGGAGTCTGAAGATAGTAGAGCTAGGTCGAGATTCTGGAGAAGAAGAGAAGACAGAGATTGAGGATGTTTTACATTGTCTGATACTTTGGAAGAGTTCGAGAAGACTGATAAAGATTGAAGATTGAAGACTCGACACTGAAGACTCGTCAACATTCGAGGGGGAGTCTGTTGGTGCATGCGTCTATCGACTTCGTCTTGTATCGAGTCTTGTAGTTGTATAGATAGATCAGAGCACGTTATACGAGGAAACTGTAAAAAGGGTAATTTCGCACGAAATTACATAGTGTAATTTCGCATGAAATCACATTGCTATTTCGCACGAAATTACTATTTCGTGTGAAATATGATTTCGCTTGAACAAGTTCATGCGAAATTACCTTGCCTATATATAGTTGCCTGGTCTGCATCATTTGTAACGAAATTACATTCCGGTTAGAGAGCCGAAGTGCTGCCGAAGTGTCGATTCGCTGTAAAACTTTGTCAAATTAATCTAAAGACAGTTTAAAGTGTATTTCTAGCTGAATTGAACTCGATACGTCTGTTTCCGCCTTTCGTATTGAGCAAAAACTCTTCTGAATGACTCGTTTGGGTCAGAAAACGATCCTACAACTGTTGGGTTAAAATAGTGTTTAGTGGCGGTTGAAGGGGATTGAAATGATTGATGGGTTAAAATATTGTTTTTTTGGAGAAGGAAGATTCTTGAATCACTGTTTATATAATGACTGTTGTTAAAGCTCAGTGTTTTAATCCACTGATAGGCTATCCACTGATAGTTATAGTCAGCTATTGTTTTCATTTTCAGCACTGTAATATTGGCAAAGGTATGTTTAAATGATCAAAGCTCTGTTATTGGGAAAAAATGTTTGAAAATTAAACAGTGGTTGGTACATCTGTTGACTTTGGTCAATAGATGGATGAAAATAGATGTTTGGAACTACTGTTGAGAAAACTGTGGTTGAAACCGCTGTTTGGTTAAATGTAACACCTGTGCCTCCACGGACATCAAAAAAATACCAAACCAATGAAATATTGTATTTCATACTTGGGATTTGTTAAAAATATGTGTATCATTTGCACATATCAATTTTTGTTCAAATTCAAACTCTAAATCGCTTTCTGTAAGGTTATACGCGCACCGACGCGTAAATATAACCAGTTTAATGCAACAAACACTCCGGAACAGTGACATAGGCTTAACATACCTTAAATAACCTTTATATAACTTAGAAATAAGTTTTGAAGGCTTTGGTATGGTAAAATCAAGTTAATTCGTCTACAGGGACTAAATTTGACAAACTGCGAAAGTATGCCAATTTGAACTGTAACAGACATTCCGGAACATGACCATAAGTTAAAAATACCATAAATATCCTTTACATAGCTTAGAAATAGGCTTTGAGGGGTTCGGTGTGCTAAAATAAACTTTTGGGTCATTCAGGGACTAAAAGCGTCAAAAAGTGCACAAGTTTGCATTTTCGCGCATAACTTACGTTCTGAATACATCCGGACATCCAAAAATTTATGTAAGCACTAAAATATTTTATTTTAGTGTTCGGCATAAGAAAAATCCATTCATCACGCATTTTGGATCGTTTTTCGCGCTTGTGCGCATTCCGTCGTAATTAAGCGAACATCGCGTTCGTACGACCAAACGAACCGACATCTGAGATATTTTTGAGCATGTTTCATGTCCACAATGTTTAGGCATCATTTTAGGGTCTTAAAGTTGGCTTGACGGGCCTTAGAAGTGCCGGAAATGGGCTTAAAACACAACAGGGACTGAAACTGTCATTTATGAAACTTATTTTCTGATCAGAAGCCCCAGGCGGCCCGCCTGAGGTTTGTCTGATCCTGAAGTGGGCCGCGTATGCCTCCCAGAACAGATCAGATCGAACAGTCAGCTGATTCCAGCTGTTTAAACCACAACCACAAGTTCACACTTGACCTTTCAGCTGATAAGAAGCCATTTTTAGGCACCATAACTTTCCAACACATGTACGGGTAGGATTCTAGCACGGTTTCCATGAAACGATCTTAACGGTTACCCGAAAACTATAAATACCCCACCCCCCATTGCTTCAAAATCACTAGAATCTGATCTTAAAGACTCTAAGTTGGAACCATTGTTTCATACCTGAGTTATTTCGATCTAGATTAGCATTCGGGGACCCTTCGTAAGTATTCTTTCGTTCTTTTATTGCTTTTCGAGTCCGAAAGTCAAACTTTGTTTGACTTTCAGCATTGACCAGCTTATGGTCAATGCGAAGTTCGTTTGAACTTCGCAACGTGATTGTAATCACGATGGTTATAGTCCCTTGGGACTATGCCTACTGATTACCACGTTGTCTAGGGTCGTAAGGGTAAGCGATCTGATAAATCGCTTATACCTTCGAACCCGACCCATTTGGTCGATCATTAGGATCCGACCAAATACATGGGGGTGACCATAATATATAGGGAATAACCTTCCGAGGTTATACCTTATGGTCGCTTCGTTAAGTAGTTGTATGATAGGTAGTTTATATGCCTTAGGTAAATTACCAGAATACCCTTTTCATGTAAAATTGGTAATTAAGCATATGTAACCTAAACTTTAGTCACATAACTGATTATGTAACATGTTTAGGCATATAACACTTGTCATAGGACTAGTTAGACGTCTCGAACGCGCTTTGCGCGCACGACGCGTTAAAGTAGCGTAAGCTACCTTAATGGGTCGCGATGGGTCGAAAGCACTTAGGTTAGTCTCAATGTAGTATGTAGGCCTTGTTAAACCATATCATATGAGTTCCAATACTCATTTGGTTTACCAAGCCTCATCCTATCCGATCTCCCGGTTTAAGTCCGGTTTATTTATATAGTTTTAGATTGCCGACTGATTCCGTGCTCCCTCTAGCTTTGTTTGGTTGTTGTTCAAGACCTCTAAGCATTCTCAGGCGAGTACATTATTCCCCACTTTTACTGTTTTCAACTGTTTTGGGGTGACTCATATGTGCTAAATGTATTAACAATGGTTTCAAGAACGATTACAATGGTTTCAAAAACAATTACAATGTGGTTTCAAGAACGATACCAATGGTTTCAAGAACGATTACAATGGTTTCAAAAACGATTACAATGGGTTCAAAAACAATTACAATGGTTTCAAAAACAATTACATTGTGGTCTCAAGAACGATTACAATGGTTTAAAAAACAATTACATTGGTTTCAAGAACGATTTCAATAAAGTGAACAAACTTGTTGGTTGTAGTTACATAACCAATGACATTCATTAGCAATGATCAAGCCGACCAGTATTAGGTTATGGTACCATAGGATCTGACAAATCCCGGTATTCTCTATACCCATGGTTATGTGTGGGTATTTTGGGTAACGACTGAATCTGGTATTATTAATTCACCCTTTGGTAAGGGTTTGTTAAGAACGAGAACGAGTTGGAACGATGAACGAGTCAAGAAGGTTTGAATGTTATTAGAAAATCGACCATAAAGTAGTTTCACAACTAAAACAAGAACGATTTGAACGATTAAAACAACAAGAACAATTTGAACGATTTCACAAAATGTTTTAACGATTGGGTAAACATTTGGACATGATTTACATTTGATCATGCATTTCCACGAAACATAGTATTGATTTAAACCAAGTTTTACTTCAATACTTTGTTTTGTGCGTTTCACCTATGGTTTAGTTGATGCATTTCACTAGCCATACATATCATTTTGGTTACACATTTCATGGTTTACATTTGACACAAACACTTTTGACATTGGTTATACATAACATGATTTGCATCTTGACATGAACATTTTGACATATTATTCCAATACATTTGGCAGTTGGTTTACACATAGACATCTTACATTGTTGGTTTGGTTTGAGTAAGTGATTTAACTAACGAGGCGTGTGTAATATGATATAAGCATGGTGGATACGCTGCTGGTACTTCCTATATATAAGTGCTTATATGGTATTACATATCGTAGCATTGTTTAAATCATTTCAATTTAAACATATAACATTTTATACAAATAACATACTTTTCACAATACATTGTTGTACAAACAACTTAACTTATACAAACTCATTTTACAGGGTTATTCATTTAATCATGCATTATTCTCTTATTTATACATATCATCTGAACTTATTATTTTTCAAATGATTTACAAAGACAAAGCAAATTACAAGGTTCATGACTAAACATTTTCTTAAACAGAAGTCATGAATCTTATTTTCACAAAACCTATGTACTCGCCAGCATTTCTTTGTTGACTTCGTTTTCACATATGTTTCAGGTATTGTTGAAAGATATAGATTGATAGGATGCATGCTGACATAGGACTGGACAAGGCCTTAGTGACTCAATAACAATGATAGACTATGTTTAAATTGTGTATTTAGATTTCCAGACGATGTAATTATTCAATGTTTAATAAAACGAAACCCTTTTTGGTATCCATGGTTATGAAACATTAATTCTGTTACAACACTCCCCGACGTTTCCGCCACGTTTTGTATGTTACACGTGGTCGGGGTGTGACAGAAAAGATGGTATCAGAGCCAATGGTTATAGGGAATTAGGTTATTAATAATGCTTTGACCTAGTCTATAACCTTTCTAGGACCCTAACGCGAGTTTACTTGCGTTTAGTCATAAAACAATACCGTCACCTATCCTTAGGCGACGACCACAACAAGAACATAAATTTCAAAACCGCTTTGAAAACTAATCATCTGTTCTAGGATGATTGAGTTCTAAGTTTTGAACCCTCTGTTATATGGTTTTGAACCCCTTTGAGTTTTCAAAATCTCGTCAAGGTTTTGGGTTTTAAATAATGTGAACACGTGCAAACTGGAAGGGTGAATGCCTGTATTCTGGGTTTTCTGTCTAGGCAAGCACTTCGTATATATCTCATCAGACGCGAGACCAGTTGTGCTTACCTGGGAATTATTGGGATGAGTGTTCACTTATAGGCGAGCATGTCTTCGCGATACATTATTTTTGATCCATTTACTTTGGTTAGTCACTGTGTGTCGGTTGTTGCTTTGTAGTAACAAACAAATGACCACTATCCTTACTTTCATCAGATTTGTTTCATCTCATTCTTTTCGTCTAATTCTCTCACTCGTTTCCTTTCATGTTTCCTCTTTTAGAATGCCTCCTCGACGCGAAAGCCAGATAGCGACTGCCGAATTGGCAGAAATCATTGCGCAGCAAATGGCTGCTCAATTCCCAAACCTCTTTGCTCAATGGAACCAAGCCAACAACAACAACAATGTTCCATGCAAATACAAGGATTTTAACCAGGCTAAACCACTCAAGTTTAGTGGTTCTGAAGGAGCGACTGGGCTTCTTCAATGGTTCGAGAGCATTGAGAATACTTTCCGCCACGTGCAGTGTCCTGACAATCGCAAGGTCGAGTTTTCTTCAAGTGTGTTTCAGAAGAGGGCTCTCACATGGTGGAACGGGGTTATGAGGGATCGTGGTGCAGAAGTTGCTCTAGCACAGACATGGGCTGAACTTAGGGCTATTATGATGAGGGAATTCTGTCCTCGTCATGAGCAGCGAGCTTTGGAGAAGGAATTTGATGAGTTGAAGAAAGATAGTGGTGAGCACAGGGCGTATACTAATAGGTTTGAGGAGTTGAGTCTGCTTTGCCCGACAATGATTACCCCACTCGACAAGGCTATCGAAAGGTACATCGACGGCCTACCTGACTCGGTACAAGACATCCTTACTGGTAGTAGCCCTACCACACTCCGTCAGGCGATCGAGTTAGCTGCGACATTTACTGAGTCGCAGATTCGGAAGAATAAGTTACACAGAAAGGGTGACAAGGGTAAGAAGCAGGGGTCTGATAAGGAGGATAGCAAGAAAGGTCAAAACAAGAAGGGTAAGGAAGGAGAGACGTCAAAGAAATCAAGAAAGCGAAAGGGTGTTCAGAACTTTGCTGTTACAACACAGACTGCTCAGAACCCGCGGAACCCACCAGCTCAGCCACCTGCAAAGAAAGCATATGCCGGTACCGCACCTCATTGTGCACGCTGCAACGGTCATCACGTGGTACAACAAGCTTGCTGGCAATGTACTACGTGTGGTAAACTTGGGCATTTGGCCAATGTTTGTCGTTTGGGACAAAATCAGGCTGCTCAGGTTCAAGCTCCGGTTCAAGGGAATGCTGCGAGATTCCCACTGGGTTCATGTTTCAACTGCGGAGAGATTGGTCACTTCCGCCACAACTGCCCAAGACTGGTGAATGCAAATGCTAACGCAAACCCGAATGCGAACGTCAATGTGAATCCAGCACGTGGTCGAGTGTTTAACATCAATGAGGCAATTAACGATGCAGCGATGAACGATTAGTATTTTGTATTCCTCTGGTTGTTAGCTTGGAACATTTAAAGACAATGTGGTTGTTATATAAATAAAAAAATTGTAGTTTTTATTTTCTTTAACTAATGTAATTGTATGAATGTTTGATCCAACCTTATGATGTCAACACAAAGACAAACTATTCGTGTGGTTCTGTCATTATTATGATCACTTGTGACCTCCCCAAGAACCTTAAACGATTGTTTCTTTTAAATCAAAAGCACCTTATCGTCTTGCACCATCTGAGATGCAAGAATTATCGAAACAGCTTCAAGAGTTGTATGATAAAGGATTCATCCGTCCAAACTTTTCACCTTGGGGAAAACTCTTGCCCTCTTTGTGAAAAAGAAAGATGGATCTTTTCGAATTTGTATCGATTAACGTAAGCTTGATAAGCTTACCATCAAGAATCGATATCCCCTACCTTAAATCAATGATCTCTCTGATCATCTGCAGGGTACTTCCTGCTTTTCCAAGATCGATTTGCATTCTGGGTATCATCAACTTCGTATTCTCGAAGAAGATATTCCCAAAACGGCTTTCTGCACGAAGTATGGCCATTACGAGTTTACAGTCATGCCTTTTGGATTGACAAATGCTCCAGCCATCTACATGGACTTAATAAATAGAGTTTGCAAGTCTTATTTGGATCAGTTCGTCATTGTTGTTATTGATGACATCTTGATCTATTCATGTCCCGAGCCGATCACGATCAACACCTTCGTTGACATTGGAACCCCTAAAGAAGGAACAAACGTTTCGCTAAATCCTCCAAGAGGAAATTTTGGCTTAAAGAAGTTCAGTTTTTGGGTCATGTAGTCAACAAGCAGGGTATTCATGTAGATCCATCCAAATTGCTGCAATTAAAGATATGATTCCAAGTATGCTTTAAATACCCGTGTCCAAAGATAACAAATTTAAAGGTCAAATTAAACAATTACGCGAATGTGCGATTATGCGATTATGTGATATGTGTTTATGTGTTCTCCTCTATGTTTTTGTGTGATCCGATTTTCAAATCCTCATAGAATCTTTCATATTTTCATATGAGGGATTCATAGTAGGATATTCAAAAGGTACTACCTTAAATCCTTATGGGCTTCTACGTGGTAGTTAAGACCCTTGGGTTATATAGTACCATTCCATGATTCGATGAGAGACCCTTGAGGGGTCTAGTTAAAGATTGATTCAAGACCTGGTTAAGAATGGCATGTGATGATTTAGCTGAAATGACCCTATGGTGGTCCAGTCACGCTCATCACAGGTTCATTCATATGGTTTTCCCCTACACATTATAAAATAGACTGTGTGAACTGTGCAAGGAATTGTCTGATTATGGACGCGTACATAATTATGAAATTTAGTGCACAGAAACCCAGTAAGGTTTATTATGTGTAAGAACCAATAGTGACAACAATAACAAAATGAGAACGATGTAATGGAGGCACGGTGGACGCACCAATGACACTTCATATACTTGTATATAAGTGTCCGTCTTACATTGAAAGCATAATGTTATTAAGGTTACTAGAAGTTCAGAACCCTAACCAATGTTGTTCGATCTTTTCAACTTCATGTTTTAAACTCTCACAAGTTTCCTCTAAACAAATTTCGGGACGAAATTTCCTAAAGTAGGGGAGACTGTAACACCTGTGCTTCCACGGCCATCAAACAAATACCAAACCAATGAAATATTGTATTTCATACTTGGGATTTTTTAAAAATACGTGTATCATTTGCACATATCAATTTTTGTTCAAATTCAAACTCTAAATCGCTTTCTGGAAGGTTATACGCGCACCGACGCGTAAATATAACCAGTTTAATGTAACAAACACTCTGGAATAGTGACATAGGCTTAACATACCTTAAATAACCTTTATATAACTTAGAAATAAGTTTTGAAGGCTTTGGTATGGTAAAATCAAGTTAATTCGTCTACAGGGACTAAATTTGACAAACTGCGAAAGTATGCCAATTTGAACTGTAACAGACATTCCGGAACATGACCATAAGTTAAACATACCATAAATATCCTTTACATAGCTTAGAAATAGGCTTTGAGGGGTTCGGTGTGCTAAAATAAACTTTTGGGTCATTCAGGGACTAAAAGCGTCAAAAAGTGCACAAGTTTGCATTTTCGCGCATAACTTACGTTCTGAATACATCCGGACATCCAAAAATTTATGTAAGCACTAAAATATTTTATTTTAGTGTTCGGCATAAGAAAAATCCATTCGTCACGCATTTTGGATCGTTTTTCGCGCTTGTGCGCATTCCGTCGTAATTAAGCGAACATCGCGTTCGTACGACCAAACGAACCGACATCTGAGATATTTTTGAGCATGTTTCATGTCCACAATGTTTAGGCATCATTTTAGGGTCTTAAAGTTGGCTTGACGGGCCTTAGAAGTGCCGGAAATGGGCTTAAAACACAACAGGGACTGAAACTGTCATTTATGAAACTTATTTTCTGATCAGAAGCCCCAGGCGGCCCGCCTGAGGTTTGTCTGATCCTGAAGCGGGCCGCGTACGCCTCCCAGAACAGATCAGATCGAACAATCAGCTGATTCCAGCTGTTTAAACCACAACCACAAGTTCACACTTGACCTTTCAGCTGATAAGAAGCCATTTTTAGGCACCATAACTTTCCAACACATGTACGGGTAGGATTCGAGCACGGTTTCCATGAAACGATCTTAACGGTTACCCGAAAACTATAAATACCCCACCCCCATTGCTTCAAAATCACTAGAATCTGATCTTAAAGACTCTAAGTTGGAACCATTGTTTCATACCTGAGTTATTTCGATCTAGATTAGCATTCGGGGACCCTTCGTAAGTATTCTTTCGTTCTTTTATTGCTTTTCGAGTCCGAAAGTCAAACTTTGTTTGACTTTCAGCGTTGACCAGCTTATGGTCAATGCGAAGTTCGTTTGAACTTCGCAACGTGATTGTAATCACGATGGTTATAGTCCCTTGGGACTATGCCTACTGATTACCACGTTGTCTAGGGTCGTAAGGGTAAGCGATCTGATAAATCGCTTATACCTTCGAACCCGACCCATTTGGTCGATCATTAGGATCCGACCAAATACATGGGGGTGACCATAGTATATAGGGAATAACCTTCCGAGGTTATACCTTATGGTCGCTTCGTTAAGTAGTTGTAGGATAGGTAGTTTATATGCCTTAGGTAAATTACCAGAATACCCTTTTCATGTAAAATTGGTAATTAAGCATATGTAACCTAAACTTTAGTCACATAACTGATTATGTAACATGTTTAGGCATATAACACTTGTCATAGGACTAGTTAGACGTCTCGAACGCGCTTTGCGCGCACGACGCGTTAAAGTAGCGTAAGCTACCTTAATGGGTCGCGATGGGTCGAAAGCACTTAGGGTAGTCTCAATGTAGTATGTAGGCCTTGTTAAACCATATCATATGAGTTCCAATACTCATTTGGTTTACCAAGCCTCATCCTATCCGATCTCCCGATTTAAGTCCGGTTTATTTATATAGTTTTAGATTGCCGACTGATTCCGTGCTCCCTCTAGCTTTGTTTGGTTGTTGTTCAAGACCTCTAAGCATTCTCAGGCGAGTACATTATTCCCCTCTTTTACTGTTTTCAACTGTTTTGGGGTGACTCATATGTGCTAAATGTATTAACAATGGTTTCAAGAACGATTACAATGGTTTCAAAAACAATTACAATGTGGTTTCAAGAACGATAACAATGGTTTCAAGAATGATTACAATGGTTTCAAAAACGATTACAATGGGTTCAAAAACAATTACAATGGTTTCAAAAACGATTACAATGGGTTCAAAAACAATTACAATGGTTTCAAAAACAATTACAATGTGGTCTCAAGAAAGATTACAATGGTTTCAAAAACAATTACAATGTGGTCTCAAGAACGATTACAATGGTTTCAAAAACAATTACATTGGTTTCAAGAACGATTTCAATAAAGTGAACAAACTTGTTGGTTGTAGTTACATAACCAATGACATTCATTAGCAATGATCAAGCCGACTAGTATTAGGTTATGGTACCATAGGATCTGACAAATCCCGTTATTCTCTATACCCATGGTTATGTGTGGGTATTTTGGGTAACGACTGAATCTGTAATTATTAATTCACCCTTTGGTAAGGGTTTGTTAAGAACGAGAACGAGTTGGAACGATGAACGAGCCAAGAAGGTTTGAATGTTATTAGAAAATCGACCATAAAGTAGTTTCACAACTAAAACAAGAACGATTTGAACGATTAAAACAACAAGAACAATTTGAACGATTTCACAAAATGTTTTAACGATTGGGTAAACATTTGGACATGATTTACATTTGATCATGCATTTCCACGAAACATAGTATTGATTTAAACCAAGTTTTACTTCAATACTTTGTTTTGTGCGTTTCACCTATGGTTTAGTTGATGCATTTCACTAGCCATACATATCATTTTGGTTACACATTACATGGTTTACATTTGACACAAACACTTTTGACATTGGTTATACATAACATGATTTGCATCTTGACATGAACATTTTGACATATTATTCCAATACATTTGGCAGTTGGTTTACACATAGACATCTTACATTGTTGGTTTGGTTTGAGTAAGTGATTTAAGTAACGAGGCGTGTGTAATATGATATACGCATGGTGGATACGCTGCTGGTACTTCCTATATATAAGTGCTTATATGGTATTACATATCGTAGCATTGTTTAAATCATTTCAATTTAAACATATAACATTTTATACAAATAACATACTTTTCACAATACATTGTTGTACAAACAACTTAACTTATACAAACTCATTTTACATGGTTATTCATTTAATCATGCATTATTCTCTTATTTATACATATCATCTGAACTTATTATTTTTCAAATGATTTACAAAGACAAAGCAAATTACAAGGTTCATGACTAAACATTTTCTTAAACAGAAGTCATGAATCTTATTTTCACAAAACCTATGTACTCGCCAGCATTTCTTTGCTGACCTCATTTTCACATATGTTTCAGGTATTGTTGAAAGATATAGATTGATAGGATGCATGCTCACATAGGACTGGACAAGGCCTTAGTGACTCAATAACAATGATAGACTATGTTTAAATTGTGTATTTAGATTTCCAGACGATGTAATTATTCAATGTTTAATAAAACGAAACCCTTTTTGGTATCCATGGTTATGAAACATTAATTCTGTTACAACACTCCCCGACGTTTCCGCCACATTTTGTATGTTACACGTGGTCGGGGTGTGACATTAAAATGGTGGTTTAAAACCAGTGTTGGGTTAAAATAGTGTTTTGTGGAGGTTGAAGGGAATTGAAACGACTGATGGGTTAAAATATTGTTTTTTTGGAGAAGGAATATGCTTGAACCACTGTTTATATAATGACTGTTGTTAAAGGTCAGTGTTTTAATTCACTGATAGTTATAGTCGGTTACTGTTTTCATTTTCAGCTCTGTAAACTACTGATATTGATTCATCAATGGTTTCCTAACAACTGTCATCCATTATTCATCAGAGGTTCTCACGTGGACAGTACTTAGCCGTCAAATCTTTTGTAACCGCTGCCACGTCAACATTCACTTTTTCCACCTATAAAACCCTGATCAAAACCCCAAACAGTGTTTTGACTGTCGAGTCGAATTCAAAATTCCTTTCAAAAGCAGTTTTCATCAAATTCTCACAAATCACTCATCTTCTTCCTTCGTTCTTACTACCTTTGATTTATCATGGATCTTCCATTCAAAATCCGTCATAACTTCGTGTGTACACTTGCAAAAACAAGTAAAAACACAGGTTTTCATTCCGTGATTGATACACTTTCATCTTCAAAGTACAAAACTTTGTTGACCTGCAATGAAACCATCTACGTGGATACCCAACGAGAGTTCTGGAAAAATGCAAAGCTTGAAACTAAGGACAAAAAGACCTTAGCTATTACTTCATCAATAAGGGGAATTTCAGTGGTCATCACACCTCAAACCATTTCAGAGGTTTTTGAAATCAATGATCTTACAGGTAAAAGCTCTTTCCCAAAAACAGAGTACCAAACTGATTTCATTGAGAGAGGGTATGATGAAAAAATGAAAAAGGATACTTTAGAAAAGGGCAGTTTTCCTCCTGCTCCGAGGTTTTTATTCTATACCCTCCTGATGTGTGTGTCAAATAAAACAACAGCTTTTAATGAAATACCATTGAAAATTCAATACCTGGGCTATGCTATCATGGCTGAACAAAATTTTAACTACTCTCAGGAAATTTTCAATGATATGGTTAAGAATGTTAATAAAAAATCATTTTTATTGTTTCCAAGGTTTTTAAGTTTTTATCTTCAAAAGAAATTTTCAAAGGATAATGCACATATGCTTATCCAAGGAAATCCTATTCAAATAAATAGTCTAACTTCTGAAACATTCACAAGGCTGTCAAAACCTTCAAAAACCCAAACAGAGGTACCTGAGCAGGATTTAGCAGCAACAACTGCTCCTCAGGCCCCTGTTGTTGAGCCCACTGCTCCTGGTGATCACAGATGCACAACCCCATCTGTGAAACCCACAACAAAAATCACCAAAAAGACCAAAAAGAAAACTATCTAAAAGCCCCCCAAACCCACCAAAAAGGTGACTCTGGAAGACGAGATCCTAGAGGTAACAACTGCGACAACACAAAAGTCACCTGAAACCACTGCTGCTACTTCCTCACAGCAGATGGAAGAAAGATCTCAACCTGAGCCTAAAACTCCTCTTGCATCCTCTCAAAAGGATTAGGTTGTATCAATAGGGATACCACAATCAATGATACCTCTGTTTGATGCACTTGATATAGCTCAGATAAAAATCAGTTCTTCTCAATTACCCGTCAATGAGAATATACCACAACAAGTGACTGAGTCTGGTGTCTCTATCTCTGTTAACCCACCAACAGTTGAGGAGGCTACACTGAAGGAATTACAAGTAATTCCTGTCAGTAGATCAAGTGGAGCAGCTACTACAGGTGTTGAACCCACTGGTTTACACCTGGACTGTAGTTTTATTAGTGACACTCCCTTGAAGGCAATTTCTTCTTTGGGAACCATAGTGTCCACTGGTGTGTTTCCATTATACGGTGGTGACCTTAAAATGGTAAGATCTGCTGAAGAAAGAAGTCCCCAGTATCGAGAACAAGGGGCATCAGTGGATGATTTTTGGGAAACTTTTCCTAAGTCAACCACTGATACAACCACCACTGGTGGGAAATCAGATGATCCCATTAACTTGGGTAATGGTTTAAAGTACAAAGAATTGACAGAGAGGGTTGATAAACTTGACACATCTGTTGCAGAAATCAAAACTATGCTGCAACAGTTGTTACAAGCTCAAAAGGCTACACCCACTGCTGCACCATCCGCAACATCTGATCCATCCACTGCTGAGCTATGGGCCTATGGCATCTGTTTCAACCTCTGTTTCACAAACAAAGACAATATGCAGATCAACAGCATGAAGTTCAACTTCAAATGGTCAGAAATGACATGGAAGCTAGGTACAAAGATACTCAAGCAGATATCAAAGCCATTAAAGCTCATCTGCTTCAAACTACTGGCACTGCTCCTCCTTCAATCATCTATGTTGAAAATCCTGATGATGTCAAAAAGGGGGAGAAAACTAAAGGGAAGAAGGGAAAAGAATATGGTTTATACATGCCACCAGATCGAATGTCCAAACTTGTGGTAGAAATCCCAAGGCCAGATGGTTCCAAAAGGTTGATGAGACTCAAAATGTATTTGCTGCATTAAAGGCAAACATGAAAGGGTCTAAAAGGTTTGAGGAGGAAAAGAAAGTTTTGATGGAAAAAGAAGATCAGGGTACTTCTAAACCTAAAAGAAGACAGCCTACCAGAAAAGCAAGCCAACGCAAAACCACACCTTCCAAAACCACCAAACAAACTCCTCAAATTCCCAAAAGTTCCTCTCATCAAACCTCCAAACCAACAGATGTTAAAACTCATGTTGTATCAATAGTTGTTGGTACTTCAGTTGTTTCAACAAATGTTATCTCAACAACTGCCATCACTACTACATCAACCCACACTCAATCCACTGCCATACCAAAAACAATATCACCACCACAAAGACCAGCTGCCAAAAAGCAGAAAACAATAGTTGACACATCAACTGTTGTAGTGACCACAGTGGTTGAAAAACCAGTTGTTTCAACAGCTGTTAGTCAGATACCAACTACTACAATCACTGCCACTCAACCCACAAATACACCACCAACTTCTCCAAAGCACAAAAGTAGAAATATAACAAACATTGTACTGGAATATGACATTTCCCCAACTCTAACATCTACACAACCACTGTCCCTTGTCACCATTCCAAACCTTGTTCCATTCTCTTCTGTTCAACTCTTCAATCAAAACACGGCCATTGACCCTATAGGAGTACAATATCCTCTAGATCTTCCAGCAGTCAGGGAGGAAATCAAATCCTTCTACTCTGAAGATGATCCTGAAAAGAGGAAACTCCCATCTGTTCAAGGTTATCCTTTGCCAAGAAATATAGAAGAATATCTCAAAATAAAGGCCCAACAAGCAGAGGATATATCTAAAAGAGATACAGAGGGAAAGTCTGACAAAGAGATTCAAAGAAATTATCAATACCTGCTCACCAAAGTTAGAACTTTAGAGCATTTCTCAAAAGTCCTTTGTCAGAAATTATCAGAAAAAGATGATGAAAGCATGAGAAATGACTATCTTGAATACATAATAGCATACAAGAAGTACAGGGCAGAAAAGTATCAATACAAAGAATGGACCATCAGTGAACTGCAAGAGGAGACAACCAGAATTCAAAAGATGATTCAAGACAAGGTAAAGTAAACTCCTCCGGTTTGGGCCAATTACAAGAAAAATGTACCAGAAAGGACCTTGAAACTGAAAAGAATGAAAGAAGAGCTGATAACTGCTGATTATGGACCAAGGAACCAGGTTACAAGGTGGAGAGAAGAAAAGGTGTTTGCTACCTACAAAAATTTGGAAGAGTTAAGGAAGAGAGATCCCACTGCTCCTAAAAAGCCTGATTATCCGGAAGCAGTGGTTCCAGTCAAACAACAAAAAATGCCAATCAGGAGACCCACTGCTCCACATGCTAGCATCCTTTATCAAAGAAGGAAAGAAAAGCAGATGGATGAATTAACAAAAGAAGACAAGGCTCAAGAAGATTACATCATCAAAATGGTTTTTCAGACATTTACGGAAGAAAAACAAGACTTAGCACAATCTAAACTTTAAGTTTTTATACTCTAAACTTTAAGTATTTACTGACTGACTTATTTATTTATTTATTTTATTTATAAGTCTATATAAATATAACTATAATCATCGTTTATATTTGTTATGCATGGTTTTCTAAGAAACGACCCGTGTTTGCACAATCTAAACTTTAAGTTTGTTAGACATCTTTTATTAACTTTGTTAAATATCTTTTATATTTACTTATAGTTGTCTTTTAGTTATAATAAATAACACGTTTTGGTACAATATCTATACACATATCTATATGTTCTGTCAATATATGTTATGCATGGTTTTCTAAGAAACAACCCGTGTTTACACACGGGTCTTACCGCTAGTATATATAAAATTGCATTCCTAGTCATATCTTACTATTTGCGGATCGGGGAAATTTCAAGTCACCGGATCTATTTCTTTGTTTATTCCCACGTGTGCATCGCGTGATAAGGGAGCAGCATCCTACAAACTTGCTTGGCTTTAACATTAAATTATGTGGCGTACATAATGGGATGAACCTATTCAGAAATAACTTTTTAGGTTGGTTTCTTGCTAACGTGTTATGTGTATTAGGTAGCACTAACACTTTCAAATTTTTCAAAATTATAATAATTGAAGGTATAATTACCATATTTTACAATCTGTTAAATTTTTATAAATTGTATATTTAAAATATATTTAATATAAAGAGTACAACATGTGTATTAAATTATAAAGAGGTGTTTTATTAATACCATCATTGAATATGGATTTAGATGTTATATTTATTTGTTCATGATTATGACTAAGACCATGCGTTGTGGTAAGACCATGTGTAGTGGTTTTATCAATAATGCTCCCACCTTTGTGCGTTTTCTGCCACGTGGCAGTCTAGTCAGCAAGAGGACATTATTGGACGTTTTTACAATAGGGGCGTAGTGGAATAATGCCTAATAATGCCCCAAACAATCATTATACAATTATTAATTTTTTTAAATTAAAAACTTATAATATTTCATTATAATATTTGCAAATGGTCTGATTGGCCAAAACAAGCCCCGCACAACGTGAATAAAACAACGCCAAAATAAGATTTGCAACCAAACACGCCCAGGGGGTGGATCCCCGACATGTTTGGGCGTTTTCCGGGCACACAAAACGCGCAAATGGGCATGACTACGGGTGGTCTAAGGGTAAATAATGCCTCACCCATGGGCGCTTTCCGCCACGTGTTATCCTAGTCAGCAAAGGGGCGTTTTTCACAAATGGGTATAGTGGGGACGTTGGCATTATGTTAAAAGGAGTGTAAAGAATTAAATAAATAAAAAACCATGAAAAAAGTGATTAGGCAATGAAAAAGATGGTTACATGTGATTGGGCCAACAATATCTTCAAAATGGGGCTCCGGCGTTGTTTATACAACGCTTTTCGATTTTCTGGTTCAAAAACACCACGAGGGCGGTGGCTCTGGCGTGGTTGGGCGTTGTTTTGCCCAAAAACGCCCAAATACATAACGACTACAGGTGGTGTAGTAAGTAAATAATTACCTTTTAGAGAGTTAAGCAAATTTGAGATTAAAAAAGTTTTTTTTATTTATTTTGAAAAATACGTAGTTAAATGGAGACAAGTTTCATACAAAAGTTCCACCACGTAGTTGATGCAGTGATTGACTGATGTGAATATATTCTAAAGTATACATTTTTAAAGCGACACACGGTGTAAATGTTTAGGGCATAAACCAAAGGTGCCAACCACATTTTAAATATTACTTTAAGCTAATTATACGAATAATGTTTCATGTGGTTTTTCTTTATTCATATTATTTTAGGGTTAAAATTTAAACGGTTAGATGTTACGGTTTTAATTTTGTAACAAGTTTTAAGATTTAATACTAGCTTTTAAATTTAAACTTATGAAACAACTTATATAATTTACTTGTAATCTATACTATACTAAGTTATAATAGATATAAGGATAAAAAAAAGTAATTTTAGATAATTTTAAGACTTTAAGTATTACAACTTTTAAAACATATTGTCACACCTTGATTTTTCGGTGGGTCCAGACTTGAGGTTTATGTGTGACGATTAATAACAGTATCACATTTGGCAGCGAAAGATAAAATAAAATAAAATAATAAACGTAAAAGTTTGAAAATATTAAACAAAGTTCATTACAAGCTGTTCGGTGTAAAATATTCACAAGCAGAATCTAAATAAAAGAACTTGAGACTATAATGGGTCTCTTGTCAAGGAGTTGTAAATTCCAAGTTCTAAGGCCAAACTCACTCCAGCCTATTCCGTATTTGCTTTAACCTGAGTTTAGTCTTTTGAAAATACGTTAGTTTTCGCCGATAAATACTAATGACCGACTCTTTTTAGAAATCTATTCAAAATTCATTTGATACCTATCTGGTACTTATTTTAAATAACTTTGGGATAAACTATATCTCTTGTTACCAGTTTTACATGCTTGTCAATATAGTCAGGGACCGGAATCAAATGTCGGTACATGATTAATAGACACAACACATTCATATATTATTTGGGTATGTCAGGTGTAGGCCTACATGTAACGCTCCGTATTTTTTGTACTTTCCATATTTAGAAAGTTGTATTCACATTTTTATTTTTAGAAACTTGTATTCTTACTTCATTTCAATCATTGTAATCTCGAGACTTTGATCATAATGGAAATCGTATTTTTATATCAACCTTGTTTAATCATACATGGATAATATATAATCAGTCACGAAATACACGTTTTAATTTAAAACCGAGACATACATCGAGATTATATTTTCTCGGAATCACATTCATACATGTATCATACTTATAATATACATGCATACACTTTTATAGCATAAAATAACCAACAATACAAGTGTAAGGACTAAATATAAAAATTTTCATCTCCCCAACCACTTTCTTTAATGTCCTAACCTCCAACCAACTCATTAAATACCCCAAACCCACCTTTTAACCTCCAACCAACTCATTTAATACCCCTCCTAAATCCCAACCACCTTCATTTAACTCCTAACCACCTTCATTTAAACTCCAACCACTTAACCCTCTTATAAATACCAACTTTAACACCTTCCAAACACTTGCACCACTCCAAATTACTTCCAAACTCTCTTAAATCTCCAAGATTTTCAACTTTGGGCAAAAAGTTCAAGAATTAAAATGGGTAACTTCGGTGTTCCAATAACTCAAGACTCGTCAAACTCACTAAGTGGAAATTTCTTCGCAAACCGTGAGTATACTCGACACCCTTTTTCGTTTACACTTTTGGGTGCAACATGTTTACATTATACAAACTTACACAAACACACATTCTTTATGCAATTACACAACAATCCAATACATGCATGGTAATATGTTATACTTGATTCGTTATTTTGGGGTTGTTCGTTGTGTGATAACTTGTCATTAACTTCGTACGAGCCTACCCTTAACATGTATAGCGCTATAGGAGTAACGCACCGCCCGTGTTCGTGAGGTCATGTTAAGTCATTCATTCATACTTGCGTTAAAACTTGGGTTGACTTGTTTGTTTGTTCACATGCTGTAGGTCCATTCGGAGGATCGAGTCAAACCTCTTCCCTATTTTCCGACAAACCCGAGAGTGCGGAATCCAAACAGGTAAGTTAAACCAAGTTATAACACGAAAACAAAAAACACAGATTCAATGTTTAAATATAAACTGTATTAGCACCAGAAAGTTTGTTAACAACGATTACAGAGGATAATACTCTAACAATCTCACTGGGTCTCTCGTGACTGTGTCTCTCGTGTCTCCTGCCTTATCTGTTTGTGTGTTTGCTATTTATAGCAAACCTTATCCACAAGTCCGACGAACATTAGATCTGGGCTAACGAACCCTTCTCAGTCCGACGAAGAGTGAGTCTTCGTCGCATAATGAGTCTTCGCCAACATCATCCTTCGTCATGCATAGTCTTCGTCAGCAACAATCTGGACGAACCCTTGGTCTTCGTTGACAGGAGAGTTCGTCATACATAGAGGGTTCGTCCAACCATGACTGTTCGCCATGCATAGGAGTTCGTCACACATGAGAGTTAACATGGGATCAGTCTTCGTCATACAGACTTCGTCACATGATGTAGCAGGTCCAACAGAAACAAATGGCCCAAAATCAAATAGATCTACGTTGACTACTATTGTCCCATGATCTCACATACATGTTCTACGTACATGTGGTAGACATGCAAAGTTCTATTATGATATTAGGTGACATCATCATGACATCATCATGGTGATGTCAGCTTGCGGATCTTCGTGCTTCGCGTGTTGATCTTTGGGGCGCACGACGGAGGAACGTCGCGACGTCGGGCTCGAACCGAAACTAACCGAGTCAAACCGAACCAAGTTGAACCGAACCGAGTTGCGTCCACATAATATGTATCAACAAACTCCCCCTTGGATGCTGCTCGTGATGGTTCGATCTTCACATTGTCGTCGGATCTTTTAGAATCTTCACACGTCACAAACAGGGAGTCTATCAACGAACTCCCCTTGAATGATGCTCGTGAAACATTGATCTTCGAATTTTAGATCCTTGCGGTGTTGAGAAGTGGTCAGCAGCAACTCGATCATCTTGATCCTTTGATTGCATCCATGTGTGTCTTCATTCCGAAGCTTGTCTTCTATCACGTTCTCTTCGCCTTTAGCTAGATTTGATGTTGCATCTGCACATACAAGAAAGCTAAATGCGTAATGAGAACAACCACTTGGAATATGGTTAACATTTAAACAAATGACACACATGTGACCAGTTTTCAATCAACTACCGTCCGACAGTTTGAAAGTTTAACAATTTGTTCAATTTTGGTTTTTAACTTTCAAAACTTGCAAATTTCGACCATTTATGAAGATTTAGTCGTTTTGGTTTTCAATCAGATTTCAGGTGTCGAAGACTCGAGTTCCAACATC
This sequence comes from Helianthus tuberosus, assembly GCA_030545235.1. Taxonomy (NCBI): domain Eukaryota; kingdom Viridiplantae; phylum Streptophyta; class Magnoliopsida; order Asterales; family Asteraceae; genus Helianthus; species Helianthus tuberosus. The sequence goes on from CM060408.1 coordinate 112,619,327, forward strand.
GGGTAATCAAAGATAATATAGGAAGAAAATCTCTTTGTCTTTTATAAAGTTTATATTAAAACACACTTAAAATCTTTTTTGAATTTTGACTATTTCAAATTTAAAGACAGAAAGCTGTAAATAAATAAATATATACAGAGATGCATAAACTGAAAGCAGTAAATAAATATTTACAAACATTCTTTTTGCGAGTTTCGAGGGTAAGAGAATCATATCAGTGTACGGTCATGCCAAAACATTCTTGTTGTTCAATTAGGTAACATTTAGATAAGCATCCTATAACAATTATCGGTATTACTGTCCACTTAAGCTCAACTTATCAGATGTAATCGCGGCGAGGGGATACGATTAGTGTATGATTTATACTTACCGACCGGTGTTCATCCACACACGACACATTCCCGTATCAAGGTATGCACGAGAGTTCATCTTACTGGTGAGTATACCATTTATCATCCGTTTTGACGTATATGAAAATGTGAGATACTCACTTATTTTGGATGAATACAAGCCCTATGTGATAAAATCACTTATTAATGAGGAACTTGATATTCGATGCATGAGGGCACATGAGCAAGTCCATGAACAGGTTAGTACCAACGTACAGACAAAGAGACGAACTTGACTCCCGCATGAAAGCTGTGATATATTATCACTTATTGATTGGGACATGTGATTGTTTATCACTTATTGAGGTCGGATGCATCATGTATTATATACATGTTTGAATGATATTTACACGTATGTATGGTATCATGGAAGATCTAGACTTGCGTCCCCGTTGTTTTCGGTAAAAGAAACAACCATGATACCCAGATGATAAACAACATAAAGACCACATATCTCAGAACCTCGGCAATCTATCAAACGAAATTTCGGTACCAAGACCATATGCCAATGAGCGGTTCCCACACAGTCTTCAGTCGATTAAAGTTTATATCACCCTGCACACTTTAAAATGATTGTGAGCCTACCGATACATCTTATATAGAGCTGCTTATCGTTTTTCATTTTAGGTTTAAAGAGGTTTCGACAGACCACTGATGTACTATCATTTTCTCTTTTTCTCGCCAGGACACTCATTTTTGTTTTTCTATTGTTTTTGTGTTTTTTGAAATTTTCCGATGTTTTTGAATTTTTTCAAATTTGAATTTACTCCCCCTAAAATGTAAAAACTATGATAAATTAAAAACACAAGGATATTTACAAAAACGATTTTCCGATGTCGGTTTTACTCTTGCTTGACCTTAATGCCGTTTACCAATAATAAAAAGTCAAATCGTGATTTGTCAAATGCTTTGGTAAATAGGTCAGCACGTTGGTCATCGGTGTGGACCTTAACAACATCGATAAGCCTTTTATCAAAGCAATCATGTATGAAGTGATACTTAATTCCGATGTGTTTGGTCTTTGAATGCTGCACAGGATTTCTAGTGATCTGTAAGGCAGCAGAATTATCAACGAAAATAGGAGTAGATAGGAATTCAAAACCGTAGTCGCGCATTTGTTGTTGAATCCACAAGACTTGGGAGCAATAACTTGAGGCAGCAATGTATTCAGCTTCGCATGTTGATGTAGTGACACAAGTCTGCTTCTTGCACGTGCATGTAAATAGGCGATTTCCTAAAAACTGACATCCAGCCGTTGTGGATTTGCCGTCGATTTTGCATCCGCCAAAATCAGAATCACTGAAAGCGATCAAGTCAAAGCTATCATCCCTAGGGTACCATAGACCGGTGTCCAGGCAACCCTTCAAATAGCGGAAAATCCTTTTTACAGCTGCAAGATGTGAGGCCTTCGGGTTGACTTGATATCAGGCAAGCAGGCATGTAGGATACATTATCTCTGGTCTTGATGCTGTGAGGTACATAATAGATCCGATCATTGCGTGGTAAAATGAAGAGTTATTAACGTCACCCTTCAAGTCTGGATGAATTCCGTGATTTTGTTGAAGTGGGGTACCAATGGGCGTTGTTTCGGACATCTGGAATCGGTTTAAGATGTCACTGACGTACTTAGTCTGATGGATGGATATCCTAGACTTCGTTTGTTGCACTTGTAGCCCAAAAAGAATGTCATTCCCCCATGGCTTCAAATTTCTCCTGCATAACACGCTCGAAATTCCTACACAAAACATCGTTAGTAGAACCAAATATAATATCATCTACGTATACCTGTACCAATAGAAGATCTCTATCCTGTTCTTTGATGAAAAAAATGCAATCGATAAGACCTCTTCGAAATCCATTCTCCAGCAGATAATTAGATAAGGTTGCGTACCAAGCTCTAGGTGCTTAATGTAATTCGTAGAGGGCTTTGTTGAGCAACCAAACCCGATCAGGGTGAATAGGATCTTCAAAACCTGAAGGTTGTTCGATGTACACCTCTTCTTCAACCACACCATGTAAGAATGCACTTTTCACGTCCATTTGGTAAACCTTGAATCCCTTGAAGGAAGCATAGGCTAGAAAAATCCGAATAGCTTCTAGACGTGCAACCGGTGCATAAACTTCGTTGTAGTCGATCCCTTCAATTTGATGAAAACCTTGAATGACTAATCTTGCTTTGTTTTGAATGACTACATGATGTGTGTAAAATGCAACATATAAATTACATCAAATGAGGCATAAAACTAACCCTTTTTTAGTACTAATGTTGGAAAAAGTGTGCTTTTGTCTTCCTTTTGTATTTTCAGGACTAAATGAGCGTAAATGAACAAAAGAAGCAAATATACAGCAAAATCTAACATAATTACAAGAAAAGGAACAAACGTGGCATGCCCGGCCCCTCGACAACATCTTCCCAAGCAAAAACAAGAAAACAGAAGGCTGAACACGGCACCGTGCCCAGCGCACACGGGGGCGTGCTCAGGTGTCTGTAGAAAAGATAAAGCTATAGAAGCTTTTATTTCCCGACACGGGGGCGTGCCCAGCTCAACACGGCCGTGGTCAACGCTAAGATTCGCAGAATCCAAGCAAATCTTGGTAGTACAGATACGCTTCTGCACATGGGGCCGTGCCCAGCGGACACGGGGGCGTGTCCGGGCTTTTGTGCAGGCTATAAATAGAGGTGCTTGGTTCACTTCAAAAGCATCCCTTGGCAAACCACCTCTCTCCCACTTCACCCACACTCCACCACCATCACAACACCCATATCCACTACCATCATCCATCATCCATCATAGAGTGTGTGTAGTAGTCACGGGATCCAAGATTGATAGTAAGAGTTCTTGACAATCAAAGGCCATGTTTGCCTAAGTCTCTTACATCACTTGGTGAAGACAAGCATTTAGTGTAATACTTTTGTTTTTTAATCTTTTCGCACTTTTTAATTGGTTTTGTATTAATGACTTTAATAACTAGTTTCTTATGTTGAAGGTGAAACTTCCTTATCATTTGTCCGTGGTGTCTTGGCGTTATTTTACTGTCTATATAAAATAAAAGATTTACACCATTCATATCTCTACGGTCTATATAGAGATATGTTGGCTACCTGGTCGGGGGTTAAGGGAATGGTTTGGTAAGATTCTTGCCTTGTTTAGTGTATAGATCCTGCAAGGACCTGGGTCAAGCTTACTAGGACCTCCTTCAATGCCCACTGGTATTGGATGGCGGGGGTGCGAACGGCTTGATCCCCTCATATGTAAACTACTATTAATACATTAACCCTGCTACTTGGGATTGTATCCCTGCTGACTCAAACCACTTAGCCGAGGGTAACGTCACCTTCAAAAGAGGGGCCTACCACATTACGCATTAATAACTTAATTAATTATCTTTCAATATTCCGACCCTTTAGGATTGTATCCTTGCTGACTCAAACTACTGGGTTGAGGGTAACGTCACCTTCAAAAGAGGGGCCTACTACTATAACTAAGATAATCTCTTAAAAAGTGAAAAAGTGCAGAAATAATCAAAGGTTACACTAAAGGCGAGTCGGATCCAAGTGATTCATCTTTTCTATCTGTTTTTTTTTGTTTTTTTTTTCATTTTTCAGCATTTTTAGTTTTTATTTTCATGTTTAAAACTGTTTCTAAACTTTTGATTTGATTAGACATTGAGGATAAACCGGTACTAAAAGCTCTTGTGTCCTTGGACGACCTTGGTATCTTACCAACGCTATACTACGCTCACGATGGGTACAGTTGCCCATATGTGTGTTTAGTGTTAGTAAAATATCGTGCTTTATAAATTTAAAACTTGACTAAAGTGTTAAAAAGGGCTTAAAATATACATAAAAATATATCACACCTAACGCACATCACTACACCACGGTAATCCTTTTTGCACTTATACACCCAACGGGTACCAATCTTCTTGTAATCATCAGGTTTATCAACGAGTTTCCAGACACCTAGCTTCTGGAATTGCTGCAGTTCTTCCTGCATAGCTTCCACCCAATCATTATCTTTCAAAGATTCTTTCCAAGATTTTGGTTCTTCTTGTGAAACATAACACGCGAAGAACCAATCATTCTGCAAACCCGATTCTTGAATAGCTGCATACAAGACCGCATTGTTGTTGTTTCGCAACTGGTTTCTCGTTTGAACGCCACTTTGTACATTTCCAATGATGTTTTGTTGAGAATGGGTATTGTGAATTCTTGTTTTTGGATTATCTGGAACTGGAATATTTGTACCCAGATTTTTGAAATTAAGATCAACAAACAAGTCAATACCCTGAACTGGGGAAGAGGATGATGCAGTAGCTTCAGCTGTTTTGGGGGCGTCCACTAGAGGTGTAGCCTCTGAAGTACCATGAATAACTTCTTGATCTGCATCAAGAAATTCATCATCCTCTGAAGATTCGTTCAGTTCGGTAGCATCGTGAAAATCCTCATTGTCGAGAGCATTATTGTTCACTTAAGATGGTTCTTGATTGTTGACAATAATTGGACGAACCAACGGTGAATCTGTTGCGTTGTCACTCTTGAAAAACATCTGTGCCGCAACATCTACTGCAACTTCTTCAATATTGATCGAATTGAAAAAGTCATCGTACTCAAACATCCAAGGTTGACCAGGACATTTGACTGGCAATGTGTGCCTTTGTACTCTGACTTCAGACCATTCCTCGACCCTTTTTGTCTCTAGATTCCAGACTCTTAAGTTCGGGTGGCATACCCAAGAAAGTATCCTTCAATTGCTTTTGCCCCAAACTTTCCATTCGGATCGATCATTGTGCAAGGAGCTCCAAACTGTTCAAGATATTGTAAATCTGGTTTCCTTTTGTGAAGAAGCTTAAAGCAGATCTTGTTGTGTCTTTTTATAGCAAGGACTCGATTCATTGTATAACAAGCAGAGGCCACAGCTTCACTCCAGAATGGAATGGGTAATTGTGACTCTACCAACATCGTCCTAGCAATTTCGATCAATGTACGGTTCTTACGCTCAGCGACGCCATTCTGTTGAGGAGTGTGATGTGTGCGGTGTGTTATATAATTTTATGTATATTTTTATCCCTTTTTACACTTTAGTCAAGTTTTAAATTTATAAAACACGATATTTTACTAACACTAAACACACATATGGGCAAGTGCACCCATCGTGAGCGTAGTATAGCGTTGGTAAGATACCGAGGTCATCCAAGGACACAAGAACGTTTAGTACCGGTTTATCCTCAACGTCTAATCAAATCAAAATTTTAGAAAAAGGTTTAAACATGAAAATAAAAACTAAAAATGCAGAAAATAAAAATAAAAAATAAAAACAGATAGACAAGATGAATCACTTGGATCCAACTCGCCTTTAGTGTAACCTTTGATTATTTCCTCACTTTTGCACTTTTTAAGAGATTATCTTAGTTATAGTAGTAGGCCCCTCTTTTGAAGGTGACGTTACCCTCAACCCAGTAGTTTGAGTCAGCAAGGATACAATCCTAAAGGGTTGGAATATTGAAAGATAATTAATTAAGTTATTAATGCGTAATGTGGTAGGCCCCCCTTTTGAAGGTGACGTTACCCTCGGCTAAGTAGTTTGAGTCAGCAGGGATACAATCCTAAATAGCCGGGTTAATGTTTTAATAGTAGTTTACATATGAGGGGATCAAGAAATTCGAACCCCCGCCATCCAATACCAGTGGGTATTGAAGGAGGTCCTACTAAGCTTAACCCAGGTCCTTGTAGGATCTATACACTGAACAAGGCAAGACGCTTACCAAACCACTCCCTTAACCCCCGACCAGGTAGCCAACATATCTCCATATAGACCGTGGAGATATGAATGGTGTAAATCTTTTATTTTATATAGACAGTAAAATAACGTCAAGACACCACGGACAAATGATAAGGACGTTTCACCTTCAACATAAGAAACTAGTTATTAAAGTCATTAATACATAACCAAATAAAAAGTGCGAAAAGATTAAAAATAAAAAGTATTACACTAAATGCTTGTCTTCACCAAGTGATGTAAGAGACTTAGGCAAACATGGCTTTTGATTGTCAAGAACTCTTACTATCAATCTTGGATCCCGAGACTACTACACACACTCTATGATGGATGATGGTGGTGGATGTGGGTTGTGATGGTGGTGGTGGGTGGGTGAAGTGTGAGAGAGGTGGTTTGCCAAGGGATGCCTTTGAAGTGAACCAAACACCTCTATTTATAGCCTGCACAGAAGCCCAGACACGGCCCCGTGTCCATTGGGCACGGCCCCGTGTCCATCCATCTTCTCTTTCTTCATTAAATGCAGTTTGTCTACATTAGTTGACCATGCCCCCGTGTCTGCTGGGCACGGCCCCGTGTGCAGAAGCGTATCTGTACTATCAAATTTTTCTTGGATTCTGCGAATCTTAGCGTTGACCACGGCCCCGTGTCCGCTGGGCACGCCCCCGTGTTGGGAAATAGAAGCTTCTACAACTTTGTCTATTCTGCAGACACTTGGGCACGCCCCCGTGTTCAATGTGCATGGGGCGTGTTCAGCCTTCTGATCTCTTGTTTTTGCTTGGGAAGATGCTGTCGAGGGGTCGGGCATGCCACGTTTATTCCTTTTCTTGTATTATTGTTAGATTTAGCTGCATTTTTGCTTCTTTTGTTCATTTAAGCTCATTTAACCCTGAAAATACAAAAGGAACACAAAAGCACACTTTTTCCAACAATAGTACTAAAAAAGGGTTAGTTTTATGCCACATTTGATGTAATTTATATGTTGCATTTTACACACATCAAATACCCCCACACTTGAATCTTTGCTTGTCCTCAAGCAAAACTCTTTATAATGTGGCTTACACACCCAAATGGAATGGGTAGAAGAAAAGTTTTTGGGCTTGTCTTGAGTGTCGGGAATCCAAGATTTTTATTAGGTTTTATTTTTATTTTATTTACAATCCTATTCGTTATGATTTATTTAGAACATTACATAAGAGAAATTACTTATTTGGACATAACATGCCTCTTTAAAATTCCATTTATATATAAGTTCACATACTTCACGGGAGATCACTCAACACTCGGCCGAAGATGTATTTTTGTGAAACATTCGGGATCGGCATGGAACTTACTTCTACCATATGCTTGCCAAGCAATCAATCATCCTCCTTTTTAACTATACACCTTTGTAAATATCAAGAGGACTTTGGGGAAGGGTTAGGCTTGGGTTAAAGGTAGGTGGTTTTGGGTTAGTGGTTAGTAGAAAAGGGCGAAAGGCGTAAAAAGCGTCGGTTTTCGTAAGACTTTTTATTTTTATGACTTTTTATTCTAATGAAGCAATTCTTCAAACGAAGTTCTTTTTGATGAACTTGTTTGTTTATTTTTTTGACTTCAACATTTTTTTTTGATAAGGAATGTCACATGAAAACCGAGCTTTTTACTAAAATAAAGGGTTTAAAATGAAAAAGGGTTTTGGTGGGTAAAGGGTGTTTGTTTTGTGAGTTTAGAAATGAAAAAGGTTTAGGCTCAAAGGGTTAACTAGGGAGATTTTGGGTAGGTGGTAAAAAAAAGAAAAATAATGGTGTTGAAAGAAAAAGGGTTAGTCCTAATGCCTCCATAATTTACTTACTTGGGTTTAAGTTGGTAAGGACCGGGAATGTATCATCATGGCAAGTTCTAGAGTTGTAAGAAACCAAGCGGCTATTCACAGAAGAAACAAAAAATGAGCATTTAGTTTAAAGATGTGTATTTGTATGCTCAATAAAGGCTCAAAACTCACTTTTTGTGGGAATGGGTTTTTATGTGATCAAGTATATATAATCAAATTTTAACTAGATTTGTCATGCCGTTTCATAATTTTCTTATGTTGGTTCTTTTTATCACGACGCTATCGGTTGTAAATTTGTAAAAATATAACCTTTTTAGAACTTGTTATTCCTAAATTAAACCAAGACAAGTAAAAAACTGAAAAGTTTTTGAAAAAAATTGGGGTGTTTAGCGGTTCCAATAGAGTTTTGTGTAAGGCTTGTAATTAGGACTTGCAAAATTCAAGGTTTTAGCATCCCCCCACACTTAAATTACACATTGTCCTCAATGTGTCCCAAAAAAAGTTTTAGGTTGATTAAATGTGTAAAAAGGTGTCTAAACAAAAATTTTATGTTACTAGGCATCTGGACACGGCCCCGTGTTGAATGAACACGTCCCCGTGTACAGATTGCCAGTAACGAGAACTTACAGAAGGTGGACACGGGGGTGTGTCGGGTGAACACGACCCCGTGTTGGACAAAGGTCTGCAGCATTTTGACAAACAGCAGGTCTGGGCAATGGGCACGGGGGCGTGTCGGCTGAGCACGACCCCGTGTGGACAAACTGCAGAAGTGTAAAACAGGTTTCTGGCTTCGGTTTTCCTGTCCCGGCTTTAGTAGCACTAATATTTAGTGCTCTAAGCCTCGTATGTACCTATTTAACTAATAAATACCACACCAAACAATAACCAACATCCTAAATTACCAAAGTTCATCATCCACGTCACAAGTTAAACATAAAAAGAAATGCAGAAATTAAAAAGTGTTAAAGAAAGTAAATTGTTCAACAAATGGCACGCAGGCCATAAAATTGTTTTTGAGATAAGGGGTTAACCTGTGAGACCTCCAACCGTGGGATGCTACCTCCTACTCCTCCCGCTCAATCCATGTCCTCATCTTCATCATCATCACCTCCTTCGTGGCCCGCCATATACTCCCGGATGTTCCCAATATCATCCTGCATGTCGGAGATGTTTCTTTCTATCGCTCCGACCTGTGCGTATGTGTTGCTGGCCATGTTGTAGGTGTTCCTGGTGCACATAAGGTTTTCCTGCAATAAATCATGTAAGCTTTGAAAGTTAGGAAAACCGCCTCCTTGAGAGGAGGATTGACCCGGATCACCCTGGTGCTGGTAGTGGTACTGAGGAGGAGGACGGATGTGTGGAGCGTGTAAGACGAGTGCTTCTTGCGGGTTCCATGCATGCCCTTCTGCTTCATAAATCAAGTTCATGGAGTGGCATATGACCATGTCTACTTTCCCCGACCATGGTCCCTTTTGAAAGGATCTCGGCATCCTATCAACAAAGTGTTTGAAAAGGCGGTAAATCCACCCTCCAAAGAAGATAGGAGTCGGGGGAGTAGCAAGCTGGTTCAGGTGCATGTTTCGGAGTAGCAGGTATGGAACATCAAGGTTGACACGGTTGTGGATGCAATGGAGGACTAGCAGATCCCGTAACCCTACAACACCGCTGCTGTCGTGTCTCTGGCTAAGAGAGTAGGTGAGGACCCTGTGAATGTAGCAGTAAAGAGGGTCTCTCAACTGGGTGCTCTTAGTTCAGCTCGGGTTGTAGTTGCCCTCTCCGATTTGAGCCCAAGCAGCTTGGCGTTGATTTTCTTGAAGCTCGCGGAGACCGCCGACATTCTCTTCATCCCCAGCATCCTCTTCCGAGTACAACCCCACCAGAGCCCCAAATTGAGCGATTGAGATCCTGTACGTGGTCCCTCCACAACGGAACTCTACCCCTTCATTATCAAACGGTTCAACTCTTGTCTTGAAGACGAACGTGTTGTAAAATTCCATGTTGTATTCATGCACGGAGAGAAGCCGAGTGCAAAGGGCAGCTCGTAGTGGGCCGGTGACAATGTTGTTGAATCGGTCTAATTGGTTCACTGTCTCAAGAGTGTCCATGCACACTTGTCTGGGATTTTCTTCGGGCCTAGTCCTTAACACATCATAACGTGCTTGAGCCGCCAACTCGCCTGCGTTGAACCTGGTGAATTTCTTGGCCATCCGAAAGAAAACACACCAAACAATTAGTACGAAACAGTGAAAATTTCGGAGAAAACTGAAAACAGTCGGCTGAACACGCCCTCGTGTTCAGCGGATACGCCCCTAGTTGAACAAAATTTGGCTGGACACGACCCCGTGTCCAGGCGTCTGTTTCCCAAAAATCTCATTTTTCAACCCGGTCCCAAAAACTTGAAACTTTTTGGTCCAGTAGGGGCGGTTTTCCCCGAAAATGAAACCCCAAGTGCCATTTTTCCCAAAACAAACCGTTTACCCCTTCAATTTTATCTTTTTCGGTTAAAAAATAAGGGTTTGGTGTTTTCGTGAGAAATCGGGTGAATCTACAAACAATACAAGTTGATTTACTTCCTATAACATGTATCTAAATTAATGCTAATAGATTTATGCAAAAATTTGAGGTTCGATCCGGTTCAAGTTGAAGAACCCTAGATTTTCCCCAAATCTTGATGTTAAACTACATGCATGAACTTAATCTAACTAATTATAAGGATAGAATCATACCTTGACGTTGTTAGAAGGAGGGGAAACGTCGAAATCTACAGAAAAATCACCGGAACCAGAGAGTTTTTGGGGAAACGGGGCGTGTGGAATGAAGAAACTGAATGAAAATGGGGGTTTTATCCCGACAGTTGCGCGGACACGGCCCCGTGTTAGCTGAACACGGCCACGTGGGCGGGCAATTAATTTTTTTTATTTTTTTTTATTTTTGTAAGTGCTCGTGTGAGTGCCCTGTTTCCCAAAACTTGGTTTTAGAGATCTTACCGATTCGGATGTTCTCCCGATTGTTTGTAACTTACAAGGTATGATGTTGATGCTTTCACTCTTCGACCGTTTGAAGCGAGATTTCTTCTTCCTCATCCTCAATAAATCCTTGATAAAGCTTTAGCCGTTGGCCATTGACTTTGAATGGAATTCCATTCCGAGATTTAATTTCTACTGCACCGTGTGGGAAAATATGGGTGATGGAAAAAGGTCCTGACCACCTACACTTTAATTTACCAGGAAATAATCGAAGTCATGAATTAAACAATAGAACTTGATCTCCTACCCGAAATTCATTAGGTTTAATGTGTTTATCATGCAAATTTTTCATTATTTCCTTATAAATTTCGGAGTTAGAATATGCATAATTTCTTAATTCGTCTAATTCATTTAATTGGCAAAATCGATTCTTTCCTGCAAATTCTAAATCCAAGTTTACATTTTTACTTGCCCAGTAGGCCTTGTGTGTTATTTCTACTGGCAAATGACAGCTTTTTCCATAGACGAGCTTATATGGGGTTGTACCTATTGTTGTTTTATAAGCAGTTCGAAAAGCCTATAAAGCATCGTCTAACTTATCGGCCCATTCTTTTTTATTTAACCCTACGGTTTTTTCGAGTATTCGTTTTAAACCTCTATTAGTCACTTCTGCTTGTCCGTTTTTTGAGGGTGATACGCTGTTGAGACCCGGTGATAGACCCCATACCTTGTTAAAAAAATTTCAAGTTGATGGTTACAAAAATGGGTACCTCTATCACTAATTAATGCTTTTGGTGTTCCAAAATGAGAGAATAATCTTTTCAGAAATCTTACCACGACTCTTCCATCATTTGTTGGAAGTGCCTCGGCCTCGGCCCATTTAGACAAGTAATCTACCGCCACAAGTATATATTTGTTTCCTTTTGACGGTGGGAAGAGTCCTATAAAGTCGAGTCCCCACACATAAAAAATTTCACAAACAAGAATGCCATTTTGTGGCATTTCGTTTTTGGAAGAAATATTACCTGATCGTTGGCAAGCGTCACATGTCTTGACAAGACTTTGGGCGTCTTTGTAAATGGTTGGCCAATAAAACCCTGAATCAAATACCTTTAATGCGGTACTAGCGGCACCATGATGTCTTCCGTATGGACTTCATGACAATGGCGGAGAATTCTTCTTGCTTCACTACCATGTACGCATCGGCGGATGAGTTGATCGGCACACATTTTGAAAAGATAAGGATCTTCCCAAAAATAATGCTTTACATCGGCAAAGAATTTCTTTCTTTGATGATGTGGCCATCCTTTCGCGACTATACCACTAGCTAGGTAGTTAGCATAGTCGGCGTACCATGGCTCTTCTCGGTATTCCACCATTTCCAGGGACTCCTTTGGGAACTTCTCATTTATTTGCTCATCCTTGGTTGCCTCCAAAGCTGGGTCTTCCAAGCGCGAAAGATGATCTGTTGCGGTGTTTTCTGCTCCTCTTTTGTCTTTTATTTCAATGTCAAATTCTTGGCAGAGTAGAATCCACCGAATCAAACGTGGTTTAGCATCCTGTTTCTTGAAGAGATATCTAATGGCTGCATGATCTGTATAGACTATTGTTTTAGAAAGAACAAGATAAGAACGAAATTTATCAAAAGCAAATACCACGGCTAGTAACTCTTTTTCTGTTGTTGTGTAATTTTCTTGTGCATCATTAAGTGTTTTACTAGCATAATAAATTGTGTGAAAATGCTTATCTTTTCTTTGTCCCAAGACGGCTCCAACTGCAAAGTCACTTGCATCACACATGATTTCGAAAGGTAATTTCCAATCAGGCGCTATCATGATAGGTGCATTGACTAGCATTTCTTTTAGTGCTAGAAATGCCTGATTGCAATCCTTGTCAAAGATGAAAGGGGCATCTTTTTCAAGTAATTTTGTTAGAGGCCTCGAGATTTTAGAAAAGTCCTTGATAAATCGTCTATAAAATCCGGCATGCCCTAGGAAACTTCTGATAGCTCTAACGGAGGATGGGGGTGGTAATCGAGAAATAGTGTCTATTTTTGCTCGATTAACCTCCATTCCTTCGCTTGAGATTTTGTGACCGAGTACTATTCCCTTCGTTACCATGAAATGGCATTTTTCCCAGTTAAGGGCGAGGTTAATTTCCTCACATCGGGATAGCATTCGTTCAAGGTTATCGAGGCATTGGTCGTATGAATCTCCAAAGATAGAAAAGTCGTCCATGAAGACTTCCATTGTCTTTTCTATCATATCATTGAAGATGGCCACCACGCAACGTTGAAAGGTTGCGGGGGCATTACATAGACCAAAAGGCATGCGTCGATAAGCAAAAGTTCCATAGGGACATGTAAATGTTGTCTTTTCTTGGTCTTCGGGTGCTATCGGGATTTGAAAGTAACCTGAAAAACCATCTAAGAAACAATAAAATTTGTGACCGGATAATCTTTCTAACATTTGATCAATAAAAGATAAAGGAAAGTGATCTTTCCTTGTTGCTTCATTCAATCGACGATAATCTATACATACCCTCCATGTGATGTTTCATTGTGTGTGTGCAACTCATAAATGTCCTACATGTAAATCAGATTAGATTTAAGGTAATCAGTTGAGTATTCATGTTTATCGATGATCTCATGATTATGGTTAGTAATTGATTTCAGAATATAGTGATGTTGGCCGACAACTTGGAACAAATAAACACATGGGGTCTGAATCTTGTTAACTGACAAATTGTTATAAGATGTCTCTATAGTGGTCGACAACTATGTTATTTTAATGAGTTCCATGGGTCGCTACTGATTTATTATTTAATAATAAGTGGGTGATAAACATGATGTATAGTGATTTGGTAATTCTTATAATCACACGGTTTAGTCCGATTAATTGACTGGTAGATGATTGTTAGGGTTGGAATACGCAACTGTTGGAGATGAAAACACCAACCAGACGAAAACACTATAACAACGAAAACACTAGGGGATTTCGGCACTAGTGTTTTCGCCACAATGGGGATTTCGGCACTAGTGATTTCGCCACTATGGGATTTCGCCTAGCTTTCTGCACAGTAACGTTGTTAGCTAGTTAACTTTGTTAATTACTTAAACCCTGTTAGTTTGTTGAATACTGTTAGTTGTTAACTTTATTAAGTCAGTGACACAGTTAAGCTATTTACTTGATTAACCCTGTTATATGTATTAATTTAGTTAAACTTGTTAACTCTGTTATGCATGTTAAGAATGTAAACTCAGTTAAATCTATTAACTCTAGTTAGTTTATGTACCCTGTTAAACTTGTTAACTACGTTACGTCACTAACTCGGTTAAGAGTGTTATTGGACAATTATGTTAGAATAAACTGCAAAAGACATTGATGTGGTACATGAACTGTATGGATGCAATTAACTGTTTGTGTTGCATGATGATTAACTGCTAAACACACTCTGTGATATTACTGTGATGCTAGTTACATGTGAAACATTACGAATGTGAACTGATTGAGTATACGTGCACTATAGGACTTGACTGATTTCTTGTGAGCACATAGTATAGCATACCGAGCAAACCATGGTGAGTTCACACTAGCCAAGGCATGGGATTCCTAGGGGTTGGGAATGGGATTGGATAACTACTCGTACAACCATTACTATTAAAACTACTTATTACTGTCCTCAGGTTGAAGGGCACGTACGTAAAACCTACGTACAGATATACTTACTACTGTCCTCGGATTGAAGGGCACGTACGTAAAGCCTACGTACACGATCTTAAGACCATCAACTCTATCAAAGGAAGTCCCTCAATTATCGACTTAATCGCCGAGGCCTAGGGCGAGCGGGTCATTAGTTAATAGCGCTATTAGGTTTAACAAACCTCACACCGTGCCAGTCGGACGAGCATGTACTAATGGACTATGGGCATAGGGTCAATGCTGATAGACATTGACTTAGGGCACCTCTTACATTTTCGTAGCAGTCGATACGCGTGGTCTAGTAATACATGGGAAGCCCCCACTAATCATCGCACACATGCCTGGATTGGCCGCGAGAAGGATTAATACGATACATGGTTTACAAAACAAACATACGATTTATGAAACGAATGCTATAACCAAACAACCAACTGTGAACTCGCTCAACTTTGTTGTTGATTCGTTGCTACATGCTTTGCAGGTCATTAGGTACTCATGGAGCTTGCACAGGGAGGAACAGTCGTTGTGGGACATGGTAGTGTGTGCCATGCTTTAAACATTACTTTATTTCATATTTAATACTTGCTATGGGTTTTACAATTATGCTTCCGCTAAACACTTAACTATGCTTTGGTTTTTGAACACCTATCATATTGTTTGGTTGAATTATGTTTACTTACATGCTTCTTCAATATGATTGGTGGCTTGATCCTGGTCAGTCACGCCTCCAAGCGGTGATACTCCGCGTGTGGATTTTGGGGGTGTGACAGATTGGTATCAGAGCCATTGGTTATAGAGAACTCTGTTTTAATAAGGGGAAAACGTTTTTATTAAAACCAGACTATAACCTGTACAGTGCTCAACGATCCACAACGACGCTTCGCTCCATGTGCAAGACTCAACATTCTAGGTGATACGACTTATGTTTACGTTGCCTACTTGCTAGATTACATAGAACTTTGCTCACAGTATGCTTAGATAAACGTAACAACTGTTGATTGAAACACTTATGTGCTTACTCTCTTCTGTCATCGCACTTTCACGAACCTCTCTCACTCATGCTCTCCTTAATATCAAGATCATGAGTGGATGCGTTAACCTAACTCAAGCCCAGTTGGCGGCTTTGATCACTGAACAAGTTACTGCAGCATTCGCAGCTGCCTAGGCAGGAGGTATAACCTGCCATCACCACTTACTCTAGGATCTTTAGATCCTACTCTCGTAAACCAACACTCGTGCTTAAGTATGTTTACTCTTACGCACACAACAGGCCAACATGCTCAGCCGCCTGCGTGCACGTTCAAAACTTTCATGGACTGTCGTCCTAGTACTTTTAGTGGCCCTGAAGGGGCCGTTGGACTCCTCCACTGGTTTGAGAAGCTCGAATCGGTCTTCAAGAAGTGTGAATACCCTGAGGCTCGTAGGGTGAAGTACGCCACTAGTACTCTCGAAGGCACTGCGCTGACTTGGTGGAACGCGCAAGTTTAGATGCTGGGGCTGGCGGCTGCTAATGCCACCCCATGGAATGATTTTAAGGAACTGATCAAATGTGAATACTGTAATCGTGATGACATCCACAAGCTGGAAGTGGAATTCTTTAACTTGAAGATGACGGGGTCAGAGATAGAAGCGTATACAAAACGATCAAACGAACTGGCAGTGTTATGTCTAACTATGGTGGATTCTCCCATCAAACGCATTGAGCTGTACCTCAAAGGCTTAGTACCAGAGATTCAAAGTCATGTGACTTCGGCAAATCTTGCTACCATCCAAGCTGTTACTCTTCTTGCTCATCGTCTCACAGACCAGGCAGTGGAACAGAACAAGCTGCCTAAACGCATTGGTGCTATTCCCAGTGACAACAAGAGAAAGTGGGATAGAACCTCCAGCAAGGGTTCAACTTCAGTTCAGTCCCAGGCACAACAGCGAATGATTGATGACTATCAGAGCCCTGGTCAGCAATCTTCTGGTAGTCAAGGGTTGTAACCTCGGTTTAGCTGGTCAGACCTTCTCCATCGATCTCATTCCTATAGTTCTGGGTAGTTTAGACATCGTTATTGGGATGGATTGGTTATCCCAACAGCAAGCAGAGATCCTATGCAAAGAGAAGATTGTTCGTATTTCCCATTCTGGCAAAGAACCTCTCGAAATTCAAGGCGACAAGAATGGTGCTGTAGTGGGCATCATCTCCTTCCTTAAGGCCCATAAGTGTTTGCGAAAGGGGCCACACCGCTATCTTAAGCACTTGTTACTGTCGCATCAACGAGAGAGAAGAGAATAGAGGATATTCCAGTAGTACGTGATTTTCCTCAAGGGTTTCCTGAAGAATTACCTGGGCTACCGCCTCATCGCCAGGTCGAATCCCAAGTCGAGCTAGCTCCTGGAGCAGCACCCATAGCTCGAGCACCTTATCTCTTAGCTCCAACCGAACTAGAAGAACTATCTAAACAATTGCAAGAACTCTTGGATAAGGGTTTCATTCGTCCTAGCTCTTCGCCCTGGGGAGCTCCAGTATTATTTGTGAAGAAGAAAGACGGTACCTTTAGGATGTGCATAGATTACCGCGAACTGAACAAGGTGACCGTGAAGAACCGCTATCCTCTTCCACGCATCGACGATCTATTCGACCAGCTGCTAGGGTCGAGCTTTTACTCGAAGATTGATTTGAAATCAGGATATCACCAGCTGAGAGTCCGAGAAGAGGCCGTCTCCAAAACAGCCTTTAGAACTCGTTATGGACACTATGAGTTTTTGGTCATGCCTTTTGGGCTGACAAACGCACCTGCGGTCTTCATGGATTTGATGAATAGAGTGTGCAAGCTTTACCTGGTCAAGTTCGTCATAGTTTTCATCGACGACATCCTAATCTACTCGAAGAGTCAGGAGGAACACGAGCAGCATCTACGACTCATTTTGGAACTCCTTCGAACAGAACAGCTGTACGCCAAGTTTTCAAAATGCGACTTCTGGCTTCGTGAAGTCCATTTCTTAGGCCATGTGGTGAACAAGGATGGGATTCATGTGGATCCATCTAAGGTAGACTCGATTAAGAACTGGCCTGCACCTCGCACACCAACCGAAATACGCCAATTCTTGGGTTTGACGGGTTATTACAGTCGGTTCATCAAAGACTTCTCAAAGATTGTACAGCCGCTTACATTACTGACACAGAAAGGTGTTGCTTATCGTTGGGGTAATACACAGGAAACAGCGTTTCAGCACTTAAAGGATAGACTTTGTAGCGCACCTATCCTCTCATTGCCTGAAGGCACGGACGATTTTGTAGTCTACTGCGACGCATCTATCCAAGGTCTTGGATGTGGGTTGATACAACGGGATAAAGTCATTGCTTATGCTTCGCGCCAACTTAAGATTCACGAACGGAATTACACTACACATGATTTAGAGTTGGGAGCTGTTGTTTTTGCGCTCAAGATATGGCGACATTACCTGTATGGCACCAAGTGCACCATCTACACCGATCACAGGAGTCTCGAGCATATCTTCAAGCAGAAAGAGTTGAACATGCGACAACGTCGATGGGTCGAATTACTGAACGATTACGAATGTGCTATAAAGTACCATCCGGGCAAAGCCAATGTGGTGGCTGACGCCCTTAGTCGAAAGGATA
The DNA here is from genome assembly GCA_030545235.1 of Helianthus tuberosus. Taxonomy (NCBI): domain Eukaryota; kingdom Viridiplantae; phylum Streptophyta; class Magnoliopsida; order Asterales; family Asteraceae; genus Helianthus; species Helianthus tuberosus. The sequence continues at coordinate 112,637,601 of CM060408.1, forward strand.
CTACACCTAGGTGTGTACGAGCGTTGCAACTCACTATTCAGTCTATTCTTCCTTCACAGACACGAGATGCTCAGGTAGAAGCATTGAAACCAGAAAATGTCAGGGCTGAAGCCCTACGCGGCTCAAGGCAACGGTTAGAACAAAAGGCAGACGACGCCTACTATGTAACAGGACGCATCTGGGTCCCACTCTATGGCAACTTACGCGAGCTTGTAATGGATGAAGCTCATAAGTCTCGCTACTCAGTACATCCAGGTTCGGATAAGATGTACCATGACCTCAGAACTACATACTGGTGGCCTAGCATGAAGGCTCATATAGCAACTTACGTCAGCAAGTGTTTGACTTGTGCAAGAGTCAAGACTGAATATCAGAAACCATCGGGCCTACTCCAACAACCAGAGATACCACAATGGAAATGGGAGCAAATTTCCATGGATTTCGTTACTGGCCTGCCTAGATCTCAACATGGGAATGATACTATTTGGGTGATCGGGGATCGACTCACAAAGTCTGCACACTTCTTGGCTATCAAAGAAACAGACAAGTTCTCTACATTAGCAGACATCTACTTAAAAGAAGTGGTTTCAAGGCACGGGGTGCCAACCTCTATTATATCAGATCGTGACGCATGTTTTACTTCAGAACTGTGGCAAGCGATGCACAAACCTTTCGGCTCTCGTTTAGACATGAGCACAGCTTATCACCCTCAGACGGATGGGCAGTCTGAGCGCACTATTCAAACTTTAGAAGACATGCTTCGTGCATGTGTAATCGATTTCGGTAACGGCTGGGAAAAACATCTCCCATTAATGGAGTTCTCGTATAACAACACTTACCACACCAGCATTCAAGCCGCTCCATTCGAGGCATTGTACGGGCGTAAGTGCCAATCACCTCTTTGTTGGGCAGAGGTGGGTGATAGTCAGATCACAGGTCCAGAACTGGTAGTAGACACAACAGAAAAGATTGCTCAAATACGACAACGCATGGCGGCAGCTCGTGACCGTCAGAAAGCATACGCCGATAAGGGCAGGAAACCACTCGAGTTCCAGGTTGGGGATCGAGTGCTACTCAAAGTATCACCCTAGAAGGGTGTTGTTCGTTTTGGCAAACGAGGCAAACTTAATCCACGATACGTTGGACCATTCGAAATCATTGAGAAAATAGGCAAGGTGGCCTACAGACTGAACTTACCAGCAGAACTCAGTGTCGTTCACAACGTTTTCCACGTGTCGAATCTGAAGAAGTGTCTGTCAGATGAGACCCTCATAGTTCCTTTGAAGGAGCTCACCATCGACGACCAGTTGCGATTCGTCGAGGAACCAGTTGAAATCACGGACCGGGATGTTAAGGTCCTCAAGCACATTAGAATACCTCTTGTTCGAGTTCGTTGGAACTCCCGTCGTGGCCCAGAGTTCACCTGGGAACGAGAAGTTCAAATGAAACTCAAGTATCCCCAGTTATTCGGAAACAGTACAACCACTACTGAGGCTAAAGCTACTATGGAATTTCGGGACGAAATTCCAAATCAACGGGGGGATGATGTGACACCCCAGGAAAACCAGTAAACGATACAACTTAACTAGCTTCCTCAGTAACCACATGCTAAATTTCGGGACGAAATTTCTTTCAAGTTGGGGATAATGTGACAACCCGAGTTTTCAAGATCTCTATCCGATTTAACCTCGTACTTATTTGCAAGTGTGTTTTGTAAATACTTGATGTGCAATACATGTGTTGTGTAAAGGTGTATGAATGTTATGTATATATTGGTTGGGTTATTGGATTTTATAAATGAAATCAAATGTTGGAGTTCTAGCCGAAAACCCACCCATCCACGAAAACACTTGAAGTGTTTTCGTCCATCATGGGTCCAACGAAAACAGGGAGTGGGCTTTGGCCCAGTATCGATTTAATATAGAATCTGTTTATTGTGTGCACACGAATTGGATAACTACAAACCCTAATCACATCGTCACTCTCTCTCATTTTTCGCTGAACCCGACGGCTGCCTTTCTTTCATTCGAAGTTGATTCCCTGTTTTGATTCATTCTTGGTGTTTTCCACATTTAAGGTAACTTTAGTCCAGTTAGATGTTCATGATGCTCTGAATTCGAATATGCATGACTTGATCAGTTAATTAATTGCATGAGAAGCATGATATGTGTGAATGATCGTGTGATTTGTATGATTTATGATGTATACTGACAACCGTATACTTGAAGGAATTGTATGAATGGATTGTGATTGGACCGAATCCCTGCTCTTTCATGTGATGTTTCATTGTGTGTGTGCAACTCATAAATGTCCTACATGTAAATCAGATTAGATTTAAGGTAATCAGTTGAGTATTCATGTTAATCGATGATCTCATGATTATGGTTAGTAATTGATTTCAGAATATAGTGATGTTGGCCGACAACTTGGAACAAATAAACACATGGGGTCTGAATCTTGTTAACTGACAAATTGTTATAGGATGTCTCTATAGTGGTCGACAACTATGTTATTTTAATGAGTTCCATGGGCTGCTACTGATTTATGATTTAATAATAAGTGGGTGATAAACATGATGTATAGTGATTTGGTAATTCTTATAATCACACGGTTTAGTCCGATTAATTGACTGGTAGATGATTGTTAGGGTTGGAATACGAAACTGTTGGAGATGAAAACACCAACCAGACGAAAACACTATAGCAACGAAAACACTAGGGGATTTCGGCACTAGTGTTTTCGCCACAATGGGGATTTCGGCACTAGTGATTTCGCCACTATGGGATTTCGCCTAGCTTTCTGCACAGTAACGTTGTTAGCTAGTTAACTTTGTTAATTACTTAAACCCTGTTAGTTTGTTGAATACTGTTAGTTGTTAACTTTATTAACTCAGTGACACAGTTAAGCTATTTACTTGATTAACCCTGTTATATGTATTAATTTAGTTTAACTTGTTAACTCTGTTATGCATGTTAAGAATGTAAACTCAGTTAAATCTATTAACTCTGGTTAGTTTATGTACCCTGTTAAACTCGTTAACTACGTTACGTCACTAACTCGGTTAAGAGTGTTATTGGACAATTATGTTAGAATAAACTGCAAAAGATATTGATGTGGTACATGAACTGTATGGATGCAATTAACTGTTTGTGTTGCATGATGATTAACTGCTAAACACACTCTGTGATATTACTGTGATGCTAGTTACATGTGAAACATTACGAATGTGAACTGATTGAGTATACGTGCACTATAGGACTTGACTGATTTCTTGTGAGCACATAGTATAGCATACCGAGCAAACCAAGGTGAGTTCACACTAGCCAAGGCATGGGATTCCCAGGGGTTGGGAATGGGATTGGATAACTACTCGTACAACCATTACTATTAAAACTACTTATTACTGTCCTCGGGTTGAAGGGCACGTACGTAAAACCTACGTACAGATATACTTACTACTGTCCTCGGATTGAAGGTCACGTACGTAAAGCCTACGTACACGATCTTAAGACCATCAACTCTATCAAAGGAAGTCCCTCAATTATCGACTTAATCGCCGAGGCCTAGGGCGAGCGGGTCATTAGTTAATAGCGCTATTAGGTTTAACAAACCTCACACCGTGCCAGTCGGACGGGCGTGTACTAATGGACTATGGGCAAAGGGTCAATGCTGATAGACATTGACTTAGGGTACCTCTTACATTTTCGTAGCAGTCGATACGCGTGGTCTAGTAATACATGGGAAGCCCCCACTAATCATCGCACACATGCCTGGATTGGCCGCGATAAGGATTAATACGATACATGGTTTACAAAACGAACATACGATTTATGAAACGAATGCTATAACCAAACAACCAACTGTGAACTCGCTCAACTTTGTTGTTGATTCGTTGCTACATGCCTTGCAGGTCATTAGGTACTCATGGAGCTTGCACAGGGAGGAACAGTCGTTGTGGGACATGGTAGTGTGTGCCATGCTTTAAACATTACTTTATTTCATATTTAATACTTGCTATGGGTTTTACAATTATGCTTTCGCTAAACACTTAACTATGCTTTGGTTTTTGAACACCTATCATATTGTTTGGTTGAATTATGTTTACTTACATGCTTGTTCAATATGATTGGTGGCTTGATCCTGGTCAGTCACGCCTCCAAGCGGTGATACTCCGCGTGTGGATTTTGGGGGTGTGACACGGGTGGTTCATCTTCATCTTCAATTAGGGGGTCATTATTGCCGAATGGATATTTCATTGAACGCTCAAGATCGACACTCCCTAATTGAATAGATAGATTGTTTTCGTGGGTTTTTACAAAAGGTCGTCCCAACACTAGAGGAGCGTCATCAAGGATGGCAAAGTCGGTTGGGATTACCATTTGATTGGTTTGGAACAAGACATCCTCAACTACCCCTATTGATTTTATTACTTTCCGATTAGATAGAAAAATGGGTATTTGAAGTGGAGAAAAATCACTAATACTTAATTTTTCGAAAATGTAGTTTGGCATTATATTAACACAAAGATCTTTATCAATTGTGATATTACTAATAAAGGAGTTTTGAAAAAAACATGGAACCGGTGTAATGTTAATTTCAAATGGGTCTTCTTTTATTAGCGAAGTTTGATCAATTGTTAACTTAATGCTTACCGTTTCGTCAATTTTAGTGTTAGTGTTTAACTCTTTTAAAAACTTAGCATGAGTGGGTACTAAACAATGATTTTCGAAAGAAGGTGACAAGATATTAATTTCTTCAAAATTAGACTCTTCTTGAATTTTAACGTTATCGGACTCACCTTTCTCGTTGTTTAACTCATGTGTCGGTTTTTCACTTACTTGTTCTTCCATTTTTACATTTTCAACAATCTCTTCTTTATTACAAGTTAATTCTTCTCTTGCGCGGGACTCCTCTTCCCTTGCGCGAGATTCTTTTATGCAACGTTCGATAGTTTTAATGTGTTCTATTATTTTATCGGCTATGTGGGTGATAGAGTAAGGATCGGGATCCTCAAAGCTTGAATCCGGATGTTCGATCCTTTGTTCCTCATAATACTCATAGGAAGTAGATGGTTCACACCATTGTTCTTCATTGTAAGTATATGATGGATAAGGGTCGTAATTTTGTTCTTCATAATACTCATATGAGGTGGGTTGTTCATGCCATGGTTCCTCATAATAAGCATATGAAGGTGGAGGCTCATATCTTGGTTCCTCAAAGTATGAGTATGAAGGATCATACATTGGTTCGTCAAAATATGAGTATGAGGGAGAAGGTTCATACCTTGGGTCTTCATAGGATGTGTATGAAGTTGATGGCTCGTACCTAGGCTCCTCATAGTAGGTGTATGAAGTGGATGGTTGAAATAAGTCACAATATTGTACCGAGTAAGGGTTACCACAAATAGTGCAATAGTCTTCCCTATAATCATCCTCCTCATAGGTGTAGTTGTAGCCTCCTGAGTATTGATCCATAAGAATCACTCTGCAGACCACAACAAAGTCTTGAGACCAGAAAACAAAAATAAAAACGGAAACAGAGGCTGGACACGGCCCCGTGTTCAGGGGGCACGACCCGTGTTCAGGTTCTGTATCTGGGCGTTTTAATAAAAGTATATGATTTTGTGCAGCACGGGGGCGTGTTCACTGAGCATGACCCCATGTTTAGACTCTGTATCTGGGTGTTTTTAAAAAAAAAAATGCAGCACGGCCCCGTGTTCAGGCTACTTTAAATGCAAAAACTAACTAAAATGCAGAAAATGTGCGCGCGTTTTAAAAAGGTTTTGAAAAACTGATTAGGCCGTCAATTTTAAGCTTTCTTAAAATCCTTGTGTCCCTGACAACGGCGCCAAAAACTTGATGTGTGCGGTGTGTTATATAATTTTATGTATATTTTTAGCCCTTTTTTACACTTTAGTCAAGTTTTAAATTTATAAAACACGATATTTTACTAACACTAAACACACATATGGGCAAGTGCACCCATCGTGAGCGTAGTATAGCGTTGGTAAGATACCGAGGTCGTCCAAGGACACAAGAGCTTTTAGTACCGGTTTATCCTCAACGTCTAATCAAATCAAAATTTTAGAAAAAGGTTTAAACATGAAAATAAAAACTAAAAATGTTGAAAATAAAAAATAAAAATAGATAGACAAGATGAATCACTTGGATCCGACTCGCCTTTTGTGTAACCTTTGATTATTTCCGCACTTTTGCACTTTTTAAGAGATTATCTTAGTTATAGTAGTAGGCCCCTCTTTTGAAGGTGACGTTACCCTCAACCCAGTAGTTTGAGTCAGCAAGGATACAATCCTAAAGGGTTGGATTATTGAAAGATAATTAATTAAGTTATTAATGCGTAATGTGGTAGGCCCCTCTTTTGAAGGTGACGTTACCCTCAGCTAAGTAGTTTGAGTCAGCAGGGATACAATCCTAAATAGCCGGGTTAACGTTTTAATAGTAGTTTACATATGAGGGGATCAAGAAATTCGAACCCCCGCCATCCAATACCAGTGGGTATTGAAGGAGGTCCTACTAAGCTTAACCCAGGTCCTTACAGGATCTATACACTGAACAAGGCAAGACGCTTACCAAACCATTCCCTTAACCCCCGACCAGGTAGCCAACATATCTCCATATAGACCGTGGAGATATGAATGGTGTAAATCTTTTATTTTATATAGACAGTAAAATAACGTCAAGACACCACGGACAAATGATAAGGACGTTTCACCTTCAACATAAGAAACTAGTTATTAAAGTCATTAATACTTAACCAAATAAAAAGTGCGAAAAGATTAAAATTAAAAAGTATTACACTAAATGCTTGTCTTCACCAAGTGATGTAAGAGACTTAGGCAAACATGGCCTTTGATTGTCAAGAACTCTTACTATCAATCTTGGATCCCGAGACTACTACACACACTCTATGATGGATGATGGATGATGGTGGTGGATGTGGGTTGCGATGGTGGTGGTGGGTGGGTGACGTGTGAGAGAGGTGGTTTGCCAAGGGATGTCTTTGAAGTGAACCAAGCACCTCTATTTATAGCCTGCACAGAAGCCCGGAAATGGCCCCGTGTCCATTGGGCACGACCCTGTGTCCATCCATCTTCTCTTTCTTCATTAAATGCAGTTTGTCTGCATTAGTTGACCATGCCCCAGTGTCTACTGGGCACGGCCCCGTGTGCAGAAGCGTATCTGTACTATCAAGATTTTCTTGGATTCTGCGAATCTTAGCGTTGACCACGGCCCCGTGTCCGCTTGGCATGCCCCCGTGTTGGGAAATAGAAGCTTCTACAACTTTGTCTATTCTGCAGACACTTGGGCACGCCCCCGTGTTCAATGAGCACGGGGTGTGTTCAGCCTCCTGATCTCTTGTTTTTGCTTGGGAAGATGTTGTCGAGGGGTCGGGCATGCCACGTTTATTCCTTTTCTTGTATTATTGTTAGATTTAGCTGCATTTTTGCTTCTTTTGTTCATTTAAGCTCATTTAACCCTGAATATACAAAAGGAAGACAAAAGCACACTTTTTCCAACATTAGTACTAAAAAAGGGTTAGTTTTATTCCACATTTGATGTAATTTATATGTTGCATTTTACACACATCAAGTATAACTTGAACTGAATTCGTGAAGAATACCTTTGGATCTACAGAACTCCTCCATGGCATGATTCTTAAACTCGGTTCCATTGTCGCTGCGTGTAACATCTGTGCTTGTAATCATTATGAACAGTTCTATTATCAATAAAACAATGTTATTTGATCCCAATGTTTGTTTGGTTGTGTTTTACATTTTTCATGTTTTGACTTTTATTCAATTTCAAACTCTATATCGCTTTCTAGAGAGTTATACGCAAACTGTTGCGTAAACGTACTCAGTTTAACGCGAAAAATACTCCGGAACATCAACATATGCTTAACATACCTTAAATAACCCTTACATAACTTAGAAATAAGTTTTAAAGGCTTTGGTATATCAAAAACAAGTTAATTCGCTTACAGGGACTAAACTTGACAAACTGCGAAAGTATGCCAATTTGAACAGTAACGAACATTCCGAAACATGACCATAAGTTAAACACACCTTAAATATCTTTTATATAGCTTATAAATAGGCTTTGAGGGGTTCGGTGTGCTAAAATAACTTTTGGGTCATTCAGGGACTAAAAGCGTCAAAAAGTGCACAAGTTTGCATTTTCGCACATAACTTACGTTCTGAATACATCCGGACATCCAAAAATTTATGTAAGCACTAAAATATTTTATTTTAGGGTTTGGCATGAGAAAAATCCATTCGTCGCGCCATTTGGATCGTTTTTCGCGCTTATGCGCATTCCGTCGTAATTAAGCGAACATCGCGATTGTGCGGCCAAACGAACCGACATCTGAGATATTTTTGAGCACATTTTAAGTTCCCTATACTTTAACTTCATTTTAGAGCTTTGAAATGGGGTTAACGGGGCTTAAACGTGTCAAAAATGCATCAAATAGCAAGTTTGGAGCTTCAGGGGCCTGTTTTGCCATTTTTCAAACTTCTGGTCTGCAGGTGCTTGGGCACCTCAACACTCTGAGTGTTACGGTGCGCAAGCAGGGGTTAGATGCAGAACATTGTGTTGGCTGCTGATTTATGGCTTCCAAACACCCCAAAGGCCAATGCCAAGTGTCAAACTGTTGTGGTGGGGGCAAAATGAGCTACCACAACATTCCGACAAGTGTAGGGATGTGATCATTCCCTCTTCTCCAAGAAACGATCCTAACGGTGAACCGAAATCTATAAATACCCACCTCAACTTCACTCATTCCTCACAAGAATCTGATTTGAGAAGCTCTAAGTTGAAACCTTTGTTTCATACCTGAGCTACTTGAATCAAGATTAGCATTCGGGGACCCTTTGTAAGTGTTCCTTCGTTCTTTTATTGCTTTTCGAGATCGAAAGTCAAACTTTGTTTGACTTTCTGCATTGACCAGTTTATGGTCAATGCGAAGTTCGTTTGAACTTCGCAACGTGAGCGTAATCACGATGGTTATAGTCCCTTGTGACTATGCCTACTGATTACCACGTTGTCTAGGGTCGTAAGGGTAAGCGATCTAATACATCGCTTATACCTTCGAACCCGACCCATTTGGTCGATCATTAGGATCCGACCAAACACATTAGGTGACCATAGTATATAGGGAATAACCTTTTGAGGTTATACCTTATGGTCGCTTCGTTTAAGTAGTTGTATGATAGGTAGTTTATATGCCTTAGGTAAATTACCAAAATGCCCTTTTTACGCCAAAATTCATTTTAAGCATATGTAACATGCCTTTTGGTATCTAAACTGATTTGACAATAATATTAGACATGTTAAGGCATATTTTACTTATCATAGGACTAGTTAGGCGATCCGAACGCGTTTTACGCGAACGACGCGTTAAATTAGCATAAGCTACCTAAACGGGTCGTAAGCACTTAGGCTAGGTTTCATTTAGTATGTAGGCTTTGTTAAACCATACTACATGAGTTCCCATACTCATTTGGTTTACGAGCCCTCATTCTATCCGATCCTCCGATATAGGTCCGGTTTATTAACATAGTTACCTATATTAGGTGCCGTTTGATTCCGTGATCTCTAGCATTGCTTGGTGGTTATCTTAGGACTTCTAAGCAATCTCAAGTGAGTACATAGACCCCTCTTTTACTGTTTTCCAAACTATTTTGGGGTGAAACACATGTGCCTACTTGTTACTTTCATGCATTCCATGTTTTCACATCATATACCTACTATGTTCGTTAGTACATTATAGTACATGATTTAATTACATTTCATGCTATGTATGCCCATTGTGTGCGTACTTAGTACATCCCTTTACATTACATTTCATGCTATGTATGTCCATTGTGTGCATACTTAGTACATCGTTTTACATTACATTTTTGCTATGTATGTTGACTGATAGCGTGCTAGCACATTGATTTACATGACTTTTCTGCTTTGTATGTTAACTTAGCATACTTAGTACATTGTTTTCATATGACATGTATACAATTGCTATAGCATTTGGTTTGCACAAACGAGACTTATATACGTTCATTAACATTAGCTACGCCGCTCGGTAGTAAGTACTGGTACCATAGGACTTGACAAATCCCATTCCTGACATCTCGGGTTTGTTTGGATGTAAGGAATGACTGAATCCGAAAACATTTCTTTTGATAACCTTGACTGAAAGGGTTATCCGACTGTCTCAAGGCTTGAATGTATGCGTTAACTTACCACATAAATGTTTGTATCAATGTAACATGCATTACTTTGCAAAACATAACTTTTTGATATATTCAAAATACTCTGTTTTGTACATTTCTACACTTGGATTATGTGACAATACTTTACTTACAATACATAACATTTGTTACACATTACTTGACTACTTTTGGACTATAAACATTTGACATGGCTTATACAAGGACTTTTTGACAATTGGTTTAAACATGGACTTTATACATTGGTGGTTTGTTTAAGTGATTTAAGTAACGAGGCGTGTGTAATATGATACAAGCATGGTGGATACGTCGCTGGTACTTCCTATATATAAGTGTTGGTATGGTATTACATATCGTAGAGTTATTTGAATCATTTCAATTTGAGACATATAACATTTTATACAAATAACATATCTTTCACAAGACGTTGCTTTACAAACAACTTATTTTATACAACTCATTTTACTTGGTTATACATTTAACCACACATTATACTTTTATTTATACATATCATTTGATCTTATCGCTTTTTAAATGACTTACAAAACAAAACAATTTACAAGGTTCATGACTGACTTTTACTAAACAACTTTTTCTTAAACTTAAGTCATGAATCCTATTTTCACAAAACCTATGTATCTCACAGGCATTTTTATGCTGACGTACCTATTTTCACATGTGTTTTCAGGAGCTTTTGCATAGGATGATGATCGTGACACTAGGGCGGACCTGTGCCTTAGAGACTTAAAATGAAGATAGACTTAGTTTAATTATGTTATAAACTCTTTGATTCCTGTTTAAAACAATGTAACTCTTATGTTGATAAATAAAATACAACTTTGTATGCCATGGTTATGAAACAATTAATTCTGTTACAACACTCCCTGACGTTTTCCGCCACGTTTTGTATGTTATACGTGGTCGGGGTGTGACAGAAGAGTTGGTATCAGAGCCAATAGTTATAGGGAATTAGGTTATTAGTAATTCTTTGACCTAGACTATAACCTTTCTAGGACCCTAACACAAGTTATCTTATGTTTAGATCTTAAAAACATGCACATCACCTATCCTTAGGTGATTATCAAAACAAAAACCAAATTTTCCGATACGATTTTTGGAAAACAATCTTCTGTTTTTGAATAATTTATTACAAGGTTTTGAACCCTCTATTGTAAGGTTTTGAACCCTCTGTTATAAGGTTCTGAACCCCTTTGAGTTTTCAAAATCTCGTCAAGGTATTGGGTTTTAAATAATGTGAACACGTGCAAACTGGAAGGGTGAATGCCTGTACCCTGGGTTTTCTGTCTAAGGTTAGAGTGTTTGTACAAATCCACATAATCGGACCAGTCACTCTTACCTGGGAACTCTTGGGGTGAGTGTTCACTTATAGGCGAGCATGTCTTCGCGATACATTATTTTTTTGACCCATTTACTTTGATTAGTCACTATGTGTCGTTTGTTTGCTTTGTGATGTGAACAAATGACCACCATCTTTGCTTTTGATTTTGTTTCATCTCATCCTTTTCATCCAATCATCTCACTCGTTTCCTTTCATGTTTCCTCTTTTAGACTGCCTCCTCGACGTGAAAACCAGATAGCGACTGCCGAACTGGCAGAAATCATTGCGCAGCAGATGGCTACTCAATTCCCAAACCTCTTTGCTCAATGGAACCAAGCCAACAACAACAACAATGCTCCATGCAAATTCAAGGATTTTAACTCGGCTAAACCAATCAAGTTTAGTGGTTCTGAGGGAGCGACTGGGCTTCTTCAATGGTTCGAGAGCATTGAGAATACTTTCCGCCACGTGCAGTGTCCTGACAATCGCAAGGTCGAGTTTTCTTCGAGTGTGTTTCAGAAGAGGGCTCTCACATGGTGGAACGGGGTTATGAGAGATCGTGGTGCAGAAGTTGCTCTAGCACAAACATGGGCCGAACTTAGGGCCCTTATGATGAGGGAGTTCTGTCCTCGTCATGAACAACGAGCGTTGGAGAAAGAGTTTGATGACTTAAAACAAGACAGTGGCGAGCACAGGGCATATACTGATAGATTTGAGGAGTTGAGTCTGCTTTGCCCAACAATGGTTACCCCACTCGACAAGGCTATCGAAAGGTACATCGACGGCCTACCTGACTCAGTGCAAGACACATTACTGGTAGTAACCCTGCCACACTCCGTCAGGCGATCGAGTTTGCAGCGACGTTGACTGAGTCGCAGGTTCGAAAGGGAAAGCTGCATAAAAAGGGTGACAAGGGTAAGAAGCAGGCGTCTGACAAGGGGGATAGCAAGAAAGGTCAAAACAAGAATGGGAAGAATTCTGGTTCCTCAAAGGGTTCTAGGAAGCGAAAGGCTTCCCAAAACTATGCCGTTACTACACAGGCCAAGCTGCACCAAATCAGCCTGCGCAACCACTAGCCAAGAAGCCATATCTTGGCACTGCGCCTTTGTGCAACAGGTGTAACGGCCATCACCTACCACATCTCCAATGTCGTCATTGCACTAACTGTGGGAGAATTGGCCATCTTGCCGCTACTTGTCGCATTCCTGTTAACCAGAACCAGGCAGTTCAGAACCAAGCCCAACAAGTTGCTCAGCCTCTTGCTCAGCAACAAGGTCAAGCTGCAGGACCTCATTTTCCTCCTGGTTCGTGCTACAATTGTGGGGATCTGACCCACTACAGAAACCGGTGCCCAAGACTAGCCAACCAGAATCAGAATCCAAATCAGAATCAGGCTCAGGCTCGAGGTCGAGTCTTCAACATGAATGCACAAGAGGCACAAGCAGACAATGAAGTGGTGAACGGTACGTTCTTTATTAATAATCAGCCTGCATCTGTTCTTTTTGATTCGGGTGCCGATAAGAGTTTTGTGTCATTATCTTTTGAGCCATTGCTTCGCGTGTCTAGAACGAAACTAGGAAAACCCTTGACAATAGAGGTTGCTAGTGGTGAACCCATTGTTCTTGATTCTGTTCTTCGCAACTGCCAGTTGAACCTTAACGACCATCTTTTTCCTATCGACCTCACGCCTATGCAACTTGGAAGCTTCGACGTTATTGTGGGTATGGATTGGTTATCCAAGCATCGCGCAGAGGTAGTTTGTTTTGAGATGATTGTTCGTGTGCCGCTTTCGACAGGTGAGATCCTACAGGTTCGTGGTGAGAAACCTGCTGGTGGTCTCAAACTCATGTCTTGTTTTAAAGCTCGGAAGTATCTGCGAAAGAATTATGTGGCCTTCTTGGCACATGTCACAGCAGATAAAGGCAAAGGTAAGTCTATCCAAGATATTCCTGTTGTTCGGGATTATTCAGAAGTATTCCCTGAAGACTTACCTGGTCTACCTCTAGGACGCCAAGTCGAGTTCCGTATTGATCTCATACCTGGTGCAAATCCCATTGCCAGAGCTCCATATCGTCTTGCACCGTCTGAGATGCAAGAATTGGCTAAGCAGCTTCAGGAACTCTCTGACAAAGGTTTTATCCGTCCTAGCTTTTCACCTTGGGGTGCTCCTGTTCTTTTTGTCAAGAAGAATGATGGATCTTTTAGGATGTGTATCGATTATCGTGAGCTTAACAAGCTTACCATCAAGAATCGATATCCCCTACCTCGCATCGATGATCTCTTTGATCAGTTACAAGGTGCTTCTTATTTTTCGAAGATTGATCTGCGATCTGGATATCATCAACTTCGGGTGCATGAGGAAGACATTCCCAAGACAGCGTTCCGCACTCGTTATGGGCATTATGAATTCACAGTCATGCCATTCGGTTTGACTAATGCTCCTGCTGTTTTCATGGACTTAATGAATAGGGTCTGCAAACCTTATTTGGATCAGTTCGTCATTGTTTTTATTGATGACATCTTGATATACTCTAAGACGCGAGCTGATCACGAGCAACATCTTCGTCTTACTTTGGAACTCCTAAAGAAAGAGCAACTTTTCGCCAAATTCTCCAAGTGTGAATTCTGGCTTAAAGAAGTTCAATTTTTAGGGCATATTGTCAACGAACAAGGTATTCATGTAGATCACTCCAAGATCAGTGCGATTAAGGATTGGGATATGCCTACTACTCCTACTGAAGTTCGTTCTTTCCTTGGTCTTGTGGGTTATTACCGCCGCTTCATTGAAAATTTCTCAAAGATTGCAGTTCCTCTAACTGCTCTAACTCAGAAGAACAAACCCTTTGATTGGGGATTCAAACAAGAGGAAGCTTTTCAAAACTTGTAGTAGAAGCTTTGCGACGCGCCTGTTCTGACTTTGCCTGAAGGCAATGATGATTTCGTCGTTTACTGTGATGCATCTAAATTGGGTCTTGGCTGTGTTCTGATGCAAAGGAACAAAGTCATAGCATATGCATCGAGGCAGTTGAAGATACATGAGAAGAACTACACCACTCATGATCTTGAGTTGGGTGCAGTTGTCTTCGCTCTAAAGATCTGGAGACACTATTTGTACGGTTTCACGGACCACAAAAGTCTTCAGCATATCTTCAACCAGAAAGAACTCAACATGAGGCAACGACGGTGGGTCGAGCTTCTAAACGACTATGACTGCGAAATTCGCTACCATCCTGGTAAGGCGAATGTCGTAGCTGATGCATTGAGTCGTAAGGAACGTACTAAGCTTCATTGTGTTCGAGTTCAATCTGTTATTCAAGCTCGATCTGATATCCAAGCCCGCATTTCTCAGGCTCAACAATCTTGTGTTTCACAATGTTTGATGGATAAGGAATTTCCCTATCACATAACACCTGATCTGGAACTGAAGGACAATGGATCATATTACTTCATGGACCGTTTGTGGGTCCCAAGCCAAGATAACCTTCGCACCTTGCTTATGGATGAAGCCCATAAGTCTCGTTATTCTGTTCATCCTGGCTCAGATAAAATGTATAAGGATCTTCGTATTCAGTATTGGTGGCCTGGTATTGTTAGGCCCCAAAGTGTAAGACTGACGCATCAAATTAATACAACGGGCTATGGTTACGAATTGGGCTTTACCGGGTTAGTTTATATTAGGTTGTGGACCTTTATAGGTCACTTGGGCCAAGCTATAGGCCATGTGGGCCAAGCAGGCCCAAGGGAAGCCCATGTGGGAAGTGGGCTTGTCTATGTATATAAACAAGTTTTCAACTTGTTTTTAGGTTTAAACTTCTTAGAGCCTCAGTTACATAACTTCTAGAGTTACAGAGAGAGAGGCGATTTGGTGGTGTTGGAACTTGTACCAGACGGTTTTGCTAGTTGATAGTAATAGAATCGTGTGCAAGTTTGAAAGTGACTCGGTATCGTGTTTTTCGTATTTTCAGTTTTTCGTTTTGATTCTTGAATCACCAATTGATTGGATTCCGCACAATCAATTGGTTGTTTGATATCATTGAAAGATCCGGTTATACGGGACTTACAAGTGGTATCAGAGCCTTTAGAACCTGTTCTAGGCTCGGTTTGATATCAAATATTCAAGATTTTTGAAGTTTTTCAGCTATGGCACCTTACATGTGTTAGTCAAACCCTTTAACACGAACATTTATTTCACTTCCCATATCATGCAATTTCTCTTTTTGGCTTTTTCATTTTTCAAATGTTTTTGTATTTTTCTCATTTTCTCCCCCTAAAACAATACATATTTACAGCAAACTCTTTTTGTATTTTCTGAGTTTTCTCCTCCTAAACTCTATATCTATCTATATGTTCCTCTATGCGATTGCCAATATGTTTGTCCACTTAAACTTTATGGTCTTAAATCTTGCGTTGATAGATAGCCAACATCTGAGGTTTCGGGTCTTTATATTGTTGAATCATCCGGGGATATTCATCGGTTTTTTATTAAAAATCATCTTATTCTGCTTGCTCGATTTTCGTTTAAAGTGTTTAAAGGGTAAAGTTAAATCTTTTATAAAAAATTCGTATTTTGAAATATCTTTACCTTTTAGAAAGATTTAAAAACTCCAATATTTTAGGTAAATTGAATCAGAGTTGTTCATTATCAGTTTCCAATAATCGAGAGGGTTATGTTTTGAAAAAGTCTTCATTCACGGTTTCGAGTCACCGCCACATATCATTAACTTCGGTCTCGACTCTTCACGGTTTCACGGTCCCGACTCGCAACCTCCACTGGTCTCGAGTCAAGTGAGTTGTTCCGAGTCGCAACAAATACAACATCAACATCACCAGTCGCAATCAGAAGTAAGGTCTCGAGTCATCAATTTTCACGGTCTCGACTCCCAACATCATCAGTTTCGGTTCATCCTGTTTGGTTTCGACTCGCAACCATCATCAGTTTCGGCTCATCCTGTTTGGTTTCGACTTGCAACCTCGATTACGAGTCGCAACCACCGTTTCGACTCGTCCGACTCGCAACCACGTTCCTTAGTCTGTTTTCGAGTTGTCGTCTTCTAGCTCTAGAGTCGCTATCGTCATCATCGTGCACCATCAATCTCCGTCATCCTCCGATCACCATTTACCACCGGACACCGTCGGACCTCCATTAAACATCCACCACAACCCCGTTCACCACCACATCGAACCACCGTTGCTCTTATATAATTCATAACCTCCGATCATCTTCATCGTCTACATCACCACGGTAACCATCATCACGACATCTCCGGCAATCACCCTCTTCTTCTTCTTCGTCGGACATCATCATCATCACCATTGTTATATTTTGACGTAGAAGGAAGCTGTTATATGTGACGTTTTGTCGTCGGGAAAAGAGCAACGACCACATAGGAATTATTGTGATCTGACGTATTTTAGAATACTTGTAGGTTTTAATAATAATAGTAATCATTATATAATCATTGCTTTCATAATAATAATAATAATAATAATAATAACTATTAGTATACTTTTCTAATTAAATAAAAATTAAAAAAAAATTTATTTTATATATAAATAAAAAAAATAATAAAATAAAAAAAAATTTAAAAGGGGTTTGCTTGTGATATCGGTTTGACAGATTTTTGAGGTGCGGTTCAGATAGCGGGATCAAGGGTTTGAGTTAGGGAGTACACAGGTTCTCGTTTTGGGCTTGTGTTGAGGAAATAGTTAAAAGATCACATTTTTTGGGGGATCTCTTTTAAAAAAAAAATATGTCTTCTAAGAAAGAGGTGCTTGAGCAGGAACTCCAAGGATTCAGATACTCATATGGTGAATCTATAGAAGCACTTACAGGCCGGTTTGCTGAACTGCTCTCTGAAATGGAGAAGGCAGAGATGGTGGTGTCTACTCACACGAGTAACAGAAAGCTTCTGGATGCTATAAAAGAGATTCCAGATCAGGCAAACTGTAGTTGGTTTACCAATGTTAATCAGATAATAGTGACAACCGATTGTTACAAAATGAAGCCGGATGAGCTAATCTCAATCATCAAATCATATGACAATGCTGACAAACAGTCTACTCAATGCAACACATCTGCTGCAGTTTGCTCATCCACACAAAATTCAGCATTTATGTTTAACAAACCCCTGGCTCAAGGAATTACTAAAGAACGTGAAAATATACTTTCTGTCTTTTGCACTCCTAAGTGTAGAGAAAGAAATGAGGCATATCGGTTACATAATGCTGAGCTAATTCAAGATTACAATGATATTAAAAATAAAAATTTTACTTTATCAAAAAATGAGAAACTTTATAAAGAAAAAATTGAAGCTCAGCGAAAAGACATCGTCAAACTCAAGGATGATGTAAGTGTGAAATCATCTCAACTCTTTTATGTTCAGGAGAAGCTGTGTGCTGTGACTAAGGAACTGGAAGATATCAGAGATAGATATCAAATAAATGAGCTTAATATTAAGAAATTTGATTCTTCCAGCAAATTAGTCAAAAACTTGTGTGATCAACAGCTCGCATACAAGGAAAATAAAGGGCGTGGTTTGGGTTTTAATCAGGCTCCTCCTCCTTATAATGACAATTATACTTATTTACCCATGACTGAGGAGGAGATGATGAATGAGAGTAGAATGACTTATGCTTCGTCTTCCCCTGCAGATGAAGTTAAAGTTGAAGGTGTCGTTGGAGATGAACAAGCATCAAGTTCTCATGTGTGTGACATTTTTGGCTCATTTTTGCACTCTATGATTAATTTCAGGCCTGATGATTTGGGCGAAAACGTTGATGCTTGCGTAACAGAGACTGTATCGGCAAATGAAATGAATGAGCCAGCTGAACCATCTGATTTCAAATGTGAATCATCTGGAGTAGCTGATTCTGAGAAATTGGAAACAGTTAATTCTAGTGGATTCAGCTCAAAGGTGTCACGTACAGAACCGTCTTGTGCCGAAAATTCGTCTGAAGTTTCTGCTGAAGTTTCTGGTGTTTCATCCAATAACCCAAAACTATCGAATCCTACCAAAGCTGATGAAGTGAAAACTGATGTGAACAAGGCTCCAAGTGCACAAGCTGAACTATTTGAACCTTCTGTTAGTGATGAAAAGGTTCAGATCAAGCAACAAGAGCCGAAGCAAGCAAGTAAAGGACGCGGAAAGAAGAAGCCTAAACATCAAAGACAAGCAGGCTCTCCACAGTCCTCAACGGGCAGCAATAGTCCTCAAAAGGCCCGTGATGTGAAAAATGCTTTTGTTAAGCCAGTCAGTAATGGCAAATGTGATAAATATGCATTTGACTGTGCTAACAAAGCTTTCGGAAAGACTGGTGAGATTTCTGAACAAGACTTGCAGTCTAAGCAGAGCAAGAAGAATCAAAAGAAATTTCCACCACAGAAGGCCCCTGTAAATGACAAGTACAGACATCCCAATTCATCTTCGTCTGCGGGAAATGTGCAACACAAACAAGCACAGAAAGGACCGGTTAGTCCTTCAGGGCCTGCAAGAGCAAATCCAGCTGATCAGAATGCTTTCTACATGAAGAGACAGACATGCTTCAATTGCGGCATTGCTGGTCACATTGCTCGAAATTGCACACATCGTCCCTATGTACCCTATTATATGCAAAATCAGAGGGTTACACCTAAGGATAACTACCATTCTAAGCCAATGAAGGTTTCATCACCTAAGGCAATGAAGAATGTGAATCCCAAGGTTAAACCTTCTGATGGGGATTGGAATGTTGCTAAAAACAAACGGAAGGCTGCTCAGGAACAAAAATATTTTTCTAAAACTAACAAACCTGAATCAGCTAATGTTGCTCAACCGAAGGCAACAAACACGTTTGTTAAACCGAAGCAGATTTGGAAACCCAAATCCAAGGCAGCAACGTCTCCAATCCTTGAAACAAAAGGGGACTTGTGTTTGAAAGAAGTGTCTTACTTTGATGCTTCAGGAAATCCCAGGACCACGATGGCCTGGGTACCAATGTCTTACTAATCTCCTTACTTTTCAGGAACAACCAAGGAGGAGCTGTTGACAATCTCTGGAATGTTGATAGCGGTTGTTCCAGAGATAAAAACGGGTAACATTTCACTGTTGCAAAAAGTTCAAATTTTTTTAAAGATGATATGTTTCCTTTGGAGGAGATTAGAGAAGTAAGAAAAGATCAGCAAAAGGTACCGTTTAAATTCAGTACTTTGATTTGAATATTGATTAGTCTTCAATCTGATGACAGAACGGTTAAGCAAAATTTTTTTTTCTCTTTCTTAGTTCATTACTTTATATATAAATTGTCCTTTCTCTAGTAAATGGTAAATTTGCGCAAAAATACAAGATTTATGCACAAATTTAGGGGGGGAGAGGAACATATAGATAGATATAGAGTTTAGGAGGAGAAAACTCAGAAAATACAAAAAGAGTTTGCTGTAAATATGTATTGTTTTAGGGGGAGAAAATGAGAAAAATACAAAAACATTTGAAAAATGAAAAGGCCAAAAAGAGAAATTGCATGATATGGGAAGTGAAATAAATGTTCGTGTTAAAGGGTTTGACTAACACATGTAAGGTGCCATAGCTGAAAAGACTAGGATCTACTGCGATATGTCGATAGGCTTGACGCTCAACATGATAAAAGATACTAAGTGATTTAAACATAACGAACTATGTACCATGTGGGTAACATACCAACGGCGTATGATTTTATGGTCTTAAATCTTGCGTTGATAGATAGCCAACATCTGAGGTTTCGGGTCTTTATATTGTTGAATCATCCGGGGATATCTTGGCTGTTCTTCTGTTCAGAACTAAAATTGTACATGAACCCAGGAAAGAAAGTCACTTGGAATTAGCTCATTTCTATTTGAATGTCTGTATGTTGTCCCGATACACACAATTTTGATCTGATTCTGAAATCTTCTCTGAAAAAAGTCGTGTACCTCCTCTGCTGCATCCAGATATATGCTGACCTGGAGGTGCTAGGCAACGACAGCTTCTGCTGCATCCAGATACATGCTGACCTAGCTGTACGTTGTCGTGCTATAGATCTAATACACCCGAAAGAGGCCCTCAAGTGCCCAAAAGAAACCCAAGAAACCTATATCAAACTGAGAAAAACTCATTTGATCTGTATATTATACCATTTCTGCAAAAGATCTATTCTGTTCTCTTCTCAACCTATTCCCAGTTAAGATTTCAGAAATCTGGATTGGACTTGTGAAATATGTGGTAGGGAAGATACTTGCATGATAGAGTGTGCTATTTATATTTCCAGGATTTGATTAGTATTTATTTGGGTGTTCATTGTTAAGAAATCAAAACATGATAAAACAGATTATATGCAGACCTAGACACAGTCAGGATATCTTAAAGGATGACATCAATATACTCACCTGCTACGATGAATCGTTGTGTTTACCTTGATCGCGGGGGTATCCCTTGGAATGGGACACACGGGTATGATAGTATAATACTACCTAAAGCATATCACGAAGTTGAAAAATTGAAAGTTGAGCGTTAAAGTTTAAGTGGACAAACATATTGGCAATCGCATAGACCAGTTTGATTAGGCTCGTACTGAAAAGTGTTTCTTAGTCTGCCTGAGAACGAATTTTGATCCCATTGCAATTGTAATTGTATATTAGGGTAGTTGTTTATATTTTGAGTTTTTATTTGTTTCTAGTTCTTAATATTAAAAAAAATAAAAAAAATTGGAAAAATTCAAAAATACAAAAATAGTGTCTTGTTTTTCTATAAAACCAAAAATCCAAAAATAGAGTGTTTATTTATTTTTCTTAAAATTAAAAAATATAATCGTTCTTGAAGATTTGACTGATCATCAAAAGTTGTAAGAATTTAAATTGTGAAATCTGAGTACAAGTACTTGGATGTACCTAGTGTTCATATGGTACTCTCCCTGTTGCATAAGAAATGTTTGCTTATGAGTTTGTGAGCATGTGCAGAACTTGATTTCAATCAAGAACAGGGGTTGATGAAGATTGAGATGTTGTTTGCTGTTGACGAAGTCCGAAGCAGCACAACAACAAGATGTACCTGAGTTAGAAGAATCGAATACGAAACGTCGTCTGACAATGAAAGTACACTTGAAGAAGTACTGTGAACCTGCTTGAAAGACAAAGACTGAAGAAGAAAAGAGCTGTTGAGAATCCTCCTCTCACATTCTTTTCTAACAAGATTTTCAAGCAAAGCTGATCGAGATCCTGATATGAAGCTAACCACAAAATCTGAAGAAAGAGACCCAGTGCTGAGAGTTCAGAAGTCAAAAACTTCCACAACATCTGCAGCATAGCGACAACCATAGATTTCGTTGAAGACGTTGCTGAATTCAAGTTATGAAGACAATTTGATGGCATCAGTCTAGGGGGAGATTGTTAGGCCCCAAAGTGTAAGACTGACGCATCAAATTAATACAACGGGCTATGGTTACGAATTGGGCTTTACCGGGTTAGTTTATATTAGGTTGTGGACCTTTATAGGTCACTTGGGCCAAGCTATAGGCCATGTGGGCCAAGCAGGCCCAAGGGAAGCCCATGTGGGAAGTGGGCTTGTCTATGTATATAAACAAGTTTTCAACTTGTTTTTAGGTTTAAACTTCTTAGAGCCTCAGTTACATAACTTCTAGAGTTACAGAGAGAGAGGCGATTTGGTGGTGTTGGAACTTGTACCAGACGGTTTTGCTAGTTGATAGTAATAGAATCGTGTGCAAGTTTGAAAGTGATTCGGTATCGTGTTTTTCGTATTTTCAGTTTTTCGTTTTGATTCTTGAATCACCAATTGATTGGATTCCGCACAATCAATTGGTTGTTTGATATCATTGAAAGATCCGGTTATACGGGACTTACAGGTATAAAGAAAGACATTGCCTTATATGTATCAAAATGCGTTACTTGTCTTAAAGTTAAGGCTGAACATCAGCGTCCTTCTGGTTTATTGGTGCAACTAGAGATCCCAGTTTGGAAATGGGAAAACATTACTATGGATCTCATTACTAAACTTCCGCGCACAAAGAAAGGTCATGATGCCATCTGGGTAGTCGTTGATCGTCTTACTAAGTCAGCGCATTTCTTGCCAATCCGTGAGGATTTTCCTGCTGACAAACTTGCTAAAATCTATGTGGATGAAATTGTAGATCGACATGGTGTTCCTTTAAACATCATTTCTGACAGAGATGCTCGTTTCACTTCTCACTTTTGGAGAACCATGCAATCTGCTATGGGGACCCAACTTAACCTGAGCACAACTTATCATCCACAAACGGATGGTCAATCTGAAAGAACAATCGAGACTCTGGAGGATATGCTTAGAGCTTGTGTGATCGATTTTGGTGGTAGTTGGGATTCACATCTTCCGTTAATTGAATTCTCCTACAACAACAGTTATCACACCAGCATCAAAATGGCTCCTTTCGAGGCTCTCTATGGTCGAAAATGTCGTTCACCAGTCTGCTGGAATGAGATCGGCGAGGCTCAGCTTACTGGACCTGCCCTCATTTTAGAGACAACTGACAAGATTAAGAAAGTTCGTGATAACCTTCAGACAGCTAGAAGCCGTCAAAAGAGTTACGCGAACCCAAAACGCAAGCCCTTGGAATTTCAAGTCGGTGATCGAGTATTACTTAAGGTCTCACCTTGGAAAGGTGTGATCAGATTTGGAAAGAAAGTAAAACTTGCACCTAGATACGTTGGACCATTCAAGATCGTCGAAAGAATCGGTAAGGTAACCTACAGACTTGAGTTACCTCCTGAACTTGGAAATGTTCATCCAACTTTTCACGTGTCCAATCTCAATAGGTTTTTAGCTGATGAGAACCTCCACATACCGCTTGACGAAATTCGTGTTGACAAAACACTGAAATTTGTTGAGAAGCCAGTGGAAATCATGGAACGTGAAGTCAAGTGGCTCAAACGCAAGCGCATTCCTTTGGTCAAAGTTCGCTGGGAAGCTAAACGTGGACCCGAGTTTACTTGGGAACGCGAAGATCAAATGAAGGCGAAATATCCGCATCTTTTCCCACGAGTTTCCTCTAAATAAATTTCGGGACGAAATTTCCACAAGTATGGGAGACTGTAACATCTGTGGTTGTAATCATTATGAACAGTTCTATTATCAATAAAACAATTTTATTTGATCCCAATGTTTGTTTGGTTGTGTTTTACATTTTTCATGTTTTGACTTTTATTCAATTTCAAACTCTATATCGCTTTCTGGAGAGTTATACGCAAACTGATGCGTAAACGTACTCAGTTTAACGCGAAAAATACTCTGGAACATCAACATATGCTTAACATACCTTAAATAACCCTTACATAACTTAGAAATAAGTTTTGAAGGCTTTGGTATGTCAAAAACAAGTTAATTCGCTTACAGGGACTAAACTTGATAAACTGCGAAAGTATGCCAATTTGAACAGTAACGAACATTTTGGAACATGACCATAAGTTAAACACACCTTAAATATCCTTTATATAGCTTAGAAATAGGCTTTGAGGGGTTCGGTGTGCTAAAATAAACTTTTGGGTCATTCAGGGGACTAAAAGCGTCAAAAAGTGCACAAGTTTGCATTTTCGCGCATAACTTACGTTCTGAATACATCCGGACATCCAAAAATTTATGTAAGCACTAAAATATTTTATTTTAGGGTTTGGCATGAGAAAAATCCATTCGTCGCGTCATTTGGATCGTTTTTCGCGCTTATGCGCATTCCGTCGTAATTAAGCGAACATCACGATTGTGCGGCCAAACGAACCGACATCTGAGATATTTTTGAGCACATTTTAAGTTCCCTATACTTTAACTTCATTTTTAGAGCTTTGAAATGGGGTTAACGGGGCTTAAACGTGTCAAAAATGCATCAAATAGCTAGTTTGGAGCTTCAGGGGTTTTGCCATTTTTCAAACTTTTGGTCTGCAGGTGCTTGCGCACCTCAACACTCTGAGTGTTACGGTGCGCAAGCACGGGTCAGATGCAGAAAATTGTGTTGGCTGCTGATTTATGGCTTCCAAACACCCCAAAGGCCAATTCCAAGTGTCAAACTCTTGTGGTGGGGGCAAAATGAGCTACCACAACATTCCGACAAGTGTTGGGATGTGATCATTCCCTCTTCTCCAAGAAACGATCCTAACGGTGAACCAAAATCTATAAATACCCACCTCAACTTCACTCATTCCTCACAAGAATCTGATTTAAGAAGCTCTAAGTTGAAACCTTTGTTTCATACCTGAGCTACTTGAATCAAGATTAGCATTCGGGGACCCTTTGTAAGTGTTCCTTCGTTCTTTTATTGCTTTTCGAGTCCGAAAGTCAAATTTTGTTTGACTTTCTGCATTGACCAGTTTATGGTCAATGCGAAGTTCGTTTGAACTTCGCAATGTGAGCGTAATCACGATGGTTATAGTCCCTTGTGACTATGCCTACTGATTACCACGTTGTCAAGGGTCGTAAGGGTAAGCGATCTAATAAATCGCTTATACCTTCGAACCCGACCCATTTGGTCGATCATTAGGATCCGACCAAACACATTAGGTGACCATATTATATAGGGAATAACCTTCCGAGGTTATACCTTATGGTCGCTTCGTTTAAGTAGTTGTATGATAGGTAGTTTATATGCCTTAGGTAAATTACCAAAATGCCCTTTTTACGCCAAAATTCATTTTAAGCACATGTAACATGACTTTTGGTATCTAAATTGATTTGACAAGAATATTAGACATGTTAAGGCATATTTTACTTATCATAGGACTAGTTAGGCGATCCGAACGCGTTTTACGCGAACGGCGCGTTAAATTAGCATAAGCTACCTAAACGGGTCGTAATGGGTCGTAAGCACTTAGGCTAGGTTTCATTTAGTATGTAGGCTTTGTTAAACCATACTACATGAGTTGCCATACTCATTTGGTTTACGAGCCCTCATTCTATCCGATCCTCCGATATAGGTCCGGTTTATTAACATAGTTACCTATATTAGGTGCCGTTTGATTCCGTGATCTCTAGCATTGCTTGGTGGTTATCTTAGGACTTCTGAGCAATCTCAAGTGAGTACATAGACCCCTCTTTTACTGTTTTCCAAACTGTTTTGGGGTGAAAC
Source organism: Helianthus tuberosus (assembly GCA_030545235.1). Taxonomy (NCBI): domain Eukaryota; kingdom Viridiplantae; phylum Streptophyta; class Magnoliopsida; order Asterales; family Asteraceae; genus Helianthus; species Helianthus tuberosus. Next base: position 112,663,280 of record CM060408.1, read on the forward strand.
ACATGTGCCTACTTGTTACTTTCATGCTTTCCATGTTTTCACATCATATACCTACTATGTTCGTTAGTACATTATAGTACATGATTTAATTACATTTCATGCTATGTATGCCCATTGTGTGCGTACTTAGTACATCTCTTTACATTACATTTCATGCTATGTATGTCCATTGTGTGCATACTTAGTACATCGTTTTACATTACATTTCTGCTATGTATGTTGACTGATAGCGTGCTAGCACATTGATTTACATGACTTTTCTGCTTTGTATGTTAACTTAGCATACTTAGTACATTGTTTTCATATGACATGTATACAATTGCTATAACATTTGGTTTGCACAAACGAGACTTATATACGTTCATTAACATTAGCTACGCCGCTCGGTAGTAAGTACTGGTACCATAGGACTTGACAAATCCCATTCCTGACATCTTGGGTTTGTTTAGATGTAAGGAATGACTGAATCCGAAAACATTTCTTTTGATAACCTTGACTGAAAGGGTTATTCGACTGTCTCAAGGCTTGAATGTATGCGTTAACTTACCACATAAATGTTTGTATCAATGTAACATGCATTACTTTGCAAAACATAACTTTTTGATATATTCAAAATACTCTGTTTTGTACATTTCTACACTTGGATTATGTGACAATACTTTACTTACAATACATAACATTTGTTACACATTACTTGACTACTTTTGGACTATAAACATTTGACATGGCTTATACAAGGACTTTTTGACAATTGGTTTAAACATGGACTTTATACATTGGTGGTTTGTTTAAGTGATTTAAGTAACGAGGCGTGTGTAATATGATACAAGCATGGTGGATACGTCGCTGGTACTTCCTATATATAAGTGTTGGTATGGTATTACATATCGTAGCGTTATTTGAATCATTTCAATTTGAGACATATAACATTTTATACAAATAACATATCTTTCACAAGACGTTGCTTTACAAACAACTTATTTTATACAACTCATTTTACTTGGTTATACATTTAACCACACATTATACTTTTATGTATACATATCATTTGATCTTATCGCTTTTTAAATGACTTACAAAACAAAACAATTTACAAGGTTCATGACTGACTTTTACTAAACAACTTTTTTCTTAAACTTAAGTCATGAATCCTATTTTCACAAAACCTATGTATCTCACAGGCATTTTTATGCTGACGTACCTATTTTCACATGTGTTTTCAGGAGCTTTTGCATAGGATGATGATCGTGACACTAGGGCGGACCTGTGCCTTAGAGACTTAAAATGAAGATAGACTTAGTTTAATTATGTTATAAACTCTTTGATTCATGTTTAAAACAATGTAACTCTTATGTTGATAAATAAAATACAACTTTGTATGCCATGGTTATGAAACAATTAATTCTGTTACAACACTCCCCGATGTTTTCCGCCACGTTTTGTATGTTATACGTGGTCGGGGTGTGACACTGCGTATCCGTTTAACTTTCAAAGCATACACATTCTCAATCGTTGTGATCAAGTTTTTGATAATTTGGAAAGTGTCACTCTTGTGTGCCATGAACGCCACCCAAGAAAATCTAGAATAATCATCAGTCACCACGAGGCAGTACTGATCATTCCTGATGCTTTTATGCTTGACATGACCGAACAAATCCATGTACAAACGTTCAAGCGGAACTGCCATGGTGTTGATCTTCTTTGTAGAGTGCGACTTCTTTCTTTGTTTTCCTTTCTGGCATGAAACACAGACGTCTTGAAGATTGAAATTTTTAAGAGGAACACCAGTCGCTAATTCATTCGACACCAAATGATTCATTTTTCTTAAATGAATGTGTCCCATCCGTCTGTGCCAAGATATTGAATCCTTTTCTGTGGCTTTGGAAACGAAACAAGTTGCTTGTACAGACGTTGTAATTGCTTGGCTCATATCAAGGACATACAAATCATTAATCCTTGGAGCAGATAAGAGAATCCAGTCTTTAGGAATCTTGAATTCGGGTTTTAGCACGTAACATTCAATTGCATCAAAGTGTACTGAAAATTTCTTATCACAAATTTGCGAAACGCTGAGAAGATTGTGATCAAGTTGTTGCATAAAGTTGATCTTGTCAAAACTTACAACCCCGTTGGATACCATTCCTTCACCAGTAATATATCCGCCTTTATCTCCAGCAAAAGCAACATAACCTCCTCTAATAGATTTAACGTCGTAGAGAAGTCTCATGTCACCGGTCATGTGCCTGGATGCCCCACTATCAACAATCCAATGACTGCTGAAAGTTCCTCCTGGACCATCCTGCACATGAACTCACATGATTAGTTGGAGATGGGGACCCAAGCCATTGTGGTCTTGGGTATTCCATTTTCATCGACAAAAGTTATTTCAATTTCTCGACGGTTAGGAAATTGTGATGCTCCCCCTGAATTAGTAACCGTTTTTGGTTTCCAAGTATGTTGTGTTTTACCAGTATGACTTTTTGAAATCTTAACTTCGTGATTATTAGAAGTTTTAGAAATTTATGGTTTAAATGAAACAGGTTGTTTGTGAACCACGTCGGTTTTAATTTCCTTCTCAATTACCTTGACTTGTTGGAGTTTCTGTTTCTTTTCCCTTTCTTTTACAAGACGGGGATCTTGTTTTGAAGAAACAGACCGCTTTCGGTAATTTTGTTCACATGGATCATCAACTTTGGCTTTTAGTTTATGAAGATATGGACAATTTCGAATAATATGTCCAACTTTATCACACTTGAAACATGATCTTCGTTCTACAAACCCCGAAGTATCATGTTGATGTCTTGGTGATGAACTTTGTGATTGCGAGGTACTTGGTCCTGAATTGTTTTGACCATTTCTTTTCAACATTTTAACTTGATTGACATGATCTAAGTTAGATTTATTTTCAAATGTTTCAAGTTTATCTGTTCCCTTTGACTTCACAAAGTTCACCTTTTGATTCTTCCTTTGGTTCGGTTCCTTTTGACCTTGAGTCGTTGATTTACCTTTTGGTTTGGTATGATTTTGCTGCTTTTTCACTGTTGGCAATCTTTTATTTCCATATTGTTTTTGAACTTCAGCTTTTGGAATTGAAGGGCACTGTGTTACCACAACGTGGGAACCCGACTTTCCCAAAAACCTACTTGTCGAATTTTCAAAAACTTTACTGATTAAAGATTGATTTACATTTTTAATCGGAAAATCTTTGTCAGAATAGATTTTATCATCCCCAACAAGAGTGTACAGCAAATTCACACTCTCAGAATCTTGCGAGGAAGTGGACTCGACCAGAACAGTCTTAGCAAGTTTTGCGGGAGGATCACATAGAATATGATTCTCGAGAGGTATGTCCTCTTTTTTTATTACCGCATCAGTGTAACATCTGTGCTTGTAATCATTATGAACAGTACCATTATCAATAAAACAATGTCATTTGATCCCAATGTTTGTTTGGTTATGTTTTACATTTTTCATGTTTTGACTTTTATTCAATTTCAAACTCTATATCACTTTCTAGAGAGTTATACGCAAACTGGTGCGTAAACGTAGCCAGTTTAATGCGAAAAATACTCCAGAACATCAAAATATACTTAACATACCTTAAATAACCCTTACATAACTTAGAAATAAGTTTTGAAGGCTTTGGTATGGCAAAAACAAGTTAATTCGCTTACAGGGACTAAACTTGATAAACTGCGAAAGTATGCCAATTTGAACAGTAACAAACATTCCGGAATATGACCATAAGTTAAACACACCTTAAAAATCCTTTATGTAGCTTAGAAATAGGCTTTGAGGGGTTCGGTGTGCTAAAATAAACTTTTGGGTCATTCAGGGACTAAAAGTGTCAAAAAGTGCACAAGTTTGCACTTTTGCGCATAACTTACGTTCTGAATACATCCGGACATCCAAAAATTTATGTAAGCACTAAAATATTTTATTTTAGTGTTTGGCATAAGAAAAATCCATTCGTCACGCCATTTGGATCATTTTTCGCGCTTATGCGCATTCCGTCGTAATTAACCGAACAACGTAACCGTACGGCTAAACGAACCGACACCCGAGATATTTTTGAACACATTTTAAGTTCCCTATACTTTAACTTCATTTTAGAGCTTTGAAATGGGGTTAACGGGGCTTAAACGTGTCCAACAAACGCATCGAAAACCAAGTTTTGAGGTTGCAGGGACTGAAACTGTAAATCTGCCAAACTAGGTCCGTAACTAGGGGCCAGATGCAGCAAAACATTTTTTTTTAGCTTTTAACAGCCCTTAACACTCTCCAAAGGCCAAATGCCAAGTGTCAAACTCTTATGGTGGATGGAAAATGAGTTACCACAACTTTCCAACAAGTGTACGGCTTAGATCGTGCCCCCTTTTCCAAGAAATGATCCTAACGGTGAACCGAAAACTATAAATACCCACCTCCACCCTTCACTTTTCCTCACAAGAATCTGATCTTATGTGCTCTAATTTGAAACCTTTGTTTCATACCTGAGCTATTTTGATCTAGATTAGCATTCGGGGACCCTTCGTAAGTGTTCCTTCGTTCTTTTATTGCTTTTCGAGTCCGAAAGTCAAACTTTGTTTGACTTTCTGCATTGACCAGTTTATGGTCAATGCGAAGTTCGTTTGAACTTCGCAACGTGATTGTAATCATGATGGTTATAGTCCCTTGTGACTATGCCTAATGATTACCACGTTGTCTAGGGTCGTAAGGGTAAGCGATCTAATAAATCGCTTATACCTTCGAACCCGACCCATTTCGTCGATCATTAGGATCCAACCAAACACATTAGGTGACCATAGTATATAGGGAATAGCCTTCCGAGGTTATACCTTATGGTCGCTTCGTTTAAGTAGTTGTATGATAGGTAGTTTATATGCCTTAGGTAAATTACCAAAATACCCCTTTGATGCCAAAATTCGTTTTAAACATATGTAACATAACTTTTGACATCTAAACTGATTTGACAACCATATTAGACATGTTAAGGCATATTTTACTTGTCATAGGACTAGTTAGGCGTTCCGAACGCGTTTCACGCGAACGACGCGTTAAAGTAGCATAAGCTACCTAAACGGGTCGTAATGGGTCACAAACACTTAGGTTAAGTTTCGTTTTAGTATGTGGGCTTTCTTAAATCATATTACACGAGTCTCCATACTCGTTTGGTTTACGAACCCTCATTCTATCCGATCCTCCGATTTAGGTCCGGTTTATTAACATAGTTACCTATATTAGGTGCCGTTTGATTCCGAGATCTCTAGCATTGCTTGGTGGTTATCTTAGTACTTCTGAGCAATCTCAAGTGAGTACATAGACCCCTCTTTTACTGTTTTCCAAACTGTTTTGGGGTGAAACACATGTGCCTACTTGTTACTTTCGTGCTTTCCTGCTTTCACATAGTATACTTACTAAGTTCATTAGTACATTTATAGTACATGATTTCATTGTGTTCATGCTATGTATGCCCATTGTGTGCATGCTTAGTACATTGTTTTACATTACATTTCATGCTATGTATGTCCATGGTGTGCATACTTAGTACATTGTTTTACATTACATTTCATGCTATGTATGCCCATTGTGTGCGTACTTAGTACAGTTGTTTTCATCACATGCTTACATTTTGTTATGACATTTGGGTTGTTTACAATGGAACAATACATTCATTAACATTAGCTACGCCGTTCGTTAGTAGGTAGTGGTACCATAGGAATTGACAACTCCCGTTCCTGAAATCCTGGGTTTGTTTGGATTGGAAGGAATGACCGAATTCGATATACATAACTTAGATAAGCCTTTAATTTGTTTAAGGGTTTATCGCCACAGTCTCAAGGCTTGGATGTATGCATTTTCACAATACCGCATAGATGTTTATATCAGTATAGCATGCATTTGTTCCACAAAAAACATAACTTTGATTTAAACCATGTTTTACTTCAATACCTTGTTTTTGTGCATTTTACATATGGTTTAGTTGATATAATTCACATACCATACATGATATTTTTGGATACACATTACATGATTTACATTAGACATAAACATTTTGACATTGATATACACAATTCACGATTTACATTAAACACAGACATTTGATATGGTTTACACAATAACATTTTGACATTTGATTATACATAAACAATTTACATTGGTGGTTTGGTTTGAGTAAGTGATTTAAGTAACGAGGCGTGTGTAATACGATACAATCATGGTGGATACGCCCCTGGTACTTCCTTTATATAAGTGTTTGTATGGTATTACATATCGTAGCGTTATTTAAATCATTTCAATTTATGACACATGACATTTTATACAAATAACATACTTTTTACAAGACACTGTTTACAAACAACTTATCTTACACAAACTCATTTTTACATGGTTATTCATTTAACCTTACATTTATTTATACGTATCAACTGATCTTATCGTTTTTCAAATGATTTATAAGACAAAGCAAATTACAAGGTTCATGACTAAACATTTTCTCAAACATAAGTCATGAATTCTATTTTCACAAAACCTATGTATCTCACAGGCATTTTTATGCTGACGTAACTATTTTCACATGTGTTTTCAGGAGCTTTTCCATAGGATGATGATCGTGACACTAGGGCGGACCTGTGCCTTAGAGACATAAAATGAAGATAGACTTAGTTTAATTATGTTCTGAACTCTTTATTTCCTGTTTAAGACAATGTAACTCTTATGTTTATAAATAAAATACAACTTTAAATGCCATGGTTATGAAACAATTAATTCTGTTACAACACTCCCCGACGTTTCCGCCGCGGTTGCATGTTATACGCGGTCGGGGTGTGACAGAAGAGTTGGTATCAGAGCCAAAGGTTATAGGGAATTAGGTTATTAGTAATTCTTTGACCTAGACTATAACCTTTCTAGGACCGTAACACAAGTTATCTTGTGTTTAGATCTTAAAACATGTACATCACCTATCCTTAGGTGATTATCAAAACAAAAACCAAATTTTTCCGAAACAATTTTTGAAAAACAATCTTCTGTTTTTGGATGATTTATTACAAGGTTTTGAACCCTCTATTGTAAGGTTTTGAACCCCTTTGAGTTTTCAAAATCTCGTCAACGTTTTGGGTTTTAAATGATGTGAACACGTGCAAACTGGAAGAGTGAATGCCTGTATTCTGGGTTTTCTGTCTAGGCAAGCACTTCGTATATATCTCTTCAGACGCGAGACCAGTTGTGCTTACCTGGGAATTCTTGGGATGAGTGTTCACTTATAGGCGAGCATGTCTTCGCGATACATTATTTTTGACCCATTTACTTTGATTAGTCACTGTGTGTCATTTGTTTGCTTGGTAATGCGGACGAATGACCACCATCTTTGCTTTTGTTGATTTTGTTTCATCTCATTCTCTTCATCCAATCATCTCACTCGTTTCCTTTCATGATTTCCTCTTTTAGAATGCCTTCTCGACCTGAGAACCAGATAGCGACTGCCGAACTGGCAGAAATTATTGCGCAGCAGATGGCTGCTCAATTCCCAAATCTCTTTGCTCAATGGCACCAAGCCAACAACAATAACAATGCTCCATGCAAATACAAGGATTTTAACTCGGCTAAACCACTCAAGTTTAGTGGTTCTGAAGGAGCGACTGGGCTTCTTCAATGGTTCGAGAGCATTGAGAATACTTTCCGCCACGTGCAGTGTCCGGATAATCGCAAGGTCGAGTTTTCTTCGAGCGTGTTTCAGAAGAGGGCTCTCACATGGTGGAACGGGGTTATGAGAGACCGGGGTGCAGAAGTTGCTCTAGCACAAACTTGGGCTGAACTCAAGGCCCTTATGATGAGGGAATTCTGTCCTCGCCATGAACAGCGAGCGTTGGAGAAAGAGTTTGCTGACTTGAAGCAAGATAGTGGCGAGCACAGGGCATATACTGATAGGTTTGAGGAGTTGAGTCTGCTATGCCCAACAATGGTTACCCCACTCGACAAGGCTATCGAAAGGTACATCGTCGGCCTACCTGACTCAGTGCAAGACATCATTACTGGTAGTAACACTGCCACACTCCATCAGGCTATCGAGTTATCAGCGACATTGACTGAGTCGCAGATTCGGAAGAATAAGTTACACCGGAAGGGTGACAAGGGCAAGAAACAGACATCTGACAAAGAAGATAGCAAGAAAGGTCAAAACAAGAATGGAAAGGATTCTGGTTCATTGAAAAGGGCAAGGAAGCGTAAGGCTTCCCAAAACTATACTGTCACTACCCAAGCTAACCAGGCAGCTCCCAACCAACCCGCACCGCCTCCAGCGAAGAAGCCCTATTCAGGGAATGCACCTTTGTGCAATAGGTGCAACAGTCACCACCAGCCGCAACATCAGTGCCGTTTCTGTACTAACTGTGGGAAGTCAGGTCATCTTGCCGATGTTTGTCGGTTTGCTCAGAATCGGGCAGTTCAGAACCCGGCTCAACAAGCTGCTCAGCCTCCTGCTCAGCAACAGGGTCAAGCTGCACGACCACACTACCCACCAGGTGCTTGTTATAACTGTGGGGATCTGACCCATTACAGAAACCGGTGCCCAAGGCTGGTTAACCAGAATCAGAATCCAAATCAGAATCAGAATCAGGCTCAGGCTCGAGGGCGAGTCTTCAACATGAATGCCCAAGAGGCGCAGGCGGACGATAATGTGGTGAACGGTACGTTCTTTATTAATAATCAGCCTGCATCTGTTCTTTTTTATTCGGGTGCCGACAAGAGTTTTGTGTCATTGTCTTTTGAGCCAATGCTTCGCGTGTCTAGAACGAAACTAGGAAAACCCTTGACAATAGAAGTTGCTAGTGGTGAACCCATTGTTCTTGATTCTGTTCTACGCAACTGCCAGTTGAATCTTAACGACCATCTTTTTCCTATCGACCTCACGCCTATGCAACTTGGAAGCTTCGACGTTATTGTGGGAATGGATTGGTTATCCAAGCATCACGCGAAGGTAGTTTGTTTCGAGAAGATCGTTCGTGTGCCGCTTTCGACAGGCGAGATCCTACAGGTTCAAGGTGAGAAACCGTCTGGTGGTCTCAAGCTCATGTCTTGTTTTAAAGCTCGGAAGTATCTGCGGAAGAACTATGTGGCTTTCTTAGCACATGTTACAGCAGATAAAGGCAAGGGTAAGTCTATTTCAGATATTCCTGTCGTTCGGGATTATTCTGAAGTATTCCCTGAAGAGTTACCTGGTCTACCCCCAGCACGCCAAGTCGAGTTCCGCATTGATCTCGTACCTGGTGCAAATCCTATTGCCAGAGCTCCATATCGTCTTGCACCGTCTGAGATGCAAGAGTTGTCTAAGCAGCTTCAGGAGCTCTCTGACAAAGGCTTTATCTGTCCCAGCTTTTCACCTTGGGGTGCTCCCGTTCTTTTTGTCAAGAAGAAGGATGGATCCTTTAGGATGTGTATCGATTATCGTGAGCTTAACAAGCTCACCATCAAGAATCGATATCCCCTACCTCGCATAGATGATCTCTTTGATCAGTTACAGGGCGCTTCTTATTTTTCGAAGACTGATCTACGTTCCGGATATCATCAACTTCGGGTGCATGAGGAAGACATTCCCAAGACAGCGTTCCGCACTCGTTATGGGCATTATGAATTTACAGTCATGCCATTCGGTTTGACTAATGCTCCTGCTGTTTTCATGGACTTAATGAATAGGGTCTGCAAACCTTATTTGGATCAGTTCGTCATTGTTTTTATTGACGACATCTTGATATACTCTAAGACGCGAGCTGATCACGAGCAACATCTTCGTCTTACTTTGGAACTCCTAAAGAAAGAGCAACTTTTCGCCAAATTCTCCAAGTGTGAATTTTGGCTTAAAGAAGTTCAATTTTTAGGACATATCATCAACGAACAAGGTATTCATGTAGATCCCTCCAAGATCAGTGCGATTAACGATTGGGATACGCCTACTACTCCCACTGAGGTTCGTTCTTTTCTTGGTCTAGCGGGTTATTACCGCCGCTTCATTGAGAACTTCTCAAAGATTGCAGTTCCTCTAACTGCTCTAACTCAGAAGAACAAACCCTTTGACTGGGGATTCAAACAAGAGGAAGCTTTTCAACGCTTGAAGCGGAAGCTTTGCGACGCGCCAGTTCTAACTTTGCCTGAGGGCAATGATGATTTCGTCGTTTATTGCGATGCATCTAAATTGGGTCTTGGCTGTGTCCTGATGCAAAGGAACAAAGTCATAGCATATGCATCGAGGCAGTTGAAGATACATGAGAAGAACTACACCACTCATGATCTTGAGTTGGGTGCAGTTGTTTTCGCTCTGAAGATCTGGAGACACTATTTGTACGGTACAAAATGTGTGGTTTTCACGGACCACAAAAGTCTTCAGCATATCTTCAATCAGAAAGAACTCAACATGAGGCAACGACGTTGGGTCGAGCTTCTAAACGACAATGACTGCGAAATTCGCTACCATCCTGGTAAGGCGAATGTCGTAGCCGATGCATTGAGTCGTAAGGAACGTACTAAGCTTCATTGTGTGCGTGTTCAATCTGTTATTCAAGCTCGATCTGATATCCAAGCCCGCATTTCACAGGCTCAACAATCTTGTGTTTCACAAGGTTTAATGGATAAGGAATTTCCCTATCACATAACACCTGCTCTTTAACTGAAGGACAATGGATCATATTACTTCATGGACCGTTTGTGGGTCCCAAGCCAGGATGATCTTCGTACCTTGCTTATGGATGAAGCCCATAAGTCTCGTTATTCTATTCATCCGGGCTCAGATAAGATGTATAAGGATCTTCGTATTCATTATTGGTGGCCTGATATGAAGAAAGACATTGCCTTATACGTATCAAAATATCTTACTTGTCTTAAGGTTAAGGCTGAACATCAGCGTCCTTCGGGTTTATTGGTACAACCAGAGATCCCAGTTTGGAAATGGGAAAACATTACTATGGATCTTGTTACCAAACTTCCACGCACAAAGAAAGGTCATGATGCCATCTGGGTAGTTGTTGATCGTCTTACTAAGTCAGCGCATTTCTTGCCAATCCGTGAGGATTTTCCTGCTGACAGACTTGCTAAAATCTATGTGGATGAAATTGTGGCTCGACATGGTGTTCCTTTGAACATCATTTCTGACAGAGATGCTCGTTTCACTTCTCATTTTTGGAGAACCATGCAATCTGCTATGGGAACCCAACTTAATCTGAGCACAGCTTATCATCCGCAAACGGATGGTCAATCTGAAAGAACAATCCAGACTCTGGAGGATATGCTTAGAGCTTGTGTGATCGATTTTGGTGGTAGTTGGGACTCACATCTTCAGTTAATTGAATTCTCCTACAACAACATGTATCACACCAGCATTAAAATGGCTCCTTTCGAGGCTCTCTATGGTCGAAAATGTCGTTCACCAGTTTGCTGGAATGCGATCGGCGAGGCTCAACTTACTGGACCTGCCCTCATTTTAGAGACAACTGACAAGATTAAGAAAGTACGTGATAACCTTCAGACAGCTAGAAGCCGTCAAAAGAGTTACGCGGACCCAAAACGCAAGCCCTTGGAATTTCAAGTCGGTGATCGAGTATTACTTAAGGTCTCACCTTGGAAAGGTGTGATCAGATTTGGAAAGAAAGGAAAACTTGCACCTAGATACGTTGGACCATTCAAGATCGTCGAAAGAATCGGAAAGGTAGCCTACAGACTTGAGTTACCTCCTGAACTTGGAAATGTTCATCCAACCTTTCACGTGTCCAATCTCAAGAGGTGTTTAGCTGATGAGAACCTCCACATACCACTTGACGAAATTCATGTTGGTAAAACACTGAAATTTGTTGAGAAACCAGTGGAAATCATGGAACGTGAAGTCAAATGGCTTAAACGCAAGCGCATTCCTTTGGTCAAAGTTCGTTGGGAAGCTAAACGTGGACCCGAGTTTACTTGGGAACGCGAAGATCAAATGAAGGCGAAATATCCGCATCTTTTCCCACGAGTTTCCTCTAAATAAATTTCGGGACGAAATTTCCACAAGTAGGGGAGACTGTAACATCTGTGCTTGTAATCATTATGAACAGTACCATTATCAATAAAACAATGTCATTTGATCCCAATGTTTGTTTGGTTATGTTTTACATTTTTCATGTTTTGACTTTTATTCAATTTCAAACTCTATATCACTTTCTAGAGAGTTATACACAAACTGGTGCGTAAACATAGCCAGTTTAATGCGACAAATACTCCGGAACATCAACATATACTTAACATACCTTAAATAACCCTTACATAACTTAGAAATAAGTTTTGAAGGCTTTGGTATGGCAAAAACAAGTTAATTCGCTTACCGGACATCCAAAAATTTATGTAAGCACTAAAATATTTTATTTTAGTGTTTGGCATAAGAAAAATCCATTCGTCACACCATTTGGATCATTTTTCGTGCTTATGCGCATTCCGTCGTAATTAACCGAACAACGTAACCGTACGGCTAAACGAACCGACACCCGAGATATTTTTGAACACATTTTAAGTTCCCTATACTTTAACTTCATTTTAGAGCTTTGAAATGGGGTTAACGGGGCTTAAACGTGTCCAAAAAACGCATCGAAAACCAAGTTTTGAGGTTGCAGGGACTGAAACTGTAAATCTGCCAAACTAGGTCCGTAAGTAGGGGCCATATGCAGCAAAACGTTTTTTTTTCAGCTGTTAACAGCCCTTAACACTCTCCAAAGGCCATGTGCCAAGTGTCAAACTCTTATGGTGGATGGCAAATGAGTTACCACAACTTTCTAACAAGTGTACGGCTTAGATCGTGCCCCCTTTTCCAAGAAATGATCCTAACGGTGAACCGAAAACTATAAATACCCACCTCCACCCTTCACTTTTCCTCACAAGAATCTGATCTTATGTGCTCTAAGTTGAAACCTTTGTTTTATACCTAAGCTATTTTGATCTAGATTAGCATTCGGGGACCCTTCGTAAGTGTTCATTCGTTCTTTTATTGCTTTTCGAGTCCGATGCATTGACCAGTTTATGGTCAATGCGAAGTTCGTTTGAACTTCGCAATGTGATTGTAATCACGATGGTTATAGTCCCTTGTGACTATGCCTAATGATTACCACGTTGTCTAGGGTCGTAAGGGTAAGCGATCTAATAAATCGCTTATACCTTCAAACCCGACCCATTTGGTCGATCATTAGGATCCGACCAAACACATTAGGTGACCATAGTATATAGGGAATAACCTTCCGAGGTTATACCTTATGGTCGCTTCGTTTAAGTAGTTGTATGATAGGTAGTTTATATGCCTTAGGTAAATTACCAAAATACCCCTTTGATGCCAAAATTCGTTTTAAACATATGTAACATAACTTTTGACATCCAAGCTAATTTGAAAACCATATTAGACATGTTAAGGCATATTTTACTTGTCATAGGACTAGTTAGGCGTTCCGAACGCGTTTCACGCGAACGACGCGTTAAAGTATCATAAGCTACCTAAACGGGTCGTAATGGGTCACAAACACTTAGGTTAAGTTTCGTTTTAGTATGTGGGCTTTGTTAAATCATATTACACGAGTCACCATACTCGTTTTGTTTACGAACCCTCATTCTATCCGATCCTCCGATTTAGGTCCGGTTTATTAACATAGTTACCTATATTAGGTGTCGTTTGATTCCGAGATCTCTAGCATTGCTTGGTGGTTATCTTAGTACTTCTGAGCAATCTCAAGTGAGTACATAGACCCCTCTTTTACTGTTTTCCAAACTGTTTTGGGGTGAAACACATGTGCCTACTTGTTACTTTCGTGCTTTCCTGCTTTCACATCGTATACTTACTATGTTCATTAGTACATTTATAGTACATGATTTCATTGTGTTCATGCTATGTATGCCCATTGTGTGCGTACCTAGTACATTGTTTTACATTACATTTCATGTTATGTATGTCCATGGTGTGCATACTTAGTACATTGTTTTACATTACATGTCATGCTATGTATGCCCATTGTGTGCGTACTTAGTACAGTTGTTTTCATCACATGCTTACATTTTGTTATGACATTTGGGTTGTTTACAATGGAACAATACATTCATTAACATTAGCTACGCCGTTCGTTAGTAGGTAGTGGTACCATAGGAATTGACAACTCCCGTTCCTGAAATCCTGGGTTTGTTTGGATTGGAAGGAATGACCGAATTCGATACACATAACTTAGATAAACCTTTAATTTGTTTATGGGTTTATCGCCACAGTCTCAAGGCTTGGATGTATGCATTTTCACAATACCGCATAGATGTTTATATCAGTATAGCATGCATTTGTTCCACAAAAACATAACTTTGATTTAAACCATGTTTTACTTCAATACCTTGTTTTTGTGCATTTTACATATGGTTTAGTTGATATAATTCACATACCATACATGACATTTTTGGATACACATTACATGATTTACATTAGACATAAACATTTTGACATTGATATACACAATTCATGATTTACATTAAACACAGACATTTGATATGGTTTACACAATAACATTTTGACATTTGATTATACATAAACAATTTACATTGGTGGTTTGGTTTGAGTAAGTGATTTAAGTAACGAGGCGTGTGTAATACGATACAATCATGGTGGATACGCCGCTGGTACTTCCTATATATAAGTGTTTGTATGGTATTACATATCGTAGCGTTATTTAAATCATTTCAATTTATGACACATGACATTTTATACAAATAACATACTTTTTACAAGACACTGTTTACAAACAACTTATCTTACACAAACTCATTTTTACATGGTTATTCATTTAACCTTACATTTATTTATACGTATCATCTGATCTTATCGTTTTTCAAATGATTTATAAGACAAAGCAAATTACAAGGTTCATGACTAAACATTTTCTCAAACATAAGTCATGAATTCTATTTTCACAAAACCTATGTATCTCACAGGCATTTTTATGCTGACGTACCTATTTTCACATGTGTTTTCAGGAGCTTTTCCATAGGATGATGATCGTGACACTAGGGCGGACCTGTGCCTTAGAGACATAAAATGAAGATAGACTTAGTTTAATTATGTTCTGAACTCTTTATTTCCTGTTTAAGACAATGTAACTCTTATGTTTATAAATAAAATACAACTTTAAATGCCATGGTTATGAAACAATTAATTCTGTTACAACACTCCCCGACGTTTCCGCCGCGGTTGCATGTTATACGCGATCGGGGTGTGACAATCAGACTGTGCTGAGTCAGTATCATCGGATTCATCATCTGAAGAATCAGCACCCTCAACAACAACTGGAGGATCTTGATTTTGTTCAACAGTTGACACACTTGTAACTGTTGACACATCCGAATCTGATGATACTTCCTTTTTGTATCCAAGTCCGGTTGCAAAGTCCTCAATGTCTAAAGGAACAGATTGCTCAAAATAAGTTCTATTCTCCTCATCAGGCATTGCGTCATAATTGTGTCTAACAGATGGTGGACACTTCTTATATCCAATGCACGTGACATCCCTTTTCTCTTTCTGTATGTCAATGATGTGATCCAGCACATATCTAAAATTTGAATAACTATCTAACTTAAGCTAGATCACCTCACTTTCATACTTTACACAGGCTAACTCTTTTTGCATGTCCCCGAGACGATTGATATAACAGTTTATGTCAGTTTCTTTTCTTGAAACCATTTTAGTTAGCTCGGTTTTATCTTCTCTTAGATTTTCAACCACCGTTTTAAACTCTTTTCATGGTTTTCATAAAACATGTTAGCCTCTGTGCATTTCGAAAGATCCACTATCAACTTTTGATTGTGGATATATGTCACGTCATACTTGCTTTGCAAATCATCATATTTGCTTTGCAAGTTGATGTGTGTAAAATGCAACATATAAATTACATCAAATGAGGCATAAAACTAACCCTTTTTTAGTACTAATATTGGAAAAAGAGTGTTTTTGTCTTCCTTTTGTATTTTCAGGATTAAATGAGCTCAAAAACGCAAAAGAAGCAAAAAGACAGCTAAATCCAACATAAATACAAGAAAAGGAACATTAGTGGACTGCCCAAACCCTCAACGGCACCTTCCAAAGCAAAATAGAGAAAACAGAAGACTGAACACGCCCCGTGCTCAGCCAGCACGGGGCCGTGCCCAAGAAGCAGCAGAAAAGACAAACCTATAGAAGCTTCTATTGCCCATCACGGGGCCGTGCTCAGCGGACACGGGGGCGTGTCGAAAGTACAGCAGGCGCATTTATTGTAATTGCGAATTACAATTAATGAGGAGAGAGAGTGTCAGACGGACACGGGGCCGTGCCCAGCGGACACGGGGCCGTGTCCAGCTCTCTGTTCAGCCTATAAATAGGAGTGCTTGGATTCATTTCATCTCATCCCTTGGCACACCACCTCTCTCACACTTCATCCACCACCCACCACCATCACAACACCATCATCCACCACCATCATCCATTGTCCATCGTAGAGTGTGTGAGTCGTCTCGGGATCCAAGATTGATCGTAAGAGTTCTTGACAATCAAGGCCATGTTTGCCTAAGTCTCTTACATCACTTGGTGAAGACAAAGTGTCTAGTATAATACTTTTTATTTCTAATCTTTTGCACTTTTTATTTGGTTTTGTATTAATGACTTTAATAACTAGTTACTTATGTTGAAGGTGATCTTTCCTTATCGTTTGTCCGTGGTGTCTTGGCATTATTTTACTGTCTATATAAAATAAAGGATTTCACCATTCATATCTCCACGGTCTATATGGAGATATGTTGGCTACCTGGTAGGGGGTTAAGGGAACGGTTTGGTAAAGGTCTTGCCATTGTTCAGCGTTTAGAGGTCCTGCAATGGACCTGGGTCAAATTTAGTAGGACCTCCTTCAATACTTCACGGTATTGGATGGCGGGGGTCCAAACTCTTTGATCCCCTCATAAGTTAATTACTATTAATATTATAACCCGACTATTTAGGACTGTATCCCTGCTGACTCAGACTACTTAGCCGAGGGTAACGTCACCGCCAAAAGCGGGGCCTACCACAATACTGCATTAATAACTTAATTCATTATCTTCCAATAATCCACCCTTTTAGGATTGTATCCCTGCTGACTCAAACTACTGGGGTGAGGGTAACGTCGCCTTCAAAAGAGGGGCCTACTACAATAACTAAGATAATCTCTTAATTATGTGCAAAAGTGCGGAAATAATCAAAGGTTATACTAGATACGAGTCGGAACCAAGTGATTCATCTTGTCTATCTGTTTTTATTTTGTTTTTTATTTTTTCAGCATTTTAGTTAGTTTTATTTTTCTTAGTTTAAAACATTTTTCTAAACTTTTATTTTGGTTAGACGTTGAGGATAAACCGGTACTAAAAGCTCTTGTGTCCTTGGACGACCTCGGTATCTTACCAACGCTATACTACACTCAACGATGGGTGCACTTGCCCATATGTGTGTTTAGTGTTAGTGAAATATCGTGTTTTATAAATTTAAAACTTGGCTATAATAAGTGTTAAAAAGGGCTTAAAATATACACCTAATATATACGACACTTAAACGCGCATCACAAGTCCGACAATTTATCACCTAAATTAACACATTTATCACATTTATCAGAAGTTGGATCATCGACACATACCTGGTTTGATGAACCGCCCACATTAGCCATAAAGGCTGAATGATTAGAAGAAGAAGAAGAGTAAGCAGCTTCATCCACCAAGATTGATCTTCTATGCTTCCCTGCTTCAGCTCCTCCTAACAATTCATCAATATCTGCATTGACTGTCACACTTGACGTTTCATCCAAATGATCATCGCCTGAAATTGAGGTTTCCTCATCTGAGCTTCTACTGTAACCAGAACTGTCTTCATCTTCAGATGATTCTCCACCACTGCTGGAAGATTCTCCACCACTGGCGTGTTTCAGATCCTTGACAACCTCAGCAAAACAAGCTGTTCCATCCTGAACATCAATGCCTAATTGCATTGACCAGTCACAACTTTCATCGACTTGTACCACAAGAGCTTGATTGTTGTTTGATGGTCCTGCTGGATTGTTTACAGGTATCAACGTACGCTCGTTATTCCCGTTTTAATTTTGATTCTGCTGGTTGCCTTGATTCCTGAACGGATTCTGGTTCCCTTACTGAGCTGGCTTTGTACATTCTCTCTTGAAGTGACCTCTTTCACCACAATTAAAGCACTTGACTGATTGCTTATCGAACCCATACTTGGTGTCTTTCTTGCTTTCCAAGCTGGTTCTACCAGTCCTTTCCATGAAGTCCTTAGCTCGCCTAACCGCACTAGCGAAAGCCTACTTGATGTCCATCATATCCATTTCTTCCTTATCAATCTGCTGATAATCTTCCTGCGTTAGATTGATGTTCCCAATCTTCCCTGCTACTAACCCACAGTATGCGCTCACCAAAGTGTTCAGCAGCTCCTTATGTTCTTTAGCTACTTCAACACTTACTTTCGAGAAACCTGAAGTGTCGAGCCGAACTGTATTTGGATTAGATGACAGACCAGTAGATGAAGTGTTTCCATAACAAGCTTGTTGTGGAACTGATAGTGGATTTCCGTACATATCTCTTGCTCCGGTATATTGATAGCTTTGCTTTGAGACTTCTGGTTATGGATTTTCATACATGTCAGTATTTGAGACAAAGGCCGTTTGTAGCGGAGCATGTGTAGCATCTTGCAACAGCGCTAGAACCTCCACAGTTACCATAATACATATCAGGATTTTGTTGCACTGGAATCCGTTTCGCCTTCCTGATTTCTTCTTGATCTTTGTTCTCCAGAAGCTGAACGAAATCATTGATGTTGGTCGTAGCCAAGGTGTCGTTATACTTTAGAATTTCCAAGAAACCATTCCACTGAACTGGCAATGAGTCGGCAAACTTCATGACAATCTCTTCTGGAGTTGCTACTACCCCATAATTATTCAATTAAGTCAACAAGTGATAAAATCGACTTGTCAAGTCTCCCAAAGATTCTCTTTCCGTACATGTGAAGCCATCAAACTCCTTCTTGAGTAGATCATGTCGCAATTTGTGTGACGCTTCATTTCCTTGACCTCTCGTCTTTAAAGCATCCCATAACCGCTTAGTCGTCTTGAAGTTGACAAACTGATGATATATATCCTTGCTCAACGCTTGAGTTAGAATAGAAAATGCTTTCTTTTCTAAATCATATTTCTTCTTCTCGTCTGCTGTAAGATCTGCAAATGTCGCGGCAGTTGAAGCGGCAACATCAAGAGCTTGATCGAAATCTGTAGTAAAACATAACCACAATTTCGTGTTTTGCCCAAGAATATACGTATGGAATCTGTCTTCCCATCCAGGATATTCAGTCATGTGCATTAGCTTCGGTGGACGATTAATGCTTCCGGTTTCACTTTCACTTAAAAGTATACTTTGAATACTTTGATTTTGATTTGAAAAGAATGCCCATTGACTTATCGAAATTTGATTCGCTTGAGATGGAACTGACGAAGATGCGGGTGCGGGAGATTCGGCCCATGATGGCGATAAACCCTTGCTCGAATACTTGCTCTCCGTATTAGATGGAATACCCCGCCAATCTGAACTCACTTTGGATGTATGATAATGAATACCTGCTCAAAAATCTCAAAACAAATTGTTAATATAATTTTACAAAGCTTCTGTTAACAATTTAAATCGAGACCCACGAAGAACTCTAATCTTCGTCAAAGACTCCAACAGACGAACAATGGATTCTTCGTCCAAGACAAAGTGTGACGAAGTATATGTAGTTCGTCGATGACAAGTATGACGAAGTATAGGGTAGTTTGTCGATGACAAGTATGACGAAGTATAGGGTAGTTCGTCTCTATGATTGTTCGTTGACAAAGGAGTACAGACATAGATATTTTCAAAAAAATTAGATCTTATCTTCTGACCAGAAGATGGTTGGTATGCCCACAATGTCAAACACAACTTACCTAAATCATTTCAAAGGACATGTTTTTCAAACAATCAATATAATAATTAACAGCAATAATTCATCCAAACACACAATGCAGATTCAACTCAAAAACCCAGAAACTAATGAAGAGCAATGATGAACTCCGATGAGTTTATGATGATTCCGGTGCCGGACAAATTTTTCGAACACAAATTTTGCACAAAAGTTTAATAAAAACCCAATCTTAACATGTAAACATGAATTTAACAAGGTTTTTGATCAAACTAAATAGCAAAATATCAAGATTTTCAAGGTTTTAAACTTGTTTTTCCAGAAAATATGATTTTCAAAATCAAAACTTCAAGAATATTTCCTGAAAAATGCAAGAAAATCTTTTAAAAACACAAGATAATCAACTTGGTTTTAACAAGGAAAAGAACCAAGGCTCTGATACCACTTGTAGGTCCACCCTGAGGATCGAGTCAAACCTCTTCCCTGTTTTCCGACGAACCCGAGAGTGCGGAATCCAAATGGGTAAGTTAAACCAAGTTATAACACGAAAACAACAAACACAGATCAACGTTTAAATATAAACTGTATTAGCACCAGAAAGTTTGTTTACAACGATTACAGAGAATAATACTCTAACAATCTCACTAGTTTTCTCGTGACTGTGTCTCTCATGTCTCCTGCCTTATCTGTTTGTGTGTTTGCTATTTATAGCAAAACCTTATCCACAAGTCTGACGAACATTAGATCTGGGCCGACGAACCCTTCTCAGTCCGATGAAGAGTGAGTCTTCGTCGCATAATGAGTCTTCGCCAACATCATCCCTCGTCATGCATAGTCTTCGTCAGCAACAATCTGGACGAACCCTTGGTCTTCGTTGACAGGAGAGTTCGTCATACATAGAGGGTTTCCAACCATGACTATTCGCCATGCATAGGAGTTCGTCACACATGAGAGTCAATATGGGATCAGTCTTCGTCATACAGACTTCGTCACATGATGTAGCAGGCCCAACAGAAACAAATGGCCCAAAATCAAATAGATCTACGTTGACTTCTATTGGCCCATGATCTCACATACATGTTCTACGTACATGTGGTAGACATGCAAAGTTCTATTATGATATTAGGTGACATCATCATGGTGATATCATCTTGCAGATCTTCGTGCTTCGCGTGTCGATCTTTGGGGCGCACGACGGAGGAATGTCACGACGTCGGGCTCGAACCAAAACTAACCGAGTCGAACCGAACCAAGTTGAACCGGACCGAGTCGCGTCCACATAATATGTATCAACACATGCCAGTTTATACGTTAATCGTGATAACTAAGTTTGCTATGTGGATTGTTCAAACTTTTATACTTATATGCTAGTACTCCAAAACTTGTATAATCGCCAATACTTTTATATTAAACTATAATTTAAAACATGTTACTGGATTATGGATGATGATGATGCTCGGAATCTAGTAGGATGCCTAGAAACGCACACTAAATTCAAATACTTGTTGTACTTAATTTGTTTCAACCTTGTTGTATTTCTCTTTCAAACAATGTAACTGATGTTAGCAATGAAATGAAATTTATTATTAATACTTGTCACAATTTAGCGTTATGAAGTCTCAAGCAATCTCGTTTTCGTCTCACTTAGATGTTTCCGCCATCGGTTGGGGTGTAACAGATTGGTATCAGAGCTATAACTATTAGGAATTAGAGAAATTGTCATGTTTTTTACCTAGTCTATAGTTAAGCACCATACTTAACCATACTTGATTTATGTGTTAAATTCTCGAAACGTCGTTTATGTGCTCATATATATTTTCCTATTTCAAAACATATGCCTTTCCTAAGGTAACTTACACGATTATGTTAAAACATGAAAACACTCGTATTATACAAACGAGAAGACTTCACCAAAATAGGCATGAAACCCACAATTTGGTGAACGACTCTCAATCCACTTATTCGTTTTTGCACGAAATTTCGCCAAAGTCTAGTGGACCCAAGGGGGAGTTTGTTGATACATATTATGTGGAAGCCTCACCTTGATAGAAAATTTCCAATTTAAAGTTCCCCCAAACTCAGAAGAACTTTCAACCACTTTTGTTTAGTCAAAGTTCCGTTTCAGAACAATCCAAGTTTTAATCAAACCTCCATTTTACTAGTATCGGTTTTATGCATAACATGATCCAAACTTTTCCTTTTCAAAAATCAAATTATTTTCACAATGGTTACACACACAACATACTAATCCTTTTCATATACATATACGTTATTTATATGCACGATTTCAAAACATCACCAACAAGGAATACACTACTCACATTCCCAAAAATGGGAGCATATCATCAAGATATGAGTGACTCCCTTATCTTGACGATTAGCTCCGCTCCCTTTTTTTCTCAAAACGACTTCACCAACGAGATAGGGGTGATTTCCTTACCTCGGTGATCGTTACCAACTCTCTTTTTCCAAAGAAACTTTATCATGTCAACCACACGATCACTTAAATCTTTTATCATTTTGTCAAAATTTCTACTTATGCAAAAATCTCAACCTCATTATTTTATCAAACGTATTTCTTACCCTACAATCTATTTTACGTAAATCACATGCACAAAATTCCAAATCATGCCTTAAATGCTTTATTACCCGATTTTCAAAATCTTATGAAATGCTACCTATCAGCCTAGTTGGCCTAATAAGCCTCTTGCCCACGATTTTCATATTTTGCCCAATCACTAAAACACGCTCACATTATACTATTATACTATAGATGTTTTGTTCCCAATAGGGAACCAATGAAACTTTCACTCATATACGTACAAAACTTATAGATGTCGCTTCGTCAACCCCGATTAATTGATAAACATGATCGATCCATAGTCAACCTAACCAACAAATGCAAATAGCCTATCCATACACCCTCGAGACTTCAATTTTCAACAACATATCCTAACTTAGAACTAGCTCTCCTACCAGAAAATCTCCCGATACCATAGAACAAGGATGAACTCTTACAACCCTCGTCTATACTCAGAACCCAAGAAACTCAATACAAACCATACCTAGAGAAAGCTTCCAAGGCCCATGACCGGTAACCTACTCGTACAGTATACCGTTAAACACCAAGCATCGTACATATAGGTATTTAGTCAGAACCCGACACTTTACCATCAACCTACCGTTCGATCAACCTACCACAATCATCTTACCGGCCAAGCTAACTCCCAATACATATGTTAGACATAGTAACTCTACACCTACACGAATATACCAACGAAGTTCGACTATCTATAAGTTCATTTTGCTAAATTCTTTTCAAAGACAAAAGTTTCACGAAAATTTCCGAAATACAACTGTTTGTATTTTAATACAAAACACTTTAAATGAAGCAAACCCACTGTTTTCAAAAATCTTTTCTGACACCACCAATACATAATTCTAAATCCAAACACATGAACAAGGAAACTTCATAGGAGCAGACAATCTCCGACATACGTAAATCCATTTCTTTTTTAAACAAAAGTGGCATTTTCTTCTTACAAAACACATCTTGCATAACAAATGGATACTTTATATTCTTTTAACATTTACAAATCTAACTCTCCACTCCTGACAAACTCAATCTTTTTTATTCAATAAACTCAACGATTTGCTCAAACAATTACATATGCTTATCGTCGTACACGTTTTAATCAATGTTTCATGACAATCTCACGCATATTATCATTACACTTCGTTTTTGCACACTCAAAAATTTCAAGATCATCTTATATGCTTAAAATCATTATGCTTCAATTTATACTATATACGCAAATTGTCATCATTCATACTCATACATTCGAACCTATACGTGAGCATAACCCGAGTGGTTCTCTTACGTTGGTTACATACATACTTAAACAAAATCATACTTACATGCTTAATTTTCATACGCTATCACACGCACACATACTCATTTTTAATGTTACTGCATACGCTAACTCATACACCACCAGTACAAACTATGTGGATCATGCAATGACCAACATAATCGCGGGTGCACACGAGATTATAGTGGTAGGCGCATGAAAACCATAGGGTGTTCTACTGTGTTTCGTAAGAAACGGAACGTAACATGATACCGAATAACGAAACGCACGTAAAATGTTAGAACATGGTGGATTCGCCGCTGGTACATCCTATATATAAGTGTTTTTACCATATTACAAAACTTTCGTAAAACGTGCCATGAGAAATTCTGTGTTTTCCCAGACCGTATTTAAACGCGATTAAACAAACTTTAGTAACTCACAAAGGCATTGCTAAACGTGCGATATCCGATTATCCATGACGAAACCTCATCCTCATAATCGTTACACAACAACTACAACTATCACTAGCATTTCTCAACACTTCATATTCACATTATATCCGATAATCATACCATTCTTACCCTTGTATTCATCTACCGAAATTGTTCATTCACTCTCGTACCACGATTATTCCCAATTATTCTTTAGACATTTAATCCAAACCTTATTTACAATAAATCGGCTTAAAACACTTCTCTACTTTTAATGCTACCCTCCATATTTTATTACACACAAACTTTACGTAGTCGGCCCATTACCACCAAAGCCTTTTTGAAAACAAAAATCCTACCATTCCAGTTTTTCCACAAATAGGCAATTTTCTACAAACATGTGATTATACTAATACGCCTTAAAATCGATAAAACTTTTCTTACAACCTACGGTGCGGGCCGCACTTTTCATCAAAATACATTCTATTTTGTACGAAAACTTTTCTTCTTAGGTAACATCCTTTTAAAATACTTCTCCCGTCGAGTTACTCAACTTTGGTCAAACTCACTTTCCTACACACACATGCACAATTTACATACGATGGGTGCCTCAAATCACCTTAGTCAAAGGAACTACTTTTACAAACCTACCCCTTTTCGTCCCTCAAAATTTCCATGCATTTTTAAGACACTTATACATGAACTTCACGTAGACTTTAAACTTCAAAATTGCGATTTTAGCCAACCGTTTTAACCAAAATTCCTTTTTCCAAAGTCTTCCCCTTGAATAAATTTCGGGACGAAAATTCCTAAAGTAGGGGAGATTGTAACGCTCCACATTTTCCATATTTAGAAAGTTGTATTCACATTTTTATTTTTAGAAACTTGTATTCGTACTTCATTTCAATCCTTGTAATCTCGAGACTTTGATCATAATGGAAATCATATTTTTATATCAACCTTGTTTAATCATACATGCATAATATATAATCAGTCACGAAATACACGTTTTAATTTAAAAACGAGACATACATCGAGATTATATTTTCTCGGAATCACATTCATACATGTATCATACTTATAATATATCTGCATGCACCTTTATAGCATAAAATAACCAACAATACAAGTGCAAGGACTAAAAATGAAAATTTTCATCTCCCTAACCACTTTCTTTAATGTCCTAACCTTCAACCAACTCATTTAATACCCCAAACCCACTTTTTAACCTCTAACCAACTAATTTAATATCACTCCTAACTTCCAACCACCTTTATTAAACTCCTAACCACCTTCATTTAAACCCCAACCACTTAACCCTCTTATACATACCAACTCTAACACCTTCCAAACACTAGCACCACCTTCAAATTACTTCCAAACTCTTTCAAATCTCCAAGATTTTCAACTTTGGGCAAAAAGTTCAATAACCTAAATTGGTAACTTCGGTGTTCCAACAACTCAAGACTCGTCAAACTCACTAAGTGGAAATTTCGTCGCAAACCGTGAGTATACTCGACACCCTTTTTCGTTTACACTTTTGGGTTCAACATGTTCACATTATAGAACTTACACAAACACACATTCTTTATGCAATTACACAACAATCCAATACATGCATGCTAATATGTTATACTTGATTCGTTATTCTGGGGTTGTTCGTTTTGGGATAACTTGTCATTAACTCGTACGAGCCTACCCTTAACATGTATAGCGCTATAGGAGTAACGCGCCGCCCGTGTTCGTGAGGTCATGTTAAGTCATTCATTCATACTTGCGTAGGGATGGCAAAAATACCTAATCCCGATGGGTATACCTGAAACCAGAAACAAATGGGACTGGTATACCCGATACCCACCGGGTATTGGGCCGGGTATGGGATTAGTTTTAAAAATTTTCACGGGTATGGGTCGAGTATGGGATTAGATGATACCCGACCCGATTACCCAAAAACACATACCCGTTTACCTGAACTATATACCCGATCATATACCCGATTTTTTTAATTTATATTTTTATTTTTCATTAACACTTGTATATTGTTGATTTATTTTAGTATGTTCATAATGTGAAAAAATAAATCTTCTTTTTAGTATATGCATTTGATAATAGTATTTATATTTTGTATGTTGTGAAGTATATACATGTAAGTGTATAAGTATTATAAAGTTATTATTAATTTATGATAAAATTTATATGTATGTAATGTACATTTTTAATTTATAATAGTTTTTGTATAAATAGAATTATATAATAATTATAATAGTAAAAAATGTATTAGAAATCTCAACATATATCTTTTAACAAACTAATGGGTATACCCGGTACCCGCGGGTATACCGGATACCCGACGGGTATTGAGTCGGGTATGGGACACGATTTTATAACCGGGTACGGGTATGGTATTACCAATACCCGACCCGAACCCGAACCCGACCCATTGCCATCCCTATACGTGCTTTAAACCTTGGGTTACCTTGTTTGTTTGTTCACATGCCAGTTTATACGTTAATCTTGATAATTAAGTTTGCTATGTGGATTGTTCAAACTTTTATACTTATATGCTAGTACTCCAAAACTTGTATACTCATCAATACTTTTGTATTGAACTATAATTTAAAACATGTTGTAGGATTATGGATGATGATGATGATGATGCTCGGAATATAGTAGTATGTAACACCCCGACCGCGTAAAACAACAAACTGCAGCGAAAACGTCGGGGAGTCATGTCACAAAACTATTGTTTCACAACACATGGTATTTAAAGTTTCGTTTTATTGAATTATTATGTTACATTGTCTTGGAAATAAAAACAAATAAACACTACAATTGTCTTTCATGTTTTATAGTTACTAAGACCCACATCCAATCCCACGTGAAGCATGCATCATATCATCAAACATTGGTTCCTGAAACATATGTGAAAAGAGAGTTAACATAAAAATCTGGCGAGTACATAGGTTTTGTGAGTGTGTAAAATTCATGGGTTTGTATACATATTGCAATACCTCGTCCGACTACGAGAGACGATAAGTGAAAACCTTGTATCAAAAGTGTTTGATAGTGCAATATAATTAACTAACTAAAACATGTTGGTAAAAGTTTATGAAAACCTTTTAGCCTTGAATCTTGACTAAAACATTTCTTTTGTAAAACCGAGTAGTAAATTGATTTAAAAGAAAACTTCGTATGGTTTATATCTTTAAGTGAAAATCGATGCGTGACATCGTTTGAAAACATTTGTTCAAGTGATTCGGATAACGCTACGATAAGTAATACATTAAAAGCACTTATATATAGGAAGTACCAGTGGCGTATCCACCATGCTTTTATCATATTACACCCGTCTCGTTATCTAAATCACTTACCATAAACCAATCGTCCGTGTTATAAACCATTTGTCCGTGTTATAAATCATTTGTCTGTGTTATAAACCAATCGTCCATGTCATAAACCAATCATCCATGTTATAAACCATTCGTCCGTGTTCTAATGGTGAAAACTTTTGGTCGTTCTTTAATGAATACATTCAAACCTGTGTGACTCGTCTAGACCACCTAATCCAGTGGAAAGTCTAGTAACGGGATTGTCAGTCCTATGGTACCATAACATACTACAGGTCGGGTCGGCCAAAGCTAATGAATGTCATTCATGTTATGAATAATGCACCAACAAGTTCGTCACATTATTGAAATCGTATTGTTTAATATAAACCATAAACTTTGTTTTGAAAACTTGAAAACGGTTTAGCACATATGAGTCACCCCAAAACATTTAGAAAGCATAAAAGAGGGGAGCTATGTACTCACTTGGGATTGCTAAAGTGTCCTTGATCAATAGAAGAAACAAAGCTCAAGTGCGTCCTAATGTGTCGGATAACTATGCTACCGTGTCGAGAATTTAATCGGCGGATCGGATAGAATGAAGTATTATAAACCAAATGAGTGTTGGAACTCATATGATATGGCTTAATAAACTTAACATTCTGATTTGGAAAGGATCCTAAGTGCTTTTGACCCGTTATGACTCGTTAAAGTAGTTTACGCTACTTTAACGGGTCATTTGTGTAAATGTAAGTTCAGATGGTTAAATACATCTTATGATAAGTCCTATATGCCAAAACATGTTTGAAAATGTTGCAACATCAGTTTACATGTCAAAAATTGGGTTACATATGCTAAAAATGGATTTATGCGCAAAAAGGGCATTTTGGTCATTTTTAGGCACATAGAAGCGACTTATCATAACATTAACCAAACGACGTGACCATAAGGTATAACCTCATTAGGTTATTCTCTATACAATTATGGTCACTTACATGTGTTTTGTCGGATCCTAAGATCAACCAAATGGGTCGGATTCGAAAGTCAAAGCGGTGGTCAAGACCGCTCGACTTACGACCCTAAATAAGCCGTAAACTTGAAGTGACGAGTTAGACATTTCAAAACATGTCTAACTAAGTTTATAAAACTGATTGGGTATCAAAACTTGGTGTTTTGATACCCGAAAACGGTTTTGTATTTTTGATTGAAACTTTGACTCGTCACTTCGACTAGTAAACGTGGTAATCAGAAGGTGCAATCGCAAGGGATTATAACCTTCGTGATTACGATTACATTGCAAAGTTCGATTGAACTTTGACTTGACCAATTATGGTCAGAACCGAAAGTCAAACAGAAAGTCAAACTGTTTGACTTTTAGCTCAAAACAAGCTAAAATAATGAACAAAACTAAGGAAGAACACTTACTTGTGTTCTAGGAAGATAAGAAAACTCAGTAGGAGGCCTCTAAAGAGAAGCAAACTCCAATTTTGAGCAGAAGAAGAGATGAAATGAGCAAAGACTGAGGTGATTTTAGCTTGGTATTTATAGTGTTTTGAAGATCATAGGATGATTACACATGTCCCATAAGGTGGCAAGCATCAATAGTGATTAAAACAAGTGTCAATTGCAGGTTAAGACTTGGTGATCATGAATTCTTGGGCTCCAAGAATGAAAAACAAGGGGCCGAAATCAATTTTCTATTACTGGACGTGTTTGGCTACCCGCGACAGACTAAGCCATGTCTGTCGCGCCCCGCCATACCTTCTAGCTACTTTTGAAACTTGGCAGATTTTGCCCCTAGACTTGTTTCGTCACGTTTAACACCTTTCAACCCAATTTTTAGGCTCTATAAGGGTGTTAATGCATATGTAACTTGAATTATAACCAAAAATGTTATGGATGTCGGTTCGTTCGGTTATACGGTTACGTTTTTCGCTTAATTACGACAAACGCTATAACGAACACGAAATTGACCGAAATTTTGCAACGATCGATATTTTTGCATTCTTATCAATAAAATACAAGATTTTAATTATTACAAAAATTTTTGGATGTGTGTACATGTTTCGTATTTAAAAATACGAGAATTGGCAGACTTTCGCAGTTTGTCGAAAATAGTACCTGAGCTCGAATAAGCATGTTTTTGCCATACCGAACCCCTAAAAACTTATTTCTAAGTTGTATAAAGGGTATTTAGGGTATGTTTAGCTTATGACATTGTTCCGGAGTGTACGTCGCATTAAACTGATTACGTTTGCGTAATAGTTTACGATGTTGCTTCCAGAAAATGTTTGAGAGTTTGAAATTGTACAAGGACTAAAACGTTCAAATGTCACATGTTATTATACAATCCCGGATATAAAACACAAAGTTTCCTTGAATACAAAATTGTTCATAATTGTACAATGATTTAAAAGGCACAAATGTCATAGTCTCCCCTACTTTAGTAAATTTCGTCCCGAAATTTAATTAGAGGAAACTTGTGAAAACAGATGTGGATATTTCGCCTTCATTTGATCCTATCGTTCCCAAGAACTCTGGGCCACATTTGGATTCTCAGCGAACTTTAACTATCGGTATTCGTTTGTGCTTGAGTTTCTTGACTTCACGGACCAATATCTCCATAGGTTTCTCAACAAAGTGCATAGTGTTATCAATGTGAATTTCGTCGAGGGTTTGTGGAGGTTAGTATCGGCTAAACACCTTTTTCAAATTGGACACGTGGAATGTTGGGTGAATATTCCCAAGTTCAGGAGGTAGCTCAAGTCGGTAGGCCACCTTTCTGATCCTTTTAACGATCTTAAATGGTCCGACATATCGTGGTGCAAGTTTTCCTTTCTTTCCAAACCTAACCACGCCTTTCCAAGGGGATACCTTGAGAAGGACGTGATCTCCGACTTGAAATTCCAAGGGCTTGCGTCGCTTGTCCGCATAACTCTTTTGATGGCTTCTAGTTGTCAGAAGGTTATCGCGAATTTTCTTAACTTCGTCTGTTGTTTCCAAAATGAGTTTAGGTCCAGTGAGCTGAGCTTCACCGACCTCATTACAATAGACAGGTGAATGACATTTTCGACCGTATGGAGCTTCGAAAGGTGCCATGTTGATGCTCGCGTGATAACTATTGTTGTAGGAGAATTCGATCAACGGTAGATGCGAATCCCAACTACCACCAAAGTCTATCACACATGCTCTAAGCATATCCTCCAGTTTTTGTATTGTCCTCTCAGATTGTCCATCCGTTTGAGGATGATAAGCAGTGCTCAAATTGATTTTGGTTCCCATGGCATATTGCATGGTCTTCCAAAAGTGAGATGAGAATCAAGTATCACGATCAAATATGATGTTCAAAGGAACACCATGTCGAGATACAATCTCATCTACGTTTATCTTGGCAAGTTTATCAGCAGATAGGTCCTCACGAATTGGAAAAAAGTGTGCTGACTTTGTTAGATGATCAATGACTACCCAAATGGCATCATGACCTCTAGATGTGCGCGGTAACTTAGTGATGAGATCCATTGCAATGCTCTCCCACTTCTATACCGGTATTTCTGGTTGTTTAAGCAAACCAGATGGGCGTTGATGTTCTGCCTTGACTTTGAGACAAGTTAGGCATTTAGACACATACAATGCAATGTCCTTCTTCATACCCGGCCACCAATACTGGGTACGAAAATCCTTATACATTTTGTCTGCACCAGGATGGATTGAATAACGAGACTTATGAGCCTCATCCATCAATAAGGTGCGAAGATTGTCTTGACTTGGAATCCATGAGTGGTTCTTGTAATGGAGTAACCCATCGTCTTTTGTTTCGAGTTGAAGTTCAAGATTAAGTGGTAGCTCATTTTTCAACGAGCCTTGTGTTACACATGTACGTTGTGCTTGTAGGATACACGTCTGAATATCAGATTGAACTCAAACAAAATGAAGCTTGACACGTTCCTTATGACTTATCGCATCAGCCATGACATTCGCTTTACCAGGATGGTAGCGAATCTCACAGTCGTTGTAAGAGCCCGACGTAACCGCACCATGATATTGTCCGCTTTGGCAGCCAGCACGCCCATAGTGCTTGCCCCTCACGATTTTTAAAACGCGTCATGATGGTGAAGGTATCCCAGCCCCTTATAAGGAAGCCTTTGTTCCCCTTCACAACCGATGTGGGATATCACAATCCACCCCCTTAAGGGGTCCAGCGTCCTCGCGGGACCTGGCACCACCAGTCCGGCCCTGGCTCTGATACCATCTGTAGCAGCCGAGCGTAATCGCACCATGATATTTTCCGCTTTGGCAGCCAGCACGCCCATAGCGCCTGCCCATCACGGATTTTAAAACGCGTCATGATGGTGAAGGTATCCGAGCCCCTTATAAGGAAGCCTTTGTTCCCCTTCACAACCGATGTGGGATATCACAATCCACCCCCTTAAGGGGTCCAGCGTCCTCGCGGGACCTGGCACCACTGGTCCGGCCCTGGATCTGATACCATCTATTACAGCCTAGCGTAACCGCACCATGATATTGTCCACTTTGGCAGCCAATACGCCCACAACGCCTGCCCCTCACGGTTTTTAAAACACGTCATGATGGTGAAGGTATCCAGCCCCTTATAAGGAAGTCTTTGTTCCCCTTCACAACCGATGTGGGATTCGCTATTTCATGGAACGAATATGGGTCCCTTTACACGGTAACCTTAGAGAGCTTGTGATGGACGAAGTACACAAGTCTCGATACCCTGTTCATCCAGGTTCTGATAAGATGGTATTAGAGCCAGGTCCAGACCGGTGGTGCCAGGTCCTGTGAGGACGCTAGACCCCTTAAGGGGGTGGATTGTGATATCCCACATCGGTTGTGAAGGGGAACAAAGGCTTCCTTATAAGGGGCTGGATACCTTCACCATCATGATGCGTTTTAAAAACCGTGAGGGGAAGGTGCTGTGGGCGTGCTGGCTGCCAAAGTGGACAATATCATGGTGCGGTTACGCTGGGCTGTTACAGTCCTAGTCGTTCAAGAGTTCGACCCAGAGTAGT
Source organism: Helianthus tuberosus (assembly GCA_030545235.1). Taxonomy (NCBI): domain Eukaryota; kingdom Viridiplantae; phylum Streptophyta; class Magnoliopsida; order Asterales; family Asteraceae; genus Helianthus; species Helianthus tuberosus. Next base: position 112,695,890 of record CM060408.1, read on the forward strand.
TGTCTCATGGTTAGCTCCTTTTGGTTAAATATGTGTTGGAGACTTTTGTGGTCTATGAAAACCACACACTTCGTACCATAGAGGTAGTGTCTCCAAAATTTGAGAGCAAAAACAACAGCACCTAACTCAAGATCATGAGTTGTGTAGTTCTTCTCGTGAATTTTCAATTGTCTCGACGCGTAGGCTATGACTTTATCTCGTTGCATGAGAACACAACCAAGGCCTAGATTTGATGCATCACAATAGACAACAAAATCATCATTGCCATCGGGTAAGATAAAATAGGAGCATCACAGAGTTTTTGTTTCAGTGTTTGAAAGGCTTCCTCTTGTTTGGGTCCTCACTCAAAAGGCTTATTCTTCTGAGTCAAAGTAGTGAGGGGAACCGCGATCTTTGAGAATTTCACGATGAATCGTCTATAATATCCAGCAAGACCGAGGAATGAGCGAACTTCTATAGGTGTAGTGGGTGCAATCCAATCCTTAATCGCAGTGATTTTGGAAGGATCCACATGTATACCTTGCTCATTGACAATATGACCAAAAAACTGAACTTCCTTAAGCCAAAATTCACACTTGGAGAACTTGGCAAAGAGTTGTTCCTTCTTTAGGAGTTCCATTTTCAGACGAAGATGTTGTTCATGATCAGCTTGAGACTTTGAGTAAATAAGGATGTCGTCGATGAAAATAATGATGAACTTGTCCAAATAAGGTTTACATGTTGGGTTTGTTCACATGTTTATCAAAGTATTATTATCCGAATAAAATTAAAATGTAGCGGAATATATATTTAAAACGTGTTACTTTACAATATTTAAACCCATTTTTAAATGCAAAACCCAATAACTGGATCCATATATGACATCCATGCTATCAAAATGCAACCATAGGGTGTTTTAAGAGACAACCTTTCAAGGAGCAAGGAGATGGAAGATGATGATGATTCTTGAATGGTAGCTTCCAAACAAGAAAGCCTCAAGCTAGTATACCCCAAGCCTCCAACAAAACACCTTAAGATTGCTAGGATTTTCACTTGTGAAACTCTCTTGTAAGACCACCTTTGGCCGAAAATTCTAGAGGGAATTTTAGAGTTTCTTGCACTTGAATTATGTGTGTGTTTCTCTAGTTCATCATATGCAATTTTTTCATAAAAAATTAATTACAGAAATTGAGAGAACATGGCCACCCAACATGCCCAATCAAGACCCTCCTACACATGCAATTTGCATGCAATGCTATTGGACCACCCTTGTCTTGGAAAGACCATGGGGGGGGGGGGTGTTGGCGGCCTAGCTTTTATTTTAAAAAAATTTCAAAAAATTTCTTTTAATAATAATTTAAGTGTTGGGATTGAACCCTACCAGAGGAACAGATAATAAAAGCCAAAACCGGATCATGACAATGGATTCACAATAAGCAGCTGTTTACATTAGGCTTTCCCCTTGAGAGTGATTATAACAACTGATGGCTCTCTATCCACTGTCCGTATACAACTGATGCTACCCTTTAAAATGCTGACAAAGCCCTGAAGAAGTAAACACTACTGTTTCTATCTACTGATGACAAAGCACTGCCCACTCAAGGACTGATCAACCTTGAGGAAAGCACTGATGGAAGAAAATAGCAGTAGTTTAGTGTGTCATCTGTTTTATATATAGACAGTGGTTAAGTTTAGCAGTGTTTGTATAGGAACAGTTGTTACAGGTTGTTAGGCTGTTAGACGTCGCTTTCATGGTGACGTCAGCTGAGATGCCTCAGTGGTTTTGGTTTGCCTATAAATGGAGCAGTACCCAGTACTGTTACATTTGATCGTTTTGAGTGAGTTCTTCTCCTCAATTCAATCCTTTCATCTTGTGCAACCAACCATGGAGTATCAGGCTGAGGGGGAGATTAGTTTGTAAGCATGCTTGTAATCTTTTGATTTGTATTGTAAATCTTTCGACTTAATGTCAAACATGTGTTTATCAAAACTGTTTCTCTCTTTGATTGTGTTTACAAAGTTTGTTGTTCATTTCCGCTGCACTTAAACTCTGTTCATTTCTATTTGATTTGTTCAAATTATACAAACAAGCACAATCACTAGAGCCTCAGATCCTAACAATTGGTATCAGAGCTTGGACAGTCAAATTCGATCTAACAGTCAATTTGACATAACAGTTCAGCTCAAAATTCATTGATACTAAGGTTGATTGTATTCAGTTGAAAAACAGAGTAACGAGTAATCACGTTTAAAATGGCTATTCAAAAACTCTGTAAAACAACCAAGATGTCATATGACACATAAATTTCATACAACAGATGACGTCATGCATAAATCACCTATAGTTCTCAGATCTGAAAATATATCTGATAACTGTGGTATAATTAGTTACGAAAATTGATTTAAATTGTTGTTTTGAAGTTAGTGTTGTTTCCATCATGTTTATTGCTAAAGTGTGTACCTCATGTCAACAAAACCTATGTTTAATTAAATAACATTAGTGTTTTTGTTAACATTAAAAGAGGGATTTTAAAACTTTAGTTACAAGATCTTATGTGTTGAAAAACAGGTTGGGAATCATGTTGAAAAGGACCAAATCAACTCTGTTATAAACACATTAAGAAAATCAGGTGTTAAAATAATCCAATTCATATGTAATGTGAGTTTTGACATATGCATGAACAAAATATGATCAGATCTCTCAAAAACATTACTGCAAAATGATTCTGGATTAAGTATTCCTTCAATAATACCTTCCAGTGAGTATTTCAGTACTCGTGAATGGGAAGGGTAAAAAAGGAAGAAGAAAATTAAAAAAAAAAACTCAAAAGTGTGTTTATCTCAAAAAACTTTTGAAGTCAAAAGAAAAGGGTATAAACATAAAACACTTAAGAGTCAAAAATTGGGGTAACAATGGTCATTAAGCAACTGTGTGCATTCATTGGTTCAGGAAAAGGTTCAAGAACAATAGTATTTCCAGTAAATAAACTTATAAGAGGACTAGACAAATTTTCTGAATTATCACATGGTAACAAAGTCTACAACAGGGTTTTCAAAAACTCATGTGAACATGTGTCCTCATTTTTTTTGTCAATCTATCTACAAGAAAATGGTACCAAACAGTGGTCAAAATGTATTTACAATTTCATACCACTGCTGTCAAACCACTGACCATTTTCAAAACTTGAGTATGATTTGATTAGGAGCTTTAGTGGAAAATTATACCAGATCCTTTTTGGGGCTGTTTTCAGAAAATCCTTTAATTATTTTTCTGGAAAAGGATTTTCTCAAATAAAGCAGGATATATTATTCTTTATTTTTCCTTTGAGAATAATATATTTTGAACTTTTTACTGGTTTTTTATAGTAAAAGCTTCAATCTCCTGTCAGGATATATAACCTTTATTTTTGTTGGTAATATTATCCTCAAAATGGTTCAAAAGGAAATGGTACAAATGTATCAAGGTCATCAAACTCAAGTTTGTTTTAAAATAGATCAAAGATTGATTGCTAAAAGACCTTAAAATGCTTAGGTACTCATGTCCTAATTCAAATATTATGACACAAAATGGGTAGCCTAGCAAACAGGGCCTACATCATCTAGGGTACTAAAACCAAGTTTGTCAAAATTTTAATCACTGTTGTACTAACAGTTGCTGATGTAATAGCTTTTCAAAACCTCACCATTTTCCTACCACTGTTTTGCTCAAACATCTGTTTCCTAAACACTGTCCACTGCTGAAAGTCATCCCCTGTTATTTCATTCTCTTGATAAGCACTGTTGTTCAAAATCAGTGTTATATCCACTGATGTGCTATCTACTGATAGTGAAAATCATCCACTGTTATCACATTATTACCGTTGTAACCACTGATGCTTGCTTCATCAGTGGCTCTCAAAACAACTGTCCTCCGTTATTCATCCATTACATCAGAGGTTGGCACGTGGTCAGTTTTTAGCCTTCAGATCTTTATAACCGCTGCCACATTAGCGTCCATTTTTCTTTTCCCTAAATAAACCCTGATCAAAACCCCAAACAGGGTTTTACACTGTCGAATTGAATTCCAAAAATTCTCTTCTCAAAGTAGTTTCCAACCTTTCTTCTCAAATCACTCTCCGATCCTTCTTCATCAAAATAACGAAATCAAAGTCAAAATCAAAATCAAAATCATCCTCATCTTCATCTCCCAAAGAAGCCATACAAATGGCCGCTGAACCTATTGAAATTCCATACAAATCCCCTCACAACTATCTGGGCCTACTCACAAAACCCACCAACAATCACACCTTCGATTCCATCATCGACATTATGTCTGTGTCAAAGTACAAAACTTTGCTTACAGCAGATGCTCCAATTTATCAACAAACCCAGAGAGAGTTTTGAAAAAATGCTACGCTTGAAAAACAAGACAATAAAGTCATAGCCATCAACTCCTCCATACAGGGTAAAGCGATTCAAGTTACTCCTCAATCTATCTCGGAAGTCTTCAAACTCGATGATCAGAAAGGTAAAACATATTTTCCCAAAAACGAGTTGAAAGCTGATTTTCTGAAAAGGGGGTATGCAGACCAAACAAAAAGGGATACCTTACAAAAAGGTTTCTTTCCTTCTGCACCTAGGTTTTTATTCCACACACTTTTGATGTGTGTTTCAAATAAAACAACTGCTTTTAACGAAATACCATTGAAGATCCAATGTCTGGGTTATGCTATTTTAAATAGTGAAAATTATAACTATTCCCAGGAGATCTTTGATGATTTGGTGAAAAATGTTGATAGCAAAGCATTTCTACTTTTTCCAAGGTTTCTAAGCTACTATTTTAAACAAAAATTTGGAAAAGAAAATGAAAATTTGCTCGAACAAGGTGTTTATTTTCAAATAAAAGGCTTGACACCTGAAACATTCACTAGAATGTTAACACCTTTAAAAACAAAAGCAGAGGTGCCTGAGCAGAATTTAGCAGTTACCACTGCTCCTCAGGCATCAGCTGCTGAGCCCACTGCTCCAGGTGATCATAGCAGCACAACCACTGCTTTAAACCCACACCTGCCATTACCAAAAAGACCAAAAAGAAAACATCCAGAAAGCCCTCCAAACCCAAAACAAAGGCAACTCTGGAAGATGAGATCCCAGAGCCACTGCCAGTGACAACACAAATGTCACTCACAACCACTACTGCTACTTCCTCACAGCAGATGGAAGAAAGATCTCCACCATTGCCTCAAACTCCTCCTGCATCCTCACAAAAGGATCAGGTTGTAAGCACAAGGACCCCGCAATATGAAGCTCTGGACCCAATCGGATCCATCTTCCTCAGTCCTGATCCCAAGGACATGTCTCTTTCAACTCCCATACCCTCACCAATCATACTACCACATTCCATAATACACTTGTTGCATGCAGTTGCTATAGCTCAGACACAAACCAGTTCCTCTCTATCACCTATCACTGAGAGTATACTCCCACAATGTCACACCCCGACCACGTAGAACATACAAAACGTGGCGGAAACGTCGGGGAGTGTTGTAACAGAATTAATTGTTTCAAATCCATGGCAATTGAAGTTTCATTTTATTAATCAAACATGAGAGTTTACATTGTTTTAAACAAGAAACAAAGAGTACATAATATAAATTAACTAGTTCTTGTCTCGTTTTAAGTCACTAAGGCACAGGTCCGCCTAAGTATGTCTTGATAAGTCCTATGCATCATCTCCTGAAAACAAATGTGAAAATAGGTACGTCAGCATAAAAATGCCTGTGAGATACATAGGTTTTGTGAAAACAGAATTCATGACTTATGTTTGAGAAAAATGTTTAGTCATGAACCTTGTAATTTGCTTTGTCTTGTAAATCATTTGGAAAACGATAAGATCAGATGATATGTATAAATAAGAGAATAATGTATGGTTAAATGAGTAACCATGTAAAATGAGTTTGTATAAGATAAGTTGTTTGTAAATCAATGTCTTGTGAAAAGTATGTTAATTCTATAAAATGTTATATGTCTCAAATTGAAATGGTTCAAATAACGCTACGATATGTAATACCATACAGACACTTATATATAGGAAGTACCAGCGGCGTATCCACCATGCTTGTATCATATTACACACGCATCGTTACTTAAATCACTTACTCAAACCAAACCACCAAGATGTAATGTTTAACAATTGTAGAAATGTTTATGTATAGTCAAATGTCTATTGTCAAATGTAAATCATGTCAACAGATACAAATGGTTCACATGGTTCAATAGTTACAAACGGTTCATATAATCAAAGGGTTACGACGGTTCACATAGTCAAATAGTTACAACGGTTCAAAATGTAGTATAATGTGTTCATATGCTGGATGAGCATATGCAACAGAAATGCAATGTAAAACAATGTACTAAGTATGCACACAATGGACATCCATAGCATGAAATGTAATGTAGAACGATGTACTAAGTACGCACACAATGGGCATACATAGCATAAAATGTAATGTAGAACGATGTACTAAGTACGCACACAATGGGCATACATAGCATGTAATGTAAAGAAATCATGTACTATAAGGTACTAACGAACATAGCAGGTATATGATGTGAAAACATGGAAAGCATGAAAGTAACAAGTAGGCACATGTGTTCCACCCCAAAATGTTTGGAAAACAGTAAAAGAGGGGTCTATGTACTCACTTGAGATTGCTCAGAAGTCCTAAGATAACCACCAAGCAATGCTAGAGATCACGGATATCAAACGGCACCTAATATAGGTAACTATGTTAATAAACCGGACCTAAACCGGAGGATCGGATAGAATGAGGTTTCGTAAACCAAACGAGTATGGAGACTCATGTAGTATGGTTTAACAAAGCCTACATACTAAATGAAACCTAACATAAGTGCTTACGACCCATTACGACCCGTTTAGGTAGCTTATGCTACTTTAACGCGTCGTTCGCGTGAAACGCGTTCGGACCGCCTAACTAGTCCTATGACAAGTAGAATATGCCTTAACATGCCTAATATTGTTGCCAAATCAGTTTAGATGTCAAAAGTAATGTCACATATGTTTATAATGAATTTTGGCATCAAAGGGGTATTTTGGTAATTTACCTAAGGCATATAAACTACCTAATCATACAACTACTCAAATGATGTGACCATAGGGTATAACCTCGGAAGGTTATTCCCTATATGCTATGGTCACCTAATGTGTTTGGTCGGATCCTAATGATCGACCAAAATGGGTCGGGTTTGAAGGTATAAGCGATTTATTAGATCGCTTACCCTTACGACCCTAGACAACGTGGTAATCAGTAGGCATAGTCACAAAGGACTATAACCATCGTGATTACAATCACGTTGCGAAGTTCAAACGAACTTCGCATTGACCAAAACTGGTCAACGCAGAAAGTCAAACAAAGTTTGACTTTCGGACTCGAAAAGCAATAAAAGAACGAAGGAATACTTACGAAGGGTCCCCAAATGCTAATCTAGATCAAAATAGCTCAGGTATGAAACAAAGGTTTCAACTTAGAGCACATTAGATCATATTCTAGTGGGTTTTGAAGTTAAGTGGGTTGGGTATTTATAGTATTTCCCGAACCGTTAGGATCGTTTCTTGGAAAATGTGATCGAATCCCGTGCGTACACTTGTTGGAAAGTTGTGGTAACTAAAAATGGCCCCTAATGAGCTGAAAGGGCAAGTGTGAGTTTGTGGTTGTGAGTTAAACAGCTGTAATCTGCTGACAAATTGATCTTATCTGATCTGAGACACTGACGCGGGCCGCATGGCCATGTCTGATCAGAACGAAGTTTACTAAATGACAGTTTCAGTCCCTGTTGGTGTTTAAGGCCATTTCCGACACTTCTAAGGCCCGTAGAGCCAACTTTAAGGCCCTAAAATGATGCCTAAACATTGTGGACATGAAACATGCTCAAAAATATGTCGGATGTCAGTTCGTTTGGTCGTACGATCGCGATGTTCGCTTAATTACGACGGAATGCGCATAAGCGTGACAAACGATCCAAATGACGCGACGAATGGATTTTTCTTATGCCAAACACTAAAATAAAATGTTTTAGTGCTTACATAAATTTTTGGATGTCCGGGTGTATTCAGAACGTAAGTTATGCGCGAAAGTGCAAACTTGTGCACTTTTTGACGCTTTTAGTCCCTGAATGACCCAAAAGTTTATTTTAGCATACCGAACACCTCAAAGCCTATTTCTAAGCTATGTAAAGGATATTTATGGTATGTTTAACTTATGATCATGTTCCGGAATGTCTGTTACAGTTCAAATTGGCATACTTTCGCAGTTTGTCAACTTTAGTCCATGTAAGCGAATTAACTTGTTTTTGCCATACCAAAGCCTTTAAAACTTATTTATAAGTTATGTAAATGTTATTTAAGGTATGTTAAGTATATTTCACTATTATGGAGTGTTCGTTGCATTAAACTGGTTATATTTACGCATCAGTGCGCGTATAACCTTCCAGAAAGCGATTTAGAGCTTGAAATCGAACAAGAATTGACATGTGCAAAAGATACACATATTTAAGCAAGTACAAAGTATGAAATACAATATTTCATTGGTTTGGTATTTTTTTGATGGTCGCAGTGACACAGGTGTCACAGTCTCCCCTACTTTAGGAAATTTCGTCCCGAAATTTATTCGTTAGAGTCTGTCTGTGACTTTGTGTTAAATAGCCATCAAGATATGTAAAGCATAATTTTGTTATTTTCCTCAACGGATATTTTTCAGAAGCGAAAATGAACGAACGGAGTCATTTTCTTCAACGGGTTCTTCGGAAATGGAAAATAAAGGATTTTTAACTAAACGGATATACATTTCCCTCAACGGATATTCATCAGAAGTGAAAACGAATGGATGATTCATTCTTCCTCAACGGGTCCTTCGTCAGAAACGGGAATGAAGGAAAAATCCACGGATATTCATTTCTCTCAATGGATATTCTTCAGAACGAAAATGAACAAACGGGGTCATTTTCCTCAACGGTTATTCTTCAGAATTTGAAATGAAGGAATAATCAACGGATATTCATTTCCTCAACGGATAATCTTCAGAAACGAAAATGAACTAACGGAGTCATTTTCAACGGTTGCTTCCTCAGAGTTGGAAATGAAGGATTTAACAACGGATATTCATTTCCTCAACGGATAATCTTCAGAAACGAAAATGAACTAACGGAGTCATTTTCAACGGTTGCTTCCTCAGAGTTGGAAATGAAGGATAAACGGATATTCATTTCCTCAACGGATATTCCTCAGAAGTGAAAAATGAATAGCTAGTTCATTTTTCCTCAACGGATACTTCATCAGAATTGGAAATGAATTGGGTTAACTTAGATACATGATAGAACTTGCTGTGATTTCTGTGCACTAAATTCCATAATTATGTATGCATCCATAATTACGTAATTCCTTGCACAGTCCGCACAGTTCGTTTTGTAATGTTGTGGGGAAGGATATCAAACTTGTGATGAGGGTGACTAGACTACCATAGGGTCCTTTTAATTAGATCGACAGAGGATCTTCTTAATTAGGCCACCAAGGAGTCCTTTCATCTATATCATCACATAATATTCCTAACCAGATTTTTGGATCGACCAGTTTAACTAGACCACTAAAGGGGTCTAATTATGAACTAGTACTTTATAATCCAAGGGACTTAACTACCGCGTAGAAGTCCATTAAGGATTTTAGGTAGTACCTTTGGGTATCCTACTATGAATCTCTTGTACAAGGATATGTAAGATTCTACGAGGATTTGGATAACATAGTTTGGATCACACAACACATAAAAGGGAACACATAAGCACATAACCACATAATTGTTTAATTGTTATTATCCTGTTATTGATTGCTATCAACTCGGCACCTCGTACTTCGTTTCTCTTGGAAGAAACGAGTACTTAGGATTTTTGTGGAAAACGCAAGAGATCATACAATGAAAGAAATTTGGGGGTAGTCTGTTTTTCAAGGAATGCGGTTCCTTGATTGTTGGTATTGTAGAGGATATGTTTATACATGCAATCACATAAACATATTAAAATGTGAAGAAAAGATTTATTTATAACAACAATAACAACAACTGTTTTCATAGATCGTGATAACCAAAAGAAAATAATACACAAGGCTCGATTATTTTCTAAACAGCGTTATCTTCTGTCGGTCAGATACTCATCCCTGCGCTGGATTTGCATTAGCAAGCTTTGGGCAATTCCTACGAAAATGGCCCATCTCGCCACAGTTGTAGCAAGACCCCGGTGGAAAACGAGCTTGAGCAGGATTGTTGTTAACTTGATTTGGTGCAGCTGCGGTTGGGCAAACCCTCGCTGTATGACCTATAAGTCCGCAAACTTGGCATGTGCGGCACTTCACAGCAGCATGATGATGTAGGGCACATTGGTTGCACAAGGGTGCAGTTCCATTGTATGGCTTCCTAGCAGGGGGTTGAGCTGGTTGGTTGGGGACGGCTTGATCATTGTGAGTAACCATGGCGAAGTTCTGAGAAGCCTTTCGCTTCTTTGACCTTTTAGGGGATCCAGTCTGTTCATCCATGGTCTTTGATTCCTCGATTGGGTTCGATTCCTCGACCGGTTTCTTGTCACCTTTTCGGAAAAGTTTACCTTTCCTGATCTTTGATTCAGTCAAGGTTGCAGATAGCTCAATGGCCTGTCTAACTGTAGTAGGGTTGCTACCAGTCACAATGTCTTGTATTGAGTCAGGGAGGCCATCAATGTACTTTTCGATTGCCTTATCCAAAGGCGTGACCATGTTTGGGCATAACAGACTTAACTCCTCATAACGGTTCGTGTAGGCTCGATGCTCACCGCTGTCTTGCTCAAGATTGTCGAATTCCCTTTCCAAGGCCCTGATCTCGTGACGAGGACAGAATTCCTTCATCATAAGGGCCCTAAGTTCAGCCCATGTCTGTGCTAGAGCAACTTCTGCACCACGATCTCTCATAACCCCATTCCACCACGTAAGGGCCCTCTTCTGAAACACACTCGAAGAAAACTCGACCTTGCGATTTTCAGGACACTGAACGTGACGGAAAGTATTCTCAATGCTCTCGAACCATTGAAGAAGCCCAGTTGCTCCCTCAGAACCACTAAACTTGAGCGGTTTAGCCGAGTTAAAATTCTTGAAATTGCATGGAACATTGTTGTTGTTGTTGGCTTGGTTCCATTGAGCAAAGAGGTTTGGGAATTGAGCAGCCATTTGCTGTGCAATGATTTCTGCCAGTTCGGCAGTCGCTATCTGGTTCTCGCGTCGAGGAGGCATTCTAAAAGAGGAAACATGAAAGGGAACGAGTGAGAGTATTAGACGAAAATAATGAGATGAAACAAATCTGATGAAAGCAAGGATAGTGGTCATTTGTTTGTTACTACAAAGCAACAAACGACCCCGGTGATTAATCAAAGTAAATAGGTCAAAAATAATGTATTGCGAAGACATGCTCGCCTATAAGTGAACACTCCTCCCAAGAATTCCCAGGTAAGCACAACTGGTCTCGCGTCTGATGAGATATATACGAAGTGCTTGCCTAGACAGAAAACCCAGAATACAGGCATTCACCCTTCCAGTTTGCACGTGTTCACATTATTTAAAACCCAAAACCTTGACGAGATTTTGAAAACTCAAAGGGGTTCAAAACCATATAACAGAGGGTTCAAAACCTTACAATAGAGGGTTCAAAACCTAGTAATCAATCATCCTAGAACAGATGATTAGTTTTCAAAGCGGTTTTGAAATTTATGTTCTTGTTGTGGTCGTCGCCTAAGGATAGGTGACGGTTTTGTTTTATGACTAAACGCAAGTAAACTCGCGTTAGGGTCCTAGAAAGGTTATAGACTAAGTCAAAGTATTACTAATAACCTAATTCCCTATAACCATTGGCTCTGATACCAACTTTTCTGTCACACCCCGACCACGTAGAACATACAAAACGTGGCGGAAACGTCGGGGAGTGTTGTAACAGAATTAATTGTTTCAAATCCATGGCAATTGAAGTTTCGTTTTATTAATCAAACATGAGAGTTTACATTGTTTTAAACAAGAAACAAAGAGTACATAACATAAATTAACTAGTTCTTGTCTCGTTTTAAGTCACTAAGGCACAGGTCCGCCTAAGTATATCTTGATAAGTGCTATGCATCATCTCCTGAAAACACATGTGAAAATAGGTACGTCAGCATAAAAATGCCTGTGAGATACATAGGTTTTGTGAAAACAGAATTCATGACTTATGTTTGAGAAAAATGTTTAGTCATGAACCTTGTAATTTGCTTTGTCTTGTAAATCATTTGGAAAACGATAAGATCAGATGATATGTATAAATAAGAGAATAATGTATGGTTAAATGAGTAACCATGTAAAATGAGTTTGTATAAGATAAGTTGTTTGTAAATCAATGTCTTGTGAAAAGTATGTTAATTGTATAAAATGTTATATGTCTCAAATTGAAATGGTTCAAATAACGCTACGATATGTAATACTATACAGACACTTATATATAGGAAGTACCAGCGGCGTATCCACCATGCTTGTATCATATTACACACGCATCGTTACTTAAATCACTTACTCAAACCAAACCACCAAGATGTAATGTTTAACAATTGTAGAAATGTTTATGTATAGTCAAATGTCTATTGTCAAATGTAAATCATGTCAACAGATACAAATGGTTCACATGGTTCAATAGTTACAAACGGTTCATATAATCAAAGGGTTACGATGGTTCACATAGTCAAATAGTTACAACGGTTCAAAATGTAGTATAATGTGTTCATATGCTGGATGAGCATATGCAACAGAAATGCAATGTAAAACAATGTACTAAGTATGCACACAATGGACATACATAGCATGAAATGTAATGTAGAACGATGTACTAAGTACGCACACAATGGGCATACATAGCATAAAATGTAATGTAGAACGATGTACTAAGTACGCACACAATGGGCATACATAGCATGTAATGTAAAGAAATCATGTACTATAAGGTACTAACGAACATAGCAGGTATATGATGTGAAAACATGGAAAGCATGAAAGTAACAAGTAGGCACATGTGTTCCACCCCAAAATGTTTGGAAAACAGTAAAAGAGGGGTCTATGTACTCACTTGAGATTGCTCAGAAGTCCTAAGATAACCACCAAGCAATGCTAGAGATCACGGATATCAAACGGCACCTAATATAGGTAACTATGTTAATAAACCGGACCTAAACCGGAGGAACGGATAGAATGAGGTTTCGTAAACCAAACGAGTATGGAGACTCGTGTAGTATGGTTTAACAAAGCCTACATACTAAATGAAACCTAACATAAGTGCTTACGACCCATTACGACCCGTTTAGGTAGCTTATGCTACTTTAACGCGTCGTTCGCGTGAAACGCGTTCGGACCGCCTAACTAGTCCTATGACAAGTAGAATATGCCTTAACATGCCTAATATTGTTGCCAAATCAGTTTAGATGTCAAAAGTTATGTCACATATGTTTATAATGAATTTTGGCATCAAAGGGGTATTTTGGTAATTTACCTAAGGCATATAAACTACCTAATCATTCAACTACTCAAACGATGTGACCATAGGGTATAACCTCGGAAGGTTATTCCCTATATGCTATGGTCACCTAATGTGTTTGGTCGGATCCTAATGATCGACCAAAATGGGTCGGGTTCGAAGGTATAAGCGATTTATTAGATCGCTTACCCTTACGACCCTAGACAACGTGGTAATCAGTAGGCATAGTCACAAAGGACTATAACCATCGTGATTTATTAGATCGCTTACCCTTACAACCCTGGTCAACGCAGAAAGTCAAACATAGTTTGACTTTCGGACTCGAAAAGCAATAAAAGAACGAAGGAATACTTACGAAGGGTCCCCGAATGCTAATCTAGATCAAAATAGCTCAGGTATGAAACAAAGGTTTCAACTTAGAGCACATTAGATCAGATTCTAGTGGGTTTTGAAGTTAAGTGGGTTGGGTATTTATAGTATTTCCCGAACCGTTAGGATCGTTTCTTGGAAAATGTGATCGAATCCCGTGCGTACACTTGTTGGAAAGTTGTGGTAACTAAAAATGGCCTCTAATGAGCTGAAAAAGCAAGTGTGAGTTTGTGGTTGTGAGTTAAACAACTGTAATCTGCTGACAAATCGATCTTATCTGATCTGAGACCCTGACGCGGGCCGCGTAAAGATGCACACAAACCTTACGCGGGCCGCATGGCCATGTCTGATCAGAACCAAGTTTACTAAATGACAGTTTCAGTCCCTGTTGGCGTTTAAGGCCATTTCCGACACTTCTGAGGCCCGTAGAGCCAACTTTAAGGCCCTAAAATGATGCCTAAACATTGGGGACATGAAACATGCTAAAAAATATGTCAGATTTCAGTTCGTTTGGTCGTACGATCGCGATGTTCGCTTAATTACGACGGAATGCGCATAAGCATGAAAAACGATCCAAATGACGCGACGAATGGATTTTTCTTATCCCAAACACTAAAATAAAATGTTTTAGTGCTTACATAAATTTTTGGATGTCCGGGTGTATTCAGAACGTAAGTTATGCGCGAAAGTGCAAACTTGTGCACTTTTTGACGCTTTTAGTCCCTGAATGACCCAAAAGTTTATTTTAGCATACCGAACACCTCAAAGCCTATTTCTAAGCTATGTAAAGGATATTTATGGTATGATTAACTTATGATCATGTTCCGGAATGTCTGTTACAGTTCAAATTGGCATACTTTCGCAGTTTGTCAACTTTAGTCCCTGTAAGCGAATTAACTTGTTTTTGCCATACCAAAGCCTTTAAAACTTATTTCTAAGTTATGTAAAGGTTATTTAAGGTATGTTAAGTATATTTCACTATTCCAGAGTGTTCGTTGCATTAAACTGGTTATATTTACGCATCAGTGCACGTATAACCTTCCAGAAAGCGATTTAGAGCTTGAAATCGAACAAGAATTGATATGTGCAAAAGATACACATATTTAAACAAGTCCAAAGTATGAAATACAATATTTCATTGGTTTGGTATTTGTTTGATGGTCGCAGTGACACAGGTGTCACACACAAGTGACTGGGTCTGATGCTACTACCCCTGCTATCCCAGCAACAACTGAGGAGGTTACACTGCATGAGTTACAAGTAATTCCTATCAGTAGTTCAAGTGGAGCAGCAACTACAAGTGTTGGATCAACAGATCTACATTTGGACAGTTGTTTCATTAGTAAGACTCCCTTGAAGGCAATCTCTTCTATAGCACCCCTGGTAACCACCAGTGAGTCGGTTTTAACCACTGGTACCTTCAAAAGGTTATTAAGTATTGAAGAGAGAAGACCCCAGAACCAAGAACAAGGGGCATCAATGGGTGATTTTTGGGACTCAGTTCCTAAGTCACACATTGATACAACCACTGCTGGTGGGGAATCAGATGATCCCATTAATGTGGGTGATGATTTAAAATATCAGGAATTGATGGGCAGAGTTGACAAACTTGAAACATCAGTTGCTGAAATAAAGGATATGGTGCAACAGCTGTTAAAAGCTCAAAAAGCACAATCCACTGCTATTCCAGCTCAAGCACCTGCACAACCTGCACCTGCTGCAAATGAATTGTGGAACTTATTCCAACCCCTGCTTGAAAAACAAAAACAAATGGCTGATCAGCAGCATGCAATACATGTACAAATGCTGACCAACATGGTGGAGTCAAGATTTAAAGATACTCAAGCAGACATCAAAGCTATCAAGGCTCATATACAAAGCACCACTGGAAAAGTTCCTTCCACTATCCTCTTCATGGATAACCCCCTTCCGGATAATGCCAAAAAGGGGGAGAAAATCAAGCAGTTGAAGAAGAAGGGAATTGAGGATGGTGTTTATATTGAACCATACAAAGATAGCCAGACTAAAGCTGCCAAATCAAAAATAACTTCACCACACACCACCACAACCACTGCCTTACCACCATCATCATCTATAATCACATCACCACCATCGCCTCCTGCCATAATGCAGAAGACAACAGATGTTATAACATCTGTTGTAATGACAACAGTGGTTGAAGCACCAGTTGTTTCAACACCTATTAGTCAGACACTTTCCACCACTCAAACCACCACCACTGATCCACCCAAGACATCATCAGTCTCTCCTATAACAAAAAGGAGAAGGATTTTCATTCCTGATGATGATTCTCCATCACCACCACCAAAAACAACTTCACCACCTTCAACTCCTGCTCAAAAGCAGAAGACAACTACTGACACATCAGTAGATGTAATGACAACAGAGGTTGAAACACCAGTTGTTTCAACAGCTGTTTGTCAACCATCCACCACTGCTCACACCATTCCTACATCACAACCAAAACCCCCTTCTCCAAAAAGGCTTTACTCCATAAAAAGAAAAATAACTCAGGCAGATGAAGACAGACTTGATCCTAATGCTGCAAAATATCCACTGGAACTGGAAGCTGTAAAAAATGAGATAAGACAATTCTACACCGAGGATGATCCTTCAACAAGAAGATTCCCTTCTCTCATAGGCTTCATAGTCCTAGAAAATATGGATGAATATCTCAAGCTAAAAGCAAGGCAGGCTAAAATAAGAGCAAAAGTTGAATGTGAAGGTCAAAGTGACGAAGCCATCTCTAAAAAAATGGAATTCTTGCTCACTAAGGTCAAGCAGATGGAAGACTATGCACAAGATCTAAACAAAGAAAAGACATATCAATGAAATAAAATGAGAAAAGAATATCTTGCATATATCATGAAAGAAAAATTCTATCCTGCTGAAGAAAAACAATTTGAAGAATGGCCAATAGTTGCTTTAATGCATGAAGCAAACAGGATTGAAAGAATTAAAAACGATCCAAGAAAGAAGAAGACGGCTCCAAATTGGAACAAATACAAAAAGCTCATTGCTGACCTTACATATGAGTATAAAAGAAAGAAGCAAGAGCTGGTGGATGCTAAAGTGGATACTGCTGAAGCCATAGCAAAATGGACAAAACAGTATACCGACGAGGCTTATGAAAGGCTTAAGAAAAGAAGGATAACAGTCTCAGACACTTCTAAGAAGCCTGACTACAAAGAGCCAGAACAGCAGATTGATGCTCTTAAAACACTGATCACATCAGCAGATAACCCTATCCTTGTGGAAAATCAAGAAAAAGGAAAACTGCTGACCAGTGAAGAAGAAAAAGAAAAGGAAGCTGAGTACTTCATAGAAGCCATCAAGAAAATGGATCTAAAAGAAGACAAATCAGCAAAGCTTCAAGACCTTGCCAAAAAGGTATTAACCAAACCTGCATCACCAAACACTTCAGACATGACAGCCATTGAGCTAGATCAAAAGAAGAGGCAAGAGCAGATTGAAAGAGAGACTGCAGAAGATATAGCTGCAGCAAATAATGTCATCGAAATGGCCTTCAAACAAATGTCTGAAAGTTTACAACTTTTCACAAGACCAATTTCTCCAAACTCATCAGAAAATAAATCTCTCCCAAGAAACCCATTGGGTTCAAAAGTACTAAAGTGGATGTCTGATCAAAAGACACACGTATTGACCTTGGTCAGATCCAATGGCGAAGTGAAGTACATATCAAGGAAAGAAGCACTAGGTCTTGGTGTTGAAGATTTGCAGGATCTCCTTGAACTTTCACTGTGCAGGGATGAGGATGACTCAAGTTCCAAGGACTTTGAAGTAGAATTTAAAAGGCAAGTTAAGGAGCTTCTGATGAGAAATAAAAATCCTGAATAATGAAGGGTTTTGGCATTATCTGTTCCAGGGGGAGATTGTTGGGATTGAACCCTACCAGAGGAACAGATAATAAAAGCCAAAATCGGATCATGATAGTGGATTCACAATAAGCAGCTGTTTACATTAGGCTTTCCCCTTGAAAGTGATTATAACAACTGATGGCTCTCTATCCACTGTCCGTATACAACTGATGCTACCCTTTAAAATGCTGACAAAGCCCTGAAGAAGTAAACACTGTTGTTTCTATCTACTGATGACAAAGCACTGCCCACTCAAGGACTGATCAACCTTGAGGAAAGCACTGATGGAAGAAGATAGCAGTAGTTTAGTGTGCCATCTGTTTTATATATAGACAGTGGTTAAGTTTAGCAGTGTTTGTATAGGAACAGTTGTTACAGGTTGTTAGGCTGTTAGACATCGCTTTCATGCTGGCGTCAGCTGAGATGCCTCAGTGGTTTTGGTTTGCCTATAAATGGAGCAGTACCCAGTACTGTTACATTTGATTATTTTGAGTGAGTTCTTCTCCTCAATTCAATCCTTTCATCTTGTGCAACCAACCATGGAGTATCAGGCTGAGGGGGAGATTAGTTTGTAAGCATGATTGTAATCTTTTGATTTGTGTTGTAAATCTTTCGACTTAATGTCAAACATGTGTTTATCAAAACTGTTTCTCTCTTTGATTGTGTTTACAAAGTTTGTTGTTCATTTCCGCTGCACTTAAACTCTGTTCATTTCTATTTGATTTGTTCAAATTATACAAACAAGCACAATCACTAGAGCCTCGGATCCTAACATTAAGTCTTTTATAATTTTATAACTTTTATAAAATTATAACATCACATGTTATAAGACTTATACTACTTTTATTATGTTATTTAACCCATTAAATAACAAAATAAAATATTCTCTCGAAATAAATTATCCATATAATTTATTAGTTTGTCAAGTGCAATTATTTAGAAAACCGATTTCTAAATATTAGAAGTGTTAATATTTATTTGTTTGATCATATCATAAATAAATATTATAAGTGTTTGTCTAGCTTGTTATTGGGTATGACCCGACTTGGATCAGAACGTACTAGCCACATCAATTTAATATGTGTCTTGGGCATACAGAGTCCAACAATCTCCCACTTGCACAAGATACATAGAAGATTGATGCAAGTAGTAAATAACGCCTAACAATGGTTTACTACCCCTAATACGTATGACGAAGTGCCATTCAATAACATCATCCCCTTCAAGTCCATTACTTGACATGATTTAGGTGAATCTATCATTTATCCTTTCGTTACAGATGTCATGTCAAATCTAGAGACATAGTGTGATCATTCTCTGTTGATTTAACGTTAGCAAGCCTTAGACATCTTACTCTCAACGAATAAGAGGAACAAATCCCTTCTTGACTACATGCGTCTCTCATAATCACCTCGTACCACACCTGAGCTTAGCCTTATGTACTGTTTTATTACAGACAGCGAAGAATTAAGTCAAGGTATAATATTTGGTGAATATCAAGACCCAGTATGTATCTCAGGTCAGAGGATACTATGATATTCGCCTTTGCCCAAATTTACTTATGATCAATCACAAATGATTCCATGCAGTAACATTTGAGAGCGGGTCAGCCCAATATTTGTATCCCACAAATATCTATGAACCTTGGCAGCAACACTTTGCTCTATATTCATACCTCATGAATATCCACCAATCCAAGTTCATAATAGTCTTACATTCATATTTGTTCCCACAAGTATGATCGACTATGAACATTTAGAATAAGCAACTTATTCATGGATTTAAACATGCTAATATGGAACGTAACTCAAAATACCATAAAGAGTTATAATAACAGTTGTTCCAATATCCAAATACAAAATAGATCAAATCCAATCACTAGAATATCGAAGTCCCAAGGCACAAGTATGACCCTTCATGCTTTGCCCGTTCAAGGAGCTTCGTGAGTGGATCCGTAATATTTTGATCAGTGTGAACTTTGCGAATACATATCTTTCCCTTTTTCAACTTCATCCCTTATGTAGTTGAAACTCCGCTCAATGTGCCTAAACTTTTGATGTGCACGAGGTTCCTTGATTTGAGCAATCGCACCATCGTTATCACAAAGATCTCTAGGGGTCCTGAATGGTAGGGACTACCCCTAGATCGGCAATAATTTAAGTGGCAGATCCACATGAATCATTTTGATCAATGAAGCGGTGATGTATTCTGATTCTGTAGTGGATAATGCTACCCGATTGTGATCGAGAATCATCTCGATCAGTTTGGAAACTCGTATCCATGTAACCCTTTACAACGAATTCCGAAATTCGCATCCCTGTAACCCTTTACAACGCGTTCTTCTTCACCAGATCGATATATTAGAAATATATCCTTAGTCCTTCTAAGGTATTTAAATATACTTTTAACAGTCATCCAATGACCGTTACTTGGATTTCGCTGGTATCTTCTGGTCATGCTTAAAGCGCATGACATGTCCGGTCTAGTGCATATCATTGCATACATAATGGATCCTATAGCAAACACATATGGGATTCCGTTCATTCTTTCTTGCTCATCCTTTGAGCTTGGACATTGAGTCACATTCAATATTGTACCCTTTTGAATAGGTACCAAACCTTTCTTAGAGTTCTCCATCTTGAACCTTTTCAAGACTTTGTCAATGTATGCACTTTGGTTTAAACCTATCAAGAGCCTTGATATATCCCTATAGATCTTTATTCCCAAAATATAGGCGGCTTCTCCAAGATCTTTAATGGAAAAACATCTTCCAAGCCAGGCTTTTACACCTTCCATGGTTGGAATGTCATTTCCAAATAGTAGAATGTCATCGACATACAATACTAAGAAAGTGACGGTGCTCCCACTAGCTTTCTTAACACACAAGCTTCATCGCCGTTCTTGATGAACCCAAAATTCCTAATTTCTTCATCAAAATGGTGATTCCAACTTCTCGATGCTTGGTTCAATCCATAGATTGATTTCTTTAACTTGCACACTTTGTTAGGATGTTTTGGATCGACAAAACCTTCAGGTTGAACCATATAGACATCTTCATCAAGATATCCATTGAGGAAAGTGTCACACCCCGACCACGTGAGACAACGAAATGTGGCGGAAACGTCGGGGAGTGTTGTAACAGAATTAATTGTTTCAAATCCATGGCAATTGAAGTTTCGTTTTATTAATCAAACAAGAGAGTTTACATCGTTTTCAACAAGAAATAAAGAGTACATAACACAAATTAACTAGTTCTTGCTTCGTTTTAAGTCACTAAGGCACAAGCCTGCCTAGGTGTATCTTGATCAATCCTATGCATCAATTCCTGAAAATACATGTGAAAATAGGTACGTCAGCATAAAAATGCCTGTGAGATACATAGGTTTTGTGAAAATAAGATTCATGACTTAAGTTTAAGAAAATGTTTAATAAAATTTAGCCATGGACCTTGTAAATTGATTTGTTTTTGTAAATCATTTGAAAAGCAATAAGACCAGATGATATGTATAAATAAGAGAATAATGTATGGTTAAATGAATAACCAAGTAAAATGAGTTTGTATAAGATAAGTTGTTTGTAAAACAATGTCTTGTGAAAAGTATGTTATTTGTATAAAATGTTATATGTCTTGTCACACCCCCAAAATCCACCTGCGGAATACCACCGCTTGGAGGCGTGATTGACCAGGATCCAGCCACCAATTATACTGAGCATTGGTTAATAGTAAAAATGTTCACCAGCCACAATACTTGGTAAACATCATAGTTTAAAGTCTTAAAAGTTTAAGTTCAAATAACAGTTTAAGTAAGCCGCGGAAGCATAAACCAAACAGTTTCAAAACAAAGTTCATAGTTCAAGATTATTTAGAACCCAACACATGGGTTAGACGACCACTACACTTCCCCAAGCCGCAAGCTCCTGAGTCACTGGGTACCTGCAAAGCATGCAGTAGGGTATCAACATAATGTTGGCGAGTTCACGAGATGTCCAGTTTTATCTTTTCGGAAAACGTAGGTTGTTTAGATAAAGCATTTACAATCACGTCATGGGGAGCTACCCCATATGAAAGCTACTAAACTGACGTTACCAAAACTGTTGACGAGAAGATTTTGTGCCCCAGGTCAATGTCTATCGTCATTGACCAAGATGCAAGGTCTACTAGTTCACGCCCGATCTCCCCCGGTCATGGTGTGAGGTTGTCAAACCTAATAGCGCTATCAACTAATAACCCGTTCGCCCCCGGCGATTAATCGGTACTGTAAGCAGGGACTTAATATGATAGAGATTCGTTTAGTTTTGCTAGTTGTGATTTATAAATAATATCCAAACGTATCTCCCCCGAAGATAGTAATTTAAAAATACCCATTTGCCTTTTTCCTCAGGAAATATTAGTTTGAAAGTATTCTTCCCAAAGAAAGCATTTTGTTCGTGTCCCTCCCTGGGACGCATGCTTTAAGTGTGTGAACTCACCTTGGGTTGCTCGGCAGTTTAGTTTACTTAGTTAAGTATGCTGGTCACCACATCCTAATATGGTTACCAGTATGGGTTAGGCTCGGATACAAGTAATCATGTTTATCTTACACGTATCTAACACATAGTGTGCATGAAATATGTATATATATATATCCTCTAAGCCTGTCCAATTTCTTAAACAGTAACAATTAACACACAGTCCACTTAAACAGTAACAATTACGAATAATTCATACACTCCGGCCCAATAACAAAGACAAGCAGCCCAGTCGAGACAAGGTGGTCTCGACTCGAGAACACGCGGTCTCGAGTCGCAATCAGGCAGTTTCGAGTCATGAACTTCTGGTCTCGAGTGGTGTTGGTATGAGTCGCAACCTCAGAGGTCGCGAGTCCCGTCTCGAGTCGAGACCATGATGATCTCGAGTCCCTGAAGTCTGTTTTGAGTGGTTTGGTCGAGATCTCGAGTCGCAATCACCGCGGTCTCGAGTTGTAGCTCCATGGTTTCGAGTCGAGACCAAGGGTTTCGACTCCAACACCTGCTGTTTCTAGAATGTTGCAAAAAAAATCGTACTATCCAATAGAATTCCCATTTCATGATCCTATGTACTATCCAATGATAATGCACAAACATGTTTCTTTGTTTAACAATTAACCAAAATGGATCAAACAACAAGTTTTTCAAATATTCAAGGCACCTTCAACTCATATCCATGTTGTTCATCATACATTCAAATTATTCATCATGCATAATCATTCAAACTGACCCGAAACATGTTATCCTAGATCTATACTTGCAACTTTGGGAGCATTTTCAGCAATTATTTACCATCACTAATTCATAAATCATGTTTTCCTCATATAACACCCTAATCATGTATCAAACCTTATTAACAACTTTAACACATCACTTATATTATCATACTTCTACCAAACCATTTACATATCATCATGATGGAACCTTTTCATCATTTAAATCAAGCAAAACATAATACTCATATCATCAAGCAAACACCTTCATCATAGATAAACAACAATTTTTCCATGTATTTTGTCAATTGAAACTAAAAGAGACACTAACCGGCTAGGTACTCTAAGTGTGAGGGTACAAAGGGTTGATGAGTGAACTTCCGAATGATTCCAAGCTTGAGCCGAGAGTTCTAGTGTTGTCACCGGTTTGGTCCGAGAGAAAAGAGGGGAGGGGTGATGCTTGATTGTTAGGGTTTAAGGTTTTCTAGAAAGAGAGAGGGAGTGAGGATGAAGTGAGAAAGAGTGTAAAGGAGAGTGTGTGAGGGTTTTAGGTTTATATTTAGAGGGTGGTGCACCCTAAGTGGGTTTCCGAGTGGGCTAAGGGAGGTTGCGGCCCATCCGGCCCATCTGTCACTGTTTACTCGAGACCGAGGGGTCTCGAGTCGGGATCATGGTCTCGGCTCACTTATACATATATATACATAACTATACATCATACGTACACATTATCAACACATAGCACAACATGATAAATCACAAACTTTCATTTAATAATATGTACACGAAATACTGAAACAAGAAGGTTGTTCGGGAAAATCCAGAGTGTCACATTATCCCCAAGTTTTAAAAACTTTCGTCCCGAAAGTTAAGGCAACCACTGTCAAGCTGGTGAGAACGTTTCAACGTGGTGTCACATTATCCCCTGTTAGTTTGGAATTTCGTCCCGAAATTCGGTGGTAGCTTCAGTGCTGGGAGTTTCATTTGGGAACAATTGGGGATACTTGCGCTTCATCTGGTCTTCCCGCTCCCAGGTAAACTCTGGGCCACGTCGCGAGTTCCAACGAACTCGCACGAGAGGTATCTGGCTACGTTGGTATCTGGCTACGTTTGAGGGTTTTAATCTCTCGATCCGTGATCTCAATCGGTTCCTCAGTAAAGTGTAGCTGTTCGTCAATAGTGAGTTCCTTAAAAGGAATGATGAGTGTTTCATCTGACAGACACTTCTTCAGATTAGACACATGAAAGACGTTGCGCACCGCACTCAGTTCTTCAGGCAGATTCAATCTGTAAGCAACCTTACCGATCTTTTCGGTAATTTCGAAGGGTCCGACATATCGCGGATTAAGCTTGCCCCGTTTTCCAAAACGAACCACACCCTTCCAGGGTGAGACTTTAAGTAGAGCCCGGTCACCAACCTGGAATTCTAGCGGTTTCCTATCCTTATCAGCGTAACTCTTCTGACGGTCACGAGCTGCCACCATGCGTTGTCTGATCTGGGCAATCCTTTCCGTAGTGTCTACCACAAGTTCTGGACCTGTGATCTGGCTGTCACCAACTTCCGCCCAGCAAAGAGGCGATCGGCATTTACGACCGTACAATGCCTCAAAGGGTGCTGCCTGAATGCTGGTGTGGTAGATGTTGTTGTAGGAGAATTCCACTAACGGTGATGCTTTTCCCAACCCTTGCCAAAATCGATCACACATGCCCTAAGCATGTCTTCAAGGGTTTGGATGGTGCGTTCAGATTGCCCATCCGTTTGTGGATGATAAGCGGTGCTCATGTCTAAACGTGAGCCAAAGGATTTGTGCATAGCTTGTCACAACTCAGAAGTAAAACGCGCGTCTCGATCGGAAATAATAGAGGTTGGCACACCGTGCCTCGAAACCACTTCCTTTAAGTAAACATCTGCCAAGGTAGAAAACTTGTCTGTTTCTTTAATTGCCAAAAAGTGTGCAGACTTAGTCAATCGATCCACTATCACCCAAATAGTGTCATTTCCGCGTTGAGACCTAGGCAGACCAGTAACGAAATCCATGGAAATTTGCTCCCATTTCCATTTCGGGATCTCTGGTTGTTGGAGTAAGCCCGATGGTTTCTGATACTCAGCCTTGACTCTCGCACAAGTCAAACATTTACTGACATACGTTGCTATGTGGGCTTTCATGCCAGGCCACCAATACGTAGTCTTTAAGTCGTTGTACATCTTATCCGAACCAGGATGTACAGAGTAACGGGACTTATGGGCTTCGTCCATTACAAGCTCGCGTAAATTCCCATAAAGTGGGACCCATATACGCCCGTTTACGTAGTAAGGACCATCTTCTTTTTGTTCTAGCCGTTTCCTCGATCCTCGCAGGGACTCAGCCCTGATGTTCTCGGCTTTCAATGCTTCAACCTGAGCGTTTCGGATCTGCTTAGGGAGGTTCAAGTGGATGGTGAGCTGTAAGGCACGAACACGCTTAGGTTTGGTTTCCTTCCTGCTGAGGGCATCTGCTACAACATTAGCCTTTCCTGGATGATATTTAATCGCGCACTCGTAGTCGTTTAGAAGCTCGACCCATCGGCGTTGCCGCATATTCAACTCCTTTTGTTCCATTATATGCTGGAGACTCTTGTGATCGGTGTAAATCATGCACTTGGTACCGTACAAGTAGTGTCTCCAAATCTTGAGCGCGAAGACCACAGCTCCGAATTCTAAGTCATGTGTCGTGTAGTTCCGTTCATGG
This sequence comes from Helianthus tuberosus, assembly GCA_030545235.1. Lineage (NCBI taxonomy): Eukaryota > Viridiplantae > Streptophyta > Magnoliopsida > Asterales > Asteraceae > Helianthus > Helianthus tuberosus. The sequence goes on from CM060408.1 coordinate 112,721,638, forward strand.
ATCTTGAGTTGTCGCGAAGCGTAAGCAATAACCTTCTCTCGTTGCATCAACACGCAACCAAGTCCTTGAATAGAAGCATCGCAGTAAACAACAAAGTCGTCGGTACCTTCAGGTAAGGAAAGAATAGGAGCACTACAAAGGTTCTTCTTTAGTTCCTGAAAGGCAGATTCCTGAGAATCATTCCATTTGTAAGCAACACCCTTCTGAGTGAGGGTCGTGAGTGGTTGAGCGATCTTTGAAAATCCCTTGATAAATCTTCGATAGTATCCTGCCAATCTCAAGAATTGGCGAACTTCGGTCGGAGTCTTAGGTATAGGCCAATTCTTAATGTATTCGATCTTAGCGGGGTCGACGTAAATCCCATCCCGATTGACTATGTGCCCAAGGAAATGAACTTCTCTAAGCCAGAAATCACATTTCGAGAATTTGGCGTACAGTTGCTCATTGCGAAGGAGTTCGAGAGTATGACGCAGGTGTTGTTTATGCTCCTCTTGACTCTTCGAGTAAATTAGGATGTCATCAATAAACACAATCACGAATTTGTCGAGGTAGGGTTTGCACACTCGGTTCATGAGATCCATGAAGATCGCAGGTGCGTTGGTCATTCCGAAAGGCATAACAAGGAATTCGTAGTGACCATAGCGGGTTCTGAAAGCAGTCTTAGAGACGTCCTCATCACGGACTTTCAGCTGGTGATAGCCCGATTGCAGGTCAATTTTGGAATAATAGCTCGACCCTTGCAGCTGGTCGAACAGATCGTCGATACGGGGAAGTGGATAACGATTCTTGATGGTAACCTTGTTCAGTTCGCGGTAATCAATGCATATTCGGAACGTGCCATCCTTCTTTTTAACAAAGAGCACTGGGGCTCCCCAGGGTGACGAGCTAGGACGGATAAAACCTTTGTCCAATAGTTCTTGTAGTTGAATAGAAAGTTCCTTTAGTTCAGCGGGGGCTAGTCGATTAGGTGCACGAGCTATAGGTGCCGCTCCGGGAGTTTGCTCAATTTGAAATTCGACCTGACGGTGAGGAGGGAGTCCAGGTAATTCCTTGGGGAATACCTCGGGATAGTCACGTACAACTGGAAAATCTTCGATTCTCTTTTCCTTTTCCTGTGTGTCGGTGACAAGTGCTAAGATAGCGGTGTGCCCCTTTCGTAAACACTTCTGGGCTTTTAAGAATGAAATGACGCCTGTGACTTCTCCGCCTTTGTCACCTTGAACGATAAGGGGTTCGCCAGATGGACGGGGAATATGAACAACTTTCTCTTGGCAGAGGATTTCGGCTCGATGCTTGGATAACCAATCCATACCAATGACGACGTCGAAGCTTCCGAGAATGATGGGGAAGAGATCGATACGGAAGGTCTGACCAGAAAATTCTAGTTTGCAGTTACGAATAACGTGTGAGGCCTCGAGGTTTCTACCATTAGTTATTTCAACGATACGCTTAGAGCTTAACGGCGTAGGAGTAGTCTTAAGCTTCTTACTAATACGTAGGGATACATAACTAGCATCTGCTCCAGAATCAAATAATATGGAAACATAACGATCATCAAGTAGGAACTTACCCGCTACGACGTTGGGGTTATTCCTCGCTTCTCCAGCTCCAATCACGAAAGCCCTTCCTCTTGCACCATTCCCAGCATTGTTGGTGTTGTTGTGGTTATTCCCCGCACCCTGATTATTGTTGTTCTGGTTTAACTGGGGACAATTCTTCTTAATGTGCCCCTCGGCCCCGCACTGGAAACAACCCTTGATGTTCCCATGATGCTGCTGCTGCTGCGGTTGGCTCTGCCTTGCGGTATGAGGGCTCCTACAATCCTTGGCCTCATGCCCCATCTTGTTGCATCGCTGACACTTGTTCCTCGCATAGGGCCCATTGTGATGTCGGCCACATTTGTTACATTTGGGGAGATGGCCCTGGTAGCCGCCCTGCTGCTGAGGGCCCCTGTTGTTTTTAGTTTTCCTTTGCTGGGCTGGGGCCTGAGTAGGGTTAGCTTCCTTGCTCTGATTTCCTTCCCATTTACGCTTGTTTTCACCAGTAGCATTTATCCTTTTGGGCAACTTGCCCTCTTCCACAGCCTGATCAGTGAGTTTGTGAGCAAGACGGACCACTGGCTGGATGGTATTGAGGTTGGCTGAGGTCACATGGCTCCGGATTTCTGGGGCCAAACCTTTGAAGTACAATTCGATCCTTCGATACATAGGTCGAGACATGTTTGGGCAAAGTGCAGCATAGTCGTTGGACTACTTGGTGTAGGTCTCAATCTCTGATCCAACCATCTTGAGCTCAAAGTATTCGTTTTCGAGCTTATGAATGTCATCCCTGTGACAGTATTCTTCCTTGATCATGTCCTTGAAATCTTCCCACACAGTAGCATTAGCAGTTTCCAAACCAAGCATCTGAATCTGTGCCTTCCACCATGAAAGCGCGTTTCCTTCAAGCGTACCAGTCGCAATGTTGGTGCACGGAATGTCTGTTGACTTCGTTTGAATCAAGTCTTAGGTCAAGATAAGACAAAATAGGAGCATGAAAGTAAAATTAAGATTTTATGTTGAGATTTCATTCATATGTACATTTAGGTAGGTGATTTCGCTCATTAGGGTCTTTAGGTGATTTCGTTTATAGGGTTAGTAGGGATTTCGCTTTTATGTACATAGGTTAAGTGGGATTTCGCTCATGAGGTTACAAGGTGTTTTCGCTGATATGGTCACATGTGATTTCGCTTATATGGACAGCCATATGAGCGAAATCAGTCTTCTATAAATACATGATATGTGACTTCATTCAGTAACCTTTGGAGCGAAATCTACTCATGCTTGTGGTGTCGAAACTCTGTCAAAATCACTCAGAAAGCATCAATAAAGAAGGAATTAAAGAGAAAAGCTGTTGTTACTTTGCGTGTATTGATTCCGCCTTTATACGTGAAGATGAACATCCTTGACTGACTGTTTAGGGTCGCAAATCGGTCCAACAAGTGGTATCAGAGCTCAGGACGAGGAGTTCATACTACTATAGCTTGATTCTACACGATTCTCTCATTTCTACTCACTTTTTCTCATACTTTTTCGATTTGAACTGGTTTCTACGGTTGAAACGGTCTGATTTTTGAGTATTACGTGTGAAACATACGATTAACAAACCCTAGAAAGATTCAGGTTAAAATACGGTTTAAAAATGGTAAAATTGATTAAAAACGTGGTTTCGCTTTTACGGACATCGAAGGATTTTGCCTGATTTCGCTCATAGGAAAGTTGTGATTTCACTTATTTGAACAATCTAGTTTCGCTCTTACGGACATTACTAGTTTCGCTTATTTGACACTTCCGCCTATCTATCAAGTGTGATTTCGCTTTTGTGTCACAATAACTCAACCCGGTTCCATCAGAATTAAATAAACAATTAAAAAAAATAATAATTGACGGCCATAATTGCTTTGATTCATGTGATTGTCAGGTCATTATAAGTTTGCATGTGAAGAGTGTTGGGTCAATTTAATTTGCATGTGCTGTCCTTGTTAATAGGTTGTAAGGAAATTTGTGTACATATTGTGTGAATTGTCAGCCATTTAATTGCCCCATGTGAGTGTGATGAAGTGTCCTATATTGGAGGTCCAATAGATTTATATTGTGAAACACAAGATTGCATGTGATCTGTTCTAGGCATACTTTACAAGGTATCGAACCTATAAAATCTTTGTTTAAATCAAAAAGTATATCATATTGATCCATGTGGATTCATACATCTCGGCCCAATCAACATTTAAAGTGAAAAACTCGGCCCAATCAAGTTTTTTTAAAACGTTGTTTTGTGTGAAAAGCCGAATTCATTCAGTAATTTCATCAGAACAAGATTGAAACGAATCCGCAAATCTTCGACAACGAGTCTTAGATTGATTTTATCAAACGTACATTGTTACGTATTCAGTCTATTTAAACTGATTGAGTTTGTTTGTTTGATCTCAGGTGTTTAAAGATGTCAAGCAACGGTGAAGAATTCTACAACACATTTTATAACGCGTTCACTTCCGAATCATCAGATAGAAGATCTGAGATGAGAGAATATTCAAGAGAGATTTCGGAGAACTTGAAGTTTGAGAACATGTATGGAAGTCAACAAAAACCACCGAAGCTAATGAAAGTTGAAGAATATAACTGGGGGAAAAACAGATTTGAGGGTTGGGTAAAAGCTTTCGCTCCTGAAAGCTGGTTAAAACTGACACATGAATACGTTGAACCAGTAAAAGAAGGAGGAGAGTTAATAGATGCAAAATATTTTACAGAAAAAGATATAAAAAATGTTGTGGCTGAATATAGAATGATAACATTGATCAAACAGTCAGTAAGAGAGGATATTATTTCATTGCTCGAGCATGAAAAGACTTCAAAGAGTTTGTGGGAAGCGTTAGAGAGAAAATGTGTAGGAAGTAATGAAATTGTTAAAAACAAAAAGAAATTGTTGCGTAAAGAGTTTGATTTATTCAACTGTATGAAAAATGAGTCTGTTTGTAAAATGATTGAGAGATTCGGATATCTAAAAATGGAGCTGACCAGACATGAAATTTTACCTTCTGAAGAGGAGCTGGTGGATAAATTGTTTGATTCATTGCCAAATGATCAAGAGTGGCAATATTTCGCTCTAATGTTGAAAAATACAATCAAGCCTGAAGAATTAAAAGTGGATTTGCTGATTGAAAGGCTTGAAAGCCATGAGCTGGAGATAAAGAGATCTAAAGTCAACAATCCAGCTTATCAGCAGAATGTAGAGCTTTACTACAGAGGAAATGTACCGCAGGCTGGGTCTCCAAGAACAACATTTTCTGCAGAAAGCTCAAGCTCAGTGAACAATGAAAGTCTTCACAGTGGTTTTCACAGTGGATCTTCTTCAAACACTTCAAGTCAATCTGCTTCCAAGAATTTGTTTCAGTGTAATATCGCAGTGGATCTGAAGAATGGGCAGAATTTCAGCGAAGAGTCGGCAAAACAACAGATGGTTTTCTTGGCATCTGTACTTGAATCATATGAAACCCTCGTTGCAGGAAAGATTGGTAATACCAACTTGATGAAAGAAGATTACGATCAATTAGACCCCGAGGAGATGGAATTAATGGATATAAGATGGTGCATGGCCAGTGCTGTTCGTAGGGCACAACGGTTCATGGAGATCACGGGGAGAAAGTCAATCAGTGGACCATCTACCAAACTGGGATTTGATAAATCTAAGGTGACATGCTTCAAATGCAAACAAAGAGGTCACTTTAAGCGCGAGTGCAGAAATGCGTATGCTGATGTTGAGTCTGAAAACCCGTTCAACGAAGATTATTACAAGAAAGCGATTTACCATCAGAACAAGTCTGAGCCACCAAGATTGAAACAGCCTGAAGAAAAATCAAGGGCTCTTGCAGTTATATATGATGATGAAGGTTACGACTGGAGTCAAGTTTGCCCTGAAGAAGATGCAGTTGGATATGCATTTGTTGCAAATGATGATCATGATACTTGGTGGAGAAGAGACAGTGCGAGATGGGAGATTGGCAAATTGTATGAACCATTTAAGGAAGCACAAAGAGCCAAGAGATGGAATGAAGAACTAGAGTGTTACATGGATCCACAGGGAAATCCAGTAGTTGATCCATCAAAAGTGGATTTTGATGCTGTAACTAATGTGTTTCCAAGTGAGGGCACTTTCAACACAAGAAGGCTTTCTGATAAAAGCTATTTGCCAAATTTGATGAACAAGTTAAAAGAAGTTTTTGAAGCAAGTTTACCGAAGGTGGTAGAACTGAAGAAAAGAAAAGAAGAAGAATTGAAGAAGATGATTGAAGAAGTGAAGACTGTTACAAAGCTTGCTGGAGAGGAACAGAGAGCTGAAGAAAAGCAGAAGAATGAAGAAGCTCAGAAAGAAGAAAAGGAGGAAGATCAGAAAGTTGAGTCAGAAGAATCGGTGCTGAATGAGACTGAGGTTAGAAAATCTTCTGATCTATTGAATGTTGAATTGGTTGATGAAAAAGAAAACAAATGCAGGAATTGCATAGAAATGTGCAAAGCCTGTACTGAAAAAGATGACATCATAAAAACAAAAGACAATGACATAGTTAAACTTGAAAATGGTTTCATAACAAAATGTAAAGATATGATTGAAAAAGAAGAAATTTTGAAACTAAAAGTTGAAAAATTGACACAGAAATGTCAAGGTCTTGAAAAGGATAATGATGTTTATAGACAATTGTGTTCAGCAAAATGTGTCGATTGTGTTGAAAAAGAATCTAAATTTCAAGATTTACAAAAACAGTATGATTCTTTAAAGTGGTCGAGTCAGAGAGTACAAGAAGCTTATGATACTTTGAAGAGCCAAGTCAAAAGTTTTGATCAAAGATTGTCTGAAACTTTAGTCACTAAAGAAATGTATGCAAGAAAGTTTAAAGAAAAGCAAATTGAATTGAACAAGTGTGTTGATGAAATTTCTAATCTTTAACAAGTCTTGGCTGAAAAAGAAAAGATTGTTACAAAACTTCAAAGTTATCATAACTCTTCGTATATTCTTGAACGCATTTTCAACATCACACCCGATGACAAAGATACTGAAAATTGCAAAAAGGGTATTGGTTCAGAATTTCATCAGGTACCACCACCATTGAGAAACAATTATACTTTTTATGATGAGGAAAAGGTGGCAAAGGGTTTGAACATAGATGACCAGTTACCTGAAAGTATCGATGTGACTTACTCCAAATCTGATGATGCTAATGATTCAGAGGTGGTAAGTAAGGTTGTTGAAAGCGTTGTGAAAGATGAGTCAACAAAAGGTAAGTCTGAATCACAGGATGAAGATGAAGGAAATATTTATGATGGTTATCTGAAAAACACAAAATCCGAGAAAAATTTGAATGATGATTCAAAAGGATTGGTTTATACCATGATTGGATCAGACAAACTATTCTTAGATGTTGTATTCCTGATTCAGAATGTGATTTCAGAGAAGGTCGATAAAGTTTTTAAAATGGTTGAGATTGAGAAGTCGGAAATTTCAAAGTTTGCTGGTAAAGGTCATAAATCTTTTTATAACAAACCTGGTTTTAAGAAGAAAAACATGAAGGCTGGTTTGGGTTATAAAAAGAAACGGAATTGGAATCAAAGTAAAAAACCAAATTTGCAACAAAAGATGAGTTTTGTTCAAGGCAAAAGCTTGAAAGAAGAGGAAAAACTCAAATTTGGACAACAGTCTAATGAGGAGTTTGATGCTATGAAAAAGAAACAACAACATGCCAAGGATGTTTCAAAGAAAGTGTGTTTTAAATGTGATCAAATTGGACATGTTGCACGAAAGTGTCCAAATCCAAAGCCTGTTTGTAACACCTGTGCCTCCACGGCCATCAAACAAATACCAAACCAATGAAATATTATATTTCGTACTTGGGATTTGTAAAAATATGTGTATCATTTACACATATCAACTCTTGTTCGATTTCAAGCTCTAAATCGCTTTCTGGAAGGTTATACGCGCACTAATGCGTAAATATAACCAGTTTAATCCAACGAACACTCCGGAATAGTGAAATAGGCTTAACATACCTTAAATAACCTTTACATAACTTAGATATAAGTTTTGGAAGGTTTGGTATGCCGAAATCAAGTTAATTCGCTTACAGGGACTAAAGTTGACAAACTGCGAAAATATGCCAATTTGAACTGTAACAGACATTCCGGAACATGACCATAAGTTAAACATACCATAAATATCCTTTACATAGCTTAGAAATAGGCTTTGAGGTGTTCGGTATGCTAAAATAAACTTTTGTGTCATTCAGGGACTAAAAGCGTCAAAAAGTGCACAAGTTTGCATTTTCGCGCATAACTTACGTTCTGAATACATCCGGACATCTAAAAATTTATGTAAGCATGACTACATTATATTTTATGGTTCGCCTTAAGAAAAATCCATTCGTCGCGTCATTTGGATCGTTTTTCGCGCTTATGCGCATTCCGTCGTAATTAAGCGAACATCGCGTTCGTACGGCTAAACGAACCGACATCCGAGATATTTTTGAGCATGTTTTAAGTTCCCTATACTTTAACTTCATTTTAGAGCTTTGAAATGGGGTTAACGGGCCTTAAACGTGTCAAAAATGGCCTAAATACAGTTCAGGGACCAAAACTGTAATTCTGCCAAAGTTCACCCATACGATGCGTATGGTATATATACCATACGATGCGTATGGGGTCTCCAGACCAGGTGCAATGTTTAAACAGCCTGTTTTCAGCAGATTTAACCACAACCACATGTTCCTAATTGTCTAGTCATGTGATAAGGATGGAATTTTAGTTACCATAAGGTTCCGACAAGTGTACGGGTTGGATTCATGGCACGTTTTCCATGGAACGATCCTAACGGTTCGGGTATTCCTATAAATACCCAACCCACACAACCTCATTTTGCACAAGAATTCTGATTTTGAGAGCTCTAAGTTGAAACCATTGTTTCATACCTGAGTTCTTGAATCGGGATTAGCATTCGGGGACCCTTCGTAAGTATTCTTTCGTTCTTTTCCTTATTTTTTTTACTGCTTTTCGAGTCAGAAAGTCAAACTTTGTTTGACTTTCAGCGTTGACCAGTAATGGTCAATGCGAAGTTCGTAGGAACTTCGCAACGTGATTGTAATCACGTTGGTCATAGTCCCTTGGGACTATGCCCACTGATTACCACGTTGTCTAGGGTCGTAGGGTAGGCGATCTGATAAATCGCCTATACCTTCGAACCAGACCCAGTTTGGTCGATCATTAGGATCCGACCAAATACATTAGGTGACCCTAGTATAGGGCATAACCTTCCGAGGTTATACCCTATGGTCACATCGTTTAAGTAGTTGTATGATAGGTAGTTTATATGCCTTAGGTAAATTACCAGAATACCCTTTTCATGTATAAATTGGTAATTTAGCATATGTAACCTAAACTTTTGTCACGTAACTGATTATGTAACATGTTTAGGCATATAATACTTGTCATAGGACTAGTTAGGCGGTCCAAACGCGTTTCACGCGAACGACGCGTTAAAGTAGCATAAGCTACCTAAACGGGTCGTAATGGGTCGTAGGCAGTTATGTTAGGTTTCATTTAGTATGTAGGCTTTGTTAAACCATATCACACGAGTCTCCACACTCGTTTGGTTTACAAACCCTAATGCTACCCAGTCTTCCGATTTAGGTCCGGTTATTTAACATAGTTACCTATATTAGGAGCCGTTTGATTTCGAGATCTCTAGCACTGCTTGGTGGTTATCTTTAGACAACTGAGCAATCTCAAGTGAGTACATAGACCCCTCTTTTACTGTTTTCCAAACTGTTTTGGGGTGGAACACATGTGCCTACTTGTTACTTTCATGCTTTCCTGTTTTCACATCATATACCGACTATGTTGTTAGTACATTATAGTACATGATTTCATTACTTTTCTGCTATGTATGTTGACTGATAACATGCTAAGCACATTAATTTACATGACTTTTCTGCTATGTATGTTGACTGATAACATACTTAGTACATTGTTTTACATGACTTTTCTACTTTGTATGATGACTTTGCATACTTAGTACATTGTTTTATACTGCATCTCTGTTGCATATGTTCCAGTAACATATGGACACATTTTTTTATAGCTCTACCCTGTATGTTTACTCTAGCATACTAGGTACATTATCTTCATAAAACATGCTTACATTTTGGTATGACATTTGGTTTGTTTAAACTATACTATACATTCATTAACACCGATCATGCCGCTCGGTAGTAGGTAGTGGTACCATAGGACTTGACAAATCCCGTTCCGGACATCCCAGGGAAAGGGGATGAAAGGAATGACCGAATCCGAATACATATTCTCTTGATAACTCACTTTTACATAGTTATCCGTCTGTCTCAAGGCTTGGATGTATGAATTTTCACAATACCGCATAAATGTTCATATTCAGTATAGCATGCATATATCTTACAAAACATAACTTTGATTTAAACCAAGTTTTACTTCAATACTTTGTTTTGTACATTTTTACTTATGGTTTAAGTAGTCTAAATTTTACTTACCATACATATCATTTTGGTTATACATTACTTGACTACTCTTGGACTATAGACATTTGACATGGATACTTGACATAGACATTTGACATGGATACTTGACATAGACATTTGACATGGATATTTGACATAGCCATTTTGACATGATTTACATCTTGACATGAACATTTTACATTGTTTGGTTTGGTTTGATTAAGTGATTAAGTAACGATGCGTGTGTAATATGATACAAGCATGGTGGATACGCCGCTGGTACTTCCTATATATAAGTGTTTGTATGGTATTACATGTCGTAACGTTATTTGAATCATTTCAGTTTGAGACATAGAACATTTCATACAAATAATATACTTTTCACAAGACATTGATTTATAAACAACTTATCTTATACAAACACATTTTTCTTGTTTATTCATTTAACCTTACATTTATTTATACTTATCATCTGATCTTATCGTTTTTCAAATGATTTAAAAGACAAAGCAAATAGCAAGGTTCATGACTAAACATTTTCTCAAACATAAGTCATGAATCTTATTTTCACAAAACCTATGTATCTCACAGGCATTTTTATGCTGACGTACCTATTTTCACATGTGTTTTTCAGGAACTGTTGCATAAGATAATCAAGACACACATAGACAGACTTGGGCTTTAGTGACAATAAAAGATGCAAGACTAGTTAATTATGTTGTATTTCCTTGTTTGTTAAGACATTGTAACACTTTTAATGAATAAAACGAAACTTCAATTGCCATGGATTTGGAACATTAATTCTGTTACAACACTCCCCGATGTTTCCGCCACGTTTTGTATGTTCCACGTGGTCGGGGTGTGACAGAAAAGATGGTATCAGAGCCAATGGTTATAGGGAATTAGGTTATTAGTAATGCTTTGACCTAGTCTATAACTTTCTTAGGACCCTAACGCGAGTTTACTTGCGTTTAGTCATAAAACAATACCGTCACCTATCCTTAGGTGACGACCACAACAAGAACATAAATTTCAAAACCGCTTTAAAAACTAATCATCTGTTCTAGGATGATTGATTACTAAGTTTTGAACCCTCTATTGTAAGATTTTGAACTCTCTATTATATGGTTTTGAACCCCTTTGAGTTTTCAAAATCTCGTCAAGGTTTTGGGTTTTAAATAATGTGAACACGTGCAAACTGGAAGGGTGAATGCCTGTATTCTGGGTTTTCTGTCTAGGCAAGCACTTCGTATACATCTCATCAGACGCGAGACCAGTTGTGCTTACCTGGGAATTCTTGGGATGAGTGTTCACTTATAGGCGAGCATGTCTTCGCGATACATTATTTTTGACCTATTTACTTTGATTTGTCACCATCTCATTTGTTTGCCTTAGGTAACAAACAAATGACCACTATCCTTGCTTTCATCAGATTTGTTCATCTCATTCTTTTCGTCTAATTCTCTCACTCGTTTCCTTTCATGTTTCCTCTTTTAGAATGCCTCCTCGACGCGAGAACCAGATAGAGACTGCCGAACTGGCAGAAATTATTGCGCAGCAGATGGCTGCCCAATTTCCAAATCTCTTTGCTCAATGGCAACAAGCCAACAACAACAACAATGCCCTATGCAAATACAAGGACTTTAATCAGGCTAAACCACTCAAGTTTAGTGGCTTTGAGGGAGCAACTGGGCTTCTTCAGTGGTTCGAGAGCATTGAGAATACTTTCCGCCACGTTCAGTGTCCGGATAATCGCAAGGTCGAGTTTTCTTCAAGTGTGTTCCAGAAGAGGGCTCTCACATGGTGGAACGGGGTTATGAGGGACCGAGGTGCAGAAATTGCTCTTGCGCAAACCTGGGCTGAACTTAGGGCTCTTATGATGAGGGAATTCTGTCCTCGTCATGAGCAGCGAGCTTTGGAGAAGGAATTTGATGAGTTGAAGCAAGATAGTGGTGAGCACAGGGCGTATACTGATAGGTTTGAGGAGTTGAGTCTGCTTTGCCCGACAATGGTTACCCCACTTGACATAGCTATCGAAAGGTACATCGACGGCCTACCTGACTCGGTACAAGACATCCTTACTGGTAGTAACCCTGCCACACTCCGTCAGACGATCGAGTTATCAGCGACATTGACTGAGTCGCAGATTCGGAAGAATAAATTACACAGGAAGGGTGACAAGGGCGAGAAACAGTCGTCTGATAAGGAGGATAGCAAGAAAGGTCAAAACAAGAATGGGAAGGATTCTAGTTCATCGAAGAGGGCAAGGAAGCGTAAGATTTCCCAAAACTATGCCATTACTGCACAGGCCCAAGCTGCACCAAATCAGCCTGCGCAACCACTAGCCAAGAAGCCTTATTTTGGCAATGCACCTTTGTGCAACAGGTGTAACGGCCATCATCAACCACACCTCCAGTGTCGTCAGTGCACCCACTGCGGAAGATCCGGTCATCTTGCTGACACCTGCCGCATCCCTGCTAATCCGAATCGCCCAGTTCAGAACCCGGCTCAACAAGTTGCTCAGCCTCTTGCTCAGCAACAGGGTCAAGCTGCACGACCACACTATCCACTTGGTGCCTGTTACAATTGTGGGGATCTAACCCACTACAGAAACCGATGCCCAAAGCTTGCTAATGCGAATCCGACCCACGGATGAGCATTCAGCTGAACAAAGGATGTTGCTGTCTTACGCTTTTGTTCTTTTGTTTCCTTGTAATGTGAAACAATCTGTTTTGTTTATAAATAAATCGTTGTTCACAAATGCTGATATACAAGTATCGTTACATGTGTGTATGATTTTCCTATGATACCTACATCAAGGAACTATGTTCCTTACAAACTACTCTTGTGATTCTCTCTTTCAAATGATTGCTCATGATTCCCTCAAAAAAAAAATTTTTAAGTACTCGTTTCATTCTAAGAAACAAAGTACAAAGAATAAAGTGACATTATGAGTGATCATGCTTCTGCACATCTGTGCTTTTGAATCCTTGGTTAGATAACTAAGGATATTTTCAAATCTCTTACTCATTACGTTTTGATTTTCAACATACACAGTACCAGTATTTCAAAACAATCTTCATGATCTCAAAACATTTCATATAGTTTGAAAACAATTTTTCTAGATGCATTGTCTATGTTATTTCAAAAACATTGGCCATGTTATCAAAACCAACCTTTCTAATTTCAAAATATTTCATATAGTCTGAAGACAATATTAACACAATACATTTTCTGATCAAGTGCATGATTTCGAAAAGCATCATTCATGTCTTTCAAAAACCTTATACATAATTTCAAAATTTATCTCGCATGATTTTAAAACATTTTTGTAAATATATCTACCTAATACACCTACTTTATGATTTCAAAAAGTATTATATATAAGGTTTCAAAAACGTTAAACACATTTTTCTTAAAAGAACCCCATGCATAGTTTTCAAAAACATTTCCTCATACATTGACTTAACCTTCAAAATTCTGCTTCATATGTCGCCTTGACATATCTAGCATCTCAACTTCATAAGCATTTTTACTTCATGTTTTGACATAAGCACGTCCAGTGCAAGGTATCAAAACATCTTCAACTTCTAAAATCCATAAGGGATCTTTTTATCTTCACAATTAGATCCTTGTGGATGATCATCATTCAAATCAGAGTCCTTAATTGGATTCCTTATGTACCTTAATTCGAACACTTCGGTTCCTAATAATCGAAATCGAATTTTCTTTTTGAATCTTTCTATCTTTATAGTTGGATTCTTGATAACGTTTAAAGTACCAAATGAAATCCACGGAATGGATTCCTAGTGTACTTTAAATGCATGTACGCAATTTACAAGACAAATTAACAAACAATTTTGTGGTTATGTGACTATGTGTTTACTCATCTTATGTTTTCTTTTATGCATTTTTGGTGTTTTTACTACTCTGGATATTCTTTATCCAAATCCTCGCAGGATCTTTCATATTTTCATATGAGAGATTCGTAACAGGATATTCAAAAGGTACTACCTTAAATCCTTAATGGGCTTCTATGTAATAGTTAAGACCCTTGGATTATATAGTACTGCTCCATGATCCATTAGAGACCCTTTATTGGTCTAATCAAAAAGATTGATTCACAATTTGGTTAAAGAATGACATCTAGTGATGTAACTGAACAGACTCCTTGATAGTCTATTTAAATCATTTATTGATTTAGTCTAAAGGACTCTATGGCAGTCTAATTACACTCATCACAGGATTATTCATTTGGTTTTACACTACACATTATAAAATAGACTGTGCGGACTGTACAAGGAACTACGTAATTATGGAGGCCTACATAATTATGGAATTCAATGCACAGAAACCCAGTAAGATTTATTATGTGTAAGAACCGATAGCGACAACAATAACAAAATGATAACGATGTAATGGAGGTACGGTGGACGCACCAATGACGCTTCATATACTTGTATATAAGTATCCCTCTTACATTGAAAGCATAATGTTATTAAGGTTACTAGAAGTTCAGAACCTTAACCAATGTTGTTCGATCTTTTCAACTCCATGTTTTTAAGCTCTCACAAGTTTCCTCTAAATTTCGGGACGAAATTTCCTAAAGTAGGGGAGACTGTAACACCTGTGCCTCCACGGCCATCAAACAAATACCAAACCAATGAAATATTATATTTCGTACTTGGGATTTGTAAAAATATGTGTATCATTTACACATATCAACTCTTGTTCGATTTCAAGCTCTAAATCGCTTTCTGGAAGGTTATACGCGCACTAATGCGTAAATATAACCAGTTTAATCCAACGAACACTCCGGAATAGTGAAATAGGCTTAACATACCTTAAATAACCTTTACATAACTTAGATATAAGTTTTGGAAGGTTTGGTATGCCGAAATCAAGTTAATTCGCTTACAGGGACTAAAGTTGACAAACTGCGAAAATATGCCAATTTGAACTGTAACAGACATTCCGGAACATGACCATAAGTTAAACATACCATAAATATCCTTTACATAGCTTAGAAATAGGCTTTGAGGTGTTCGGTATGCTAAAATAAACTTTTGTGTCATTCAGGGACTAAAAGCGTCAAAAAGTGCACAAGTTTGCATTTTCGCGCATAACTTACGTTCTGAATACATCCGGACATCTAAAAATTTATGTAAGCATGACTACATTATATTTTATGGTTCGCCTTAAGAAAAATCCATTCGTCGCGTCATTTGGATCGTTTTTCGCGCTTATGCGCATTCCGTCGTAATTAAGCGAACATCGCGTTCGTACGGCTAAACGAACCGACATCCGAGATATTTTTGAGCATGTTTTAAGTTCCCTATACTTTAACTTCATTTTAGAGCTTTGAAATGGGGTTAACGGGCCTTAAACGTGTCAAAAATGGCCTAAATACAGTTCAGGGACCAAAACTGTAATTCTGCCAAAGTTCACCCATACGATGCGTATGGTATATATACCATACGATGCGTATGGGGTCTCCAGACCAGGTGCAATGTTTAAACAGCCTGTTTTCAGCAGATTTAACCACAACCACATGTTCCTAATTGTCTAGTCATGTGATAAGGATGGAATTTTAGTTACCATAAGGTTCCGACAAGTGTACGGGTTGGATTCATGGCACGTTTTCCATGGAACGATCCTAACGGTTCGGGTATTCCTATAAATACCCAACCCACACAACCTCATTTTGCACAAGAATTCTGATTTTGAGAGCTCTAAGTTGAAACCATTGTTTCATACCTGAGTTCTTGAATCGGGATTAGCATTCGGGGACCCTTCGTAAGTATTCTTTCGTTCTTTTCCTTATTTTTTTTACTGCTTTTCGAGTCAGAAAGTCAAACTTTGTTTGACTTTCAGCGTTGACCAGTAATGGTCAATGCGAAGTTCGTAGGAACTTCGCAACGTGATTGTAATCACGTTGGTCATAGTCCCTTGGGACTATGCCCACTGATTACCACGTTGTCTAGGGTCGTAGGGTAGGCGATCTGATAAATCGCCTATACCTTCGAACCCGACCCAGTTTGGTCGATCATTAGGATCCGACCAAATACATTAGGTGACCCTAGTATAGGGCATAACCTTCCGAGGTTATACCCTATGGTCACATCGTTTAAGTAGTTGTATGATAGGTAGTTTATATGCCTTAGGTAAATTACCAGAATACCCTTTTCATGTATAAATTGGTAATTTAGCATATGTAACCTAAACTTTTGTCACGTAACTGATTATGTAACATGTTTAGGCATATAATACTTGTCATAGGACTAGTTAGGCGGTCCAAACGCGTTTCACGCGAACGACGCGTTAAAGTAGCATAAGCTACCTAAACGGGTCGTAATGGGTCGTAGGCAGTTATGTTAGGTTTCATTTAGTATGTAGGCTTTGTTAAACCATATCACACGAGTCTCCACACTCGTTTGGTTTACAAACCCTAATGCTACCCAGTCTTCCGATTTAGGTCCGGTTATTTAACATAGTTACCTATATTAGGAGCCGTTTGATTCCGAGATCTCTAGCACTGCTTGGTGGTTATCTTTAGACAACTGAGCAATCTCAAGTGAGTACATAGACCCCTCTTTTACTGTTTTCCAAACTGTTTTGGGGTGGAACACATGTGCCTACTTGTTACTTTCATGCTTTCCTGTTTTCACATCATATACCGACTATGTTGTTAGTACATTATAGTACATGATTTCATTACTTTTCTGCTATGTATGTTGACTGATAACATGCTAAGCACATTGATTTACATGACTTTTCTGCTATGTATGTTGACTGATAACATACTTAGTACATTGTTTTACATGACTTTTCTACTTTGTATGATGACTTTGCATACTTAGTACATTGTTTTATACTGCATCTCTGTTGCATATGTTCCAGTAACATATGGACACATTTTTTTATAGCTCTACCCTGTATGTTTACTCTAGCATACTAGGTACATTATCTTCATAAAACATGCTTACATTTTGGTATGACATTTGGTTTGTTTAAACTATACTATACATTCATTAACACCGATCATGCCGCTCGGTAGTAGGTAGTGGTACCATAGGACTTGACAAATCCCGTTCCGGACATCCCAGGGAAAGGGGATGAAAGGAATGACCGAATCCGAATACATATTCTCTTGATAACTCACTTTTACATAGTTATCCGTCTGTCTCAAGGCTTGGATGTATGAATTTTCACAATACCGCATAAATGTTCATATTCAGTATAGCATGCATATATCTTACAAAACATAACTTTGATTTAAACCAAGTTTTACTTCAATACTTTGTTTTGTACATTTTTACTTATGGTTTAAGTAGTCTAAATTTTACTTACCATACATATCATTTTGGTTATACATTACTTGACTACTCTTGGACTATAGACATTTGACATGGATACTTGACATAGACATTTGACATGGATACTTGACATAGACATTTGACATGGATATTTGACATAGACATTTTGACATGATTTACATCTTGACATGAACATTTTACATTGTTTGGTTTGGTTTGATTAAGTGATTAAGTAACGATGCGTGTGTAATATGATACAAGCATGGTGGATACGCCGCTGGTACTTCCTATATATAAGTGTTTGTATGGTATTACATGTCGTAACGTTATTTGAATCATTTCAGTTTGAGACATAGAACATTTCATACAAATAATATACTTTTCACAAGACATTGATTTATAAACAACTTATCTTATACAAACACATTTTTCTTGGTTATTCATTTAACCTTACATTTATTTATACTTATCATCTGATCTTATCGTTTTTCAAATGATTTAAAAGACAAAGCAAATAGCAAGGTTCATGACTAAACATTTTCTCAAACATAAGTCATGAATCTTATTTTCACAAAACCTATGTATCTCACAGGCATTTTTATGCTGACGTACCTATTTTCACATGTGTTTTTCAGGAACTGTTGCATAAGATAATCAAGACACACATAGACAGACTTGGGCTTTAGTGACAATAAAAGATGCAAGACTAGTTAATTATGTTGTATTTCCTTGTTTGTTAAGACATTGTAACACTTTTAATGAATAAAACGAAACTTCAATTGCCATGGATTTGGAACATTAATTCTGTTACAACACTCCCCGATGTTTCCGCCACGTTTTGTATGTTCCACGTGGTCGGGGTGTGACACTGTTGATGTTGAAAAGCAGAAATCTGAGGATGTGAAACCAAGGACAACCAGATTTGATTCGAAACAAACTTGGAGGTACAATACAAACAAGTTTGCTTCAAATCAAAATTGTAAATCAAACCCGAACAGGTTCGATTCAAGACAGACCTGGAATTCTCACACACCCAGATTCAAAACAACACAGAGTTGGAGAACATCTGTTGATATGACAAAACCTCAAGAGTTTTGGAAACCTAAAAATGTTATTCAAAATCAAAAGGTTCAAAAAGAGACAAACTTTTACAAAAGAGGTACTCCGGAAGGTAAAATGTGGAGTGCTAAGAAACAAGTGACGTCGGTAAAAGATGAGAAAGTTGAAGTCAACGCTGAAAAAGTTTTAAATGACAAAGAGTTTCCGAAATTAAATGAACATTATTGTGTTGAAATGCCTAAGGTCCAACAGTCCTGGGCTAAATTGTTCAAATGATTGATAAAGTTTGAAATGTGCAGGTTCTTAACGATGCTGAAGATTGTGAGAATGGTAGTTGGAGCAGCCTGGCACAGGAAGAGGTTGCAGGACCCTGGTTTGGTTGAACAGGGAGTTTAGTTGGATTGTTTTCTTTACATAAATAAACAATATTTTCAAAACCCTAAAAATTTGAAAAATTAAAAACCAAAAATATGTTTTTAGTTTGTTAAAATTTGAAAAATCAAAAATATGTTGTTTTTAATTTTGTTTGAATAAATGTTGATTGAATACGCCGAAACCCTCACGGCTGAACAAACATGATTACTTTCATCAGATTGAAAAACGGTTTTCAAACTGTTAAGATTAATGGGTTGTAAATCATGGGGGTACATTATATTTTCTGCAAATCAGAGCATGTGAAGCAGAAAATGGATGGCGAGACAAAGCTATTAGTGTTGGTTGTCAAATTTTTAAATGGTTTTGCATTTTAGGGGGAGAAAATTTGTCATTAGAAAATCCAAAAACATTTGAAAATTTTGAAAAAGACAAAAACATGATAAAATTTGAAAATTGAGTTTTTGCGTAAAAAGAGGAAATGATAGTACATCAGTGGACAGTTACAGTATGCTAAAGAATTGTAATGATTAAAAAGCGTTAAACAGTCTCACTGATGATATGTCGATAGATTTTTATACACTTAGTAAACTTTTTCGGGATATAAACCTAAATTCAAACACTTGCTTATTTTGTGGGGAACACTACTTGGATATATAGGTAACCCCTGAAATCTCATTTGAAAGGTCTCATAATCTGATATACTAGGTTTTTATACTCAATGATGTCTGGGGTATTATTCCGGGACTTCTGCTGAATGGAAGTTCTGACCTAGTCCTTGGATAATACTTTCCACAAATGCTTGTAACACAGCATCACCCTCAGCATATATGATAAGACAATAAAATTGCTTAGCAATGCTGTTGTAAAAAAGATCCTCTAAAGGGGACACACCCCCAAGTTGAGTCATGATCTCTCTGCTGAACGGTAGTTCTGACCTGAGCTCTCATGATTCTTCATAATTTATTAACCCCTTACAGATATCATTTGTGTTATAATTACCTGTAAGACTGAATATTGGGATCTGGATACGGGAGTATATTCAAGAGGTGGGACACATGAATGGGTTTAAGTTCTTAAAATACCTAATTCGTATCATGAATCAGTTGAAATTTGTATGAAAATTTAAGTGGACAAGTATATCGACAATCTAAGTGAATTGTTTAATTCTTACTGTGAAAATTAAGCTCAACGGTACTTGTGACTTGTCATAAACTGATATGATCCTCTGACGCATACTCAAACAAAAATATTGTCTGTAAATATGTTTGTACATATTACTTTACTGCTTTATGTTTTCAGAAAATACAAAAAGATTTTGATTTCTGCTTTATTTTCGACAACCAATGTCTGAGATGATGAGTTTCAAAATCTAAGTAAGCTGATCGTGTTTCTGAAAATAAAACAAGTTCATTAATTTGAAACTTGAAGTTTTAAAATCAAAAATTCAAAAACAGTTTGTGATATCTCCAAGGTCATTAATTTGGACTTGGATGATTAACTGTGGGGGATTTGGATGCTTATATTGTTATAGAGCTAGTTTCCGATACGATTCGATGAAACTGCCAAATTTATGAGAAGTGATTTTGAGGAGATTGAATTGTCAGATTACGATATCTGAAAGATTAAAATATTGTTACTTATAGTTGTATGAGTAATTGCAGGAAAAGTCCAGACTACGATCCCGAGAGCAGAGTCTAAGGGGGAGTCTGAAGACAAGCTGAAAGTTAGGAGGAGCTTGTAGCTGGAAAGAGAGGTGTCGATCCCTAAAAGCACGGAAGCTTGACGAGAGGGGGAGCCTGCTGATGATAAAGCTGTTGATGATAGAGCCAGTGATGAGATCCTGGTGTAAGAGTCTAAGTGTGAAGCTGATCAAGAGAGTGATGGATGCTTAAAATGTTACAATTTGAAAGAGAAGACAAAATGACAAAGACTGAAGACTCGGAGCTGAAGACTTCGTCAACATCCAAGGGGGAGTCTGTTGGTGCATGGAATGTCTGTTGACTTCGTTTGAATCAAGTCTTAGGTCAAGATAAGACAAAATAGGAGCATGAAAGTCAAATTAAGATTTTATGTTGAGATTTCGTTCATATGTACATTTAGGTAGGTGATTTCGCTCATTAGGGTCTTTAGGTGATTTCGTTTATAGGGTTAGTAGGGATTTCGCTTTTATGTACACAGGTTAAGTGGGATTTCGCTCATGAGGTTACAAGGTGTTTTCGCTGATATGGTCACATGTGATTTCGCTTATATGGACAACCATATGAGCGAAATCAGTCTTCTATAAATACCTGATATGTGACTTCATTCAGTAACCTTTGGAGCGAAATCTACTCATGCTTGTGGTGTCGAAACTCTGTCAAAATCAACTTAGAAAGCATCAATAAAGAAGGAATTAAAGAGAAAAGCTGTTGTTACTTTGCGTGTATTGATTCCGCCTTTATACGTGAAGATGAACATCCTTGACTGACTGTTTAGGGTCGCAAATCGGTCCAACACGCAAACTTTACCCAGTTAGCAGGGGGGCACTGACAGCAAAGATAGCTTCGGCCTTTTCAATCCAGTGCAGAAGGCCTATGGCACCCTCAGTGCTGTTGAAAGGGAGAGGCTTGCAATCCATGAAGGTTTTGAAAGTACAAACACGTGGTTGCGCAGGCGCTTGCTGACCTGTTGTGAGAAGCGAAGCGAATAGGCTTAGAGGTGAAAAGACGATGCGGGGGTAGGATCTAAACATCCTAAAATAACGAGTTTACCTCCAGGGTGAGCTGCGAAAGCAGCAGCTGTCACACCCCCAAAATCCACACGCGGAGTATCACCACTTGGAGGCGTGACATGACCAGGATCAAGCCACCAATCATATTGAACCATATATGTAGTAAAAATAATTCAACCAAACAATATGAAAGGTGTTCAAAACCAAAGAATAGTTAAGTGTTTAGCGGAAGCATAAATGTAAAACCCAACATAAGCAATAAGTTTGAAATGTCATAAACGTTTAACATGGCATCCTCGATCCATGTCCCACAACAACTGTGCCTCCCCGTGCAAGCTTCATGAGTACCTAACGACCTGCAAGGCATGTAACAACGAGTCAACAACAAAGTTGAGCGAGTTCACAGTTGGTTGTTTAGTTATAATATTCGTTTCGTAAACCGTATGTTTGTTTGGTAAACTATGTATCGTATTTATTTGTATCGCGGCCTTCCAGGAATATTTGCGAAGATTTGTGGGGGTTTCCCATGTATTCTAGACTAGTTGTATTTGTATCGCGGCCCTCCAGGCATGTGTGCGAAGATTAGTATTCGTATCGCGGCCATTCCAGGCATGTGTGCGAAGATTAGTATTCGTATCGCGGCCATTCCAAGCATGTGTGCGAAGATTAGTATTCGTATCGCGGCCATTCCAGGCATGTGTGCGAAGATTAGTGTTCGTATCGCGGCCATTCCAGGCATGTGTGCGAAGATTAGTGTGGGCTTCCCATGTGCTACGAGTCTAGCTGTATATATAAGTGACCTTCCCCTAACGAGGTCAGTGGTACGTATTCCAGTAACGATGAAAGTACAAGTAATCATTTAACCCCATTCCCAACCCCGGGAATCCCATGCCTTGGTAAGAGTGTGAACTCACCTTGGTTTGCTCGGTATGCTAAAGAAATACACGCTCACAAATAATCAGTCACGACCTATAGTACGCACGTATATACAATCAATTCAAGTTCGGATAGATTCACATGTCATCTATGTCACAGAATGTGTTTAAGCAATTATCACGTATCATAAAAGCAGTTAATCAAAGCCATGCAATTCATGCTTCACATTCACATAAGTGTCTTTCACAGTTTGCTATAACATGGTTATTCATTAGTATGCTTGACAGGGTTAACTGGTTTACCAAGGTTAGCATATTTAACCAAGTTAATAAACTAAACAGACCTAACATACATAACATAGTTGGTATACATAGCGTAGTTAATATAACATACTTAACAGTATTAACAGGCTAAACAGAATTAACAACTAACAGAGTTAATAAACTAACATCGTTTACAACTTAACAGAGTTAACCACTTAACAGAGTTAACGAACTAATAGAGTTAACAGACTAACAGACTTGATATACTAGTTACAGATCATTAGTCGAAAACCCTTTTTGGCGAAAACACTAATTGGCGAAATCACTAGGGTGCCGAAATCCCAAGTGATTTCGTCAGGGGTTTTGATGAAAACACTGTTTTCGTTTGCTTTTGATTTCGTCTGGTACCTCATCATCATCATCATCATCATTATCAGTTACACAAAACCACAAATATTCAATCATTATTCAATAAATCAGTAAAGTGTTATGGTTATTAAGTATTAATCGGCCAGCACATAATTGCGATATTATATAACTATTGTCAGACCACTACAATATTTCGGCCCATGTGATTGTTTGGAAAGGTCCAATAGTATTAAGAATTAGTGGGTTTGAATCAGGATGTCATTCTCAATTTCATAAACACCACATGTTACTTTTATCAATTCCAACCTCAATGGCCGACCATTATTAATATTCTCATGCTATTATTGGACCAAACTATGTAATCATATGAATTATCAAATCACTAACCAACATCATCATTTAAATCGGCAGTTCACAATTCCCAACCATTGTCCACCGATTTGTCCCACCATCTCGATTTCAATGAACATCCCATGTTACTTTCCATTACTCTAACAATTAACACAATCCTCAATGTCTAGCATGCACCCTAACTTATAACATACCACATGTTATCTAGATAGCAACAGGGATGAGTTCGATGTACAGATCTAGACACTCACAAATACCAAATCAAGCAGCAAAGAGTTTACACAATTCTAATTACCCAAACTGTCAGAACCTTAGATCGATGACAATGTTTACATAAAATCATGAAATTTTCTCATCACTAGATCCATCACAGTCAAGAGCATGTTTACAACATAACCATATATATCTAGAGCTGACAACAAACTAACGTGTAAAACACTAACCGCACTAAGAATGATCAACAAGAAGAACTCTGGCTTCGAATGGGAGAAGGGTTGTCGTCGGGTTTGCAAGGAAAGTGAGAGATAAGTCGAGAGGTGATTAGGGTTTTGCCAATTAACAGTTTCACGTAAAGGTTGGAACAAAACATATATTAACAGATAGACACTGGGCCCAAAAGCCCAATTGATTTCGCCAACATGCTTTTGACGAAAACACTAATGCACATCATATAAATCATATAAAATCACAATACGATTTAACATATTACAAACGTGTACAGTTGTGAACAAACAAGTCGTGTAAACAAACAACCTAAACAATTAACGTGCAATGAATGCGAAAATGGAATCTTGGAAACTCGAGTTGTCACAGCAGCCACCGTGTTGAGCAAGTTAGTGAACTGCGCCTGAGTCATGTTAACGTTTCCTCTTCCGCGTCCACTCATTGTCTTCATAACCAGAAAACACAGTATGAGTGTGATGTCGTAATGTAGCGAGAATGAGATAGAAGAGGGGTGTATCTATCTAATCTAGGCACACTAGTACGTATAGTGGAGCATAAAGCATAAGGTAGACAAACAGGTAGTCACAAGTCCGAGCTATGGGGTCTAGTGCGTTGAGTCTTGCCCTTGGAGTGTAGTGTCGTCACGAGTCACAGGTTATAGTCTGGTTTTTCTCAAAAAGACTTTCTTTTTAAAACCGAGTTCACTATAACCAATGGCTCTGATACCAATCTGTCACACCCCCAAAATCCACCTGCGGAATACCACCGCTTGGAGGCGTGATTGACCAGGATCCAGCCACCAATTATACTGAGCATTGGTTAATAGTAAAAATGTTCACCAGCCACAATAGTTGGTAAACATCATAGTTTAAAGTCTTAAAAGTTTAAGTTCAAATAACAGTTTAAGTAAGCCGCGGAAGCATAAACCAAACAGTTTCAAAACAAAGTTCATAGTTCAAGATTATTTAGAACCCAACACATGGGTTAGACGACCACTACACTTCCCCAAGCCGCAAGCTCCTGAGTCACTGGGTACCTGCAAAGCATGCAGTAGGGTATCAACATAATGTTGGCGAGTTCACGAGATGTCCAGTTTTATCTTTTCGAAAAACGTAGGTTGTTTAGATAAAGCATTTACAATCACGTCATGGGGAGCTACCCCATATGAAAGCTACTAAACTGACGTTACCGAAACTGTTGACGAGAAGATTTTGTGCCCCAGGTCAATGTCTATCGTCATTGACCAAGATGCAAGGTCTACTAGTTCACACCCGATCTCCCCCGGTCACGGTGTGAGGTTGTCAAACCTAATAGCGCTATCAACTAATAACCCGTTTGCCCCCGGCGATTAATCGGTACTGTAAGCAGGGACTTAATATGATAGAGATTCGTTTAGTTTTGCTAGTTGTGATTTATAAATAATATCCAAACGTATCTCCCCCGAAGATAGTAATTTAAAAATACCCATTTGCCTTTTTCCCCCGGAAATTTTAGTTTGAAAGTATTCTTCCCAAAGAAAGCAGTTTGTTCGTGTCCCTCCCTGGGACGCATGCTTTAAGTGTGTGAACTCACCTTGGGTTGCTCGGCAGTTTAGTTTACTTAGTTAAGTATGCTGGTCACCACGTCCTAATATGGTTACCAGTATGGGTTAGGCTCGGATACAAGTAATCATGTTTATCTTACACGTATCTAACACATAGTGTGCATGAAATATGTATATATATATATCCTCTAAGCTATCGGGCCTGTCCAAGTTCTTAAACAATAACAATTAACACACAGTCCACTCAAACAGTAACAATTACGAATAATTCATACACTCCGGCCCAATAACAAAGACAAGCAGCCCAGTCGAGACAAGGTGGTCTCGACTCGAGAACACGCGGTCTCGAGTCGCAATCAGGCGGTTTCGAGTCATGAACTTCTGGTCTCGAGTGGTGTTGGCATGAGTCACAACCTCAGAGGTCTCGAGTCCCGTCTCGAGTCGAGACCAAGATGCTCTCCAGTCCCTGAAGTCTGTTTTGAGTGGTTTGGTCGAGATCTCGAGTCGCAATCACCGCGGTCTCGAGTTGTAGCTCCATGGTTTCGAGTCGAGACCAAGGGTTTCGAATCCAACACCTGCTGTTTCTAGAATGTTGCAAAAAAATCGTACTATCCAATAGAATTCCCATTTCATGATCCTATGTACTATCCAATGATAATGCACAAACATGTTTCTTTGTCTAACAATTAACCAAAATGGATCAAACAACAAGTTTTTCAAATATTCAAGGCACCTTCAACTCATATCCATGTTGTTCATCATACATTCAAATTATTCATCATGCATAATCATTCAAACTGACCCGAAACATGTTATCCTAGATCTATACTTGCAACTTTGGGAGCATTTTCAGCAATTATTTACCATCACTAATTCATAAATCATGTTTGCCTCATATAACACCCTAATCATGTATCAAACCTTATTAACAACTTTAACACATCACTTATATTATCATACTTCTACCAAACCGTTTACATATCATCATGATGGAACCTTTTCATCATTTAAATCAAGCAAAACATAATACTCATATCATCAAGCAAACACCTTCATCATAGATAAACAACAATTTTTCCATGTATTTTGTCAATAGAAACTAAAAGAGACACTAACCGGCTAGGTACTCTAAGTGTGAGGGTACAAAGGGTTGATGAGTGAACTTCCGAATGATTCCAAGCTTGAGCCGAGAGTTCTAGTGTTTTCACCGGTTTGGTCCGAGAGAAAATAGGGGAGGGGTGATGCTTGATTGTTAGGGTTTAAGGTTTTCTAGAGAGAGAGAGGGAGTGAGGATGAAGTGAGAAAGAGTG
This sequence comes from Helianthus tuberosus, assembly GCA_030545235.1. NCBI lineage: Eukaryota > Viridiplantae > Streptophyta > Magnoliopsida > Asterales > Asteraceae > Helianthus > Helianthus tuberosus. The sequence continues at coordinate 112,748,302 of CM060408.1, forward strand.
TAAAGGAGAGTGTGTGAGGGTTTTAGGTTTATATTTAGAGGGTGGTGCACCCTAAGTGGGTTTCCGAGTGGGCTAAGGGAGGTTGTGGCCCATCCGGCCCATCTGTCACTGTTTACTCGAGACCGAGGGGTCTCGAGTCGGGATCATGGTCTCGGCTCACTTATACATATATATACATAACTATACATCATACGTACACATTATCAACACATAGCACATCAAGATAAATCACAAACTTTCATTTAATAATATGTACACGAAATATTGAAACAAGAAGGTTGTTCGGGAAAATCCAGAGTGTCACATGTCTCAAATTGAATTGATTCAAATAACGCTACGATATGTAATACCATACAAACACTTATATATAGGAAGTACCAGCGGCGTATCCACCATGCTTGTATCATATTACACACGCCTCGTTATTTAAATCACTTACCCAAACCAAACCATCAAGATGTAATGTTTAACAATTGTTGAAATGTTTAGGTATAGTCAAATGTCTATTGTCAAATGGTTCACATGGTTCAATAGATACAAATGGTTCACATAATGTAATATAATGTGTTCATATGCTGGATGAGCATATGCAACGAATTGTAATGTAAAACAATGTACTAAGTATGCACACAATGGACATACATAGCATGAAATGTAATGTAAAACGATGTACTAAGTATGCACACAATGGACATACATAGCATGAAATGTAATGTAAAACAATGTACTAAGTATGCACACAATGGACATACATAGCAAAACAATGTAATGTAAATCATGTACTATAAATGTACTAATGAACATAGCAAGTATATGATGTGAAAACATGGAAAGCATGAAAGTAACAAGTAGGCACATGTGTTTCACCCCAAAACAGTTTGAAAATAGTAAAAGAGGGGTCTATGTACTCACTTGAGATTGCCTAGAAGTCCTTGAGTAACAACCAAGCAATGCTAGAGATCACGGAAAATCCACGGCACCTTACTATAGGTAACTATGTTAATAAACCGGACCTAAATCGGAGGATCGGATAGAATGAGGGTTCGTAAACCAAACGAGTATGGAAACTCATTTAGTATGGTTTAACAAAGCCTTCATTCTAAAATAAAACCTAACCTAAGTGCTTACGACCCATTACGACCCGTTTAGGTAGCTTATGCTACTTTAACGCGCTGTTCGCGTAAAACGCGTTCGGAATGCCTAACTAGCCCTATGATAAGTAAAATATGCCTTAACATGTCTAATATTGTTGCCAAATCAGTTTAGATATCAAAAGTTATGTTACATATGTTTAATATGAATTTTGGCGTAAAAAGGGGATTTTGGTCATTTACCTAAGGCATATAAACTACCTATCATACAACTAACTAAACGCCGTGATCATAAGGTATAACCTCGAAAGGTTATTCCCTATACAACTATGGTCACCTAATGTGTTTGGTCGGATCCTAATGATCGACCAAACGGGTCGGGTTCGAAAGTATAAGCGATTGATTAGATCGCTTACCCTTACGACCCTAGACAAGCACAAAACTAAAAGTGACGAGTTAAGCATGTTAAAACATGCTTAACTAAGTTAGAAAACAAGTTTGGTATCAAAACAAACGGTTTTGATACCTATAAGTAGTTTGGTTACAAAATACGCAATAACACGCATTTTGGCCGAAACTACGACTCGTCACTGAGCCTAGATAACGTGGTAATCAGTAGGTATAGTCACTAGGGACTATAACCATCGTGATTACGCTCACGTTATGAAGTTCAAACGAACTTTGCATTGACCATAAACTGGTCAATGCAGAAAGTCAAACAAAGTTTGACTTTAACGCTAATACGAATGAAAAGAACGAAAGAACACTTACAAAGGGTCCCCGCAAGTTTGATCTTCCAAGTAATCTCAGGTAGGAAGTGTATAAACACAACCACTTAGAGAAAAACTCAGAATTCAAGTGGGTTTTGCAAGTGAATGGGTTGGGTATTTATAGGATTTGGACCACCGTTAGGATCGTTCCTCGAATACCGTGCTTTGATCTTGTCCCTACACTTGTTGCAACCCTAAGGTAACTCAAATTGGCCCCCCATTATCAGGAAGAGGCAAGTGCAAAAGGGATTAGGAGTGGTTAACAGCTGTTTAAACTAAATCTGCTGATCTGGGGATGCCTTACGGACCGTAAGGGTTATGGCTTACGGTCCGTAAGCCAGCAACTTTGCAGAATTGACAGTTTTGGTCCCTGTTGATGTTTAAGCTCATTTCCGACACTTCTAAGGCCCGTCAAGCCAACTTTAAGGCCCTAAAATGATGCCTAAACATTGTGGACATGAAACATACTCAAAAATATGCCGGATTTCAGTTCGTTTGATCGTACGATTGCGTTGTTCGGTTAATTACGACGAAAGTCGTAACGGACGCAAAAACGATCTAAATTGCGTGACGAATGGATTTTTATCAAGACAATCACTAAAATATAATATTTTAATGATTACATAAATTTTTGGATGTCCGGATGTATTCAGAACGTAAGTTATGCGCGAAAATGCAAACTTATGCACTTTTTGACGCTTTTAGTCCCTGAATGACTATAAAGTTTATTTTAGCACACCGAACCCCTCAAAGCCTATTTCTAAGCTATGTAAAGGATATTTAGGGTGTGTTTAACTTATGGTCATGTTCCAGAATGTTCGTTACAGTACGAATCGGCATACTTTCGCAGTTTGTCGAATTTAGTCCCTGTAAGCGATTAAACTTGATTTTTGTCATACCAAAGCCTTCAAAACTTATTTCTAAGTTATGTAAATGTTATTTATGGTATGTGAAGCCTATTTCACTATTCTGGAGTGTTCGTTGCATTAAAATGGTTATATTTACGCATCAGTGCGCGTATAACCTTCCAGAAAGCGATTTAGAGCCCGAAATCGAACAAGAATTGATATGTGCAAATGATACACATATTTTTTTTACAAATACCACGTACGAAACACAATATCTCATTGATTTGGTATTTGTTTGATGGTCACGGAGGCACAGTTGTCATAGTCTCCCCTACTTTAGAAAATTTCGTCCCGAAATTTACAGGGAGGAGCCTGTCTATGACTTTGTGTTAAATAACCATCAAGGATAAGGCATCATCCTGATATTCCTCTTTAACGGACATTTTCAGAAATGGAAATGAAGGAAGAATCAGGGATATTCATTTCCCTTCGATGGAAAATTTTCAGAAACGAAAAATGCACGGAATGAGTCATTTTCCTTAATGGGTATCCTTCAGAAACGAAAATGCACGGAATGAGTCATTTTCTTAATGGGTATTCTTCAGAAATGAAAATGAACGAAATGAGTCATTTTCCACGATTTCTTCAGAAACGAAAATTGTAACATCTGTGCTTGTAATCATTGTGAACAGTTCTTTCATCAATAAAAGAATGTTATTTGATCCCAATGTTTGTTTGGTTGTGTTTTACATTTTTCATGTATTGATTTTTGTTCAATTCCAAACTCTAAATCGCTTTCTGGAAGGTTATACGCGCACCGATGCGTAAATATAACCAGTTTAATGCAACAAACACTCTGGAATGGTGACATATACTTAACATACCCTAAATAACCTTTACATAACTTAGAAATAAGTTTTAAAGGCTTTGGTATGGCAAAAACAAGTTAATTCGCTTACAGGGACTAAACTTGACAAACTGCGAAAGTATGTCAATTTGAACTGTAATGAACATTCTGAAACATGACAATAAGTTAAACACACCTTAAATATCCTTTATATAGCTTAGAAATAGGCTTTGAGGGGTTCGGTGTGCTAAAATAAACTTTTGGGTCATTCAGGGTCTAAAAGCGTCAAAAAGTGCACAAGTTTGCACTTTCGCGCATAACTTACGCTCTGAATACATCCGAAAATCCAAAAATTTATGTAAGCACTAAAATATTTTATTTTAGTGTTTGGCATGAGAAAAATCCATTCGTCGCGTCATTTGGATCGTTTTTCGCGCTTATGCGCATTCCGTCGTAATTAAGCGAACATCGCGATCGTACGACCAAAGGAACCAACATCCGGCATATGTTTGAGCATGTTTCATGTCCACAATGTTTAGGCATCATTTTAGGGCCTTAACGTTGGTTAAACGGGCCTTAAACATGTCGGAAATGGCCTTAAACACCAACAGGGACTGAAACTGTCATTTTGCAAAGTTGTTGTCTGATCAGGACCCTCAGGCGGCCCGTGTAAAACCAGGGTGTATCTTTACGCGGCCCGCGTCAGCCTCTCAGACCAGATTCAATGTTTAAACAGGCTGTTAACAGCTGCATTACCCACAAAACCCACATGCACATGGTAATTCTGATACTAGGGGCTGGTTTTGGATGTGCACATGGTATTACAATACCATGTGTGCAAGTGTATGGCTAAGATCAAAGCACGTTTTCCGAGAAACGATCTTAACGGCTCACCGAACACTATAAATACCCAACCCCTTTCCTTCCAAAAAACCCACTAGAATCTGATTTGAGAAGCTCTAAGGTGAAACCTTTGTTTCATACCTGAGCTACTTGGATCACGATTAGCATTCGGGGACCCTTCGTGTGACAACCGGTGATTTACGGCACCTAATTACGTGATTAAAAGGTGATTAACGCAATAATAAATAGTGTTTACAGCGTAAATTAACTAAATTAGGCCTTTGGAATGAGTAGGAACGTTTATCGGACTTTACAGTGCACGTATGGTGATTGACGGGGAATCTGCTGAATACAACGCAACAACGAACTGATACCATACAAAATACTGATTACGCCGACGAGTATGGATGTTACACGAATACTTTATGTTCATGAAATTAATTTTGTGGATTTACTGGGCTTCCGAACGACACAAAACGCAGACGCAAACAAAAAAAAACGCGGAAACGGTAACGCACCGACAATCAACGACGAAACTGACGCACTAGGCTCGAATTTCGTCTCGATATTAATATATTATGATATATTGGGTATCGCTTTCAGATTTTAATACTCCTAGTTGAAACCGGATCGAATAACGGATTAAAGACGCCAACGATGTAATTTTTCGCGATTATTACCGTTATCAACGCGCGAACGCGACTACGACGGATACCGACATTATTTCTACACGTTTTTTACTCTGAAATATTATTTTACTAGGCTACGGTGATTTCGGTTTTGACAACGGGTCTCGTAGGAAGTACGTGCCACTTGCACATGTGATGGGCTTGTGGGCCCTGGGCCCAAGCCCACCACCCACAATCCTAAACCCGCACATAATATATTAGATCTTTATTACAAGATTTTTTCTTGTAAATCTTTCCTAAATCTAGGAAATCTCTACAAAATCTTTACTAAAAGCTAAGCAAAATATTTACTAAATCTTACAAGTCTTGTCAAAATCTACATAAGATCCTAAGATCTCTTTATAAGAAACCTTACTCCTCTCAATCTCTTTTGTCTGCAACTAGAGTTCAAACACACTTACATAAAACCTTCTCCTCTTCACAAACAACATCCACAGACCTCACACCCCCCCCCCCTCTCGAGTTCAACACAGCAGACCCCCAACACCCCCACTTTCCCCTCTCGATCTCCATTACCGGTGAAACACCCCCCTCCGATCTTCGTGATTCCGACAACCGGAGGTCGCCGGCCGGCCACAACCACCCACAGTCGGTCCAAATCAGCGACTGAGGTGGCATGGTGGTGTCGTCGGACTGTTGGTTCGAGCACAGAGAGTCAGAAATCGAGAGAGATTAGGTTGGAGACGGGTCACCGACGACAAACGCCACTCACGGTAGCGGTGGTGGTGATTTTCGTGGTTGGATCGGGGTTTGGGTGGTGATGGCGGTGAAAGTGACGGCCATGGTGGTGGCCGGCGGGATTGTGTCTCCGATAATAATGATGATGATGATGATGATGATGATGATGATGATGATGATCGGTGATGGTGGTGATACCATGTTCAGTCATGGTTCAAGATTCGGGTTCGGGTCTAGTTAAAGTTGGACAACATCAAGTACGATCGGGTCAGAGTCAATCGGGTCTTGGTTCAGGTCAGAATTCAGGTACGGTTGGGGTTAACATAAGTCAACCGGTCATCTTTGAGACTCGGGTCAACTGGTCAACTTCCGGTCAACATGGTCAACATCAGAATCGGTTTGGTCTCGGTTCCGGTTCGAGTCGGCTGTGGTCAACAAATCAAAGTTACTCAACCGAGTCAACCCAGTCGACTCAGGTCAGCGGGTCAGATCTACTGTGGTTCAGGTTCGGGCCAACAGGTCAGCGGGTCAGACCCGGTGTAGTTTTGGTTCGGTCAACGGGTTCGAGCAAGGCAGTCGACGAGGATAGACGGTTCGGTTCAGTTGACTCGGTCAAACCGAGTCAACTCGGTCAAGGTCAGCCGGTCAACTCAACTTCTCAACGCGAGGATTGGTAAAGATTTTACGGCGATATATTTCGTTATTTTCCTAGTTTGATTATCTCATGACTACGAGCTTGAGCCGATTCGATTAAAAATTAGTTACATTCTAATATACTCGACAAGAATTATATACATATTGCTTGTTTATTTAATAAATTGTTGAATTTTGACAAAATGACGACAACTTATGTTGTCGGGTTATTCCAAAAACAGAGGAAACTCTGCCCGTTTTTCAAGAAAATCCGTAAAATAAAACGCGTTTTAAACTCTCGGATTCAAGTAAACTTTTAGAAAAACAAATGCAAATATAAAACTTCTTTCGACGACACTTTACAACTTACAATAAACGACGATTCGGAAAATTATTTACGACGATAAATATAGTTATTATATTTATTTTAAACTCCAAAAAGTCGACAAGTCTTTTACGAAATCAATACAATTATTTATATTGTTCAAACGCCGAACACGCCTTCACTTTATAAAATAAATATAGCTTTATATATTTATTTCAAACTTCCAATGGCGATTCTTTTATAAAATAAATATAACATTTCATATTTATTTTATACGCCTAAACGGCATATACGGATATTTTGACAAAGATCATACGAAACACGATATATAATACGAGTTTGTCATATATTATTTTCGTATAAATATTATTTTATACACATACGACTTCTCGGGACGACAAGCGGTCTTAACAATATATTTATATATTTTGATATAAATATTTATTTACTTTCAAATCTCTCGAGAATCAAGTCTTGTCAAGACTTATTGGGTATTATCGACAATAAAACAATACTTATCAAATATGACTTAATCATTTCCGATAAGTTAACTACTTACCGTCGAATCGTTCGGTTAACGATTCGGTAGAGCTCGATGACACGTAGTTTAGTTACTGCGTTATTTAGAAACTTATAAGATATTCCATGTTAGGAATATTGTAAAATGCACGCTAGCAAGTCAAGTCTTGGAAACGACATCACAAAGTCGTAATTAGCTAGCTTTGCACAGGGAGTATTCAGGTGAGTTCATAACCCCCACTTTTTACTGTTTACGTTTTTGTAAATGTTTTCGGGGTGGAAAGACATGCACGTTTTGCAAAAACATACAAAGTTTTGATCAAATGCAAAACTCGCATTCCTAAATCATATTACGAATGGATTTCGAGGAACTCAAATGATTTACGAAAGGTTCATACTAAACATACAGGTTTTTACAAAACAAATGCGTATTATCGAAAGGTGAATGATTTTCATGATTAGGGATGGGATCATCTGGTGATAATATTGAGGAAGGATCAGTCTTAGAGACTGAGGGAGGATCAGTCTTAGAGACTGGGGTAAAATACATGTACAATGATTACAGACACTTACAGACATTTTATACATGGTATGGTTAGCTTAAGGAGGGTTTACTACTTAGATCATGTGAGTGGGTAGGCGCAACTTGAGGCCATTAATCCTCATTGTAGGACCGAGGGACAGTAGCGGTAGATCTATCTGGGTGTAGCGAGCCCAGCCCCAGGCCCAGCAGAACGGACCTCGGGGTGACTTTGTGCCCGACGCATAAATCTGCTAGGTTTGAGTCTTCCTACTTGCACTTCACACATATCAATGGCCTTGCAAACCATTGGTGATCTCTTTATTTCCTTATTTGCTACATACCAGGGACATATATACTTACGAAACTACTTGTTCATACAAATTAAATACCATGTTTTATACAAAATTCAAAGCACAGGATTATGCGTGTATGGAGTCAAAGTCAGGGTGGGCATTGACGGTTATACGAACATTACAAATACAAGACTTTACAAATACATGGTTTTTATGAACATACTGTGTTACAAACACAACGTTTCCATATAACTTGGCAAGAAAATGACTTTTGATTCGTTTTCTCAATACCATTTCAAAAACCGGTTATTCCAAAGATTTATTTCAAATCTTTCACAACTCAACAGATTTATTTCAAATCTTTCACAACTCAAAAGATTTATTTCAAATCTTTCATAACTCAAAAGATTTATTTCAAATCTTTTACAAACAAACTATGAACTCGCTCAACTTTATGTTGACTTTTTCGCATGCTTCTTTCTCAGGTTGCATTTCTAAGGCAAGGCACGGTTGGAAAAAGGAGAACCATGAAGAGTCGAGTACTTAGCAGGCGTTCAATTTCTAGAAGTCTTAGCTTATTTTGCTTCCGCTGTGCAATGAAGATACCAGTCCAGTCACGCCAGCTCTGATAATTTCGGGGCGTGACAGATTGGTATAAGAGCTATAGGTTACAGCGAATAGGGATTTCTGTAAAGATACCTAGGCTCTAACCTCACTTTCCTCTGGGAACTTAGAATATTAAAACCGGAATACATACAGAACGCATAGTACTCGAATATGGTCTCCAACCGTTGCCGAAAAACAAACAGTCAAGATTTTGTTTTCAAACATACGCTAAAGTGGTGTTTTACCCACGATACACAAACAGTCACATACAGTACACGAAACTCTGAGAGTTCAGGAAACATGCATGTAAGACCTTCGGAAACTTATGTTGAAGTTCATTAAAGGTCATCACGTAGGAACTGCAAATATTGACTTGGGCACACACTATTATCCATATTGTCTATGATATTTTAACTTCCCGAGCAGGCAGCCTACGCAGAACGAAACGCTAGTGCACGAGAATACATGGAACTCAAATTTTTACGTCAACGGATGTCGGAGTACATCACATTCTACGCAAAACGAAACACTAGCGCACGAGAATACATGGAACTCAATTTCTACGTCAACGGATGTCGGGGTACATCACATTCTACGCGACACACAATGCTAGTGCACAGGTATATGTGAAGCTTAAACTATACATCAACGGAGGTTGAAGTACGACACATACAACTAGCGAGGCGAGGCCTTTGAAAAGACACGATGGCGCAATTCAATGACGACGCTAGATTCCTGTCAGCAGGAGAACTAACGACCAGGAAACGGCAACTTGTCACGCGGTCCTGCAAACGACACGAAACACGCCAAGGAGAAGACGAATGTCTCCTCATTCCCCCTAACTCATAACGACCAGTACGCTATGTTCAACATTCCATGGTAATGTCACCTAACAACCGGTCATCACGTGAAACCCCAGGTAAAGTCCTCAAATTTCTTTTATAGAAATTCTGATTTTTGCATCTAATGAGTAGATTTTCATATCTCTACTCCTCTTAAGGGTCATTGTATCACGATCATTTATTTTCAAGTTACATACATGGTTTTTCGTTGTGACCATGCCGAAAGTTTTCTTGTCGATACATATATTTATTGTCGGATTGCGCTAAAACCAAGTTCAATTGTTTGAACTTGTCCATTACACATATTCACTTCAGAGCATCATAAGATGTATTGGGAGCATCATATTAAAAATTCGTTTTGACAAGTGTTTCATTTATTCCGAGTCGAAATAAACTTGTTTGGCATTCGACTCCATTAAAATTGTCTGTTGATTTCGACACCATGTGATGGTGATTTTCATTAGTTTGAAGCTTGCGCTAGACTCGTTTACGCATCTCATGCACGGATTTAATTAATTATTTATTTATTTGCTTTAAATCCGCTTTGATTTATCATAGTTAAGCGGTCTTAACACAATTGTGCGTTATGACAATGGTACACAAATTCATTGCATATTCCAGTGTACCTACTAACGGTTCTTTCAACATCGATCGAATATTTTACGATATTTATTGTTTCTTCACCTTCGATCGAAAACATTGTTTCATTGATGTTCCATTTTCAATTGAAAATCCTATGATGTCATTTGAAACAAACTTTCCGATTCACTTTATTGCGCTTTCATTTGACTTCAAACACGGTGAATTTGTTTGATCACCGCTACTATTGAATCATTTGAATCACTACGACACCTTGTGGTGTCAGTACAAACTTGTAGCTTGGGCTAATCATGATTGAGCGTTTCATGCAAAACACAGGTGATATTTGTTCGATCACCCCTATTATTGAATTGTTTCATTCATTGCGACACCTTGTGGCGTCGGTATAACTTGCAGCTTGTGCTGATCACGATCAAGCGTTTCATGCAAACTATTACTTTTGAGCTTGTTGATTCTAAGTACATCTAGTGGATGTTATTGCTTCTAGAACTCATTTACATATTGTGAACGTTCATATGGAATTCGATTGGTCGAAGTTCCTGTTCATTGTTGGATCCCTGTTAACTTAGTCACATTAGTGACTGTACCTATACGTCTTGTTTCCTTTGACATCGATTTGCTGAAACACATTTATTGTAAACCATTGGGTTCTTATTGTTGAGGAATGTCATTAAATTCACATGATTCGAATAAGTCTTGTTTCGATCGCGCTGTCATTCACTTTGTTATTATTCGGACTTACCTGCGAACAACACAATTCTAAGGAGATAACATAGTCTAAATTTCGAGGACGAAATTTCTGTAACAGGGGGAGAATGTGACAACCGGTGATTTACGGCACCTAATTACGTGATTAAAAGGTGATTAACGCGATAATAAATAGTGTTTACAGCGCAAATTAACTAAATTAGGCCTTTGGAATGCCTAGGAACGTTTATCGGACTTTACAGTGCACGTATGGTGATTGACGGGGAATCTGCTGAATACTACGCAACAACGAACTGATACCGTACAAAATACTGATAACGCCGACGAGTATGGATGTTACACGAATACTTTATGTTCATGAAATTAATTTTGTGGATTTACTGGGCTTCCGAACAACACAAAATGCAGACGCAAACAAAAAAAAAACGCGGAAACGGTAACACACCGACAATCAATGACGAAACTGACGCACTAGGCTCGAATTTCGTCTCGATATTAATATATTATGATATATTGGGTATCGCTTTCAGATTTTAATACTCCTAGTTGAAACCGGATCGAAAAACGGATTAAAGACGGCAACGATGTAATTTTTCGTGATTATTACCGTTATCAACGCGCGAACGCGACTACGACGGATACCGACATTATTTCTACACGTTTTTTAACTCTGAAATATTATTTTACTAGGCTACGGTGATTTCGGTTTTAATAACGGGTCTCGTAGGAAGTACGGGCCACTTGCACATGTGATGGGCTTGTGGGCCCTAGGCCCAAGCCCACCACCCACAAGCCTAAACCCGAACATAATATATTAGATCTTTATTACAAGATTTTTTCTTGTAAATCTTTCCTAAATCTAGGAAATCTCTACAAAATCTTTACTAAAATCTAAGCAAAATATTTACTAAATCTTACAAATCTTGTCAAAATCTACATAAGATCCTAAGATCTCTTTATAAGAAACCTTACTCCTCTCAATCTCTTTTGTCTGCAACTAGAGTTCAACCACACTTACATAAAACCTTCTCCTCTTCACAAACAACATCCACAGACCTCACGCCCCCCCCCCCCCCTCTCTCGAGTTCAACACAGCAGACCCCCAACACCCCCACTTTCCCCTCTCGATCTCCATTACCGGTGAAACACCCCCCTCCGATCTTCGTGATTCCGACAACCGGAGGTCACCGGCCGGCCACAACCACCCACAGTCGGTCCAAATCAGCGACTGAGGTGGCATGGTGGTGTCGTCGGACTGTTGGTTCGAGCACAGAGAGTCAGAAATCGAGAGAGATTAGGTTGGAGACGGGTCACTGGCGACAAACGCCACTCACGGTAGCGGTGGTGGAGATTTTCGTGGTTGGATCGGGGTTTGGGTGGTGACGGCGGTGAAAGTGACGGCCATGGTGGTGGCCGGCGGGATTGTGTCTCCGAAAATAATGATGATGATGATGATCGGTGATGGTGGTGATACCATGTTCAGTCATGGTTCAAGATTCGGGTTCGGGTCTAGTTAAAGTTGGACAACATCAAATACGATCGGGTTAGAGTTAATCGGGTCTTGGTTCAGGTCAGAATTCAGGTACGGTTAGGGCCAACATAAGTCAACCGGTCATCTTTGAGACTCGGGTCAACTGGTCAACTTCCGGTCAACATCAGAATCGGTTTGGTCTCGGTTCCGGTTCGAGTCGGTTGTGGTCAACAAATCAAAGTTACTCAACCGAGTCAACCCAGTCGACTCAGGTCAGCGGGTCAGATCTACTGTGGTTCAGGTTCGGGCCAACAGGTCAGCGGGTCAGACCCGGTGTAGTTTTGGTTCGGTCAACGGGTTCGAGCAAGGCAGTCGACGAGGATAGACGGTTCGGTTCAGTTGACTCGGTCAAACCGAGTCAACTCGGTCAAGGTCAGGCGGTCAACTCAACTTCTCGACGCGAGGATTGGTAAAGATTTTACGGCGATATATTTCGTTATTTTCCTAGTTTGATTATCTCATGACAACGAGCTTGAGCCGATTCGATTAAAAATTAGTGACATTCTAATATACTCGACAAGAATTATATACATATTGCTTGTTTATTTAATAAATTGTTGAATTTTGACAAAATGACGACAACTTGTGTTGTCGGGTTATTCCAAAAACAGAGGAAACTCTCCCTGTTTTTCAAGAAAATCCGTAAAATAAAACGCGTTTTAAACTCTCGGATTCAAGTAAACTTTTAGAAAAACAAATGCAAATATAAAACTTCTTTCGACGACACTTTACAACTTACAATAAACGACGATTCAGAAAATTATTTACGACGATAAATATAGTTATTATATTTATTTTAAACTCCAAAAAGTCGACAAGTCTTTTACGAAATCAATACAATTATTTATATTGTTCAAACGGCGAACACGCCTTCACTTTATAAAATAAATATAGCTTTATATATTTATTTCAAACTTCCAACGGCGATTCTTTTATAAAATAAATATAACTTTTCATATTTATTTTATACGCCTAAACGACATATACGGATATTTTGACAAAGATCATACGAAACACGATATATAATACGAGTTTGTCATATATTATTTTCGTATAAATATTATTTTATACACGTACGACTTCTCGGGACGACAAGCGGTCTTAACAATATATTTATATATTTTGATATAAATATTTATTTACTTTCAAATCTCTCGAGAATCAAGTCTTGTCAAGACTTATTGGGTATTATCGACAATAAAACAATACTTATCAAATATGACTTAATCATTTCCGATAAGTTAACTACTTACCGTCGAATCGTTCGGTTAACGATTCGGTAGAGCTCGATGACACGTAGTTTAGTTACTGCGTTATTTAGAAACTTATAAGATATTCGATCTTAGGAATATTGTAAAATGCACGCTAGCAAGTCAAGTCTTGGAAACGACATCACAAAATCGTAATTAGCTAGCTTTGCATAGGGAGTATTCAGGTGAGTTCATAACCCCCACTTTTTACTGTTTACGTTTTTGTAAATGTTTTCGGGGTGGAAAGACATGCATGTTTTGCAAAAACATACAAAGTTTTGATCAAACGCAAAACTCGCATTCCTAAATCATATTACGAATGGATTTCGAGGAACTCAAATGATTTACGAAAGGTTCATTCTAAACATACCGGTTTTTACAAAACAAATGCGTATTATCGAAAGGTGAATGATTTTCATGATTAGGGATGGGATCATCTGGTGATAATATTGAGGAAGGATCAGTCTTAGAGACTGAGGGAGGACCAGTCTTAGAGACTGGGGTAAAATACATGTACAATGATTACAGACACTTACAGACATTTTATACATGGTATGGTTAGCTTAAGGAGGGTTTACTACTTAGATCATGTGAGTGGGTAGGTGCAACTTGAGGCCATTAATCCTCATTGTAGGACCGAGGGACAGTAGCGGTAGATCTATCTGGGTGTAGCGAGCCCAGCCCCAGGCCCAGCAGAACGGACCTCGGGGTGACTTTGTGCCCGACGCATAAATCTGCTAGGTTTGAGTCTTCCTACTTGCACTTGACACATATCAATGGCCTTGCAAACCATTGGTGATCTCTTTATTTCCTTATTTGCTACATACCAGGGACATATATACTTACGAAACTACTTGTTCATACAAATTAAATACCATGTTTTATACAAAATTTAAAGCACAGGATTATGCAGGTTGGAGTCAAAGTCAGGGTGGGCATTGACGGTTATACGAACATTACAAATACAAGACTTTACAAATACATGGTTTTTATGAACATACTGTGTTACAAACACAACGTTTCCATATAACTTGGCAAGAAAATGACTTTTGATTCGTTTTCTCAATACTATTTCAAAAACCGGTTATTCCAAAGATTTATTTCAAATCTTTCACAACTCAAAAGATTTATTTCAAATCTTTCACAACTCAAAAGATTTATTTCAAATCTTTCATAACTTAAAAGATTTATTTCAAATCTTTTAAAAACAAACTATGAACTCGCTCAACTTTATGTTGACTTTTTCTCATGCTTCTTTCTCAGGTTGCATTTCTAAGGCAAGGCACGGTTGGAAAAAGGAGAACCATGAAGAGTTGAGTACTTAGCAGGCGTTCAATTTCTAGAAGTCTTAGCTTATTTTGCTTCCGCTGTGCAATGAAGATACCAGTCCAGTCACGCCAGCTCTGATAATTTCGGGGCGTGACACTTCGTAAGTGTTCCTTCGTTCTTTTATTGCTTTTCGAGTCCGAAAGTCAAACTTTTTTTGACTTTCTGCGTTGACCAGTTTATGGTCAAAGCGAAGTTCATTTGAACTTCGCAACGTGATTGTAATCACGATGGTTATAGTCCCTTGTGACTATGCCTACTGATTACCACATTGTCTAGGGTCGTAAGGGTAAGCGATCTAATAAATCGCTTATACCTTCGAACCCGACCCATTTTGGTCGATCATTAGGATCCGACCAAATACTTTAGGACCATAGTATATAGGGAATAACCTTCCGAGGTTATACCCTATGGTCACATCGTTTGAGTAGTTGTAAGATAGGTAGTTTATATGCCTTAGGTAAATTACCAGAATACCCTTTTCATGAGTAATTGGTAATTAAGCATATGTAACCTAAAATTTCATCACTTAACTGATTATGTAACATAATTAAACATTTTAGGCATATAATACTTGTCATAGGACTAGTTAGGCGAACGCGTTTCACCCGAACGACGCGTTAAAGTAGCATAAGCTACCTAAATGGGTCGTAAGCACTTAGGTTAGGTTTCATTTAGTATGTAGGCTTTGTTAAACCATACTACATGAGTTCCCATACTCATTTGGTTTACGAGCCCTCATTCTATCCGATCTTCCGATATAGGTCCGGTTTATTAATGTAGTTACCTATATTAGGTGTCGTTTGATATCCGTGATCTCTAGCATTGTTTGGTTGTTACTCAAGGACTACTAAGCAATCTCAAGTGAGTACATAGACCCCTCTTTTACTGTTTTCCAAACTGTTTTGGGGTGAAACACATGTGCCTACTTGTTACTTTCATGCTTTCCTGTTTTCACATCATATACTTGCTATGTTCATTAGTACATTTATAGTACATGATTTCATTACATTTTATGCTATGTATGACCATTGTGTGCATACTTAGTACATTGTTTTACATTACATTTCATGCTATGTATGCCCATTGTGTGCATATTTAGTACAGTTGTTTCACGTCACATGCTATGTATGTCTATTGTTGTATACTTAGTACAGTTGTTTCACGTCACATGCTATGTATGTCTATTGTTGCATACTTAGTACAGTTCACATGCTATGTATATCTATTGTTGCATACTTAGTACAGTTATTTCACGTCACATGCTATGTATGTCTATTGTTGCATACTTAGTACAGTTCACATGCTATGTATGTCTATTGTTGCATACTTAGTACAGTTGTTTCACGTCACATGCTATGTATGTCTATTGTTGCATACTTAGTACTGTTCACATGCTATGTATGTCTATTGTTGCATACTTAGTACAGTTGTTTCACGTCACATGCTATGTATGTCTATTGTTGCATACTTAGTACAGTTCACATGCTATGTATGTCCATTCGTTGCATTGTTCATCATACTTAGTACATTCGTTTCACATCACATGATATGTATGTTCATCATACCTAGTACATTTATTATTCATTCACATGCTTACATTTTGATATGATATTTGGTTTGTTTTGATGGATTAATATACATTCATTAACACCGATCAGGCCGTTCGTTAGTAGGTAGTGGTACCATAGGAATTGACAACTCCCGTTCCTGAAATCCTAGGTTTGTTTGGATTGGAAGGAATGACCGAATTCGATACACATAACTTAGATAAACCTTTAATTTGTTTAAGGGTTTATCGCCACAGTCTCAAGGCTTGGATGTATGTATTCTCACAATACCGCATAGATATTTATATCAGTATAGCATGCATTTGTTCCACAAAACATAGCTTTGATTTAAACCATGTTTTACTTCAATACTTTGTTTTTGTGCATATGGTTTAGTTGATATTTTACACTAGCCATACATATCATTTTGGTTACACATTACATGATTTACATTTGACACATAAACATTATTGACATTGGTTATACATTACATGACTTACATCTTGACATAAACATTTTGACATATTATTCAATACGTTTGGCAATTGGTTTAAACATAGATATCTTACATTGTTGGTTTGGTTTGAGTAAGTGATGTAAGTAACGAGGCGTGTGTAATATGATACAAGCATGGTGGATATGCCGCTGGTACTTCCTATACATAAGTGATTGTATGGTATTACATATCGTAGCGTTATTTGAATCATTTAAATTTGGACATATAACATTTTATGCAAATAACATACTTTTCACAATACATTGTTTTACAAACAACTTAATTTATACAAACTCATTTCACATGGTTATCCACTTAACCATGTGTTATTCTTTTATACATATATATCGTTTGGTTTATTTATTACTTTTCAAATGATTTACAAGACAAAGCAAATTACAAGGTTCATGACTAAACATTTTCTTAAACAATAAGTCATGAATCCTATTTTCATAAACCTATGTATCTCACAGGCATTTTTATGCTGACGTACCTATTTTCACATGTGTTTCAGGATATGATGCATAGGATTTATCAAGATACACTTAGGCGGACTTGGGCTTTAGCGACAATAAAAGATGCAAGACTAGTTATATATGTTATGTTTCTTTGATTGTCAAGACTTTGTAACTACTTTAATCAATAAAACAATATTTCAATTTCCATGTGTTATGAAACAATGATTCTGTTACAACACTCCCCGACGTTTTCCGCCACGTTTTATATGTTCCACGTGGTCGGGGTGTGACAGAAAAGTTGCTATCAGAGCTCATGGTTATAGGGAATTAGGTTATTAGTAATACTTTGACCTAGTCTATAACCTTCCTAGGACCCTAACGCGAGTTTACTTGCGTTTAGTCATAAAACAATACTGTCACCTATCCTTAGGCGACAACCACAACAAGAACATAAATTTCAAAACCGCTTTGAAAACTAATCATCTGTTCTAGGATGATTGATTACTTGGTTTTGAACCCTCTATTGTAAGGTTTTGAACCCTCTGTTATAAGGTTTTGAACCGTCAGTTATAAGGTTTTGAACCCCTTTGAGTTTTCAAATCTCATCAAAGTTTGGGTCGTATAATGTGAACACGTGCAAACTGGAAGAGTGAATGCCTGTATCCTGAGTTTTCTGTCTAAGGCTAGAGTGTTCGTACAAATCCGCAGTATCGGACCAGTCACTTGTCACACCTGCTCGTAGCGGAAGCGCGAGGTGTGATCTGATCAGTTCTCATTGCATAACAATATAAGTGAACAATACTAAATGAATAAAAACAAGCTCCAATGCCATTGTCATAATTGTTTCGAAAGAACGCAACATAAGTTAAATGTATTTGTTACAAACCATCAAATGAAAATGCGTTTTCATCGTTCTATACATCAAAATGTAAGTCTTAAAATGTCAAGGCTTTGACCACTATATCACCGCAAAGAGGCGGTATATAACGGGAAAACCCTTCAAATGGTGGCATGGAGTCTTGATACTTGCTTTCCTTGACTGAAATGTCTGTCAGGTCCACTAATTTCCTGAAATACATGTTAAGTTTGAAAACATCAACAAAAGTTGAGCGAGTTCATGCAGTTTAGCTGTATGAGATGTATCTGTAAAATGTGAGTTGTATAAACTGTATCTGTATGAATGATGTATAAACCGTATCCACAACATGTGAATTGTATAAAATGTATCTGTATGTATGATGTATAAACTGTATCCACAACATGTGAATTGTATAAAATGTATCTGTATGTATGATGTATAAACTGTATCCACAACATGTGAATTGTATAAAATGTATCTGTATGTATGATGTATAAACTGTATCCACAACATGTGAATTGTATAAAATGTATCTGTATGTATGATGTAGTATGTAAAGCGTCAATGAAATCGTTGATCATTAATGTTTCGCGAGGACATTAATATGTGTGACGAATTAGGAAGCAATCCAACCCTAGACGATTTTATGTCGATTCCTATCGACTGGGACACAAACGCACTCTTCTGTATGGGTTCACGACCAAGAGTGGGGCTCGCCAATACCCATTAGATCTAAACCTTTGTTCCTTGGTCCAAACTGGATTAATGGTGCTTATAGTATGGCCCTAATTCGCACATGATCTATGGTGTTTCATTACCTAACTTTAACATACTCTGAACATGTATCTTCCCCGATAGTTGTAAAGTTGTAAAACATTTAAATGAATAGGGGAACATGAACTCACAGAATTGCGTCCATGAATAGAAGTAAATAAGATCTCACGTGCGGTCGTCCTGAAAAGTGTTGTGACCTACAAATGTTCTTATTTTTGTTAGACACTTCGGTCTTTGAAAAGAACTTGAGTACAAGTCTTGTGTCTTCAATATGTGTAAGACTTGTATGTCTTTACTGTTTGTTAACTGTGTATTCGATGAATGAGTTGTTCAAATGTTATATATATATTTTTCACCAAATATATATATATAAATGTTATCTTGTATCTTGTGAGTTGTATAGTCGGATCTAGTCCGCTGAATTTCGTGTCTTATATGTATCCGTTGTATAGTTGTGTTCACAAAAATGGTATCATTGGGCCGAGCCCATGTTTTCATGTTATTGGGCCTAAATAGTGTTGGGCCTCAATAGTGTTGGGCCTCAAATAGTGTTGGGCCTCAAATAGTGTTGGGCCTCAAATAGTGTTGGGCTTGAATAGTATTGGGCTTGAATAGTATTGGGCTTGAATAGTGTTGGGCTTGAATAGTATTGGGCTTGAATATTGTTGGGCTTGAATAGTATTGGGCTTTGGCCCATATGTTTGGTGTTTTGGGCTTAGCCCATGAATTTATGTTAAGCCCATGATGAAGATAAGCCCATTAAGTAAAATAAGCCCATTAAGTAAAATAAGCCCATTTGATATAATATAGCCCACTAGTAAAAGTAAGCCTTTCATTTTTATAAAAAACCTTTTTTATAAAAATTTACTAAGTATACTTTTTGGTAAATAAAAACATACTAGTTTCTATAAGTTTATAAACATCCGAAATTTGTTATCGATAGCATATTTATATTTCGTGTCGAAAAATCGTCTAAACGTCGTAGTAACTCCTCGGATTGGCGATTCGTTTATCTATTCGTCCGTCGTCCGTTTTGACCATAAATGGTGTCCGATCCTTCGGAATGTCCGTAAGTTGTTTTCAAGTGTGTCTATATGTATTCTTGTAAGTCTTTAGTTGTAAGTATGTCTTGTATTTATTTGTGTCATTGTTATCAAGTCTCTAACTTGTATATATAACTAATACAAATAATAACACATAGCACATACTTGATATGTTCCATAAATATGTATTTTACCAAAAATATATATTTATGTCAATTTTTATGTTTAGAAAGACCAACTTTCTAATATTGTAAAGACTTTGTTAAAAAAAATGATAGTTTTATTAGCATAATGTTCTTAAAAAAATGGCCATATAACCTTTGTATTAATCATTTGGCCATGTTTCATAAACATATCATTTTCTTTTCCAAATCACCATCAATTTTCCCAATCATCTTAACTAAAAACATATGAGATTTTTATAACATAAACTTATCAAAATGATCTCCAAATCATGTAGGGTTTTGGACATGATTATTTCATATGCTAACAAGTTCAAAAACCAAGTTTAATTTTAGTTTTAACAACTTTTATAAAAATCTCTAGTTGTATGTTACTTTTTATAATCTTGTGAGAGTATTGTTTTTAACCAAAAACCTTATATATTTTCACAAGATCAATAGTTATGATCATCCATTAATCCTTTATGTTAAAAACCCTTTAACATAAACATGCATAATTTTTAGATCATAACTTAAAACATCTTCTAACAATTTGTTTGCATCATAAACATCATAACAAGACTAAATAAGCATATATCAAGTCTTAGATCACAATATAAACAATCATAATTATATCATGATTTTTATTCTTTGCTTCTTTGTATTTTCTTCATGTTTATTATGTATGATTTCCTTGGTTATTATTAGTAATAATAACAATCATAATCATAATATATTTGTAAAAAAAAAAATAGTTATAGAAGCTTACTTCTAGCACTTGGCTAGGGATGATCTTAGAAGATTATTAAGAACTAAGAAGATGATAATCTTGATGGTAGAACACTTTTGTATGGATGAAAACCCTTCCTTTTACTTCCAATAGCTTTAGATCACCTTATGTTACTTGGAAATCCATGTTGATCATGAAGGAGGTGATAAAAATAATTGGGTTTTTGAAGGTGTTCTTGTGAAAAAGATGAAGATGATGAGAGTGTTCTTTGGGTAATAAAAATGAAAGGTGTAAAATGAGTGGTGAAATGCTAGTTTACTTAATGTGTAAGTATTGTAATAATTTACCCATTTCATCCACTTGTAACTTAACTAAAAATATCAAGATATTTAGCAAGTAATTAAGGGGTGTTGGACCCACTAAAACAAACGTGAACATGAGGGGGGAAAAGGGTCTTGAATTTGTTTCATGTGTTAAGTGTTCATTTCATGGTAAAATGTAGTAAATGTTTAAGTATTTTAAGAACTTTGACATTTTATATAAAAATATCTACAAGGTTTTAAGCCTTCATATTTTAAAGTAGTGTGACACTAAGTAAAACTAGTTCACCGAAATTTTTAGTGTGTAATTCGGGTAAAAAGTCGGTTCAGGTCCTGTACCGGGTTAAATACTGACACCGTGTTTTATTTAGATAAAAACATAACAAAATTATTTTTGTACTTGTTTTATTATCCAAATATTTAATCCAACTTTTTGGACTAAAACTTTTATTATTTTTGACACGGTTCCGGTACCGGCTTTGCTGAATTTTGCGGAAAAATAATGAAATGGTCACTTTTAGCGCATTTCGGACAGTTTTTAGTGCTACTGGGCATTGGTAAAATATTAACCAAACTCTTGTATTCCCATATCGGGTTTAATATATAATTGATATTGGACTCTCATCCGAGTCCTAAAGATGTCATTTTAGATGTTTTCTGCGGATCCAGAGTTTTCGTCAGCACTAAAGTTCACTAGGCACTACTCTAGTTGTTTCGGTGAATTGTTTGCACTATTTCAAATGTACCCGATAAAAGTGAATCATGTGTAATAATAAACGAATATTCCATGAGTTTTCTAAAATGTATAACATGTAATCATGCAGTCCGAATATTCAGAATACATACTTGTATAATGTAAATCATCGTTTTAAATGTAAGTAATTTACCCGAAAGTGGCAGTTGTCACATTCTCCCCCTGTTATTGAGAATTTCGTCCCGAAATTCAAGATGAGTCATCCTTTGCAGGATTGTTCTCAAACAGGTGAGAGTATTTGGCTTTGATTTAATGTTCTCGTTCCCAAGTATACTCGGGTCCGTGTCGAGAGTTCCAACGAATTTTTACTAATTTGTTACGACTCCTTTGTATTTTCTGGACCTTCTGGTCCATGACCTCAACAGGTGCTTTGGCGAATTGGAGTTTGTTATCTATATGAACCTCATCCTTCGGGATGAAAACTGTTTCTTGCGTTGGACTCTTCTTGAGATTCGACAAATGAAATATGTCGTGTACTCTACTTAGTTCTTCTAGTAACTTTAGTTTGTAGAAAACGGTGCCAATCTTTTCCAAGATTTCAAATGGTCCAACGTAACGTGGGTTAAGCTTTCCACGTTTACCAAACCTTGATACGCCCTTCCAAGGCGAGACTTTTCAACAAGACTTTGTCTCCAACCTCGAAAGATAATGGTTTTCGTCTTTTATCTGCGTAGCACTTTTGTCGATCGCGAGCCGTCTTGATACGGTCTCGGGTCTGAAAAAATTTTATCCGTAGTCTCTTGGACTAGTTTCGGACCAATTATTTAACTATCGCCTGTTTCCGCCCAACATAGCGGAGAGCGACACTTTCGACTATAAAGAGCTTCAAACGGTGCAGATTGTATACTAGTATTGTAGCTGTTATTGCAGGAAAACTCAACTAAAGGTAGATGAGTATCCCAATTGCCGCCTAAATCCATAACACATGCGTGAAACATATATTCGAGTGTTTGGATTGTCCGTTCACTCTGGCCGTCAGTTTATGGATGAAAGGCTGTACTTGGATTCAAATGAGATCCAAAGGCCTGTTGAAATGATTTCCAAATTCTAGAAATAAAACGACCGTCTCGGTCTGAAATGATTGAAATAGGCACTCCATGACGAGCCACTATTTCTTTGAGATAGAGTTCCGCTAGTTTCTCAGTATTATCCTTCTACCAAATCGGTAAGAAGTGCGTGGACTTTGTTAATCTATCGATGATTACACATATCATGTAGTGACCTCTTGAGGTCCTGAGTAACTTCGTAATGAAGTACATCGATATTTGTTCCCATTACCAAACGGGAATCTCGGGTTGTTGTAACAAGTCCGAGGGATTTTGCTACTCGACTTAGACTTTCGCGCAAGTCAAGCATTCTCCGATATAAGTCGCGATATTACTTTTGAGGTTAGGCCACCAGTAGTATTCTTTCACTACTTAGGCCTATGTGCTTCCTCAAAATATCATCTCGAAGGCCGCCAAAGAATGGAACCCAATTTCGACCCATAAGGTATAAAGTTCCATCTTCTTTCGGCACTAATTGTTCCTGTATGCCTCGAAGTGTTTTTGCTTGAATATGCTCTTCCTTGAGCGCTTGTGAATCATCTTCTCTAATGCTTGAACTCTTAGTGTTCTAACTTGCTCCTTGCGGCTCAAGGCGTCAGCTACAGCATTCGCCTTGCCCCAATGGTACTTTATTTCATAATCATAGTCGTTCAACAGTTCAACCCTACGTCGTTGACGTATGTTTAATTCTTTTTGGTCAAATATGTGTTGAAGGCTTTTATGATCCGTGAGAATAGTGCATTGAGTACCATATAAATAATGTCGCCATATTTCAAAGCGAATACCATCACGCCTAACTCAAGGTCGTGAGTGGTATAGTTCTTCTCGTGAACTTTTAGTTGGCGTGCCGTGTACACGATAACTTTTTTCACGTTGCATGGGTACACAACCCAATCCTTGATGCAAAGCATCACAGTTTACAACAAAGTCATCTGTATCGTCGGATAATGATAAGATTGTAAAATGCTATGCACAAATCTTAAGAATAAGTTGTAATGCTATATCTTGTTTTTCGATTGGGGCGAATTTATTGTCTTTAACAACTCTAAAATGGTTCTCAAATGTTGCTCATGTTCATCAGTCGATCAAGAGTATATCAAAATGTCGTCAATAAACACTATGACGAATTTGTCGAGATACGGCTTGCACACACAATTCATTAAATCCATGAAGACCGCTGGTGCATTTGTTAAACCAAAAGGCATAACGAGAAACTCGTAATGACCGTAACGAGTCTTAAAAGCCGTTTTCGGTATGCTTTCCTCTTGAATTCGTAACTGATGATACTCCGATCGTAAATCTATCTTAGAGTAGAAGCTAGAACCTTTCATAAACCATTTGAGTTAGTTGGAAATTCATTTGTAACATGTTTTAGAAATATGAATTTTCGTTCATCAAAATGTTGTGCATTTTTGCAAAACTTGCATGTCTTTCCACCCCCAAAACCTTTATAAAGATGTATAGTGGTAAAGAGTGGGGGGTTATGAACTCACAACATCCTTATTCGGTCAACTACAAGGTTCAGAAGGTGCTAATCGACATGGAGATTTGGCTATGGGTGCGGCTCCAGGTACCAAGTCGATGTGAAACTCGACTTGTTGATATGGTGGTAGTCCTGACAAGTCTTCAGGAAAGACTTCAGGGAATTCTTTTACCACAGGAATATCTGTCATCTGAGGCCCATCGGCCTTCTTATCGACAACATGTGCCAGAAAGGCAACACAACCTTTCCGTAAGCACTTCTGTGCCTTCACACAATTGATGATCCACAATGGTGTATCGTGCTTCTCTCCATGAATAACAAGTGTCTCTTCGTTCAGTAGTGGTAGGCGAATGATCTTCTCGTGACATAAGACTTTGGCTAGGTTATCGGATAACCAATCCATGTCAACCACTACTTCGAAACTACTCAACTGAACAGGAAAGAGATCGATATTGAATTTCAGCTCTAGACTCGACTAGTTTACTTTTTGCCAATTCTATAGAATGAGGAGACGTCTAGCTTGCTTGACTCTAGGCCAAGTACATTTTAAATTCTGTGTGGCGAGGACTTCACTGTATAGTCTTAGGAACCCTATGTTTAAATGTAGGATAACCCAATCCATATGTTTAGATGTAGGATAACCCGATCCATATGTTTAGATGTTGGATATCCTAACCATATGTTTAGATGTAGGATAACCCAATCCCTAATTGTAGCTAGGACAATCCCGTCCCTAGCCATGAAACTCATGTATGTGAAATGTTGAGATGAAGCTAAAATTGCCAATTGTATAAATTAACATGGATGTGAAATGTTGACGAATAGGATACATACCGGTGGCCCTTAATGATTTGATATGTCTCAGCTAATTACCCATTAGCTAACTTGATATAGTAATGTGTGTCCAACATGACTCTAATTCTAGTATATGCTTAACATTTAAAAGCAATAGCTAAGCTCGGTGTTGGTATTAATAAAATTGATACATGATGATCGTAGAGTGTACGTACTCATGACTTCATTGGGATTTTGTGGAGTATTCATAGTTCTAACCACACACACACTTATTCACATTTAGGATTTCGACAAGTTACTAGCATACATCCTGGTACCAAAATCGTTTATGGCAGCAGTTGCCTTCATTTCTCTCATGGCGAGAGTTATTGTTTGAGTGATTGCGGTAGGGAGGGATGATGTTGTCATGCTTCGGATCTCCGAGGCTAAACCTAAAATGTAACACTCAGTGTGTTTGAATTCGGGTGTTTCCCAGTATGGAACAACCCTTGAGATATCGTGAAAGCATCAAGTGTAACCAACAATATTGGCTCTAGTTATGATCGAGTTCTTTTATAAAATCATATGAAGATAGATATGAAAATCAGATGATATAAAAGAATAATGTATGGTTAAATAAATAACCAATGAAAATGTAGTGTATAAATATATCATGTCACGAAATAGAATATTATGTCTTGTGTAGAGGATGTCGTGTCTTGTGCAAAAATGTCATGTCTTGTCTTTGTCGAAGAGATTTGAATAACACCACGATATGCAATATAACATAAGCACTTATATATAGGAAGTACCAGCGGCGTATCCACCATGATTTTATCATATTACACACGTCTCATCACTTACAAATAACCACCAAAAATGTCTTGTGTATACCAACGTCAATGACATGTATAACAATGTCTTGCGTAACAATGTCATGTATAAAACATGTCTTGATTAAAAGCAATGGTTTTCAACACATAACTTTTAACTTAAACAATTGATTCTTTTGGCGCCATGATCTTTTTAATACACACTATTAAAAGAATCTAGACATGTATTTGGATAAATAGAGTCTATCATGTGCCCAAGAATGAAGAATGCAATCAATCGGTCATGGAAACCTCAAGACTATATTGTTCATACATGTTTGAATAAATGATAATGTGGATAACCAAAACCAAAAGGTGTAATGCCTCTTGCGTGTATTGGTCATATGTTTAAATGGAAAAAAAAAAATTCGTTGAGGAGGGGAAACCAACCAATGGTCTTCGTCTATATAATATGTATTCCCTACTCTATGGACCTCGATCATCCTAAGTAGAGAAAATCCTTTGTCTTACTTGTCCATGTGACAATCATGGTATTAGTGCTTGAGTTTCACGAGCTCTAGCAAAATTATTAGAATTTCCAAAGATGTCGAATAGAATGTAATGAGGGAGTTGCAGCATGGTTCATGCCATACCATCCCTTGGGAAAAGACAAATGTCAAACGACGGAATTTATTGTATCACTTCCAATAAATATGATAAGGTGGAATATGATAAAGTAAGGTAAGGTAAAGTAGGATAAAGTGTCATAGACACCCTGGAACCAACCCATGTTCAAGAATTCCGAGAATGTTGAGGAAAATCCTCCATGAGTAGCTAACACGTTTTATTCGTTTAAATGACTAGTCTCAACTGAAACGTGATATAGATCGAATGTTAGGTGTGAACAAATACTTGTCGTCTTCCTGTATTGTATTGTATTGTATTGTATTGTATTGTATTGTATTGTATTGTATTGTATTGTATTGTATTGTATTGTATTGTATTGTATTGTATTGTATTGTATTGTATTGTATTGTATTGTATTGTATTGTATTGTATTGTATTGTATTGTATTGTATTGTATTGTATTGTATTGTATTGTATTGTATTGTATTGTATTGTATTGTATTGTATTGTATTGTATTGTATTGTATTGTATTGTATTGTATTGTATTGTATTGTATTGTATTGTATTGTATTGTATTGTATTGTATTGTATTGTATTGTATTGTATTGTATTGTATTGTATTGTAGGGTGTTATACTAACCACCACAGTTCGTCTTCTAATAGATAAGAAACATTGAATCTCGAATAATAATTTAAGAATTTGAACGAATAGTGATCATTAGCTTGGCCCGCAGAGTCCACCAGAATTCCCATGCACTACAAGTTGTTATTACGTAGGCCTCCGTAATAATAAATTGCCTTGCATGGTCACCCTAGCGTTCTCTCGTACAAAACAGCCGATCAGTCAGAGGGGGGACACTATTGTCTGTATACCTTCAACATAGGAGGGACCTTCGTGAGAGATCACGTGTCAACGTCCGTTTTCATTACTCACAAAACAGCACAGCGTTAGATGGAATAGAAATGGAAAGAATCTGTAACAATAACAACTGAAGGGGCACCTTCAAGATGAGTACTTCATCTTCTTTGTAAGGACAAGAGTATATCCACCTTGGTTAGTATGAGTCACAGGGATCTTGTCCCACTAATGGAGTTATTGTCCAAGGTTACCACCTTCGCCTCGTCGTCATTATCATGGTCAGGCATCTCAGCATTCGCGAGAAAGCAACCATATTTTACGGAATTAGGTTTAAGATTTCACTTAGGAATCATGTTCGCCATAAGCTCCGCAATAGACATGAGGTCGATATTTTCATCGTGTGAGTAAAGAATAATAATGGAGTTTGAAGTCGAAGGTATTTTGTTCTTGGCAAAATATTTCATGCAACTTATATATGAACCACCTATATATATAGTCATGTAAAATCCTATCTAACAAGGATTTCTATCTTGCATAAGCTGAACTTGTAAACTATTTATGATGTGTAGACTGATAATGTAATGTGTCTATCTTGTATAAGCACTGATAATGTAATGTATTGTAGGTACATAGTCTGTTAATGTAACGTGCCTATTCCTCATAGACTTCACCCATGGTAATGTCCTCGCTTGATTTATGTGAAATGAATTTTTGTTGTAGTGGACCTTGAAAATGTTTATGCAATGAAAACCTTTTGACCTGTCCAATTTTATTCTGTTCAACATGAACAAGAGGTTTTCGTGAGAGATCCCTAGTGATTGTAGACTTAGACTCGAGAAAGAATCCTGGTTCACTACAATCGATGCTCTGATACCAATCTGTCACACCTGCTCGTAGCGGAAGCGCGAGGTGTGATCTGATCAGTTCTCATTGCATAACAATATAAGTGAACAATACTAAATGAATAAAAACAAGCTCCAATGCCATTATCATAATTGTTTCGAAAGAACGCAACATAAGTTAAATGTATTTGTTACAAACCATCAAATGAAAATGCGTTTTCATCGTTCTATACATCAAAATGTAAGTCTTAAAATGTCAAGGCTTTGACCACTATATCACCGCAAAGAGGCGGTATATAACGGGAAAACCCTTCAAATGGTGGCATGGAGTCTTGATACTTGCTTTCCTTGACTGAAATGTCTGTCAGGTCCACTAATTTCCTGAAATACATGTTAAGTTTGAAAACATCAACAAAAGTTGAGCGAGTTCATGCAGTTTAGCTGTATGAGATGTATCTGTAAAATGTGAGTTGTATAAACTGTATCTGTAAAATGTGAGTTGTATAAACTGTATCTGTATGAATGATGTATAAACCGTATCCACAACATGTGAATTGTATAAAATGTATCTGTATGTATGATGTATAAACTGTATCCACAACATGTGAATTGTATAAAATGTATCTGTATGTATGATGTATAAACTGTATCCACAACATGTGAATTGTATAAAATGTATCTGTATGTATGATGTATAAACTGTATCCACAACATGTGAATTGTATAAAATGTATCTGTATGTATGATGTAGTATGTAAAGCGTCAATGAAATCGTTGATCATTAATGTTTCGCGAGGACATTAATATGTGTGACGAATTAGGAAGCAATCCAACCCTAGACGATTTTATGTCGATTCCTATCGACTGGGACACAAACGCACTCTTCTGTATGGGTTCACGACCAAGAGTGGGGCTCGCCAATACCCATTAGATCTAAACCTTTGTTCCTTGGTCCAAACTGGATTAATGGTGCTTATAGTATGGCCCTAATTCGCACATGATCTATGGTGTTTCATTACCTAACTTTAACATACTCTGAACATGTATCTTCCCCGATAGTTGTAAAGTTGTAAAACATTTAAATGAATAGGGGAACATGAACTCACAGAATTGCGTCCATGAATAGAAGTAAATAAGATCTCACGTGCGGTCGTCCTGAAAAGTGTTGTGACCTACAAATGTTCTTATTTTTGTTAGACACTTCGGTCTTTGAAAAGAACTTGAGTACAAGTCTTGTGTCTTCAATATGTGTAAGACTTGTATGTCTTTACTGTTTGTTAACTGTGTATTCGATGAATGAGTTGTTCAAATGTTATATATATATTTTTCACCAAATATATATATATAAATGTTATCTTGTATCTTGTGAGTTGTATAGTCGGATCTAGTCCGCTGAATTTCGTGTCTTATATGTATCCGTTGTATAGTTGTGTTCACAAAAATGGTATCATTGGGCCGAGCCCATGTTTTCATGTTATTGGGCCCTAAATAATGCTGGGCCTAAATAGTGTTGGGCCTCAATAGTGTTGGGCCTCAAATAGTGTTGGGCCTCAAATAGTGTTGGGCCTCAAATAGTGTTGGGCTTGAATAGTATTGGGCTTGAATAGTATTGGGCTTGAATAGTGTTGGGCTTGAATAGTATTGGGCTTGAATGTTGTTGGGCTTGAATAGTATTAGGCTTTGGCCCATATGTTTGGTGTTTTGGGCTTAGCCCATGAATTTATGTTAAGCCCATGATGAAGATAAGCCCATTAAGTAAATGACCCATTAAGTAAAATAAGCCCATTAAGTAAAATAAGCCCATTATGAAGATAAGCCTTTTAAGAAAAATAAGCCCATTAAGTAAAATAAGCCCATTAAGTAAAATAAGCCCATTTGATATAATATAGCCCACTAGTAAAAGTAAGCCTTTCATTTTTATAAAAAACCTTTTTATAAAAATTTACTAAGTATACTTTTTGGTAAATAAAAACATACTAGTTTCTATAAGTTTATAAACATCCGAAATTTGTTATCGATAGCATATTTATATTTCGTGTCGAAAAATCGTCTAAACGTCGTAGTAACTCCTCGGATTGGCGATTCGTTTATCTATTCGTCCGTCGTCCGTTTTGACCATAAATGGTGTCCGATCCTTCGGAATGTCCGTAAGTTGTTTTCAAGTGTGTCTATATGTATTCTTGTAAGTCTTTAGTTGTAAGTATGTCTTGTATTTATTTGTGTCATTGTTATCAAGTCTCTAACTTGTATATATAACTAATACAAATAATAACACATAGCACATACTTGATATGTTCCATAAATATGTATTTTACCAAAAATATATATTTATGTCAATTTTTATGTTTAGAAAGACCAACTTTCTAATATTGTAAAGACTTTGTTAAAAAAAATGATAGTTTTATTAGCATAATGTTCTTAAAAAAATGGCCATATAACCTTTGTATTAATCATTTGGCCATGTTTCATAAACATATCATTTTCTTTTCCAAATCACCATCAATTTTCCCAATCATCTTAACTAAAAACATATGAGATTTTTATAACATAAACTTATCAAAATGATCTCCAAATCATGTAGGGTTTTGGACATGATTATTTCATATGCTAACAAGTTCAAAAACCAAGTTTAATTTTAGTTTTAACAACTTTTATAAAAATCTCTAGTTGTATGTTACTTTTTATAATCTTGTGAGAGTATTGTTTTTAACCAAAAACCTTATATATTTTCACAAGATCAATAGTTATGATCATCCATTAATCCTTTATGTTAAAAACCCTTTAACATAAACATGCATAATTTTTAGATCATAACTTAAAACATCTTCTAACAATTTGTTTGCATCATAAACATCATAACAAGACTAAATAAGCATATATCAAGTCTTAGATCACAATATAAACAATCATAATTATATCATGATTTTTATTCTTTGCTTCTTTGTATTTTCTTCATGTTTATTATGTATGATTTCCTTGGTTATTATTAGTAATAATAACAATCATAATCATAATATATTTGTAAAAAAAAAAATAGTTATAGAAGCTTACTTCTAGCACTTGGCTAGGGATGATCTTAGAAGATTATTAAGAACTAAGAAGATGATAATCTTGATGGTAGAACACTTTTGTATGGATGAAAACCCTTCCTTTTACTTCCAATAGCTTTAGATCACCTTATGTTACTTGGAAATCCATGTTGATCATGAAGGAGGTGATAAAAATAATTAGGTTTTTGAAGGTGTTCTTGTGAAAAAGATGAAGATGATGAGAGTGTTCTTTGGGTAATAAAAATGAAAGGTGTAAAATGAGTGGTGAAATGCTAGTTTACTTAATGTGTAAGTATTGTAATAATTTACCCATTTCATCCACTTGTAACTTAACTAAAAATATCAAGATATTTAGCAAGTAATTAAGGGGTGTTGGACCCACTAAAACAAACGTGAACATGAGGGGGGAAAAGGGTCTTGAATTTGTTTCATGTGTTAAGTGTTCATTTCATGGTAAAATGTAGTAAATGTTTAAGTATTTTAAGAACTTTGACATTTTATATAAAAATATCTACAAGGTTTTAAGCCTTCATATTTTAAAGTAGTGTGACACTAAGTAAAACTAGTTCACCGAAATTTTTAGTGTGTAATTCGGGTAAAAAGTCGGTTCAGGTCCTGTACCGGGTTAAATACTGACACCGTGTTTTATTTAGATAAAAACATAACAAAATTATTTTTGTACTTGTTTTATTATCCAAATATTTAATCCAACTTTTTGGACTAAAACTTTTATTATTTTTGACA
Source organism: Helianthus tuberosus (assembly GCA_030545235.1). Classification (NCBI taxonomy): domain Eukaryota; kingdom Viridiplantae; phylum Streptophyta; class Magnoliopsida; order Asterales; family Asteraceae; genus Helianthus; species Helianthus tuberosus. Next base: position 112,780,607 of record CM060408.1, read on the forward strand.
CGGTTCCGGTACCGGCTTTGCTGAATTTTGCGGAAAAATAATGAAATGGTCACTTTTAGCGCATTTCGGACAGTTTTTAGTGCTACTGGGCATTGGTAAAATATTAACCAAACTCTTGTATTCCCATATCGGGTTTAATATATAATTGATATTGGACTCTCATCCGAGTCCTAAAGATGTCATTTTAGATGTTTTCTGCGGATCCAGAGTTTTCGTCAGCACTAAAGTTCACTAGGCACTACTCTAGTTGTTTCGGTGAATTGTTTGCACTATTTCAAATGTACCCGATAAAAGTGAATCATGTGTAATAATAAACGAATATTCCATGAGTTTTCTAAAATGTATAACATGTAATCATGCAGTCCGAATATTCAGAATACATACTTGTATAATGTAAATCATCGTTTTAAATGTAAGTAATTTACCCGAAAGTGGCAGTTGTCACATCACTCTTACCTGGGAACTCTTGGGGTGAGTGTTCACTTATAGGCGAGCATGTCTTCAGTGATACATTAATATGATCCGTTTACTTTGATTAGTCACCATCTCATTTGTTTGCCTTAGGTAACAAACAAATGATCGCAATTTCTATGTGTTGTCATTTTGTTCTATTTGCCGATAACATTTCATTTGTTTCCTCCTATATCTTTCATTTTCTTCTAGAATGTCTCTTCCTCTCAGCAACGGTCAAATGTCCGAGCAAACAGCCAAATTTGCCCAGCAAATAGGCGAAGTGATTCTGAAGACTGTGGATTTAGGTATTGCCATGTCTCGTCTCAATAATGAAGCCTCTCGTCTTAACAAAGAAGCCACTCAAGAGTCGCCAAAGGAAGCAGAAGTCAAGCCAGCACCACCAGCGAAGAAACCAACCGAGGGATCAAAGACCATGGATGAACGATCCCCTAAGAAATCAAGGAAGCGTAAGGCTTCAAGGAAACCCGCAGCGGTTGCACCAAAACAGGCAGGACCTAGTCAGATGACAGCATCACCTGTCACACCCTGGCTTTGCGGAAGCGTGGTTAATTTTGGTGTGACTTCTTAATACCATAGCTTAACCATAACAAGCTATATGAATTTAAAAACCATGCAAGTCATCCATTAAGTTTTGAAAACCAAAATACAGTACCATTGTTTTAACCAACAACCATAACCTTGTTCAACAACATTACAACTTATAACATAACATAAACGTGGTTTAAGGACTGTGTCTTGTCCAGGAAAGAGACACATCCCCTAAACCCTGATGACTCCATGACAAGTGCAGCGGAAAACGTTCCATACCGTGCCAGATCCGTTTAATTTCCTGAAATACATGTGAGTTGAAAAATCAACAATAATGTTGAGCGAGTTCATGTGCAAGTGAGTAAGTAAAAACACTTGTAAGTATAAAAGTTTCCTGGTATGTAGCAGTGTAAGAGGACTTGTGATCACCAATGGTTTGCAAGGCCATTAGCATGTCGTGAAATGCAAGTAGGAAGACACAACCCTAGCCGATTTTTGCGTTGGGTACCAAGTCACTCCGGGTCCGTTCTGTTAGTCCTCTGTGAGGCCTGTTCTGTTGGACCGGGAGCTGGGCTCGCTACACCCAAATAGATCTACCGCTCGAGTCCCTCGGTGTTCTAACTACCCATTCACATGATCTAAACCTCCTTACGTTATTCATACCGTGTATAAAGTACTTGTAAACAAAGTAACATGTATTTCACCCCCGCGGTTAAGTAAACTGAAAACAGTTAGAGAAAAGGGGGACATGAACTCACAGTGAATGCGCGTCTCTACCAAGTGTCTCCAATATAGTAAGCTGTGCAACGACCTACAAGTGCTAATTCTATTAGACGGACGGCCGTGCCTTAGCTTTATAGTTTAAGTCTTTGGGAAATAGTTAGACAACTATTTCGTGTTTATGTTCCGTATACACTTGGTAGTTATATTTCTTCCCAAGGATGGGGGATATAATACATGTGCGTAAGTTACGTTTTATCAATCTTGTGGTAATGTAATTACCGGTGTAACTTATATGTTAATGTGGAAGCGTTCGCAAAGTTTTGGAATCATTAACGCTTGTAAATATTATTTTACTCTAAAATAATATTTATGTATTTTCACAAAATAATCATAAACAGTGTTGTGACAAATATATTTATCACGTTAATCTTTGTGAAAATCCCACCTCCGAATATTTAGTAATTCAAGTCATGGCGAAATTTATGTTTTGAAATCATGTCAAAAATGATTCTAACACTTGTAATGTAAACAGGTTTAAGTGTTAGGTTTTTAAGAAAATTTCGCCAGAGTTTCCTCTGTAACTGGAGGTGGCCACGCTTTCAAGCGTATCATTTTCTTTTAATAATCAAATCAATCAACTTCTTTATTCAATCAAACAATTTCCGACACATCAAACTAGTCAATAAATATGTAAATCACATAATCGCATGAACTTGTAGTTTTTCCGAATCTATATTGTAAATCCCATTATATTTCGTGGATCTTTATATAAAGTAACTTTAACCTCGTAAAAACCTCGTTTTTAGAGAAATCCGTCTTTACAACTTCTAGTTATTTTTCCCAAAAATAGTTATTTTGTCGAAACATGTGTCACACAAGTGTTTACACACTTGTGCGTTCTAAATATCATTCTTAGTATTGTAAGATCCGTTTCTTAGGAAACATGGTTTCTTTTAAAGTGCGGTCCTTCAAAAGTACCACTTGCAGATACGTAGATCCGCTAGTTTTAAACATCATTGTACGAGTTAAATCATTTTTACACAACTAATATTCTTTTACACAAGTTCATGCTCTAGATGTGGTAGTGTTTCACCTTTTACCCTTGTATCTTTCAAAAACAAGTTTATGTGATGATACATGATTTTACAAAGTCGGGTTAAACGAAGATCCGAGCTACCACATCATAGATCGGGTCTAGATAAACACAAATTTCAAATACTACGACTTTTACACAAGTTATATGCTATTAACCTCCATTTTTGTGATTTTAGTAGACTTTAAAGTTTCAAAACGCATGTTTACGGTATTTAACCGACGAAAGTTCTTTTAACCACTTTAGATAAGCTTAAAAACAAGATTTAAACAATATACCTCTAGCTCGGGGCTAGGGAAGAATCGTGACGAAAAAGTGGTGGATAAAAGCTAACGAGAGTGGTCCTTCGCGTTCCGCTTGCACCAAAGCTCCTAATATGAGACCCTTGAAGCTTGAATGATCTTGGAATGCAATGATCACCAACCGAAAATATGATGGTGGGTGTGAGGGAGTTCGGCCGAGAGTGGGAGAGAGCAAGAGAGTAGTGTGAGTTTGTTGATAAGTGAGTGATTATGTCTTGTGTGATTAGTGGGTATTTATAGAGAAAATCATGTGTTATTGTCCAAAGGTTAATGTGTCCTAAAGATATTAGGCAACACTAGATTTGACAAGATCTCAAGTACAAGTTGGTGCCCCCTAGGTAACCGATCGGTTGGGGGGGGGGGTCCTTGGTCCGATTTTAATTAGATGGTTAGTGTTTAGTTATGCTAAACCAAGTTAGGTTACGGGTTAAAATCCGTTAGTTATGAACAACGTGTTTCGACGGGTGTTAGGGTAACCAGGGACCCTAACTGGCTCAGAAAAAGAGTAATAATAAAAATAGTAATGTTTTCATGTTCCGGGTAAAGTCCGGGTGTTCGGTTGGATAGTAATCCGTTAAAGTCTTTTGTAACGCTTTAAAGTGTCGTTATTATATTTTTAGTGACACAATTTGTTTTCCCGACACTTTAGAAAGTGTCTAGTAATATTTTCTCATGTTCTGGCACATTACTAGTCAGCTAGAAGCTGGTTAAATTGTTAAAGTGCTGTGTTTGGTACTTAAAGTACGTTTTTTTGGCACATCCGAATCAGTGTATCTTATCCCTAGAGACGCGGTAACACAACCCTTATATCCTACACTCACTACCAGTGTAGCCAAAATATTTGAGGCTCTTAACAGGCCTTAGAGGCAGTGTCTGCCTGATGCTGGTCATATCAGCATGTTTGCCGTGTATCCGTTTAGTGCTATTGTGCTTTTTGTGCATCAAGTTTGTCACTGAGGTGCCGTATGTAAATAATGTAGTGACAGCAAATAAAGTATGATGCAAGTAAGTGCATGTATCAGTATGCAGGTAGCAGTTTATCAGCTAGTTCAATCAAGCACAGTAATCAAGTAGTAATTAATCATTAATTAAGTCGTACGGATACCTGGTTTTGTGCGGGTTGTCACATTCTCCCCCCGTTAAATAAATTTCGTCCCGAAATTTAAGTTCTGCTTGTAGAAGCAGGGTTCTTAGGAAATAAGTGGGGGTATTTCTCTTTCATCCGGTCCTCACGTTCCCAGGTAAATTCAGGACCATGTCTGGCATTCCAACGAACTTTGACGAGTTTGACACTGCTCCGGCGGGTCTTGTTAACTTTCCAATCCGTGACCTCAATAGGTTCTTCAATGAAGTGGAGCGTGTCGTCAATATGAATCTCGTCGATGGGAATGGCAACGTCAACTTGAGTTGGACTTTTCTTTAGATTGGATACATGAAATGTATCGTGAACACCATTCAGTTCAGCAGGTAGGTCCAACTTGTATGCTACAGTTCCAATTCTTTCCAGAATTCTGAAAGGACCAATGTAGCGCGGATTTAACTTTCCACGCTTCCCAAAGCGCGCCACCCCCTTCCAGGGTGAAACTTTCAATAACACCATCTCTCCGACTTGGAAGTCCACGTGCTTCCGGTTTGGATCCGCGTAGGCCTTTTGCCTGTGGCGAGCGGCTTCGATGCGTTTAAGAATTTGCGCGATCTTATCTGTCGTCTCTTGGACGATCTCGGGACCAGCAAGCTGCCTATCACCTGCGTCAGACCAACATAGTGGTGATCGGCACTTACGTCCGTATAGGGCCTCAAATGGCGCGACACCAATACTGGTGTGGTAGCTGTTGTTGTACGAAAATTCGACCAACGGTAAATGTCTATCCCAGCTACCTCCCAAATCCATAACACATGCCCTCAGCATGTCTTCCAACGTTTGTATCGTTCGCTCGCTCTGGCCGTCTGTTTGCGGATGGAACGCAGTGCTCAGATTCAATTGTGAGCCAAAAGATTCTTGGAAAGATTGCCATATTCTTGATACAAACCTTCTGTCTCTATCAGAGATGATCGAGAGTGGTACTCCATGACGTGCTACGATCTCTCTCAAGTAAATTTCCGCAAGTTTATTAGTACTGTCTTTCTCCTTGATTGGCAGAAAGTGTGCGGATTTTGTTAGGCGGTCAACAATCACCCAAATCATATCATGGCCTCTTGGCGTTCTTGGCAGTTTTGTAACAAAATCCATTGAGATTTGTTCCCATTTCCATTTGGGAATCTCAGGTTGTTGTAGAAGTCCCGAAGGCTTCTGGTATTCCGCCTTGACCTTAGCGCACGTTAAACATTTGCTCACGTAAACAGCAACGTCGCCTTTCATCCTAGGCCACCAATAGTAATTTTTGAGATCTTGGTACATCTTATCCGATCCAGGGTGGATAGAGTACCGTGACTTGTGCGCTTCGTTGAAAATAACTTCCCTTAATCCACCAAACAGAGGAACCCAAATCCTTTTCTCAAAACATAACGTCCCTTCCTCGTTTGGTACCAAAAGCTTCTCCATTCCACGGAGATATTCTTCCTCAAGGTTTCCCTCCTTGAGAGCTTCCTTTTGTGCAGCACGAATGCGCGAGGGAAGATCGGTTCGTATGATCATTTCCAAAGCCCTAACCCTTATGGGCTTGATTCTTTCTTTACGACTTAGGGCATCGGCGACTACATTCGCCTTCCCTGGGTGATATTTTATCTCGCAGTCGTAGTCGTTTAACAATTCAACCCATCGTCTTTGCCTCATATTTAACTCTTTCTGGTTAAATATATGTTGTAGGCTCTTGTGATCTGTGAAGATTGTGCACTTCGTACCATACAGGTAGTGTCTCCAGATCTTTAAAGCGAAAACCACTGCGCCAAGCTCTAAATCGTGGGTGGTATAGTTCTTTTCGTGCACTTTCAGTTGGCGTGATGCGTAAGCAATGACCTTTTGGCGTTGCATCAACACATAACCCAATCCTTGACGCGATGCGTCGCAGTATACCACAAAGTCATCAGTACCTTCTGGTAGAGCTAAAATTGGCGCGTTGCAGAGCTTATCTTTCAATATCTGAAATGCTTCCTCCTGTTTGATTACCCAATCAAACGTCCTTTCCTTCTGGGTGAGGAGCGTCAAAGGTTGAGCGATTTTTGAAAAATCCTCGATGAACCTTCGATAGTAGCCAGCCAAGCCCAAGAATTGTCGAATCTCGGTTGGCGTTGTAGGCGTTTCCCAATTCTTGATTGCCTCGATCTTTGTGGGATCAACATGAATTCCATCCCCATTAACCACATGTCCAAGAAACTGGACTTCGCGTAGCCAAAACTCGCACTTGGAGAGTTTGGCGTACAGCTGTTCCTTCTTTAGCAGCTCCAATATGGTTCTAAGATGTTGTTCGTGTTCAGCCTTCGTCCTTGAGTAAATCAGGATGTCGTCGATGAATACAATCACGAACTTGTCTAAGTATGGCTTGCAAACTCTATTCATTAGATCCATGAAGACTGCAGGTGCGTTCATCAAACCAAATGGCATAACGAGGAACTCGTAGTGTCCATAACGAGTTCGGAAGGCTGTTTTCGGGATACTTTCCTCCTGTATCCTTAGTTGATGGTATCCAGATCGAAGATCGATCTTAGAGTAACAGCTTGAACCTTGAAGTTGGTCGAATAGATCATCAATTCTCGGCAGAGGATATCTGTTCTTGATCGTCAGCTTATTCAATTCTCTGTAGTCAATACACATGCGGAAACTTCCGTCCTTTTTCTTGACAAACAAGACCGGAGCTCCCCAAGGCGAGAAGCTTGGTCGGATAAAACCTTTGTCTAACAACTCTTGAAGTTGTGTCGACAATTCCTGCATCTCAGACGGAGCAAGTCTGTATGGTGCCTTAGCCACAGGCGCGGCGCCTGGAACTAAGTCGATGTGAAACTCCACTTGCCTCTGAGGTGGCAGTCCGGGTAAGTCTTCCGGGAAGACTTCTGGATACTCCCTTACGACAGGGATGTCTTCGATCCTTGGCTCGGCAGCCTTCTTATCCACGATGTGCGCCAGAAAAGCAACACATCCCTTCTGTAAACACTTCCTAGCCTTCAAGCAGCTGATAATCCGCAACGGCGTCTCACGCTTCTCTCCATGAACAACAATGGTCTCACCATCCTCGGTTGGAATACGAACAACTTTCTCGTGGCATACTATCTCAGCCTTGTTTCCGGATAACCAATCCATTCCTACCACCACGTCGAAGCTTCCCAATTCGACTGGTAGTAGATCCAAAGTAAACTCGCGTTCTCCCAGTTCTATCACGCAGCCTCTGATTACTTCGTTGGCTTCAACTAATTTTCCATTAGCTAATTCGATCGAGTAGGGTATGTCTAACTTATTAGCAGCTAGCCCAAGTATTTTCTTAAATTCTAGTGATACGAAGCTATAATCGGCACCAGTATCAAATAAAACAGATGCATAGCGCTGATTGATAGGGAACGTACCGGTAACAACATTTGGATCTTGGCGTGCCTCCCTAGCTTCGAGTTGGAACACTCTACCACGGGCTTGGTTCAATCCCGGGCAATCCTTCTTGAAGTGCCCAACGTCACCGCAATGAAAACATCCTAATCTTTTTCCACTTCCTGCACCATCCCCAACTGGCGGGTTGTTTTGATTGGCAGTTCCGGCTTGATTTGCATTGTAGCCTCGATTATTCCCTTGTGGACGATTTCCCAAACCACCACGATTATCGTTTCTATTCATATATCCTCCCTGGCCTCCCCGGCCGGCAGGGACCCAACAAGTATCCTTCGAGTGACCACGTTTCCCACAAGCTTCGCACACTTTTAACCCACAATGGCCAGAATGGTGACGCTGGCAGGCACTACACTTAGGCAGAGTGCCCATATATCCTCTTCCTCTCCTTCCACTGCCAGCTGCTCCCTGAGCTGGCGTGCTTGGTGCTCCTCTCTTACCATCACTGCTAACAACTTGTTTGAAGTTTGAAAACTTTCTTATGTTACTTCCAGACGGCTCAACATGAGTCTCTTTCTCTTTAGCCTTAACATCACCAAACTTGTTTAGACGAATCGCCTCCTCGGTGAGAGCCACGCTCAAATCGATGGCTTCAGTGATTGTCGCTGGTTTGGAGGAGGTTACCATGCTTATTATTTGGGGAGCCAAACCCCAAATGAAGCGCTCGATTCGTTTGTATTCAGGCGTAACCATGTAAGGAACCACTTGAGATAAGTCGTGAAACCTTTGGACGTATTCCGCAACCTTTGGACCGTCCATCTTTAGGTGCCAAAATTCAGTCTCCAACCTTTGAATTTCTGCGCGTGAACAGTACTTTTTGCGCATCAGTTCTTTCAATTCAGCCCAAGTCAGGGCGTAGGCGGCAGCTTCGCCTAGTGTTTGTACTTGTAGGTTCCACCAGGATAGGGCTCCATCTAGAAACAGCCCTGAAATGTATGTGACTTGCTGATCCTCTGCACACTTGCTCATGCGTAAGACAGAATCGGTTTTCTCAGCCCAGCGGGTAAAGGCAACTGCACCTCCTGTGCCATTGAAGTTAACTGGTTTGTAGTCTAAGAACTGCTTGTAGGTGCATCCTGCACGTATGTTAAAACATGTGTTTGGCATTAGCATCATTGCTAAAATCTCCAACTAGTTCATGGTAGGTTCGAATGGCGTGGTATTACCGTGAGGTGGATTGTTATTGCCTTGGTTAACACTTCCGCTCCCTCCTGGCTGAGATGCTGCGTACTGTGCTATGGCAGCTGCAATGACTTGCTGTAGCTCTGCCTCGTTAGTAGGCATTGGTGTTGGGCGTTTTGGCGGCATCTTCTAAAAGATGGTTTAAGTTGGTTAGGCCATAGTAAGGCTCCGTTGTTATAATAGGTAAATCAGTTCGTAATATAGTGTACGCATATAACGGTAGTAATAGTATAATCACATAACATCTCATGTTATCACATATCACAAATATCAATCACACAACATCCCATGTCATAAAATATAAACAAGTAGTCAAGCGAATCAAAATATGGTGAGAAAACTGCGATTGCCATATAGATGAGACCACATCGTAAGTGTATACATACAATCATCAATCACTAGGGGCTACATCACCCCTGTCAAAAGCTACATCAGTATCAATACAATATCAAGTACATAACAAAAGTCAAGTCATAACGTAGTCTCCCCGAAATGCTGTGCAGACAAAAAGCAATCGCCGCCTTCTCACCTCGCCTACCCTAGTGGCACCGATGAGCTCTAAGCCGATGGTGGTGGAGGAGGAAAACGGGTATAAAACAAACGGCGCAACTGTAACCAGTCCGCCTCCATCGCCTGCTGTGTACGAATAATGGAAGCAATCTGCTGCTCCAAAGTAGTAAGACGAGCAGCATAGTCAGGGGGTAATGGTCGAAACGGCTGTAACGGAGAGGGTACCCGGCCATGGCACTGACATGGCTGCAGATGGGCTCTCTCCAACTCCTGTAGTCGCTGCTCATGCGACTCATGCTGGTATACAAATGACATCAATACATCCTCAATGGTATGTCCCACGTGGAACCTGTGGTATGGATCAGTGGGTGGCATGGGGGAAAACGGTGACCACAGCAGTGGCTCACGTGTGGGGTCAAAGGGTGCCATACCAAAAGGAGCAGTAGTAGGTGGAACAAACGGCATCTGAGGCATGAAAGGCATGGGCATCGGTACATGCCCTGATGGGTGGGCTGAAGAGCCCTCTCCAGGCCCCGCTGGAGGTATGTACGTAGGAACCTGAAACGAAAAGTCAACGTGTGGTGCAACAGGAATCTGTGGAGGGAATGGGGGAACGTCCTCGTCTGCCGGTATCCAGCCATGCTGGGCAGACTCATCCGGGGGATCCATATGTGCCGCGAACGGGGCATGTCCGGGCTCTATGGGAACGGGATCAAACAAGGGAGCAACAACTGGGTGAACGGGTGCCAAGTGCTCGAGAGGGGGGTCAACTGGTACAGCAACAATGGGTAAGGGACCAATGGGATCAACAGGAACATCTATGTGGTGATCATCAGCAATGGGCTCAAAAGGTATATCAGCATGCACAGGGTCATGCTCTGGTAAAGGGTCAAGAGCGGCTGCCTGCTCAGGAGCAACGGCAGGCTCAAAGTCGTCAAATGCCATGTCAAACTCAAAATCTGGGTCAATCGGATCAAAAGGGTCAATAGGATCTGCTGGATCCTCCATCAACTCGTCCATCGGGACAAACTCTAAATCACGGTCAGGCTCAAATCCTGGTGGAAACATAGGATCTGAATCCTCCTCGTCGTCATGGTCAAAAACAAGTCCAGGTATGGAAGCAACAGAAAAATCCTGGTCAGAATCGGACCCATGGGAGAAGTGCTGCGCACTATGAGTATGTGTGGGTGCAGAAGCCATAGACTCAAAGGAGTCCGCGACTGGGGAATGAGCAGGTGACTCCGCAGCAGGAGCATCTGCGATCAGTAAGGGAGCAACGGCAGGTAGGGCCTCGCCCTGAGCATCCTCCAAAGGCTCCTCCTCAAACATATCGACGTCGTCCTCCTCGTCGTCGATGGGTAAAACAGGGTATGCTGCAAGGGGTACTGGAGCAGGGATCACAACGAGTGGTAGATCCCCTGCAGGAAGATCAACTGGGAGCTCATCAACGCCGTCGGGTAAGGCGAATGGCTGAAAGTCATCATCATCCGTGCTGGTGAAGTCTGACGTATAAACCTCGTGCTCCGATGACTCAATGTCGTCTGAAACGATAGGCCTCGGGCCTGTGGTGCCTGAACCACCTGTGCCTGTAGAATCCATGTGTCTGTAACATATACACAACATGTACAAATCGTCAATCATATAATCAAATAGTCACATAAGTCATCAAGCAAGCATTCAAACCAACACTTCCTAGTCCCACTAGCCAACACTCCTAGTCCCACTAGCCAACACTCCTAGTCCCACTAGCCAACACTCCTAGTCCCACTAGCCAACACTACTAGTCTCACTAGCCAACACTCCTAGTCCCACTAGCCAACACTACTAGTCCCACTAGCCAACACTCCTAGTCCCACTAGCCAACACTACTAGTCCCACTAGCCAACACTCCTAGTCCCACTAGCCAACACTACTAGTCCCACTAGCCAACACTCCTAGTCCCACTAGACCGAACCTCAGCCTCCCAGACTGAGCCTAGAATAATGGATAAAACGTGCTCAACATTTGTTTGTAAAAAAAATTGTGGATCTGGACTTAACTGGTATGCAGAAAAATGTTTTCGTGAGAGCCCTAGTGATCATAGTCTAGACTCGAGACAGAATCCTAGTTCGCTATGATCAGAGCTCTGATACCAAGCTGTCACACCCTGGCTTTGCGGAAGCGTGGTTAATTTTGGTGTGACTTCTTAATACCATAGCTTAACCATAACAAGCTATATGAATTTAAAAACCATGCAAGTCATCCATTAAGTTTTGAAAACCAAAATACAGTACCATTGTTTTAACCAACAACCATAACCTTGTTCAACAACATTACAACTTATAACATAACATAAACGTGGTTTAAGGACTGTGTCTTGTCCAGGAAAGAGACACACCCCCTAAACCCTGATGACTCCATGACAAGTGCAGCGGAAAACGTTCCATACCGTGCCAGATCCGTTTAATTTCCTGAAATACATGTGAGTTGAAAAATCAACAATAATGTTGAGCGAGTTCATGTGCAAGTGAGTAAGTAAAAACACTTGTAAGTATAAAAGTTTCCTGGTATGTAGCAGTGTAAGAGGACTTGTGATCACCAATGGTTTGCAAGGCCATTAGCATGTCGTGAAATGCAAGTAGGAAGACACAACCCTAGCCGATTTTTGCGTTGGGTACCAAGTCACTCCGGGTCCGTTCTGTTAGTCCTCTGTGAGGCCTGTTCTGTTGGACCGGGAGCTGGGCTCGCTACACCCAAATAGATCTACCGCTCGAGTCCCTCGGTGTTCTAACTACCCATTCACATGATCTAAACCTCCTTACGTTATTCATACCGTGTATAAAGTACTTGTAAACAAAGTAACATGTATTTCACCCCCGCGGTTAAGTAAACTGAAAACAGTTAGAGAAAAGGGGGACATGAACTCACAGTGAATGCGCGTCTCTACCAAGTGTCTCCAATATAGTAAGCTGTGCAACGACCTACAAGTGCTAATTCTATTAGACGGACGGCCGTGCCTTAGCTTTATAGTTTAAGTCTTTGGGAAATAGTTAGACAACTATTTCGTGTTTATGTTCCGTATACACTTGGTAGTTATATTTCTTCCCAAGGATGGGGGATACAATACATGTGCGTAAGTTACGTTTTATCAATCTTGTGGTAATGTAATTACCGGTGTAACTTATATGTTAATGTGGAAGCGTTCGCAAAGTTTTGGAATCATTAACGCTTGTAAATATTATTTTACTCTAAAATAATATTTATGTATTTTCACAAAATAATCATAAACAGTGTTGTGACAAATATATTTATCACGTTAATCTTTGTGAAAATCACACCTCCGAATATTTAGTAATTCAAGTCATGGCGAAATTTATGTTTTGAAATCATGTCAAAAATGATTCTAACACTTGTAATGTAAACAGGTTTAAGTGTTAGGTTTTTAAGAAAATTTCGCCAGAGTTTCCTCTGTAACTGGAGGTGGCCACGCTTTCAAGCGTATCATTTTCTTTTAATAATCAAATCAATCAACTTCTTTATTCAATCAAACAATTTCCGACACATCAAACTAGTCAATAAATATGTAAATCACATAATCGCATGAACTTGTAGTTTTTCCGAATCTATATTGTAAATCCCATTATATTTCGTGGATCTTTATATAAAGTAACTTTAACCTCGTAAAAACCTCGTTTTTAGAGAAATCCGTCTTTACAACTTCTAGTTATTTTTCCCAAAAATAGTTATTTTGTCGAAACATGTGTCACACAAGTGTTTACACACTTGTGCGTTCTAAATATCATTCTTAGTATTGTAAGATCCGTTTCTTAGGAAACATGGTTTCTTTTAAAGTGTGGTCCTTCAAAAGTACCACTTGCAGATACGTAGATCCGCTAGTTTTAAACATCATTGTACGAGTTAAATCATTTTTACACAACTAATATTCTTTTACACAAGTTCATGCTCTAGATGTGGTAGTGTTTCACCTTTTACCCTTGTATCTTTCAAAAACAAGTTTATGTGATGATACATGATTTTACAAAGTCGGGTTAAACGAAGATCCGAGCTACCACATCATAGATCGGGTCTAGATAAACACAAATTTCAAATACTACGACTTTTACACAAGTTATATGCTATTAACCTCCATTTTTGTGATTTTAGTAGACTTTAAAGTTTGAAAACGCATGTTTACGGTATTTAACCGACGAAAGTTCTTTTAACCACTTTAGATAAGCTTAAAAACAAGATTTAAACAATATACCTCTAGCTCGGGGCTAGGGAAGAATCGTGACGAAAAAGTGGTGGATAAAAGCTAACGAGAGTGGTCCTTCGCGTTCCGCTTGCACCAAAGCTCCTAATATGAGACCCTTGAAGCTTGAATGATCTTGGAATGCAATGATCACCAACCGAAAATATGATGGTGGGTGTGAGGGAGTTCGGCCGAGAGTGGGAGAGAGCAAGAGAGTAGTGTGAGTTTGTTGATAAGTGAGTGATTATGTCTTGTGTGATTAGTGGGTATTTATAGAGAAAATCATGTGTTATTGTCCAAAGGTTAATGTGTCCTAAAGATATTAGGCAACACAAGATTTGACAAGATCTCAAGTACAAGTTGGTGCCCCCTAGGTAACCGATCGGTTGGGGGGGGGGGGGTCCTTGGTCCGATTTTAATTAGATGGTTAGTGTTTAGTTATGCTAAACCAAGTTAGGTTACGGGTTAAACTCCGTTAGTTATGAACAACGTGTTTCGACGGGTGTTAGGGTAACCAGGGACCCTAACTGGCTCAGAAAAAGAGTAATAATAAAAATAGTAATGTTTTCATGTTCCGGGTAAAGTCCGGGTGTTCGGTTGGATAGTAATCCGTTAAAGTCTTTTGTAACGCTTTAAAGTGTCGTTATTATATTTTTAGTGACACAATTTGTTTTCCCGACACTTTAGAAAGTGTCTAGTAATATTTTCTCATGTTCTGGCACATTACTAGTCAGCTAGAAGCTGGTTAAATTGTTAAAGTGCTGTGTTTGGTACTTAAAGTACGTTTTTTTGGCACATCCGAATCAGTGTATCTTATCCCTAGAGACGCGGTAACACAACCCTTATATCCTACACTCACTACCAGTGTAGCCAAAATATTTGAGGCTCTTAACAGGCCTTAGAGGCAGTGTCTGCCTGATGCTGGTCATATCAGCATGTTTGCCGTGTATCCGTTTAGTGCTACTGTGCTTTTTGTGCATCAAGTTTGTCACTGAGGTGCCGTATGTAAATAATGTAGTGACAGCAAATAAAGTATGATGCAAGTAAGTGCATGTATCAGTATGCAGGTAGCAGTTTATCAGCTAGTTCAATCAAGCACAGTAATCAAGTAGTAATTAATCATTAATTAAGTCGTACGGATACCTGGTTTTGTGCGGGTTGTCACATCACCAGCCAAGAAGCGGTACAAAGGAACTGCTCCCTTGTGCAAACGATGCAACCGTCATCATTCGAACCCCTTACCCTGCTTCAAATGTACCTACTGTGGACGGTGGGGACATCTTATTAACATATACCGCTTTGCCATCCAAAACAAAGTTGCTATCAACCTTGCTGCTACCCAACTCCAAGTCAACCCTACACAAGCTCGTTTTCCGTCTGGTACTTGCTACAACTGTGCCGAGACGAGCCATTTCAGGAACAACTGCCCGAAGATTGTCAGTGCAAATCCAACCCTTGGATGAGCATTCGGCTGAACAAAGGATGTTGTTGTCTTATGCCTTTGTTTCTTTTGTTTTCGTGTATTGTGAAACAATATGTCTCGTTTATAAATAAAAGTTGTTGTCCGCAATTCTGATATACAAGTATATTTACATGTGTTTATGGCATTTCCCTATAATACCTACATTAAGGAACTATGTTCCTTACAAACTACTCTTGTGATTTCTCCCTTTCAAATGATCGCTTATGATTCCCTCAAAAATTTTATGTACTCGTTTCACTCTAAGAAACAAAGTACAGAAAATAAAGTGACATTATGAGTAATCATGCTTCTGCACATCTGTGCCTTTGAATCCTTGGTTAGATAACTAAGGGTATTTTCAAATCTCATACCCATTACGTTTTGATTTTTTTTCAACATACACAATACAAGTATTTCAAAAACAATCTTCATGATCTCAAAACGCTTCATATAGTTTGAAAACAAATTTTTTTATGCATTGTCTATGTTATTTAAAAAACATTGGCTATGTTTTCAAAAACAACCTTCATAATTTCAAAATGTTTAATATAGTCTGAAGACAATATTAACACAGTACATTCACTTATCAAGTGCATGATTTCGAAAAGCATCATTCATGTTTTTCAAAAACCTTATACATAATTTCAAAATTCATCTCGCATGATTTTAAAACATTTTTATAAATATACTTACCTAGTACACCTACTTTATGATTTCAAAAGTATTATATATAAGGTTTCAAAAACGTTAAACACATTTTTCTTTAAAAAAAAAACCCCATGCATAGTTTTCCAAATATATTTTCCTCATACATTGACTTAACCTTCAAATTCTGCTTCATATGTTGCCTTGACATATCTAGCATCTCAACTTCATAAGCATTTTACTTCATGTTTTGACTTAAGCACGTCCAGTGCAAGGTTTCAAAACATCTTCAACTTCTAAAAATCCATATGGGATCTTTTTATCTTCACATTTAGATCCTTGTGGATGATTATCATTCAAATCAGAGTCCTTAATTGGATTCCTTATGTACCTAAATTCGAACGTTTCGGTTCCTTATAATCGAAATCGAATTTTCTCTTCAAAAATCTTTCTATCTTTATAGTTAGATTCTTGATAATGTTTAAAGTACCAAATGAAATCCAAGGAATGGATTCCTAGTGTGCTTTAAATACATGTGCTCTGTTAGCAGAACAAATTTCTAGTTAAACAATTTTGTGGTTATGTGACTATGTGTTTATGCATCTTATGTTTTCTTTTATGCATTTTGTGTTTTTATACTCTGGGTATTCGTTATCCAAATCCTCGTAGAATCTTTCATATCTTCATATGAGGGATTCGTAGTAGGATATTCAAAAAGGTACTACCTTAAATCCTAAATGGGCTTCTATGTAATAGTTAAGACCCTTGGATTATATAGTACTATTCCATAATTCATAAGAGACTCTTTTAGTGGTCTAGTCAAAAAGATTGATTCAAAAATCTGGTTAAGAATGACATGTGATGATATAAGCTGAAAAGACTCCTTGGTTGTCTATTAAAATCATTTATTGATTTAATAAAAGGGACCCTATGGTGGTCTAGTCACACTCATCATAGGTTTATTCATTTGGTTTTCCCCTACATATTATAAAATAGACTGTGTGAACTATGCAAGGAATTATCTAATTATGGACGCGTACATAATTATGAAATTCAGTGCACGGAAACCACAGTAAGATTTATTATGTGTAAGAACCGATAGTGGCAACAATAACGAAATGTGAACAATGTATAGGAGGTATGGTGGACGCACCAATGACGCTTCATATACATGTATATAAGTATCCCTCTTACATTGCAAGCATGATGTTATTAAAGTTACTAGAAGTTCGGAACCCTAACCAATGTTGTTCGATCTTTTCAACTTCATGTTTTATACTCTCACAAGTTTCCTCTAAATAAATTTCGGGACGAAATTTCCACAAGTAGGGGAGACTGTAACATCTGTGCTTGTAATTATTGTGAACATTTCTTTCATCAATAAAAGAATGTTATTTGATCCCAATGTTTTTTTGGTTGTGTTTTACATTTTTCATGTATTGATTTTTGTTCAATTCCAAACTCTAAATCGCTTTCTGGAAGGTTATACGCGCACCGATGCGTAAATATAACCAGTTTAATGCAACAAACACTCTGGAATAGTGACATATACTTAACATACCCTAAATAACCTTTACATAACTTAGAAATAAGTTTTAAAGGCTTTGGTATGGCAAACACAAGTTAATTCGCTTACAGGGACTAAACTTGACAAACTGCGAAAGTATGTCAATTTGAACTGTACCGAACATTCCGAAACATGACCATAAGTTAAACACACCTTAAATGTCCTTTATATAGCTTAGAAATAGGCTTTGAGGGGTTCGGTGTGCTAAAATAAACTTTTGGGTCATTCAGGGACTAAAAGCGTCAAAAAGTGCACAAGTTTGCACTTTCGCGCATAACTTACGTTCTGAATACATCCGGACATCCAAAAATTTATGTAAGCACTAAAATATTTTATTTTAGTGTTTGGCATGAGAAAAATCAATTCGTCGCGTCATTTGGATCGTTTTTCGCGCTTATGCGCATTCCGTCGTAATTAAGCGAACATCGCGATCGTACGACCAAACGAACCAACATCCGGCATATTTTTTAGCTTGTTTCATGTCCACAATGTTTAGGAATCATTTTAGGGCCTTAACGTTGGTTAAACGGGCCTTAAACATGTCGGAAATGGCCTTAAACACCAACAGGGACTGAAACTGTCATTTTGCAAAGTTGTTGTCTGATCAGGACCCTCAGGCGGCCCGCGTAAAACCAGGGTGTATCTTTATGCGGCCCGCGTCAGCCTCTCAGACCAGATTCAATGTTTAAACAGGCTGTTAACAGCTGCATTACCCACAAAACCCACATGCACATGGTAATTCTAATATTAGGGGCTGGTTTTGGATGTGCACATGGTATTACAATACCATGTGTGCAAGTGTATGGCTAAGATCAAAGCACGTTTTCCGAGAAACGAACTTAACGGCTCACCTAACACTATAAATACCCAACCCCTTTCCTTCCAAAAAACCCACTAGAATCTGATTTGAGAAGCTCTAAGTTGAAACCTTTGTTTCATACCTGAGCTACTTGGATCACGATTAGCATTCGGGGACCCTTAGTAAGTGTTCCTTCGTTCTTTTATTGCTTTTCGAGTCCGAAAGTCAAACTTTGTTTGACTTTCTGCGTTGACCAGTTTATGGTCAATGCGAAGTTCGTTTGAACTTCGCAATGTGATTGTAATCACGATGGTTATAGTCCCTTGTGACTATGCCTACTGATTACCATGTTGTCTAGGGTCGTAAGGGTAAGCGATCTAATAAATCGCTTATACCTTCAAACCCGACCCATTTTGGTCGATCATTAGGATCCGACCAAATACTTTAGGACCATAGTATATAGGGAATAACCTTCCGAGGTTATACCCTATGGTCACATCGTTTGAGTAGTTGTATGATAGGTAGTTTATATGCCTTAGGTAAATTACCAGAATACCCTTTTTATGAGTAATTGGTAATTAAGCATATGTAACCTAAACTTTCATCACTTAACTGATTATGTAACATAATTAAACATTTTAGGCATATAATACTTGTCATAGGACTAGTTAGGCGAACGCGTTTCACACGAACGACGCGTTAAAGTACATAAGCTACCTAAACGGGTCGTAATGGGTCGTAAGCACTTAGGTTAGGTTTCATTTAGTATGTAGGCTTTGTTAAACCATACTACATGAGTTCCCATACTCATTTGGTTTACGAGCCCTCATTCTATCCGATCTTCCGATATAGGTCCGGTTTATTAATGTAGTTACCTATATTAGGTGCCGTTTGATATCCGTGATCTCTAGCATTGTTTGGTTGTTACTCAAGGACTACTAAGCAATCTCAAGTGAGTACATAGACCCCTCTTTTACTGTTTTCCAAACTGTTTTGGGGTGAAACACATGTGCCTACTTGTTACTTTCATGCTTTCCTGTTTTCACATCATATACTTGCTATGTTCATTAGTACATTTATAGTACATGATTTCATTACATTTTATGCTATGTATGCCCATTGTGTGCATACTTAGTTCATTGATTTACATTACATTTCATGCTATGTATGCCCATTGTGTGCATATTTAGTACAGTTGTTTCACGTCACATGTTATGTATGTCTATTGTTGCATACTTAGTACAGTTGTTTCACGTCACATGCTATGTATGTCTATTGTTGCATACTTAGTACAGTTCACATGCTATGTATGTCTATTGTTGCATACTTATTACAGTTGTTTCACGTCACATGCTATGTATGTCTATTGTTGCATACTTAGTACAGTTCACATGCTATGTATGTCTATTGTTGCATACTTAGTACAGTTGTTTCACGTCACATGCTATGTATGTCTATTGTTGCATACTTAGTACAGTTGTTTCACGTCACATGCTATGTATGTCTATTGTTGCATACTTAGTACAGTTCACATGCTATGTATGTCCATTCGTTGCATTGTTCATCATACTTAGTACATTCGTTTCACATCACATGATATGTATGTTCATCATACTTAGTACATTTATTATTCATTCACATGCTTACATTTTGATATGATATTTGGTTTGTTTTGATGGATCAATATACATTCATTAACACCGATCACGCCGTTCGTTAGTAGGTAGTGGTACCATAGGAATTGACAACTCCCGTTCCTGAAATCCTAGGTTTGTTTGGATTGGAAGGAATGACCGAATTCGATACACATAACTTAGATAAACCTTTAATTTGTTTAAGGGTTTATCGCCACAGTCTCAAGGCTTGGATGTATGTATTCTCACAATACCGCATAGATATTTATATCAGTATAGCATGCATTTGTTCCACAAAACATAGCTTTGATTTAAACCATGCTTTACTTCAATACTTTGTTTTTGTGCATATGGTTTAGTTGATATTTTACACTAGCCATACATATCATTTTGGTTACACATTACATGATTTACATTTGACACATAAACATTATTGACATTGGTTATACATTACATGACTTACATCTTGACATAAACATTTTGACATATTATTCAATACGTTTGGCAGTTGGTTTAAACATAGACATCTTACATTGTTGGTTTGGTTTGAGTAAGTGATGTAAGTAACGAGGCGTGTGTAATATGATACAAGCATGGTGGATACGCCGCTGGTACTTCCTATATATAAGTGATTGTATGGTATTACATATCGTAGCATTATTTGAATCATTTAAATCTGGACATATAACATTTTATGCAAATAACATACTTTTCACAATACATTGTTTTACAAACAACTTAATTTATACAAACTCATTTCACATGGTTATCCACTTAACCATGTGTTATTCTTTATACATATATATCATTTGGTTTATTTATCATTTTTCAAATGATTTACAAGACAAAGCAAATTACAAGGTTCATGACTAAACATTTTCTTAAACAATAAGTCATGAATCCTATTTTCATAAACCTATGTATCTCACAGGCATTTTTATGCTGACGTACCTATTTTCACATGTGTTTCAGGATATGATGCATAGGATTTATCAAGATACACTTAGGCGGACTTGGGCCTTAGCGACAATAAAAGATGCAAGACTAGTTATATATGTTATGTTTCTTTGATTGTCAAGACTTTGTAACTACTTTAATCAATAAAACAATATTTCAATTTCCATGTGTTATGAAACAATGATTCTGTTACAACACTCCCCGACGTTTTCCGCCACGTTTTATATGTTCCACGTGGTCGGGGTGTGACAAAAATGAACGGAATGAGTCATTTTCCACAATTTCTTCAGAAACGAAAATGCACGGAATGAGTCATTTTCCACAATTACTTCAGAAACGAAAATGCACGGAATGAGTCATTTTCCTTAATGGGTATTCTTCAGAAACGAAAATGAACGGAATGTGTCATTTTCCACGATTTCTTCAGAAACGAAAATGAACGTAATGAGTCATTTTCCACAATTTCTTCAGAATATGCAGCTATGGCAAATAATATCCTAATTGACTTTAGCATCGCCACGGGTGAGAAGGTCTCATCACAATCAACCCCTTGAGTTTGAGTGAAACCTTTTGCTACAAGTCTCGCTTTATAAGTATCCAAGTTACCATGCATATCCGTTTTCTTCTTGAAAACCTACTTACTTCCAACTACTTTGGAGTTTAGAGGTGGTACAACCAATTCCCAAACTTGGTTGTCATACATGGATTGCATCTCTACGTTCATAGCTTCAAGCCATTTGTCACAATCGGATTTTGACATTGCATCATGGTATGTGGCAGGTTTACCGAATCTACCACGTAGCATCCATCCATGAAAAATCCATATCTTTCAGGTGGACTACTAATTCTACCAGATATGCGAATGTTTTTGTGTGTATTGATCAACCACTTGATCTTTTTCAACAACCTCTTGTTGAGTGCTAGTTTCAACCAAACGTGTATCGGCTTATGGTTCTTGATCCTCATCAAGTTCCATTGTTCTACTAATTCCTTCCACAAGGAACTTAGCTTCCAAGAACTCAGCCTTTCGAGCAACAAATACCTTTTGCTCTGTTGGATCGTAGAAATAATATCCTATATCATCTTTAGGATATCCTACGAAGATACACTTAGTGGGTCGTACTTCTAACTTGTTTGGGGTGTATTGCTTCACATAAGCATCACAATCCCATACCTTCAAATATGATAATGATGGAACCGTTCCATGCCATATTTCAAAAGGTGTCTTATCCACTTTCTTGGTTGGGGCCATATTTAATATACGAGCCACGGAGAGCAAAGCGTAACCCCAAAATGATAGAGATAATGCGCTCCTAGCTATCATAGATCGAACCATATCCAAATAGAGTTCGATTCCTCCTCTATTGGAATGAAGAACTTTAATTGAGTTGATTTAGTACTTCACCTTTTGAAGGCTTTGAACATTTCAAAACTTCATCTTTGTGTCTTAACAAGTACACATAACCATAACTACTATAGTTGTCGGTAAAAGGTAATGAAGTATCTCTCACCATTCCTTATCATTGGCTTAAAAGGATCACATACATCCAAATGTATGATTCCTAATAAATCTTTTGCCCTTTCCCACTAAAGGGTTTCTTAGTCATTTTACCTTGTAAACAAGATTCGCATGTATCAAATGAACCAACTTCATTTGCGTCCAAAAGACCATTCTTTTTTAAGTGCTTGCATGTGATTTCTGTTTATATGACCAAGACGACAATGCCAAAGATAGGTCTCACTCAAATCCATTTTGAGTTTTTTGGTGATTGCTTGGTACATTTAACTATCAAATGATGTATTATCATGAACCAATTCATAAATACCATTTGAAGGCATAACTTTAAAGTAAAACATGTTATTCATCGAAATATAAATGTCATTGTTTACAAACTTTAAATCAAAACCATATTGTCTTATAAGAGAAACTCGAATAATGTTCCTAGTCAAACTAGGAGCACACAATACAAAATAATTTCCAAACCATTTGGAAGTTTCAAAACACAGTCTCATCGGGCTACAACTTGAACTTTCGCTCCATTGCCCATGAAGAGACGAATGTCTCCCTTCTTTTAATGCTTATTTCTTTTGAACCCTTTTGCAACAAATTGCAAACATGAGTTCCACATCCGGTATCTAATACCCATGTGTTAGAAGAAATAACATTAAGGTCAATATGTATCATAAAGTTTGTACCTGAGGTTTGCCCCGCATCCCTCTTATTTTTTAACTCTTTGAGATAGGTTGGACAATTGCTTTTCAAATGCCCTATCTCACCACACTCAAAGCATGGATCGTTCGTGGCAACCTTTGCCTTCTTATCTTTTTGGTTTCGGTGGTTCCGATTTAGCCTTTCCTTTGCTCTTTCCCTTTGAAGTGCCCCTTTTATTTGCAACATTTGCCTTGGACTCGGGGTGATGCCCTTTCATGTTGCCACCCTTATTGATCGTTAGAATGGATAAAGCCCTTTTATCCATATTGACCCTTTCGAGGTGATCAATGTGGCTTTTCATCTTAAAGACATAAGATGAGACCGATTGGGTTTCCTCCATTCGACATGCATGAAGAGCTCGAACCGTTTCAAAGCGTTCTACCCTTAGGAACATTTCCTACAATTGGGTAATCATGTCGTATGCTCATGATGTTCAAAATCCTTTTGAATCTCGGGAATCATAATTCCTAACATGAGGCAAGAGGCTTGCGTAGTATCCTCGATATACTTAATCCAATCGTCATAGGCATCCTTATCTTCCATAAGATGTTCATCGGGATTAGGATCGTTCAACACATAGGATATCTTCTCTTACTTAAGAACGATTCTTAAGTTTCGATATTAATCCATGAAGTGTTATGATTGAGACGATCCTTTTCAAGGATTGTTTTTAGTGGTAGGTTACGGACGGTTTGGGTAATATTGTTAGCGGCCATCTACAAAATTTAACAAGGTTCAATTTTAGTATTTTCGATATTATTATATTTTAATCATTAATACCCTTTTATGTCTCACAGACAATTAATAATTAAAATCTAGAATCCAACGTTACATTTAAATATTGGTTAGGTGACCTTTATCCCTCTATTTAAATTAACAAGGTAGTCAACGTTTGACAATTGCAACCCTTTGCAACTTCTAGCCATATGGGATCGGTTAAACATCTTTATGTTTAGTTGGCATGTTTAATCCCATCAACACCTTTGTTCGCCATGCTTCGGTGACCCTAAGTTCATGGTTTCCAAATCAAGTCGTACAACTTACAAACACGTTTGAGTTTATACACATAAGTGGTTAGGTGACCTTTATCCCACAAACATGGTAAACCCACCTCGAATATACAAGTTCCCTCAAATGTGGTTAGGTGACCTTTATCCCACAAAGAATTCCTAAGTGATTCGAGTGTTGTATAAAAGGATGGTGTTTGACTTGTATAATAAAAGGGGTTTTTATTTT
Source organism: Helianthus tuberosus (assembly GCA_030545235.1). Lineage (NCBI taxonomy): Eukaryota > Viridiplantae > Streptophyta > Magnoliopsida > Asterales > Asteraceae > Helianthus > Helianthus tuberosus. The sequence continues at coordinate 112,804,690 of CM060408.1, forward strand.
TCAAAATTCTAGTTTAGAAAAAATTTATGTACCATATATTTGCATGCATTCAAATCAATGGTACTTTAGTGATAACCAATTTTCAAGGTTCTTTTAATAAAACCCATTTTATTATAAAATCATTAACTTTTAATAAAACCTTTTATTAACCATTTTAATGATTTTGTTAAGAACCAATTTTAAGCTTGTTACGTATTATTAGTTGTTAAGCATGCATATCCAAATATCATCCAAACAACCATAAATAAAATAACCATACAAGCACAACACATATATAAAAAAGGTGCATAACCATAGCCAACTATTTTGACCACACTTGTTAGCCGAAACAAGTGTGTCAAAAGGTCCTTCCTAAAGGGTGAATATTGACACAAATAATGTGTCGTTGAACTCCCACTTGATCCCGCATCCAAATGCTTCAAGTCTTCTTCTTGTGTTGTGATTTCTTCACATTCTTTGGGCTTCCAAATGTCTTTTATATTCAGCTCCAAACTCCTTTGGACTTCAAAAATGTGTTTTGGTTATCGGGGGCTAAAATCCCGTTAAGAACTATGAAGTCCTTTAGGCCTGAAATTAGCCAAAACCAAAACCGCATTTTTGTGTGCATCTTCTTTTACAAAAGGTATCCTAATACATTTTTCTAGTAAAAATAAAATGCACCTAATTTATTTACTTACATACCAAATGAAAATAAATAAATTACATATTTTTACAAATGGAAGACAAAATAAATAATTATTACAACCCTTTGAAATAATTAAATATAAATCACAAACACAAACATTCAACATATTCACACAAGGTCATGGCTAGGTTATGAACACCAAAATATATATCTACATATATATAAAATTCAAGAAGCAAAAATGGTTCCCTTTTAACAACCTACATTTCGGCCACGAATGAAAAAACCGAAAAAGTGGGTTTTTGTCCAAACAAACAAATCATCCAAATGACATAATTTTCAAGATACTTTTATGCATGTAAGATTAATATCTTGAAAAAAAAGGAGAACCAGGTTAAAAACTTTCGGCCATAGGGTTTCTCCAAACCCGAAAATTTTAAATCCTATGAAGCATGCACTCATATAAGCGGCTCTGATACCATTGTTGGGTTTGTTCACATGTTTATAAAAGTAATTTTATCCGAATAATATTAAAATGCAGCGGAATATATATATTTAAAACATGTTACTTTACAAGATTTAAAACCATTTTTAAATGCAAAACCCAATAACCGGATCCATATATGACATGCATGCTATCAAAATGCAACCATAGGGTGTTTTAAGAAACAACCCTTCAAGGAGCAAGGAGATGGAAGATGATGATGATTCTTGAATGGTAGCTTCCAAACAAGAAAGCCTCAAGCTAGTATACCCCAAGCCTCCAACAAAACACCTTAAGATTGCTGGGATTTTTACTTGTGAAACTCTCTTGTAAGACCACCTTTAGCCGAAAATTCTAGTGGGAATTTTAGAGTTTCTTGCACTTGAATTATGTGTGTGTTTCTCTAGTTCATCATATGCAATTTTGGCATACAAAATTAATTATAGAAATTGAGAGAACATGGCCACCCAACATGCCCAATCAAGACCCTCTTACACATGCAATTTGCATGCAATGCTATTGGACCACCCTTGTCTTGGAAAGACCATTGGGGGGGGGGGGGGGGTGTTGGCGGCCTAGCTTTTATTTTAAAAAAAAATTCAAAAAAATTCTTTTAATAATAATTTAAGTCTTATATAATTTTATAACTTTTATAAAATTATAACATCATATGTTATAAGACTTATACTACTTTTATTATGTTATTTAACCCATTAAATAACAAAATAAAATATTTTCTCGAAATAAATTATCCATATAATTTATTAGTTTGTCAAGTGCAATTATTTAGAAAACCGATTTCTAAATATTATAAGTGTTAATATTTATTTGTTTGATCATATCATAAATAAATATTATAAGTGTTTGTCTAGCTTGTTATTGGGTATGACCCGACTTGGATCATAATGTACTAGCCACATCAATTTAATATGTGTCTTGGGCATACAGAGTCCAACATTACAAACCATATTCATTAAGTCTATGAAGACGGCTGGAGCATTTGTCAAACCAAAAGGCATGACAGTGAACTCGTAGTGACCGTATCTCGTGCGGAAAGTAGTCTTGGGAATATCTTCTTCGAGTACACGAAGTTGATGATATCCGGAACGCATATCAATCTTCGAGAAGCAAGTTGCACCTTGTAGTTGATCGAAGAGATCATCAATACATGGTAGGGGATATCGATTTTTGATCATGAGTTTGTTGAGCTCACGATAATCGATACACATTCGAAAAGATCCATCCTTCTTTTTCACGAATAGAACAGGAGCACCCTAGGGTGAAAAGCTTGGACGGATGAATCTTTTATCAGATAACTCTTCAAGTTGCTTCGACAACTCTTGCATCTCAAACGGTGCAAGACGGTAAGGTGATTTAGCCATCGGGTTGGCACCAGGTACCAGATCAATACGTAACTTGACTTGACGTGCTAGGGGTAAACCAGGCAGTTCTTCAGGAAACACCTCAGGATAATCTCGAAAAACATAGATGCCTTGAATACTCTTGCTCTTGCCTTTCTCCTCTACAACATGTGCCAGGAAGGCTACATAATTCTTTCGCAGGTATTTTTGGGCTTGAGTACAAGTCATGAGTTTTAGGCTGCTTGAGGGTTTCTCTCCACGAACCTCTAAGACTTTAGCAGACGAAAGTGGTATACGAACAACCTTGTCGAAACAGATCACCTCAGCATGGTGCTTTGTTAACCAATCCATTCCTACGATGATGTCGAAACTCCCAAGTTGCATTGGCACGAGGTCAATGGGAAAAAGGTGGTTATCAAAGTTCAATTGACAATCACGAATGACAGAATCGAGCACAAGGTGTCACACCCCGACCACGTAGAACATACAAAACGTGGCGGAAACATCGGGGAGTGTTGTAACAGAATTAATGTTTCACAACCATGGAAATTAAAGTTTCGCTTTATTGATTAAAAGTGTTACAATGTCTTAACAAACAAAGAAATACAACATAATTAACTAGTCTTGCATCTTTTATTTTCACTAAAGCCCAAGTCTGCCTATGTGTATCTTGATCATCTTATGCAACAGCTCCTGAAAAACACATGTGAAAATAGGTACGTCAGCATAAAAATGCCTGTGAGATACATAGGTTTTGTGAAAATAGGTTTCATGACTCATGTTTGAGAAAATGTTTAGTCATGAACCTTGTAATTTGCTTTGTCTTTGTAAAACATTTGAAAACAATAAGTTCAGATGATACGTATAAATAAGAGAATAATGCATGATTAAATGAATAACCATGTAAAATGAGTTTGTATAAGTTAAGTTGTTTGTAAAACAATGAATTGTGAAAAGTATGTTATTTGTATAAAATGTTATATGTATCAAACTGAAATGATTCAAATAACGCTACGATATGTAATACCATACAAACACTTATATATAGGAAGTACCAGCGGCGTATCCACCATGCTTGTATTATATTACACACGCATCGTTACTTAATCACTTAATCAAACCAAACCAAACAATGTAAGATGTCTATGTTTAAACCAATAGTCAAAAGTCCTTGTATAAACCATGTCAAATGTTGATAGTCCAAAAGTAGTCAAGTAATGTATAACCAAAATGATATGTATGGTAAGTAAAATTTAGACTACTTAAACCATAAGTAAAAATGTACAAAACAAAGTATTGAAGTAAAACTTGGTTTAAATCAAAGTTATGTTTTGTAAGATATATGCATGCTATACTGAATATGAACATTTATGCGGTATTGTGAAAATTCATACATCCAAGCCTTGAGACAGACGGATAACTATGTAAAAGTGAGTTATCAAGAGAATATGTATTCGGATTCGGTCATTCCTTTCATCCCCTTTCCCTGGGATGTCCGGAACGGGATTTGTCAAGTCCTATGGTACCACTACCTACTACCGAGCGGCGTGATCGGTGTTAATGAATGTATAGTATAGTTTAAACAAACCAAATGTCATACCAAAATGTAAGCATGTTTTATGAAGATAATGTACCTAGTATGCTAGAGTAAACATACAGGGTAGAGCTGTAAAACAATGTGTCCATATGTTACTGGAACATATGCAACAGAGATGCAGTATAAAACAATGTACTAAGTATGCAAAGTCATCATACAAAGTAGAAAAGTTATGTAAAACAATGTACTAAGTATGCAAAGTCATCATACAAAGCATAGAACACCATGAAATCATGTACTATAAATGTACTAATGAACATAGCAAGTATATGATGTGAAAACAGGAAAGCACGAAAGTAACAAGGAGGCACATGTGTTCCACCCCAAAACAGTTTGGAAAACAGTAAAAGAGGGGTCTATGTACTCACTTGAGAATGCTCAGTAGTCCTTGAGTGACAACCAAACAATGCTAGAGATCACGGAAATCAAACGGCACCTAATATAGGTAACTACATTAATAAACCGGACCTAAATCGGAAGATCGGATAGAATGAGGTTTCGTAAACCAAACGAGTATAGAGACTCGTGTCATATGGTTTATCAAAGCCTACATGCTAAATGAAACCCAACCTAATAGCTTACGACCCATTACGACCCGTTTAGGTAGCTTATGCAACTTTAACGCGTCGTTCGCGTGAAACGCGTTCGGACCGCCTAACTAGTTCTACGACAAGTGTTATATGCCTAAACATGTTACATAATCAGTTATGTGACAAAAGTTTAGGTTACATATGCTTAATTACCAATTATACATGAAAAGGGTATTCTGGTAATTTACCTAAGGCATATAAACTACCTATCATACAACTACTTAAACGATGTGACCATAGGGTATAACCTCGGAAGGTTATTCCCTACCTACTATGGTCACCTAATGTATTTGGTCGAATCCTAATGATCGACCAAACTGGGTCGGGTTTGAGGGTATGGGCGATTTATTAGATCGCCTACCCTACGACCCTAGACAACGTGGTAATCAGTGGGCATAGTCCCAAGGGACTATGACCAACGTGATTACACTCACGTTGCGAAGTTCAAACGAACTTCGCATTGACCATTACTGGTCAACGCTGAAAGTCAAACAAAGTTTGACTTTCTGACTCGAAAAGCAATAAAATAAGGAAAAGAACGAAAGAATACTTACGAAGGGTCCCCGAATGCTAATCCCGATTCAAGAATCTCAGGTATGAAACAATGGTTTCAACTTAGAGGTTCTCAAATCAGAATTCTTGTAATTTTGAAGCATGGGGGGTGGGGTATTTATAGTAAAAGGTCCACCGTTAAGATCGTTTCATGGAAAACGTGCCTTAATCGTAACCGTACAAGTGTTGGAACCTTATGGTGACTAGAAAATGGTTCTTATCAGCTGACTAGACAAATGAGAATGTGTGGTGGTGGATCAAACAGCTGCAATCTGCTGTTAGAAACATTTAACCTGGTCAGAAGGTCTGACGCGGGCCGCCTAAGGATGTTAAGATCCTGAGGCGGGCCGCCTAGGAGTCACAGATCAGAACAAAGTTTCAGAAATGTCAGTTTCAGTCCCTGCACGTGTTTAAGGCCATTTCCGACACTTCTAAGGCCCGTAAAGCCAACTTTAAGGCCCTAAAATGTTGCCTAAACATTGAGGACATGAAACATGCTCAAAAATATGCCGGGTGTTGGTTCGTTTGGTCGTACGAACGCGATGTTCGCTTAATTACGACGGAATGCGCATAAGCGCGAAAAACGATCCAAATGACGCGACGAATGGATTTTTGGCAAGCCAAACACTAAAGTATAATATAGTCATGCTTACATAAATTTTTGGATGTCCGGATGTATTCAGAACGTAAGTTATGCGCGAAAATGCAAACTTGTGCACTTTTTGACACTTTTAGTCCCTGAATGACACAAAAGTTTATTTTAGCATACCGAACACCTCAAAGCCTATTTCTAAGCTATGTGAAGGATATTTATGGTATGTTTAACTTATGGTCATGCTCCGGAATGTCTGTTACAGTTCAAATTGGCATACTTTCGCAGTTTGTCAAATTTAGTCCCTGTAAGCGATTTAACTTGATTTTGCCATACCAAAGCCTTTAAAACTTATTTCTAAGTTATGTAAAGGTTATTTAAGGTATGTTAAGCCTATGTCACTATTCCGGAGTGTTTGTTGCATTAAACTGGTTATATTTACGCATCGGTGCGCGTATAACCTTCCAGAAAGCGATTTAGAGTTTGAAATTGAACAAGAATTGATATGTGCAAATGATACACATATTTTTTTACAAATCCCAAGTATGAAATATAATATTTCATTGGTTCGGTATTTGTTTGATGGCCGTGGAGGCACAGGTGTTACAGTCTCCCCTACTTTAGGAAATTTCATCCCGAAATTTATTTAGAGGAAACTTGTGAGAGCTTGAAAACATGAAGTTGAAAAGATCGAACAATATTGATTAGGGTTCTGAACTTCTAGTAACCTTTAATAACATCATGATTGCAATGTAAGAGGGATACTTATATACAAGTATATAAAGCGTCATTGGTGCGTCCACCGTACCTCTATTACATCGTTCTCATTTCGTTATTGTTGTCACTATCGGCTCTTACACATAATAAATCTTACTGGGTTTCTGTGCACTAAATTTCATAATTATGTACGCGTCCATAATCAGACAATTCCTTGCACAGTTCACACAGTCTATTTTATAGTGTGTAGGGGAAAACCAAATGAACAAACCGGTGATGAGCGTGACTAGACCACCATAGAGTCCTTTAAATTAAATCAATAAATGATCTAAATAGACTATCAAGGAGTCTGTTCAGCTACATCACTAGATGTCGTTCTTTAACCAAATTGGGAATCAATCTTTTTGACTAGACCACTAAAGGGTCTCTTATGAATCATGGAGTGGTACTATATAATCCAAGGGTCTTAACTATTACATAGAAGCCCATTAAGGATTGAAGGTAGTACCTTTTGAATATCCTGCTACGAATCCCTCATATGGAGATATGAAAGATCCTGAGAGGATTTGGATAACGAATATCCAGAGTATTAAAAACACAAAAATGCATACAAGAAAACATAAGATGAATAAACACATAGTCACATAACCACAAAATTGTTTAACTAGAAATTTGTTCTGCTAACAGAGTACATGTATTTAAAGCACACTAGGAATCCATCTCGTGGATTTCACTTGGTACTTTAAACGTTATCAAGAATCCAACTATAAAGATAGAAAGATTCAAAAAGAAAATTCGATTTCGATTACTAGGAACCGAAGTGTTCGAATTAAGGTACATAAGGAATCCGATTAAGGACTCTGATTTGAACGATAATCATCCACAAGGATCTAATTGTAAAGATAAAAAGATCCCATATGAATTTTAGAAGTTGAAGATGTTTTGAAACCTTGCACTGGATGTGCTTAGGTCAAAACATGATGTAAAAATGCTTATGAAGTTGAGATGCTTGATATGTCAAGGCGACATATGAAGCAGAATTTTGAAGGTTAAGTCAATGTATGAGGAAAATATTTTTGAAAACTATGCATGGGGTTCTTTTAAGAGAAATGTGTTTAACGTTTTTGAAACCTCATATATAATACTTTTTGAAATCATAAAGTAGGTGTATTAGGTAGATATATTTACAAAAATGTTTTAAAATCATGCGAGATGAATTTTGAAATTATGTATAAGGTTTTTTTGAAAGACATGAATGATGCTTTTCGAAATCATGCACTTGATCAGAAAATGTATTGTGTTAATATTGTCTTCAGACTATATGAAATATTTTGAAATTAGGAAGGTTGGTTTTGATAACATGGCCAATGTTTTTGAAATAACATAGACAATGCATCTAGAAAAATTGTTTTCAAACTATATGAAATGTTTTGAGATCATGAAGATTTTTTTGAAATACTGGTACTGTGTATGTTGAAAAATCAAAACGTAATGGGTATCAGATTTGAAAATACCCTTAGTTATCTAACCAAGGATTTAAAGGCACAGATGTGCGAAAAGCACGATTACTCATAATGTCACTTAATTTTCTGTACTTTGTTTCTTAGAGTGAAACGAGTACTTAAAATTTTCGAGGGAATCATGAGCAATCATTTGAAAGAGAGAAATCACAAGAGTAGTTTGTAAGGTACATAGTTCCTTGATGTAGGTATCATAGGAAAAGCCATACACACCTAGCAGGGGGTTGAGCTGGTTGGTTGGGGACTGCTTTACCATTGTGAGCGACCATGGCGAAGTTCTGAGAAGCCTTTCGCTTCTTTGACTTCTTAGGGGATCGTTCATCCATGGTCTTTGATTCCTCGATTGGTTTATTGGCTTATGGTGTTGTCGCCTGACTAGGTCCTGCCTGTCTTGGTGACTCTTGAGTGGCTTCATCCTGGAGATGATACATGGCAGTAGCTAATTCAACAGTCTTCAGGACTACTTCGCCTATTCGCTGAGCGAATTTTGGCTGCTTGCTCAGATATCTGGGCGTCATCGTGATGAAGAGACATTCTTGAAGAAAAAGAAAGGCATAGGGAGAAACAGGTGAAAGATTATTGGACAATCAAAACAGAAAGATAACGCATGAAAATTGCGATCATTTGTTTGTTACCTAAGGCAAACAAATGAGACGGTGACTAATCAAAGTAAATGGGTCAAAAATAATGTATCGCGAAGACATGCTCGCCTATAAGTGAACACTCATCCCAAGAATTCCCAGGTAAGCACAACTGGTCTCGCGTCTGATGAGATGTATACGAAGTGCTTGCCTAGACAGAAAACCCAGAATACAGGCATTCACCCTTCCAGTTTGCACGTGTTCACATTATTTAAAACCCAAAACCTTGACGAAGTTTTGAAAACTCAAAGGGGTTCAAAACCATATACTAGAGAGTTCAAAACCTTACCATAGAGGGTTCAAAACCTAGTAATCAATCATCCTAGAACAGATGATTAGTTTTCAAAGCGGTTTTGAAATTTATGTTCTTGTTGTGGTCGTCGCCTAAGGATAGGTGACGGTATTGTTTTATGACTAAACGCAAGTAAACTCGCGTTAGGGTCCTAAGAAGGTTATAGACTAGGTCAAAGCATTACTAATAACCTAATTCCCTATAACCATTGGCTCTGATACCATCTTTTCTGTCACACCCCGACCACGTAGAACATACAAAACGTGGCGGAAACATCGGGGAGTGTTGTAACAGAATTAATGTTTCACAGCCATGGAAATTAAAGTTTCGCTTTATTGATTAAAAGTGTTACAATGTCTTAACAAACAAAGAAATACAACATAATTAACTAGTCTTGCATCTTTTATTTTCACTAAAGCCCAAGTCTGCCTATGTGTATCTTGATCATCTTATGCAACAGCTCCTGAAAAACACATGTGAAAATAGGTACGTCAGCATAAAAATGCCTGTGAGATACATAGGTTTTGTGAAAATAGGTTTCATGACTCATGTTTGAGAAAATGTTTAGTCATGAACCTTGTAATTTGCTTTGTCTTTGTAAAACATTTGAAAACAATAAGTTCAGATGATACGTATAAATAAGAGAATAATGCATGATTAAATGAATAACCATGTAAAATGAGTTTGTATAAGTTAAGTTGTTTGTAAAACAATGAATTGTGAAAAGTATGTTATTTGTATAAAATGTTATATGTATCAAACTGAAATGATTCAAATAACGCTACGATATGTAATACCATACAAACACTTATATATAGGAAGTACCAGCGGCGTATCCACCATGCTTGTATTATATTACACACGCATCGTTACTTAATCACTTAATCAAACCAAACCAAACAATGTAAGATGTCTATGTTTAAACCAATAGTCAAAAGTCCTTGTATAAACCATGTCAAATGTTGATAGTCCAAAAGTAGTCAAGTAATGTATAACCAAAATGATATGTATGGTAAGTAAAATTTAGACTACTTAAACCATAAGTAAAAATGTACAAAACAAAGTATTGAAGTAAAACTTGGTTTAAATCAAAGTTATGTTTTGTAAGATATATGCATGCTATACTGAATATGAACATTTATGCGGTATTGTGAAAATTCATACATCCAAGCCTTGAGACAGACGGATAACTATGTAAAAGTGAGTTATCAAGAGAATATGTATTCGGATTCGGTCATTCCTTTCATCCCCTTTCCCTGGGATGTCCGGAACGGGATTTGTCAAGTCCTATGGTACCACTACCTACTACCGAGCGGCGTGATCGGTGTTAATGAATGTATAGTATAGTTTAAACAAACCAAATGTCATACCAAAATGTAAGCATGTTTTATGAAGATAATGTACCTAGTATGCTAGAGTAAACATACAGGGTAGAGCTGTAAAACAATGTGTCCATATGTTACTGGAACATATGCAACAGAGATGCAGTATAAAACAATGTACTAAGTATGCAAAGTCATCATACAAAGTAGAAAAGTTATGTAAAACAATGTACTAAGTATGCAAAGTCATCATACAAAGCATAGAACACCATGAAATCATGTACTATAAATGTACTAATGAACATAGCAAGTATATGATGTGAAAACAGGAAAGCACGAAAGTAACAAGTAGGCACATGTGTTCCACCCCAAAACAGTTTGGAAAACAGTAAAAGAGGGGTCTATGTACTCACTTGAGAATGCTCAGTAGTCCTTGAGTGACAACCAAACAATGCTAGAGATCACGGAAATCAAACGGCACCTAATATAGGTAACTACATTAATAAACCGGACCTAAATCGGAAGATCGGATAGAATGAGGTTTCGTAAACCAAACGAGTATAGAGACTCGTGTCATATGGTTTATCAAAGCCTACATGCTAAATGAAACCCAACCTAATAGCTTACGACCCATTACGACCCGTTTAGGTAGCTTATGCAACTTTAACGCGTCGTTCGCGTGAAACGCGTTCGGACCGCCTAACTAGTTCTACGACAAGTGTTATATGCCTAAACATGTTACATAATCAGTTATGTGACAAAAGTTTAGGTTACATATGCTTAATTACCAATTATACATGAAAAGGGTATTCTGGTAATTTACCTAAGGCATATAAACTACCTATCATACAACTACTTAAACGATGTGACCATAGGGTATAACCTCGGAAGGTTATTCCCTACCTACTATGGTCACCTAATGTATTTGGTCGAATCCTAATGATCGACCAAACTGGGTCGGGTTTGAGGGTATGGGCGATTTATTAGATCGCCTACCCTACGACCCTAGACAACGTGGTAATCAGTGGGCATAGTCCCAAGGGACTATGACCAACGTGATTACACTCACGTTGCGAAGTTCAAACGAACTTCGCATTGACCATTACTGGTCAACGCTGAAAGTCAAACAAAGTTTGACTTTCTGACTCGAAAAGCAATAAAATAAGGAAAAGAACGAAAGAATACTTACGAAGGGTCCCCGAATGCTAATCCCGATTCAAGAATCTCAGGTATGAAACAATGGTTTCAACTTAGAGGTTCTCAAATCAGAATTCTTGTAATTTTGAAGCATGGGGGGTGGGGTATTTATAGTAAAAGGTCCACCGTTAAGATCGTTTCATGGAAAACGTGCCTTAATCGTAACCGTACAAGTGTTGGAACCTTATGGTGACTAGAAAATGGTTCTTATCAGCTGACTAGACAAATGAGAATGTGTGGTGGTGGATCAAACAGCTGCAATCTGCTGTTAGAAACATTTAACCTGGTCAGAAGGTCTGACGCGGGCCGCCTAAGGATGTTAAGATCCTGAGGCGGGCCGCCTAGGAGTCACAGATCAGAACAAAGTTTCAGAAATGTCAGTTTCAGTCCCTGCACGTGTTTAAGGCCATTTCCGACACTTCTAAGGCCCGTAAAGCCAACTTTAAGGCCCTAAAATGTTGCCTAAACATTGAGGACATGAAACATGCTCAAAAATATGCCGGGTGTTGGTTCGTTTGGTCGTACGAACGCGATGTTCGCTTAATTACGACGGAATGCGCATAAGCGCGAAAAACGATCCAAATGACGCGACGAATGGATTTTTGGCAAGCCAAACACTAAAGTATAATATAGTCATGCTTACATAAATTTTTGGATGTCCGGATGTATTCAGAACGTAAGTTATGCGCGAAAATGCAAACTTGTGCACTTTTTGACACTTTTAGTCCCTGAATGACACAAAAGTTTATTTTAGCATACCGAACACCTCAAAGCCTATTTCTAAGCTATGTGAAGGATATTTATGGTATGTTTAACTTATGGTCATGCTCCGGAATGTCTGTTACAGTTCAAATTGGCATACTTTCGCAGTTTGTCAAATTTAGTCCCTGTAAGCGATTTAACTTGATTTTGCCATACCAAAGCCTTTAAAACTTATTTCTAAGTTATGTAAAGGTTATTTAAGGTATGTTAAGCCTATGTCACTATTCCGGAGTGTTTGTTGCATTAAACTGGTTATATTTACGCATCGGTGCGCGTATAACCTTCCAGAAAGCGATTTAGAGTTTGAAATTGAACAAGAATTGATATGTGCAAATGATACACATATTTTTTTACAAATCCCAAGTATGAAATATAATATTTCATTGGTTCGGTATTTGTTTGATGGCCGTGGAGGCACAGGTGTTACACAAGGGGTTCACCACTAGCAATTTCCACTGTTAAGGGCTTTCCTAGTTTAGTTCTAGGCATCGAAAGCAAACGTTCAAAGGCTAGTGATACAAAGCTTATATCGGCACCCGAATCGAAAAGAACAGAAGCAGGGTGCTTGTTAACAAGGAACTTACCGTTAACGGCTTCGTTATTAGCACGAGCCTCATTGGCGTTGATGTTGAATGCGTGTCCACGAGCTGGATTCGCATTTGCATTCACTAGTTTCGGGCAGTTGCTTCTAAAGTGACCCATCTCGCCACAGTTGTAGCATGAACCAAGTGGGAATCTAGGTCTAGCAGGGTTTCCTTGAGGTTGAACGGGGTTTTGAATAGCTTGGTTTAGAGCAGATCGAAAAATATTGGCAACGTGACCGAGTTTCCCACACGAAGTGCATCGACGACATGGTAGGTGAGCTTGAAGATAACCATTGCACCGGTTGCATAACGGTGCAGTACCAGCATATGGTTTCCTTGTAGGAGGTTGTGTTGGCTGGTTTCGGGTGGCTTGATTGGTTAAGCAACAATCGTAAAGTTTTTGGAAGCCTTGCACTTCCTCGACTTCTTCGAAGGCTCGGCTTCGTTCTCCTTTGTTTTCTCTTTCCCTTGAGTAGTCTTGGCTACTTGTTTCTTATCGCCCTAGCGAAACAGTTTCCCCTTTCTAACCCAAGACCCAGTCAGGGTAGCAACCAATTCGATAGCCTGGCGAACGGTGGTAGGGTTGCTACCAGAAATAATGTCCAGAACGGGATCAGGCAGGCCATCGATATACCTCTCAATCGCTTTATCCAATGGGGTGACCATGGTGGGACACAGCAGGCTCAGTTCTTCGTATCTGTCGGTGTAGGCACGATGCTCTCCACTATCTTGCTTAAGACCGTGGAATTCATTTTCCAGTGCCCGTTGTTCATGACGAGGACAACATTTCTTCATCATTAGAGCTCGAAGCTCTTCCCAAGTTTGTGCCATTGCCACGTTGGCACCCCTATCTCTCATCACACCATTCCACCATGTGAGGGCTCTTTTCTGGAATACACTCGATGCAAACTCAACTTTTCGCTCATTCAGACATTGAACGTGACAAAATGTGCTTTCGAGAATCTCAAACCTTTGTAGGATCCAAGTAGCCCCTTAAGACCCAGTAAACTTGAGTGGTTTAGCCGAATTAAGTTGTTTGTAGTTGCACGGAGCGGGTGCATTGTTGTTGTTATTGTTGTTTTTGTTTGCTTGATTTAACTGGGTTACTAGGTTCGGGAGTACAACATCAATTTGCTGAGCGATCATGGCTGCCATATTGGCATCTTGAGTTGCATCACATCAAGGAGGCATTCTAAAAGACAACATGAGGGAAAATATGTGAGATTGACATTGGATAATCAAGAGAGGCGTTAAAAATATCGACGAAATGAGAGGAAGGTGGTCATTCGTTTGTTACTTAGAACAAACAAACGATGCACAGTGACTAATCAAAGTAAATGGGTCTTTATAATGTATTGAGAAGACACGCTTTAGCCTATAAGTGGACACTCACCCCAAGAGTTCCCAGGTAAGAGTGAGTGGTCTGATAATGCAGATTTATACGAACACTCTAGCCTTAGACATAAAACTCAGGGTACAGGCACCCACCCTTCCAGATTGCACGTGTTCACATTATTAAGAGCCAAACTTTGACGAGATTTTGAAAACTTTGAAGGCTTAAAGCCTCAAAACAAATCATCTAAGAATAGATGATTGATTTTCAAAACGGATTTGAAATTTGTGTACTTGTTTTCTTAATCACCTAAGGATAGGTGATGGTATTGTTTTAAGATCTAAACACATGATAACTTGTGTTAGGGTCCTAGAAAGGTTATAGTCTAGGTCAAAGTATTACTAATAACCTAATTCCCTATAACCATGGCTTTGATACCAATCTTTCTGTAATACCCCGACCGCGTAAAACAACAAACCGCGGAGGAAACGTCGGGGAATCATGTCATAGAAATATTGTTTCACAACACATGGTATTTAAAGTTTCGTTTTATTGAATTATTATGTTACATTATCTTGGAAATAAAAACAAATAAACACTACAATTGACTTTCATGTTTTATAGTTACTAAGGCCCACGTCCAATCCTACGTGAAGCATGCATCATATCATCAAACATTGGCTCCTTAAACATATGTGAAAAGAGAGTCAACATAAAAAGCTGGTGAGTACATAGGTTTTGTGAGTGTGTCAATATAACAACCCTCGAAAAACACCCCTAAACGTTCCTAAATACACCCGGTATACGAAAACCGGCCCCGAAATACCTTTCTTTCATTAAGTAACAAATAAAACAAATCAAGGGTCGCTCGCGGGGCGCAACACCCTTAGTCGAATCTCTCATGGGCCGCGAGGTCCATTCCTTTCCGGACACACAAATGAGCCACGTGTCGAGACATGCCATGACTCAGCGGGGCGCCTTGGCTCTAGCGGGGTGCGAAGCCCTCTTCTGTTTCTCTCGCGGGGCGCCAGGGACTCCCTGTACAGCCCTATATATAGAGGAGACCAGCTCAGTCACAAATCGCTCACAATTCGAATCTCTCTCTAAATTCTGAATAGCAATTATAATTCTCGGGTGTTATACCCACTAAAATAGCGAAGCTATGCCCCGATGTAAATATCATACCCCCCGGCTACGTATTAGATACGTTGCCCGATTGATCTAGTGCTCCGTAACGTATGTCAAGGCTCTGCCTGACTCAGTCTTTGGAGTTCTGACTCGGGGAGGGTATAACTAATGTAAATTGGGTTATTATACTAACACGTGTGCATTGTTTAATTAATAGATTATAACCAGGAAGTCATAAAGGAAATACCTAAAGTAGCAATGTGATTTAATCCTTCTTTTTATAAACTGTTTTTACAAAACCTCAATTGTTTTTATTTTATAACAGTGATTGAGTATTTGTAATTCTACAATTATCGTCGGTATGTTGGGGTTTTGTATACAAAATTTGTTACTACACTGTGAGTAGTAACATGACCACCAGTCATTGATTGACAGTACCCTGGGTGGAAATTAAGGTAGAAATATAAACAAATGTAATTGCGAGATCGCTCTGAATGCTGTAAAATGATAAAAACTGTTTTGATTAAACTGGGATTCACTCACCAGTATTTCTTGCTGATCAAATGTTTTAAACATGTGTTTCAGGTAACTTAGTGTGAAGTCAATAAAAGCCAGCCGGAGAGCACAAAAGGTTTAGAAAAGTGGCCATAAAAGTTACCTAATTAAAAAGGAAATTTGTTTTCAATAATTTGGGTTAGACCCAATAAATGTACTAAAATGAAAATCGGGTTTTGTCCCACTTGTCTATTATAAATGTATTATTAGTAAACCTTGGGTTTTCCCATTTATCTATTTTAAACGTTTTGGTGTTTAACTCTGATAAAAATATTTCCTAACTATGGTCCTGATGAAAAATTTCCGCTGCCAAATTAATAAACACCGATACCATCTGTCTGGCTCACGGCTCCCGCTCCCAGGGAGGGGTCGGGGGTTGTGACAGAAGGTGGTATCAGAGTTATGCCACTGGTTTAAGCCCTTTAGGTGTTCTTCCAATACCTAAACCTTAAACATTTGTGTTAGGAAATTAATATCTTATGTGTTATCATGTGAACATGAGATTTTAATATGTCTATTATGATTTTTGTATCATTTAACGAATTTTGAATTCCCAATGTATGTTACCCATATCTGTATCTTACAGTTAGGTTATATTTAAGAAATATATATATAT
Source organism: Helianthus tuberosus (assembly GCA_030545235.1). Classification (NCBI taxonomy): domain Eukaryota; kingdom Viridiplantae; phylum Streptophyta; class Magnoliopsida; order Asterales; family Asteraceae; genus Helianthus; species Helianthus tuberosus. The sequence goes on from CM060408.1 coordinate 112,821,158, forward strand.
ATATATGTGTGTGTGTGTGTGTGTAAATATATATATAGGTGATATATTTATGTCTTATTAATTTTTATGATATATTATATGTATATCATATATTTATATGAAAATAATTCAATATGAATTTTACGACATTACAATAATATTATGATATTAACATTAATATTTTAATATTAATATAAGGTAACTGATGTGAGTAAAATGCAACATATAAAATACATCAATTGAGGCATAATGTAACGCCCCAAAAATCCAAATGTTATATATTCGCAATATGTCCTTATGTGTTATATTATGGAATAAATAACTAGGCTATTTAACCTAGTTAAGAGCATGGTAAAAAAAACTATTAAAAGAGGAAGGTAATGTCAGTTATGTTTTAAAGGCAAACCCGAGGGGCTAAAGTGGGAAAGATGAAAGTTAAGTTATTAAATAACTTATCACACACAAACACACACATACGTGTGTTCGAGAAGGAGCAGGAGGCTCCCATGGAGCCTCAAACCCTAACTTCATCCTTATGCTCAAATTGAAAGGCAAGATGAGGCTTAAAATCATAACCGAGCATGGATAACTGATCACCTTCATGAGAGGATCATAAGGTATGTCTTAAATCTAAGATTGGTGATCATGGGTGAAGTGGGTTATGTTCTAATCCGTGAGTTAATATGAAATTGATCATGTATAAGGGTTAGAATCATCGTATAGAACATGGGTTATGTATGGTTTGTGTTAATTTGATGATTAGAGACGAAACCCGTTAGTTAGGGTGAAGATGATAACTAGAATCACCACCTATGTCCAAGTCTTGTTGAAAGATTGATGTATTATTGTGGGCGTGATGGATTCCAGTTAGTTAAATTGAAAGAAATGTGGTGATGATATGTTTGATGCTTATGTGTGAATGATATATGTTGATTAGGAGTAGGATTTGATGAGTTATGTATGAGTTTAGAAGATTTATGCATGAATTAGTTGTACGTTATGCTTAAAAGATGGTACACATATCAAGCGTATGATAAAATGTATATAGTGTCGTCCGTATAGTCGATTATGATGTTACGAGTATATGATGAAAGTCGATAGTTAAATATGGTTAATAGCTGACTTCTGAAAGTCAACTAAGTATAAGAAACATGATTTGACTCGTTGTCTTAAAGGTAGGATTATGGGAAGTCGTATGGTACATGTTATAGCAATCCGTGTTAAATGTAATAACATGATGAATTACATGAGTTTAAACGTATTTGGATATGATTATATGAGTTATGTTTGTTAGAAATGACTAACGAAAGTTAAGTGTGAAATATGCGATTGACATGATTGTTAACATGTACAAATGAGTATGCTAATAAGAGCGTGATTTCAATGAAATGAAAGTATAGGAATCACGTCAAGACGGGCTCAAGCATGAGGGGTTAACGGGTCAAGAAGAGGCAAGGAATCGGATACGAGCATGGACGCATAAGGTAAGTGATTTTCGTAATCACTTCTTAGTTCGATTAAGTAACAAAGTGTTTTAATTAATTAAACATGATGTTTGAGGTCAAATATGTGTTTGAGGTCTTTCGTCGTAAATGATGGGATTAAAGTTGACTAAAATGCCCTTGATGGGTATATTGGGCAAACGATCTTAAAAGTAGTTTAGAAATAAGCTATTCGATTAGTGTAATGTTTTGAAAAAAGTAAGAAAGCGAGAAGTATGATTTTCGTAAGCTAAGGACCTTAAAATGCGCAAATACCCTTAACGGGTCAAAATAAGCTCTTGAGCGAAAATGGGTCAAGAGGATGCAAGACATCCGAAAACTTAATCATTTATGATAGACTAATGTTGAAATTATAGGGTTCATGAGGAATTTAGATCAAACAATCAAGTTATGTTGATGAATGCATGAACGGGTCAAAATTTGGTAAAAGGGTAATAAGCCGAAGAGTTAAAAGTCTGAAATTTTGTTATGTCGGATGTTGGATTTTAACTCCATTAGATGGAGAATTAAATTACGGACGTGTAGGAAAAAGAATCGGGTAAAACAGATTAAAAACGAGAGAGTTATGCTCATTTCCGTGAAATCAGGATACGCTGGAAATCTGCAGCACCAGCAAACAACATTTCTGTTGAAAACAAGTGCTAGCGTAGCGCGAGCATGTGCTAGCACTATGCGAGCATGTGTCAGTTTCGCGAAAATCATTTATTTAACCGTTGATGCATTGCGAACCCGTCCGGACCATTTTTAAACGCGTATAAGCTAAGAATGATTTGTTTATTCCTTGTTTTAGGGAAAGTAGATAGCTATGAAGGTATGTATGTATGTATGTATGAATATAAGTGGTATGTATGAATGAATGTATGTGTGTATGTATGCAAGTAGGTATTTATGAGCGTATGCACGTTTGTAGGTATGCGTGAAGATATGAACGTATGTACGCACGTGGGTGCGTATGTAGGTAGCATGTGAACATATATATATATATCCAAGTGAGTATGTACGAATGTATGCACGTATGTAGGGTTGCGTGAAGGCATGTAATAGGTATGTAAGTAGGCATGTATGTACGTATGTATGTAGGTACGCATGTATGTAAATAGTTAGGTGTGAACATATGCATATATATAATTATGTATGAAAGTATATACGCATGTATTCAATGAAATCGAGTATTGACGTTAATAATAGCGTGCCTTGTGAACGAAGTGTAACGCAGGTACATCAAGAAAGTCTCACCACAGATTGTATAATCAGATGGAAAGCTGGGATGTAAAGAGTTAACGGAACGAAAAGTAAACGTGAATAAATCCTGTATGTTTATAATGCGTACTAACGTTATGAATTTTATGTCGTGAGCGCAGGTAGTACGAGCCATGAGGATCATCAGGGGATAGAGATCGAGGATCGAGTCACTAGTGAGATTGTACGGGAACGTTGATGTACATAATGTAGTAAACATATGCTATGTTTTTTTTTACTTAGTAAATAAGTCGATTGATGGATTTATGTAAAAGAGTTATGTTAAGGTTAAATTTGAGTAAGTTAAGGTATTTATAATGAAAGAAATTTTATAACACAAATTTCCGCTGCAACTTTTGGTCAAACATGAATTTGGGTCTTACAAGTTGGTATCAGAGCCCTGGTTAGAGGGAATCAAGTACGAGAGGGTAAGTACTTGAACTCAAACTTGTGTGCTCTTGAGATAAGAAACCCGTACAATCTAAGACTCGGTCAAGATTCAAAGATAGAAGCTAATGTAAGTATGTACTTATGTATACGTATAAAGAAACTGACGGTTTTGTAGGTGCAAGGTAAGCATAAGTGTTTCAAGAGGATGATCCGTGAATGCAGTTTAGGATGAATAACTAGAACCGTCAAGAGGCAAATAGGCAAATGAGCCCAGGTACGTAAATTTAATATGTGGGTGTAAGTAATGGTAAAACTCATTAAGGGAAGGAAAATTTTAAATGAAAGACAATGATTGTATAGTAATGAAGTACTGAAAGTGATACACGCGCCGAAACCTAAGTCTACGGACATAAGGTGACAATTACATGAAGGCACGAAACTACTATGTGGATTGTGTACCTAGCCAGTACACGAGAAACGATTGACGTTCGTGAGATCATGATAATTGTTACAGGTATGTCCGGTAGAGTTGGGTAGCAGGCGGGCGTGTGGGTGAAATGGGAAGTAAGACTCTCGGGAAATTGAGAGTACTATGTAAGAATGAAAAACATGCCTGATAAGAATGAAGAATGTTGAATCCGTAATTAAGTACGGATCAACAAGATATGAATAATATGTTTGAATCCGTGAGACAGATTCAAGGATGAAAGGCATGAATGCAATGTTTGAATCCGTGAGACGGATTCAAGGATGAAAGGCATGGATGATATGTTTGAATCCGTGAGACGGATTCAAGGATGAGAGGCATGGATAATATGTTTGAATCCGCGAGAAGGATTCAAAACACAGAAGTAATGAAAGGCATGAATGTAATGTTTGAATCCGTAAGGCGGATTCAATGAATGTAATGTTTGAATCCGTAAGGCGGATTCAATGAATGAAAAAGCATGAATGATGCGTCTGAATCCGTGAGACGGATTTAAAAATATAAAAAGATGAAATTAATCCGCATAAGAAGATGTCGACAGTTTGACCATGATTGAGTCGAACGGGTCATAGAAATAAGTATAAAGTAAAAGGTGATAGTATAATAGATGAAGTTTTGTATAAGTTACGTGTTAGATGTGTTAGCAATCGACTCTTAGAAGTCAGAATGATGACGGGCTGTGACCCGGACAATAACTTGAGTATGGGCGGGAATGGTAAGTTTGGTAAGAAATATTGAAACGATGTAATAAGGTCTTTGCAAGTAAGCATGAATAGAGGGAAGTACGAGCGTGTACTTCAGTTGGTGAAATGATTAGTAGAATGAAAGAATTGCATGTAAGAAATAGAATGTGTGGTACGTTATAGCAGATATGTAGGAAATTGTAGAAGAGTTATAGGTAGGGTAAGCACCTAGTGTAAAGAATGTTTGAATGACATATGCTAACCGCCGATGTTGTTGATGATAATGTTAGAACTATTGATGTGATGAAACCAATCGTATTGGTGAAAGGATGTGCACGAGCGGAAGCTCATTGCACGAATGAATAAAACCTGGCCTGTGCGGCTAGTACTCGAGGAGAAGATGATCGATCTGGGTTACGGATCGTTGGTTTGTGAAATGAAAAGAGGTTAGTAAAATGAATGCAGGATAGGCATGGTATAGTGCGTGATGTCTGACTTTTAACAGTCAAGCATAAGAAGAAAGTGTAGAAATTTACTAATCAGACTTTTGAGTGAAGATGTCGGGTATTGATTAAACTATCGTATGATGAACTAGTGCGACACGTTTACCTATGTAAATTAAGTAATGTATTAAATAAGAGAAAAGTACTGTAAAATGAATGAGATGGTTTAAAGGTAACGTATAGGAAAGAATAGTACCAGTAACTGTAGAAAACTTAGAATGAGGTTAATGTTAGAGTTAAGCACGTAGGTGTGATTATGTAATAGTAGTTTTGTTGTGGTGACAAAACAAAACAAAAGTAAATGTTATACAGTGCATGTAGAGAATGTAATTTTAAAAGAAGAGATGAAGATATTAGATCTGTTGAGAACGGATCATACGAATGTAAATATGACTACAGGTTGAAGGAGTATGTGTATGGGCTCGTTATTGACAGGCCAAGGAAATGAAAATGATATGTGAAAGTATGATAAGGAAAGTATGGATTTGTTAGGAAGAAGTCAATTATTTGAATAGTTTATGAATTAGGAATGAATAGTTATCCATTTTTTTTATGTACCAGTTAAAGTTAGGCATATATGAGTATGTATAAATTACAAAGTAAGATCGTATAGTCGACGAAAACGATATGAATGTGCAAAAAAACAGAAAGAATGTTAATAATGAAATGTTGGAATTATTTAAGTAAACAAAAGGATATATTGCACATGATGAATGAATATTTGAACGAGGAATAAACCACTAGCTATGAAGGTTGTTAGAAATTAGCGCTATTAGTGAAAGCGACACTAATAAGAACTCCGGAACGGGTTCTTGAAGATAGAAGATTCTCATTAGGATGGGCTAGTGGTCGTGTGGATGGACTGGAAGAAAAGATAATGTGTGTTCGATGAAAGTGAGAAAGGTTTCGGGGACGAAACCTCATTTAAGGGTGGTAGACTTGTAACGCCCCAAAAATCCAAATGTTATATATTCGCAATATGTCCTTATGTGTTATATTATGGAATAAATAACTAGCTATTTAACCTAGTTAAGAGCATGGTAAAAAAAACTATTAAAAGAGGAAGGTAATGTCAGTTATGTTTTAAAGGCAAACCCGAGGGGCTAAAGTGGGAAAGATGAAAGTTAAGTTATTAAATAACTTATCACACACAAACACACACATACGTGTGTTCGAGAAGGAGCAGGAGGCTCCCATGGAGCCTCAAACCCTAACTTCATCCTTATGCTCAAATTGAAAGGCAAGATGAGGCGTAAAATCATAACCGAGCATGGATAACTGATCACCTTCACGAGAGGATCATAAGGTATGTCTTAAATCTAAGATTGGTGATCATGGGTGAAGTGGGTTATGTTCTAATCCGTGAGTTAATACGAAATTGATCATGTATAAGGGTTAGAATCATCGTATAGAACATGGGTTATGTATGGTTTGTGTTAATTTGATGATTAGAGACGAAACCCGTTAGTTAGGGTGAAGATGATAACTAGAATCGCCACCTATGTCCAAGTCTTGTTGAAAGATTGATGTATTATTGTGGGCGTGATGGATTCCTGTTAGTTAAATTGAAAGAAATGTGGTGATGATATGTTTGATGCTTATGTGTGAATGATATATGTTGATTAGGAGTAGGATTTGATGAGTTATGTATGAGTTTAGAAGATTTATGCATGAATTAGTTGTACGTTATGCTTAAAAGATGGTACACATATCAAGCGTATGATAAAATGTATATAGTGTCGTCCGTATAGTCGATTATGATGTTACGAGTATATGATGAAAGTCGATAGTTAAATATGGTTAATAGCTGACTTCTGAAAGTCAACTAAGTATAAGAAACATGATTTGACTCGTTGTCTTAAAGGTAGGATTATGGGAAGTCGTATGGTACATGTTATAGCAATCCGTGTTAAATGTAATAACATGATGAATTACATGAGTTTAAACGTATTTGGATATGATTATATGAGTTATGTTTGTTAGAAATGACTAACGAAAGTTAAGTGTGAAATATGCGATTGACATGATTGTTAACATGTACAAATGAGTATGCTAATAAGAGCGTGATTTCAATGAAATGAAAGTATAGGAATCACGTCAAGACGGGCTCAAGCATGAGGGGTTAACGGGTCAAGAAGAGGCAAGGAATCGGATACGAGCATGGACGCATAAGGTAAGTGATTTTCGTAATCACTTCTTAGTTCGATTAAGTAACAAAGTGTTTTAATTAATTAAACATGATGTTTGAGGTCAAATATGTGTTTGAGGTCTTTCGTCGTAAATGATGGGATTAAAGTTGACTAAAATGCCCTTGATGGGTATATTGGGCAAACGATCTTAAAAGTAGTTTAGAAATAAGCTATTCGATTAGTGTAATGTTTTGAAAAAGTAAGAAAGCGAGAAGTATGATTTTCGTAAGCTAGGGACCTTAAAATGCGCAAATACCCTTAACGGGTCAAAATAAGCTCTTGAGCGAAAATGGATCAAGAGGATGCAAGACATCCGAGAACTTAATCTTTTATGATAGACAAATGTTGAAATTATAGGGTTCATGAGGAATTTAGATCAAACAATCAAGTTATGTTGATGAATGCATGAACGGGTCAAAATTTGGTAAAAGGGTAATAGGCCGAAGAGTTAAAAGTCTAAAATTTTATTATGTCTGATGTTGGATTTTAACTCCATTAGATGGAGAATTAAATTACGGACGTGTAGGAAAAAGAATCGGGTAAAACGGATTAAAAACGAGAGAGTTATGCTCGTTTCCGTGAAATCAGGATACGCTGGAAATCTGCAGCACCAGCAAACAACATTTCTGTTGAAAACACGTGCTAGCGTAGCGCGAGCATGTGCTAGCGCTACGCGAGCATGTGCTAGCGCTACGCGAGCATGTGTCAGTTTCGCGAAAATCGTTTATTTAACCGTTGATGCATTGTGAACCCGTCCGGACCGTTTTTAAACGCGTATAAGCTAAGAATGATTTGTTTATTCCTTGTTTTAGGGAAAGTAGATAGCTATGAAGGTATGTATGTATGTATGTATGAATATAAGTGGTATGTATGAATGAATGTATGTGTGTATGTATGCAAGTAGGTATTTATGAGCGTATGCATGTTTGTAGGTATGCGTGAAGATATAAACGTATGTACGCACGTGGGTGCGTATGTAGGAAGCATGTGAACATATATATATATATCCAAGTGAGTATGTTCGAATGTATGCACGTATGTAGGGTTGCGTGAAGGCATGTAATAGGTATGTAAGTAGGCATGTATGTACGTATGTATGTAGGTACGCATGTATGTAAATAGTTAGGTGTGAACATATGCATATATATAAGTATGTATGAAAGTATATACGCATGTATTCAATGAAATCGAGTATTGACGTTAATAATAGCGTGCCTTGTGAACGAAGTGTAACGCAGGTACATCAAGAAAGTCTCACCACAGATTGTATAATCAGATGGAAAGCTAGGATGTAAAGAGATAACGGAACGAAAAGTAAACGTGAATAAATCCTGTAAGTTTATAATGCGTACTAACGTTATGAATTTTATGTCGTGAGCGCAGGTAGTACGAGCCATGAGGATCATCAGGGGATAGAGATCGAGGATCGAGTCACTAGTGAGATTGTACGGGAACGTTGATGTACATAATGTAGTAAACATATGCTATGTTTTTTTTACTTAGTAAATAAGTCGATTGATGGATTTATGTAAAAGAGTTATGTTAAGGTTAAATTTAAGTAAGTTAAGGTATTTATAATGAAAGAAATTTTATAACACGAATTTCCGCTGCAACTTTTGGTCAAACATGAATTTGGGTCTTACAAGTTGGTATCAGAGCCCTGGTTAGAGGGAATCAAGTACGAGAGGGTAAGTACTTGAACTCAAACTTGTGTGCTCTTGAGATAAGAAACCCGTACAATCTAAGACTCGATCAAGATTCAAAGATAGAAGCTAATGTAAGTATGTACTTATGTATACGTATAAAGAAACTGACGGTTTTGTATGTGCAAGGTAAGCATAAGTGTTTCAAGAGGATGATCCGTGAATGCAGTTTAGGATGAATAACTAGAACCGTCAAGAGGCAAATATGCAAATGAGCCCAGGTACGTAAATTTAATATGTGGGTGTAAGTAATGGTAAAACTCATTAAGGGAAGGAAAATTTTAAATGAAAGACAATGATTGTATAGTAATGAAGTACTGAAAGTGATACACGTGCCGAAACCTAAGTCTACGGACATAAGGTGACAATTACATGAAGGCACGAAACTACTATGTGGATTGTGTACCTGGCCAGTACACGAGAAACGTATGACGTTCGTGAGATCATGTTAACTGTTATAGGTATGTCCGGTAGAGTTGGGTAGCAGGCGGGCGTGTGGGTGAAATGGGAAGTAAGACTCTCGGGAAATTGAGAGTACTATGTAAGAATGAAAAACATGCCTGATAAGAATGAAGAATGTTGAATCCGTAATTAAGTACGGATCAACAAGATATGAATAATATGTTTGAATCCGTGAGACGGATTCAAGGATGAAAGGCATGAATGCAATGTTTGAATCCGTGAGACGGATTCAAGGATGAAAGGCATGGATGATATGTTTGAATCTGTGAGACGGATTCAAGGATGAGAGGCATGGATAATATGTTTGAATCCGCGAGAAGGATTCAAAACACAGAAGTAATGAAAGGCATGAATGTAATGTTTGAATCCGTAAGGCGGATTCAATGAATGTAATGTTTGAATCCGTAAGGTGGATTCAATGAATGAAAAAGCATGAATGATGCATCTGAATCCGTGAGACGGATTTAAAAATATAAAAAGATGAAATTAATCCGCATAAGAAGATGTCGACAGTTTGACCATGATTGAGTCGAACGGGTCATAGAAATAAGTATAAAGTAAAAGGTGATAGTATAATAGATGAAGTTTTGTATAAGTTACGTGTTAGATGTGTTAGCAATCGACTCTTAGAAGTCAGAATGATGACGGGCTGTGACCCAGATAATAACTTGAGTATGGGCTGGAATGGTAAGTTTGGTAAGAAATATTGAAACGATGTAATAAGGTCTTTGCAAGTAAGCATGAATAGAGGGAAGTACGAGCGTGTACTTCAGTTGGCGAAATGATTAGTAGAATGAAAGAATTGCATGTAAGAAATAGAATGTGTGGTACGTTATAGCAGATACGTAGGAAATTGTAGAAGAGTTATAGGTAGGGTAAGCACCTAGTGTAAAGAATGTTTGAATGACATATGCTAACCGCCGATGTTGTTGATGATAATGTTAGAACTATTGATGTGATGAAACCAATCGTATTGGTGAAAGGATGTGCACGAGCGGAAGCTCATTGCACGAATGAATAAAACCTGGCCTGTGCGGCTAGTACTCGAGGAGAAGATGATCAATCTGGGTTACGGATCGTTGGTTTGTGAAATGAAAAGAGGTTAGTAAAATGAATGCAGGATAGGCATCGTATAGTGCGTGATGTCTGACTTTTAACAGTCAAGCATAAGAAGAAAGTGTAGAAATTTACTCATCAGACTTTTGAGTGAAGATGTCGGGTATTGATTAAACTATCGTATGATGAACTAGTGCGACATGTTTACCTATGTAAATTAAGTAATGTATTAAATAAGAGAAAAGTACTGTAAAATGAATGAGATGGTTTAAAGGTAACGTAAAGGAAAGAATAGTACCAGTAAACTTCAACTTAGAGCAGAATTGAATCAAATGTGTGAGGAAATGAGAATGAACAAGTGGGTATTTATAGAAAGTTTTGAGTTTACAAGATCTTGACAAGTGTTTTTGCAAGAATCAAAGCTCAATCTCCACCCTACACTTGTGGCCATAGATTACAATACAAGGGGAACTTAAAAACTAGTCCATAGTATCCAAAAACCATGTGAAATTTGCAAGAAATCAGCTGAAATGACCAAGTTCATTGTTTCTGTCTGGCAGTAGGTCACGCCCCGCGAAGACAGGGACACAGGCCTTCGCGCCCCGCCTAGCCATCTTTCACAGATTGTCAAAAATGGCCCCTGCATGTCCAAAACTTAGTTTGTGACGCATTTTCGTCGCCTTTAAGCCCCGTTAACCCAATTTCAAGGCTCCACAAAGAAGTTAAAGCATAAGGAAGATGAAATATGCTTGAAAACATCTCGGATATCGGTTCGTTTGGTCGTACGGTTGCGTTATTCGGTTAATTACGACAAAACACGAACGGACGTGAAAAACGATCCAAATTACGCGACGAGTGGTATTTTTGCATTCCAATCACTAAAATAAAATATTTTTAATGATTACAAAAATTTTTAGATACATACAAGGCAGCATCCTTTTTCATACCAAGCCACCAGTACTGAGTACGAAGATCCTTGTACATTTTGTCAGCACCAGGATGAATAGAATATCGAGACTTATGAGATTCGTCCATCACTAAAGTGTGAATATCGTCTTGTTTCAGAATCCACAAACGATTCTTGAAATAGAGTAACCCATCGTCTTTCGTTTCGAGTTTAAGCTCTAGTTGACGTGGTAATTCCTTACCCATCAAATCTTGTGTAACACAAGTATGTTGAGCTTAAGAGACTCGTGTTTAGATATCGGATAGAGTGCGAACAAAATGAAGCTTGGCTCGTTCCTTTCGACTTAGCGCATCGGCTACAACATTCTCCTTACCAGGATGGTAGCGAATTTCGCAATCGTAATCGTTCAAGAGTTCAACCCAGGGTCGTTGTCTCATGTTTAGCTCCTTCTGATTGAGAATATGTTGGAGACTTTTTTGGTCTGTGAAAACCACACACTTCGTTCCATAAAGGTAGTGTCTCCAGATTTTGAGTGCGAAAACTACAGCGCCCAACTCAAGATCATGAGTGGTGTAGTTCTTCTCGTGAATTTTCAATTGTCTTGACGCATAAGCTATAACTTTACCTCGTTGCATAAGAACACAACCAAGGCCTAGATTCGACGCGTCACAATAGACAACGAAATCATCGTTTCCATTAGGCAAAGATAGAAAGGGAGCATCACAGAGTTTTCGTTTCAAAGTTTGGAACACTTTTGAGTCAAAGCAGTGAAAGGAACCGCGATCTTTGAGAAGTTCGAAATAAATCATCGATAGTAACCAGCAAGACCAAGAAAAGAACGAACTTCTGTAGGTGTCGTAGGAGTATTCCAATCCTTAATACCAGCAATTTTGGAAGGATCCACATGAATACCCTGCTCGTTGACAATTTGGCCCAAAAACTGAACTTCTTTAAGCCAGAATTCACACTTGGAGAATTTGGCAAAAAGTTGTTCCTTCTTCAGAAGTTCCAGAGTCAAACGAAGGTGTTGTTCGTGTTAGTCTCGAGACTTTGAATAAATGAGAATGTCGTCAATGAACACAATGATGAACTTGTCTAAATAAGGCTTACAAACCCTATTCATTAAGTCCATGAAAATAGTTGGGGCATTCGTCAAACCAAAAGGCATGACAGTGAACTCATAGTGACCATATCTCATGCGGAAAGCAGTTTTGGGAATATCTTCTTCGAGTACACGAAGTTGATGATACCCAGAATGCAGATCGATCTTGGAAAACATGTAGCACCTTGCAGCTGATCAAAGAGATCATCGATTCGTGGTAGGGGATATCGATTCTTGATGGTAAGCTTATTAAGCTCACGATAATCGATACACATTCAGAAAGATCCATCTTTCTTTTTCACAAACAGGACTGGAGCGCCCCAAGGTGAATAGCTCGGTCGGATGAATCCTTTGTCAGATAACTCTTGAAGCTGTTTAGATAACTCTTGCATCTCAGACAGTGCAAGATGATAAGGTGCTTTAGCAATTGGGTTAGCATTGGGTACAAGATCAATATGAAATTCGACTTGACGAACTGGAGGCAAACCAGGCAGTTCATCAGGAAACACCTTTGGATAATCTCGAACAATCAGAATGTCTTGAATACTCTTGCTCTTTCCTTTCTCCTATGTGACATGTGCTAGAAAGAACACATATCCTTTTCATAAATAACTTTGGGCTTTCGTACACGACATGAGCTTCAAACCATTCAAAGGTTTCTCGCCACGAACCTTCAGAACTTCACCAGATGAAAGAGGAACGTGAACAATCTTATCGAAACAAACCACCTTAGCATGAAACTTAGTTAACCAATCCATCCCTACGATAATGTCGAAACTCCCAAGTTGCATCGATGTGAGGTCAATAGGAAAAAGATGGTTACCGAGGTTCAATTGAAAATTGCGAATAACAGAATCGAGTACAAGAGGTTTTCCAGTAGCAACTTCAACAGATAAGGGTTTCCTCAGTTTAGTTCTAGGCATCGCAAGTAAAGGCTTAAATGATAGCGAAACAAAACTTCTATCGGCACCAGAATCGAAAAGAACAGATGCAGGTTGATGGTTAACAAGGAACATATCGTTAACAACCTCGTTGTCAGGACGCGCCTCGTTAGCATTCAAATTGTATGCTCATCCACGAGCGGGATTCGCATGCGTATTAGCATTTGGATTCGCGAGCTTTGGACAATTTTTGCGGAAATGACCCATCTTTCTGCAATTATAACACGAGCCAGGTGGAAATCTAGCAGCATTTCCCTGAACCTGTGCTAGATTCTAAGCAGCTTGGTTTTGACCCAAACGACAAATGTTGGCTGTATACCCAAGTTTACCACAAGTAGTACACTGTTTACAAGCTTGTTGGGCAGCATGATGACCGTTGCACCGAGTACAATAAGGTGCAGTACCAGCATACGGTTTCTTGGCAGGAGGTTGTGCTGGTGGGTTCTGAGCATTCTGATTGGTAACAGCAAAATTTTGGGAAGCCTTGCGCTTCCTCGATCTCCTTGACGACTCGGCTTTCTTCTTTCCCTTACCCTTGTCTTGAACGGAATCGGTCGACTGCTTCTTATCACCCTTACGGGTCAGTTTACCTTTTCTGACTTGAGACTCAGTTAGAGTTGTAGCCAATTTAATTGCCTGATGAACAGTGGTAGGATTACTACCAGTTACAATATCTTGCACAGAATCGGGCAAACCATCGGTATACCTCTCAATCGCTTTTTCCAACGGGGTAACCATAGTAGGACACAACAAATTCAGCTCCTCATAACGATCCGTATACGCACGGTGTTCTCCCCCATCTTGTTTCAGATCATTAAATTCTCGTTCCAAAGCCCTTATTTCGTGACGGGGACAGAACTCTTTCATCATGAGAGCCCGTAGCTCTTCCCAAGTTTGTGCCACTGCCACATCGGCACCCCTATCACGCATCACACCGTTCCACCATGTAAGAGCACGCTTATCGAAAAAACTGGATGCAAACTCAACCTTTCATTCATTCGGACACTGAACATGTCTAAATGTGCTCTCCAGACTCTCGAACCATTGTAAGAGCGCAATTGAACAAACAAACAACACACAATGACTAATCAAAGAAAATGGATCAATATAATGTATCGCGAAGACATGCTTTAGCCTATAAGTGGACACTCACCCCAAGAGTTCCCAGGTAAGAGTGACTGGTCCGATTATGTGGATTTGTACGAACACTCTAGCCTTAGACAGAAAACCCGAGGTACAGGCATCCACCCTTCCAGATTGCACGTGTTCACATTATAAGACCCAAATTTGATGAGATTTTGAAAACTTTGAAGGTTCAAAACCTTATAACAAATCATCTACGAAGAGATGATTGATTTTCAAAGCGGATTTGTTATTATGTTCTCGTTGTGGTTGTCACTTAAAGATAGGCGACGGTATTGTTTTAAAAATCTAAACGCAAGAAACTCGCGTTAGGGTCCTAGAAAAGTTATAGTCTAGGTCAAAGCATTATTAATAACCTAATTCCCTATAACCATTGGCTCTGATACCAACTCTTCTGTCACACCCCGACCACGTAAAACAACGAAACCGCGGTGGAAACGTCGGGGAGTGGAGCGACAGAATTATTGTTTCACAACCATGGATTCAAAAGTTTCGTTTTATTGATTCATCAAATATTTACATTGTCTTAAAGTTAACACAAACAAGTTCACATATCGACTATCATCGTTATTAAGTCACTAATGCCTTGTCCAGTCCTAATTGAGCATGCATCCTAGTCGCAATCAACATCATTCAACACCACCTGAAACATATGTAAAAATAAAGTCAGCAAAGAAATGCCGGCGAGCACATAGGTTTTGTGAGAATATCGGATTCATGGCTCGAATTCGTATTGCAATACCTCGTTTGACTACAAGAGTCGATAATTAAAAACCTTGTTTTGAAAAGAGTTTGGTATTGCAATCACGAAATAACCAGCTTAAAATAAGGTGGTTATAGTTTATAAAATCTCGTTGCCATGTATCTTAACCAAAACATTTGTTTAAGTAAACCAAATTGTAAATCATTCTCGTAATAAAACTCGTATGGTTTATATCGTGTAGTAAACATCGTTGCATGACAACGTTTAAAATAGTTCATCCAAGTGAACTAAATAACGCCACGGAATGTAATATGATAAAAGCACTTATATATAAGAAGTACTAGTGGCGTATCTACCATGCTTTTATCACATTACACCCGTCCTGTTATCTAATTACATACCCAAAAACCAATCGTTCGTTCAATTCATTTAACTTGTTTAAATCGTTCAAATCATTCCAAATCGTTCAATCGTTCAAATCATTCAAATCGTTCAATCATTCAAAATCGTTCAATCGTTCAAATCGTTCTAGTTTTAGTTGTGAAAACTAACTTTTGGTCGTCTCGCTTATAACATTCAAACCTTCGTAACTCGTCCATCGCTCAACTCATATTAACAAACCACCAAAGGGTAAGTTAACAATTAACAGGTTCAGTCGTTACCCAAAACCCCCACACATAACCATGGGTGCAGTCCGATAACGGGATTTGTCAGATCCTATGGTACCATAACCTAATATTGGTCGGCTTGGCCAAAGCTAATGAATGTCATTCGTTATGTAAATACGTCCAACAAGTTCGTTCACATTTATCGAAATCGTTATTGTTTAATATAAACCATTGTATTCGTTTTGAAATTATCGTTGAAATCATCGAAATCGTTTAACACGTATGAATCACCCCAAAACAATTGCAAATAGTAAAATAAGGGAACTATGTACTCACATCGAAGTGCAAAGTATCCTCGATTAAATGAACTTAGCAAAGCTCGGGCAAACCAAGGAAATCAAATAGCACCTAGTAATCGGATCGCTAAGTTAATAAATCGACACCTAAATCGGAAGATCGGGTAGATTGAGGTTTCGTAAACCAAATGAGTATTGGAACTCAAGTGATATGGTTTAACAAACCCTACATTCTAAATCGGAACCTATCCTAAGTGCTTACGACCCGTTACGACCCCTTAAGGTAGCTTATGCTTCTTTAACGCGCCGTTCGCGCAAAAGCACGTTCGAGACGCCTAACTAGTCCTATGACAAGTATTATATGCCCTAACATGTTTAAATATGTTGCATAATCAGTTTAAGTGACAAAAATTAAGTTGCATATGCTTAAATTCGAATTATGCATGAAAAGGGTATTTTGGTCATTTACCTAAGGCATATAAACTACCTATCATACAACTAATTAAACTAAATGACCATACGGTATAACCTCGGAAGGTTATTCCCTATACAACTATGGTCACAATATATGCTTGGTCGGATCCTAATGGTCGACCAAACAGGTCGGGTTCGAAAGTCTAAGCGGTTGTCAAGACCGCTGGACTTATGACCCTAAACAAGCACTAGACCAAAAGTGACGAGTTAAACATGTTAAAACATGTTTAACTAAGTTAGAAAACAAGTTTGATATCAAAACAAAGTGTTTTGATACCCAAAAATAGCTTCGTTGCAAAATACGCATAATCGGTATTTTGACCGAAACTTTGACTCGTCACTTCGACTAATCAATGTGGTAATCAGTAGGTATAGTCACAAGGGACTATAACCATCGTGATTACGCTCACATTGCAAAGTTCAAACGAAATTTATGTTGACCAATCGTGGTCAAAGCAGAAAGTCAAACACTGTTTGACTTTCATGCTTGAAAAGCATAAAAAGCATGAAAGAAGCTTACAAAAGGTTCAAGCAAGGAAGATTTGATTCAATATACTCAGGTATGAAGTGTTAAACTTCAACTAAGAGCAGAATTGAATCAAATGTGTGAGGAAATGAGAATGAACAAGTGGGTATTTATAGAAAGTCTTGAGTTTACAAGATCTTGACAAGTGTTTTTGCAAGAATCAAAGCTCAATCTCAACCCTACACTTGTGCCCATAGATTACAATACAAGGGGAACTTAAAAACTAGTCCATAGTATCCACAAACCATGTGAAATTTGCAAGAAATCAGCTGAAATGACCAAGTTCATTGTTTCTATCTGGCAGTAGGTCGTACCCCGCGAAGACAGGGACACAGGCCTTCGCGCCCCGCCTAGCCATCTTTCACAGATTGTCAAAAATGGCCCCTGCATGTCCAAAACTTAGTTTTTGATGCATTTTCGATGCCTTTAAGCCTCGTTAACCCAATTTCAAGGCTCCACAAAGAAGTTAAAGCATAGGGAACATAAAATATGTTTGAAAACATCTCAGATGTCGGTTTGTTTGGTCGTACAGTTGCATTATTCGGTTAATTACGACGAAACACGAACGGACGTGAAAAACGATCCAAATTACACGACGAGTGGTATTTTTGCATTTCAATCACTAAAATAAAATATTTTAATGATTACAAAAATTTATGGATGTCCGGATATGTTCAGAACGTAAGATATGCGCGAAAATGCAAACTTATGCACTTTTTGACGCTTTTAGTCCCTATTGATCAAATAAGTTTATTTTTGCGCAATAAACCCCTCAAAGCCTATTTCTAAGCTATGTAAAGGATATTTAGGGTACGTTTAACTTATGATCAAGTCCCGGAATGTTCGTTACTGTACAAATCGGCATACTTTCGCAGTTTGACACAAATAGTCCCTACGATCGAATAAACTTGTTTTTGACACACCAAACCCTCCAAAACTTATTTCTAAGTTATGTAAAGGTTATTTAAGGTATGTTAAGCCTATATCACTATTCCGGAGTGTTTGTCGCGTTAAACTGATTACGTTTACGCATCAGTTTGCGTATAATCTTCCAGAAAGCGATTTAAAGCTTGAAATCGAACTCGAATCAAATCGTAAAATCGCCAAACACAAATACACAAATATTAACACCAAAACACATCATTTTATTGATAATGGAGATTGTTTTACATCGTACATCTTTTTACACAACACAGTTGTCACATAATTCTTCGATGGATAAAAGAACTTGAGATGGATATAACTAATTCATCTCAAGTCGACGATCAAGGAGAATTATTGAGATCGCATTCGGATTATAACAACATCGTTGCTTCCGAAATCACCTCTAACTCTTGCGAGGACTTGAGCGATAGTCGTCCCTGTGTCGATTGTGCCATGAAGGTCTCCCCATCGGTTTCCGCCGATGCACACATAGACATGAGCGATTCGACATATACATTCTTTAACGAGAGCCCGGATAAGGGAAATAAAGGTTGGTCTTGCCCACCAGTATTTAGCTTAGGAATCACCCTTTCCAATAACCTCTTGCGTTCTTGTCTAAAACTAGGGCAACTTAGGTATCTCAGGCACTTCGGTGTTGTTCCGTCCAGTAAGGAACCGCCTGATCTGGATAAACTCCTTAAAAATAGACAAAACTTCATAAAACCTCTAGCCACGGGGCCGTGTCCAGTTCAGCACGCCCCCGTGTCCACCTAAAGATTCCTGTCTGACTTTTGGTCAGAATACGGACAAAAAGTGTCAGAATTTTGTCTGCACACGGGGCCGTGTCCAGCGTGCTGTCGTTTTCTATAAATGCAGCAAGATTCCTGCACTCTTGGACCCATTCCAAAGACAAAGATCTGGTGGGATCTTCCCATATACCATACAAGGTATATTCTAAAGAAGGTTCTCAATAACCATCTTGTCTTTTCTACTTTTGTCCATTGCCTTCTTCTTCATTTTCTCCTCAAAACCTCCATTAAAGTTTGAAAGCAACATGTTTTCAAGCTTTATTGTGATATTTGCTAAGCTTTTATTCAAGGAATCTTGTCAAAAATAAGTTTACAACACTGTTTTAAGTTATTTCTGATTAAAAATGCTTCAAAAGTCAGAAAAATAATTTAAAGCTCCAAGATTCCTTGTTTCAAAAACCTGCAGAGAGGTGGCCACGGGGCCGTGCTCAGCGAGCACGGGGCCGTGGTCGGGGTACTGTTTCATTAAATTGAACTTTTTTGACTTGTTTTTCGTAGAATGTCGAGCCAGAATAGTGGAACCTCTTCAGCACATTCAAGGAACAGTCGTAGGGAACGAAGGTTTTCAATCGAAGCAACTCTTGTGCGCTATGTGATGGCATTTCGAGAAGCTCTCGACGAAATGACATCCGTAGAAGAAGTCCTAATCGACCGTATTTATTATCTCACGGTGGGGCTAGAAAATAGTTTCCAAGAAATCAACCTCTTGCACTAGAGGTTGAACATTCTTGTAACACCTCCCATGGAACCAATCCTTCCCCAAGAAGATTGGAACTTAGCTCAAGGAGTCATTAACCCCACCGGGTGGGATGACATCCCCGCGGAACCTCCTCTTGACAACTTACAAGAGGTTCCGATGGAAGTCACACCCCCTCAAAACGAGGACGCCAATGAGCCCGCCTTCCTTCTCCCTTGGGAGATAGAAGAATGGCTTAACAATGTATGAGGGGCCTGTCCCGGAGAAGAAGTTCTTCAAGCCGCATTCAACCAAGAAAATTATCTTTTCTTCGGAAATTTTGATTTTAAAATAAACTATAGGCTAAGACTTCTTTGTGGTTTTAGATTTCTTGTGTTTCATGACCTACTTATCCAGATTTAGTTTATGTTTTTATTTTCTAGGATCTAATGTAATTCACTCTTTAATGAATGATGGTTTTTAAGTATTAAATGGTGTTTGGATAATGTTGTATTGGATAAAACACACTTGGAATGATGGAGGTTACTAAGGGAAACTTGAACCCACACCTCAAGCACAAAAACAGAGCCACCCGACAATTTTTCTTCATCACAGCAAGTTCAGCACGGGGCCGTGCTCAACCCAACACGCCCCGTGCTCGAGGTTCTGCAGAAAACGCCTAGTTCAGGTAACTGGACACGGGGCCGGGTTCACTGAACACGCCCCCGTGCCCAGCCTTCTGTTAATTATGATACTAGCAATCTGAACATGGGGCCGTGCCCGGACCAACACGGGCCCGTGCCCAGACGCCCAGTAACGTAAAAGTTTTGTTTGAAACACCTAAACATATAAAATTTAGTTTTGGGACACATTGAGGACAATGTGTAATTTAAGTGGGGGGGGATGCTAAAACCTTGAATTTTGCAAGTCCTAATAACAAGTCTTACACAAAACTCTATTGGAACCGCTAATCACCCCAAATTTTTTTCAAAAACTTTTCATTTTTTTTACTTGTCTTGGTTTAATTTGGGAGTAACAAGTTCTAAAAATGTTATATTTTTACAAATTTACAACCGATAGCGTCGTGATAAAAAGAACCAACATAAGAAAATTATGAAACGACATGACAAATCTAGTTAAAATTTGATTATATATATTTGATCACATTATAAACCCATTCCCACAAAAAGTGAGTTTTGAGCCTTTATTGAGCATAAAAACATACATCTTTAAATTAAATGCTCATTTTAGGTTTCTTGTGTGAATAGCCTCTTGGTTTCTTACGACTCTAGAACTTGCCATGACGATACATTCCCGGTCCTTACCAACTTAAACCCAAGTAAGTAAATGATGGAGGGATTAGGACTAACCCTTTTTCTTTTCTACACCATTATTTTTCATTTTTTTATCACCTACCCAAAATCCCCCTAGTTAACCCCTTTGAGCCTAAACCTTTTCGTTTCTAAACCCACAAAACAAACACCCTTTACCCACCAAAACCCTTTTTATTTTAAACCCTTTATTTTAGTAAAAAGCTCGGTCTTCATGTGACATTCCTTATAAAAAAAATGAAAAATGAAGTATAAATATAGCAAACAAGTTCCTCAAAGAAACTTTGTTTGAAAATGCTTTGTTTGAATAAAAGTCACAAAAACAAAAAGTTTTACGACGACCGACGCTTTTTACGCTTTTAGCCCTTTTTACTAACCACTTACCCAAAACCATCAACCTTTAACCCAAGCGTAACCCTTCCCCAAGTCCTTTTGATATTTACAAAGGTTTATAGTTAAAAGGGAGGAGAATTGATTGCTTGGCAAGCATATGGTAGAAATAAGTTCCATGCCGGTCTCGAGTGTTTCACAAAAATACATTTTCGGCCGAGTGTTGAGTGATCTCCCATGAGGTATGTGAACTTGTATATAAATGGAATTTTAAAGAGGCATGTTATGCCCAAATAAGTAATTTTTCTTATGAAACATTCTAAATAAATCATAACGAATAGGATTGTAAATAGCATAAAAATAAAACCCAATAAAGATCTTGGATTCCCGACACTCAAGACAAGCCCAAAACTTCTCTTTTACCCATTCCATTTGGGTGTGTAAGCCACATTATAAAGAGTTTTGCTTGAGGACAAGCAAAGATTCAAGTGTGGGGGTATTTGATGTGTGTAAAATGCAACATATAAAATAGATCAATTAAGGCATAAAACTAACCCTTTTTTAGTACTAATGTTGGAAAAAGTGTGCTTTTGTATTCCTTTTGTATTTTCAGGACTAAATGAGCGTAAATTAACAAAAGGAACAAATATGCAGCAAAATCTAACCTAAATACAAGAAAAGGAATAAACATGGCATACCCGACCCCTCGACAGCATCTTCCCAAGCAAAAACAAAGAAACAGAAGGCTGACCACGGCCCCGTGCCCAGCGGACACGGGGGCGTGGCCAGGTGTCTGGAGAAAAGACAAAGTAATAGAAGCTTCTATTCCTGACACGGGGGCATGCCTAGCTCAACACGGGCCGTGGTCAACGCTAAGATTCGCAGAATCCAAGCAAATCTTTATAGTACAGATACGCTTCTGCACACGGGACCGTGCCCAGCGGACATGGGGGCGTGTGGAGCTAATGCAGACAAATTGCAATTAATGAAGAAAGAGAATAAGGATGGACACGGGGCCATGCCCATTGGACACGGGGCCATGTTCGGGCTTCTGTGCAGGCTATAAATAGGGGTGCTTGGTTCACTTCAAAGGCATCCCTTGACAAACCACCTCTCTCCCACTTCACCCACACTCCACCACCACTACAACCCACATCCACCACCATCATCCATCATCCATCTTAGAGTGTGTGTATTAGTCTCGGGATCCAAGATTGATAGTAAGTGTTCTTGACAATCAAAGGCCATGTTTGCCTAAGTCTCTTACATCACTTGGTGAAGACAAGCATTTAGTGTAATACTTTTGATTTTTAATCTTTTCGCACTTTTTATTTGGTTTTGTATTAATGACTTTAATAACTAGTTTTTTATGTTGAAGGTGAAACTTCCTTATCATTTGTCCGTGGTGTCTTGGCATTATTTTATTGTCTATATAAAATAAAAGATTTTCACCATTCATATCTCTACGGTTTATATAGAGATATGTTGGCTACCTGGTCGGGGGTTAAGGGAATGGTTTGGTAAGGTTCTTGCCTTGTTCAGTGTATAGATCCTGCAAGGACCTGGGTCAAGCTTACTAGGACCTCCTTCAATACCCACTGGTATTGGATGGCGGGGGTGCGAATGGCTTGATCCCCTCATATGTAAACTACTATTAATACATTAACCCGGCTACTTGGGATTGTATCCCTGCTGACTCAAACCACTTAGCCGAGGGTAACGTCACCTTCAAAAGAGGGGCCTACCACATTACGCATTAATAACTTAATTAATTATCTTTCAATATTCTGACCCTTTAGGATTGTATCCTTGCTAACTCAAACTACTGGGTTGAGGGTAACGTCACCTTCAAAAGAGGGGCCTACTACTATAACTAAGATAATCTCTTAAAAAGTGCAAAAGTGCGGAAATAATCAAAGGTTACACTAAAGGCGAGTCGGATCCAAGTGATTCATCTTGTCTATCTGTTTTTATTTTATTTTATTTTTCAGCATTTTTAGTTTTTAATTTTCATGTTTAAAACCTTTTCCAAACTTTTGATTTGATTAGACGTTGAGGATAAACCGGTACTAAAAGCTCTTGTGTCCTTGGACGACCTCGGTATCTTACCAACGCTATACTATGCTCACGATGGGTGCACTTGCCCATATGTGTGTTTAGTGTTAGTAGAATATCGTGTTTTATAAATTTAAAACTTGACTAAAGTATTAAAAAGGGCTTAAAATATAACTAAAAACATATAACGCACTACGCACATCAGTAACACAAATCAGGTATGGTACTTCGAAAAATAACATAATATAAATATTAAGATAATATGTAATATACCTAAATGATTTTATGTCATTTAAATTCTCCGGATGTGTAACCCCTATTTGTATCTTATAGTATGTTATGCTATAAATATATAAAGAGGATATATTCATAGTATATTTTGTGATATATACTATACCCATATATTTATATGAATACAATTCAAAATAAATTATAATAATATTATGATATTGATACTAATTTCTTAATCAAAGATATAAGATAATACCCTTAGGTATGATGTCACTGAAATATCATAATATAAAATAAGGGAATTGGCCTGTAATAATCCCACCTAGACCTTATTGGCCATTAATAATCCCACCTCAGTATATTCCCCCCACCAGTCCCACCTTTCACCTATTTTTCCTACAATGGTCCCCCGTTAAAAAAACTTAACGGAGTTAAGCTTTTATCCAAATTACAAACAGATTTTTTAGGGCTTTTGATCAGAACGATGATACGAGTCCATTGATTACTTACTTCGAAATGGTGCTCCAAGTGACTTGATTTTGGTTAATTGGAAATTTAAACACCCGAATTGAAGCATCGTTTTCATCGTTTGGAGCACCGTTTCGAGGTAAGTTTTACATCAATGGACTCGTATCATCGGTCTAGTCAAAAGCCTTAAAAAATCTATTTGTAATTTGGAAAAAAGCTTAACTCCGTTAAGTTTTTTTTAACGGGGGACTATTGTAGGAAAAATAGGTGAAAGGTGGGACTGGTGGGGGGAATATTCTGAGGTGGGATTATTAATGGCCAATACGGTCTAGGTGCGATTATTACAGGCCAATTTCCCTATAAAATATTATTCGATGAAAGCAGTATATATTTTATGATTTATGATACAACCCAAAATTTTACTCGACTTAAAAATATATATTTGTCAAAGTTCTGACAAAACATATAATCGTATTAATTTTGTTAAAATATAATATTTAGCATACTTAAAACATGTTTATTGTTGAGATATAATCATTAAAAATAAGATTTTCATGATAACTCTATAAAAATATTATTCCATATGATTATCTCATATCCACATAAGCATATATATATACATATACTATGGAAGATATAAAATATTTTACAAAACTGTATCTATGAAACATGAATATGTACAACAACTTGGTATTGTGTAATTAAATGATTTTAATACATAATATCTATATATCAACAGGAAATAGCTTAAACTTATTTCTTAAATTATATGTAAGTCAGATGTATATATATTTTATATATGACTTGTATCAATATTATAAATGATATTTCATCTATAAAGTAAAAATATGTACAAAAACATTTAGTACGGTATAACTATATGGTTTAAAATATATGTACATATATCTCAAAAAGAAACAATTTTTAGCGTTTGATAAGTTTAATTCATTTCTTAAACTATAATTAGGTCATATGCATATATTTTAATATGAGAATAATACTCCATTACTTAATATATTAAGGATTAAATTTAGAAACGCTAGGCTTTGTATTATCTATTATGATTTTTTAATAAATAGATATGATAAATTAAGAATTAGAATCAAATCCTAAATGCGTTATAAACAAAAAAAATGAGTCAACCTGTCAGTTAAAGGCTAAATTGTTCTAAAAGAATCCAGAAGATTTATATCTTTGTTAAGTTTGTTCCTTTAAATGAAATTCCTTTTTTCTATATTTTGTTCAATAAACCTAATAGAAATTATTTTGTTAATATAAAGGAATAAACAAAGTTATGTGAATAAACAATTATGTAATTGGATTCTTATAAATTTGATATTATATGTATATATTACAGGAAATTTTAAAATTTTATATTATACAGATACAAGACACAAATTTCTTGATAGTATGTATACAATATAATAATCAAACATCTTCTGTAGAAAAACAAGCTTTTATATAATAGAAAAAGCAAACCTACATGTTTATTCAAGATCTATTTTGATACCCACCTTTAATCCAAAAGATGCCTTAAGAATATATGTACTAGCACCACTTCTTGAAAAACAATAGTGAATCAATAACGAAGAATCTCATAATTTTATATAAAACCCTTACCTTTATTTTCTAAATACCTATCCAGTCATGAACTCTGAAAATATAGTTAAATTAAGGCAATATAGAGAAAAGCTATTACACCAAAGGAAGAAACAACACATATAATATATACATTTTCCTTATATTTTGATAAGATATATAGTAAAAGAAAATGTTAAAATATAACATGTATATATGTATATCTAAATATATATTTATATCTATCAACGCATAATACTGATAGCTATGACTATAATTGTGCTAAACAAAATGTGACTGTATAATTGCTTAGTTCTGTGATAATTATATCTGAACATGTTTGTAATTCAGATGTCAAAGGAAATGGCATGTAATCAAGAAATTCAGGCTAGTAATGAAAACTCTTTGGATAAAAATACTATAGAAAATAAAATAGCTCAAGAAATATCGAATGCCATACCTTCGATCATTGAAGCTATTAAAATTTATGTACCTATAAACGAGAATCCTACTATATACTGTAAGCATACCCATCACTTCATACCTAACCCTAGTATCAACGGAAGTCATGATATTCGTATCAAAACTCCATCTTCCAAACGAAAGAAAACCACAACCTATAGCTACTCTTATAAGGAATTCTGCTCCGACAAATCGCGTAAGGACAAAGAAATGGAACCAGTAATCACGCAGCCTACCTGCAACAATAACAAAAAGCACGCAAGAAAACGTCATTCTAAGAAGACACTTCGCTGTAACTTCTGCAAGAAGACTGGGCATACAGAGGAAGAAGGAGAAGGAAAACTAATGTATGTTACAAATGAGGAGAACCAGGCCACTTCCGTCTCTACTGCCCGAAATTATCTAAGGCACCCGACAACGAGGATAGAAACCCAGATGAAACTAAGGAAAACGCATAAATATTTACAATACCAGAGACAATAGCAAAATAAGCACCCTTATGTTTCGACTATACTTAAGTTAGTTGACTTTTGATTTCAATCAGAACTTCATCAATAAAAGTT
Source organism: Helianthus tuberosus (assembly GCA_030545235.1). Lineage (NCBI taxonomy): Eukaryota > Viridiplantae > Streptophyta > Magnoliopsida > Asterales > Asteraceae > Helianthus > Helianthus tuberosus. The sequence goes on from CM060408.1 coordinate 112,847,478, forward strand.
TATTTTTCTTTTATAGAGCCAACTCTCATTTGTCTCATCTCTTGACAAATTCCTATGTCGTACATGCATTGATTGTCATGCATGTGAATTCACTTCAAAAGATCATTTATTCATGAGTTTTAATAAATATTTCGTTATACTCATTCTGATAATCTATATGATTACATAATGTTGACTTTTGATAATCAAGGCAACAAATTTCTTGGAAAACTCCTTTTCTTTTCAAAATTACTTACCGGATTTTTCACTATAACCATTTCTTGCCAAAAACGTATACCCATTGTTGGAATATGTCCAAACCAAGCTCAATTGTTTGAACTTGTTCACAATATACAAAATCCCATATGATGAATTGGGATCATCATATTCGAGGTAATCTCATTGTTTGAATCATAGTAAACTTGTTTAAAGTCTCCAATTTTGATGTATCATTTGTTAAAATATGACACCTTGTGGTGGCGATTTCTTTGAAACTTGGACTCATTTCATTTTCGCACATGAGGTACGAATTTATCTATTTATTGATTCATTATCCTAAACCAGTCTTAATACAATTTTGTGTTAAGATAAAAGTACCTAAATTCTTATTCCAATGTACCTCCAACATTTCTTTCATCTTTGAATTGATCCTATAATATTCATTTCTTTCTTCATTTGAACATCCTATCTTTTGAATATCCAGATTCACTTCATTTGAAACTTTCCGTTAATTTCAAAAACGGTGAATTCATTCGGTCACCGTAATTATTGAATTCTTTCAGTCATTACAGCACCTTGCGGTGTCTGTATAAATTTGTAGCCTGTGCTAATAGAAAACCTTAATCATATGTATTCCGTTTAACTCATCATTCAAGTAGTCTTGATACAATTATGTATTAAGACCATGATACACTAAATTCTATTGTATTGTCCGGTGTATCCTTGCCATTTAAATAAACGTCACCAATTTCTGGTTTAATTATTGACAAATCATTTTTCATACTTTTATCTTCAATTGAGATTATTGATTCACAATTCTTTTTAAACGAACAAAGTAAGTTCTCTTTTGGCATTAAATCCTGTTGTCCCTAAAGGTCTTTTACATTCAAGTCATATGTCTCTATTGATCTTGTGAAACTTAACTGTATCACGTTCAGTTAATAATTCCAGGAACTAATCGAAACATTTATGTTTCTCATTTTCTTCGATGTCCTTAGAAAAAAAAATCTCACTAAGGATTCGTCTGCTAAGCGTTTTTGCAAGATTTCATACATACATCATTTCTGTCAGTTGTAGCTGATAAGCTATGGGTTCTACTCATTTAATAAATGGTCCAACATACCTGGAACTTGACTTCCCTCTTTTAACGAATCTGACTACCCCTTCCCATAGAGAAACATTTAACAATACCTTATCTCCCACTTGAAAGGTTTTCTTCTGTTATCTACATAACTCTTTTTATAATCTCGTATTGCTTTAACTTGAAATTATCTTGTCTATTGTTTCTTGCACTATTTCGAGTCCAGATAGTTGCTTTTCTTCAAATTTCTACCCAACAGACTGGTGTTTGAAACTTTCATCCATAAACTACTTCCAAAGACACTTTGACACTATTTTTACTAACTATAAGACTTGATATAACTCCAAGAAGACATCATAGCTCAAATCTCGAGGATGAGATTTAAAACAAGGTGGGGAGGATATAACAACCCTCGAGAAACACCCCTAAACGTTCCTAAATACACCCCGTATACGAAAACCGGCCCCGAAATACCTTTTTTTCATTAAATAACAAATAAAACAAAATTCAGGGGTAGCTCGCGGGGCGCGACACCCTTAGTTGAATCTCTCGCTGGCCGCGAGGTCCATTCCTTGCTGGACACACAAATGAGCCACGTGTCGGGACACGTGTCGAGACCTGCCATGACTCAGCAAACCCTAACCGCTTTTTTGGCTCTGGCGGGGCGCGAAGCCCTCTTCTGCTTATCTCGCGGGGCGCCAGGGACTCCTTGTACTGCCCTATATATAGAGGAAACCGGCTCAGTCACAAATCGCTCACAATTCGAATCTCTCTCTAAATTCTGAATGCAATTATAATTCCCGGGTCTTATACCCACTAAAACAGCGAAGCTCTGCTCCGATGTAAATATCATAACCCCCGGCTACGTATTAGATACGCTGCCCGATTGATCTAGTGCTCCGTAATGCATGTCAAGGCTCTGCCTAACTCAGTCGTTGGAGTTCTGTCTCGGGGAGGGTATAACTAATGTAAATTGGGTTATTATACTAACACGTGTGCATTGTTTAATTAATAGATTATAACCAGGAAGTCACAAAGGAAATACCTAAAGTAGCAATGTGAGTTCATCCTTCTTTTTATAAACTGTTTTTACAAAACCTCAATTGTTTTTATTTTATAACAGTGATTGAGTATTTGTAATTCTACAATTATCGTCGGTATGTTGGGGTTTTGTATACAAAATTTGTTACTACACTATGAGTAGTAACATGACCACCAGTCATTGATTGACAATACCGTGGGTGGTAATTAAGGTAGAAATATAAACAAATGTAATTGCGAGATCGCCCTCAATACTGTAAAATGATAAAATCTGTTTTGTTTAAACTGGGATTCACTCACCAGTATTTTTCGCTGATCAAATGTTTTAAACATGTGTTTCAGGTAACTTAGTGTGAAGTCAATAAAAGCCAGTCGGAGAGCACTGAAGGCTTAGAAAAGTGGCCATAAAAGTTACCTAATTAAAAAGGAAATTTGTTTTCAATAATTTGGGTTACACCCTATAAATGTACTAAAATGAAAATCGGGTTTTGTCCCACTTGTCTATTATAAATGTATTATCAGTAAACCTTGGGTTTTTCCCATTTATCTATTTTAAACATTTTGGTGTTTAACTCTGATAAAAATATTTCCTAACTACGGTCCTGATGAAAAATTTCCGCTGCCAAATTAATAAACACCGATACCATCTGACTGGCTCACAGCTCCCGCTCCGAGGGAGGGGTCGGGGGTTGTGACAGTCAAATTCATGGCTTTGTATATATATATTGTAATACCTCGTCCGACTACGAGAGTCGATAAGTGAAAGCCTTGTATCAAAAGTGTTTGATAGTGCAATATAATTAACCAAGTAAAACATGTTGGTTAAAGTTTATGAAAACCTTGTAGCCATGAATCTTGACTAAAACATTTCTTTTGTAAAACCGAGTAGTAAATCGATTTAAAAGAAAACTTCGTATGATTTATATCTTTAAGTGAAAATCGTTGCGTCACATCGTTTGAAAGCATTTGTTCAAGTGATTCGGATAACGCTACGATAAGTAATATAGTAAAAGCACTTATATATAGGAAGTACCAGCGGCGTATCAACCATGCTTTTATCATATTACACCCATCTCGTTATCAAAATCACTTACCATAAACCAATCGTCGGTGTTATAAACCATTCGTCCGTGTTATAAATCATTCGTCTGTGTTATAAAGCAATCGTTCGTTTCATAAATCAATCGTCCGTGTTATAAACCATTCGTCCGTGTTATAAACCATTTGTTCGTGTTTTAACTGTGAAAACTTTTAGTCGTTCTTTAATGAATACATTCAAGCCTGTGTGACTCATCTAGATCACCAAAGGGTCTCTTTAAATCGACTAACAAACCACCAGAGGGTTTGTTAAAATAATAGTTTCTGCGTTCCCCAAACTAGCCACCAAATCCAGTGGACAGTCTAGTAACGGGATTGTCAGTCCTATGGTACCATAACATACTACTGGTCGGCTCGGCCAAAGCTAATGAATGTCATTCGTGTTATGGATAACGCACCAACAAGTTCGTCACATTATTGAAATCGTATTGTTTAATATAAACCATAGACTTTGTTTTGAAAACTTGAAAACGGTTTAGCACATATGAGTCACCCTAAATGTGACACTCTGGATTTTCCCGAGCAACCTTCTTGTTTCAGTATTGCGTGTACATATTATTAAATGAAAGTTTGTGATTTATCTTGATGTGCTATGTGTTGATAATGTGTACGTATAATGTATAGTTATATATAGGTATGTAATGAGCCGAGACCATGAACCCGACTCAAGACCACTCAGTCTCGAGTAAACAGTAAACAGTTGGGCCGGTTAGGCCATGCACCCGAGAAACCCACTCGGAAACCCATTAGGGTGCACCAACTCGGAACGGGTATAAAACCCATGAGGATGACCAACCTTGCCACGTTTCACCATTTGCAAACATTCCCTCACACTCACTCCCACACACTCTTATCCACGCTCTCAACAAAACCCTAACCACATAACCCCCCCTCCTCTCTCTCTCGGATTCAACCGGTAGCATCAAGACTCTCGGATCAAGCTCATTACCCTCACTCGGAACTTCTTTCACCGACCCTCCATACCCTCCATATTCAACCGGTTAGTGTGTGTGTATGGCTTTATGATAACTAGTGCTATAGTTGCTTATCTGAAATGATTTATGTGAAACAATGTGCTTCTTATAAACCAAATGAATGATTGGAATGTTGAGTAATACGGATAAGCTTAGTGTGTCTCGAATAATGGATTCATGCTAGAAAGTGTAAGAAAATATTGTTTTCATGATGTTTTGCAAGATTGCCTTGATAGCTAGATTATGTGGTTTGATTCTTGAATGCATGATGTGTGTTGTGATATTAAGAACCTAGGAATATGAGAGGATGTGGTCCATTGAATGAATCTAATGAAAAACTTATGAGTGTGTAGGATGAACATGTTGATTGAATATGAATGCCTAAATGATGAACTGTTTGAAGATGTGATGAATATTTGAAATGCTATAATTTGATCTGTTTTAATTAGAATTTAGACAAGAAAACATGTTTGGGTGTTTTGGTTGGATAGTACACAATATCATGAAATCGAAATTCTATTGGATAGTACAACGTTGCAGATGTTCTAGAATCAGCAGGCGATGCGAGTCGAGACCCTTGGTTTCGACTCGAGACCATTTATGCTACAACTCGAGACCGCAGTGGTTGCGACTCGAGACCATCAAGTAACAACTCGAGAAAGGCTTCAGGGACTCGAGACCCCTGAGGTTGTAACTCATGCCAACACCACTCGAGACCAGAAGTTCATGACTCGAGATCTCCTGGTTGCGACTCGAGACCGCATGATCTCGAGTCGAGACCACCTTTTCTCGACTGGGCTGCCTACCTGGGTTATTGGGCCACCATGTGTTTTGTTTGGGCTGCCTGTTCGACTGGACTATGTGTTAACTGTTACTGTTTGACTGTGCAATTATTAGAGTAGGCCCAATAACTCAACAGATAATTGTATGCATACTATGTGTTAGATACGTGTAGGATATACGTGACTTCTTTACACCCAAACCTGACCTATACTGGTAACCATGTTAGGATGTGGTGACCAACGTGTTTGACCAAGTAACTAATCTGCCGAGCAACCCAAGGTGAGTTCACAAACTACTAAAGCATGCGTTCCCGGTGGTTGGGAAACGGAACTTATAACAACACTATCCCCTTGAAGGGATACAAACCTACTTTTCTCCCCTTATGCGGGACTTTTAGTTAATTACTGTTTATACTGGATGCAACAAGAAACACTAAACGAAACTCTATCACTCAAGTCCTCACTTCTTAAATACCGATTAGTCGCCGGGGTCTGGCAAACGGGTTATCAGTTGATAGCGCTATTTAGGTCTCACCAACCTCACACCGTGCCCTTGTATGGGATCGGGCGTGAACTAATGTACTCTGGAAAAACCGTCAATGATGATAGAACATTGACAAACGGGGCACTCTACGGAAACGTATGGATGAATAGTATTCGGTATTGTAAAAACAGTTTAGTAGCTTACTTATGGGGTAGCTCCCCATGGCTTGTATAAATGAGTAAATTAACTAGTGAAACAAGTTTTTGGAAATTAAAAACTGGACAACTCGTGAACTCGCCAACATCTTTGTTGATACCCTACTGCATGCTTTGCAGGTACCCAGTGACTCAGGAGCTTGCAGCTTGGGAATGTGTAGTGGTCGTCTAATCCATGTGTTGGGTTCTAAATAATCTTGAACTATGAACTTTGTTTTGAAACTGTTTGGTTTATGCTTCCGCTGCTTACTTAAACTGTTATTTGAACTAAAACTTTTAAACCTTAACCTATGATGTTTACTAACTATTATGGTTGGTGAACATTCTTACTATTAACCATTGCTCAGTATAATTGGCGGTTGGATCTTGGTCATGTCACACGCCTAGCGGTGGTACTCCGCATGTGGTTTTGGGGGTGTGACAGATTGGTATCAGAGCCATTGGTTATAGTGAACTCGGTTTTAAAAAGAAAGTCTTTTTGAGAAAAACCAGACTATAACCCGTGACTCGTAACGACACTACACTCCAAGGGCAAGACTCAACGTACTAGACCCCATAGCTTGGACTTGTGTTTACTTGCTTGATTACTTTATGATTTATGTTCTACTATACGTACTGGTATACCTAGCTAGATAGACACACCCCTCTTCTATCTCACCCTCACTACATTACGACATCACACTCATACTGTGTTTTCTGGTTATGAAGACAATGAGTGGACGCGGAAGAGGAAACGTTAACATGACTCAGGCTCAGTTCACTAACTTGCTCAACACGGTGGCTGCAGCTTTCGCAACTCACCCTGGAGGTAAACTCGTTAATTTAGGATGTTTAGATCCTACCCCCGCCTCGTCTTTTCACCTCTAAGCCTATTCGCTTCGCTTCTCACGACAGGTCAGCAAGCGCCTGCGCAACCACGTGTTTGTACTTTCAAAACCTTCATGGATTGCAAGTCTCTCTCTTTCAACGGCACTGAGGGTGCCATAGGCCTTCTGCACTGGATTGAAAAGGCCGAAGCTGTCTTTGCTGTCTGCGAGTGTCCCCCCTGCTAATTGGGTGAAGTTTACGACTGGTACGCTTGAAGGAAACGCGCTTTCATGGTGGAAGGCACAGATTCAGATGCTTGGTTTGGAAACTGCTAATGCTACTGTGTGGGAAGATTTCAAGAACATGATCAAGGAAGAATACTGTCACAGGGATGACATTCACAAGCTTGAAAACGAATACTTTGAGCTCAAGATGGTTGGATCAGAGATTGAGACCTACACCAAGCAGTCCAACGACTATGCTGCTCTCTGCCCTAACATGTCTCGACCTGCTTATCGAAGAATCGAGCTTTACCTTAAGGGTCTAGTTCCAGAGATCCAGAGTCATGTGACCTCAGCCAACCTCACTACGATCCATCCAGTCATTCGTCTTGCTCACAAACTCACTGATCAGGCCGTGGAACAGGGCAAGCTGCCCAAAAGGATCAGTGCTACTGCCGGAACTTCTAGCGATAACAAACGAAAGTGGGATGGAAATCAGGGTAAGGATGCTAACCCCACTCAGGCCTCAGTTCAGCAAAGGAAGACTGAAAGCAACAAGGACCCTCAACAACAGGGTGGCTATCGAGGAAACCACCCCAAGTGTAACAAATGTAACTGACACCACAGTGGGCCATGTGGCAAAAGTCAGTGTCAGCGATGCAACAAGATGGGGCATGAAGCCAAAGACTGCAGGAGCCAGCTTCCAGCTAGGCAGAATCAACAACAACCACAACAGCAACAAGGAAACAACCGTGGGTGCTTCAAGTGTGGAGCAACGGGGCACATGCGAAGGGATTTCCCTGAACTGAATCAGAACAACAACAATCAGGGTGCTGGGAACAATAACAACAATGCTGGAAGTGGTGCAAGAGGAAGGGCTTTTGTGATTGGAGCTGGAGAAGCTAGGAATGATCCCAACATCGTAGCGGGTAAGTTCCTACTCAATGATCGTTATGTTTCTGTATTGTTTGATTCTGGAGCCGATGCTAGCTATGTATCCCTACGTATTAGTAAGTGTGACACCTGTGTCACTTCAACCATCAAACAAATGCCAAACCAATGAAATATTGTATTTTATACTTGGGATTTGTATAAATATGTGTATCATTTGCACATATCAATTTTTGTTCAATTCCAAACTCTAAATCGCTTTCTGGAAGGTTATACGCGCACCGATGCGTAAATATAACCAGTTTAATGCAAAGAACACTCCGGAATAGTGAAATAGGCTTAACATACCTTAAATAACCTTTACATAACTTAGAAATAAGATTTGGAAGGTTTGGTATGCCGAAAACAAGTTAAATCGCTTACAGGGACTAAAGTTGACAAACTGTGAAAGTATGCCAATTTGAACTGTAACAGACATTCCGGAACATGGCCATAAGTTAAACATACCATAAATATCCTTTACATAGCTTAGAAATAGGCTTTGAGGGGTTCGGTGTGCTAAAATAAACTTTTGGGTCATTCAGGGACTAAAAGCGTCAAAAAGTGCACAAGTTTGCATTTTCGCGCATAACTTACGTTCTGAATACATCCGACCTCCAAAAAATTATGTAAGCACTAAAACATTTTATTTTAGTGTTTGGCACAAGAAAAATCCATTCGTCGCGCAATTTGGATCGTTTTCGCGCTTATGCGCATTCCGTCGTAATTAAGCGAACATCGCGATCGTACGGCCAAACGAACCAACATCCGACATATTTTTGAGCATGTTTCATGTCCACAATGTTTAGGCATCATTTTAGGGCCTTAAAGTTGGCTTTACGGGCCTTAGAAGTGTCGGAAATGGCCTTAAACACGTGCAGGGACCAAAACAGTAATTTCTGAAAATTTGTTCTGATCAGACAAGGCCAGGCGGCCCGCCTGAGTTTTGTCTGATCCTGAAGCGGGCCGCGTCAGCCCCCAGACAGCAGAAAACATGCAGGAACATTGGATCTGGTCCATTTCAATGGTGCACATGGTATTTTTCAATACTATGGGCTGGTTTGATGTGCCCATGGTATTACAATACCATGGGTGCAAGTGTATGGCCAAGATTGAAGCACGTTTCCCGATAAACAATCCTAACGGTTCTCCGAACACTATAAATACCCCACCCCACTTCTTGCAAAACCCACAAGAATCTTGATTTGAGAAGCTCTAAGTTGGAACCTTTGTTTCATACCTAAGCTACTTGGATCGAGATTAGCATTCGGGGACCCTTTGTAAGTGTTCCTTCGTTCTTTTATTGCTTTTCGAGTCCGAGAGTCAAACTTTGTTTGACTTTCTGCGTTGACCAGTTTATGGTCAATGCGAAGTTCGTTTGAACTTCGCAACGTGATTGTAATCACGATGGTTATAGTCCCTTGTGACTATGCCTACTGATTACCACGTTGTCTAGGGTCGTTAGGGTAAGCGATCTAATAAATCGCTTATACCTTCGAACCCGACCCATTTGGTCGATCATTAGGATCCGACCAAACACATTAGGTGACCATAGTAGGTAGGGAATAACCTTCCGAGGTTATACCCTATGGTCACATCGTTTGAGTAGTTGTATGATAGGTAGTTTATATGCCTTAGGTAAATTACCAGAATACCCTTTTCATGTATAATTGGTATTTAAGCATATGTAACCTAAACTTTTGTCATATAACTGATTATGTAACATGTTTAGGCATATAACACTTGTCATAGGACTAGTTAGGCGGTCCGAATGCGTTTCACGTGAACGACGCGTTAAAGTAGCATAAGCTACCTAAACGGGTCGTAATGGGTCGTAAGCACTTATGTTAGGTTTCATTTAGTATGTAGGCTTTGTTAAACCATATGACACGAGTCTCTATACTCGTTTGGTTTACAAACCCTCATTCTATCCGATCCTCCGATCTAGGTCCGGTTTATTAACATAGTTACCTATATTTAGGTGCCGTTTGATTCCGTGATCTCTAGCATTGCTTGGTGGTTATCCTAGGACTTCTGAGCAATCTCAAGTGAGTACATAGACCCCTCTTTTACTGGTTTCCAAACTGTTTTGGGGTGAAACACATGTGCCTACTTGTTACTTTCATGCTTTCCTGTTTTCACATCATATACTTCCTACGTTCATTAGTACATTATAGTACATGATTTCATTAGATTTTATGCTATGTATGTCCATTGTGTGCATACTTAGTACATGGTTCTACATTACATTTCTGCTATGTATGTTAACTGATAGCATGCTAGCACATTGATTTACATGACTTTTCTGCTTTGTATGTTAACTTAGCATACTTAGTACATTTCTTATTCATCATATGCTTACATTTTGGTATGACATTTGGTTTGTTTAAACTATACTATACATTCATTAACACCGATCATGCCGCTCGGTAGTAGGTAGTGGTACCATAGGACTTGACAAATCCCATTCCTGTAATCTCGGGTTTGTTTGGATGGAAGGAATGACCGAATCCGAATACATATTTTGATAACCTTTACTAAAAGGGTTATCCGACTGTCGCAAGGCTTGGATGTATGAATTTTCACAATACCGCATAAATGTCTATATCAGTATAGCATGCATTTCTTACACAAAACATAACTTTGATTTAAACCATGTTTTACTTCAATACCTTGTTTTTGTGCATTTTACATATGGTTTAGTTGATATATTTCACTTACCATACATTAACATTTATTACACATTACTTGACTACTTTTGGACTATCAATATTTGACATGGTTTATACAAGGACTTTTGACAATTGGTTTAAACATAGACATTATACATTGTTGGTTGGTTGACTTACATTTGACATAAACATTAGACATAGACATTAGACATTTGATTATACTTAAACATTTTACTTTGGTGGTTTGGTTTGAGTAAGTGATTTAAGTAACGAGGCGTGTGTAATATGATACAAGCATGGTGGATACGCCGCTGGTACTTCCTATATATAAGTGTTTGTATGGTATTACATATTGTAGCGTTATTTGAATCATTTCAATTTGAGACATATAACATTTTATACAAATAACATACTTTTCACAAGACATTGTTTTACAAAACAACTTATCTTATATATACTCATTTTACTTGGTTATTCATTTAACCATACATTATTCTCTTACTTATACATATCATCTGATCTTATTACTTTTTCAAACGATTTACAAAACAAAGCAAACTACAAGGTTCATGACTAAACATTTTCCTAAACATAAGTCATGAATCTCATTTTCACAAAACCTATGTATCTCACAAGCATTTTTATGCTGACGTACCTATTTTCACATGTGTTTTTCAGGATATCATGAATAGGACTTGTCAAGATACACTTAGGCGGACTTGGGCCTTAGCGACAATAAAAGATGCAAGACTAGTTATTTATGTTATGTTTCTTTGATTGTCAAGATATTGTAACTATTTTAATCAATAAAACAATATTTCAATTTCCATGTGTTATGAAACAATGATTCTGTTACAACACTCCCCGACGTTTCCGCCACGTTTGGTTGTCCTACGTGGTCGGGGTGTGACAGTAAGAAGCTTAAACATACGTCTACGTTATTAAGATCTAAGCATACCGTCGAGTTAGCGAACGGTAGAAACATTGAGGTCTCACACGTTATCAGTAACTGCAAACTAGTATTGTCTGGTCAGACCTTTAGCATCGATCTGTTCCCTATCGTTCTTGGAAGTTTCGACGTCGTCATTGGTATGGATTGGTTATCCAAACATTGGGCTGAAATTCTCTGTCAAGAAAAATGGTTCGTATTCCCCGTCGTTCTGGAAAACCCCTTATCGTTCAAGGTGACAAAGGCGGAGAAGTCACAGGCATCATTTCATTCTTAAAAGCCCAGAAGTATTTACGAAAGGGGCACACCGCTATCTTAGCACTTGTCACCGACACACAGAAAAAGGAAAAGAGGATTGAAGATTTTCCAGTTGTACGCGACTATCCCGAGGTATTTCCTGAAGAACTACCTAGACTCCCTCCTCACCGTCAGGTCGAATTCCAAATCAAACTAGCTCCCGGAGCAGCACCTAGAGCTCGTGCACCTTATCGACTAGCTCCCGCAGAACTGAAGGAACTTTCTACACAACTGCAAGAACTGTTGGACAAGGGATTTATCCGTCCTAGTTCGTCACCCTGGGGAGCACCAGTGCTCTTTGTCAAGAAGAAGGACGGCACATTCCGTATGTGCATCGACTATCGTGAGCTGAACAAGGTCACCATTAAGAACCGTTACCCACTCCCACGCATCGACGATCTATTCGATCAATTGCAAGGATCAAGCTACTACTCCAAGATCGATCTGCGATCAGGTTATCATCAGTTGAGAGTCCGCGACGAGGATATCTCCAAGACTGCTTTCAGAACCCGTTATGGTCACTATGAATTTCTCGTCATGCCTTTTGGAATGACCAACGCGCCTGCGGTCTTTATGGATCTCATGAACCGAGTGTGCAAACCCTACCTTGACAAGTTCGTGATTGTGTTTATCGACGACATCTTAATCTACTCGAAAAGTCAAGAGGAGCATGAACAACACCTGCGTCTTATTCTTGAACTCCTTCGCAATGAACAACTGTACGCCAAGTTCTCGAAATGTGACTTCTGGCTTCGAGAAGTCCACTTCCTTGGACACGTGGTCAATAAGGACGGAATACACGTCGATCCAGCTAAGATCGACTCTATAAGGAATTGGCCTACACCTAAGACTCCGACCGAAGTTCGCCAATTCTTGGGATTGGCAGGGTACTATCGTAGATTCATCAAGGGATTTTCAAAGATTGCCCAACCTCTCACGACTCTCACTCAGAAGGGTATTGCTTACAAGTGGAACGAGGCTCAGGAGTCTGCCTTTCGGAAGTTAAAGGATAACCTGTGTAGTGCTCCTATTCTCTCGTTACCTGAAGGTACCGACGACTTTGTGGTTTACTGCGACGTGTCTATCCATGGGCTCGGTTGCGTGTTGATGCAACGCGAGAAAGTTATCGCTTACGCTTCTCGACAACTTAAGATTCACGAAAGGAACTACACTACGCACGACTTGGAGTTGGGAGCAGTGGTTTTTGCTCTTAAGATATGGAGACATTACCTGTACGGTACCAGGTGCACCATTTACACCGATCACAGGAGTCTCGAGCATATCTTCAAGCAAAAGGAGTTAAACATGCGACAGCGTCGATGGGTCGAGCTCTTGAATGATTACGAATACGCAATCAAGTATCATCCGGGCAAAGCCAATGTTGTGGCGGACGCCCTCAGTCGAAAGGACACTACACCGAAGCGCGTGCGAGCGTTACAACTTACCATCCAATCTAACCTCCCTACTCAGATACGAGATGCTCAGGTTGAAGCATTGAAACCAGAGAACATCAGGGCGGAGTCCCTACGCGGGTCAAGGGAGCGATTAGAACAAAAAGAAGACGGTGCTTACTACATAACCGGGCGTATATGGGTCCCACTTTATGGGAACTTACACAAGCTTGTGATGGACGAAGCACATAAGTCCCGTTACTCAGTACATCCTGGTTCGGATAAGATGTACCACGACCTAAAAACTACATACCGGTGGCCTAGCATGAAAGCCCACATAGCAACTTATGTCAGCAAATGTTTGACTTGTGCGAGAGTCAAGACTGAGTATCAGAAACCATCAGGCCTACTCCAACAACCAGAGATCCCGAAATGGAAATGGGAGCAAATTTCCATGAATTTTGTTACTGGCCTGCCTAGGTCTCAACACGGAAATGACACCATTTGGGTGATAGTGGATCGATTAACTAAGTCTGCACACTTTTTGGCTATTAAAGAAATAGACAAGTTCTCTACCTTGGCAGAGGTTTACTTAAAGGAAGTGGTTTCGAGGCACGGAGTGCCAACCTCTATTATTTCCGATCGAGACGCGCGTTTTACTTCTGAGTTGTGGCAAGCTATGCACAAATCCTCTGGCTCATGTTTAGACATGAGCACCGCTTATCATCCACAAACACATGGGCAGTCTGAACGCACCATCCAAACACTTGAAGACATGCTTAGGGCATGTGTAATCGATTTTGGCAAGGGCTGGGAAAAACATCTACTGTTAGTGGAATTCTCCTACAACAACAGCTACCACACCAGCATTCAAGCAGCACCCTTTGAGGCATTGTACGGTCGTAAATGCCGATCACCCTTATGTTGGGCGGAAGTTGGCGAAAGCCAAATTACCGGACCGGAACTTGTAGTCGAGACTACGGAAAGGATTGCCCAGATCAGACAACGCATGGCGGCAGCTCGTGACCGTCAGAAAAGTTACGCTGATAAGAGTAGGAAACCGCTAGAATTCCAGGTCGGTGACCGGGCTCTACTTAAAGTCTCACCCTGGAAGGGTGTGGTTCGTTTTGGAAAACGGGGCAAGCTTAATCCGCGATATATCGGACCATTCGAAATTACCGAAAAGATCGGTAAGGTTGCTTACAGATTGAATCTGCCTGAAGAACTGAGTGCGGTGCACAACGTCTTTCATGTGTCTAATCTGAAGAAGTGTGTGTCAGATGAAACACTCATCATTCCTTTCAAGGAACTCACTATTGACGAACAGCTACACTTTACTGAGGAACCGATTGAGATCACGGATCGAGAAATCAAAACCCTCAAACGTAGCCAGATACCTATCGTACGAGTTCGTTGGAACTCGCGCCGTGGACCAGAGTTTACCTGGGAGCGGGAAGACCAGATGAAGCGCAAGTATCCCCAGTTGTTCCCAAATGAAACTCCCAGCACTGAAGCTACAACCGAATTTCGGGACGAAATTCCAAACTAACGGGGGGATAATGTGATACCCCGTTGAAACGCTCTCACCAGCTTGACAGTGGTTGCCTTAACTTTCGGGACGAAAGTTCTTAAAACTTGGGGATAATGTGACACTCTGGATTTTCCCGAGCAACCTTCTTGTTTCAGTATTGCGTGTACATATTATTAAATGAAAGTTTGTGATTTATCTTGATGTGCTATGTGTTTATAATGTGTACGTATAATGTATAGTTATATATAGGTATGTAATGAGCCGAGACCATGAACCCGACTCAAGACCACTCAGTCTCGAGTAAACAGTAAACAGTTGGGCCGGTTGGGCCATGCACCCGAGAAACCCACTCGGAAACCCAGTAGGGTGCACCAACTCGGAACGGGTATAAAACCCATGAGGATGACCAACCTTGCCACTTTTCACCATTTGCAAACATTCCCTCACACTCACTCCCACACACTCTTATCCACTCTCTCAACAAAACCCTAACCACATCACCCCCCCCCCTCCTCTCTCTCTCGGATTCAACCGGTAGCATCAAGACTCTCGGATCAAGCTCATTACCCTCACTCGGAACTTCTTTCACCGACCCTTCATACCCTCCATATTCAACCGGTTAGTGTGTGTGTATGGCTTTATGATAACTAGTGCTATAGTTGCTTATCTGAAATGATTTATGTGAAACAATGTGCTTCTTATAAACCAAATGAATGATTGGAATGTTGAGTAATACGGATAAGCTTAGTGTGTCTCGAATAATGGATTCATGCTAGAAAGTGTAAGTAAATATTGTTTTCATGATGTTTTGCAAGATTGCCTTGATAGCTAGATTATGTGTTTTGATTCTTGAATGCATGATGTGTGTTGTGATATTAAGAACCTAGGAATATGAGAGGATGTGGTCCATTGAATGAATCTAATGAAAAACTTATGAGTGTATAGGATGAACATGTTGATTGAATATGAATGCCTAAATGATGAACTGTTTAAAGATGTGATGAATATTTGAAATGCTATAATTTGATCTGTTTTAATTAGAATTTAGACAAGAAAACATGTTTGTGTGTTTTGGTTGGATAGTACACAATATCATGAAATCGAAATTCTATTGGATAGTACAATGTTGCAGATGTTCTAGAATCAGCAGGCGATGCGAGTCGAGATCCTTGGTTTCGACTCGAGACCATTTATGCTACAACTCGAGACCGCAGTGGTTGCGACTCGAGACCATCAAGTAACAACTCAAGAAAGGCTTCAGGGACTCGAGACCCCTGAGGTTGCGACTCATGCCAACACCACTCGAGACCAGAAGTTCATGACTCGAGATCTCCTGGTTGCGACTCGAGACCGCATGATCTCGAGTCGAGACCACCTTTTCTCGACTGGGCTGCCTACCTCGGTTAATGGGCCACCATGTGTTTTGTTCGGGCTGCCTGTTCGACTGGACTATGTGTTAACTGTTACTGTTCGACTGTGCAATTATTAGAGTAGGCCCAATAACTCTACAGATAATTGTATGCATACTATGTGTTAGATACGTGTAGGATATACGTAACTTCTTTACACCCAAACCTGGCCTATACTGGTAACTATGTTAGGACGTGGTGACCAACGTGTTTGACCAAGTAACTAATCTGCCGAGCAACCCAAGGTGAGTTCACAAACTACTAAAGCATGCGTTCCCGGTGGTTGGGAAACGGAACTTATAACAACACTATCCCCTTGAAGGGATACAAACCTACTTTTCTCCCCGTATGCGGGACTTTTAGTTAATTACTGTTTATACTGGATGAAACAAGCAACACTAAACGAAACTCTATCACTCAAGTCCTCACTTCTTAAATACCGATTAGTCGCCGGGGTCTGGCGAACGGGTTATTAGTTGATAGCGCTATTTAGGTCTCACCAACCTCACACCGTGCCCGTGTACGGGATCGGGCGTGAACTAATGTACTCTGGCAATACCGTCAATGATGATAGAACATTGACAAACGGGGCACTCTACGGAAACGTACGGATGAATAGTATTCGGTATTGTAAAAACAGTTTAGTAGCTTACTTATGGGGTAGCTCCTCATGGCTTGTATAAATGAGTAAATTGACTAGTGAAACAAGTTTTTGGAAATTAAAAACTGGACAACTCGTGAACTCGCCAACATCTTTGTTGATACCCTACTGCATGCTTTGCAGGTACCCAGTGACTCAGGAGCTTGCAGCTTGGGAATGTGTAGTGGTCGTCTAATCCATGTGTTGGGTTCTAAATAATCTTGAACTATGAACTTTGTTTTGAAACTGTTTGGTTTATGCTTCCGCTGCTTACTTAAACTGTTATTTGAACTAAAACTTTTAAACCTTAACCTATGATGTTTACTAACTATTATGGTTGGTGAACATTCTTACTATTAACCATTGCTCAGTATAATTGGCGGCTGGATCCTGGTCATGTCACACGCCTAGCGGTGGTACTCCGCCTGTGGTTTTGGGGGTGTGACACCAAAACATTTAGAAAGAATAAAATAGGGGAGCTATGTACTCACTTGGGATTGCAAAAGTGTCCTTGATCAATAGAAGAAACAAAGCTCAAGTACGTCCTAATGTGTCGGATAACTATGTTAGCGTGTCGAGACTTTAATCGGCAGATCAGATAGGATGAAGTCTTATAAACCAAATGAGTGTTAGAACTCATATGATATGGTTTAATAAACTTAACATTCTGATTTGGAAAGGATCCTAAGTGCTTTTGAACCGTTACGACTCGTTAAAGTAGTTTACGCTACTTTAACGGGTCATTTGCGTAAATGTAAGTTCGGATGGTTAAATACGTCTTATGATAAGTCCTATATGCCAAAACATGTTTGAAAATGTTGCAACATCAGTTTACATGTCAAAAATTGGGTTACATATGCTAAAAATGGACTTATGCGGAAAAAGGGCGTTTTGGTCATTTTTAGGCACATAAAAGCAACTTATCATAACACTAACCAAACGACGTGACTATAAGGTATAACCTCAGTAGCTTATTCCCTATACAATTATGGCCACTTACATGTGTTTGGTCGGATTCGAAAGTCAAACCGGTGGTCAAGACCGCTCGACTTACGACCCTAAATAAGCACTAAACTTGAAGTGACGAGTTAGACATGTCAAAACATGTCTAACTAAGTTTATAAAACTAATTTGGTATCAAAACATGGTGTTTTGATACCCGAAAACGGTTTTGTCGAAAAATGCACTTAATGTGCATTTTTTACCGCAACTTTGACTCGTCACTTCGACTAGTAAATGTGGTAATCAGAAGGTGCAATCGCTAGGGATTATAACCTTCGTGATTATGATTACGTTGCAAAGTTTGATTGAACTTTGAGTTGACCAATTATGGTCAGAATCGAAAGTCAAACTGTTTGACTTTTAGCTCAAAATAAGCTAAAATAATGAACAAGACTAAGGAAGAACACTTACTTGTGTTCTAGGAAAATAAGAAAACTTAGTAGGAGGCCTCTAAAGAGAAGCAAACTCCAATTTTGAGCAGAAGATGAAGAAGAGATGAAATGAGCAAAGAATGAGGTGATTTTAGCTTGGTATTTATAGTGTTTTGAAGATCATAGGATGATTACACATGTCCCATGAGGTGGCAAGCATTAATGGTGATCAAAACAAGTGTCAATTGCAGGTTAAGACTTGGTGATCACGAATTCTTGGGCTCTAAGAATGAAAAATAAGGGGCTGAAATCAATTTTCTTTTACTGGGCGTGTTTGGCTACTCGCGACAGACTAAGCCTTGTCTGTCGCGCCCCGCCATACCCTCCAGCTACTTTTGAAACTTGGCAGATTTGGCCCCTAGACTTGTTTCGTCGCGTTTTGTCACTTTTAACACCTTTCAACCAAAATTTTAGGCTCTATAAGGGTGTTAAGGCACATGTAACTTGAATTAAGCCCAAAAATGTTATGGATGTCGGTTCGTTCGGTTGTACGGTTACTTTTTTCGCTTAATTACGACAAACGCTATAACGAACACTAAATTGACCGAAATTTCGCAATGATCGATATTTTCGCATTCTTATCAATAAAATACAAGATTTTAATAATTACAGAAATGTTTGGATGCGTGTACATGGTTCGTATTTAAAAATACGAGAATTGGCAGACTTTCGCAGTTTCTTGAAAATAGTCCCTAAGCTCGAATAAGCATGTTTTTGCCATACTGAACCCCTCAAAACTTATTTCTAAGTTGTATAAAGGGTATTAAGGGTATTTTTAGCTTATGTCATTGTTCTGGAGTGTACGTCGCATTAAACTGATTACGTTTGCGTAATAGTTTACGATGTTGTTTCCAAAAAATGTTTGAGAGATTGAAATTGTACAAGGATTAAAACGTGCGAATGTCACATGATTATACAAGCTCTGAAATAAAACACAAGGTTTCATTGAATACGAAATTTTTTGGAATTGTACAATGATTGAAAAGGCACAAATGTCACATAGGATGCCTAGAAACGCACACTAAATTCAAATACTTTTAGTACTTTATTTGTTTCAACTTTGTTGTATTTCTATTTCAAACTATGTAATTTATGTTAGCAA
This sequence comes from Helianthus tuberosus, assembly GCA_030545235.1. NCBI lineage: Eukaryota > Viridiplantae > Streptophyta > Magnoliopsida > Asterales > Asteraceae > Helianthus > Helianthus tuberosus. Next base: position 112,866,733 of record CM060408.1, read on the forward strand.
TGAAATAAAATTTATTATTAATACTTGTCACAATTTAGCGTTATGAAGTCTCGAGCAATCTCATTTTCATCTCACTCCGATGTTTCCACTATCGGTTGGGGTGTGACACTACATCCCGCGCTTTATGTCATGGCCATTTGCAATCAAATAAGTCGGGACGCCCGAACACGGTCGTATTAACCCCCAAGTGGTTAATGTTATCAAGCAATATGGATTAACAAGGGATTATTAGCATTTCTTGGCAATATTAGCCATTTTGCAATACCTGACCAAGTGGCTAATGCCATATCTCAAGTCTTTATAATCAAATAGGCTAAAACTATTTACCCGTGCTAGTCTTTATTTAAACAATGTAATTAATCCCATTTAGCACAGTCGTATTCACAGTGTTTCAGTCTACGTGCATTTTACTAGAGGCTTTCTAGTCTAGAATGATCGGAAATATTATCCGTTAGATGTTAACGGGTCATTTATAAGCCTTTGACTTCAACCGATTAACGTTAGAATACGTTTGGTTTTGCTAGATTAAGTGTTGACCGGATAGAATGTGGTTTATACACGTATGAGTGCAGAGTCTCGTATAATATGTGTTTATTAACCAATCATCTTGATGTGAAGTGATTTTGAAAGGGTTTGACCCGATTAAACTAGTTTATATATTTTATATTATTTAAACTTGTCACAACCCCCGACCACACCATGGACGGTAGTCGTGAGCAGTTACAAGTGGTACCGGTGTTTATTAAATTTGCAGCGGAAAATTTCATCAGGATCGTAGTTAGAAAAGTTTTAGAGTTTGTAAAACACCAAAGTTTAATATTAAACAACTGGGATAAAACCCATATTACAAACAAAGGTTTTTATAGGGATAAACCCTATTTGATAAAACATAATTTATTTTCCTTATTCTGGTAACATAGCCACTTTATTTAAGCCTTCAGTGCCTCATAGCATGCTTCTTTTACTTTCACAGTAAGTTACCTGAATGCATTTAAAAACATTTTATCAGCGAAAATACTGGTGAGTTCATTCTTTTATAAAAAGACACATTGTTATAATTTACAACATTAAGAGTTTTTACATTTGTTTATATCTATCAATTACTCAAATCAGCATTTGTCACTCGGTGGCAGTTCCGATGTGACGGTGGTCATATCACTCATTGGCTAGCTTTCGTCCAATAGTGAAGATTATCAAGTAGTGTATACAAAACCCTACATACCGACAGTAATTTCAGAGTACAAAAACTTAATCACTATAAGTATAACTGAAAAACATTTAGGGTTTTGCAATGTATTTGGTAAAAAGAAAGAATGACTCACATTGTAGATTTAGGGTTTATTACTATAGTCTCCTGGTGTTAAGTCTGAGTTCCTAATAAAAACACCATGAAACACGTATTAGTGTATCAACCCAATTCAAACTTTAACGATGAATCACGAGATCAAAACCCCAACGTAATTAACAAATTATAGCCTTATACAGGCAGCACTTTGATATCTGTTGATGGGTTTCAGATCAATCGGACAGGGTATCGTACCAGTGATCAAGATTAAAAACACTTTCTACGGAGCAGAGTTTAGGGTTTTAGGGTATCGGGTATAAAAGCAACAGAGCAGAGATAGAGCGAGAGATAAAGAAAATTTGAGCAGTTTGGAATGCTATAGACTGCTCTATTTATAGATTGATGTTTCAAATAAAACAAAAATTCGTACATGCAGATTCTTTCCAATCTTGTATTCTTATCGTTTTAGTTTTTAGAATATTCGTTTGATTCACTGCATTTAATATTTTATATACGAAATTTACGTAAACTTTTTGAAGTCTTTAGTTTATTATAGAAATAATATAATCAATTCAGCTGCCTCACCCGTTTTTCTTGTATAACTTTTAAAATATAACGTTTTATAAAAGGACGAATATGTCAATAGAACGAGCATATTTTTATCTACATTTTGACATAAGTTTCATTAAAAACATAGTAAGGTCAATTATAATATTTTTTATTATTAATTATTAAATGGTTCCTATAAAAGTATATGTTCATCTAGATACATCATATTTCTAATAGTCAACTTACTCGTAATCTACTCGTTTAATAATATAAGTTTTATATACTTTATTTTAATCTATAAAACGGAAATGTTACAAAACTAGTCGTACGCGTAAATACAATATCGGTGGTCGAATAGGTCTATGACGAGTCGAATATGTCAAAACATATTTTAAAATGTTGTATGATCTCAAGGTCAGATTATATACCATATGATTTTAAAACCATTTTTACGCCAAAAGGGCATTTTTTACCTTTTTATTAAAGTATGCTTAGTTGACTCGTCAATTGACCCATCAAACGATATGAATAGAAGGTATAACCTCAGAGGGTTATTCCCTATAATATTATGGTGACATAATCAACCTTGATTGGATTCAAAGTCGTCCAAACTGGTCAGAATCGAAAGTCAAAGTAGATGTCAAAGTCTTTGACTTTCGACTAGGAAATAAAACATGTCCTATAATGTTATAAAAACTTTTAAAATGTCAAAATTTAGAGTTTTGATACTTAGAAGTTCATTCGTCGTAATTTGCAAAATCTTCTTTTTTTACTTTTATTTTATACATGTTTGACTCGTCATTTCGCCTACTAAACGCGATGATCAGAGAGTGTAGTCAGAAGGGATTAACACCTTCATTATTACGATCGCATTGCAAAGTTCAATTTGAACTTTGACTTGACCAAAACAATCATAATCGAAAGTCAAAGCAAAAGTCAATTTCCTTGACTTTCAGCTAGTATCTAGCCAAATCATGAAAAGAAGCTAAAAGAGAAGAACTTACTGAACTTGAAGACTACTAAGAACACTAGGGAGCAGTTCCTAACTTCTGGGATTGCTCCTTAGCAGATTTAGAGAAGAATTGAGAAAGGTGTGCTTAGAACTCACAAACTCAAGGCTATTTATACTTGATTAAGAGCTCCCTAATCAAGCCAAGTGTCCTCTGAGTTGTTACGGAAGGGAATAGTGGCATCCTAGGTGTTCAAAGGAGAAGAAGGGTGGCAAAATCGCATGAGAGGTGGCAAGAATTGAGGATGTAGCTACCAGCTGCAACCTGTTGTCTACGCATCCCTTACAGATTGTAAGGGTGATGCTTTGCGGTCCGTAAGGACCCCTGACGCGCTCATAATTTTCAAATCCTTTATGAACCGTAAGGGTTATGGCTTATGGTCCGTAAGGACCTTCAAAATGAAATAATTGCATTTTCAGTCCCTCAACTCTGTTCCATATCCCATTTTTATAAATTTGTCCCCCTCCTCCAACAAATCTGGAATATTTCAAAAGTTTCTAGACACATGTTGCTTTATGATTCGATAAAAATATCTGAAGTGTTACACATGTGGTACAATACTTTAAAATATTTTTGACTTTAAACCAACTACCCCTCCTCTCACATGATTTTTAAACGACCATAGTTTTTTTTTTCAAACGTCAATATTTTTTAAAATTATTTTTTTAAAGGTGTGAATTATTCGCGAATGTCGGGAGGTCTAGCATACGTTGTCTTAACCGGGTCCGTGCTAGAGAGCTCCCTCGCACAATAGATCCCAAATTTAAACCCCTCAATGAGAAACCCCTGTCATTCAGACTCGAACTTGAGATCTGGAGGTAGAAACTCACCCGAACCCACAATAGGTGAAACTTAAATACCCGTGACCACCATAGAGCCCTACTGCACTAGTGATGGTTTTTAAAAGGGGAATTGGCTTGTAATAATCCCACCTAGACCTTATTGGCCATTAATAATCCCACATCAGAATATTCCCCACACCAGTCCCGCATTTCACATATTTTTCCTACAATGGTCCCCTGTTAAAAAAAAACTTAACGGAGTTAAGCTTTTTTCCAAATTACAAACAAATTTTTTAGGGCTTTTGATTAGAACGACGATACAAGTCCATTGATGTAAAACTTGCCTCCAAACGGTGCTCCAAACGATGAAAATGGCGCTTCAATTCGGGTGTTTACATTTCCAATTAACCAAAATCAAGTCACTTGGAGCACCATTTCGAAGTAAGTTTTACATCAATGGACTCGTATCATCGTTCTGATCAAAAGCCCTAAAAAATCTATTTGCAATTTGGAAAAAAGCTTAACTCCGTTAAGTTTTTTTAACGGGGAACCATTGTAGGAAAAATAGGTGAAATGTGAGACTAGTGGGGGGGGGGGGGAATATTCTGAGATGAGATTATTAATGGCCAATAAGGTCTAGGTGGGATTATTACAGGCCAATTCCCCTTTTTAAAATTATCTATATTACGCTATTATAAACAAAATGTAATTTTACTAAGTTTTAAGACTTTATATAATACAACGTTAAGGATATATTAAGGCAGAATTAGAGAGGATGTGACTAGATCGAAACCATGTCCATGCGAAAGGCTAAATGACGGTTTTGAACCGAGGTTCAAAAATTAAACGTTTAGTCTCACTTGTTTGCTAACAGGTAATACTAATGGTCCCTATGACCATGTGTAGTGGTAAGTTGTTATAATGCCCCCACCATGGGGCATTATCCGACACGTGGCATCCTAGTCACACTTGGGCATTATAGCAAAAGTGGCGTAGTGGGGCATTATGCCAATAACCCCCCATTCAATCATTTCACAATTATTTTTTCTAATTTAAAACATAAAAAAACTTCATTAATTTAAAAAAAAAATTACACTACTTGAAATTAAAAAAAAAAAAAAAACAGAAAAAAAAAACGAAAAAATAAAATAAAGTTAAAAAAAAAAGAACATGATCTAGAGTCCATATTTTTCTCTAATTTTTTGGCGACGCATTTGCGCAAGGATCAACGCATCGCCTTGTGGGTGGTCGATAGGTTTGGACAAAAACTCAATGTCCTTTTCCATTTGCCTCGCCTCTTGCATCTCGTTAAACTTTTTGGTTTCGGCCACTCGTTCTTTCATAATCTCATAACGTTGGTGGCCGAGGTCGCGAATGTCTTGGAGACGACGGTTCATCTCCTCGAAATCTTCCTTTAACTCGAGATCGGAAGACGACTCGACCGTTTTTTTCCCGGTTTCCTTTCTTCTACCGGTGGGTCGGACCAACTCTTCTTGAATTCCCTCGTAAACGTCCACCGCCTCATTTAAATCAACATTGCGGGCATCCGATGTCGGAGTTGACGGGTCAACGGAGGATGATGTTTTTGACCTTTTAGCTCGACTTCTACTACTAGATATTCTTTCTTGAGTATTTCATAATTCTTTTCCTCTACGTTGTATCCTACGAATCTTTTAATAATGGTGATTTTTTTACAATCAAAGGTTGTTGTGGTCCTAACATCTTTGGTTAGTTAGTCATAACTCTGATTATCGTTTATACTATTTTTATCAGTAAGCAACTAAGCGATACATATTTGTTCTCATGATGAAATCAGTAAGATATGTCATGGTAAATCGAGGAGGGATAACATCAATAGTATTAACCTTTAATTTGAGTGAAATAAATGGGTGCACATAAAGGTGAATGAATATTATACTTGCAAGCAAACATAAATGGACCGAGTTCTTACTATTGCATCTTTGGTGAGGATAAGAACACAGTTCGAATCTAATGTTTGTCCAATGTGTGGGGACAAAGTGAAGACGACTTAGCATCTTTTTACTGTGTGTTATTTTTCTTTAGTAGCGTGGCAATTCATTAGCAGGTGGTGCGGGCAACCTCCTATCTTCATATTTGCTATAAAGGACCTTATGAAGCAACATGAACTCTGTATAAAAGGGACATTAGAAAAAAAAAAAAAAGTTACATGCATTATATTGATTTCATGTTGGTCAGTTGGTGTATTTGAAAAAGCTTGAAATGACAAGAGTTTTTTTTTTTTTTTTTTTCCGAATAAATTGGCTTTCATATCGAAGCTACTTGAAAACATCAAGACAATAGACAATGATTTCTCAAAATCAGTTGTCATCACTTTACAAAAAACCATCCGAGTAATTAACTCGTAACTAAATAAATTTAGGGGGCCTAATATATTTATTGGCCAACCATGGTTTTTTTAGGGAGCCCGTTACAAAAAAACCATCCGTGTAATTAATTCGTAACTAAATAAATTTAGGGGGCCCAGTATGTTAATTGCCCAACCATGGTTTTTTTTTCTTAAGTTCTAAATTATAAGAAATCTTTTCATTAAAATTAGGTATATTAATTGGCCAACCATGGTTTTTTTTTTTTTTTTTCATAGATTATAAAAAATATTTTCATTAAAGGGTCTAAAACATTCTCTTGTCCATGATAATAAAGAAATCAAACCAACAGGAAAAAGAAAGAAAACAACAACCAAAGAAGAAGGACAATCGAGAGCCTTAGCTCCACTAAAATAGTGGGAAATTAGCCTAAAATTCATCAACATGGTCAACACACCCACCCCATTAATTATCCCTTTCATCTTCAACATCCGAGTCTTCCACTCCACTGAAAGACCTGGCTCAGATCCTTTTCTCACATGCCATCCACACAGCTACATATATACATAATTTTTACTTTACTTTACTTCACCTTCTTGCATACTGTTTCCTATTTTAGTGAAAGATGCTAGTTTAAATTAATGGGTTTGTGTTTTTAACTATTCTTGTTGCTTTTTCCCTTTATGTTCCTTAAAAATACAACCTTTATTGCTATCTATGGATGTGAAGGTCTTGTCTATATATCAGTATCTAACAAATTACCACTTTTTCAGAGGATGGTGTTAGGTTGATTAGTGCCATGAAGGGTTGTTTAGTGATGTTAGTGTTTGTGGTGATGTTTGGGAGATTGTTAGTTGTGTTTTCGAAGACGGATACGGTGAACATTGGGGCTATTATGACTGTGAAAACCATTAACGGGAGGGTCTCAACCATTGCCATGAAGGCAGCTGTGGATGATGTTAATTCTGATCCCAATCTTTTACCCGGAAAAACATTGAATCTTTCGATTCATGATGCAAACTTCAATGGCTTCCTCAGTATTGTTGGTGGTAAGGCTACTCTTTTTAAACTTTGAGTTTAAGATTTTTTAAACTAAGTTTGCTAAAAGGAAATTAATCTATTCATGATTTTATTTAGAAGGTTTTAGGACTGGATGTGTGTTTTGAAGTGATTATTTGAGTAACGAGTAATGAGTTTTTAGTGTCTGTGTAACATGCTTCTGCTTCTCTGATATTATTCAGGTCAAATAATCCGTTGTTTTACCCTTATCGTCTATGCTACTTCCTTAAACGTTGTTAGTTTTGGGTAGGGGTGGCAATCGTCTCGGGTTGATGGTTTAATTGATCAACCTGAACATGAGCCTTATATTTATTCATGTCATATAAATCAGTGCTAACTCAGATACCCTTACAAATAATGTAATCCAGTTATCTAAACGAGTCTAATAGGCAAACAGGTTGATGGATAGTAAACAGGTCCGTCTGCGGGTTTATAATTGGGATTAACACTTGGTGGGTTTCACAGGCTGACGGGTTGGGTTAACCGGTTGACCTTATAAAAATATTTTTTTTTTAGTTTTTAATTCTAATTCTAAACTTGCTGACCTTTTTAATTGTACGGGTTAACCTGCACACGAGTTGTTTATTAAAAAGGCTGGACATGACAACCCAAAACCATACTGTTTTCATGACCGGTTTGAAATTGCCACCCTAGTTTCTAAGGGTCAAACAATGAGATCTATACTCCAACACCAAAAGTTATCCTATATTGTTTAGCTCGTTATTGGGCTTGGACCCGATATGGGTTCATAAAAGAGGGAACACCATGAAGACAACGGTTCCTTTGCCATCCTTTCTCATTCAAGTTTGCTTAAGTACAATACAGACTAACTGACTTAACTACTTGACTGTTAAGTATTTACACACACAATTAGACCCTTGACCCAATTTTGTTCTTTTTCAGCATTGGAGTACATGGAGGCTGATATAGTGGCTGTCATTGGTCCGCACAGTTCTGTGATGGCTCATGTACTTTCAAATCTTGCAAATGAACTTCATGTCCCGTTTTTATCCTTCACAGCATTAGACCCCTCACTTTCACCTCTTCAATACCCGTATTTCATCCAAACAGCCCCTAATGATCTTTATCAGATGACAGCCATTGCTGAAATGATAAGTTATTTCGGTTATCACGAAGTAACCGCAATATATACAGATGATGACCAATTTAGGAACAGTATATACACACTAGGTGATGAACTATCTCAGAAACAGTGTAAGCTTTCTTACAAAGCGCCATTACCACCCGACGCCTCGCTAACTCCCCAACATATTCATGATGCGTTAGTCAACGTTCGGTCAATGGAGTCTCGTGTTGTTGTTTTAAATACATACTCCAAAACAGGCCTTATGGTTTTTGCAACTGCTAAGAGGCTTGGCATGATGAAAAAAGGGTATATTTGGATTGCAACCACTTGGTTATCAACTGTTTTGGATTCTACCGGCATTTCTTCTTCAAATGCATCGGTTTTACAAGGGGTTCTCACGCTTCGGCCCCACATACCAGATTCGGATAAAAAACGAGATTTTGAAAGACGGTGGAAGATATTGAGTAACGGTTCAATCGGGTTGAACCCATATGGCTTGTATGCTTATGATACAGTTTGGATGGTTGCACGTGCCCTTGACAAGTTTTTCAATGAAGGTGGCAATATTTCTTTCTCTAGTGACGCTCGTTTAACTGGTTTAAAGGGAACACAAGGTTTGAATCTTGGAGTACTTAGTATTTTCGATGGAGGAAAACAGTTGCGTGCCAACTTATTGCAAACAAATATGAGTGGTCTAACCGGCCCGGTTGGGTTCAATCCTGACCAGTCTGTGATACGTCCTTCTTTTGATATAATCAACATAGTTGGGAACCAAGGTTTGGCTCTTGGATACTGGTCGAACTACTCTGGGCTATCGGTTCAGCCTCCAGAGACTCTTTATGCAAAACCATCGAACCGTTCTTCTAATCAACAGTTAAGAAGGGTTGTATGGCCTGGGAACACAACAGAAAAGCCTCGTGGATGGGAATTTTCAAATAACGGGAGACCGTTAAGGATTGGAGTTCCATTAAGAGTTAGTTTTAAAGAAATTGTTACACAGGTCAACGGTTCAAATGAAATTCATGGATTTAGCATAGATGTATTTCTTGCTGCAATAAAGTTGATTCCATATCCAGTTCCTTATGAGCTTGTTAAATTTGGGGATGGTCACAAGAACCCGAGCTACACCGAGTTCGTGAATAAAGTTGCATACAACGTAAGTAAAGTATAATACTTGGTCATGTCTTCTATAGCCTGTTTTGTTCTTTCCAACTATGATATTTGCAAATTTATGCAGGTCTTTGATGCTGCTGTTGGTGATATTGCGATCATCACTAACCGTACAAAGGTTGTTGACTTCACACAGCCATATATAGAATCGGGTTTAGTTGTAGTGGTCCCCGTAAAGAAACTAGACTCGAGTGCTTGGGCTTTCTTGCGGCCTTTTACTCCACTAATGTGGACTGTCACCGCGGTTTTCTTCATCATTATTGGAGTTGTTGTGTGGATACTTGAACACAGGTTGAACGATGAATTTAGGGGCCCACCCAAGCAACAGTTAGTCACCATCTTGTGGTGAGCGTTTTGATTGTAATATGTCTTAATTTGTTTGTTTTCTGTTGAGATGCACAAGCTTTTTGTTGTTCATTTTGAACCAAGTATTCTTCTTGTTCTTTTGCAGGTTTACCTTGTCAACTATGTTTTTCTCACACAGTAAGTATCAAAACCTCTGACTAGCTATCTATTCTACTAGTGTCAATTTCAAACCTTTAACTTATGAACCGGTCAAACGGAAATTTTTAGGAGAAAACACGGTGAGCACTCTTGGTCGACTGGTTCTCTTCATCTGGCTTTTTGTAGTTCTGATTATCAACTCAAGTTACACTGCCAGCCTTACATCCATTTTAACCGTTCAACAACTTTCATCTCCGATCAGAGGAATCGATTCATTGATCTCGACCAATGAACGTATCGGGTTTCAAGTAGGATCATTTGCTGAGAATTATATGATTGAAGAACTCAACATACCAAAATCAAGACTTATGGCTCTTGGTTCCCCACAAGAATATGCCGAGAAACTTGGGGCAGGAATAGTTGCTGCCATTGTTGATGAAAGACCTTACATTGATCTCTTCCTTTCAAATAACTGCCAGTTTCAAGTTGTTGGTCAAGAGTTCACTAAAAGCGGTTGGGGATTTGTAAGTATTTCGGTTCACCTATTAGTTACTATTGAAACAGGTAGGGTCGGGTCGGGTTAATCCGCATACACTTTCATTTTCGTCAACAAAAAAATTATATGCAATGAGCTTACACTTTCAACCCATACCCTTCCATAAAATATAACCCAGATTGACACACTCATAAGTAAATAGGTAGAAATTGTTGCTTCTCAGCTCTTCTACTAATCATTGTAGCTGTTGCTTTGACTTTTAAGGTCAAACTCTCTAATTCTTAATCTGATTAGTAAATTTTAATTGTTCACCTAGAATAAGAACAGAAACCTACACTACATCATAACTTATAACAAATAATGCGTGTCATAATAGTTTGCGTTAACTGCAATTATATTTATGATGATTTTGAATTTAAAATGTAGTAAGGTTGACCCTAAACGTCAAAGTTCTGTGATTGTTTTCTCAGGCATTCCCTAAGGACTCCCCATTAGCCGTTGACATGTCAACTGCCATACTTACATTATCCGAGAATGGTGAGCTTCAAAAGATTCACGACTATTGGCTCAAGAGAAAAACCTGCAGCACACAAAACTCAGACTCGGACCAACTTCAACTAGAGAGCTTTTGGGGACTCTTTCTCATCTTTGGGGTTGCATGTGCTCTGGCTCTCCTTATACACTTTTGCATGATGATTCGGGAGTTCAGTAAACACTATTCTGAACAGCACGACGACCAGTCTTCTAAAAGTGGATCCCGTTCGGTGCGAAAGTTTTTATCTTTTGCAGATGAGAAAGAAGAGGTATCAAAGAGCAAGCTAAAGAGAAAGAGAGAGATATCCATGTCTTACGTCAATGGTAGAGACGTTGACTCAAGGAGTCGGTCAAACCGAATCCAAGCCGAGTTTGATGAAGAGTAAAATGTGAATAAATCATCAAACCAAATGCCTAGTGCAAAGAAAGAAATTTAGTAGTTTTGTATAGTCATAACATGAATGGAGGTGTAATTTGGTTAAGTGTATGAATACTGTATTTTTATATTTAGAATTAATTACATGCTTGATCCTATGGTATTATTTTGGTTCCAACTTTTTGGCAATTATGGGTTTGGTTCTCGCCAGATGGTACTTGACGCTTACAGTTTTAATGCGAAGCTATGTGGCACCGCTAACCGGGTGAAGATAACTTTGTTGATGTCATTGTCACAATGAAAATGAAAATGATGTGCCTCTAAATAAGGGATCCCTATGACATCCCTTGAGCCTTTTGAAATTTATTTACCGAAAATGTCAAAAGTCGGGTTTGGTACCGAAAATATACCCGTTTTGATAAGTTTGATACTGATATCCGATACCATTTGCTTATACCGTTGACGATGTTACTATTCATTGTGTTTGAATTTTAATATATAGAGAATTTTAATATATAGAGAATGTTTAGTCAAATCGTTCAAGGCCGAGTTCGTACATGTGAATTTTCAGTGTCCCTATTCCCTGCACCTACGGCATCGGATAAATCACCACCCTGCTAAACTTGTTTAGCTAGGAAATTCTTTGTTATTGTGTAAATGTAATCAGTTTATATGTATATATGATTATTTAGTGTTTTAGTCCGAGTAGATTGACTTAGGTTATTGGTCGGAGTATGATGCGTTGATGATGAAATAATTGTAACCAATTCAATTTATTTTGCTACTTAAACGACTAATTACTGATTTAGGTTGTGTTCCAGAGATCCACTTAACAGGGGGAGGGGAGGGAAAATGGGGTTTTTTTTGCCTGAAAATAGTCTTTCCAATTTGGAAAGACATGGAGGGGAGGGGAGGGATGGGGAGGGATTTTTAACTCGGGAACACACCGTTAGGGTATTAGCTAATTAGTGATTGTCTGATCACCGGTCTTAACAAAATAATTACAATGTTCCGGGATAAGGTTCTTTTTGTGTGTGTGTGTGGGGGGGGGGGGGGGGGGGGGCTATGTTGATCACCGTCACACAAGTTGCGAAGGAGACTATCATACAACAGGGAGGCATATGGGCGTAAGGAATCTTAGTGGTGTACGGCAAGGTAAAGGATAAATAAGGGAGTTTTAAGGAGCTCTTGAGATAGAACCCCTCTCTTTTAAGAGGATTCGCGGCATGTCAAGCTCTGGTAATGTTCTTTGCTTTATATCAAATTAAACCACATGCTCCACCGCTTGTGCGGGTCCCCCGTCAATTCCTTTGAGTTTCATTCTTGCGAATGTACTCCCTAGGCGGGATACTTAACACGTTAGCTACAGCACTGCACGGGTCGATACGCACAACGCCTAGTATCCATCGTTTACGGCTAGGACTACTGGGGTATCTAATCCCATTCGCTCCTCTAGCTTTCGTCTCTCAGTGTCAGTGTCGGCCCAGCAGAGTGCTTTCGCGGTTGGTGTTCTTTCCGATCTCTGCGCATTTTACGGCTCCACCGGAAATTCCCTTTGCCCCTACCGTACTCCAACTTGGTAGTTTCCACAGCTTGTCCAGAGTTGAGCCCTGATGAGGAGGAGAGAGTGGGATTAAATGAGAGAAGTTGGCAAATGGGAGGCAAAGAAGGCATCATCTAAAGCAAAGTAGATAACCTATGAGGAGATGTAATGGAGTATGGAGACTTAGAGAGCATGATAATATGATCAAAATTGTCAAAGCTAGGAAAAGAAGAAGACATGATCAAAAAGTTGTGAAGTTTATGACGGCAAGGATAGATGTATTTTAATGAAGGAGAAGAACATCAAGGAGAGATTGCAAACCTATTTTCACGATCTTTTCAATGGTGGCAGGTATCATCAAAAAAGAGAGTGAGAACTTTACTAACCAACAATGAAATAGCTACTACTGTCATAATATCACTATAGAAGAGGTGAAGAGGTTTCTTAGGAAAATGGGAAGGACTAAGGCGATTGGCACAGACAACACTTCTTCCTTGTGTAGGTGTCCATTCACTAAGGATATGTGTTAAGTCTGTTTCTTTTCGTAGCATTCTTGGATGAGTTGTCAAAATGATTAAGAAGACAATCCTGTGATGCATGCTTTCTACATATGATATTGTTGGTGGCAGAGAGTAAGGCAGAGGCTAGAGGGTTGACGAGGAGACTATCATACAACAGGGAGTCATATGGGTGTAAGGACTAAGGCGAAGGAGACTATCATACAATAGGGAGGCATATGGGCGTAAGGAATCTTAGTGGTGTAAGGCAAGGTAAAGGATAAATAAGAGAGTTTTAAGGAGCTCTTGAGATAGAACCCCCTCTCTTTTAAGAGGATTCGATACATGTCAAGCTCTAGTAATGTTCTTCGCTTTGTATCAAATTAAACCACATGCTCCACCGCTTGTGCGGGTCCCCCGTCAATTCCTTTGAGTTTCATTCTTGCGAACGTACTCCCTAGGCGGGATACTTAACACGTTAGCTACAGCACTGCACGGGTCGATACGCACAACGCCTAGTATCCATCGTTTACGGCTAGGACTACTGGGGTATCTAATCCCATTCGCTCCTCTAGCTTTCGTCTCTCAGTGTCAGTGTAGGCCCAGCAGAGTGCTTTCGCGGTTGGTGTTCTTTCCGATCTCTGCGCATTTTACGGCTCCACCGGAAATTCCCTTTGCCCCTACCGTACTCCAACTTGGTAGTTTCCACAGCTTGTCCAGAGTTGAGCCTTGATGAGGAGGAGAGAGTGGGATTGAATGAGAGAAGTTGGCAAATGGGAGGCAAAAAAGGCATCATCTAAAGCAAAGTAGATAACCTATGAGGAGATGTAATGGAGTATGGAGACTTAGGGAGCATGATAATATGATCAAAATTGTCAAAGCTAGGAAAAGAAGAAGACATGATCAAAAAGTTGTGAAGTTTATGACGGCAAGGATAGATGTATTTTAATGAAGGAGAAGAACATCAAGGAGAGATTGCAAACCTATTTTCACGATCTTTTCAATGGTGGCAGGTATCATCAAAAAAGAGAGTGAGAACTTTACTAACCAACAATGAAATAGCTACTACTGTCATAATATCACTATAGAAGAGGTGAAGAGGTTTCTTAGGAAAATGGGAAGGACTAAGGCGATTGGCACAGACAGCACTTCTTCCTTGTGTAGGTGTCCATTCACTAAGGATATGTGTTGAGTCTGTTTCTTTTCGTAGCATTCTTGGATGAGTTGTCAAAATGATTAAGAAGACAATCCTGTGATGCATGCTTTCTACATATGATATTGTTGGTGGCAGAGAGTAAGGCAGAGAGTAAGGCAGAGGCTAGAGGGTTGACGAGAAGCCTTAGAGTACAAAGGCTTACACATAAGTCGACCAAAAACTAAGTGCCTTTACTATAGGTTTGTAACTTCGGTGGTACTAGTGATAAGAAGGGCACCCAAATTACTATTGGAGGCTAGGTTGTTCCATAGACTACCAGGTTCAGGTATTATTAATGATCATCATCCAGAAGTCCAAACTGATGAGAGACATTGATAGTGATGTAGCTTACTGTGTTCAGACAAGTTGGTGTAAGTGGATAACAGTCCTAGGAGTTTTATATGATAGAAGTTACCCTATAGGATTAAAGAGGAAATTCTTTAGGATTGGAGTTAGCTAGTTATGTTAAACACGACTTATTGCTAGGCTTTCAAGATAACTATAGTGCGAAGTTGGATGTCACAAAAATGAGGATGTTGAGGTGGATGTGGCAGCTTACAAGGTTGGACCAGATAAGTAATGAAGTTTTGTCAGTTTATAGGGTGACACGTGTTTTAGATAAGATGGCCGCGGGGGGGGGGGGGGGGGGGGGGATGAGATGGTTTAGACATGTGTAGAGAAAACACATAATGACACTAGCAGAAGTGTGGAACCTCACAAAGAAGGGGATAAGGAGAAAATGTAGACTCAAATGTCATGAGGAGCCGATATAGACCCAACTTGACATGATCGGTGATAGGAGTTCTTAGAAACGCAGGATAAAGGTTAGAGATTTTAAGGGGTGTATAGATGTATCCTAGCTTGGTCTTGGTATCTTGCTTTGTCCACCATGTTGCTTTTTATGTGTTTGTGCTAGTTGTTTTCTAGGTGATTCGTGATCTTTTTTGTCATCCTCTTTCTATTCTTATCTACTACTAATATATGTTCTTTGTTACTTGTATTTATTTTTCCCAAAAAAGGGTTTAGAACCAAAGGTCTATTGGGAGCAATTTCTCTATTTTCTAGAATAGAGGAAAAACTTGCCCTCATTTCACCCTCCTAACTCCGAAACCCTATTTTATGAATGTGTTTTACCATGTACAAATTTTTGTTTGTTTATTTAACTCATTTGACCTTGTTATATTTTTGTAACCTTTCTTAACTTAACTCATTTAATCCCACCCTTTATTTCGTTCCATTTAATAATTTCTTTTATCTCGTTACTTTTTTCTTGTTTCTAAGTCCTATTATTTTTGTATTAGAACTTTGAAAAAATATTGAAGATTACCGATACAACTAACTTCATTTAACCCAATGTTTACAAGACTAGACCACTCAGTCAAACCGATAATGTTTTCCTGGGTAAGGTCTTACCGACGAAAGAGGATCATCAATGGAAACACTTTTATTTATTATTTTTTATAAATAATCGAAACTCTAAAAGTGATGAAACACTAGTTAACACCGATGGTTAACTAGCTGGATTGTCTCTTACGTGGGTTCAATCTCCTTCTCTACTCGCCAATGACTAAGGTCCTGCAAAACAGCAACACCGTTAGCTCGCTAAGAGGGGAATATGGGGGTTTCCCTCTTAACCGGGCTCCGGCGTGAGAATAAGTACTGCTCCGAGGAAGAAAACAGTGTGTGTTGTGGGTGAAAAGTGAGGAGAACAGAATGGATAACCTGAATGATGAAGGGTCCTATTTATAGCCGGAGGGTAAAGGAGGGAGGAGCAACCTCGCCAGCTGTTATCGGGCGCCAGCTGTCCGACCAAGGGGAATATCCTCTTGGTCTCCTCTGCTGTGGTAAAGATAGTGGTCCACGTGGCGCGTCGATATTCGTCCTCGCTGGAGAGAACGTACTGCTGTTGTCGGTCTGCCCCCAGATTTGTTGCAGGTCTACATGGCGCTCGATTACTGGTGACACGTGTCGTCCTTTTTGTCGGAAGGAGCATCTTTGGTGTCGCCCTGACGTCTTCCAGAAGCTTCTGGATTTACTTGCTGATGTAGGCGCCATGTTGGACGGAAAAAGTGATGTGGTCCCTGCCATGTGGATATGGAATTGGGACCATACCTCTTCAAGTCCCCCCAGTCTAGTGTGCCTTCTAGTTGAGTTGATCGTCTAGGAGGGATTCTGGACTTATAAGGGTAGTGGTTGTTTTTTTTTAGAACGCATGTTGGTTACCTTGCGCGGATGAGCCAAGTGGACGCATGGCGCATGGCGTATGATGGTAACCTTACAAAGTTGAGCCAAGTGGACACATGGCGTATGACGGTATCCTTATAAAGTTGAGCCAAGTGGACGCATGGCGCATGGCGTATGACGGTATCCTTACAAAGTTGAGCCAAGTGGACGCATGGCGCGTGACGGTATCCTTACAAAGTTGTGCCAAGTGGACGCATGTAGCATGGCGTATGACGGTACCTTCTGAAAGAAATTTCCTTTCTTGGGGTGAAGAAAACTGACATGACTGACGTGCTGTCTGATGTTGCTGTCTTTTCGGAGATGAACAGTCGCTTTTTCAGAGTTTGTCAATTACTTTTTCGCTTGGTGTCAGACGTGTGCCGCCCATGTTTCCGAAAAACAAGGCGACAGTTTCTCTCCCTTCTGACGTGTCTTCTCCCCGTTGGCTGTTCATCTGCCCTCCTGACGGTCCACTACCCATCGCATTTAATGCGATGGGTATAAATAGGAGGCGGGTTCCCATTTTTCTTTCACTTTTGAATTGCAAACTCCGTTTTTCTCTCTTTGGATTCTTACCGAACTTCCTCAAATTCTTCCTTTTCTATCTCTTTCTGTCTTTGCAACTATGTCCACTGGTGGCAATCCTACCAGAAAAAGGAAGTATAAACCAAAGAATCCTCCTGGTCCAGATCGTGCGGAGTTAAGCTGGAAGGAGGAGGAGTTTCAAAATCTTGTCCGGGACATGGGTTTCCGGTCTGAGTGGGGTGCTCAGTTTCCGACTCAGAATTCGACTGCCTTGGATGCTCCTCCTAGGTACATAACCTTATATGCTGTTTTTTTTTCGTGAGGGCAACTTTCGTCTTCCCATGACGAAGTTCACCGGGGAAGTGCTGACCAATTACGGGCTTCATATTTCACAAATAAACGCTTTGGGGCTTCCCCGGATTACTCATTTTGAGTTTATATGCCAGGCCAACCGTATTGAACTGACTTTTAAGATGTTCAACTTTTTCTACTACGTGAGCTATACTGGAGGCTTCTACTCCTTCAACTCCCGAACTGGTGGGGTTAGCCCTTTGCAGTGCTAACCCACCGAAGAGTCTGCATGATTGGAAACAAAAAGAAGGATGGGTCGTTCAGGATGTGCATCGACTATCGGGAATTGAATAAGTTAACTATCGAGAACCGCTATCCCCTACCCCGCATCGACGATTTATTTAATCAACTACAAGGTGCTACGTGTTTCTCGAAGATCGATCTATGCTCAGGTTATCACCAACTACGCATTCAAGAGGAGGATATACCCAAAACCGCGTTTCGCACTCGTTATGGCCATTACGAATTCGTTGTTATGCCCTTTGGTTTAACCAACGCACCCGCGGTTTTCATGGATCTGATGAATCGCGTGTGTAAACCATATCTCGACCGTTTCGTCATCGTATTCATCGACGGTGTCTTGATCTATTCCAAATCGAAAGCCGAACACGCGCAACATCTACGTTTGGTTCTCGAGCTACTCCAGGGGAATCAACTCTATGCCAAGTTCTCCAAGTGTGAATTTTGGCTGGAGGAGGTTCAGTTTCTGGGTCACATTGTCAATAGTCAGGGTATTCATGTCGATCCAACGAAGATTGAAGCAGTCAAGAGTTGGATTACACCTAAGAACCCGTCTGAAGTCCGTTCTTTTCTCGGGCTAGCGGGCTATTATCGACGATTTATCAAAGGATTCTCAAAGATCGCTATGCCGCTTACCGCTCTCACGCATAAAGACAAGCCTTTTGTTTGGGGAACTGAATAAGAGTCTGCCTTCCAAACTCTCAAGCACATGCTTTGCAATGCTCCTGTTCTCACATTGCCCGACGGAAACGACGATTTCATTGTCTATTGTGATGCTTCCAATCTCGGTCTCGGTTGCGTCTTTATACAGCGGGACAAGGTTATAGCATACGCATCACGTCAGCTCAAAATCCAAGAGAAGAACTATACAACCCATGATCTCGAGCTAGGCGCAGTTGTTTTTGCGTTAAAGATTTGGCGACACTACCTGTACGGTACCAAGTGTACGATCTTCACCGATCATAGGAGCCTACAACATATCTTTAATCAGAAGGAACTTAATATGCGTCAACGCCGATGGGTAGAACTTCTCAATGATTACGACTGTGAGATTCGTTATCACCCAGGCAAAGCAAATGTTGTTGCCGACGCCCTCAGCAGACGGAGATATCTGCTTAGAACTCGTAACGTCCAAGCCCAATACGACCTCGAAACCCTCATCCGTGAAGCCCAGTATGCATGTTTTAATGAACGCACCATGAAGAAGGAAAGAATCTACCACGATGGAGCCCAGCTTGTGAGCAAGTCGAATGGGATATTCCACTTTCTAGACCCTTTTGGATCCCCAAACGGACCGATTTGCGACAGATTTTGATGGACGAAGCCCACAAATCCCGGTATTCTATTCATCCCGGTGCCGACAAAATGTACCAGGACCTTCGCTACAAGTACTGGTGGCCGGGCATGAAAAGGGATATTGCTCTCTACGTTGGAAAATGCCTAACTTGTGCAAGAGTCAAGGCTGAACATCAAAGACCCTCTGGCTTACTCGAACAACCACCGATCCCTATGTGGAAGTAGGAGAGTATAGCTATGGACTTCATAACAAAACTATCACACACGTCATCAGGTCACAACAGCATTTGGGTTATTGTTGACCGACTGACCAAATCAGCTCACTTCTTGCCAATACGGGAAGACTACAAGGTAGAACGATTAGCCCGAATCTACACCGACGAGATCATTTGTAATCATGGGACGCCTCGCGACATCATCTCTGATCGTGATGCTCGGTTTACCTCGCGACTGTGGGAAACGTTTCAACCGGCACTCGGTACATCGCTTAATCTAAGTACCGCTTTCCACCCTCAAACCGACGGTCAGACTGACAGAACGATTCGTACTCTTGAAGACATGCTCCGTTCATGTGTCATAGACTTCGGTGGTAATTGGGATAAATACCTGCCGTTAGTCGAATTCTCGTATAACAACAGTTATCATTCCAGCATACAAATGGCACCATTCGAGGCTTTATACGGAAGAAAATGTCGATCGCCTATTGTATGGCATGAGATCGGTCACTCGCAATTAACCGGTCCCGAGCTATTGCAAGAAACGACAGACAAAATTTTCCAAATTCGAGACAATCTAACGAAAGCTCGGAATCGACAAAAAAGTTATGCCGATAGACGACGCAAGCCCCTTGAATTTGACGTTGGCGACTACGTACTCCTAAAGGTATCACCATGGAAAGGTGTGGTTAGATTCGGCAAGAAAGGGAAACTAGCGCCTCGATATGTTGGACCTTTTAAGATTCTGGAAAGGATCGGAAAAGTCGCCTACAGACTCGAACTACCGGAGGAACTTAGTAACGTCAACCCGACTTTCCACATGTCAAACCTCCGAAAGTGCTTGGCCGACCACGACTTACATGTTCCACTCGATGACCTCAAAGTAAACGAAACACTAGACTTCGTGGAAAAGCCTGTCGAAATCATGGATCGCCAAACCAAGCAACTCAGACGCTTGCGCATTCCTATTGTGAAAGTCCGATGGGAAGGCAAACGAGACGCAGAGTTCACTTGGGAACTCGAAAGCGACATGAAGGCGAAGTACCCGCAGTTGTTTGTTACGGCTTTGAACTAATTTCGGGACGAAATTCCCTCAACTAGGGGAGGCTGTAACACCCCGTGTTTTCGAAGTCAAATTCAAAGTCAAGGTCAAAGTCAACGATCGATTTCACAACTTGACTTGTAGAGAATTTCTTTTTTGTGTTTATTATGTGGAGTAAGTGTCAATAATTACAATAATCGACGTGTATTAATCGCCATCTAATCGACTTACGATTGTGAACTATAGGAAGTAACAATGCGATAAAGTTAACTAAACGATAATCGAACTATGCTAGTCAAATCGACATCAAACCGAATCGCAACTCGAAATACGAAATTTGGTTATTATACGTGTGTGTGTGCCTTATCTGTTACTTGTGCATGTTTATTTATGTTGTGTTGTGACAATCAATCGAAACTCGAATCGCAATCGAACTCAATCGAAATCGAACTATGATAATTAGTGGAGAAGAGACAGTGCTAGATATGAATAGTTGGGACTAAAAGTAATTTGACTAGGAAAATCTATCGCATCGCTCGCAATTACAATCGAGACCTCAAAAATCATCGCGCCAAACACCCGAACGAAGTGCCGTCCGGCCGGATTTCCCATCCGACCGGGCTGACACTTGATCTGGTGCCATATGTCATCCGACCGGGATGACATCCGACCGGATAAACCACACGGGTGAGATGCCATCCGACCGACCCACTTTTTCCTCTTTGGGTAACTCTATAAATACCCATGCCACTTTCAAACTTTCTACTTTTGGCAACTCTCTGACCGAACAGGACGCTCTCCTCACCTTTTCTTCGATTCCTCTCGATTCCGGTAAGATCTCGTCCTAAATCTTGTACTTTCTTGATCTACATGCACTCCTACACCTTTCTATTTTCTTGATCTACACGCACTCCTACACCTTTCTATCTTTTAAATCTTAACTTTTAACCGTGAAATCACTAGATTTGAGGTGTTCTAGGATGACGTCATCATGTGTTCTTGAAGAACTTCATGTTTTGGCTTCAATCCACCAAGAACAACTTAGATCTAATCGATTTCCACACGAATACACAAAGATCTTGCATAGATCTAAACATAATCATAAGTGAAAAAGGATTGAAAGATGGGTTCTAACTTTCTTTCAACTCTTTTACACTCAATACACTCGAAACCGATAGAATCAGACCTTGTTCTAGCCTTCTAGTCATTCGCGGTGTTGTGTTAGATCAAGATCCGGATTCTACTCACGAGACCACCGATTTCGGGTTAACCAAGAACAACCGTCTCAAACCGGTTAACTGACCGAACTAGGGTGATTCCTGGTCGATCGGGTCACTTGGATCAAGATGGGGTTCTGTTGGTTAGCACGTTGTCAAAACGTCTCGATAAAAGCAACAAACAATCAAAATGGCCAAGTGAAAGACAAACGGAACGACCAGCGTGGAGTACTATCCGACCGGAATACTATCCGAACGGATAAGTCATCCGAGCGACTAGGTAATCCGAACGGCTTACACCTTGGGTCCCACACTTAACCAATTTTATCTGAAGTTTGAGTATTGAACAAATTGTTGTCCGATCGGACTACCAACCCGACCGGATTACTCTTCGGATCATGAGATACTTGGACTTAAACTCTCGAATAATTTTCAACATGTTCAATGCACTAAGGGTGTCACCCGACCGGACAATCTGTCCGACCGAGTGACCGCCCTGCCATGGATTGTTCTCACTACGTAATCTCGCCACTCGAGTCACCGTCCGACCGGATAGATCATCCGAGCGGATTGTCGTCGGCACGACTGACCGTCCGATCGACCGACTTGAAAGGTAGAGATACTTCAATGTTTTCAAAATGCTACAACGAAAACTTCAAAGGACAAGCCATCATACACAAACACATCAAAGGAAGAAATAATCCACTCGAATAGTCATCCGACCGGACAACCTGTCTGACCGAATGACCATCCGAACGGATTGTCATCCACACGATTGGACCATCCGATCGGATTACCAATCCGACCGAGCTGCTGTCCAAGCCACTTACGTCTTGCATCGTTTTACGCGTCACTTATCGTTATGTTATCGTTCTGATCAGGCTAACCATACTCTCTAGCGTTCCCTTCAATCCATCATCGCTGTGAGTATACTCGACCCCTTTTTGCTTTACGCACGTTTCGGTGTTACATACGTTACGAATATTCAAATCACAACAAATACACTACTCAATACTATTTGAACACTAACCGTTAATGCATGTTATACGTGGCTTATGAATGCTTGTTTGTTATGTTTACACATGGAATGCTGTCTACCTTACTATAGTTTGGACTCAGCACCTGTTCACAGGGGTTGTTAAGGATAATTACTGCCTCTGGCAGTCAACCCGCAGTCATTGGTATCGATGGATCTATGTCGATAACTAACATGCTTCATTTCACTATGTGTACGTGCTGGTTATGCGTAAACGAATTTCGAACTCTATATGCTATTATCAAACTTGTATGCTCACCTTTACATTATATGTATTGACTTTATTTTAACGTATGTGATAGGTGCTTAGGATGCACATCTGGTAGGAAATCGAAGCTAGAATAAGGCTCTAGAGGCCAACAAATAGTTGTCTGTACAAATTAAATCAAGGGTCTCTAGAAGCAGATAAACAATTGCTCTATTTGAAAATCTGAGTTGTCGAAATAGAACTATTTGCCTAGATTTTGTTTGTAATAATTGAATTATCTTTTGAGACATGGTATGGGACACGTTATTTTAAATTGAATGGTAATGATAATTGTTATGGAAACTTCTGGACAATCTGTTTCGCTCAGTGCCATGCCCCGATGTTTCCGCCATCGGTTGGGGTGTGACAGCAGGAGATAAGCGTGCTGAGCGTGATCCTGATGACGATGCCACTCTTACTGAGATAATGGAGAAGAAAAGAGTTCTTGAGGAGAAGAAAAAGGAACTTGATGAACAAGCTGCTGCTGCACTTGCTGCGAAAAAATCTAAACTTCAGAAAGAGACTCCCCCTGCACCTTTGGAGTCAGAGGTTGACTTGGGGGTTCCCAGGAGAAGATATTCGCTGCTTCTGGTTCCCAGGGTACAAAGTTTTGCATTTATATCTTGTTTTTTTTACCTCTCTTCCTTGTTTTTGTTTTGTTTTGTTTTCCTGACTACCATGATTGTTTCATAACAGGTGTTAAGGCGGGTAAGGCTCCTCGTAAGATTGATATTTCAAAGATTACACCTCCTACATCTCCTCCTTCAAGGACCTTTGGTCTGTCTCCTCCGCATGTTGATCGGGGAAAAAGAAAGAAGATGACGTGGAGGTTGAACAGGTTGGAGAGGGTGGTGGTGATGCTGGTGGTGCAGGTGATGCTGGTGGTAATGATGGAGCTCGTGGCGGTGGTGGCGATGAAGGAGGTCGTGGTGGTGGTTATAATGTTTCAGAGGAATCTAGCGAGGCTACTCCTCACCACACTGTTTATACCAAGGTTATCCGGGATTCTGGCGGTGTGGTGCTTCTGGGACCCACCATAGTCCAGAGTATGAGCATGTTTAGGGTGGGTCTTGGGATACCCATAATCCTGCATGTGCCGATCTCCCACACGCCCCTCGATGGAACTTGACCCAAGGTTCTCGGATGACCGATCACGCTAACTGTCGTGAGTTCTTTTCTCTGTCTCTCCCCCTGCTGAGAGATTATTTCAAAAAAGACGCCACCAGTTGGATCTCTTGGATAATCATATCCACGCTGGGGTCAACTTTTTCTCCACTTCCCAAGAGATCGCCCGGGAATGGCAGCTGATGGGGGAGGATACTTTGGAATTTGAAAACGCGAAGAAGGCGTTCACTGAAGAGAGAGAAAAATTCAATGCTGAGAAGAAAGGTTTGGCATGGAGGGTTGCTGATGCCGAAGAGAAGCTTGCCAAGGAGAAGCAATTGAACGTTGACAAGAAGAAATACTGAGAAGTTGCTTGTGAACGAACGAACAAGGAGCTGCAAACCCAGCGCGATGCCATTGTCAGGTTGTCGAGAGAGAAATGTAAGATCAGTGATGAAGCTGAGCAAGAGCGCGCTGCGCACCAGAAAAGAGAGCAAGAATACATCTAGCGCATAGCTAAACTGGAGAAGTTTGCGGCTGAGAAGGTTACCGAAAGCAAAGCTTCTGAGATCTTAGCTGAGGAAATTTCTGCTGATTGCAAGTGGTTGCTCGCACGCGCAGTTCCCTTGGTATTGTTTCCTTTGCCTTGTTTTTCTTGTCTCTTCTTTCGTTATTTTTGTCATGTTTCTCCTGTTTTCTGCAGATTTCTGAACGTATTGCTAAATCTGATGAGCTTGCGAAGTATACGTTTGAGCTGGGTCAGGCAGCATACAACAGTGGCCGGAAAGACGACTATGGTGAAGGTAGGGCAGCGGCTATGAACAAGGAGAAGGATTATCATTTTGAGTTATTCAAAGAAGACTGTACTGCCAAGTATACCGCCAAGCGCTAGGAATATGAATTCGTTGAGTTTGGCATTGTTAAAGCCGTTGAAAAGTTATCCCGAAGAGGTAACGCCATTGAAGTCTTGAAGAAGGCTCTTAGTGACTCGGGGACTGATGGTGGTGATGCAGGTCCCAGTCACCAGGGTTGACGGTTTCCGGCTTGCATGCCGTGTATGGGCCCGATGGCCTTGTAATTGTCTGACAATTTCCTTGAACAATTTACTTTATGCTTTCCAAACAATTTACTCTTGGTTGTTATGTCCGTTAATATTTTGGTACACTTGATGTTTAAAGCTAACTATGGTTTTTGCTCTTTATTTGTTGTGAATTTTGTTATCGTTACAATATGTGCATGTGTAATTACTTTGATTAGGTATCACGAATGAATGATGGCTGAGACAGGTTATGCTGTGTTAGTTATCCTAGCGTTACACAGTATTGTGTTGTGCTTTGGAGAAACTCTACAACGTTTGTTCTGTCGTTAAGCGCATAGTTTGATTCGTATATACGAAGTGATCGTTTTACAGGTTATTGTGTTGACCCAGCTGTGCTCAGCTTTGGGGGTCTTACAATGTTTTCTTTACCGTGTTTACTATGCTTTCGTGTGTATATGGGCACGAAGTGTTATTTGGCGTGATAGGATTTGGTTGTGTTTTTTACCTGGGTGTGCACTTAGTTGTGATGAGCCTTGGAGGTCTACAACGTTTCCTATTTCTGAGCCATTGATGTTTTCGTGTATGCGATATCCAACGCTTCTTGTACTAGAGTAAAATGTGGTAGGCGTGTGGCCATTACAAGTACAGATAAAAACTGTGACCGTCTACATATAACATTTTCTTAGTTGCTGAGCATTCCAGGTTCTTGGGACTTCTTTGTTCTCAAGTGTGCGTAACTTGTACACTCCCTTCCCGAGGACTTCATCTATAACGTAAGGCCCCTCCCACTTGGGAGCTAATTTTCCCGGTCTCTCGGCGTTGGACGCCTCGTTGTCCCTTAAGACATAGTCTCCGGGGTTGAACGTGCAAATTCGGACCTTACTGTTATAGTATTTTTCAAGTTTTGTTTTGTATTTTGCCTCGTTAATTGCTGCCATCTCTCTCCTTTCTTCTAGAAGGTCCAGGTCTAACCTTCTTTCTTCCTCATTGTTGATCATGTTCATGGAGAGCATTCTTGGAGATGGCAGGCCAATCTTCGCCGGTATCACGGCCTCGGACCCATAGACTAGACTGAATGGTGTTTCTCTGTTACTTGTCTTGGGCATCGTCCTATGGGCCCACAGTATGCTTGGTAACTCGTCAACCCAACCTCTTCGTTGCGTTCCCAATCGTGCCTTAATACCGTCCATGATGCTTTTGTTCACTGCTTCAACCTGACCATTTCCCTGCGGGTGCGCTACCGAGGAAAAGGTGTGCTCTATATGCAACTCCTTGAACCAGTTTTGGAGATCTTCTTCAGCGAAGTTTGTTCCATTATCGGTTATGATTCTCAGAGGCAGCCCGAATTGACAAATGATTTGTTCCCAAATGAACCTTCGCACTACGGTAGATGTGGTTGACGCCAGCGCCTTTGCTTCCACCCATTTCGTGAAATAGTCTACTGCGACTATGATAAACTTCACTGCTCCTGGGGCTTCTGAAAAAGGACCAACCATATCTATCCCCCATTGTTGGAACGGCCATGCCATAGTTACGGGGACTAGTTCATTCTATGGGCGCATCATTTTTGGAGCGTGTCTCTGACAACCACTGCATATCCTCAAAACCTTGACTGCATCTAGATGCATCCCAGGCCAGTAATACCCGGCGTTCATTACTTTCGCTACTACCATTCTTGGGCCAGCATGAATGCCACAGATGCCCTCATGTACTTCGCGAATCAGATAATTTGCATCTTCTGGATCAACACATCTTTGTAACGGCCCAAGGTACGATTTTTGGTACAGAATTCCATCAGCCATCTGGTAATGCTCGGATTTGTACTGTATTTTCCTTGCTTCAGCTTTGTTTTCGGGTAGTATTCCAGACTGGAGATACATGATGATCGGCGTCATCCAAGATGTTGCTCCCAGTTGGACAACGTTCACCTGCCTTAGTGGTACCGAAGGATTGCTTAAAACTTCAATGCGCACGTCCTTGGCCAGATGCTGGAAGCTGGTGGACGCGAGCTTACTTAGTGCATCTGCTGGTTTATTCTCGCTCCTGTTAATGTGATGCACTTTGCAGGAATTGAAGTTTTGTAGCAATGTTTTTGCCTGGTCCAGATATAGCGCCATCACATCTCCTTTGGCGTCATATTGGTCGTTGATCTGCCCCGCAACGAGCATGGAGTCTACATGCGCCTGTATGTGTTTGACTCCCATCTTGATTGCTAACCTCAGACCAGCAAGGAAAGCTTCATATTCGGCTTCATTATTTGTGCTCTTGAAGTCTAACCGGATGGCGTACGTAAACTCATGTTTTTCTGGACTTACCAATCTAAGTCCTGCGCCTGCGCCATCTTCGTTAGATGTGCCATCTGTATACAGTAGCCATGGTTCTTCCAAATGTTGCCTTTCAGCCTTCTCCATTGCCTTACATTCTCGGTCTTTATCATCTGGCACCTCTGTTAGAAAGTCAGCCAATACTTGACCCTTGATTGCTGGCCTTGGCCTAAAAACCACATTGTGGCCTCCCAGTTCTATGGCCCATTTTGCCAATCTTTCTGATATCTCGGGTCTTGCGAGGATGTTGCCGATATTGTAATTTGTTAAGACATGAATGACGTGGTTGGCGAAGTATCTGCGCAACCGTCTTGATGCGTGAATTAATGCAAAAACACCTTTTCCATTATGGCATACCTTGTCTCCGGGTCATTCAAGGCGCGGGACACGTAATACACTGGCGTTTGTATGCCTTGTCGATCTACGAGTAGAACTGCTCCTACTACTTTTTCTGACGTTGATAGGTACATTACTAGTGGCTCGCCCTTCATTGGTGCAGTTAGTGTTGGTAACCGTATGAGGCAATCTTTCATTTCTCGAAAAGCATGCTCGACTTCCGGGGTCCACTGAAACTGATTCTCTTTACACAATTACGGAGGGTTTTGATGAATGGGAAAGATTTTGCTGCATGATTGGCGAGGAAACGGTTGAGTGCTGCTAACCGTCCAGCCAACTTCTGCATTTCCTTTATCGTTGATGGTGATGGCATCCGCTCGATCGCTTGCACCTTTTCGGGATTTACTTTAAACCCATCATTTGTGACTATGAAACCCAGGAACTTTCCTTCTTCCATGCCAAAGGAACATTTCGCTGGATTTGGCTTGATATTCACCCCGCGCAATGTGTCGAACGTTTTTTGAATGTTTACCAGCATCATACTCTCTTCCTTGCTCATGATGACCAGGTCATCCATGTATACTTCAATGTATTTGCCGATAGCATCGCTGAACGTTTCGTTCATCAGTCTCTGGTAAGTTGCACCTGCATTTTTTAAGCCAAAGGGCATTTTAGTGTAACAGTACAACCATGTTGGTGTGCGAAATGCAGTTTTGTCTTCGTCTTGAATAGCCATCTGCACCTGATGGTATCCTTTATAACAATCAAGGAAGCATTTCCATCTGAACGATGCTAGGGAATCGATCTTTTCGTCAATCTCTGGTAAAGCATAACAATCACGCGGGCATGCCTTGTTCAAATCTTTGTAATCCACACACATTCTCCACCCGCCATTTCCTTTAGGAACCACGATTGGGCTTGCTACCCATGTTTGGTAACGAACTTCTCTGATGATGCCAGCGTTTAGTAACTCTGTGATCTGCTCTTGCATGGCGTCATGCTTTATGTCTCCCAGGTGACGCTTTGTGTGTACCACCGGTTTGGCATTCTAGGAAACATTCAACCTGTGCTCTGCTATGTGTCGTGGAACACCAACCATATCAGTCGGTGTCCAGGCGAACACGTCCATGTTCTCAAATAGCAACTTTTTGAGCGCTGCACACGTGAGATCTGACATTGCTAGACCCAGAGTGACAGTTTGTTCTGGGTATTTGCTGTTCATCACCCATTTTTCAGCTTCTGCGCGTGGTGCGGATTTGCTTGCTTTTGCTGGCCTAATTTCGTCAGTTGCCAAGACTTTTTTTCTTGCGTAAATTATTGCTATCCCTGTCTCTGTTGGGAACCCAACAGCTGTGTGTGGTCCTGAGCAGATCATACTAAAATCTCCTTGGGACTCTCTTCCCAGGAGGATATCATGCCTTGAGTTTGCTGGCAACACCATGAATGTAACTTCTTCTGTTCTTGAATTCCTTCCATTCGAAAGCAGCATCGGGAACGATATCTGACCAAGAGGAAAAACGGCTTCGTTGCAGAAACCAGTTAGTGGGTAATCTACTGGTTCTAAGCGCGCTTTGTCTTCCTGGTCGAATTGATTAAAGCATTGCTCGTAGATGATATCTGTAGTGCTCCATGGATCAATAGAAATGTAGTCCATCTGGTAATGACCGATCACGCCAGAAATGACTATAGTTCTTCTCTCTCTTCGGCCCCCTCGCACCACGGGGAAAACGACTTGTTTTTCACGCCAAGATTCATCTTGTGTGCGTTTGTTATAATTCTTTCGCGATCTCCATGGACCCCCTTGAATCATGTGAGTTTCTAATTTTCGAAGCTTTTTGTTGTCCGGGCCTTCTTCCCTTCTTTGAATTTGGAGATTATCACGCTTTCCCCCTTTTACCAGATGAGTGAGCCTTCCGTCTCTCAGGGTTCTTTCTATCTCTTGCTTTAGGCTAAAGCAGTCGTCGGTCAGGTGACCTGTATCTTTGTGGAACTCGCAAAAACTATTTGGGTATTGGCCCCTTTTGTTCCGCATCTGTAGAGGGGGTTTGAACTGGTGGTTCTCGGTTGACAGGACCTCGGAAGGGGTTTTTGTCAAGGGTGTCCACTGCTTTTCTCTGTTTTCTCTCTTAACCTCTTTGAAATGACTGATCTGGTTGATTGTATTGCGCGCATCTTCTCTTATCGGGCTTCTTTCTTTGTAGCCAGATGTTCTCCACGATTGGCCTTTGCCTTTCTTGTTGAGCCGATCATTTTGGCTGTAATTGTATTGACGGCTGTCATCGCCGGTCAATTGTTTATCAGTGCTCGCAATCGTCTTTGCTGCTTCGATGAAGGTGTCCCAATCTTTGGGGCCCCCATCTCTTCCCTTCAATCGTTTGATCAGGTCATCGCACTTTACTGCCCTCATGAAGTGTGCGCGCATCATCTTCTCGCCCACATCTCCGATTTCCAGACATTCCTTGTTATATCTGGTAATGAAATCTTCTATGCTTTCGCGATCTTTCCTCAATATATTTAAGCAATTAGCTGGATCTCTAGTATGCATGCGCTGTTGGGAGAAGTGCGCGAGGAACTTGTCTCGAAAATCGATCCATGATTTAATTCTTCCTGCTGGCAGGCTGTCAAACCAGACGTGCGCCGCGCCGACAAAGGTTTGTGCGAAAAGATGACACCAAGTTGGTAATGTCCATCCACCTGTGGTTCCTGCGCCATTGAAGACTTGGAGGTGATCGTCAGGATCTGTTAAGCCATTGTATTTGCCTACATTGTGTGGCAGTTTTGTCTTGTCGATATCGGCCGTTGCAATCTCTCTGATGAATTAGGAGTTCTCGGCTATGCCGTCTGGGCGATAGCTCAACGAGTAATCATGTTCTGCATTTGGGTTGCGCTTGTAGGGTTTATATGCTTCATGTTCTGGTGGTAATCTGCTAAACACCGTGCTTTCTTTCTTGTATGTCGGGTCATCTTCTTCATTGTAGCTATTCCATTCGTCGTTTATGTTGCGCGGACCTAAACGACTGTGCACTGGCATTTTCTGCTGATGGGTATGCTTCACATAATTTCTTTCTGTTTCACCGTACCCGTCACGTGTGTCGTGCACACTTTGTCTTCTGACGTTGGGTGCTTTCTCATGGTTTAAGTTCCATGCATTGGTCTGTTGAAGCACGTGGGTGCTCGGAGGCCTTTGCGGTGGAGTAACAAAAGCGGATTGATTAGCTTGTGCTTGGAGCAAAACTTGCTATGCGCTGAGTTGTGTATAAACAAGGTTCAAAGACGCCATTTGTTCGGCATACCAGGAAGCCAGAGTCTTTCCTTCGGGTAGCCCTAAAAGTGTTGAGAAGTTCAATTGTGTTTGGTCTGATGGAGCTGAAGGACCAGCTCCATGGTTTGGTGTAAGAACTTCCGGAGGTGTTTGATTAACTCCTACTGGTGGAGTTTGGAAAGTTGCTCCGTTTGTGGTCTGATTGATAACTCTGGAAGTGTTTCCAAAGATATTAGGAAAATCGTTGTTTCCTCGCCCTTCTCGGATGGTCTCGTTCCCTTGGACTCTTTGAACGTGGGCGGTGTTCGAGATTAGTTCAAAGGAAGAGACTTCTCCGTCCACTTGAGGGGAAGGGTTTGGTTCAGTCATTTTAGAGAGTTTTTTTTGAAGAAAAAGGAGATGAAAGTGGTTTGCAAAAGTTACGGTGGGCGCCAATGATGAAACACTGGTTAACACCGATGGTTAACAAGCTGATTGTCTCTTACATGGGTTCAATCTCCTTCTCTACTCGCCAATGACTAAGGTCCTGCAAAACAGCAACACCGTTAGCTCGCTAAGAGGGGAATATGGGGGTTTCCCTCTTAATCGGGCTCTGGCGTGAGAATAAGTACTGCTCTGAGGAAGAAAACAGTGTGTGTTGTGGGTGACAAATGAGGAGAACAGAATGGATAACATGAATGATGAAGGGTCATATTTATAGCCGGAGGGTAAAGGAGGGAGGAGCAACCTCGCCAGCTGTTATCGGGCGCCAGCTGTCCGACCAAGGGGAATATCCTCTTGATCTCCTCTGCTGTGGTCAGGATAGTGGTCCACGTGGCGCGCCGATATTCATCCTCGCTGGAGAGAATGTACTGCTGTTGTCGGTCCTGTGACAATCATGTTCTGGTGGTAATCTGCTAAACACCGTGCATTTGGGTTCCGCTCTATAGTGGCATACGAGAAGTCATTCTTGGTGAAGCGCACAAATCGAGATACTCGATCCATCCAGGATCGGACAAGATGTATCAAGACCTAAAAGAATACTATTGGTGGCCGAGACTCAAGAGCGATGTTGCTGTTTATGTTGGAAAATGCCTAACCTGTGCTAAGGTTAAGGCTGAATATCAGAAACCGTCCGGCCTACTACAACAACCAGAGATACCCATGTGGAAGTGGGAGCAAATCTCAATGGACTTCATCACAAAATTACCCAAGACCCCAAGAGGGCACGATATGATATGGGTGATAGTCGATCTGTTAACGAAGTCTACGCACTTCCTACCAATCCGTGAAAAAGACAGCACAGGAAAGCTTGCCGAGATATACTTAAAAGAAATTATGGCACGTCATGGAGTGCATATCTCAATCATTTCAGACAGAGATGGATGCTTTGTCTCAAGAATCTGGCAATCCTTTCAGGAAGCCTTTGGATCGCAGTTAGATCTAAGCATGGTATTCCATCCTCAAACAGATGGCCAGAGCGAACGAACCATACAAACATTAGAAGATATGCTTCGCGCATGTGTCATGGACCTGGGCGGCAGCTGGGATACTCATCTACCTTTAGTTGAGTTTTCCTACAATAACAGTTACCATACAAGTATAAAAGCCGCACCGTTCGAAGCTCTATATGGCTGCAAGTGCCGATCGCCCTTATGTTGGGCAGACGCTGGAGATAAGCGCATGGTTGGTCCTGAACTTCTACAAGAGACAACTGACAAGATCACGCAGATCCGAGAGCGCATTAAGGCGGCTCGAGATCGACAAAAGAGCTACGCTGATCTAAAAGGAAAGCCATTAGAATTCGAGGTGGGAGACAAAGTATTGTTAAAAGTCTCACCTTGGAAGGGGGTAGTAAGATTTGGAAAACGTGGAAAGCTGAATCCACGATACATCGGACCATTCAGAATCTTGGAAAGAATTGGTACCGTGGCATACAAGTTGGAATTACCGGAAGAACTGAATGGAGTACATGATACGTTCCATGTATCCAACCTTAAGAAGAGTCCAACACAAGAAGACGTGATCATCCCTGCGGATGAAGTACATATTGATGACGCCCTCCGATTTACAGAACAACCCGTTGAGGTTACCGACTGGAAAGTCAACAAGACCAGGAGGAGCACTGTTAAACTTGTCAAAGTACGTTGGAACTCTAAGCACGGACCCGAGTACACATGGGAATGTGAAGACCGGTTTAAAGAAAAGTATCCCCACCTATTCAAGAAGACTCCTGCGAGAGTTAGTTCAGCCTGAATTTCGGGACGGAATTCTTTTAACGGGGGGAGACTGTGACAACAGGCACGAAACCGGTAATTTCCGTACACTTTAATTATTACTTAATGACTGCAATTATGTGCTTAAATGTCAACATTGATTGATTACATTATATACAAGTGAATTCATGCAAGTTTAATACTACAAAATATTGCTTTATGCATTAACAAGAGCGTTGCATCAGAAATACTAGTAAACTCACCGGTAAAACACAATATGTCAACAGCCCTGCAGAAAGCAGTCAGACATTAGAACTGAGGCCTAGGTGTAGGTCCAACGTCAAGGATACATTAAAACCCAAGAAGTATATACAAGGATTAATATATAGACTTTCCGGAGACTAAAATACGCACTAAAAAGCACCCGAAACGCACTTTAAGCCCAGAATTTTATTAAATCCAGCTATAACAAGCTTTTAAACAATAAAATACCATGTAGAAATTACGTTTTATCGTCTGGAATATTTCCCTAAGTGTCGGGAATTGAAAGGGTACATAAAAGACACTTTGCGGAATAATTAAGCACTTTAACGGAACGGTATCCAACCGAACAACCGGACATTACCCGGGACACCAAGTTTTTGTCAAATACTCTGTTTTATTATTATTTTTGGCTAGTCATGATCCCCGTTTACCCTAACACCCATTAAAAATCAAATAAATAACATATGGAAATATAATACTTGGAATCTAACTACCATTTACAATTTAGTTACAAATTTTACATCCAACACCCCCCCCCCCCCAACCGATTTTTTTGCCCCATGGACCCCACCCCTAATCATTTCAAATCCCTACCAAATAATACTTCTAATTTGTGATTGGGCCTCCTTTATTTGCTACATTGGCCAAGAAATCACACTCTTTACAAATAGGGTGGCTTAGATTATCATCATCACTTCAAGATTTACACTCCTCACTCACACTCTCTCTCTCTCTCATTTTCGGCTCCCCCAAACCGCCACCATCATCACCATTTTAACATCACCATCTTCATCATATTCAAGTTCCATTCAAGCCTTGAAGGTGATTCATGAAGGTTGCAAGTTGAGAAGCATTCAAAGGAGCTTTGTTCTAGTCTTGCTCATCATCTTTTCTCACCATCATCCTCACTAAGATTCTACCCTAGCCTAGTGCTAGTAGTAAGTTACTTGTACACCCTTGTTCATCTTGTTGTTGTAATCATAAGTTATAGTATGTTATTATGTTTAAATCACAAGAACTAGAACACTAAAAAGATGAACATGAAACCTTACATAAAATCCTACATAAAAGGGTTTGCATGAAGATGAAATCTGGTTGGATTAGGTTTGGTTAAAGCATGCATGATGTTTGATCATTAATTTATTGATAAACCGTTGTTAGGACACTTGGTGATGCGTTTTTAGTAACATTTACATTGTAAAAAGCATGCTGATTAGTATTTTCAGCCAACTTCAACAGGCTGTAACTGGATCATTATAAGTCGAAAAACTGACTTTCTGAAGCCTAAATTATGTATTTTCGAAAAACGGATCAAATGGCACTGGAATCGTAATTTTTCGATGTCGTTTACTATTTTTAAAGAACTATATTTTGACAGCAGCTCAAGCTGCGATTTTACTGCTAAAAAATGTGTTGTATTCGGAGTCATAACTTAAAAACTGAGTAGAATCAGCTCATGGAATTTTTACTATAGATGGTCACTGTTGTCGACGTAATTCTCGCACTGGAATTTCGTCAATCGGACTCACGATTAAATTTTAGTGAATTATTCTGTAGACTGCAGTCAGAAAGTGACAAATCTGATTGCAGTCCGGTAAATGAATTTCTTTAAAATATTGGTAATGAACTGGACCCCGAAAATTTTTACACAATAAAATTTGGATCGTATATGACATTCTGTTAAAATTTGCGAATTTTTGGAGATGGTTAACTATTTTATTAAAATGCTCGAGAACAGTCCAGTTATGATGAATAAAGCTGAAATGACATAAGTAGTATATTGCATGTCTGATTGTCGGGTTGGTTATGTGAGAACAATCTACGGGATATATGTAAAAGGAAATGATATGCTATTAAGCATGGACACCTCCATTTACAAAGGAGACTATGGCGAAACTTTCTGAAAATCCTAACACTTAGTAAATATTTTCTAGACAAATGTTTACTAGTGTGTTCTAAACTATGCTTTTCGAGTATAAACCTCGCCATAATTTTTGTAACAAAAATATACATACAACATACTAGATACATAACTCGGGTGCAAAGTGCAAAATACAAGAAAGAAAATAATATAAGTAAGACACTTAGTTAAAAATATGAATTATTATTTTTTTAACACAAGAAAACATATACATAAAAGACAGTGACTTGTACTTGTACGATACAAGTCTAGTGACTAACGTTAAGAAAACACGTATAGGTCACGACGTTAAGAAAAATGCCTATGGTTTGGTGACTTCCTATGTCGTGTCACATGTTAATGGCTTTGCAACCCATTAGCACTTGATACATACAGAAATACATGATTTATACAAGAATACTTGATTTATACATGAGCACGTGGTGTGCACAAAAGACTTGATTTATACAAGATACAAATTATGTTTCATACAAAGTATACAAACGTGAAATACAAAAATTGCATGAATTCACACCAACATTATGTTGATGTTTTTCCAAAACTCACATGTATTTCAGGTAACTAGGATGGATGTGCGCGCGGTCTTACTCATGCTCGTGGATGTCGTTATGTTTATCGTTAAATAAAGTTGTAACTTTTAAGACAATATGTCGTCTCGTGTCGTAAACACTTAAACTGCGATTTCAGTTATGTAATGTGTTGCATTTAAAGTTATTTTTATGAGCGTGTAGTATGTTTACCTTTCGTATGCAATGAGAACCTTTCATGATCACACCTCGTGCTTCCGCCGCAGAAAGGGGTGTGACAGATTGGTATCAGAGCTGCGATTGTAGTGAACCAGGATTCCTTCTCGAGTCTAGTCTACAATCACTAGGATCCTTTCACGAAAACAATTTTACAAAGAGTTTTCATTGCATAAAACGTCCCGCGACATCCACTACCTGAAACTGTTCATGATGTTAGGATAAAATATGTTATGTTTTAGATTAGTTTGTGTAATTCTTAGTATGTTAAACGTGTCAATTTGAGTGTGTTTCGATACTTATTGTGTTTGTGGTTTAACAGGTGATTAATGAGGGTAAATGAGAGTAAACAAATTGAAATAGGGAGCTGAAGGTCAATGGGAAGCATGTAACATGAAAAACAACTTTGGACTTCCCATGAGAGTAATCAGGGAACACGTGAAGGGCACACATCCCTTGGGTTTTTTGTTACATAAAAATCAACAAAGACATCATCATATCATCATTCTCAACTTTTGAAGGGGTGTCACGTGGGAGGAGGGAAGAGGCAACAAGGCACGTGTAGGGCACCATTCTTTTATTTTAATGATCACATCAACATCAGAGAGGCCGGCCCAACATGCTTTTAGAATTCCGCAAAGGCTTTAATAACGTGAAAATTTGTATTTAAAAGGGGGAATTTCAGACATCAGCCGTCGCACAACAACATATCGAACGAGTTCTAGCATTATTATTCATCTTCCAAGCCAATCAATGACATCTAACCAACTCGGGATGACAACTGAAGCGGCGAAGACTACCATGAGCGGCTAAACTTTTTGTGACTTCTGCCTGGATGAACGTTTACACGGTTTGATATAATTTTCTGTTTTCTGATTCTTGTAAACTGGTACAGCTTGACCACTTGTGTTGGATTATTGGTAAACATTTCTTGTGTTTGAATTACTTGTCGTTTATTAAGCGTATTGGCAACTTCCTTGCGTTGTTAGCGGGTTAGTAAATCGGTGGGTAGTTGATACAAACAAACGGGTTATTAGGTTGCATAGTGAATCTTAAAAACTATCCCTATTAACTAATCAAATTCATTAATTCCGAGGCCATGTCTATGTGGTGTTTTGAGTCAGAAAACGGATTTTTATATTAAAACAGGTATTCGGGATTCCGGGTGGAGGTTACTTCTTCTCATCTTGATAACACTTTTCGTGACAAATCGTGTTTTCTTTTAAAACGACAAACAAACCCCCAATTTAGATAGTTTAGTTTTAATTAATATTCTTTAACGCTAACCACAAATTCCCCGTGGATACGATACCCTACTTACATTATATACGTAGTTTAATTAGGTTTTTGATTGACCCTAACGACAGTCATCAGTTCACAAGAGTCTAGGAAAGACACTACAAGACTTAGGGTGCACTGGAGTAGTACTAGTCAGCGACTAAAAATTACTTGCGATTATGTGTGATAATTGCTAGAAATAGAATGTCACAAGTATACGTGACTTTACTTGAAAACAATGACCTATCTGAAGGAAGAGATACGGGGATGAAACGAACTGTGTGGACTGTGCAAGGAGTTACGTAATTATGGATGCATACATAATTATGGAATTCGGTGCACAGAAATCACAGCAAGTCTTGTCACGTATAGATTCCCCCAGTACAAGAAAAGGTCAAACGTGAACACCAGCCTATTAATATACTCTGCTAGAGTAATAATTGTTTGATGTCACTTATGTGGTATATACCTGTGTAAATATATACTACTACTGTCTAGTACGACGATATCAAACAAATATCTAACCCTGTTGTGTTATGTTCTGTCAGAACATGGCACCCAGGAAAGCTGTGAACGCACGTGATCAACCTCCTCCTCCCCCACTGCCAAAGACTGCTGAAGAGCTGAACGCTCTACTGGAGGAAAGAATCTATGCAGCTATCGCCCACTACGAGGCAACCCGTACTGCAGACAGTGGTGGACTAAGCAATGCCAGACGTAATGGGAATGGAGATTCATCTGGAGGAAACGCAACTCAGGGCTATACTTTCAAGCAGTTTCTCGACTGCAAACCAATGAACTATGACGGCACAGGAGGTGCAGTAGCGTTTGTACGCTGGACGGAGAAAACTAAAGCCACTATCCGTATGAGCAAGTGTACCGCGGATCAGCAAGTCACTTTTGCTACTGGGTTGTTTGTCGATGAAGCTTTGACCTGGTGGAACTTACAGGTCCAAACCTTGGGTGATGATGCCGCTTATGGCCTGACTTGGGATGAACTAAAGGAAAGAATGAGAGAGAAGTATTGCTCTCGTGCTGAACTCCAAAGATTGGAAACTGAGTTCTGGCACTTGACCATGGAAGGTGCTAACATTAATGGGTATACTCGAAGGTTCCACAATCTGTCTAGAGTACTTCCCTACATGGTGACTCCCGAATTTAAGCGCGTTGAACGCTACATTTGGGGATTGGCCCCAGAATTTCGCGGCATGGTAACTTCGGCCAAACCTCAAACGATCACCGAGGCTGTAACTCTGGCTGTCAGCCTTACTGAAGATTGTGTTCGTATGAAGAAGCTATCACTGAACCCAACAGAAGAGACCGAGACGCATGCTGAGTCGTCCAGCGACAAGAAAAGGAAACATGCAAACCTAAACCAAGCAACTCGAAACAATAGGGGTTCCAACAAGAAGCATGACACCAACCCGCCTCAGGGGGCGAGATCCCTTGCAGCCATGAATGACACTCCAACTAAGGGATACCTGGGCACTCTGCCCAAATGCAATCATTGCAAGCGTCATCATGACGGGGTTTGCCATGTTCCGAAGTGTGACAAGTGTGGAAAGTTGGGTCACCGCACTGAAGACTGTTGGGGAAAAGGAAGGAACGGAAATGGAAATCGCAACGGTGCTGGTAATGCGAACGGTGGGAATGGAAATGGTAACGACAACCGAACTGGGAATGGAGCTGGGCGAAATCAAGGATGCTTCAGTTATGGAAGCAATGATCATTTCATGAAAGACTGCCCAAAGGGAAACAATGCTCAAGCTCGAGCATTTGTGATTGGAGCAAGGAACGCACGCGAGGACCCTAATGTGGTCACCGGTACGTTTCTCATTAACGATCACTTTGCATCCATATTATTTGACACTGGTGCCGATTATAGCTTCATGTCTATGGAATTTAAACGCATGCTTGGAATAGAATCTAGTAGATTAGAAATTCCTTATTCCATAGAACTAGCCAATGGTAAACTTGTTGAGTCGGGCGAAGTTGTTAGAGGTTGCACATTGGAACTTGGTGAACGAAGATTTAGCATCGACCTTTTACCTATTCAATTGGGTAGCTTCGATGTAGTGGTTGGAATGGACTGGTTGTCCAAGAACAAAGCTGAAGTTATTTGTCATGAGAAAATCATTCACATTCCTTTGGCAAATGATGAAACTCTCATCGTACATGGAGAAAGACGAGATGCGCCTCTGCGAATCATCAGTTGCATGAAGGCACAGAAGTGCTTAAGGAAAGGATGTGTCGCTTTCCTGGCACATGTTGTAGACAAAAAGGCTGAGGAGCCGAAACTCGAAGACATTCCTATGGTGAAGGAATTCCCTGATGTTTTTCTCGAAGATCTGCCAGGACTACCTCCGCAACGACAAGTCGAATTCCGTATAGACTTGGTTCCAGGAGCCGCTCCTGTAGCCAAGGCACCCTATCGGCTTGCACCATCTGAAATGCAAGAATTATCTACACAACTCCAGGAGTTGTTGGATAAAGGGTTCATTAGGCCAAGCTTCTCCCCCTGGGGAGCTCCAGTATTATTCGTGAAGAAAAAGGATGGAACTCTGCGGATGTGTATCGATTACAGAGAACTGAACAAGCTCACAATCAAGAATCGGTACCCGCTACCGAGGATTGATGACTTATTTGATCAGTTGCAAGGATCAAGCTACTATTCCAAGATCGATCTTTGATATGGATACCATCAGCTAAGGATACAAGAAGAAAGCGTACCAAAGACTGCATTCCGAACGCGCTATGGGCATTACGAGTTTCTTGTGATGCCATTCGGATTGACGAACGCGCCAGTGGTCTTTATGGATCTGATGAACCGTGTTTGCAAACCATATCTCGATAAATTCGTGATTGTATTTATCGATGATATCCTGATTTACTCACGAACGAAAGACAAGCACGGGCAACATCTCAGGACCATTTTGGAACTACTGAAGAAAGAGAAGCTTTATGTAAAGTTCTCGAAATGCAAATTCTGGATTCGCGAAGTACAATTTCTGGGTCATGTTGTGAATGAGAAGAGTATTCATGTAGACCCATCCAAGATTGAAGCGATAAAGAATTGGGAAGCTCCCAAAACCCCAACTGAAGTTTGTCAATTTTTGGGCTTAGCGGGCTATTATCGGCGATTCATTGAGAATTTCTCCAAGATAGCTCAACCGCTAACTACCCTTACGCAGAAAGACAAGAAGTACGACTGGGGTGACAAGCAGGAAGAAGCCTTCCAACTGCTCAAAAACAAACTATGCGATGCACCGATACTATCGTTACCCGAAGGCACGGAAGACTTCGTGGTATACTGTGACGCCTCACGACAAGGCTTGGGTTGCGTGCTCATGCAACGCCAGAAAGTCATCGCTTATGCTTCAAGACAATTGAAGGTACATGAAAGGAACTACACCACGCACGACTTGGAACTGGGTGCGGTGGTATTCGCCTTGAAGATTTGGCGACATTATTTATATGGTACTCGATGTACAATCTTCACAGATCACAAAAGCCTACAACACATATTTGATCAGAAGGAATTAAATATGCGTCAACGACGTTGGGTTGAGTTACTGAACGATTATGACTGTGAGATTAAGTATCATCCTGGAAAAGAAAACGTTGTAGCAGATGCGTTAAGCCGAAAAGAAAGGGTTAAGACCCTAAGGGTTCGAGCATTGGAAATGACGATTCGAACGAACCTCACTGCACGTATTCGTGATGCACAACAAGAAGCTCTTAAGGAAGAAAACCGTAAATTTGAATACCTCCGGGGTGCATTGAAATATATGGTGCCAAATGAAGAGGGAACCTTGTACTTTAAGAAGCACATTTGGGTTCCGCTCTATAGTGGCATACGAGAAGTCATTCTTGGTGAAGCGCACAAATCGAGATACTCGATCCATCCAGGATCGGACAAGATGTATCAAGACCTAAAAGAATACTATTGGTGGCCGAGACTCAAGAACGATGTTGCTGTTTATGTTGGAAAATGCCTAACCTGTGCTAAGGTTAAGGCTGAATATCAGAAACCGTCCGGCCTAGTACAACAACCAGAGATACCCATGTGGAAGTGGGAGCAAATCTCAATGGACTTAATCACAAAATTACCCAAGACCCCAAGAGGGCACGATATGATATGGGTGATAGTCAATCGGTTAACGAAGTCTGCGCACTTCCTACCGATCCGTGAAAAAGACAGCACAGGAAAGCTTGCCGAGATATACTTAAAAGAAATTGTGGCACGTCATGGAGTGCATATCTCAATCATTTCAGACAGAGATGGACGCTTTGTCTCAAAAATCTGGCAATCCTTTCAGGAAGCCTTTGGATCGCAGTTAGATCTAAGCATGGCATTCCATCCTCAAACAGACGGCAAGAGCGAACGAACCATACAAACGTTAGAAGATATGCTTCGCGCATGTGTCATGGACCTGGGCGGCAACTGGGATACTCATCTACCTTTAGTTGAGTTTTCCTACAATAATAGTTACCATACTACCATACAAGTATAAAAGCCGCACAGTTTGAAGCTATGTATGGCCGCAAGTGCCGATCACCCTTGTTAGTGCACTACGTCTATTGACTTCGTCTTGTATCATGTAATAGGATAGGATAGAAGTATCAGTGCCCGAGGTTCGAGAAACAGTTTATCAATTTTAAGATGCTGATTCCGCTCCAAAGTGCATATTGGTCATTAGGAGCGAAATCAGAAGGTTCTGATTCCGCCCGAAATGACTCAATGTCATTTGGAGCGAAATCAAGCCTAGTATATATAGGGCTGTTGTTGTTTCATTCGGTACACGACTTCCGGATCTGTAACAAAGTGCTACCAAATTCTGTTCAGGTTGTAATTGCTGTTATTATCAATATAAGTGACAGATTAAAGATTAACAAGCTGTTATCAAGTCCAGTTCACTAATTCCGCCTTTGAACTGGATGTAAAGCTCTTCTGAACGACTAAGTCGGGTCCAACAACGATCCTACAAGTGGTATCAGAGCTAGTTGGAGGAGTTTTGCAGTTTACAGCTGATTTTCATTGAAATTTCTTGTTTCTACACCTTCTTTCTTCAATCGAACAGGATTTCACGGTCCGAATTGGTTCAAATTTTCACAGTGCACTCGGAATTGGACATAGATAAACCATTAAAAGTTTCATGTTAAAATACGGACTAAAAATGGGTAAAACTGATGTTCGAAGTGATTTCGCTCCAAAGTTACAGGTTGATTCCGCTCAGAAAGTCTGAAAGTTGATCCTGATTCCGCTCCAAATCGACATTTCACTTGATTCCGCTCCTAAGTCAGTCTAATTCCACTCCTAATCACATTCTGATTCTGCTCCAAAAGTTTAAAAGCTAATTCCGCTCCAAATGTTCAAAAGCTAATTTCGCTCCAATAGTTCAAAAGCTAATTCCGCTCCAAAATTCAAAAGACTTGCTGATTTCGCTCCTGGATACAATATCTGTGATTTCGCTCCAAACAGATGTTTTGATTTCGCTCCAAGTGTTGAACTTGTTGATTTCGCTCCAAAAATTCCTGAAATCTGATTTCGCTTCAAAGTGTTGTGTATCAAGATTATTTCACAACGATCGAGTGTCGGTATTGCTTCAAAATACTTGATATTGTTTGTACTGCTAAGTGTTTGTTTGATTGTTTGTTCAGGTTTACATCATGGCTGAAGAATTCTATAACACGTTTTTCAATGCATTCACATCCGAATCTTCCGAGATTGCAAATGTTACACCTAAAACTATCACAAAAGCTATCAATGAGAACATCAAGCATGATAACTTCTATGGAACACATTCAAAGCCACTAACTCTGGAGAGCATTGAAGATTATACATGGTGGAAAGAATGTTTTCTCAATTGGGCGAAAGCGTATGCTCACGAAAGCTGGTTCTGTTTAGAGTTTAGATACGAAAGGCCAAAAGATGATAAAGGCGAAGAACTTACATTTAAGAAGTTATCAAGAGAAGATAAATCTGAGTTTGCTGCCGAACAAAGAATGATTGCTTTGATCCAGACTGCAATCAGAAATGATATTTTTGCGTTGCTAAATCATGATGGGTCATCTAAATCAGTTTGGGAAGCTTTACGTGTTAAAGCTGAGGGGGGCAAACAGATAAAAAAGAACAAAATTGCTTTACTTAAAAAAGAATTTGATCTGTTTGATAGTTTAAAAGGAGAGACAGTGAGACAAATGATTGAGAGATTTTGTCATCTTAAAATTGAACTTGAGAGATTTGAGATAGTGAAAACAAGAGAGGAACTTATAGATAAAGTGATTGAAGCGTTACCACGAGCTGATCAGTGGCAAACGTTTGTGTTTATTTTGAAAAATGATGCTTTATATGATACAATTTCTCTTGATGCATTGTTTGAAAAGATAGAGAGTCATGATCTGGAGCTGCAAAAGCAAAGCAAGATGACTGGTTCTTCACATCAACAGAATGTTGGTCTATATTACAAAGGCAGTGTACATTCGGAGAAAGGTGTTGGTTCACCAAAGACAGCATTCAGTGGTGAGAAGATGAAAGAACCTCAAACAAATCCAACAAGTCATCATTCTGGATATCATTCATCTTCAAAATCAAATCCTGATGAAGCTGAGGAGATTCTGTGCAACATCGCTCTCAAACTGAAGAATTCTCCTGCAATGAGCATCAATGCAGCTAAACAGCAAATGAGTTTTCTTGCATCTGTTTTGGAATCGTATGAAGGTCTTGTAGCTGGAAAAATTGGAAACTCCGAGTTA
This sequence comes from Helianthus tuberosus, assembly GCA_030545235.1. Taxonomy (NCBI): domain Eukaryota; kingdom Viridiplantae; phylum Streptophyta; class Magnoliopsida; order Asterales; family Asteraceae; genus Helianthus; species Helianthus tuberosus. The sequence goes on from CM060408.1 coordinate 112,910,719, forward strand.
ACCAAAGAAGACTACGACCAGATTGATCTGGAAGAGATGGAGCTCATTGACATCCGTTGGTGTTTGGCAAGTTGCATTCGCAGAGCTCAGAGATATATGGAAATTACTGGAAAACAATCTCTTGGAGGTGCATCAACAAAGCTTGGATTTGACAAATCCAAAGTGACCTGTTTCAAGTGTAAGCAGAAAGGTCATTTCAAGAGAGAATGCACTAATTCTGCAGTTGGTGGAAATGAACATCCGTTCAATGATGATTACTACCGAAAGGCAATCTACCATCGAAGCAAAGAAGAGCCTAAGATGATTGAAGATAAACCTAAATCGAGAGCTTGTTTTGTAATTCAAGATGATGAAGGTTTTGATTGGTCAGAGGTATGTCCAGAAGAAGATCGTTTGAAGAATGTTCGAAAAACAGCTCATGGCAAAGCTATAACAGAAGAAAGAAAGTTTGTTTTTGTTGCTGAAATCCGTGAAGAAAACAATGAAGATAAAGATAAAGTTGAAATGAAGGAGAAAACTAGAGAAGAGATCTTAAGTGAGAAAACTTATCGAGAAAGAAACATTGTGTTGAACAGAACGGATGAGATGCAGGAAGAATATGAGAGTGCTGTTATGAGCAGAAGATGGGATAAGAAGAGAGAATGTTACTTCAACAGAGAAGGAGAACCAGTTGTTCCAAAGAAAGATATAATCTTTGATGATGTTCTTCTCATAATTCCTTTGAGAGCTGAATACTATAGAAATGTGTTAAAAGATGACAAATATGCTAAAAGGCATGAAAAGGAGATCAGATATGCTATGACATCGTGTTTAAGAAAAAGGGATGAAGAGAGAATGAAAAAGAGTGTTGAAGAGATGGTGAACAATCTGAAGAAAAATACTGAAGAGGTTAAAGCAGAAGCTGTTAAAGTTGAGGTTGTGAAGGAAATTAAAAGTGAAGAAGTTGTTGTGAATGAAGAGGTTGAGAAAGCTGTTATTGAAGAACAGCAGATTGGAGAAGAGGTGAAGAACACAGAAGAAGAAGTAAAGAATGAGAATTTGGAAGCTGATAATGTTGGTGATGAAGTTGATGTTAAAGATACTAAGGCAACTGCATCAAACACTGAAGTGACAATCACTGAGGTACATTTTGATTCTAAAATCTTAAAAACGATTGATCAGTGCATGAAATGCATGGAACCGTGCAGAGCTTGTACTGAAAAAGATGAGCAATTCAGAACAAAAGATCTTGAATTTACTAAAATTGAAAATATTTTTAAAGAAAAATGCAAAGAAATGTTAGAAAAAGAAAAAGTTTTAAAAGAAAATGATGAAAAACTTTCAGAAAAATGTAAAAAGTTAGAAACGGAAAATGAAGTTTTGAAAGAAAATGTTTCTAAAATGACAGAAGAATGTTCACAAAAAGAAATTGCTTATCAAGAAATGAAGAAAGAATATGACTCAATGAAATTAGCATATCATATTACGAAAGAGTCATACGAAAAAGTGAAAGATGAAATGAAATATGCTCAATCAAGAATGAATTATCTTTCTGAAACAACTAAAGAACTTAAACGAATGTATTCGATAAAACAAGATGTTGTTAATTCCTATATTGAGGATGTTGCTAAGCTAAAGCGACAGATTGCTGATTTAGAACAGGATAACAACAAGTTAAAGAGTTATCACGTGTCGTCATATGTGCTTGAACGAATTTTCAATATAAAACCAGGAGATGGTGAGTCTAAGCAAAACAAGAAAGGCATTGGCTCAGAGTTTCATCAAGTTCCACCACCGGGAAAATTTGCATTTTATGATGAGGAAAAGGTCGAAAAAGCTTTCAACATGGTAGACCAATTGCCAGACAACATTGACATAACCTATTCCAAATCTGACGATTCTCATGATTCAGAGGTGGTAGGTAAAGTTGTTGAAAGTGTGTTGAAAGAAGAGTCGGTTGATACAGGTAAATCTGAATCACAGGATGAAGATGAAGGAAATCTTCATGATAGTTATCTGAAAAACACAAAATCCGAGAAAAGTTTGAATGATGATTCAAAAGGATTGGTTTATACCATGATTGGATCGGACAAATTGTTCTTAGATGTTGTATTCCCGATTCAGAATGTGATTTCAGAAAAGGTTGATAAAGTTTTCAAAATGGTTGAGTTTGAGAAGTCTGAGATTTCAAAGTTTGATGGTAAGAGTCATAGAGGTTCGTATAACAAACCTAGTTACAAAAAGAAAAACATGAAGGCTGGGTTGGGTTATAAAAAGAAACAAAATTGGAAAAGAAATGAAACTTCGAATTTTCAGACAAAAATGAGTTTTGTTCAAGGAAATAGTTTAGCAGAAGAAAAAGAACTCAAATTGAGACAGTCTAATGATGAGTTCTTTGCTAAAAAGGAAAAGCAACAACCACATGTCAAAGATGTGTCCATGAGAACATGTTTTAAGTGTGATCAGATAGGACATCTTGCACGAAAGTGTCCAAATCTAAAACCCGTGGATGTTGACAAAAAGAAGATTGATGCTGAGAAATAAAAATCTGAGAATGTGAGACAAAGGTCAACCAGATTTGACTCAAAACAAACTTGGAGGTACAACACAAACAAGTTTGCTTCGACTCAAATTTGGAAACCAAAACAGACTATGTCTGATTCAAGACAGACCTGGAATTCTCACACACCCAGAGTCAGAACAACTCAAAGTTGGAAAAAGTCAGTTGATATGACAAAACCAAATGAGTTTTGGAAACCAAAAGTTGATCAAAAACAAAATGTTCAAAAGGAGTCACATTTTTACAAAAGAGGTACTCCAAAAGGTCAAACATGGAGTGTTAAGAAACAAGTGACTTCGGTAAAAGATGAGATAGTTGAAGTCAAAGTTGAAAAAGTCTTTGTTCAGAATGACAAAGATTTTCCGAAGTTGAATGAAAATTATTGTGTTGAAATGCCTAAGGTTCAACAGACATGGGCTAAATTGTTCAAGTAATCAAGTAGTCTGAATGTGCAGGTGCTCAACAAATTTGAAGATTGTGAGAATGAAGGTTGGAGCAGCCTGGCACAACAAGGAGAGGAGGCTGCTGGATCCTGTGTTGGTTGGAACAGGAAGTTTATTTTCATTCTGTATATAAATAAACAATATTTTCAAAACCCTAAAAATTGAAAAATTTGAAAAACCAAAAATATGTTTGTTTGTTTTTACATTTTGTCAAAAATAGAAAATTTCAAAAATATGTGTTGATTGAATACGCCGAAACCCTCACGGCTGAACAAACATGATTAATTTCACAAGATTGAAAAATGGTTTTCAAATTGTAAATATCAATGGGTTGTAAATCATGGGGGTATTTTATATTAGTTTTTTCTGCAAAACAGAGCATAGTTAGCAGAAAATGGATGGCGAGACAAAGCTATCAGTATTGGTTGTCAAATTTTTTTTAAATGATTTTGCATTTTAGGGGGGAGATATATTGTTATTAGAAAATTCAAAAACATTTGAAAATTTTGAAAAAGTCAAAAACATGATAAAATGAAAAATTGAGTTTTTGCGTAAAAAGAGGAAATGATAGTACATCAGTAGACAGTTACAGTATGCTAAAGAAATGTAATGTTTAAATAGCGTTAAACAGTCTCACTGATGATATGTCGATAGGTTTTTATACATTTAGTAAACTTTTTCGGGATATAAACCTAAATTCAAACTTGCTTATTTCGTGGGGAACACTACTTGGATATATAGGTAACCCCTGAAATCTCGTTTGAAAGGTCCCTCTTTCTGAGATACCAGGTCTTTATACTCAGTGATATCTGGGGTATTATCTCGGGACTTCTGATTTTGCGGAAGCAATGGCCTAGTCCCCGGAGAATACTTTCTGCATTGCTTGAAACATAGCGCAGCCCTCAGCTAAAAAAATGATGAAACATTGAAAAATGCTAATCATGGTTGTTGTAAAAAAGATCCTCTAAAGGGGACACACCAAAAGTCAAGCCGTCATCTCTCTGCTGAACGGAAGTTCTGACCTGAGCTCTCACGGTTTCGTACTATAATTTATTCCCCTTACAGATATCATCTAGGTATACTCACCTGTAAGACTGAATATTGGGATCTGGATACGAGAGTATATTCAAGAGGTGGGACACATGAATGAGTTTAAGTTCTTAATATACCTAATTCGTATCCTGAATCAGTTGAACTTTGTGTGAAAATTTAAGTGGACCAGTATATCGACAATCTAAGTGAATTGTTTAATTCTTAATGTGTAACTAAGCTCAACGGTACTTGTGACTTGTCAGAAACTGATATGATCCTCTAACGCGAACTCAAAACAAAAATAGTGCATGTGAATATGTTTGTACATATTTCTTTATTGCTGTCACACCCCGACCACGTAGAACATACAAAATGTGGCGGAAACATCGGGGAGTGTTGTAACAGAATTAATTGTTTCAAATCCATGGCAATTGAAGTTTCGTTTTATTGATTTAAAGGTGTAACAATGTCTTAACAATCAAAGAAATACAACATAATTAACTAGTCTTGCATCTTTTATTGTCACTAAGGCCCAAGTCTGCCTATATGTATCTTGATCATCTTATGCAACAGTTCCTGAAAAACACATGTGAAAATAGGCACGTCAGCATAAAAATGCCGGTGAGATACATAGGTTTTGTGAAAATAGGTTTCATGACTTATGTTTGAGAAAATGTTTAGTCATGAACCTTGTAATTTGCTTTGTCTTGTAAATCGTTTGAAAATCAATAAGTTCAAATGATATGTATAGATAAAAGAATAATGTATGGTTAAATGAATAACCATGTAGACTGAGTTTGTATAAGATAAGTTGTTTGTAAAACAATGTCTTGTGAAAAGTATGTTATTTGTATAAAATGTTATATGTATCAAACTGAAATGATTCAAATAACGCTACGATATGTAATACCATACAAACACTTATATATAGGAAGTACCAGCGGCGTATCCACCATGTTTGTATCATATTACACACGCGTCATTACTTAATCACTTAATCAAACCAAACCACCAAAGTAATGTTCATGTCTAATGTAAATCATGTAATGGATACAAACGGTTCAATAGTTACAAACGGTTCACATGGTTCAACGGTTACAAACGGTTCACGTGGTTCAACGGTTACAAACGGTTCACGTGGTTCAACGGTTACAAATACAAACGGTTCACAGATATCAACGGATCACATAGTCAAATGATTACAACGGTTCAAAATGTAGTATAATGTGTTCATACGCTGGATAAGCATATGCAACAGAAAGGCAATGTAAAACAATGTACTAAGTAATGCACACAATGGGCACACCTAGCATGAGATGAAATGTAAAACGATGTACTAAGTAATGCACACAATGGGCACACCTAGCATGAAATGTAATGTAAAACGATGTACTAAGTAATGCACACAATGGGCACACCTAGCATGAAATGTAATGTAAAACGATGTACCAAGTAATGCACACAATGGGCACACCTAGCATAAGATGTAATGAAATCATGTACTATAATGTACTAACGAACATAGCATGTATATGATGTGAAAACAGGAAAGCATGAAAGTAACAAGTAGGCACATGTGTTCCACCCCAAAACAGTTTGGAAAACAGTAAAAGAGGGGTCTATGTACTCACTTGAGATTGCTCAGAAGTCCTTGAGTAACAACTAAACAATGCTAGAGATCGCGGATATCAAACGGCACCTAGTATAGGTAGCTACATTAATAAACCGGACCTAAATCGGAAGATCGGGTAGCATTAGGGTTTGTAAACCAAACGAGTGTAGAGACTCGTGTCATTTGGTTTAACAAAGCCTACATACTAAATGAAACTTAACCTAAGTGTCTACGACCCATTACGACCCGTTTAGGAAGCTTATGCTACTTTAACGTGTCGTGCGCGTGAAACGCGTTTGGACCGCCTAACTAGCCCTATGACAAGTGTTATATGCCTAAACATGTTACATAATCAGTTATGTGACAAAAGTTTAGGTTACATATGCTTAATTACCAATTATACATGAAAAGGGTATTCTGGTAATTTACCTAAGGCATATAAACTACCTATCATACAACTATTTAAACAATGTGACCATAGGGTATAACCTCGGAAGGTTATTCCCTACCTACTATGGTCACCTAATGTATTTGGTCGGATCCTAATGATCGACCAAACTGGGTTGGGTTCGAAGGTATAGGCGATTTATTAGATCGCCTACCCCACGACCCTAGACAACGTGGTAATCAGTGGGCATAGTCCCAAGGGACTATGACCAACGTGATTACACTCACGTTGCGAAGTTCAAACGAACTTCGCATTGACCATTACTGGTCAACGCTGAAAGTCAAACAAAGTTTGACTTTCTGACTCGAAAAGCAATAAAATAAGGAAAAGAACGAAAGAATACTTACGAAGGGTCCCCGAATGCTAACCTCGATTCAAAAATCTCAGGTATGAAACAATAGTTTCAACTTAGAGTTTCTCAAATCAAAGTTCTTGTAAGTTTAGCAATGGGGTGGATGGGTATTTATAGGAATACCCGAACCGTTAGGATCGTTTGTCGAATATTGTGCCTTAATCGTATCCGTACAAGTGTCGGAAGGTTATTGTGCCTAACAATGATCCTTATCAGCTGAGTATGCAAGTGGTGAACTTGTGGTTGTGGTTAAAACAGCTGCAAACCGGCTGTTAGAAACTCTGAATCTGGTCTGAACTTGGCTAGCGCACCGCTACGCTAAAAGTGTAGCGCACCGCTAGGCCATAGTTTGGCAGATTTACACTTTTGGTCCCTGAACTGTATTTAGGCCATTTTCGACACGTTTAAGGCCCGTTAACCCCATTTCAAAGCTCTAAAATGAAGTTAAAGTATAGGGAACTTAAAATGTGCTCAAAAATATCTCGGATGTCGGTTCGTTTAACCGTACGAACGCGATGTTCGCTTAATTACGACGGAATGCGCATAAGCGCGAAAAACGATCCAAATGACGCGACGAATGGATTTTTGGCAATCCAAACACTAAAGCATAATATAGTCATGCTTACATAAATTTTTGGATGTCCAGATGTATTCAGAACGTAAGTTATGCGCGAAAATGCAAACTTGTGCACTTTTTGACACTTTTAGTCCCTGAATGACACAAAAGTTTATTTTAGCATACCGAACACCTCAAAGCCTATTTCTAAGCTATGTGAAGGGTATTTATGGTATGTTTAACTTATGGTCATGCTCCGGAATGTCTGTTACAGTTCAAATTGGCATACTTTCGCAGTTTGTCAAATTTAGTCCCTGTAAGCGAATTAACTTGTTTTTGCCATACCAAAGCCTTCAAAACTTATTTCTAAGTTATGTAAAGGTTATTTAAGGTATGTTAAGCCAATGTCACTATTCCGGAGTGTTCGTTGCATTAAACTGGTTATATTTACGCATCAGTGCGCGTATAACCTTCCAGAAAGCGATTTAGAGCTTGAAATCGAACAAGACTTGATATGTGCAAAAGATACACATATTTATACAAGTCCAAAGTATGAAATGCATTATTTCATTGGTTTGGCATTTGCTTGATGGTTGAAATGACACAGGTGTTACAGTCTCCCCTACTTTAGGAAATTTCGTCCCGAAATTAATTCGTAGGAGTCTATTTGTGACTTTGTGTCAGATAACCACCAGAGATATGTAAAGCATAATCCTGTCATTTCCTTAACGGACATTCTTCAGAACGAAAATAAACAAACGGAGTCATTTTCCTCAACGAGTATTCTTCAGAAGCGGAAATGAAGGAATAAACAAACGGGGATTCATTTCTTTAACGGAAAATCTTCAGAAACGAAAATGAACAAACGGAGTCATTTTCAACAGATGCTTCCTCAGAAACGGAAATGAAAATGATAGACAAACGGATATTCATTTCCTCAACGGACAAATCTTCAGAAACGAAAATGATCAAACGGAGTCATTTTCAACGGTTATTTCCTCAGGTTCGGAAATGAAAAGGATAGACAAACGGATATTCATTTCCTCAACGGACAAATCTTCAGAAACGAAAATGATCAAACGGAGTCATTTTCAACGGTTGCTTCCTCAGAAACGGAAATGAAAATGATAGACAAACGGATATTCATTTCCTCAATGGATAATCTTCAGAAACGAAAATGATCAAACGGAGTCATTTTCAACGGTTATTTCCTCAGGTTCGGAAATGAAAAGGATAGACAAACGGATATTCATTTCCTCAACGGATAATCTTCAGAAACGAAAATGATCAAACGGAGTCATTTTCAACGGTTATTTCCTCAGAGTTGGAAATGAAGGATTACACAACGGATATTCATTTCCTCAACGGATAAATCTTCAGAAACGAAAATGATCTAACGGAGTCATTTTCAACGGTTATTTCCTCAGAGTTGGAAATGAAGGATTTCACAACGGATATTCATTTCCTCAACGGATAAATCTTCAGAAACGAAAATGAACTAACGGAGTCATTTTCAACGGTTATTTCCTCAGAGTTGGAAATGAAGGATTACACAACGGATATTCATTTCCTCAACGGATAAATCTTCAGAAACGAAAATGAACTAACGGAGTCATTTTCAACGGTTATTTCCTCAGAGTTGGAAATGAAGGATTTACAAACGGATATTCATTCCCTCAACGGATATTCTTCAGAAGTGAAAAATGAATAGCTAGTTCATTTTTCCTCAACGGATGCTTCATCAGAATTGGAAATGAATAGGGTTAACTCTAGATACATGATAGAACTTGCTGTGATTTCTGTGCACTAAATTCCATAATTATGTATGCATCCATAATTACGTAATTCCTTGCACAGTCCGCACAGTTTGTTTTATAATGTTGTGGGGAAGGATGTCGAACCTGTGATGACGGTGACTAGACTACCATAGGGTCCTTTTAATTAGATCAACAGAGGATCTTCTTAATTAGGCCACCAAGGAGTCCTTTCAGCTTGTATCATCCAGTTTAACTAGACCACTCAAGGGATCTAATTATGAAGCAGTACTTTATAATCCATGGGACTTATCTACAATGTAGAAGTCCATTAAGGATTTTAGGTAGTACCTTTGGGTATCATACTAGGAATCTCTTGCACAAGGATATGTAAGATTTTACGAGGATTTGGATAACATAATTTTGAATTACATGACACATAAAAGGGAACACATAAGCACATAACCACATAATTGTTTAATTGTTATCATCTTGTTATTGATTGCTATTAACTTGGCACCTCGTACTCTGTTTCTCTTGGAAGAAACGGGTACTTAGGATTTTCGTGAAAAACGCAAGAGATCATACAAGGGAAGAAATTTGGGGGTAGTCTGTTCTTCAAGGAATATGGTTCCTTGATTGTCGGTATTGTAGAGGATATGTTGTTTATACATACAATCACATAAATACATTGCGATGTAAATAAAAGATTTATTTATAAACAATGATAACAACAACCGTTTCATGGATCGTGACAACAAAAGAAAATAATACATAAGACGTGATTATTTCTAAACGATGTTGTCTTCTGGTTGGTCATATGCTCATCCCTGCGCTGGATTTGCATTAGCAAGTCTTGGGCAATTCCTACTAAAATGGCCCATCTCGCCACAGTTGTAGCAAGACCCTGGTGGAAAACGAGCTTGAGCAGGGTTGTTGTTAATCTGATTTGGTGCTGCTGCTATTGGGCAAACCCTCGCGGTATGACCTATAAGTCCGCAAACTTGGCATATGCGGCACTTCACACCAGCATGATGATGTAGGCCACATTGGTTGCACAAGGGTGCAGTTCCGTTGTAGGGTTTCCTGGCAAGGGGTTGAGCTGGTTGGTTGGGGACGGCTTGATCATTGTGAGCGACCACGGCGAAGTTCTGAGAAGCCTTTTGCTTCTTTGACTTCTTAGAGGGTCCAGTCTGTTCATCCATGGTCTTTGATTCCTCGATTGGTTTCGATTCCTCGACCAGTTTCTTGTCACCCTTTCGGAAAAGCTTACGTTTCCTGATCTGCGATTCAGTCAAGGTTGCAGATAGCTCAATGGCCTGCCTAACAGTAGTAGGGTTGCTACCTGTCAAAATGTCTTGTATTGAGTCGGGAAGGCCATCAATGTACTTTTCGATAGCCTTATCCAAAGGTGTGACCATGTTTGGGCATAACAGACTTAACTCCTCATAACGGTCCGTGTAGGCTCGATGCTCACCGCTATCTTGCTTAAGATCATCAAATTCCCTTTCCAAAGCCCTGATCTCGTGACGAGGACAAAACTCCTTCATCATGAGAGCCCTAAGTTCGGCCCATGTCTGTGCTAGAGCAACTTCTGCACCACGATCCCTCATAACCCCGTTCCACCATGTGAGAGCCCTCTTCTGAAACACACTCGAAGAAAACTCGACCTTGCGATTGTCAGGACACTGCACGTGGCGGAAAGTATTCTCAATGCTCTCGAACCATTGAAGAAGCCCAGTCGCCCCTTCAGAACCACTAAACTTGAGTGGTTTAGCCTGGTTAAAATCCTTGTATTTGCATGTAACATTGTTGTTGTTGTTGGCTTGATTCCATTGAGCAAAGAGGTTTGGGAATTGAGCAGCCATTTGCTGCGCAATGATTTCTGCCAGCTCGGCAGTCGCTATCTGGTTCTCGCGTCGAGGAGGCATTCTAAAAGAGGAAACATGAAAAGAAACGAGTGAGAGATTTAGACGAAAAGAATGAGATGAAACAAATCTGATGAAAGCAAGGATAGTGGTCATCTGTTTGTTACTACAAAGCAACAAACGACCTCGGTGAAAAATCAAAGTAAATAGGTCAAAAATAATGTATCGCGAAGACATGCTCGCCTATAAGTGAACACTCATTCCAAGAATTCCCAGGTAAGCACAACTGGTCTCGCGTCTGGTTGAGATGTATACGAGGTGCTTGCCTAGACAGAAAACTCAGAATACAGGCATTCACCCTTCCAGTTTGCACGTGTTCACATTATTTAAAACCCAAAACCTTGACGAGATTTTTGAAAACTCAAAGGGGTTCAAAACCTTATAACAGAGGGTTCAAAACCTAGTAATTAATCATCCTAGAACAGATGATTAGTTTTCAAAGCGGTTTCGAAAATTATGCTCTTGTTGTGGTAGTCGCCTAAGGATAGGTGACGGTATTGTTTTATGACTAAACGCAAGTAAACTCGCGTTAGGGTCCTAAGAAAGTTATAGACAAGGTCAAAGCATTACTAATAACCTAATTCCCTATAACCATTGGCTCTGATACCATCTTTTCTGTCACACCCCGACCACGTAGAACATACAAAACGTGGCGGAAACATCGGGGAGTGTTGTAACAGAATTAATTGTTTCAAATCCATGGCAATTGAAGTTTCGTTTTATTGATTTAAAGGTGTAACAATGTCTTAACAATCAAAGAAATACAACATAATTAACTAGTCTTGCATCTTTTATTGTCACTAAGGCCCAAGTCTGCCTATATGTATCTTGATCATCTTATGCAACAGTTCCTGAAAAACACATGTGAAAATAGGTACGTCAGCATAAAAATGCCGGTGAGATACATAGGTTTTGTGAAAATAGGTTTCATGACTTATGTTTGAGAAAATGTTTAGTCATGAACCTTGTAATTTGCTTTGTCTTGTAAATCGTTTGAAAATCAATAAGTTCAAATGATATGTATAGATAAAAGAATAATGTATGGTTAAATGAATAACCATGTAGACTGAGTTTGTATAAGATAAGTTGTTTGTAAAACAATGTCTTGTGAAAAGTATGTTATTTGTATAAAATGTTATATGTATCAAACTGAAATGATTCAAATAACGCTACGATATGTAATACCATACAAACACTTATATATAGGAAGTACCAGCGGCGTATCCACCATGTTTGTATCATATTACACACGCGTCGTTACTTAATCACTTAATCAAACCAAACCACCAAAGTAATGTTCATGTCTAATGTAAATCATGTAATGGATACAAACGGTTCAATAGTTACAAACGGTTCACATGGTTCAACGGTTACAAACGGTTCACGTGGTTCAACGGTTACAAACGGTTCACGTGGTTCAACGGTTACAAATACAAACGGTTCACAGATATCAACGGATCACATAGTCAAATGATTACAATGGTTCAAAATGTAGTATAATGTGTTCATACGCTGGATAAGCATATGCAACAGAAAGGCAATGTAAAACAATGTACTAAGTAATGCACACAATGGGCACACCTAGCATGAGATGAAATGTAAAACGATGTACTAAGTAATGCACACAATGGGCACACCTAGCATGAAATGTAATGTAAAACGATGTACCAAGTAATGCACACAATGGGCACACCTAGCATGAGATGAAATGTAAAACGATGTACTAAGTAATGCACACAATGGGCACACCTAGCATGAAATGTAATGTAAAACGATGTACTAAGTAATGCACACAATGGGCACACCTAGCATGAAATGTAATGTAAAAACAGGAAAGCATGAAAGTAACAAGTAGGCACATGTGTTCCACCCCAAAACAGTTTGGAAAACAGTAAAAGAGGGGTCTATGTACTCACTTGAGATTGCTCAGAAGTCCTTGAGTAACAACTAAACAATGCTAGAGATCGCGGATATCAAACGGCACCTAGTATAGGTAGCTACATTAATAAACCGGACCTAAATCGGAAGATCGGGTAGCATTAGGGTTTGTAAACCAAATGAGTGTAGAGACTCGTGTCATTTGGTTTAACAAAGCCTACATACTAAATGAAACTTAACCTAAGTGTCTACGACCCATTACGACCCGTTTAGGAAGCTTATGCTACTTTAACGTGTCGTGCGCGTGAAACGCGTTTGGACCGCCTAACTAGCCCTATGACAAGTGTTATATGCCTAAACATGTTACATAATCAGTTATGTGACAAAAGTTTAGGTTACATATGCTTAATTACCAATTATACATGAAAAGGGTATTCTGGTAATTTACCTAAGGCATATAAACTACCTATCATACAACTATTTAAACAATGTGACCATAGGGTATAACCTCGGAAGGTTATTCCCTACCTACTATGGTCACCTAATGTATTTGGTCGGATCCTAATGATCGACCAAACTGGGTCGGGTTCGAAGGTATAGGCGATTTATTAGATCGCCTACCCCACGACCCTAGACAACGTGGTAATCAGTGGGCATAGTCCCAAGGGACTATGACCAACGTGATTACACTCACGTTGCGAAGTTCAAACGAACTTCGCATTGACCATTACTGGTCAACGCTGAAAGTCAAACAAAGTTTGACTTTCTGACTCGAAAAGCAATAAAATAAGGAAAAGAACGAAAGAATACTTACGAAGGGTCCCCGAATGCTAACCTCGATTCAAAAATCTCAGGTATGAAACAATAGTTTCAACTTAGAGTTTCTCAAATCAAAGTTCTTGTAAGTTTAGCAATGGGGTGGATGGGTATTTATAGGAATACCCGAACCGTTAGGATCGTTTGTCGAATATTGTGCCTTAATCGTATCCGTACAAGTGTCGGAAGGTTATGGTGCCTAACAATGATCCTTATCAGCTGAGTATGCAAGTGGTGAACTTGTGGTTGTGGTTAAAACAGCTGCAAACAGGCTGTTAGAAACTCTGAATCTGGTCTGAACTTGGCTAGCGCACCGCTACGCTAAAAGTGTAGCGCACCGCTAGGCCATAGTTTGGCAGATTTACACTTTTGGTCCCTGAACTGTATTTAGGCCATTTTCGACACGTTTAAGGCCCGTTAACCCCATTTCAAAGCTCTAAAATGAAGTTAAAGTATAGGGAACTTAAAATGTGCTCAAAAATATCTCGGATGTCAGTTCGTTTAACCGTACGAACGCGATGTTCGCTTAATTACGACGGAATGCGCATAAGCGCGAAAAACGATCCAAATGACGCGACGAATGGATTTTTGGCAATCCAAACACTAAAGCATAATATAGTCATGCTTACATAAATTTTTGGATGTCCAGATGTATTCAGAACGTAAGTTATGCGCGAAAATGCAAACTTGTGCACTTTTTGACACTTTTAGTCCCTGAATGACACAAAAGTTTATTTTAGCATACCGAACACCTCAAAGCCTATTTCTAAGCTATGTGAAGGGTATTTATGGTATGTTTAACTTATGGTCATGCTCCGGAATGTCTGTTACAGTTCAAATTGGCATACTTTCGCAGTTTGTCAAATTTAGTCCCTGTAAGCGAATTAACTTGTTTTTGCCATACCAAAGCCTTCAAAACTTATTTCTAAGTTATGTAAAGGTTATTTAAGGTATGTTAAGCCAATGTCACTATTCCGGAGTGTTCGTTGCATTAAACTGGTTATATTTACGCATCAGTGCGCGTATAACCTTCCAGAAAGCGATTTAGAGCTTGAAATCGAACAAGACTTGATATGTGCAAAAGATACACATATTTATACAAGTCCAAAGTATGAAATGCATTATTTCATTGGTTTGGCATTTGCTTGATGGTTGAAATGACACAGGTGTTACAATTGCTTTATATTTTCAGAAAATACAAAAAGATTTTTGATTCTGCTTTATTTTCGACAACCGATGTCTGAAATGCTGAGTTTCAAAATCTAAGTATGTTGATTGTGTTTCTGAAAATAAAACAAGTTCATTAATTTGAAACTTGAATTAAAAATTAAAAATTCAAAAACAGTTTGTGATATCTCCAAGGTCATTAGTTTGGACTTGGATGATTTACTGTGAGGATTTTGGATATTGGACATTGCCATATCTGTATAGATTGTTGATAGAGAGAGTGTTTTAGAGCCAGGTTATGATTCCTGGTAGTTTAAAATATTGTTACTTATAAACGTATGAGTGATTGCAGATAGTCCAGATTACGATCCCGAAAGCAGAGTCTAAGGGGGAGTCTGAAGACAAGCTTGAAGCATGGAAGAGCTTGTAGATGAAAATCCAGGTGTCGATCCCAAAGCACTGAAGCTTGATGAAAGGGGGAGCCTGAAGCTGATAGAAGAAGAGAAAGATTGATGGATGCTTATCATGTTACAACTTGAATGAGAAGGCAGAATGATCAAGACTGAAGATGTGTCATACTGAAGACTAGACACTGAAGACTTCGTCAATATCCGAGGGGGAGTCTGTTAGTGCACTACGTCTATTGACTTCGTCTTGTATCATGTAATAGGATAGGATAGAAGTATCAGTGCCCGAGGTTCGAGAAACAGTTTATCAAGTTTAAGATGCTGATTCCTCTCCAAAGTGCATATTGGTCATTAGGAGCGAAATCAGAAGGTTCTGATTCCGCCCGAAATGACTCAATGTCATTTGGAGAGAAATCAAGCCTAGTATATATAGGGCTGTTGTTGTTTCATTCGGTACGCGACTTCCGGATCTGTAACGAAGTGCTGCCAAATTCTGTTCAGGTTGTAATTGCTGTTATTATCAATATAAGTGACAGATTAAAGACTAACAAGCTGTTATCAAGTCCAGTTCACTGATTCCGCCTTTGAACTGGATGTAAAGCTCTTCTAAACGACTAAGTCGGGTCCAACAATGATCCTACAGCCCTTATGTTGGGCAGACGCTGGAGATAAGCGCATGGTTGGTCCTGAACTTGTACAAGAGACAACCGACAAGATCACGCAGATCCGAGAGCGCATTAAGGCGGCTCGAGATCGACAAAAGAGCTACGCTGATCTAAAACGAAAGCCATTAGAATTCGAGGTGGGAGACAAAGTATTGTTAAAAGTCTCACCTTGGAAGGGCGTAGTAAGATTTGGAAAACGTGGAAAGCTGAATCCACGATACATCGGACCATTCAGAATCTTGGAAAGAATTGGTACCGTGGCATACAAGTTGGAATTACCGGAAGAACTGAATGGAGTACATGATACGTTCCATGTATCCAACCTCAAGAAGAGTCCAACACAAGAAGACGTGATCATCCCTGCGGATGAAGTACATATTGATGACGCCCTCCGATTTACAGAACAACCCGTTGAGGTTACCGACTGGAAAGTTAACAAGACCAGGAGGAGCACTGTTAAACTTGTCAAAGTACGTTGGAACTCTAAGCACGGACCCGAGTACACATGGGAACGTGAAGACCAGTACAAAGAAAAGTATCCCCACCTATTCAAGAAGACTCCTGCGAGAGTTAGTTCAGCCTGAATTTCGGGACGAAATTCTTTTAACGGGGGGAGACTGTGACAACTGGCACGAAACCGGTAATTTCCGTACACTTTAATTATTACTTAATGACTGCAATTATGTGCTTAAATGTCAACATTGATTGATTACATTATATACAAGTGAATTCATGCACGTTTAATACTACAAAATATTGCTTTATGCATTAACAAGAGCGTTGCGTCAGAAATACTAGTAAACTCACTGGTAAAACACAATATGTCAACAGCCCTGCAGAAAGCAGTCAGACATTAGAACTAAGGCCTAGGTGTAGGTCCAACGTCAAGGATACAATAAAACCCAAGAAGTATATACAAGGATTAATATATAGACTTTCCGGAGACTAAAATACGCACTAAAAAGCACCCGAAACGCACTTTAAGCGCATAATTTTATTAAATCCAGCTATAACCAGCTTTTAAACAATAAAATACCATGCAGAAATTACGTTTTATCGTCCGGAATATTTCCCTAAGTGTCGGGAATTGAAAGGGTACATAAAAGACACTTTGCGGAATAATTAAGCACTTTAAAGGAACGGTATCCAACCGAACAACCGGACATTACCCGGGACACCAAGTTTTTGTCAAATACTCTGTTTTATTATTATTTTTTACTAGTCATGATCCCCGTTTACCCTAACCCCCATTAAAAATCAAATAAATAACATATGGAAATATAATACTTGGAATCTAACTACCATTTACAATTTAGTTGCAAATTTTACATCCAACCCCCCCCCCCCAACCGATTTTTTTGCCCCATTGTAACACCCTTGTTATTATTTTACGTTTTTCGTATAATTTAAGTCCATAATCAAATAATTACGGTCACAATTACAATAAAAATACAGGTTTGTTAAAACTTTTCTAAGCTTAAAAGTAAAACAACATAGTGTGATTTAATTCGCCGTTTATAATAACGACGAAACAGCATTGCGGAAGCTTCGTTTAGTGTGTGTGTTCGGTTCTTGCTCGACGCTTGATCTTCATCCGGGTCTCTCAACATAAACCTATGGTCAATACTAGCTTAAGAGTTAGTATTGATAGTTTAATTTACGGTACTAGGCAAGATAATGATAATGGAAAGAAATCCCAACATTAGTCTCTTGATTCCATAAACAAGGAGATGAAACTGGCCTCCACCGTAACTTACGGTGGGCACCGTAAGTTACGGTGGCCCCTGAATGAAAGTTCCCCCACCGTAAAGCAGGAATTATCTGGCGTAATGATTTCAGCCCCCCACCGTAACTTACGGTGGGCACCGTAAGTTACGGTGGCCCCTGTATCAGCCTATTCCATTTTGCCGTTTTTGACACGAAAACTTTCGTATCTTTCAATCTGCTTATCCGTTTGACCCACCGTTTCTTCCTACGTGATTGTAATTTGATTCTCCACCTTATGAAGTTAAAATCCAACATCTAGCATAATAAAATTTCAGACTTTTAAGTCTTCGGCATATTACCCTTTTTACCAATTTTTTACCCGTTCGTGATATTATCAAACAAACATGTTTATTCGATATTTAAACTCATGAAATTTATAATTTTAATATCCTCTAACATATTAATCTTAAATCACGGGTTTCTTACATAATAAAAACCCGTTTACGCTCAAATGCTTATTTTGACCCGTTAGGGGTATTTGCGCATTTTTTTAAGACTTTGACTCATGAAGATCAACTCTCCGCTTACTTGCTTGTCCAAAGTAATCATTTAATCTAATGACTCGTTTCTAACAACCTTTTTAAAATTGTTTGCTCAATATGCCTATCGAGGGCATTTCTGTCAACTTAGCTCCGTCCTTTACCATAAAGGACTTCATTGCACTTTCAGCCAATCCAATCACTTAGCCTAAATTTTAAACACACATACCTGACTCGGATCAATATATTGACCCGTTTCGATACCTTGCCTTAGTAGCCGCTAAGAAGTAGCGATGTACATATCCATTTGGTATTCATTCCTATAATCATATAACTCAACAAACCATTAGTCGATATTGCCAAAGGGTGATAATTTCACCTTTTGACCCGTTTGGTCTTAAATGACCTTAAAACTCTATAAGATGATATTTATTACCATCTTATCCATATGACTAATTCCGGTTTACACTGAATAATCATTTTGATTATAAATCATCTATTATCTCTTTTGACCCATTATAACTTGCGCTATAATGTGTCTTTTCCAAATTAATGATTATTGTCAATAAGTGACCAAAATACCATTTTACCCCTTTTAACCGCATTGGTTTACCACACAAGGTAATCATTAAAAACCCGTTATCTTTTAGTCATTTCATGACTAACTAACCGTATTAGCTCCTTTTTAACCATTAAATATGATTTATGACCATTGTCGTTTGTTCCGGACCGCACTTGTCGTGTCGGGACATCATAATTTAAACAAGACTTGTCATTCAAAATCTATAAAACCAATAGGTATTAAGTAATTAGAGTGTAAGCTTTACTTACCTTGAATTCCGAATACGCATTTCTTCACGTGCTTGATTCGTTTGACCGCTTCTTTCCCAAGCCTCCACCTAGCTCGTTATGCGTCAAACTATTGTCAATCATTTACAAGGCGGTTAAATTAGTCATAAAAAAATCACGACTATTCCACCTCACTTATTTTCTATGCCGAAGCTACTATTCGACTTCATGATTAGTTAACTTAGCTTATCAAAAATTAACTACTTTTTGATCACATGGTTTACACAATTAAGTCAAATCAACATTATGATTAGAACCCGCTTTAACCCATCTTTCACGTAATTAGTCAAACAAGGCAATTACGCGTTTCATTCGTAAATTCAACATATGAACATTCACTTAGGCATTTTAACAAACACCTTGTGGGCATATTCTATAGAATCAACAATCAATTTTCGTAACTAGTTATTTACCCAAGTTTTAACATCATTCACAAGTTCTTATGTCTAGCATGCATAACAACACCTAGACTTACTTCATGGAAATCGAATAACACCAAATTGATGATCATAAATCTAGTGTTCATCATCTTCCCACAAAACCCATTTAGCACTTACATAGATGACTATGAATTTCATATTTTATATCATCAATTCACCAAGTTTCTCAATCATAATTTGTTCCTAAGCATGGATTTAACATAGTATCATTCATACATTCAATATTCTAGCAATAATTTCGTTTTCAAGTTTTCACCAAGAATTCGAGATGAAACCGAATGAAGAAATTTGACATACCTTGTGATCCCCATGCTTGGGTGATCACGAATTCATGTTCATGCATCGATTTGGGGCTAATTTGACCTCTCAATTTCTTGGATTTAGACAAGTTAGGGTTGAACAAAGGAGCTCCTTTGCTCCTGTGGAATATGTCGACCAGAACACATACTTTAAGTGTGTGTTTTGGTGTTTAACTTTTGTTTTTAATAAAACAAGTTTCCCACTTGGCAATATTAGTCCCTCATGTTTTATTTTGATCAAATGATGTAACACCTGTGTCATTTCAACCATCAAACAAATTCCAAACCAATGAAATATTGTATTTCATACTTTGGACTTGTTTAAATATGTGTATCTTTTGCACATATCAAGTCTTGTTCGATTTCAAGCTCTAAATCGCTTTCTGGAAGGTTATACGCGCACTGATGCGTAAATATAACCAGTTTAATGCAACAAACACTCCGGAATAGTGAAATAGGCTTAACATACCTTATATAACCTTTACATAACTTAGATATAAGTTTTGGAAGGTTTGGTGTGGTGAAATCAAAGTTTAATCGCTTACAGGGACTAAAGTTGACAAACTGCGAAAGTATGCCAATTTGAACTGTAACAGACCTTCCGGAACATGACCATAAGTTAAACATACCATAAATATCCTTTACATAGCTTAGAAATAGGCTTTGAGGTGTTCGGTATGCTAAAATAAACTTTTGTGTCATTCAGGGACTAAAAGCGTCAAAAAGTGCACAAGTTTGCATTTTCGCGCATAACTTACGTTCTGAATACATCCGGACATCCAAAAATTTATGTAAGCATGACTATATTATGCTTTAGTGTTTGGCTTAAGAAAAATCCATTCGTCGCGTCATATGGATCGTTTTTCGCGCTTATGCGCATTCCGTCGTAATTAACCGAACATCGCAACCGTACGGTTAAACGAACCGACATCCGAGATATTTTTGAGCACATTTTAAGTTCCCTATACTTTAACTTCATTTTAGAGCTTTGAAATGGGGTTAACGGGCCTTAAACGTGTCGAAAATGGGCTGAATACACAACAGGGACCAAAAGTGTAATTCTGCCAAACTAGGGCCTAGCGGTGCGCTACACTTTTAGCGTAGCGGTGCGCTAGGGGTCTGCAGACCAGATGCAGTGTATTTCACAGCCTGTTTGCAGCTGTTCCATCCTCCACCACATGTTCTAATTCGCTTAGTCAGCTGATAAGATCATATTTTAACTTCCATAACCTTCCAACAAGTGTACGGATGTGATCGAATCACGTTATTCCATGAAATGATCTTAACGGTTACCCGAATACTATAAATACCCCACCCCCCATTGCTTTAAAACTTACAAGAATTCTGATTTGAGAGCTCTAAGTTGAAACCATTGTTTCATACCTGAGTTCTTGGATCGGGATTAGCATTCGGGGACCCTGGGTAAGTATTCCTTCGTTCTTTTCCTTATTTTTACTGCTTTTCGAGTCAGAAAGTCAAACTTTGTTTGACTTTCAGCATTGACCAGTAATGGTCAATGCGAAGTTCGTTTGAACTTCGCAACGTGAGTGTAATCACGTTGGTTATAGTCCCTTGGGACTATGCCTACTGATTACCACGTTGTCTAGGGTCGTAGGGTAAGCGATCTAATAAATCGCTTATACCTTCGAACCCGACCCAGTTTGGTCGATCATTAGGATCCGACCAAATACATTAGGTGACCATAGTGTAGGGAATAACCTTCCGAGGTTATACCCTATGGTCACATCGTTTAAGTAGTTGTATGATAGGTAGTTTATATGCCTTAGGTAAATTACCAGAATACCCTTTTCATGTATAATTGGTAATTAAGCATATGTAACCTAAACTTTTGTCACATAACTGATTTTGTAACATGTTTAGGCATATAACACTTGTCATAGGACTAGTTAGGCGATCCGAACGCGTTCCACGCGAACGACGCGTTAAAGTAGCATAAGCTTCCTAAACGGGTCGTAATGGGTCGATAACACTTAGGTTAAGTTTCATTTAGTATGTAGGCTTTGATTAACCATATCACATGAGTTCCTACACTCATTTGGTTTACAAACCCTCATGCTACCCAGTCTTCCGATTTAGGTCCGGTTATTTAACATAGTTACCTATATTAGGTGCCGTTTGATATTCCGCGATCTCTAGCATTGCTTGGTGGTTATCCTAGGACTTCTGAGCAATCTCAAGTGAGTACATAGAACCCTCTTTTACTGTTTTCCAAACTGTTTTGGGGTGGAACACATGTGCCTACTTGTTACTTTCATGCTTTCCTGTTTTCACATCATATACTGCTATGTTCATTAGTACATTATAGTACATGATTTCAATACATTTTATGCTAGGTGTGCCCATTGTGTGCATTACTTAGTACATCGTTTTACATGACATTTCCTGCTAGGTGTGCCCATTGTGTGCATTACTTAGTACATTGTTTTACATTGCTTTTCTGTTGCATATGCTTATCCAGCGTATGAACACATTATACTACATATTGAACCGTTGAAATCATTTGACTGTGATCCGTTGATATCTGTGAACCGTTTGTATCTGTGAACCGTGTGAACCGTATTTGACATAGACATTTCGGCATAGACATTTTAACAT
The DNA here is from genome assembly GCA_030545235.1 of Helianthus tuberosus. Classification (NCBI taxonomy): domain Eukaryota; kingdom Viridiplantae; phylum Streptophyta; class Magnoliopsida; order Asterales; family Asteraceae; genus Helianthus; species Helianthus tuberosus. The sequence goes on from CM060408.1 coordinate 112,932,766, forward strand.
GATTGACATTTGATCATGCATTTCCCACAAAACATAACTTTGATTTAAACCAAGTTTTACTTCAATACTTTGTTTTTGTGCATATGGTTTAGTTGAGACATTTCACTTGCCATACATGACATTTTGACATAGACATTTGACATGGATATTTGACATAGACATTTTGACATTGGTTTGGTTTGATTAAGTGATTAAGTAACGATGCGTGTGTAATATGATACAAGCATGGTGGATACGCCGCTGGTACTTCCTATATATAAGTGTTTGTATGGTATTACGTATTGTAGCGTTATTTGAATCATTTCAGTTTGAGACATAGAACATTTTATACAAATAACATACTTTTCACAAGACATTGTTTTACAAACAACTTATCTTATACAAATCCATTTTACTATGGTTATTCATTTAACCATACATTATTCACTTATTTATACATATCATCTGAACTCATTGTTTTTCAAATGATTTACAAAACAAAGCAAATAACAAGGTTCATGACTAAACATTTTCTCAAACATAAGTCATGAAACCTATTTTCACAAAACCTATGTATCTCACCGGCATTTTTATGCTGACGTACCTATTTTCACATGTGTTTTTCAGGAACTGTTGCATAAGATGATCAAGATATACATAGGCAGACTTGGGCTTTAGTGACAATAAAAGATGCAAGACTAGTTAATTATGTTGTATTCCTTTGTTTATTGAGACATTGTAACACTTTTATGAATAAAACGAAACTTCAATTGCCATGGATTTGAAACATTAATTCTGTTACAACACTCCCCGACGTTTCCGCCACGTTTGGTATGTTCTACGTGGTCGGGGTGTGACAGAAAAGATGGTATCAGAGCCAATGGTTATAGGGAATTAGGTTATTAGTAATGCTTTGACCTAGTCTATAACCTTCTTAGGACCCTAACGCGAGTTTACTTGCGTTTAGTCATAAAACAATACCGTCACCTATCCTTAGGCGACGACCACAACAAGAACATAAATTTCAAAACCGCTTTGAAAACTAATCATCCGTTCTAGGATGATTGTTTACTAGGTTTTGAACCCTCTATTGTAAGGTTTTGAACTCTCTGTTATATGGTTTTGAACCCCTTTGAGTTTTCAAAACTTTCATCAAGGTTTTGGGTTTTAAATAATGTGAACACGTGCAAACTGGAAGGGTGAATGCCTGTATTCTGGGTTTTCTGTCTAGGCAAGCACTTCGTATACATCTCATCAGACGCGAGACCAGTTGTGCTTACCTGGGAATTCTTGGGATGAGTGTTCACTTATAGGCGAGCATGTCTTCGCGATACATTATTTTTGACCCATTTACTTTGATTAGTCACTGTGTGTCGTTTGTTTACCTTGTGGTAACAAACAAATGACCACTACCCTTGCTTTCATCAGATTTGTTTCATCTCATTCTTTTCGTCTAATTCTCTCACTCGTTTCTTTTCATGTTTCCTCTTTTAGAATGCCTCCTCGACGCGAAAATCGGATAGCGACTGCCGAACTGGCAGAAATCATTGCGCAGCAAATGGCTGCTCAATTCCCAAACCTCTTTGCTCTATGGAATCAAGCCAACAACAACAACAATGGTCCATGCAATTTCAAGAGTTTTAACTCGGCGAAACCACTCAAGTTTAGTGGTTCTGAGGGAGCGACTGGGCTTCTTCAATGGTTCGAGAGCATTGAGAATACTTTCCGCCACGTGCAGTGTCCTGACAATCGCAAGGTCGAGTTTGCTTCGAGTGTGTTCCAGAAGAGAGCCCTTACGTGGTGGAACGGGGTTATGAGAGATCGGGGTGTGACAAATGAAGCTATAACTCACCGTTAGTCACTTAATTACATGCTACTAACTAGGTTAATTATTCCTAGTTACTTTAACGGGTTCGGGAAGTTATAACCCGTTATGTTTTATGTCCCGTTAATTTGGGCTTTTTATATACTTTGTTTTCTCAAAGTATTTATTTTCCTTTTTAATTAATATTAGGTTTATTTATTTAAATCCTAATATTTACCGGGTTAAATTTTACCACTAACGGTATTTTACCCGTTCATCACTATTAACGAGGTTTGATTACTAAACCCGTTTTCGGGGTGTTACAAGTCTACCCCCCTTAAAGAGGTTTCGTCCCCGAAACCTTATTTATGTTGTTTATTAATTTAAATGAATTTTAGTTTCGTTTTCAAGGCATTCATTCATTCCTTTCGATTAAACGTTTTCCTTTTAATTGATGCGTACGTCTTTCACGTGTAAGGCCTAGCGGGCCGTTGCTTTCAGCTTATAACCCCTTTATCTTTATTGACTGTGTTGTCACTCGACCACTTAGTCTCGCTGGTCTTTTAACAGGTTTATCCCGCGCTTGTGTTATATTAACAAGCGCTTGTATTTGTCATGACGCTTTCTTAACTTTGAATAGTTTTACCGGCTAGACTAATTAGTCGCCGTCACCTCATACCCCGTAACCCACGTTACAACGTGATCATTTTCTATATTTCTTTTCTTGTCCGTGAGCGTGTCACGTCACGTTTAAGCTTAGTTCAACTTTTATTTATCATACTTCTTCTTTTCGAATGTATCGTCTCGCACCTATCGATGTTAAGACCCATACTCTTTGATATTGGTTATTTCCGAAATCGTCTTATAGTATTCATATCTGTTAAAACGTTATTTCTTACTAAAACTGAATTTTAGTTTAACGTTTTTCTCTTTAACTATGTCAATTTCTCATATTATGGAAATTGACAACCCATAATTTATTCTTTCCCGTTCTCGTTTTACGCGGGAAATCGTAACAAGTTCCCTCACCTTACACTATTGACCCATAGGTTCCTTCACTTAACCTCGCAGGCTATTTCCTTAAGCTTTCACCTCTTTAGGGCGAGGCCCCTTTACGATCCATTTGCTTCAATTCATGATTCGTGGATCATTTTGGCCCCGTAGACCTTTACACTAATTAGTATCCCGTAGGTTATGATGATCCCATAGATCATCTTTCATTCGAGTCTTTATTCAAATATGTATACGTTTATATACGCATATGGCGTTAAGGCACCCCTTCCGACTTTGTGACTTCTAACGTCAAATACACGTCGGTCTGCCCTACACTCACCGTTACCCGGTTCTTACCTATACTCCTTTACGTCCCATTACCCAGGTTCTTTTATTTTAATATTTTTAACGCCCATAATTCCTTTACATAGGTTTATTAATGTTTCGCACTTTTATTTATTCGGTTCGCGCTTACTTACTTTAGCAAGTGTCATCCTTTATTAAATTCGTTTGACTTGTTCGTGTGAAAATTCATCACTTATGAATGTCAAACTTCAATCTTTGTTAGACCCGTTCAACTTTAAAATAGTTGAACATGATTTATCAAAACTGCTATTTACTTCATCTTGTCGTCTTTTAGTCATGACTCAAAATCCAAGTCTTTTAACTTTCCATCCGAGGTCCCGTTTCTCGGTCTACGTATCTGTTTAAATCCTTACCCACCAACCGGGTGTTTTACCGAAGTCGTTATTATTGCAACCCTTACAGTACGCATTATGACTTCGTTTCGCTTTTATATTCCTACTTTGTTCTCAAGTTTGGCGTTTTACAAAATCGGCCCGTTAAGAGTCATATTTGCATTCTCCGGGTTCGAGTGTAAGCACACCCCTCCCAATGCATACCTTAATCGTTTTACATTAACCTTTGTCCCTTCACTCGGGCTCATCATTCCTATGTAATACGCTTCCGTCACCCGGCTGTGCGTTTACAATATTATCAAATATTTTGCTCATTTGATTCATTTGAGTACTTTTTAAGTTAGTCCCATTCGCCCCGCCCTTACTACATTGGATGTAAATGTGTCCGCTATAAGAAACTCATGGTATCATATGCCACTACTTACTTGGCCAGAGAAAGCGATTAACACATGACATACACGACCTTTTTATAGTTTTCACATCACGCCCTATGTAAGTAACGCCTCTATTTAGTTTACATGGAAATAATATCCTGGATATATATTTCTATTCAGGTTTTCCAAGTTTCTAATTTACATATGTAACAATCATTCTCTACTTGTTTATTGCATATTGCTATTTGTGTGATTATATTTAAAAGTGTGCACCTGGTAATGTTTGCCCCGTCGGGTGTTCCCTGCCATTAACCTTGTTCGCGGTCGTTACGCGATTTAGCCCTTGGTGAGCATGCTCCTCTTGTCATACTTCGGACCGTTCCTCTATCATATCCGTAATTTGTTCAACTCTTGTCATCTTTAAATGTAAGTGTCCTTCAATTAAGACATTTACAAAAGTTAGAAATGTCAACTTTACTAAATGCCCGTATCATAGTACAAGGCTTTTCTACTATATGTGTCAACGCACGAAATTTTTGTTAGCTATATCTATCATTTAATTGGGGTAACGTGTATTACACGATAGCCCTATGTGTTGTTTACAACACTTTAATACGCTAAACGATTAACATACATACACTTACCGGATTTATGATCAGGCATCGAACCGAACACCAATCTTTATTAAGAGCATAAGGTTTAAGTCCAAGCATAGTTTTCCCACCATACTTGAATCTCTTAAACTAGGGCTCTGATACCAACTTGTAACACCCTTGTTATTATTTTACGTTTTTCGTATAATTTAAGTCCATAATCAAATAATTACGAATTAAATCACACTATGTTGTTTTACTTTTAAGCTTAGAAAAGTTTTAACAAACCTGTATTTTTATTGTAATTGTGACCGTAATTATTTGATTATGGACTTAAATTATACGAAAAACGTAAAATAATAAAAAGGGTGTTACACCCATGGACCCCACCCCTAATCATTTCAAAACCCTACCAAATAATACTTCTAATTTGTGATTGGGCCTCCTTTATTTGCTACATTGGCCAAGAAATCACACTCTTTACAAATAGGGTGGCTTAGATTATCATCATCACTTCAAGATTTACACTCCTCACTCACACTCTCTCTCTCATTTTCGGCTCCCCCAAACCGCCACCATCATCACCATTTTAACATCACCATCTTCATCATATTCAAGTTCCATTCAAGCCTTGAAGGTGATTCATGAAGGTTGCAAGTTGAGAAGCATTCAAAGGAGCTTTGTTCTAGTCTTGTTCATCATCTTTTCTCACCATCATCCTCACTAAGATTCTACCCTAGCCTTGTGCTAGTAGTAAGTTACTTGTACACCCTTGTTCATCTTGTTGTTGTAATCATAAGTTATAGTATGTTATTATGTTTAAATCACAAGAACTAGAACACTAAAAAGATGAACATGAAACCTTACATAAAATCCTACATAAAAGGGTTTGCTTGAAGATGAAATCGGGTTGGATTAGGTTTGGTTAAAGCATGCATGATGTTTGATCATTAATTTATTGATAAACCGTTGTTAGGACACTTGGTGATGCGTTTTTAGTAACATTTACATTGTAAAAAGCATGCTGATTAGTATTTTCAGCCAACTTCAACAGGCTGTAACTGGATCATTATAAGTCGAAAAACTGACTTTCTGAAGCCTAAATTATGTATTTTCGAAAAACGGATCAAATGGCACTGGAATCGTAATTTTTCGAGGTCGTTTACTATTTTTAAAGAACTATTTTTGGACAGCAGCTCAAGCTGCGATTTTACTGCTAAAAAAATGTGTTGTATTCGGAGTCATAACTTAAAAACTGAGTAGAATCAGCTCATGGAATTTTTACTGTAGATGGTCACTGTTGTCTCCGTAATTCTCGCACTGGAATTTCGTCAATCGGACTCACGATTAATTTTTAGTGAATTATTCTGTAGACTGCAGTTAGAAAGTGACAAATCTGATTGCAGTCCGGTAAATGAATTTCTTTAAAATATTGGTAATGAACTGGACCCCGAAAATTTTTACACAATAAAATTTGGATCGTATATGACATTCTGTGAAAATTTGGGAATTTTTGGAGAAGGTTAACTATTTTATTAAAATGCTCAAGAACAGTCCAGTTATGATGAATAAAGCTGAAATGACATAAGTAGTATATTGCATGTCTGATTGTCGGGTTGGTTATGTGAGAACAATCTACGGGATATATGTAAAAGGAAATGATATGCTATTAAGCATGGACACCTCCATTTACAAAGGAGACTATGGCGAAACTTTCTGAAAATCCTAACACTTAGTAAATATTTTCTAGACAAATGTTTACTAGTGTGTTCTAAACTATGCTTTTCGAGTATAAACCTCGCCATAATTTTTGTAACAAAAATATACATACAACATACTAGATACATAACTCGGGTGCAAAGTGGAAAATACAAGAAAGAAAATAATATAAGTAAGACACTTAGTTAAAAATATGAATTATTTTTTTTTAACACAAGAAAACATATACATAAAAGACAGTGACTTGTACTTCTACGATACAAGTCTAGTGACTAACGTTAAGAAAACACGTATAGGTCACGACGTTAATTAAACAAATTCGGTGAAGTTTACGACGCAAGGAACGCAAAGTTGTGAGTTCATGCTCCCCCTTTTCTTTTAACTGTTTTCAGTTTTATAACTTCGGGGGTGAAATACATGTTACAAATATTACAATGTTTACAAATGGTATGATGGATACAAGAATTGAGGAATGATACGAGAAATCGTGTCATGAATAGGGTACCATAAGCACCATTAATCGTGTACAAACTAAGACCGCAGAACAAAAGGTTAGATCTAATGGGTTCCAGGGCAGCCCCACTCTTGGTGACAACTAGTACCGAGTAGTGTTTTTGTGTCTCCGTCGTGAATCGACAACTAGAAAAATGCCTATGGTTTGGTGACTTCCTATGTCGTGTCACATGTTAATGGCTTTGCAACCCATTAGCACTTGATACATACAGAAATACATGATTTATACAAGAATACTTGATTTATACATGAGCACGTGGTGTGCACAAAAGACTTGATTTATACAAGATACAAATTATGTTTCATACAAAGTATACAAACGTGAAATACAAAAATTGCATGAATTCACACCAACATTATGTTGACGTTTTTCCAAAACTCACATGTATTTCAGGTAACTAGGATGGATATGCGCGCGGTCTTACTCATGCTCGTGGATGTCGTTATGTTTATCGTTAAATAAAGTTGTAACTTTTAAGACAATATGTCGTCTCGTGTCGTAAACACTTAAACTGCGATTTCAGTTATGTAATGTGTTGCATTTAAAGTTATTTTTATGAGCATGTAGTATGTTTACCTTTCGTATGCAATGAGAACCTTTCATGATCACACCTCGTGCTTCCGCCGCAGAAAGGGGTGTGACAGGTCTGCCCCCAGATTTGTTGCAGGTCTACATGGCGCTCAATTACTGGTGACACGTGTCGTCCTTTCTGTCGGAAGTAGCATCTTTGGTGTCGCCCTGACGTCTTCCAGAAGCTTCTGGATTTACTTGCTGATGTAGGCGCCATGTTGGACGGAAAAAGTGGTGTGGTCCCTGCCATGTGGATATGGAATTGGGACCATACCTCGGGAAATGGATAACCTAACTATGAACCATAAAATAACACACGAGTTGCAAGAAACATTCGATTGCTTCAAAGTTTAGTTCTTTGTTTTCACATCATTCCGAGTCATCACTCTATACACTCTACTTTGAAGATGAGGGCACACCAAGTACGTAAAAATGAAGGGTAAGGAGTGAAGTACATAGCACAACCCTAAATTTAAGTTTCCAAATTCGAAACTATTTCATTTTCATTTATTATGTTGAAACAATTTACACTTTTTAATTAAGCAGCTTTAACATTTGAAAGTTTTATAACTACTTCATTTTTTATTTTAAATTAGTTATAATACTACTCAACTTTTTTATCATTACACAAGTTGGATTATGTTTTAGTTTTCTAAAGATATTGTGAATGCTCGCGCATTGCCCCGACACATTGCGTAAATGATAGTATTAACCTGCTTTGCGACAACCTCCTCTACGAGGTTGCATATTGGTAATGTTGTTAAAGTTTCTAATTGATCGGTTTCCAAACCACCACTTGTTCGACTGTATCAAAACTCAAATACATGTTTAAAAGTCGAAATGGCTAATTGTTCATGGATAGCCAATTGAGCTTAACAAAAACAATTTGTCTATTTTTATAAATAAATTAATGGAAGATCATTAAGAAAAATTACCTTAAAGGATCTATGTGTAAATTTAGCAAAAAATTTCATGAGTTTTTTTTTTCTAGCTTTGCCCTAAACAATGTGTCATATATGATTACGGGTAATACGTTAATATAATAAAATATAGCTTTTATATAAACTAAGATTTAGTAACAAACAAAATTGGAGACTATCGACAATTGACCCATTAGAGTTCATATATAATTCAATTGAACCCATTCGTACCCATTAGAGATCATATATAATTCGATCGAACCCACTCATAGGCCGTAGCAACAAAAAGACAATTGGACACTATTGACATAGACAAAGCAACCAAATCAAAAGGGAAGAAACCTAACCAAAATTAAACAGACTCATAAGCAAAGAAACGAAATGGAAATGAAAGATATTTAATAAAACAGGTATTGTAAGAATATTTATAAAAATGCAACCACATATCTTCTCTATCCCATTACATGGCATAAAATTTTTACCAAGCTTTAATTCATTGTATTTATCTAAACCTCTTAAAAAAATATTTCAATCGTTAATAAATTTTATTTTCTAACAACACACTCAATTTGTAAACACTTAACTCAGCAGTTGACCTTTTGTTTAGTCAAAGTCCTTAACTAAACTAAACTTCAACTCATTTCTTCAAAATTTTTATAAAAATACTTGATGAACATCATCTCCCTAATACCATATTACTATTATCTCCACTAAAACTTTCAATTTTGAGATTTTAATCACTAAACTTGTAGATTGGACAATCTGGTCATAGTAGTTGAAGAAACAGGCTATTAAAGTCCAAAAGTCAACTTACCAGTCATACCTTGCTTGTTTTTTATAGAAAAAAAAATCCACACTAGGTTAGGGGTGTGAATTTCTGACACGACCTGAAAACCCGACACAAACCTAACACGAAATTCGCGGGTTTAGGTTTAGTCTAAATGAGTTCGGGTCAGTTTCAGGTTGAACCAGCGAACCCGTTTAGGTTAACGGGTCGGGTTCGGGTCAACCTAGTCAGGTTGGCGGGTTGACCCATTTAACACATTTATACTATATTATATTTGTTTAGAATATATTTTATGTCATAAATTAAATGAGATATTTTATACCATGATTATAAATTAAAAAGAGAAATTAACATAGATTTTATAATTTAAATATGATATTATTATATACATTTTTGTTTTTTAAGTAAATTTTAATTTATTAATTTCAGAAAAAAAATAAAAAAATTCGGGTTGAACAGGTCGTGTTCGGGTCAACCCATGAAACTTCGGGTCGTGTTCGGGTTCTTATATATGATACGATTTCGGGTTCGGGTCCGGGTCGTGTTCGGGTTTGTGTAAAATTTTCGGGTTCGGGTCGGGTTAAACCCGCCAACCCACGAACACGACCCGTTTAACACCCCTACACTAGGTATATAGAACCCCTCTCAAATCTCAATAATTAGGAAACAAGGATCTCATGGCTGTCCAAACTGCTCGGCGCTCGAAGATCGTTCGACGATCGTTCGAAAAAGCTCGGAAATTTGCTCGTTCGATTCCTTGCTCGGTTAAAACCGAGCCGAGCAGCTCGGTTCGGTTTAAAAACGAACCGAGCACGAGCATAGGTACGCTCGCTCGTCGCTCGTTCGGTTCCGATCAAATTTATTTTTATTATTATATATATATTATATTTATTAAATATAAACATTTGACATATCCAGCCGACATCCACAACTACCCTTGAATCCTCATATACTAGAATCCTTCTTGAGTTAAAAAAAAGAAAGAAAATCCTAATCTCACTCAACTCTCAAGTCACACATCCAGCTGACATCCATCCAGATCCAGATCCAGTTCCACCGTCCACATCCCTCGTCCGCAGGCATCACCGTCTGCCGGCCATCCATCGTCCGCCGTACAACCGTCACTCCACCGTACAGCCGCTCCACCGTCGGCCATCCACCACTCCATCGTCCGTCGGCCGCCGGTCAATCAAAACGCACAGCCACTCAGCGGTTTGAAGTACCCACACTAAACACCTCTTCTTTAATTCATTCATATTTTTTGTATATATCCCCAATTTGATTCTTATTTTGTAGAATATTATTCTGTTGGAGGTTAATCACAGTTTGATTTTTTTTTTTTCTAGTTTTGATAATTTTGGTACCTTTGAATTTGTTTTTAATGGACGTATAGAATTATTTAAGTGTTTATATATAACCATGAATTTTGGTGAATAAATGGTTGTGTAGGAATCCTAAATAAAACTGAGCAAAAGCGAACCGAACCGAGCGGCTCGGTTTTAAACCGAACCGAGCACGAGCATAAGATTTCCGCTCGATTTCCTAAATCCGAACCGAACCGAGCGGCTCGGTTTCAAACCGAACCGAGCACGAGCATACCTCTGTTTGGTTCGGTTCGGCTCATGAACACCTCTAATCTCATGGAACAAAAATGGGTTTGTGACATTTTTTTAAAACAATGTGTTTATTAACAAACAAGTCACAAAACAACAAACTTACAACCGATCGAAACTTTTAGACTGGAATAAAATTTTATATATTATACTAGGTTAGAACCCCGTGTATTACACGGGTTGAATAAATGTAATTTTATATACTAAATAAAAAAACATTATATTTTTAAAAACCTCATTTATTACACGTGTTGAGTAAATATAATTTTATATATTAAAAAAATAAAAAAATATATCTTTAAGAACCTCGTTTATTATGCGGGTTGAATAAATGTAATTTTATATACCACACAATAAAAAGTTATATTTTAAAAAAACCATGTGTATTCACGGGTGGAAGAATATAATTTTATATACTAAATAATAAAAAAATTATATTTTAAAAAACTCCGTGTATTATACAGGTTGAATAAATCTAATTTTATATAGCAAATAAAAAAAATGATATATCTTTAAAAACCATGTATATTACATGGGTTTATCTATTGTTAAAAAAATCTTTAAAATTATATCTTTAAGAACCTCGTTTGTTGTGCGGGTTGAAGAAATGTAAATTTATGTACCAAACACTAAAAAGTTATATTTAAAAAAAACCTTGTGTATTCACATGTTGAAGAAATGCAATTATATACTAAATAATAAGTTATATTTAAAAAAAAAAAACTCCGTGTATTATATGGGTTTTAATAAATCTAATTTTATATGGCAAATAATAAAAAAAATGTTATATCTTTAAAAACCCTGTGTATTACACGGGTTTATCTATTGTTAAAAAAATATTTCTAAATCAAAATGGATTTTTTTTATTTTTTAAATTAGGTTAAAACTATTTTAAATTTTTGGTTTGATTATATTTTATTAAATCAAAAAATCTTTATTATCTTTCTTGCGAGAGGTGATATGCATATATCGAAAAACTTAGTTATACTATCAGAACTTTATAAAAAAATTTGTTGTTTGTAGCATAATTAGTTTTTTTCTAACGGAGGTTAAAAAATTAATATAAATTAAGACTTTACAATTTGAAATTAAGTTTATGCCAATAATTTAGGGTTGATAAGATTTATATTAATTTAATTGATATTTAATAATTTAAATTAAATAATAATTATCTAAAATTAAGGATGGTCTAGAATAATGACAAGTGTCCTAAAATTGGTTTCTTTTATTATATAGTATAGATTAAGAGTTAAATGCCTGGATAGTCCCTGTGGTTTGCTCTTTTTTCACCTTTAGTCCCTAACTTTCTAAAATTACCTCTATAGTCCCCAACTTTTCAATTTTTGTTCGCAGATAGTCCCTAGCGTGGATAAATGTTAGTTTTCTCAGTTAAATTGGTGTAAAATGACTATAATGCCCTTAGTATTAAAAAATAACAACTAAAACAAAAAGAATTATTATAAAAAATTCAGATGAGGCCCACATCTTTTATTAAAAACCTAAAGACCATCATCTCTTCTCCATAAACCCACATCCATCCCTCAACCACTGCTACACCTTCCACCGCCTCCACCCCTCAACCACCGCTACACCCTCCACCGTCTGAATGTTGACCCCATGTTTCTATTTGGTCATGTAATGAGTAGAAGGTTAAATAACAACAGCTTGTCCGGACCTATTTTGGAGTGTGCAGGTTTATTAATGGTAGGTGGTTTTGTTGCTCGGAGTTGGTGGCCGGCCGGAGTTGCAGCGGTGGGGGTGCTCGGAATTGGGTGGCTGGCCGGAGGGGTATGTTTAATGGGAAGACAGAGAATAGGAAGGGATAAGGGTGGGGTGAATGGGTTAGTTTTTATATTTTAAGAAAATGGTGATTACTTAGATATTTTTTAATCTTTTTGAAAATAATTAACAATAAGGGTATTTACGTCATTTCATGCCCACTTAACATAAAAACTAACCTTCATCCACACTAGAGACTATTCGGGAATGAAAATTGAAAAGTTGGAGACTATAAAGGTAATTTTAGAAAGTTAGGGACTAAAGGTGAAAAAAGGACAAACCACAGGGACTATCCGGGCATTTAACTCTTATATTAAATATTAAAGATATCAAAAATATAAATAACTGGTATATGTATTTTCAAAAGTTTTTGGACATAAACTCGAAATAAGTTTTTGTTTAGAGTTTATTAAACTAATGAAAAAAATGCAAATATACAAGTCGTATAAAGGCTTTCTTATTTATAAAAGCACACCCAAAATTAAAGTGTGGCTCGTATAACATTACATGAGTCATATATCGTTTGTACGACCCGTATAATATTTACACAGGTTGTATAAAACATGAAAAAAATATTTTCCGGATGTTTTTTATTCACCGTATAAGACTATGGGGGTATGGGGCGGGGGTTGGGTACAAACGCCCAAGTCACCACCCCGGGTGGGCTTGGGTTTCGGCGTGGCCCCTTGGGCGGGGGTTTCAGCCCGGGCGTTGGGCTGGCCTAGCGGTCTTCCGTGGCCGGCTCTCATTGGCTAGGTCGCTAGGATTTAAATTTAAAAAACAACCGTTTGGCCAAGCCAAACCCACGCGGGCTAGCCACGCCCCGCCATACCGACCCAACATTCAACTGACCAGCGGTGCCCCTCAAAGTCCACGTGTCAACCCATGCCCCAAACCCATGTTTTCGAATCAAAAGAACGTGTGGGGTCCGTTTCATGTAAGTGTTTGTAAACCCTGCCCCTAAAACCCCTCTAGTAGCCGGCAGCGATTTCTTTCTGGTTTTTGGTTTCAACCTCTCTTCTCGCACACCAGGTACAACTTATCTATTCGGCTAATCCAATTTCTTGAATATTATACCTTACTGTCTGTTTTCATAATTGAATATGTCTAAATTTGTTTACATCTCTTCATTTTGAAGTACTCATACCGATTTCGATGTCGTAGTTTTAGGTTTTTAACAAAGATTTACATAACCCATGTGAGGAATCTACAAATTTGTTGTTTACTTCCTCCACAATTTGCTCGGATGCCGACAGGAGACAAAAGAAACTTTAATTCAAACAACACCACCACCAATCAGCCTCAACACTTAATCAATGCCGATCAGAAGTCTGACTTCTTTGCCATGCCAGGTTTATTTTACAAACACATACGTATCATTCACACTCTAATTGCTCAACTAATATTCTCTCAGGCGCCGGAAGATTGAGCAACAGAGAAGATCTTTGCCCATCGCTTCAGGTACTCTTGAAACGCATATTGATAGATAGCAATTGCCTTTAGATGTTACAACACTTCATTTGTTATTGGGAGCTTAGATTGACATTCAAAAACATCATATTCAAGGTTTTTTTTTGAGATTTTTTTGTCTTGTTTGTGTTTTGTTAATGTTTTTTGGTTTGAAGTTCAACGTTTCTCGTCTTCTAAATGTTTATGAAAAGTTTTCATTGGTGCTGTAAGCCGATTAGAATTGACACCTGAGTCCTGACCCCTAACTTTGGCGTATGCTGTAGGTTTTCTCTGTGTACAATGTTAACGCTTTTGCTTATTGATCATCTTTTAATTTGCGTAGTTGAGAAAAAGGCTTGTAGAAGAGGTTCGGAAAAATGATACCTTGATAATTGTCGGTGAAACTGGAAGTGGGAAGACAACACGTAAGTTTTCACCATCCTTGCTTTTAGGTTTCTGATTTGGCTTTATTTATTGTACATATGTTTGCGTGTTTCACGGGATGCAGTCTTGCAACGCATATGTTCATAGTATGTTTCCCATGATAAGAATGCTAGAGAGATAGGAAAAACACCTGGCAGATTCAGTTTGACATGTTAAGGGGTTATTAAAAGTTCATTTAATATAAGAAAGAATGAAAGGAACATAAGAGAGCAAACCATAATAGATTTCGTTGAAAATTGAAGTTATGGCTAAGCGTTCCATATTGTTGTGACAGAATTGCCCCAATATTTGCATAACGGAGGATTTTGTCAGAATGGAGGAATAATTGGAATCACTCAACCAAGACGTGTTGCTGCAGTAACTGTTGCAAAACGTGTAGCTGAAGAACGTGGTGTCGAATTGGGCCAGCAAGTTGGCTACTCCATTAGGTTTGAGGATATGACCTCCACTTCAACCAGGATTAAGTACATGACAGATGGACTGCTATTGAGGTTAACATATAACATATTATTATTATTTTTTGCATAGTATTCAAATAATTTACACGTCACTCGTATGCTCACAGGGAGGCACTTTTGGACCCTAAGCTTTCAAGGTACTCGGTTATAGTAGTTGATGAAGCTCATGAAAGGACAGTTCAAACTGACGTGTTGCTAGGTTTGCTTAAAGATGTACAAAAGAAGAGATCTCAAAATTCTAACGGGGCATCGGGTAATTATGATCACGTGAGGAAGGACAACAATGCGAAAGAAAAATCTAACGAGGTTCGAAAGTCAAATCCGTTGAAGTTAATTATCATGTCTGCTAGTTTGGATGCGCGTGGGTTCTCTGAGTATTTTGGTGGTGCAAAAGCTGTTCATGTAATGGGGCGGCAATTTCCTGTGGATATCCTTTATACCGCGCAACCTGAGACGGACTGTTTGGATGCAGCTTTAGGTACCATATTTCAGGTTTTTGCTCGACTTCTTTCATTTTTTTTCCAATTTAGGCTCAAGCGCAAGCTCGGCTTGGTTTGAGCTTTTTGCTAGCCGATCTTGAATAGCCCACAAATTCTAGTTCTTGACCATTTTTCCGTATTTTTAGATACATATGGAGGAAGGGCCTGGTGATATACTTGTTTTTTTATCTGGTCAAGAAGAGATTGAATCCATTGAGGGTCTTGTGCGTGAAAATCTCAAGAAATTACCTGAAGCTAATCAGAAACTCTTAATTTATCCATTGTTCTCTTCTCTTCCATCGGAGAAGCAAATGAAAGTTTTCACACCTGCTCCAGTTGGGTTCAGAAAGGTAAACACTTGCGATGTTTTTTATGATCAAACATATTTGTACTTGGTCGTCTGATCATGGAGTTGATTTTTGGGTGTTGTTATTGGTAGGTTATACTGGCAACAAACATTGCTGAAACATCAGTAACAATACCAGGAGTGAAGTATGTTATTGATCCTGGATTGGTAAAAGTGCGCAGTTACTCTCCTGACAGTGGGATTGAATCTTTGATTGTTGTTAAAACTTCAAAAGCTCAAGCTCTTCAAAGAAGGTAAACCAGGCGCATTAAACTATGTTGTGTGTAAATGATGGGAATGTGATTTGAGTTTTAATTTTTTGTGTAATGTTGCAGTGGACGTGCAGGGCGTGAAGGACCTGGGAAATGCTATCGTCTTTATCCAGAAAGCAGATTTGAGGGACTTGATGATTCCACAGTGCCAGAGATCAAACGATGCAATCTTTCAAATGTTATTTTGCAACTTAGTGCTCTTGGCGTTGATGATATAATCGGCTTTGACTTCATGGAGAAACCTGACAGGTAAATTTTACTTCTTTTTCTGCATATTTTGTGGACGAGGGAAAAAAACTAAATATTTTTATGAATACAGGATGGCTGTTATCAGATCACTGGAATTATTGTACTTGTTAGGAGCATTGACAGATGAAAAGAAATTGTCAGATCCAATTGGACATCAAATGGCGCGTCTTCCATTGGAACCAAATGATTCAAAGGCACTAATTTTAGCCAGCCAGTTTGATTGTTTGGAAGAAATGTTGATTGTCGTCTCGATGCTATCAGTGGAGTCCATCTTTTATGTTCCTCGTGACAAGTTAGAAGAGGTATGCACCACTTTCAGTTATGATGGATTTTTAGTAAGTCGAAGATATTAACTGATATTTTTTTGGCAGTCACGGACCGTCATCAAAACTTTCTCAAGCCCGGAGGGAGACCATTTGACGTTAGTTAACGTGTATCGTGCTTCTATTGAGTTTTTGGAGAAGAACAAGACAGAGAATGGTAACGAGAAGGCTGAAAAGAACTTGAGGAAATGGTGCAAGGATAACTTCATTAATAATCGTTCATTAAAGCATGCTCGTGACATTTACAAGTTTGTTAATTCTCGTCTATCTATATTCTCTAATTAAGAAACACAATTAACTAATGTATAATACCATTTGGAATTTTATGATGAATGAAAAAAGGGGGCAGTTTCATAAACTTGCCTAATATCTTATTCACCCAACAAAATAAATCAACAAGGTACTTAAAATTTCATATTTGCCCATTTCATTAGTTAAATTTATAATATGACTCATATAGTTTAGCCAAGGGTATACATGTCATAATGAGTATATATGATATTATAACTTATAGGTGGGTAAATATGTTAGTATCCAAGTTCTAATATGCTTATACTTTTACAAGTTGGTCAGGATGCATAATGATTATTTGTTGGTTTCTTGTAGTCAAATTCGGGAAAATGTAGAACGAATGGGACTTAAGATATCTTCATGTGGAGATAACATGCTTCCGCTCCGCAGATGCCTTGCTGCTTCATATTTCCTGAATGCAGCCTTAAAGCAGCCTGATGGTACATACAGGTGATGAATGACTCACCATAACCATTTTAACAACTTTATAAGAAACAAGTGTTTTACCATAAAACTTGCAGAAACCGACGCTAGAATATTAGCTGTGTCAACTAGGTTGTGTTCACGGCTTGAACCTAAAAATTGTGTTAGAAACATGAACCCAAACACAAACATGACACATTTTCTCAGGTTGACATGAACATAACTCATTTAACCCGAAATTTTGTGTTGCATATTAATACTGGAAAATTTCAAAACTACAACAAAATTATAAATATGCATCATACAATCAGGTTCAAGTGCTAATTCCTCTTTTATCTTTAAAATTTTAATTTGAAAAACCCAATCAGTTTCAGTTATGACATAAAACAGATTTTTTTTAATTGTAAAAATAAATGGGTCAACCCGCAAACCCATAACGTGTTCACGGGTCGGACCAACCCAAACCTGTGAGTTTCATGTTAGGTTCTTGTTGTGCCAGGAGTTCACACCCTTATAGAATAGTCAAATATGTAAAATCTCAGGTTGCAAGTTTGCCCAAAGAAAGGAAGAAACTGTTATCTTGAGGCTATCTTTGAATGAGTATTAAATCTTGGGTTATGATTGGCAGGGTTTTGGCAAATGGTCAGATTGCAGAGATTCACCCAACTTCTGTTCTACGGCGTTCAAAACCCGAGTGCATTATTTTCTACAATTTAGTTCAAACAACACGTAATTATGTGCGCAATGTTACTAGAATTGATTATTTGTGGCTAGCTGAGCTGGCCCCTCAATGTTATGCCTTAAAGGATTACTAGAGCTAAAACCATACGATAAAATTGGAGGTGGGCATATGCGTTGATTGGAGAGAGGCGTATAGTAAGTTCAATAACTTGTCTGTGTGCGTTGGAACGGAGGATAATGCATGCAGTGGCTGAACCGGTTTGTCTTTTTTTTTTTGTTGTTGTCAGATTTCAGGGGCTTGCATTGCGCTTTACCGGCTTCTTTCCTTTTTGTCAAAGGAAACAAAAAAATTCAGGTGCATTCTTGATGATGTTGAAATTAGGAAGTGGATGAGACAATCATGGCAGTGAAGATCGGTGGCATATATCGTTGAATTTTTAAGTTGAACTTTGTAATTATGAAAAACACGTTTGTGTTTTTTATTCTTCTGATGTTAAGAAATTGATACTACCATCTCTGGGGGCCTTCAACATGGATTTTAGTCTTGTTAACCATTTTGCTATAGAGAGTTATTTTGTGATAACGATGCATGTTTGTACTTGTAAACAACTTAGAATAAAGTGGTAAGCAGGTTTTAAAAAGGTTTGTAGGTTGAAGTTACAAGTTATACATTTTACACGAGGTGTAGTTTAATTTTAGTATAAACACCAATCTGATAAGGGGTGTAATTAACCCTTTTTTTAATCAATCAAACAGTTACACACTACCCTTTTTTTATTTTCTTTTTTTCTTTATCTAATTTGTTTTAATTAAACTAATACACACTTAGTGAAAGCTTTGTTAAATAAATACACACTCGGTTGTTGATCAATCAATTAAAAATAAAATGAAATATATAGTTATGTTGTGGCTGTTACTTGTTGGCCCTATCCACACATTCTTAATCAGGCTTGGCTTAGGTGTGTTTGTTTGATGGGCAAGTGGATGGATACTTAATGAGATGAGTATATGATACAATTAGTGACACTACCAATGTCTAACCTAAACATATCTACTTTTCTTAATTTGAAGTCGTTTTCTTGATCAAATTACCTTTTTATTTACCGCAATCAAATTACTTGATTCGAAGTAGGTTAAACATCAAGTCTAAATCCACGGGATTTATCCTTGTGGGAGTAGTCTCATAAAATAATGGTTAATCCTTAATCTTTCTTTGACAATGAATCCATAGCAATCTGTGAAACAAAATACCGTGAGACTCGTTACAAGGAGGAGAGGTTGGGGGTTCTCCTTGTAAAACCACCATCCGGCGTGAGAATAAGTATCGTTTAAAAAGATAGAAACGAGTGTGTGTTTAGAGTGTGAGAGTGAGAGAGCCAATTCTTAAACCTGTGGTTGAAGGCTGATATTTATAGCCGAAAAGTGTAGAAGAAGGAGTTGGGCCGATGGGCCTTGGGCCGGACGCCTCCAGCAACAACAACAACCATACCCAGTAAATCTCACAAATAACAAAGCTACTTATAGGGTCTGGGGTGGGTGGGATGTAGACAGATCTTACCTCTATCCCTAGGGATAGAGATGCTGCTTTCCGAAGAGACCCTCGGCTCCAAAACGAACAACATACCAGCACATCAAGTCAAAGAATATAGAAATATAGAATATAGAAAAAAGAAGTCACTTATACCAAGAAAGTGATCAGAGTGACACAGTATAATGTAAATCATGTATAATAGCATACAACATCATTTGGGCATAAACACAAGAAGTCAATCACCGGTAAAGTCACTTAACGAATAAGAAAAACCTACATCCCTAAAATTCACCTAGACCTTATTGCAATATCCTCTAGAAGTCCTTAACCCTAATCCTACGCCTCCACGAAGTCCTATCTTGGACCATGTCCTCAGAAAGATGCAACTATAGTAAATCATGCCTAATCTGCTCATCCCATGTCAGTTTGGGTCTACCTCTTCCTCTCCTCCCCTCCACAGTAAGAGTTTTCACTACTCTAACCGGTACCATCGTTTGCCTCCGCTTCACATGCCCAAACCATCTCAATCTCCCATCCTTAATCTTATCTGATATACTAGCCACTCCTAATCTTTCCCTAAAAACCTCATTTTCTTATCCGATGTAACCTCGTGTGTCCACACATCCATCTCAGCATCCTCATCTCTGCTACCGCCATCTTGCGCGCTTGTGTCTTCTTGATAGCCCAACAGTTTGTTCCATATAGCATAGCGGGCCTAACCTCCTATCGCACAATACCCCACTGGTTGCCCTCCATCTACACCAGCCAACATGTATGCGATGGGTTACATCACTATCTATGTCACAATCCCTTTGTACAAACGACCCCAAATATTTAAATTTAGTTGCCTACGGGACCAATTGCTCCTCAATGGTGATTTAGGTGTCATCGGCTACACCACTGAAATCACAGTGTAGATACTCAGTCTTAGATCGACTAATCCTTAGGCCCTTGACCTCTAGAGCTACTCGCCACTCCTCTACCCTCGCGTTCAGGGACGTATCCAGCAAGGAAAGTTCCTTTTTCTTGGAGCTGCATCTGCCCAGCTATACATTTTTCACAAGTTACAACTTATAACTTGCATAACTTTCACAATACCTATCCGTTTTACACGAAACTTGTTTCTAAACGTCCATAATACATTTACCTATGTATTTAAGACTTCGGGTTCACTAATTCTTGATTTATAAACCATACTTATAATATAATTTATAAGTATTTTATCAATCCCTTATGAGATTATTTGACCCGCTTTGTTTGACACCATTTCTAATAACTTATGACGAGGATTAACCCTTTGCCATTTTACCCACTTCCATGCTTATTAAAAACTAGCGTATTTTGCTCCCATTACATGGTTTGCATGCGCATTTATGTCCGTTTAACATCATTAATTCAAGAAATGTAATTCTCTATGTTTTAACCCAATTCTAAGGTTCGTCAATCAAAATTTAGCGTATCCGATATTCGGCTCACGCATCAAACTTACCGGTTTATTGGCGTGACATTCAAATCACTTAAAACCGTCAATTATCTAACTCTTTTGTTTTGACCCGTTTGGTTTGTCTAGTGAATTCCATCACTTCATGACATACCAAACGCATCTATTTTGATTATGTCTATGCAACACATATTTCAACGACTAAACTTATCTATAAAAAATGTTACGAAACAACAAGTTACGTACCTTCAAGCGCGCGTCTGTTCCAACTTGACCGCTTGAAGATTCACCCGGGTTGCCTATAGAGTTCAATCAACATCATGTTTAGAACTCGTATTATCACATATCACATGTAATTTTTCAAATTAGCCAATTACGCATTTCTTTCATAATTTCAACATACCAATATTCATTTAGGCATTTTAACAAGCACCTTGCGTGCAAGATTTTTATGCATCTTTTATCTAATTCATGGTTATCTTTTAACCAAGTTTTAACATCATAATCAAACCTCTATGTCTAGTGTTCAGGAACAACATCTAGAACTTGCATCATATCTTCAAATTTCATAAATTTAACACTCTAATTTAAGTGTTCATCACATTATGATAAAACCCACTTAGCACATACATGATTAGCTAACCAAATCACTAGTGATGGCACTAATTCAACAAGTTTACATCTAGGGTTTGTTCCTAGACTTATACTCATGTCAATTTCATTATAACATTCAACATTCTCATAAGAATTTCATTTATGAATGTTCATCATAATTTCAAAATATCACCAAATAACAAAATTCAACATACCTTGTGATCTCCTAACTTGGGTGATCACGAAATTAGTTAAAGCCCCAATTTTCTAGTTCGATTTCCCTTTGATTTGTTGTATTTTTTGTGAGTTTAGGATTTTTGAAGAGAACCCCCTTTGTTCTCCTGGATAGATCGACCAAACACACACATGTGTGTGTTTTGGTTTTTATTTGTTTTAATTAAAAACATCTTTCATCTTTACCCCTTTTAGTCCCTCGAGTTTGAAAGTTATTTTAAAAGGTGCATTTATTCATATTTTCCTTGTTATCTACTAACATTTAGTTAACTAGGTTATTACATTACCCTTTGTTATGACCAACATATATAATTAATATACATTTCTAATATTTTTGGGGTGTTACATAAAAGCAACACCTAAATTGCTTGCCTTTTCAATTTGCTTTGCACGATACAAAGTCGGATCTTGAAGCTACTCGAAATCAGAGTCTTGATCTTCTAAGGTCCATGCGTAACCTTTCATCTTCTAGATTGCTTGATCAAGAGTCAATTCTTCATATTGAGCACTCTTTTTGATTAAGGCTGAAAACATATTCCACTGTTTCGGTAAACAATTTAGAAACTTTTCTACCTTTTCGAATTCGGTATACAATCCAGGTTGGCTTCGATCTAACTCACTCAACAAATGGTAGAATCTGTTTACCATATCATCTAATGATTCACCTTTCATAGCTTTAAACACTACGAATTGAGTCTTCAGTCGATCAAGTCTCCTTTTCTTGAATAGCTCATTTCCTTCATACCTGTCGCTCAAACTGTCCTATAATTCCTTTGATGAGTTTTTGTTACCGAAAGTGTGTAGGATAGATTGTGGTAACGACATTGTAATTAAGGACATTGCCTTCTCTTCGCATTCATAATACTTTCTTTGATCACTAGTTAAAGCGAGATAACCGGTAATTGTTAAAGTGCGAACAGGTTCTCCGCCAAGACCTGACATCATACATAACCACATTCTTACATTTTCCGCTTTGATGTACCTTTCAAACGTATCTTCCATTCTGGATAATCTAACTCGTTCAACAACATGGGAGGTTTATCACTGCTTCCGACTTCGTTGTTGTGTCTGATACCTTGAACAATGGTGTTCAAGTTGTTTGCTATCTTCACTGTGTCTTGGTTAACATTTTTCACACAAACACTTACTGATGAAACTTCAACAAACCAACAAATTCGTTCCAAAGATCACAAGTACTGATAAACACTTCAAAAATACGGACAATTGTGTTAAGTATTGACACTCTGGTAAATTCGGACAAAGGAGAATAAGTATAGACACTTAAATTCAGAAAATAAGTTTAAGAACTTACTCTAAATTCAGACACAAGAAGGAACAAGTTCTCACCAACTCTAAACTCACTTAAATTCAGACACAAGTGAAGAATAAGTTCTCTCACTCTAAATGCGGACAAAATGGAATAAGTACTGACCAATACTCCTTTAAATTCAGACAGAATAAGATGTGAAAGAACTTATAAATTCAGACACCTAATCAATCTCTAAGTACTGACAACTTTGTTCGGATAAATCAAGAGAATTACAAATACGGACAATACTTAAATCGGACAGGAGTGTATAAGTTCTCACCCACAAACTCTGACAAAGTATTTTGAACAAATTCAGACAAAAACCCACAAGTACTGACAAGGGGTTATATCCAAATTCGGACAAAACAACCAACTTCTGAATTTATTTCCCAAGTGTGACTACACACTAGGTCATCAATAAGTTCAGAAGAACAAATACGGACAACAAACAATCCCAAAATAGATTTGAAAACAATGATTGCTTACCTCAGCAATCTTCTTGTAGAAAAACTTTTAGATCTTACACTTTCTGAACAAAATCTCAACAATCCAATCAATGATAACCACTCAAAACTAAAATCTAATCACCATCTATCATGAAACATCAAGAAACAAATGAAGGATCCATGAAAAACATGAGAAAAGTATGAGAAAACCCTAGAAAATTGAAACTCGCTAGAATGAATAAAACCAATAAAAAACTAACCTCCAACACGAAGTCTACAGTGGTAAGAGCACTCTCTATACAGAACCTGCTCTGATACCACTTGTAAGGTCATCTTCCTCTACGAGAAGCACCTCGAACAAACGAACCCAGACCGCTCGACACACACGTGATGTGCGGAAACCACCGCGTGACTCGTACCGCTCCGTAGAACTTGTACAGGAAGAGTAGAAGATGAGAGAACCGAACAATCTGTGAATACACGGAGTATTCACAGATCACAATCAACGATCACACACAGTTATAGCACACATGCTAAGTTAGGGTTTGTTTCACTCTCTAGAACAAGTCTTGCACAAAAAGTTTTCTTAAAAACCATTGCCAATGTATTCATTCACTGAGAATATATGCAAAGTTTAGTACGGACACATAAGTCCTGACAAACACAAAACCTGGTCCGTATATACCCTAAATACGGACATAACATACTAAACATACTTGTCAGTACTTAACATATAAGTACTGACATTACAAAGAGCTAAATTCGGACAACAAATAAACTTATAAGTTCTGACAAAACATGAAAAACAAATTTGGATACCCCATAAACTCATCTTGTCCGAATTTGCTATATTGTAAACATAACTTTCAACAAATTACATAACAAGACCCTGAAGATTCAATCTTTAGCAGCAACCAGCATTTATCAACCAAGGTACACCTACAGGTTTATATTTTATTTTTAATTTCTTAACCTCGTTTGTATTGTTTGAGGCGTTATCGAATGACAATGAAAATATTTTGTTTTCTTATTTAAAAGTTTTTATTACATAATCTAAAATTTGAAATAACTATTTTCTAGTGTGTGAATACGCAAACTATTCAAACACAATCGTACATTTCATCATTTTCCATGTATTAGGATCTACCCAATGAGCCATCGCAAAGGTACGATTCTTGTAAACCGTGTGGAGCCGACCAAAAATCAGTAGTTAAGCTCACACAGTTTGTAAGTTTTCATAAAAAAAAAATATTTTTTTGCTTGTTTCTTTGAGTTTTCATAAAATAAAAATTAAATTTTTTTGCTTGTTTCTTCAGTACAATCTCTTAGAGTAGTACGAATTACGTGTTTGGAGCGAGGTTGGAGCGTGTCTTGAATCATTTTTGTCAAGCGAGGGTTGTTGAACAACAAACCTTCTTGAATCAAGAATTTCGTCATTTGATCTTGAACCTTGCTAAAGTCATAAATAAAAATGTCATCTTGAGTGTCTATTGATATATGACCATTTTCAACATTTCCATTCAACGTTCGACAACATTTGGTTATATGATTACTCAAAGTCGAGTTTGAGTTTGGTTGTAGAAAACTTCCACACATTCTAAAATGAGCCTTCAAAGGGCCATTGGACATTAGAAATAAATCAAACTACTAGTTTTCTTGCCCAAAATTTTGGTGTTCCGAGTCGATTCCCAAAGGCTCACAACGGTTGGCTCATTTGAGGAACCGACACCAACGAATGCTTGTGATTGAGCACTTTGTAAAGTCATAACTGCTAAGAAAATAAGCAAAGTGAATAAAAAGCGAGCGTATACTAGAGCTGTTTTTGTTGCGTTTTAGGTGTGTTTTTTTTTTCATTTTCGAGTGTAGTGATCAACCCAATACATCAATTACATATTTATACTAACTTGGGGTGGGGATTAATGGCTATATAGTCGTTTTCCAACAGAGATAATGGTTCCAAACGACAAGTTAATGGCTATATAGCCGTTTTCCAACATAGAAATTCAAATGGTAGGCATTCGTTTTAAATCGTTGTTTTTTTTTGCATCAGATTCGAACCAGTTTGATTAAAAACTGATTCGGTTTGGCCTTTTGGGCGGGGGAGAAGGACCGGTTTGAACCAATGGGTTTGATTTCAACATGAACCGATTTAGGGGTACCGGTTTGGAACCAGAACCAGGTCGGGTTGGCTGATTTCAATCTCCAAGCCGGTTTTTTTCACCTCTAGCTACATGTATATAAATATTACAATATATATACATATATATATATATATATATATATATATATAGGGAGAAGATCATGCGAGAACCACCTCTTATTGCGAGAACCGCGAGAACCAATGTGAACACAACCAAAAATGCCTAAAAATAGCTAAAAATCACACAATTTTTTTTTTGAATTTTTTAATATTTTTTATAAAAAAAATCGCTACTTTTCGAAGCAAAAAAAAAAGATTTATTTAAAAAAAAAAACATTTTTTTTTTGCTTCTAAAAGTAGCGATTTTAACATAAAAATATTAAAAAATTCAAAAAAAATTTTTAAGATTTTTTTAGGTTTTTTTGGGGTTTAGTTTTTAGCATTTTAGCTTGGGGGGTGGGGGGTTTAGGTTTTTTTTTTTTTTTGGGGGGGGGGGGGGGGGGTTAGGTTTTTTTTTTAGGGGGGGGGTGGGGGTGGGGGTTAGGTTTTTTTAGCTATTTAAGTTGTGTTCACATTGGTTCTCGCGGTTCTCACAATAAAGGTGGTTCTCGCATGAGCTCCTCCATATATATATATATAGGGGTAAAATCAAATAAAAAGTTTATTTTGCCTAAGTAGGATGAGAAGAAATCTTAACCATTCATTTTTCAAATCAATGGCTAAGATGAAAGTGTAGGAGAAAAGATGAGTGCAAGGGTATTTTGAGAAAATCCTATTTAGGGTGGAGGGGATAGTCAAACACCTTAGGGTGTTTGAGTGAAATCCTACCCAATAATATTATGCTATGTCAACTCCCCATTTTGCACTAGAGGGTATAGTCAAACACCCTAGGGTGTTTGAGTAGGTTAAAAAATAAAAAAAATTGTGATTGGTTAAAAAGGGTTGGGACCCACCATTTTCTCAATCACTCTCTCTCCCCCATTTTCGGTAAACACTCACCGAAATACCCACCCTCTCTCCTCCTCACCGAATACCCACAAACACACGGTATAGTCACCGATCGGTGACGTACCCTCCCCGCACAAGTCCCCGAGGATTATACCCTCTACCCTTATGGACTTTCTCTCTCCATATGCAAGGCACATGCATATTCCACGTGCATTTTTTAAACGTTTATAACTTTTTTATACGACATTATTTTTTCATAAAAATTTCACCGTAAAATCGAACGTCTTTTTATCTTTAATTTGAGTACCATATTGCTATATAAAATATGAAGACTAAAAACCCCCACTAAAATGTGTTGTATTTCTATGTTGTATAACATTTTTTATGCTGGATTTTTGTACTATATTTTTGTGCTAAATTTTTTTGTCTTAAATTTTTTTTTCTCAATTTTTTGTGCTGGATTTTTTTTGTACTACATTTTTTTGCTGAATTTTTTCGTGCTATATTTTTTTGTACTAGATTTTTTCGTGCTATATTTTTTGTACTATATTTTTTGTGCTATATTTTTTTGTACTATATTTTTTGTGCTAGATTTTTTTGTATTAGATTTTTTTTGTTGTATTTTTAAAAAAACAAAAGGGGTGCCACATGTAATTTTCACTCATATTTATAAGGACCAAAATGTCCTTTATTCCTACTTATTAGGAGTGTCACATGTCATCATCACAATCGTTCTTAGGCTACTTATGCAAAATCCACTTTTTAGTGGATCATTCCCCTATATATATATAGGAAAAGATCCGTTAGAAACCACCCTTTATTGTGAGAACCACGAGAACCAATGTGAACACAAACAAAAATACCTAAAAAAATAAAAAAACACAAAAATAATTATTTTTTTTTAATAAAAAACGCTAAATTTCATCACTAAAGGGCATACGCACGTGTGCAGTGGTACTGTTGTTCATTTTTTTAATGTTTTTAGTGACGAAAATTAGTGTTTTTATATAAAAAATTGAACAAAAGTACCGTTGCCATGTGCATGCGTATACATGCACATGTGCATCGGTACTTTTTGTTCAATTTTTTAATAACGAAATTTAGTGATTTTTAATAAAAATATAAAAAAACTCTTTTAGCATTTAGTTGTGGGGTTTAGCTTTATGGTTTAGTTTTTAGCATTTTTTCTTGGGTTGGGTAGGGGGGGGGGGGTAGGTTTTTTTGGTGATGTATAGTTTTTTTTAAAGAGTGGGGTGGGGGGTGTGTAGGTTTTTCGGTTCTGGTGGGGTGAGGGTGGGTGTTTAGGTTTTGGGTAGTGGTGGGTGAGTTTATTTTGTTATGTTATGTTTACATTGGTTCTCGTGGTTCTCGTAATAAGAGCGGTTATCAAATGAACCCTACCCCATATTTATGTATGTATATATATATATATATAGGGAGCCGCTCTCAACCAATCAGAATAATGGGTAATTTGGTCATTTCCTTCAAATGTCCAATCTCTCTCTCTCTCTCTTCATTTAAAGTCATCTGACTTTCTTAATACCTCTCTCATATATCACTTTCCTCTCTCTCTTTCTTCATTTTCAACTTTTGAAAATACCAGAGCATCTCTCTTTTCTTCATCTCTGATGAAGATGAAGACCGGCGACCCCAAAACACCACCGTTGTCACACCCCAATATTTACAGCTCAGCCTGGTGGGCCCGATGGGGAGTATCGTGACGTAAGATTGGTATCCTCATGGTCAAACATACACAGAATAGCATAGCGGAAGTCTTGGAATATAAAATATTATTACAACCCCAAATGTCTGAAAATATAAAAGTATTAGGTACAGACGAGCTTGTAATATTAAATCCACAGGCGGATCTTTCATAAAATGTACAAAACGAAGTTTAGCAGACTTTAGGGCATCCTACGGATTTGCAAGATCCTTTATTAACACCAAGAAGCTCTCAGCCAATTACGAGCATTAGCCTTTTGAAAATACGTCAGTTTACACCGGTAAATACAATTAACTGACTCTTTTGAAAACATTTAAGAAAATTGATTTAAATGCACAAGGCACAAATATTATTTTATAACTTGGGATAATTATATAAAATAATATTGTATGTTTGTCGTACGTTCAGGGCCCGGGATAGAAGCCGAATCATGATTAATTAACACACCACTAATATAGTCCACAAGGAGTTATCCTCACGTGTGGATTATATCTTATATCTTAATTCCCTTTTTGGGGAAAAGAAACCGTATCGCAACTGTCAGGTGTATGCCTACACCCCGTGCTTAGGTCGTGGTCATTTGCATTTAAATGATGCCAAGGATATCCACGACACGGTCATTAACCCCCAAAAGCTTTGTATCAAACAAGACAGACTAAAACGGGTTCTCTCAATGATTTAACCACTAATCGATTAAATATTCAATACCCGACCAAGCGGTAATAATTTACCGTATCCCAAGCCCGTATAAGGGAAAATAAGTTAAAATTATTTACCTGAGCTTTTAAATGCAAGATTTATCTACTCAGCCGTATAATGTACTCAACTAGTGCAAGTAGCTTTTACTAGGGCTCCTAATCTGGAATGAAGGTTTTTATTAACCTATGAGATTACTAACGGTGTCACACCCCGACCACGTAGAACATACCAAACGTGGCGGAAACGTCGGGGAGTGTTGTAACAGAATTAATCGTTTCAAATCCATGGCAATTGAAGTTTCGTTTTATTGATAAAAGTGTTACAATGTCTCAATAAACAAAGGAATACAACATAATTAACTAGTCTTGCATCTTTTATTGTCACTAAAGCCCAAGTCTGCCTATGTATATCTTGATCATCTTATGCAACAGTTCCTGAAAAACACATGTGAAAATAGGTACGTCAGCATAAAAATGCCTGTGAGATACATAGGTTTTGTAAAAATAGGATCCATGACTTATGTTTGAGAAAATGTTTAGTCATGAACCTTGTAATTTGCTTTGTCTTGTAAATCATTTGAAAAACGATAAGATCAGATGATATGTATAAATAAATGTCAGGTTAAATGAATAACCATGTAAAATGTGTTTGTATAAGATAAATCGTTTATAAATCAATGTCTTGTGAAAAGTATGTTATTTGTATAAAATGTTCTATGTCTCAAACTGAAATGATTCAAATAACGCTACAATATGTAATACCATACAAACACTTATATATAGGAAGTACCAGCGGCGTATCCACCATGTTTGTATCATATTACACAGGCATCGTTACTTAATCACTTAATCAAACCAAACCACCAAAGTAATGTTCATGTCTAATGTAAATCATGTAATGGATACAAACGGTTCAACAGTTACAAACGGTTCACATGGTTCAACGGTTACAAACGGTTCACATGGTTCAACGGTTACAAATGCAAACGGTTCACAGATATCAACGGATCACATAGTCAAATGATTACAACGGTTCAAAATGTAGTATAATGTGTTCATACGCTGGATAAGCATATGCAACAGAAAGGCAATGTAAAACAATGTACTAAGTAATGCACACAATGGGCACACCTAGCATGAAATGTCATGTAAAACGATGTACTAAGTAATGCACACAATGGGCACACCTAGCATAAAATGTATTGAAATCATGTACTATAACGTACTAATGAACATAGCAGTATATGATGTGAAAACAGGAAAGCATGAAAGTAACAAGTAGGCACATGTGTTCCACCCCAAAACAGTTTGGAAAACAGTAAAAGAGGGGTCTATGTACTCACTTGAGATTGCTCAGATGTCTAAAGATAATCACCAAGCGAAGCTAGAGATCACGGAAATCAAACGGCACCTAATATAGGTAACTATGTTAATAAACCGGACCTAAATTGGAAGACTGGGTAGTATTAGGGTTTGTAAACCAAATGAGTGTAGGAACTCATATGATATGGTTTAACAAAGCCTACATACTAAATGAAACTTAACCTAAGTGATTTCGACCCATTACGACCCGTTTAGGTAGCTTATGCTACTTTAACGCGTCGTTCGCGTGGAACGCGTTCGGATCGCCTAACTAGTCCTATGACAAGTGTTATATGCCTAAACATGTTACAAAATTAGTTATGTGACAAAAGTTTAGGTTACATATGCTTAATTACCAATTATACATGAAAAGGGTATTCTGGTAATTTACCTAAGGCATATAAACTACCTATCATACAACTACTTAAACGATGTTACCATAGGGTATAACCTCGGAAGGTTATGCCCTATACTAGGGTCACCTAATGTATTTGGTCGGATCCTAATGATCGACCAAACTGGGTCGGGTTCGAGGTATAAGCGATTTATCAGATCGCTTACCCTACGACCCTAGACAACGTGGTAATCAGTAGGCATAGTCCCAAGGGACTATAACCAACGTGATTACACTCACGTTGCGAAGTTCAAACGAACTTCGCATTGACCATTACTGGTCAACGCTGAAAGTCAAACAAAGTTTGACTTTCAGACTCGAAAAGCAATAAAATAAGGAAAAGAACGAAAGAATACTTACGAAGGGTCCCCGAATGCTAATCCCGATTCAAGAATCTCAGGTATGAAACAATGGTTTCAACTTAGAGGTTCTCAATTCAGAATTCTAGTGCAAAATGAGGTTGTGTGGGTTGGGTATTTATAGGAATACCCGAACCGTTAGGATCGTTTGTCGAATATTGTGCCTTAATCGTATCCGTACAAGTGTCGGAAGGTTATGGTGCCTAACAATGATCCTTATCAGCTGAGTATGCAAGTGGTGAACTTGTGGTTGTGGTTAAAACAGCTGCAAACAGGCTGTTAGAAACTCTGAATCTGGTCTGAACTTGGCTAGCGCACCGCTACGCTAAAAGTGTAGCGCACCGCTAGGCCATAGTTTGGCAGATTTACACTTTTGGTCCCTGAACTGTATTTAGGCCATTTTCGACACGTTTAAGGCCCGTTAACCCCATTTCAAAGCTCTAAAATGAAGTTAAAGTATAGGGAACTTAAAATGTGCTCAAAAATATCTCGGATGTTGGTTCGTTTAACCGTACGAACGCGATGTTCGCTTAATTACGACGGAATGCGCACAAGCGCGAAAAACGATCCAAATGACGCGACGAATGGATTTTTCTTAAGGCGAACCATAAAATATAATGTAGTCATGCTTTCATAAATTTTTGGATGTCCGGATGTATTCAGAACGTAAGTTATGCGCGAAAATGCAAACTTGTGCACTTTTTGACGCTTTTAGTCCCTGAATGACACAAAAGTTTATTTTAGCATACCTAACACCTCAAAGCCTATTTCTAAGCTATGTAAAGGATATTTATGGTATGTTTAACTTATGGTCATGTTCCGGAAGGTCTGTTACAGTTCAAATTGGCATACTTTTGCAGTTTGTCAACTTTAGTCCCTGTAAGCGATTAAACTTTGATTTCACCACACCAAACCTTTCAAAACTTATATATAAGTTATGTAAGGTTATTTAAGGTATGTTAAGCCTATTTCACTATTCCGGAGTGTTCGTTGGATTAAACTGGTTATATCTACTCATCAGAGCGCGTATAACCCTCCAGAAAGCGATTTAAAGCTTGAAATCGAACAAGAATTGATATGTGTAAACGATACACATATTTATACAAGTCCAAAGTATGAAATACAATATTTCATTCGCTTGGTATTTGTTTGATGGCCGTGGAGACACAGGTGTTACAGTCTCCCCTACTTTAGGAAATTTCGTCCCGAAATTTATTCGTAGGAGTCTGTCTATGACTTTGTGTCAAATAGTCATCAAAGATATGTAAAGCATAATCTGGTTATTTTCCTCAACGGATAATTTTTCAGAAGCGAAAATGAATAACAGAGTCATTTTCTTCAACGGTTTCTTCGGAAATGGAAAATAAAGGAGTTATTTAAACTGATATACATTTCCCCTCAACGGATATCTTCCGAAGTGAAAATGAATGGATGATTCATTCTTCCTCAACGGGTTCTTCGTTAGAAACGGGAATGAAGGAATAATCCACGGATATTCATTTCTCTCAACGGATATTCTTTAGAACGAAAATGAACAAACGGGGTCATTTTCCTCAACGGTTTATTCTTCAGAATTTGAAATGAAAGAATAATCAACGGATATTCATTTCCTCAACGGATAATCTTCAGAAACGAAAATGAAATAACGGAGTCATTTTCAACGGTTGTTTCCTCAGGTACGGAAATGAAGGACTACACAACGGATATTCATTTCCTCAACGGATAATCTTCAGAAACGAAAATGAACTAACGGAGTCATTTTCAACGGTTGCTTCCTCAGAGTTGGAAATGAAGGACTACACAACGGATATTCATTTCCTCAACGGATAAATCTTCAGAAACGAAAATGAACTAACGGAGTCATTTTCAACGGTTATTTCCTCAGAGTTGGAAATGAAGGATTACACAACGGATATTCATCTCCTCAACGGATAAATCTTCAGAAACGAAAATGAACTAACGGAGTCATTTTCAACGGTTATTTCCTCAGAGTTGGAAATGAAGGATTACACAACGGATATTCATTTCCTCAACGGATATTCTTCAGAATGAAAATGAATGGATAATTCATTTTCCTCAACGGTTATTCTTCAGAATGGAAATGAAAAGATAAACAACGGGTATTCATTTCTTCAACGGATATTCTTCAGAAGTGAAAAATGAATAGCTAGTTCATTTTTCCTCAACGGATGCTTCATCAGAATTGGAAATGAATAGGGTTAACTCTAGATACATGATAGAACTTGCTGTGATTTCTGTGCACTAAATTCCATAATTATGTATGCATCCATAATTACGTAATTCCTTACACAGTCCGCACAGTTCGTTTTGTAATGTTGTGGGGAAGAATATAACACTTGTGATGACGGTGACTAGACTACCATAGGGTCCTTTTAATTAGATCCACAGAGGATCTTCTTAATTAGGCCACTAAGGAGTCCTTTCAGCTATATCATCACATGATATCCCTAACCAGATTTTTGGATCAATCTGTTTAACTTAGACCACTAAAGGGGTCTAATTATGAAGTAGTACATTATAATCCAAGGGACTTTAACTACAACGTAGAAGTCCATTAAGGATTTAAGTAGTACCTTTGGGTATCCTACTATGAATCTCTTGCACAAGGATATGTAAGATTTTACGAGGATTTGAATAACATAAATTGGATCACATGACACATAAAGGATAACACATAAGCACATAACCACATAATTGTTTAATTGTTATTTTCTTGTTATTGATTGCTATTAACTTGGCGCCTCGTACATCGTTTCTCTTGGAAGAAACGGGTACTTAGGATTTTCGTGGAAACGCAAGAGATTATACAAGGGAAGAAATTTGGGGGTAGTCTGTTCTTCAAGGAATACAGTTCCTTGATTGTTGGTATTGTAGAGGATATGTTTATACATGCAATCACATAAACATATTGAAATGTAAATAAAAGATTTATTTATAAACAATGATAACAACTGTTTCATGGACCATGACAACAAAAGAAAATAATACATAAGACGTGATTATTTCTAAACGATGTTGTCTTCTGTTTGGTCAGATGCTCATCCCTGCGCTGGATTTGCATTAGCAGGCCTTGGGCAATTCCTACGAAAATGGCCCATCTCGCCACAGTTGTAGCAAGACCCTGGTGGAAAACGAGCTTGAGCAGGATTGTTGTTAATCTGATTTGGTGCTGCTGCTGTTGGGCAAACCCTCGCTGTATGACC
Source organism: Helianthus tuberosus (assembly GCA_030545235.1). Lineage (NCBI taxonomy): Eukaryota > Viridiplantae > Streptophyta > Magnoliopsida > Asterales > Asteraceae > Helianthus > Helianthus tuberosus. Next base: position 112,966,927 of record CM060408.1, read on the forward strand.
TATAAGTCCGCAAATTTGGCATGTGCGGCACTTCACACCAGTATGATGATGTAGGCCACATTGGTTGCACAAGGGTGCAGTTCCGTTGTAAGGTTTCCTGGAAAGGGGTTGAGCTAGTTGGTTGGGGACGGCTTGATCATTGTGAGCGACCACGGTGAAGTTCTGAGAAGCCTTTCGCTTCTTTGACTTCTTAGAGGATCCAGTCTGTTCATCCATGGTCTTTAATTCCTCGATTGGTTTCGATTCCTCGACCAGTTTCTTGTCACCCTTTCGGAAAAGCTTACGTTTCCTGATCTGCGATTCAGTCAAGGTTGCAGATAGCTCAATGGCCTGCCTAACAGTAGTAGGGTTGCTACCTGTCAAAATGTCTTGTATTGAGTCAGGAAGGCCATCAATGTACTTTTCGATTGCCTTATCCAAAGGCGTGACCATGTTTGGGCATAACAGACTTAACTCTTCATAACGGTCCGTGTAGGCTCGATGCTCACCGCTGTCTTGCTCAAGATTGTCGAATTCCCTTTCCAAGGCCCTGATCTCGTGACGAGGACAGAATTCCTTCATCATAAGGGCCCTAAGTTCAGCCCATGTCTGTGCTAGAGCAACTTCTGCACCTCGATCTCTCATAACCCCGTTCCACCACGTAAGGGCTCTCTTCTGGAACACACTCGAAGCAAACTCGACCTTGCGATTGTCAGGACACTGCACGTGGCGGAAAGTATTCTCAATGCTCTCGAACCATTGAAGAAGCCCAGTCGCTCCCTCAGAACCACTAAACTTGAGTGGTTTCGCCGAGTTAAAACTCTTGAAATTGCATGGACCATTGTTGTTGTTGTTGGCTTGATTCCATTGAGCAAAGAGGTTTGGGAATTGAGCAGCCATTTGCTGCGCAATAATTTCTGCCAGTTCGGCAGTCGCTATCTGGTTTTCGCGTCGAGGAGGCATTCTAAAAGAGGAAACATGAAAGGAAACGAGTGAGAGAATTAGACGAAAAGAATGAGATGAAACAAATCTGAAGAAAGCAAGGATAGTGGTCATTTGTTTGTTACTACAAAGCAACAAACGACACACAGTGACCAATCAAAGTAAATAGGTCAAAAATAATGTATCGCGAAGACATGCTCGCCTATAAGTGAACACTCATCCCAAGAATTCCCAGGTAAGCACAACTGGTCTCGCGTCTGATGAGATGTATACGAAGTGCTTGCCTAGACAGAAAACCCAGAATACAGGCATTCACCCTTCCAGTTTGCACGTGTTCACATTATTTAAAACCCAAAACCTTGACGAGATTTTTGAAAATTCAAAGGGGTTCAAAACCTTACAATAGAGGGTTCAAAACCTTGTAATAAATCATCCTAGAACAGATGATTAGTTTTCAAAGCGGTTTTGAAATTTATGTTCTTGTTGTGGTAGTCGCCTAAGGATAGGTGACGGTATTGTTTTATGACTAAACGCAAGTAAACTCGCGTTAGGGTCCTAAGAAGGTTATAGACTAGGTCAAAGCATTACTAATAACCTAATTCCCTATAACCATTGGCTCTGATACCATCTTTTCTGTCACACCCCGACCACGAAGAACATACCAAACGTGGCGGAAACGTCGGGGAGTGTTGTAACAGAATTAATCGTTTCAAATCCATGGCAATTGAAGTTTCGTTTTATTGATAAAAGTGTTACAATGTCTCAATAAACAAAGGAATACAACATAATTAACTAGTCTTGCATCTTTTATTGTCACTAAAGCCCAAGTCTGCCTATGTATATCTTGATCATCTTATGCAACAGTTCCTGAAAAACACATGTGAAAATAGGTACGTCAGCATAAAAATGCCTGTGAGATACATAGGTTTTGTGAAAATAGGATCCATGACTTATGTTTGAGAAAATGTTTAGTCATGAACCTTGTAATTTGCTTTGTCTTGTAAATCATTTGAAAAACGATAAGATCAGATGATATGTATAAATAAATGTCAGGTTAAATGAATAACCATGTAAAATGTGTTTGTATAAGATAAATCGTTTATAAATCAATGTCTTGTGAAAAGTATGTTATTTGTATAAAATGTTCTATGTCTCAAACTGAAATGATTCAAATAACGCTACAATATGTAATACCATACAAACACTTATATATAGGAAGTACCAGCGGCGTATCCACCATGTTTGTATCATATTACACAGGCATCGTTACTTAATCACTTAATCAAACCAAACCACCAAAGTAATGTTCATGTCTAATGTAAATCATGTAATGGATACAAACGGTTCAACAGTTACAAACGGTTCACATGGTTCAACGGTTACAAACGGTTCACATGGTTCAACGGTTACAAATGCAAACGGTTCACAGATATCAACGGATCACATAGTCAAATGATTACAACGGTTCAAAATGTAGTATAATGTGTTCATACGCTGGATAAGCATATGCAACAGAAAGGCAATGTAAAACAATGTACTAAGTAATGCACACAATGGGCACACCTAGCATGAAATGTCATGTAAAACGATGTACTAAGTAATGCACACAATGGGCACACCTAGCATAAAATGTATTGAAATCATGTACTATAATGTACTAATGAACATAGCAGTATATGATGTGAAAACAGGAAAGCATGAAAGTAACAAGTAGGCACATGTGTTCCACCCCAAAACAGTTTGGAAAACAGTAAAAGAGGGGTCTATGTACTCACTTGAGATTGCTCAGATGTCTAAAGATAATCACCAAGCGAAGCTAGAGATCACGGAAATCAAACGGCACCTAATATAGGTAACTATGTTAATAAACCGGACCTAAATCGGAAGACTGGGTAGTATTAGGGTTTGTAAACCAAATGAGTGTAGGAACTCATATGATATGGTTTAACAAAGCCTACATACTAAATGAAACTTAACCTAAGTGATTTCGACCCATTACGACCCGTTTAGGTAGCTTATGCTACTTTAACGCGTCGTTCGCGTGGAACGCGTTCGGATCGCCTAACTAGTCCTATGACAAGTGTTATATGCCTAAACATGTTACAAAATTAGTTATGTGACAAAAGTTTAGGTTACATATGCTTAATTGCCAATTATACATGAAAAGGGTATTCTGGTAATTTACTTAAGGCATATAAACTACCTATCATACAACTACTTAAACGATGTGACCATAGGGTATAACCTCGGAAGGTTATGCCCTATACTAGGGTCACCTAATGTATTTGGTCGGATCCTAATGATCGACCAAACTGGGTCGGGTTCGAGGTATAAGCGATTTATCAGATCGCTTACCCTACGACCCTAGACAACGTGGTAATCAGTAGGCATAGTCCCAAGGGACTATAACCAACGTGATTACACTCACGTTGCGAAGTTCAAACGAACTTCGCATTGACCATTACTGGTCAACGCTGAAAGTCAAACAAAGTTTGACTTTCGGACTCGAAAAGCAATAAAATAAGGAAAAGAACGAAAGAATACTTACGAAGGGTCCCCGAATGCTAATCCCGATTCAAGAATCTCAGGTATGAAACAATGGTTTCAACTTAGAGGTTCTCAATTCAGAATTCTAGTGCAAAATGAGGTTGTGTGGGTTGGGTATTTATAGGAATACCCGAACCGTTAGGATCGTTTGTCGAATATTGTGCCTTAATTGTATCCATACAAGTGTCGGAAGGTTATGGTGCCTAACAATGATCCTTATCAGCTGAGTATGCAAGTGGTGAACTTGTGGTTGTGGTTAAAACAGCTGCAAACAGGCTGTTAGAAACTCTGAATCTGGTCTGAACTTGGCTAGCGCACCGCTACGCTAAAAGTGTAGCGCACCGCTAGGCCATAGTTTGGCAGATTTACACTTTTGGTCCCTGAACTGTATTTAGGCCATTTTCGACACGTTTAAGGCCCGTTAACCCCATTTCAAAGCTCTAAAATGAAGTTAAAGTATAGGGAACTTAAAATGTGCTCAAAAATATCTCGGATGTTGGTTCGTTTAACCGTACGAACGCGATGTTCGCTTAATTACGACGGAATGCGCACAAGCGCGAAAAACGATCCAAATGACGCGACGAATGGATTTTTCTTAAGGCGAACCATAAAATATAATGTAGTCATGCTTTCATAAATTTTTGGATGTCCGGATGTATTCAGAACGTAAGTTATGCGCGAAAATGCAAACTTGTGCACTTTTTGACGCTTTTAGTCCCTGAATGACACAAAAGTTTATTTTAGCATACCTAACACCTCAAAGCCTATTTCTAAGCTATGTAAAGGATATTTATGGTATGTTTAACTTATGGTCATGTTCCGGAAGGTCTGTTACAGTTCAAATTGGCATACTTTTGCAGTTTGTCAACTTTAGTCCCTGTAAGCGATTAAACTTTGATTTCACCACACCAAACCTTTCAAAACTTATATCTAAGTTATGTAAAGGTTATTTAAGGTATGTTAAGCCTATTTCACTATTCCGGAGTGTTCGTTGGATTAAACTGGTTATATCTACTCATCAGAGCGCGTATAACCCTCCAGAAAGCGATTTAAAGCTTGAAATCGAACAAGAATTGATATGTGTAAACGATACACATATTTATACAAGTCCAAAGTATGAAATACAATATTTCATTCGCTTGGTATTTGTTTGATGGCCGTGGAGACACAGGTGTTACAAACGGGTCTTATTTAAGTTGTAACTTAGACCGGTTAGTTTTAAAGAAAGGTTTACGGTACGAAACGCTAGATTAAGCGGTGACCGGATTGGAATGTGATTTAGACCCGACAAGTATGAAAACTTGTCTAAAATGGGTGAACTAAATACATTCTGGATTTTGAAGTAAATATGATGAGGTTTGACCCGTTTCGGTTAATTTATGCAAACTAGTTACATAAACCGTACCGAACGCGTATAAGCATAACGGGTAACCGGATGAGTCAAGTACAAGTTCCATAAGTTATTATGCTTCAAATATGTTGTGATATCAGTAGGATATCTTCAATTATGCCCAAAACGAATTAAAACCAATTTAAGCCCCGTAAGGGTATTTTGGTCATTTTAAAGTTTATAAAAGAGGTTAAATAGCAAACTGAGGTTCTGGTCTAAAATAATCAGTAAAAATAATTATTTTATCATGTTACATCAGTAAAATATCTTACATATGTGAAGTTTACCATTTATGGCCAAACTATGTACCGAAGGGGCATTTTGGTCATTTCACATATGTTTTAAGGACCAAATTGGAAATCTGAGTTCAAGAATTATACTTACTGTTAAGATATTAAAATTTATTTATGAAATCAGTAAGTATCATGTCTTATGTGCTACATGTGGTTTTAAACCATACTATGCGCCTAATTCGCATAAAAGTCGATATTTGACGATATTTGAGATGTTTATAAAATTCTGAGATTTTTATCAGTCTTGAATGCTTAAAATGTAACGCTTCACATTTTTGTAACCTTCCTATTTTGGCAAGTCTTGTTGTACTTTCCATTTTTGGACACTTGTACTCTCATTGTAATCTACTCTCGTTTCAACGGTAATTCGAGGCTATTGATCTTAATGAACACAAAGTTATTTTAATCATGTTCGTGTATCCATGTGAGACTTTTGTGCATCAGATAATCAAATTCACATTGTTGAGCGAAATATTATCCAAGGATTTCTGATTCTTTATTAATCGACAACTGATACTCGTTAAACTAATTAGAACTCGTAAACTAACGAAATTCGGATCCTAATCCTTGAAACTCGAAAGCTTCGCGAAATAAATAATCGTTAGAAGGTTTTTATCGTTAATTTAATCCGTTTATAAATATGGTTATTTATTTTATTTGTTTAATTAATTAAATTAATTAATAATAAAAGTCTTGTTTGTTTTTATAAAAATAAAAAAAGGAATAACCTAGTTAGTTGTTAGATTATACAAGTTAACTAAGTTATATAACCTAACCAAGTCAAATTACCTAGTTAACTAAATTTTAAACTTAAGGGTGCCTTTGTGCAAATTATAAAACTTTCATTTTGAAAACAAATAACCAATGCGACGTATCTTGGAAATCGGTTAGTTCTACCAACTTTAATGTTATACACTTAATATATTGGAACCTTTTGAGACTTCATGTTGCCGCCCAAAACAGGAAGTCGACATCCATGGCTTCCAAACATATAAACCACTCGCTTCTCCATTCTTTCTTGAACCGCCGCGAACAACCACGGCAGCCACCACCACTCACAACCCTGTTCGGACACCACACAACACCCCCTACGACCCCCCCTTCTCGCCGATCAAGAACAACCATCACCTCCTACACCTCTCGACACCCTCACACCATCACACACCATCCCTTCCTTCTTCACAACTTAAAACACTCCACATCGAAAGCTATCGGCTACCACCACCCGAAACGACTTGCAAACTTTGTCCGATCACATATAAACAGTCGTGGAGTTTATTCTTCACGTTACCACACTCGCGAGGGCATCGGATGGCCACCGGAATGTGAAGACGACACCGGAGCCAACCGGAGCTTTCGAAGGAACTCTGAAGCTTGCCGGAATCGGGAACTATAACCCTCGCCGAAGTCGTATGGAGATTCACGATTGGAGTACGTCAACGCGTCTTCTTTATAATTTTCTTGTTCCTTTCCGTTTTCGTTTAAAACATTAGTTGACACACATTTGCTTCTGACTCTCTACATCATGCAATCAACTGAACTTAAGAGTAATTACATACATATAGTCGACCTTCTTTTTCATCAATGAAGAAGATGAAATTACTATTGGTCGATGTATAAATGAAAGTAAAACTCCAGCTTTTACAAAACAACGAATGTGGAACAGTGGTTGGTCTATGAGTGATTGAGCAGGAGGTCACGGGTCCGTGACCCGGCTCCTATGTCACACCCCAACCGATGGCGGAATCATCGGGGCGCGGCACTACGCGAATCAGATTGCTCAAGAGAATCCATAACAACTATATTGCGATAATATTTAATACATTCGTTATCCCATACTAACAAACAATACAATCACATAAGTTATCACAGATTTCTTGTCCCCTCGAACAATACAAATCCGACAACCTAGATTTTAGTTGACTTTCTAGACTTCCTAGCTTGATTTGATATAGTCTGCGATCTAACCTGCAACATACGTTAAAATATTTGTCAATACAAAAGTATTGGCGAGTATACAGGTTTGATAAATATAGCATAATAGATTGAAAGAGCTGCGAATTTCCACATGCATAAACGTAATACACGACATATATACTCACAAAACTGATACTACCAACTAAGTCCTCGATGCTCGAATGTACGATGGCATAACTAGACCCCGTCGGGCGCAATAGTACTATACTAGTCGTGGTGGGACGTCCCGAGTATAAGCCCTAGCACATATGCAACTAGCATCACGTATATCTTTGCATAACAGTTATTCGCAAGTGCTAATTCGATTGATTGAATATTTCGTTTGATAAGTTCGACTTGTTAGAAACGTATGTTACACCCAAAATTCGATTTAAAAGGGTTCAAGTATACTCACAGTGCGTTTTTAGCGAGAAAACAACTTGATTGAGTCGGTTGCGAGTACGTCTGTGTTGATCCTTGAAGAGTAGAGTAAACGATGTACGGTTAATCGAGATTAGTCTTGAAAAGTCACTCACTCGGTCGAATGGTGCTCATCCGTGCGGATTGACATGTATTCGTCCGGATAACAGGTGATCTGTGCGGATGATGGGTAATCCGTGCGGACCATGTGTGATCCGTGCGGGTAAGTGGTGACTCGTCCGAATTGTCATCCGTACGAAGTAAGTGGTGGTTCGTGCGGATTGTCATCCGTTCGAACAGTTGTTCACTCGTGCGGACTGTAAGTGTTATCCGTGCGGACAAGGGGTACTCGTGCGGACGACATGTCATCCACGCGGACAAATGTAACTCGTGCGGATCAACATGTTATCCATGCGGTCAAGTTATCCGTGCGGATTGATGTGTCTTCCGTCCGGATGACATGTATCCGTCCGGGTGACATGTTATCCGTGCGGATTACATGTTATCCGTGCGGATTGATGTGTCTTTCGTCCGGATGACATGTATCCGTCCGGGTGACATGTTATCCGTGCGGATTACATGTTATCCGTGCGGATTACATGTTATCCGTGCGGATTACATGTGATCCGTGCGGACAATACGTCTGTTTCGCATTTTTTATTTACTGTTTCAGAGTGTTTATCGGAAGGAAAACGTGTAGAGTTACCGGGACAGTGTAATCTCGCACTAATACTTGAAGTTCCGTCAATTCCGACCCGCTCTAACGGCCGGGAATCACCCCGTTCCATCAGATCTGGCCGTTTGTGATGGTTCTTCATGGTTAACTCGAAATCGCACAGTTCCTTGGTTAAATACATAGGTTTAGGCGAGATTTGTGACTAAAACATGTGGAAATCATTCAGATCTGAGTCGTTTATGGGTGGATGAGGTCACAAATGGAAGTTCATAAGAACTCTTGGTGACATCACCTCAAAACGCATCAAATCCGCAGATTTCTCGGTTAAAAATCGAGTTTTGAAAGATAGAAAGATGTAGAATTTAGCGTAGATTGTAGAAGTACAAGTTTCTAGGTTGAAATCTTACCGGAATCGCGAGGAATTGAGAGAAAAGGGGTCTTGGAGCGTGTTTGGTCGAGTAGGAGCTGTCACATCACTGTTCAAGTGATGTGACATGGTATTTATGTCACACCCTGGCTTTGCGGAAGCGTGGTTAATTTTGGTGTGACTTCTTAATACCATAGCTTAATCATAACAAAGCTATATGAAATAAAATCATGCAAGATCATCCATTTGATTAAGTTTTAAAACCAGAGTAACATAACATTGTCTTAGAGACTTAGAACATCATAACATAAAATATTGTTTGAAAGACAGAAACATCGACATGAAATAAACGCAGTTTAAGATTTGTGACTTGTCCAGGAAAGAGTCACATTTCCTAAACTGGGATGACCTTGGAACCCTTATGCAGCGGGAAAACATAACATACCGCGCCAGATCTTTAATTTCCTGAAATACATGTAAGTTGAAAAATCAACAATAATGTTGAGCGAGTTCATGTGTAAGTGAGTAAATAAACCTTGTATGTATAAAAATCCTGGTATGTAGCAAATAAGGAAAAAGAGATCACCAACGGTTTGCAAGGCCATTGATATGTGTGAAGTGCAAGTAGGAAGACTCAAACCTTGCGATTTTGCGTCGGGGCACAAAGTCACCCCGAGGTCCGTACTGTTGGACCTGGGGTTGGGCTCGCTACACCCAGATAGATCTACCGCTTACGTCCCTCGGTCCTATAATGAGGATTAATGGCCTCCAGTTCACGCCTACCCACTCACATGATCTAAGTAGTAAACCTCCTTACGCTAACCATACCATGTATAAAGTACTCGTAATCATAGTAACATGTATTTCACCCCCGCAGTTTAGAAAACTGAAAACAGTTAAGAGAAAAGGGGGACATGAACTCACAGTGGTGCGTCTCTACCAAGTATGCCTCCAAATCAATCAGCTGTATGACGACCTACACGTGCTAACTCTATTAGACGGATGGCCGTGCCTTAGCTTTATGGTTTAAGTTTTTGGGAAATAGTTAGGCAACTATTTCGTGTTTACATTCTGTATACTTGGTAGTTATTCTCCTTCCCAAGGATGGGGGATTTAATACATGTGTGTTCGTAACATTCGGATTTCACTATTAAATCTCACTTAATATATTTTATTTCCAACTTCAAAATATAAATATTCTTCCCAAAAATATTATATTTTAATACATGTGATTTTCCCAAAATAATACTTAGTAATATTATTTTTACCCTAAAAATAATATTTATGTAGTTCACAAAATAATCATAAACACTTATATAAGTGATGTTGTGAAAAATATATACTAAATATATTTATGTATCACGTTTTATTTTGTGAAATCCCACCTCCGATATTTTATAAATATGGTCGTGGCGAAATTCATAGTTTGAAAACAAGTCGACAAGTATCTCTAACACTTATAGTGAAAATAATTCCAAGTGTTAGGTTTTTAGAAAAATTTCGCCAGAGTTTCCTCTGTAACTGGAGGTGGCCACGCTTTCAAGCGTATCATTTTCTTTTATAAATCAAACCAACCATTTTTATTATTCAATCATAACAATGTTCAAACCACAAACTAGTCAAAATATATATAAATCGCATAAATATCATGAACTTGTGATTTATTCAAACTATGAAGTAAATCCCATTACTTTTAGTGGATCTTTATATAAAACTATCCGATTTTGTAAAAACCTCGTTTTTATGGAAGTTCCGTCTTTACAACTTCTCGTCATCTTTTTCAAAAATAGTTATTTTGTCGAAACTTTGTGTTACACAAGTGTTTACACACTTGTGTGTTCTAAAAACCATTCTTGTTAGTGTAAGATCCGTCTTTAGAAAAACATGATTTCTTGACACTCGGTCCTTTAAAAATACCACCTGTAGATCCGTAGATCTACTAGTTTTAATCACTATTTTACAAGCTAAAACACTTTTACACAAGTTCATGATTCGAGTGTGGTAGAGTTTCATCTTCTAACCCTTGTTATACTTAAACAAGCTTTATGTCATAATCCAAGATCATGACTAAACCGGGTTAAATGATGATCCGAGCTACCACAACATAGATCGGGTCCAAATAATCACACAAATCAAATACTACAACATTTACACAACTTAAGAGCTTTTAACCAACACTTTAGTGTTTTAAGTAGACTTTTGTGCTTCATCTTGTATGTTCATAAATTTTAACCGTCATATATCGTATTAACCACTTTAGAATAGTTCAAGAAGGTGATTTAAGCAACTTACCACTAGCTCGAGGCTAGGGAAGAATCTAGACGTAAATCGGGTGGATAAAAGCAAGATAAAGAGGTCCTTCGCCTTCCGATTGCACCAAGACTCCTTATATGCGACCCTTAACACTTGTAGAGCTTGGAACTTGCAAGATAGAAATCGAAAATGGATGGATGGGGGGTGGGTGCTCTCGGCCGAAAGTTCAAAGAGAGGGAGAGAGTGTGTGTGAGTTGTGGTGTTAAGTGTGATGATCATATTATGGTGGGTTAAGACATGAACTTATAGACAACTAATAGGATCATTATCCAATGGATTTAGTGTCTTCTTGATACTAAGCACACTTAATATAATATTCAACAAATAGGACAAGTGTGTCCCCCTCATGGGGACGGTTTGGTTAAGGGGGGGGGGGGGGGGTCTAGTTCGATTCTAACTAGTTAGTTAGGATAATAGTTAGGTTAAGTAAGTTAGTTAAGTGCTTAACCCGGTTAGTTGTGTGTCGTGTGTTACAATGGGTGTTAGGGTATTCAGGGACCCTAACTGGTTCAGAAAAAGATAAATAATGAAAATAACAATATTTTCATGTTCCGGGTATAATCCGGTTGTTCGGTTGGATAGTAATCCGTTAAAGTGCTTAACAAATCTTTAAAGTGTCGTTAATACCCTTTTTAGTGACACAACTCATTTCTGACACTTTGGAAAGTGTCTAGTAATATTTTTCTCATGTTTTGGCACTTTATTAGGTAGCTTAATGCTGAATTATTATGTAAAGTGCTGAATTTTTGTACTTAAAGTACGTTTTAGGCACATCCAGTCATTGTAACTTATTCCTAGAGACGCAGTTCTACAACCCTTGTATCCCTACACTCACCACTAGTGTAGCAAAATATTTCTGGCTCATACAGGCCTTAGAGGCAGTGTCTGCCTGATACTGGCTCTATCAGCATGTTCAATAGGTTATCCGTTAAAGTGCTACTGTGCTTTTTGTGCATCATGTTTGTCACTAAGGTTCAGCATGTAAATAATGTAGTGACAGCAAGTAAAGTATGATGCAAGTAAGTACATGTATCAGTATTCAAGTAGCAGTTTATTCACAAGTTCAAGCAAGCACAGTAATTAATTATTAATTAAGTCGTACGGATACCTGGTTTAGTGAGGGTTGTCACATTCTCCCCCCGTTAGAAAAATTTCGTCCCGAAATTTTAAGTTCTGCTTGTAGGTGTATTCTCTTTCATCCGGTCCTCACGCTCCCAGGTGTATTCAGGACCGTGTTTGGCATTCCAACGAACTTTGACGAGCTTGACACTGCTCCGGCGGGTCTTGTTTTCCTTCCAATCCGTAACCTCAACCGGTTCTTCAACGAAATGGAGCGCGTCGTCCACATGAATCTCGTCGATGGGAATGGCAATGTCATCTTGAGTTGGACTTTTCTTCAGGTTGGATACATGAAATGTATCGTGAACACCATTCAGTTCAGCAGGTAAATCCAACTTGTATGCTACTAGTCCTATTCTTTCCAAAATTCTGAAAGGACCAATGTAGTGTGGATTTAACTTCCCACGCTTTCCGAAGCGTGCCACACCCTTCCAGGGTGAAACCTTCAATAAAACCATTTCTCCCACTTGAAATTCCACGTGTTTTCGGTTTGGATCCGCATAGGCCTTCCGTCTGTGGCGAGCTGCTTCGATGCGTTTAAGAATCTGCGCAATCTTGTCTGTCGTCTCTTGGACGATTTCGGGACCAGCAAGCTGCCTATCACCTGCGTCAGCCCAGCATAGGGGTGATCGGCACTTGCGTCCGTAAAGGGCTTCAAATGGCGCGACACCAATACTGGTGTGGTAGCTGTTGTTGTATGAAAATTCGACCAAAGGCAAATGCTTGTCCCAGCTACCGCCCAAATCCATAACACACGCTCTCAGCATGTCTTCCAAAGTCTGTATCGTTCGCTCGCTTTGACCGTCAGTTTGCGGATGAAACGCCGTGCTCAGATTCAATTGCGATCCAAAAGCTTCTTGGAAGGATTGCCAAATCCTTGACACAAACCTTCCGTCTCTATCAGAAATGATTGAGAGAGGCACTCCATGATGTGCGACGATCTCTCTCATGTAAATTTTAGCCAACTTGCTCGTATTATCCTTCTCTCTGATAGGTAAGAAGTGTGCTGACTTTGTTAGTCGATCCACTATTACCCAAATAGTGTCATGGCCTCTTGGCGTTCTTGGCAACTTTGTAACAAAATCCATTGAGATTTGTTCCCATTTCCACTTGGGAATCTCAGGTTGTTGCAGAAGTCCTGAAGGCTTCTGGTATTCCGCTTTCACCTTAGCGCACGTTAGACATTTGCTCACATAAACAACAACATCGCCTTTCATCCTAGGCCACCAATAGTAATCTTTGAGATCCTGGTACATCTTATCCGCTCCTGGATGGATAGAGTACCGCGACTTGTGAGCTTCGTCAAAAATAACCTTCCTTAAACCTCCAAACCAAGGAACCCAAATCCTTTTCTCAAAACATAACGTTCCTTCCTCGTTTGGTACCAGTAGCTTCTCCATCCCACGGAGATATTCTTCTTCAAGGTTTCCTTCCTTGAGAGCTTCTTTCTGCGCGGTACGAACGCGCAAGGAAAGGTCGGTTTGGATAATCATTTCTAAAGCCCTAACCCTTATGGGCTTGATCCTCTCCTTTCGACTTAGGGCATCGGCGACCACATTCGCCTTCCCTGGATGATACTTTATCTCACAGTCGTAATCGTTCAGCAACTCAACCCATTGTCTATGCCTCATATTCAGCTCCTTCTGATTGAATATGTGCTGTAGGCTCTTGTGATCTGTGAAGATTGTACACTTTGTACCATAAAGGTAGTGTCTCCAGATCTTTAATGCAAATACCACTGCGCCAAGTTCCAAATCATGTGTGGTATAGTTCCTTTCGTGCACTTTCAATTGACGCGATGCGTAAGCAATAACCTTTTGGCGTTGCATCAACACACAACCCAATCCTAGACGTGAGGCGTCACAGTATACCACAAAATCATCTGTAGCTTCTGGTAGTGCTAAGATTGGCGCATTGCAGAGCTTATCCTTCAATATCTGGAACGCTTCTTCCTGTTTGATTCCCCAATCAAACTTCTTATCTTTCTGCGTGAGGAGCGTCAATGGTTGAGCGATTTTTGAAAAATCCTCAATGAACCTCCGATAGTAGCCAGCCAAACCCAAGAATTGTCGAATCTCGGTTGGCGTCTTTGGCGTTTCCCAATTCTTGATCGCTTCGATCTTTGTTGGATCTACATGGATTCCATTTCCATTCACCACATGTCCAAGAAATTGGACTTCACGTAGCCAAAACTCGCACTTAGAGAATTTGGCGTACAGCTGTTCCTTCTTTAGCAGCTCCAAAATAGTTCTTAGATGCTGTTCGTGCTCAGCCTTTGTCCTTGAATAAATCAAGATGTCGTCGATAAACACAATCATGAACTTGTCCAAGTGCGGCTTGCAAACTCTATTCATCAAATCCATAAAGACTGCAGGTGCGTTTGTCAAACCAAACGGCATAACAAGGAACTCGTAGTGTCCATAACGAGTTCTGAAGGCTGTCTTTGGGATACTCTCCTCTTGTATCCTTAACTGATGGTATCCAGATCGAAGATCGATCTTTAAATAAAAGCTTGAGCCTTGCAGTTGATCGAATAGATCATCAATTCTAGGCAGAGGATATCTATTCTTGATCGTCAGCTTGCTCAACTCCCGGTAGTCAATGCACATACGAAAACTACCGTCCTTCTTCTTGACAAACAAAACTGGAGCTCCCCAAGGCGAGAAGCTTGGTCGGATAAATCCCTTGTCTAACAACTCTTGAAGTTGTGTCGACAGTTCCTGCATTTCAGACAGAGCAAGTCTATAAGGTGCCTTAGCCACAGGCGCGGCGCCTGGAACTAAGTCAATGCAGAACTGTACTTGTCTCTGAGGTGGCAGTCCAGGTAAGTCCTCTGGGAAGACTTCTGGATATTCCCTCACGACAGGGATGTCTTCAATTCTCGGCTCAGCAGCCTTCTTATCCACAATGTGTGCCAGGAAGGCAACACATCCCTTCTGCAAACACTTTCGCGCTTTCAGGCAGCTGATAATTCTTAATGGCGTATCACGCTTCTCACCGTGAACCACAATTGTTTCGCCATCTTCGGTTGTGATACGAACAACCTTTTCGTGACAAACTATCTCAGCCTTGTTGCTTGATAACCAATCCATTCCTACCACCATGTCGAAGCTTCCCAACTGGACTGGCAGTAGATCCAAAGCAAACTCATGCTCTCCCAATTCGATCACACAACCTCTGATAACTTCATTGGCTTCTACTAACTTCCCATTCGCCAATTCGATTGAGTAGGGAATATCTAACTTATTAGCGGCTAAACCAAGCATATTCTTAAACTCTAACGACACGAAGCTATAATCGGCACCAGTATCAAATAAAACGGATGCATAGCGTTGGTTTACAGGGAACGTACCAGTAACAACATTGGGATCCTGGCGCGCCTCCCTCGCTTCGATTTGGAATACTCTTCCACGGGCTTGGTTCAACTCTGGGCAATTCCTTTTAAAATGCCCAATATCACCACAGTTAAAGCATCCAAGTCTTTGCCCGTTTCCACCTCCATTTCCAGCTTGGTTGTTGTTTTGGTTTGCATTACCAGCTTGATTCGCATCGATGCCTCGATTCCCGTTTCCTCCATTGTTTCCTTGTGGGCGATTCCCATTACCACCACGATTATTATTTCTATTCCCAAATCCTCCTTGGCCTCCCCGGCCAGCACTAGCCCAACAGGAATCCTTCAAGTGACCAGTCTTTCCACAAGCTTCACATACTTTTGGCCCGCATCGGTCAGAGTGATGGCGTTGGCAAGAGTTACACTTGGGATGTGCACCCATATATCCCTTACCTTTCCTCCTACCATCAGCTGTATCCTGAGCTGGCACGTTTTGCTCTCTTTTCTTAACAACCACACTGGCGCCCTGCTTGAAGTTCGAGAACTTCCGTTTGTTACCTCCTGATGACTCGACGTGAGTCTCTGCCTTCTTCGTCTTGATCTCATCAAACTTGTTCAGGAGAATAGCCTCCTCAGTGAGAGCTACGCTCAAATCAATTTCCTCAGTAATGGTCGCAGGCTTGGATGAGGTTACCATGCTTATGATTTGAGGAGCTAATCCCCAAATGAAACGTTCAATCCGTTTGAACTCCGGGGTGACCATGTAGGGTACCACATGCGATAAGTCATGGAACCTTTGAACGTATTCTGCGATCTTTGGACCGTCCATTTTCAAATGCCAGAACTCGGTTTCCAATCTTTGAATTTCCGCGCGAGAGCAGTACTTCCTGCGCATAAGTTCCTTCAGTTCGGTCCAGGTTAGCGCGTAGGCAGCAGCTTCACCAAGTGTCTGTACTTGCAGATTCCACCAAGAGAGGGCTCCATCCAAGAATAGCCCTGAGATATAGGTGACTTGCTGGTCTGGTGCGCATTTGCTCATGCGAAGAACAGATTCGGTTTTCTCGGCCCAACGAACAAAGGCGACAGCACCTCCTGTGCCATCAAAGTTGACCGGTTTGCAGTCTAGAAACTGCTTGTAGGTGCACCCTGCACATACGTTATAACATACGATCGGCATTAGCATTAGTGCTAAAGATATCCAATTTGGTCATGGTATGTCTAAATAACTTAGTATTACCATGAGGCGGGTTGTTGTTGTTGCCAGTGTTGCCAGAGTTGCTTCCACTAGTCCCTCCTTGAGAGGCGGCGTATTGTGCGATGGCAGCAGTGATAATTTGCTGGAGTTCCGCCTCATTGGTAGGCATGCGTGTCTCACGTCTCGGCGGCATCTTCTAAAAGATGGGTTTACGTCGGTCAGGCCATAGTTATAATACATACGCTTTATGATAGTAATAGTACATAACATCTCATGTTATAATCATATCAATCACACAACATCCCATGTCACATACATCAATCACACAACATCCCATGTCATAGAATATAAATAACCAAATCAAGCATCAAGTATGATGAGAATACTGCGATTGCCATATATTGAGACCACATAGTAAGCGTACAAGTACATCACAATGTCATACAACATCAGTCGACTAAGGGCTACATCACCCTAGTCCAAAAGCTATATCAAATCAGTGTCAATACATCAAATACATGTCAACAAAAGTCAGAATCATAATGTAGTCTCCAAAAATGCTGTGCAGTCAAAAGCATTCGCTGTCTTCTCACCAATGTCTACCTATACGGTACTGAAGAGCTCTACACGGATGGCGGTGGAGGAGGGGGAAAGTGAGTGTAAAACAAACGGCGCAAGTGGAGCCAGTCCTCCTCCATGGCTCTCTGGGTACGCAAGAATGAAGCAACCTGCTGCTCCAGGGCAAAAAGGCATGCAGCATAGTCTGGTGGTACAGGTCGAGAGGGCTGCAACGGAGAGTGGGTCTGACCCTGGCACTGACACGGCGGCGGCTGGGCTCTCTCAAGCTCCTGTATGCGCTGCGTGTGTGCCTCGTGCTGGGCGACAAAAGACATCAAAACGTCCTCAATAGTATACCCCATATGGAAAGAATGGTAGGGGTCAGTCGGTGGCATAGCAGAAGATGATGTCCAAAGGAACGGCTCACTGGTGGGATCAAAAGGTGCCACATGAAATGGAGAAACAGGGGGAAAAGTAGCAGACGGTGGTATAGCAGGGATAGATACCGGTATGTGTCCAAAAGGGTGAGCCGAAGAGCCCTCTCCAGCTCGTGCTGGAAGTGTAAACCGAGGAAAGGAAGTATCAATGTGACGGGTATCAGGGATCTGAGGGGGAAAAGGTGGGACCTCGTCATCAGCAGGAATCCACCCACACTGGGCGTGCTCATCCCGTGGGTCCGCCTGTGCCTCAAAAAGCGCACGATCAAACTGGGCTGGCATAGGATCATGGTGAGGTGCAACAAGGGGGTCAACTGGTGCATCAGCAATAAGTGGGGGATCAGCATGATCAGCAACAATAACATGATCGCCCTCTAACAACGGAGCGTCTATAGGATGATCATCAATAGGTGGGTCAGCAATGACAGGCTCAATAATAGGTGCGTCAGCATGAACTGGGTCATGCTCAAGTACTGGGTCAGGAGCAGGGTCTAGTGGCTGCTCGGGCTCATCAAAGGCCATCTCAAAATCAAACTCGGGATCGATGGGATCAACTGGGTCGACTGGATCCTCCATAGGCTGATCCATGGGTATAAACTCTATATCCTCATCCGGGTCGAATCCTGGGGGAAAATCAGGATCGGAATCCTCCACATCATCGTGGTCGAAAGCAAAGCTAGGAATAGGGGCAACAGAGGATGCCTGGTCGGGATCTGATCCATGAGAAAAGTGCTGCGCACTCTGAGTATGTGAAGGTGAGGAGGCCACAGACTCGAAAGAGTCTGGGACCGGAGAGTGAGCAGGTGACTCCTCAGCGGGAGCATCTGCGATCATCAAAAGATCTCCAACAGCAAGAAGGGCCTCGCCCTGAACCTCGTCCTCTAAGGGCTCGTCATCAAAAAGATCGACGTCGTCGTCAGCGTCGGCGTCGAGAAGCAAATCGTAAGAAGGATATGAAGCAAGCGGTATGGGAGCAGGGATCTCCACTAACGGTAGGTCCCCGGCCAAAGGGCCATCAGCGAGCTCATCAGCACCATCAGGTAAAGCGAAGGGCTGGAAATCATCCTCGTCCGTGCTCGTAACGTCGGATGTGTGAACCTCGCGCTCAGAAGACTCTAGGTCGTCCGATACTATAGGTCTAGGTCCTGTGGTGTCTTAGTCACCAGTGCCAGAGGTGTCCATGGTGTCTGTAACATAAACACAAACATGCACAAACAGTCAATCATACAATCAGATAATCACATAAGTCACCAAGTAAGCATTCAAATAGTTCTCCTAGTCCCACTAGCCTCCCAGCCTCTCAGACTGCTCTTCCTAGTCCCACTAGCCAATTCTCCTAGTCCCACTAGCCAATTCTCCTAGTCCCACTAGCCATTTCTCCTAGTCCCACTAGCCATTTCTCCTAGTCCCACTAGCCAACTACCTCGATCTCCCAGACCGAGCCTCGGCCTCTCAGACCGAGCCTCAGCCTTTCTAGAC
This sequence comes from Helianthus tuberosus, assembly GCA_030545235.1. Taxonomy (NCBI): domain Eukaryota; kingdom Viridiplantae; phylum Streptophyta; class Magnoliopsida; order Asterales; family Asteraceae; genus Helianthus; species Helianthus tuberosus. Next base: position 112,985,929 of record CM060408.1, read on the forward strand.
TGAGCCTATAAATAATAAATAAAATGTGCTCAACATTTGTTTGTAAAAAAACGTTTTGGATCTGGACTTAAGTGGTATGCAGTAAAAATGTTTTCGTGAGAGCCCTAGTGATCATAGTTGATGTGCTGAAAACGGGTCAACTAAAACAACTAAAATTACCCTAAATCTAGACTCTCTAAGTTTTAAATTTATAAGACTAAGACTCTCTAAACCCTAAAACACACAACCGGCAAGTGTACCGATCGAGTGTAGTATAGCCTAAGGAAGTCCGAGTATCGAACCCAAGAGACTCTACTGATTACGCTAAGACTCTATCTAGACTTAAATTGACACGACTTAACTAAATGTTTATTGATGGGGGGGGGGGGGGAGTTTCTAAAAAATCCTAAGAATGCAAATAATGAAAACTAACTAGACTAGACGAACTAGACACGAACTCACACGAAAGCTGAACTCAAGGATGGTGAAAGAACTACCTAGACAGGAATCCTGATTGCTTTTAGTTATGATTATAATTGGAAGTTGTCTGCTATGGAACCGGGATCTTGAAATTCTCACCTATCGGGAAATCTAAGGACCGTTTTAAGAGCACGCTATGATCCCCTAAAGGTTGTTAAACTACCGGTTTTTAGACTCTCTTACAAGACATCTAATGGTGTTAATAAAAGTATCCTACAAGGCTCACTCCCTTACGAGACCTAAACCAAGGATAGGTTTGTTTTCTCAGTTAGACTTGCTAGACAGCAGCAAATAGGTTGACTTTCTAAGAAGGACCCACCTTGCGGTTTAATCACTTAGACCTAGCAATAATCTCGCACCTTACAGCTATTGACGATTAGTAGAACACTTGATTTTATTAAATTACCGATTCTTACTTCTAAGGTTACTTCACGTGATTTTCACCCTAAAGGATCAAAGGTTTATTATATGATATAGACACTCATCAAAACCTAAAACCCTAGCCTGACTCTATTCCGTGATATAGACCGTCACCAAGATTCAAGCGAAGCAATAATTAATAATAAAATACTATCAAGCATGCACACACATCTAACCGATAGAACAAACCGTTTACAATTTATAAACAATCCATAGCATTTATAAATCCAAAAATAATCAAAACATTATGCAATCATTCAACCATGTCTAGGTAGTAATAAAAATTTAGCCAATAATCATGGTCAAAAACGAAAATAATAAACAAGGTTTGATACCAGAATTCATAGAAGTAAAAATAAAGAAACTAAGAAAACAAGAAATTAAATAGATAGAACCCGGTTAATTCTTGATCCCTAAGCCTCTTGTTTCAACCCCAATAATTCTTGAACTCGACCCTTGCAAAATTTCACCTTCGATCGTGATGTGCGTCCGATGTTGTATGCGTGATGATGTCCAGCCGTCTGATGTCTTCTATCGATATATCTCCAAATATATGTTGCCTCCTCTCGGCTGTTGATAATTCACGTCCAACTATTGGGCTTTGGCCCAACAAGAAAGTAGCCGTCCAAACAATCCTCCCTTCACGTGATCTTCTGATGTTGTTATATAATATTATTGTTCGTGTGTTACAAGTTTTGATAAGCTGCCACCGTCCAATTATATCTTCGGTCCAATATGATGATGATGATTTAATTGACTTTTAATAAACCTCCTCCAAGTGCACGTGAGTTCACCTCCAATAGATTAAAATAGTCCCTCTCCTTTTTTTCTTTTTTTTCATATATGGTCTTAAATAATAGTAATAATATAGAGATCAGTGGGCTCGACCCAATCACAGAAAACAGCCCCAATTTTACTCCGGTCACTGGCATTCTACTCTGACCACCTCGCAGGTCATTTCCATATTACTCGTTTTCGCTCCATTTGCCCAGAACATGTCAAAACACGATATAATATAATAAAATACTAAAACTAAAAATAATAGATAAAAACTATACAAAAATTATACAATTTACACGGGACAAATATGTGAATTTTACCCTACATCAATAGTCTAGACTCGAGAAAGAATCCTAGTTCGCTATGATCAGAGCTCTGATACCAAGCTGTCACACCCTGGCTTTGCGGAAGCGTGGTTAATTTTGGTGTGACTTCTTAATACCATAGCTTAATCATAACAAAGCTATATGAAATAAAATCATGCAAGATCATCCATTTGATTAAGTTTTAAAACCAGAGTAACATAACATTGTCTTAGAGACTTACAACATCATAACATAAAATATTGTTTGAAAGACAGAAACATCGACATGAAATAAACGCAGTTTAAGATTTGTGACTTGTCCAGGAAAGAGTCACATTTCCTAAACTGGGATGACCTTGGAACCCTTATGCAGCGGGAAAACATAACATACCGCGCCAGATCTTTAATTTCCTGAAATACATGTAAGTTGAAAAATCAACAATAATGTTGAGCGAGTTCATGTGTAAGTGAGTAAATAAACCTTGTATGTATAAAAATCCTGGTATGTAGCAAATAAGGAAAAAGAGATCATCAACGGTTTGCAAGGCCATTGATATGTGTGAAGTGCAAGTAGGAAGACTCAAACCTTGCGATTTTGCGTCGGGGCACAAAGTCACCCCGAGGTCCGTACTGTTGGACCTGGGGTTGGGCTCGCTACACCCAGATAGATCTACCGCTTACGTCCCTCGGTCCTATAATGAGGATTAATGGCCCCCAGTTCACGCCTACCCACTCACATGATCTAAGTAGTAAACCTCCTTACGCTAACCATACCATGTATAAAGTACTCGTAATCATAGTAACATGTACTTCACCCCCGCAGTTTAGAAAACTGAAAACAGTTAAGAGAAAAGGGGGACATGAACTCACAGTGGTGCGTCTCTACCAAGTATGCCTCCAAATCAATCAGCTGTATGACGACCTACACGTGCTAACTCTATTAGACGGATGGCCGTGCCTTAGCTTTATGGTTTAAGTTTTTGGGAAATAGTTAGGCAACTATTTCGTGTTTACATTTTGTATACTTGGTAGTTATTCTCCTTCCCAAGGATGGGGGATTTAATACATGTGTGTTCGTAACATTCGGATTTCACTATTAAATCTCACTTAATATATTTTATTTCCAACTTCAAAATATAAATATTCTTCCCAAAAATATTATATTTTAATACATGTGATTTTCCCAAAATAATACTTAGTAATATTATTTTTACCCTAAAAATAATATTTATGTAGTTCACAAAATAATCATAAACACTTATATAAGTGATGTTGTGAAAAATATATACTAAATATATTTATGTATCACGTTTTATTTTGTGAAATCCCACCTCCGATATTTTATAAATAAGGTCGTGGCGAAATTCATAGTTTGAAAACAAGTCGACAAGTATCTCTAACACTTATAGTGAAAATAATTCCAAGTGTTAGGTTTTTAGAAAAATTTCGCCAGAGTTTCCTCTGTAACTGGAGGTGGCCACGCTTTCAAGCGTATCATTTTCTTTTATAAATCAAACCAACCATTTTTATTATTCAATCATAACAATGTTCAAACCACAAACTAGTCAAAATATATATAAATCGCATAAATATCATGAACTTGTGATTTATTCAAACTATGAAGTAAATCCCATTACTTTTAGTGGATCTTTATATAAAACTATCCGATTTTGTAAAAACCTCGTTTTTATGGAAGTTCCGTCTTTACAACTTCTCGTCATCTTTTTCAAAAATAGTTATTTTGTCGAAACTTTGTGTTACACAAGTGTTTACACACTTGTGTGTTCTAAAAACCATTCTTGTTAGTGTAAGATCCGTCTTTAGAAAAACATGATTTCTTGACACTCGGTCCTTTAAAAATACCACCTGTAGATCCGTAGATCTACTAGTTTTAATCACTATTTTACAAGCTAAAACACTTTTACACAAGTTCATGATTCGAGTGTGGTAGAGTTTCATCTTCTAACCCTTGTTATACTTAAACAAGCTTTATGTCATAATCCAAGATCATGACTAAACCGGGTTAAATGATGATCCGAGCTACCACAACATAGATCGGGTCCAAATAATCACACAAATCAAATACTACAACATTTACACAACTTAAGAGCTTTTAACCAACACTTTAGTGTTTTAAGTAGACTTTTGTGCTTCATCTTGTATGTTCATAAATTTTAACCGTCATATATCGTATTAACCACTTTAGAATAGTTCAAGAAGGTGATTTAAGCAACTTACCACTAGCTCGAGGCTAGGGAAGAATCTAGACGTAAATCGGGTGGATAAAAGCAAGATAAAGAGGTCCTTCGCCTTCCGATTGCACCAAGACTCCTTATATGCGACCCTTAACACTTGTAGAGCTTGGAACTTGCAAGATAGAAATCGAAAATGGATGGATGGGGGGTGGGTGCTCTCAGCCGAAAGTTCAAAGAGAGGGAGAGAGTGTGTGTGAGTTGTGGTGTTAAGTGTGATGATCATATTATGGTGGGTTAAGACATGAACTTATAGACAACTAATAGGATCATTATCCAATGGATTTAGTGTCTTCTTGATACTAAGCACACTTAATATAATATTCAACAAATAGGACAAGTGTGTCCCACTCATGGGGACGGTTTGGTTAGGGGGGGGGGTCTAGTTCGATTCTAACTAGTTAGTTAGGATAATAGTTAGGTTAAGTAAGTTAGTTAAGTGCTTAACCCGGTTAGTTGTGTGTCGTGTGTTACAATGGGTGTTAGGGTATTCAGGGACCCTAACTGGCTCAGAAAAAGATAAATAATGAAAATAACAATATTTTCATGTTCCGGGTATAATCCGGTTGTTCGGTTGGATAGTAATCCGTTAAAGTGCTTAACAAAGCTTTAAAGTGTCGTTAATACCCTTTTTAGTGACACAACTCATTTCTGACACTTTGGAAAGTGTCTAGTAATATTTTTCTCATGTTTTGGCACTTTATTAGGTAGCTTAATGCTGAATTATTATGTAAAGTGCTGAATTTTTGTACTTAAAGTACGTTTTAGGCACATCCAGTCATTGTAACTTATTCCTAGAGACGCAGTTCTACAACCCTTGTATCCCTACACTCACCACTAGTGTAGCAAAATATTTCTGGCTCATACAGGCCTTAGAGGCAGTGTCTGCCTGATGCTGGCTCTATCAGCATGTTCAATAGGTTATCCGTTAAAGTGCTACTGTGCTTTTTGTGCATCATGTTTGTCACTAAGGTTCAGCATGTAAATAATGTAGTGACAGCAAGTAAAGTATGATGCAAGTAAGTACATGTATCAGTATTCAAGTAGCAGTTTATTCACAAGTTCAAGCAAGCACAGTAATTAAGCAGTAATTAATTATTAATTAAGTCGTACGGATACCTGGTTTAGTGAGGGTTGTCACAATTTATAGGTAATAGAGAGGAGAAGGGAGTTCTGGTCTGGATTGCCCATCCGTCTGGATTGCCTATCCGTCCGGATTGCTATCCGTCCGGATGGCTATCCGTCCGGATGGCTATCCTGACGCGATGGATTTCTCCGTTTTCGATTGTTTTGTTGGTTTTTGAGGTACGCGTTCTCTATAGTTGAGTTATATTATTATTATATATGTATATATATAACTAAGGGTCGTATTTACGTATCCATAGTTCAAAGTTTTGATAATTACAATCGGTTTTTGATTCGAGTATGCGATTATAAGCGACGTTTCACGGCCATCAAGGAGGGTAGTATAGGTCCTCTCTCGACGTCATCGTGAACGTTATTGCGAGTTGTGCCACAATGACTGACGGGGTACCATTCACTCGTATTGTCGTCATCGTCACGACGACTGGAGTTATAGCACTCACCCGATAGTCTTTGTTAGCATTAATAGTTTTATGCTCGACACATCACGGCCACTGAGGAGGGTATAATAGGTCCTCACTCAATGCCTCCGTGAGTGTTAGTGTGATAATAGTGTATAGTATAGCAATATTGTATTTCAAAAATATGCGATTATCCTTCGAATAGTGATTTATACAATATAGTTACATTATGATCCGAATCTCTGGTGCTGGGCGTAACGAGTATATCGAGTAGTAACAATGCACAAAAGTGCGGGTTGTTACAGTCTCCCCTACTTTAGGAAATTTCGTCCCGAAATTAATCCAATAGGTAGACTTCTAAGAGTTGATCTAGCATGAGTAGCGATACAGCGAGTGATTTGTTCGTAAGTTGACAGCGAGAACGTTTCAATTAAGAGAGATCGACTGCGATAGCGAGAAGGCGACGTAAGACAGAAGTAATAATCCCACGAGTTGGCATTCCAAAGTACCACGTGTCTTGGAGGATTCGATGAGACTGAAATTGAAGGGTTTCTCATGACGTAGAATTAACTGAGTCGATCGTTAACCAACGTTACAAGAAGCGTTCGTTTTAGATATTAAAAAGGAATTTAGGATGAAAATCTTTGAAAATTTTCCTTTTAACGTGAGGTCAACGGAGTCGATGTTAACCGATGTTGCAAGGAAGTTTAAGTTTTTTTTTAAACATTCTAGGGAATTCGAAGATGAAAACAAGGGTTACGAAAACTCTCCTATGACATGGGTTCAAGCTGAATTCGATGTCGAACCAATGTCTCAAGAAGGATTTTGTTTTGACGTTGCCAAAGTTTAAGGAAAACTGGGCTTATGAAACTTTTCTTGGACATGGAGTTAAGCTGATTCGATGTCAACTCCACGCCGTGAGAAAATTTCATTTGTCCACCGGTTTTAAATCAAAAATTTATAAAAAGACGTTTTAATCAGTACTAAAGGTAGTTAATTACCGTGCCCCACTTGGCACTTTCCCACGAAAGTTTGTTAATATGTTTAAAACACTTATATATAGGAAGTACCAGTGGCGTATTCACCATGCTTTGCCCATATCACTTCTGTTTCGTGAGGCAGTGTCGGGTGTGCCGATATGACACGGATAGATTTGCGTTTACTTGGCCCAATCGATAGAAAGTCGGACCGAGCATAAGATAGGGTCGAATAGGTTAATCTGGCGAGTTGATAAGCGAGAAGCGAATAGCGCGTGTTCGATTAGATTCCATATTAAACCCACATGGCACGTTTCCACGAGAGTTTGCTAACATGGCGAAACATCATGCTTAACCAGGTTTGTTTTGCCTCGTGAAACGGTGTCACGTGTACTAATACCCCACAGACTGCAAAGGGCACCTAAGCACGCGATGAGCGGTACGCGATACACGAATAAGCGGTAGGCTACACACGATAAGCGATTAGGTGATTAAACGAATAAACACAAAACACTTGTGATGACGGCGATGATAACCGAATTACAATAATCGGTAGTTGCGTTGCAAGCGATGGAGGTATGTGGTTCGATTTATGCGGTTCGGTTCGATTGATTAACACCACAGAGTTTGACTATCATTAGACCCCACATGGCCTTTTCCCACGAAAGGTCGCTGATATGACTAAAACACCCTGCTTTAATCATATGAGTTTCATCTCGTGAAGCGAGGTCATGCGTGCTAACTTAACACGAATATCACAGCTAACGGTATAGCGATAGATTGATATACAGCAAGCGATACAGTTTCTCATAATAAGCGACAGAGATTGCGAGATACACATGGTAAACGATTGCGACTAGTCGGGTTTTATTTCGAATAAGCTTAACGTTACGTTGCGACGCGTCACAGTCATCGAGGAGGGTAGAACAGGTCCTCACCCGACAATGTCGTGAGCGTTAATGTGCTTGATGAGATTGATTGCTATAGACTTACGACCAGTCTTGCGTTGATGCAATTGTCCTGCGAGGTAGACTCTCCAGAGTCCATCGATGAGGCGATTGCATTGCATTTGCAGACTTACGACAAGTCTTGCGATGGTGCAATTTCAGTTGTTACGCCTTGCGATTAAGTGTAGTGTGTCGAAAATAATCACAACAGTATAATAGGTCTAATAACGTTCAACTCCACGTGGCACTTTCTTCACGGAACTTTGGTAGTATGATAAACACACCTTGCTTGACCCCTACTACTTAGATCCCGTGATTTGGTGTCATACTTCGTCGAAACGCTTATGGCACCTTAGAACTCACTACGATCTCCGTGCACTGACCCAAATAATCCCGTGTGCACCCGTGATTAGTCGTCCCTTGCACGTTTATCGTACCTCGTTCTAAAAGTGTAGTGAGGGTAAAACACATTATTTCATGATATAGTATATGTGTGAATCTAGTCTAAGTGCGATGATTAAAGAACGATGACGAGAGTTAACGTTACACATAGTGGCAGCATCGAGTAATAGAGTAGGTTCAAGACATAGAAATTAATGTCGAAGGTCGTATCATTACAGCTTTATCCTACGCTTGCTAGGTGTCTGATACTGAAGACTTTTGCTGGAGGTGTTGTTGTACTCAAGTTCACGGTTCGATGCGGCAGTTGTGGGCGAAGTGACCGTAACGGTTGCAGTTATTGCAATAACGACAGTCAGCCCCAACTGGATGATGATAGGTACACGAGTAACACTGAGGATGAGCTCCAGTGTAGGCTCGTTTTGGAAACATCGGAACTGCTTGAAGAGGTTTCGGTTGCAGTAGTTCGGTTGTTGATGAGCTCAGACTTGAAGTCTTTCGTTTGCGGCTGGGTTTGTCGGTGTCTTGCGAAGAGATGTCGTCGTTGGAGGATTCGTCTGAGGACTTACTTGCGGAGTCCTTGGCTGTTTTGTTGGAAGATCCGTCGGCAGATTTGTCGGAAGAATCGGCAGCTGACTCGTCCGAAGAATCGTTAGCAGATTCGTTGGAAGAATCGTTAGCAGATTCGTTAGAAGAATCGTTAGCAGATTCGGTAGAAGAATCGCCAGTGGATTTGTCTGAAGATTCGTCAGTAGATTCATCATAAGAATCGTCGACGTGTTCGCCTAAAGGATTAATGGCGATTGCTTGATGAGCTGGCTTGACAGGATTCCCTGAGAATAATCCTTCCAGGAGTCGTTTGTTGTTGATTTCTGCGGCTAAGCGGTAGGTTTCTTCGATGATAGCAGGCCTTGCAGCTTCGACAAAATCACCCACACACTCCGGCAAGCCACGAATGTACTTCGCGATGGCTTTCTCTGGAGTGTTAACTTGATTTGGGCAAATTACGCTAAGCCGCTTGAACCTTGCGGTGTAGCCAGCATTGTCAGCTTCGGTTTGCTTGATTTCCCAAAATTCGTTTTCTAGCTTCTGGATCTCGTGGGGAGGGCAGTACTCTTTCTTCATAAGCTCTTTCAGCTCATCCCAAGAGAGAGCGTAAGCTGCGGAGATCCCACGTTTGTTACGTTCGGCGGTCCACCAATCGAGTGCTCGTGATTGAAATACTCCGGTTGCGCAAGTAGTACGGAAACTATCGGGACACCCACTTTGACGAAGGGTAACTTCGATAGAATCGAACCACTGGAGTAGTTGAGTCACACCTCCTTCACCTGTGAATTCCATCGGGTCACAGGCTTTGAAATGTTTGTAAAGAAAAGCAGATTGCGGCGCTTCCGTCTTGGAGTCTTCCAAGGCTCGAGTGTTGCTGAGAGAGTGCACTTGAGCGGCAATTCGAGGAATAAGCTTTACCACTTCTTTGGTCACAAGTGATGCAATCCTCTTATTGGCACTTCGTTTGGCTCTCCTCCTAGCTACTCGTCTCGAGGTAGAATCGTTGGAAGGCATCTAGACAGGAAGAGACTAGAATTGAGATTCGATCATAATGATTTTTGAGTTTTTGCGATGCGATTGAGCGCGTTCAAAACTTGATGCGATAGTATAGTAGTAACGCGAATCACATAGGAGCCATATAGGAGACACAAAGTTCCTAAGTTCTCACACAATGACTTGTTTATACGTACGTATATATATTTATATAGATGTAACTTGTAATCATACACATACCAGTTGATTTAGAATAAGCGAGGACGCGTTGAGGTGAGAAAATGATAGCGAAGGCGGTAGATTATGCATTAGTTTTGTTGCGAACATTCGGGTTTCGTTTTGGATTGCGATAGCTGTGCGAATCGTGTGTTTATAAAGTAGGGAGTGAAAATCGTTAAATCGAGAAATCGACAAAGCATAAAGTTTCAAAATGTACATAAGTTCCAGCCAGTTGTAAAATTTGGCGGGTCGTATGATAGAGTGCCTTGGGTGTTTAGGCGTCGACTACCCAAGGTAACTCAACTATATTTAACAAGTTCGTGCGCGTGCGTTGACCTAGAAGGCTCCATGCTTCCACTGGGATGCAGCTCATGGCATTCGTCTTCCTAGTCAATCGCGTGGCTCGAATTATAATAGTCGAGTCCTTGGTGAGAGCTTTTTGAAAACCAGTTTATAGGGAGTGAAATGGCTTATTAAGGTACGGGTTTCACCCCTGACTTAACAGTTTCGTTCCTAATTGTGGTATGCTCTTTGAATAAATTCGTGAGTTCCACTAGATTTCGAAATGGAGGCTTTCGTCGAGATGTGGATGTCACTCCTAACTCGATGAAAGGTTCTCATGCTAGAAAAACGCGCTGAGTGAGCAATCCTCTCGAGAGTTCTTGGTTTTCACACCTGATCTCGACTGGATCACTCGGTTTCGTTATGCGAGTATTTTCGAAAACATGTGTATTGTGTCGGCCTTAGAAAAGGCTAAGTTGTATTTTAGCCTTAGGAAAGGCTTCTTCGTGTGAAGTTGTAGTATGCGGTGTCCACGCGAAGTAGTACCTTTTAGCAATTTCGATCGAGAGTATCAAGTTGGCCCGATACAAACCCCACTGGGTTCGTACGAGTCGGCCTGTTGGTGCTTAGACTATAGACTAGGTCAATTTCTAAGACGTCGACCCGAACTAGGTCGAGTCTGACCTAATTCCCTATAGTTATGGCTCTGATACCAATCTGTCACACCCCAACCGATGGCGGAATCATCGGGGCGCGACACTAGGCGAATCAGATTGCTCAAGAGAATCCATAACAACTATATTGCGATAATATTTAATACATTCGTTATCCCATACTAACAAACAATACAATCACATAAGTTATCACAGATTTCTTGTCCCCTCGAACAATACAAATCCGACAACCTAGATTTTAGTTGACTTTCTAGACTTCCTAGCTTGATTTGATATAGTCTGCGATCTAACCTGCAACATACGTTAAAATATTTGTCAATACAAAAGTATTGGCGAGTATACAGGTTTGATAAATATAGCATAATAGATTGAAAGAGCTGCGAATTTCCACATGCATAAACGTAATACACGACATATATACTCACAAAACTGATACTACCAACTAAGTCCTCGATGCTCGAATGTACGATGGCATAACTAGACCCCGTCGGGCGCAATAGTACTATACTAGTCGAGGTGGGACGTCGCGAGTATAAGCCCTAGCACATATGCAACTAGCATCACGTATATCTTTGCATAACAGTTATTCGTAAGTGCTAATTCGATTGATTGAATATTTCGTTTGATAAGTTCGACTTGTTAGAAACGTATGTTACACCCAAAATTCGATTTAAAAAGGGTTCAAGTATACTCACAGTGCGTTTTTAGCGAGAAAACAGCTTGATTGAGTCGGTTGCGAGTACGTCTGTGTTGATCCTTGAAGAGTAGAGTAAACGATGTACGGTTAAGCGAGATTAGTCTTGAAAAGTCACTCACTCGGTCGAATGGTGCTCATCCGTGCGGATTGACATGTATTCGTCCGGATAACAGGTGATCTGTGCGGATGATGGGTGATCCGTCCGGACCATGTGTGATCCGTGCGGGTAAGTGGTGACTCGTCCGAATTGTCATCCGTACGAAGTAAGTGGTGGTTCGTGCGGATTGTCATCCGTTCGAACAGTTGTTCACTCGTGCGGATTGTAAGTGTTATCCGTGCGGACAAGGGGTACTCGTGCGGACGACATGTCATCCGTGCGGACAAATGTAACTCTTGCGGATCAACATGTTATCCGTGCGGTCAAGTTATCCGTGCGGATTGATGTGTCTTCCGTCCGGATGACATGTATCCGTCCGGGTGACATGTTATCCGTGTGGATTACATGTTATCCGTGCGGATTACATGTTATCCGTGCGGATTACATGTTATCCGTGCGGATTACATGTGATCCGTGCGGACAATACGTCTGTTTCGCATTTTTTATTTACTGTTTCAGAGTGTTTATCGGAAGGAAAACGTGTAGAGTTACCGGGACAGTGTAATCTCGCACTAATACTTGAAGTTCCATCAATTCCGACCCGCTCTAACGGCCGGGAATCACCCCGTTCCATCAGATCTGGCCGTTCGTGATGGTTCTTCATGGTTAACTCGAAATCGCACAGTTCCTTGGTTAAATACATAGGTTTAGGCGAGATTTGTTACTAAAACATGTGGAAATCATTCAGATCTGAGTCGTTTATGGGTGGATGAGGTCACAAATGGAAGTTCATAAGAACTTTTGGTGACATCACCTCAAAACGCATCAAATCCGCAGATTTCTCGGTTAAAAATCGAGTTTTGAAAGATAGAAAGATGTAGAATTTAGCGTAGATTGTAGAAGTACAAGTTTCTAGGTTGAAATCTTACCGGAATCGCGAGGAATCGAGAGAAAAGGGGTCTTGGAGCGTGTTTGGTCGAGTAGGAGCTGTCACATCACTGTTCAAGTGATGTGACATGGTATTTATAGGTAACAGAGAGGAGAAGGGAGTTCTGGTCCGGATTGCCCATCCGTCCGGATTGCCCATCCGTCCGGATTGCCCATCCGTCCGGATTGTTATCCGTCCGGATTGCCTATCCGTCCGGATTGCCTATCCGTCCGGATTGCTATCCGTCCGGATGGCTATCCGTCCGGATGGCTATCCTGACGCGATGGACTTCTCCGTTTTCGATTGTTTTGCTGGTTTTTGAGGTACGCATTCTCTATAGTTGAGTTATATTATTATTATATATGTATATATATAACTAAGGGTCGTATTTACGTATCCATAGTTCAAAGTTTCGATAATTACAATCGGTTTTTGATTCGAGTATGCGATTATAAGCGACGTTTCACGGCCATCAAGGAGGGTAGTATAGGTCCTCTCTCGACGTCATCGTGAACGTTATTGCGAGTTGTGCCACAATGACTGACGGGGTACCATTCACTTGTATTGTCGTCATCGTCACGACGACTGGAGTTATAGCACTCACCCGAGAGTCTTTGTTAGCGTTAATGGTTTTATGCTCGACACATCACGGCCACTGAGGAGGGTAGAATAGGTCCTCACTCAATGCCTCCGTGAGTGTTAGTGTGATAATAGTGTATAGTATAGCAATATTGTATTTCAAAAATATGCGATTATCCTTCGAATAGTGATTTATACAATATAGTTACATTATGATCCGAATCTCTGGTGCTGGGCGTAACGAGTATATCGAGTAGTAACAACGCACAAAAGTGCGGGTTGTTACATCCTAAATGTTCGCTGCCTTCTTTTTATTTTATAAAACCAATATATGTTTCAAGCTAATAACAGTTTACTACGAGGAATAATAATTGAAGTTCCATCACAAAACTTTCACAACAATTCAATATTTTATTTATTATCTTTTTACCTTTACATTTAAAGCCATAAAACCAAAAGCATAAGCAAGTATTAATTCTTTCTTAATGTTAATAAATTAGTTAAATGGATTTATAAACCTTAAAATATTATACTTGATTTACGAAAATTAACAAGATCGTTATCATCTAGGTTAACCGTTTCATCCATTCGGAATCTATTTCTCAATCTTTACTCGTGCGTTATTTCAAGAAACCTCCATGCGCAACCACAGTGAGTGTACTCGCAACCCCCTTTTTATGTTTACCACTTTTGGGGTGTAACATGTTAATTTATAAAACCACACTTAACTTATTCTTTATGCAATGCATGAAAACAATCCTTATACATGAATACTATCTTGTTATACTTGATGCTTATACGTGGACCATACTTATGTGATATACTATAGTCATTAGCTCTATACGAGCCTCCATTTGACATGTATAGCGCTATAGGAGTAACGCACCGCCCGTAGACTAGTGGTCATGTTGAATTATATCATTTTGCGTAAACAAAGGGTTGACTAGAAATATTGCATGCCATGTTATGTTGATCTTGTATAAACTAAGTTGCCATGTGGATTCATTTTAAACTTTTATACTTTTACTTATCCTTAAACTTGTATACTCGCCTTTGCTTTTGCATTGAATTGAATTGTATTTTAAACATGTTACAGGTTGAGGATTGATGATGCTATGAAATGGATTAGCAATGATGCCTAGATACTCACTTAGACGTTTAGGTTTAAAGTGTTGTATCAATTTTGTCATGTTTATGTTATGAACAATGTTGTTATTTGAATTTCCTTGTAATGTTTGATAATTTGACTATGAAATGAATTGGTTGAATTAAATATTGTCACAAATAGTGTTATGAAGTCTCTTACAATCTTGAACTAGTCCCACTCCGATGTTTCCGCCATTGGTTTGGGTGTGACAGATTGGTATCAGAGCCATAACTATAGGGAATTAGGTAGAATTGCCATGTTTGACCTAGTCTATAGTTAAGCACCAAATTCGACCATACTTGCTTCACATGCCACCTTTATGAAACATCTTTACATGCTATTCTTGAAATGTCTCTTACGTGTTATTTTTTTTAAATGCTTTGTGTGCTCATATTTGTGATTATTATTTCGAACACACGTCTTTTTACTCGTTTATACTAAACTCGAAAACACTCGTATTTCTTAAACGAGATGACTTCACCAAAATAGGCGTTAAACCCACAATTTGGTGAACGACTCTCAATCCATCTATTCTTTTTACTCAAGATTCAACATTAAGTTAGGAGTGAAATCCTCACCTTAATGGAGAATTTCCATTTCAAACTCTAGTGGACCCTCGTCGAAGTGTTGGAATTACATTTTGATCCGACGAGTACCAACCACACTTAGGATACGAAATCATCAAGATAGGGGTGAAACCCGCACCTTGTCAACTAGTTCCGTTCCTTGATTTTCAAAAATCCCGCCAAGTCTCGAATTTTCAATTGATTTGGAACATGTAGTAACTGGAAGGGTGAATACCGTTAACCGGGATATCGGCGAGAGTATTCCACCTATTAGGCCAAAGCATGTGTCTCAAATTCAAAGGAATTTTCGACCACATTGGTTTAGTTAAAGTTCCGATTTGGAACAATCCAAGTTTTAATTGAACCTACGTTTTGCTATTATTTAATTTATATGATACAATTCTCTCGTTTCAAATTCAAATATATTTTATCACCCGAATTTCAAAACCTTGTGAGATGCTACCTATCAACTTAATCGGTCCAATGGATCTCTTGCCCATGAACGTCATATTTAACTTAATCACTAAAACGCGCTCACATTACATCATTGTACTAAAGACTTTCACTCTCAGTCGTAAATCAAACCAACTTTCTCATATATTGATAAGATCTTATATATATTATAAGATCGTTTTACCACAAACTCTTTTCAAAACCAATGAATCATTTTCATTGCTAAACTTCTTTAAGAATCAACGTTTTCACAAACTCCTCCAAATTTCAAAATTTCATATTTTAATGCAAGATCCTTTGGAATAATACGAACTTATTATTTACAACGAAATTTTATACACCGCTCAATACGTCATTCAAATTTCTAAACACGTGGGCAAGAAGACTTCATGGGGACCGACAATCTTCAACTTACGTAAATCTTCTTTTAAAACAAAAGTAGCATTTCCATTCCTTACAAAATACGTTGTGAATAACCAATAAGTACCTTATATTCTTTTTACATTTACAGGCTAGGATCTACATTACTAGTCAAACTCAATCTATTTTGATTCGATAAATTCAATGTTTCGCTTAAACAACTATACACGCATACCATCGTACACCTTTTAGTCAATATCACACGACAACTTCACGTATCATTCGTTTTACATAACCATAACCTCTTGATCATTTTACACGCTCAAATTTGTTGTATTCGATTTATTTCGTACACACAATTACCATTACTTATACCTACTTACATTCATACTGATTCACTTTTTCATGATTATACTCATACGTTTCATGTTCATACCAACATACTTATTCATACTTATACTATTATATATATTCATACGCATGCATACATTCATACTCATTATTCATACATTCGTACCCGTACGTGAGCGGAATCCGAGGGTTTCACTTACGTGAGTCCCATACATGCTTAAACATAAACATGCTTATATACGACATTCTTATACGTACTCATTCTTATTTTCGAATTTATGTATACCCTAATGCATACGCAATATAATCGCGGGTGCACACGGGATTATAGTGATAGGCGCATGAGAATCATAGAGTGTACTACTGCGTATGGTAAGACACGGAACGTAACATGACACGAATAATGAAATGGATGTAACATGGTGGATACGCCACCGATACTTCCTATATATAAGTGTTTTCATCATGTTACCAAACTTTCGTAAAACATGCCATGAGAAAGTCGGTGTTTTGGAGACCTTTTTGACCTGATACAAACTTTAACAACTCACAAATACATTGCTAAGTGCGCGATATCCGATTATCCACGACGAGACCTCATCCCCAATGCAAGGTTTTGTTCGTCCAATACACTTACCCTTCTCATACTTGCATTCGTTTATTAGATCAATCATTCCCTCTCCTGCCTTCGTTATTCCCCGTTATTCGTTGTCCTTCATACAAGCCTCGTTACGAACAAATCCGTTTACACATTCGAAGTTTAAAGTATTTTTTTTGGTTAAAACTATCTTTCTATTCACTATTTATGTGCGAACATACTTAGTTGGCTGTTACCTCCAAAACCATTTGTTTAAAATACTCAACTGTCTCGTTTAATATGAGAAAGTTAACATGCCAACCATACGGTCAATTTTTATCTTTTATCATTTTGTCAACAACTTATACTTACGCATTTTCAACACACTTCAAACTTCAAAATTTTAGCCAAACATTTTAGCAAGAATGCAATCTTTTCAAAAGTCTTCCTCTTAGATTTCGAGGACCAAATCTTCTAAAGTAGGGGAGACTGTAACGCTTCTCATTTTTCTAACCTTCCTATTTTGGCAAGTCTTGTTGTACTTTCCATTTTTGGACACTTGTACTCTCATTATAATCTACTCTCGTTTCAACGGTAATTCGAGGCTATTGATCTTAATGAACACGAAGTTATTTTAATCATGTTCGTGTATCCATGTGAGACTTTTGTGCATCAGATAATCAAATTCACGTTGTTGAGCGAAATATTATCCAAGGATTTCCGATTCTTTATTAATCGACAACTGATACTCGTTAAACTAATTAGAACTCGTAAACTAACAAAATTCGGATCCTAATCCTTGAAACTCGAAAGCTTCGTGAAATAAATAATCGTTAGAAGGTTTTTATCGTTAATTTAATCCGGTTATAAATATGGTTATTTATTTTATTTGTTTAATTAATTAAATTAATTAATAATAAAAGTCTTGTTTGTTTTTATAAAAATAAAAAAAGGGAATAACCTAGTTAGTTGTTAGATTATACAAGTTAACTAAGTTATATAACCTAACCAAGTCAAATTACCTAGTTAACTAAATTTTAAACTTAAGGGGGCCTTTGTGCAAATTATAAAACTTTCATTTTGAAAACAAATAACCAATGCGCCATATCTTGGAAATCGGTTGGTTCTACCAACTTTAATGTTATACACTTAGGGGGGTAGGGGTGGAATAACTCACCCTCAATTCCATCACTGACAACATCCAATCAGGTTCTGCCATGTCATCAACCATTATTTCCATCACTCACACCCTTTTTTGCTGGAAATGGTCATCACTCACAACCTTTTTATTTATTCCATCAATGTACAACTCCTTAGCACTAGAGTACAACCCACCATACACAAAGTTCCAAAAAATGGTCAAAAAGGGTGGGCAACAGTTGGATTTCTGAAGTTTACAACGCGTCAAGTAGTTCACGCGTTACAAAATTTTGTGGGTGAAAAATTGGGTGGCGGCGGTGTGTGGAAAAGTTTCACCCGTGAAACTTTGCTATAACGTGCAATTCTTCTACCACCCCGGGTCCTCTTAGTATATTGGAACCTTTTGAAACTTCATGTTGCCGCCCAAAACAGGAAGCCGACATCTATGGCTTCCAAACATATAAACCACTCCCTTCTCCATTCTTTCTTGAACCGCCACGAACAACCACGGCAGCCACCACCACTTACAACCCTGTTCGGACACCAGACAACACCCCCTACGACCCCCCCTTCTCGCCGATCAAGAACAACCATCACCTCCTACACCTCTCGACACCCTCACACCATCACACACCATCCCTTCATTCTTCACAACTTGAAACACTCCACATCAAAAGCTATCGGCTACCACCACCCGAAACGACTTGCAAACTTTTTCCGATCACATATAAACAGTCGCGGAGTTTATTCTTCACGTTACCACACTCGCGAGGGCATCAGAGAGCCACCGGAACGTGAAGACGACACCGGAGCTAACCGGAGCTTTCGACGGAACTCGGAAGCTTGTAGGAATCGGTAACTATAACCCTCGCCGAAGCCGTACGGAGATTCACGTTGGGAGTACGTCAACTCGTCTTCGGTATAATTTTCTTGTTCCTTTCCGTTTTCGTTTAAATCACTAGTTGACACACATTTGCTTCTGAGTCTCTACATCATGCAATCAACTGAACTTAAGAGTAATGACATACATATAGTCGACCTTCTTTTTCATCAATGAAGAAGATGAAATTACTATTGGTCGATGTATAAATAAAAGTAAAACTCCAGCTTTTACAAAACAGCGAATGTGGAACGGTGGTTGGTCTATGCGTGATTGAGCAGGAGGTCACGGGTCCGTGACCCGGCTCCTAAATGTTCGCTGCCTTCGTTTTATTTTATAAAACCAATATATGTTTCAAGCTAATAACAGTTTACTATGAGGAATAATAATTGAAGTTCCATCACAAAACTTTCACAACAATTCAATATTTTATTTATTATCTTTTTACCTTTACATTTAAAGCCATAAAACCAAAAGCATAAGTAAGTATTAATTCTTTCTTAATGTTAATAAATTAGTTAAATGGATTTATAAACCTTAAAATATTATACTTGATTTACGAAAATTAACAAGATCGTTATCATCTAGGTTAACCGTTTCATCCATTCGGAATCTATTTCCCAATCTTTACTCGTGTGTTATTTCAAGAAACCTCCATGCGCAACCACAGTGAGTGTACTCGCAACCCCCTTTTTATGTTTACCACTTTTGGGGTGTAACATGTTAATTTATAAAACCACACTTAACTTATTCTTTTTGCAATGCACGAAAACAATCCTTATACATGAATACTTTTGGGGTGTAACATGTTAATGTATAAACTAAGTTTCCATGTGGATTCGTTTTAAACTTTTATACTTTTATTTATCCTTAAACTTGTATACTCGCCTTTGATTTTGCATTGAATTGTATTTTAAACCTGTTACAGGTTGAGGATTGATGATGCTATGAAATGGATTAGCAATGATGCCTAGATACTCACTTAGACGTTTAGGTTTAAAGTGTTGTATCAATTTTGTCATGTTTATGTTATGAACAATGTTGTTATTTGAATTTCCTTGTAATGTTTGACAATTTGATTATGAAATGAATCGTTTGAATTAAATATTATCACAAATAGTGTTATGAAGTCTCTTACAATCTCGAACTAGTCCCACTCCGATGTTTCCGCCATTGGTTGGGGTGTGACATAAAATATTCTATTTAATATATAACATCAGTAGGAAAAGGTTTGGCATGTAAATGATGTGTAAAACTCATTTTATTAATGAAAAGGGTATTATCGTCAATTACCGAGTTCATGCAAGAACTCTATGTTATAGTCAGTATAAAATTTGACCAAAAATTCCAAAATTCCCTAAAAATTATATTAAAATAGTAGGTAATGAGTTTGGTGCCAAAATTTGGGTTTAAATATGATTTATGCTAAAATGTCATTTAATTAACAAAAAGATTCATTTTACGCTATCTTGCATAACTTTAGTTTGAGACCAGAAACTGATGTTAAATTTTGTGGACATACTTATATTTCAAAAATCTCGTTTTTATAACATAAGGGCATAATGGTCAACTTTTAAGCAAATAACGGAAAATGCAATGTACTAGGATTTCTAAGGGACCATGTAGTATAACCTCAGAGGGTTATACTAACATATAATATGGTCACAAAGGAACCCTAAGATATAACTAAACTAAGCTAATTCGGGTCAGAACTGAAAGTCAAAGCAAAAGTCTACTTTTGCGACTTTCGGTTGCGAACCGAGCCTAATACTTAGAATTGTCGGGTTGAACATGTCTAAACATGTTCTTATATTATTTACCAAGTTATTTAAGTGATAAAACATGGTTCATAACTTCTACATTATCAGTTTTAATTATTTTATGAAAATCTGACTAGTTTGACTTTTTGACTAGTTACTTTGACCTGACAATTAACTAAGTAAACATGATAATTAGGAGGTGCCCTTTTGAGGAATTAACACCTACCTAATTACGATCACGTAACCATATTTGCCTCAAACAATGGCTGGACCATTTAGGTCTAAACCGAAAGTCAAAGTGATGCGTGTGTGGTGGTTATATATTTTATGTATATTTTTAGCCCGTTTTACACTTTAGTCAAGTTTTAAATTTATAAAACACGATATTTTACTAACACCAAACACACATATGGGCAAGTGCACCCATCGTGAGTGTAGTATAGTGTTGGTAAGATACCGAGGTCGTCCAAGGACACAAGAGCTTTTAGTACCGGTTTATCCTCAACGTCTAATCAAATCAAAATTTTTGAAAAAGGTTTTAAACCAGAAAATAAAAATAGATAGACAAGATGAATCACTAGGATCCAACTCGCCTTTAGTGTAACCTTTGATTATTTTCGCACTTTTGCACTTTTTAAGAGATTATCTTAGTTATAGTAGTAGGCCCCTCTTTTGAAGGTGACGTTACCCTCAACCCAGTAGTTTGAGTCAGCAAGGATACAATCCTAAAGGGTTGGATTATTGAAAGATAATTAATTAAGTTATTAATGCATAATGTGGTAGGCCCCTCTTTTGAAGGTGACGTTACCCTCGGCTTAGTAGTTTGAGTCAGCAGGGATACAATCCTAAATAGCCAGGTTAAAGTTTTAATAGTAGTTTACATATGAGGGGATCAAGGAGTTCGGACCCCCGCCATCCAATACCAGTGGGTATTGAAGGAGGTCCTACTAAACTTGACCCAGGTCCTTGCCGGATCTATACACTGAACATGGCAAGACTCTTACCAAACCATTTTCTTAACCCCCGACCAGGTAGCCAACATATCTTCATATAGACCGTGGAGATATGAATGGTGAAAATCTTTTATTTTATATAGACAGTAAAATAATTCCAAGACACCACGGACAAATGATAAGGAAGATTCACCTTCAACATAAGAAACTAGTTATTAAAGTCATTAATACATAACCAAATAAAAAGTGCGAAAAGATTAAAAATAAAAAGTATTACACTAAACACTTGTCTTCACCAAGTGATGTAAGAGACTTAGGCAAACATGGCCTCTGATTGTCAAGAATTCTTACGATCAATCTTGGATCCCGAGACTACTCACACACTCTATGATGTATGATGGATGATGGTGGTGGATGTGGGTTGTGATGGTGGTGGTGGGTGGGTGAAGTGTGAAAGAGGTGGTTTGCTAAGGGATGGTTTGCAAGTGAGCCAAGCACCCCTATTTATAGCCTGCACAGAAGCCCGGACACAGCCTCGTGTCCATTGGGCACGGCCCCGTGTCCACCCATCTTCTCTTTCTTCATTAAATGTAGTTTGTCTGCATTAGTTGACCACGCCCCCGTGTCTGCTGGGTATGACCCCGTGTGCAGAAGAGTATCTGTACTATCAAGATTTGCTTAGATTCTGCGAATCTTAGCGTTGACCACGGCCCCGTATCCGCTGGGCACGCCCCCGTCGTGGATGATAGAAGCTTCTACAACTTTGTATTTTCTGCAGACACTTGGGCACGCCCCCGTGCTCAGTGAGCACGGGGCGTGTTCAGCCTTCTGTTCTCTTGTTTTTGCTTGGAAGATGTTGTCGGGGGGTCGGGCATGCCACGTTTATTCCTTTTCTTGTATTATTGTTAGATTTGGCTGCATTTTTGCTTCTTTTGTTCATTTAAGCTCTTTTAACCCTGAAAATACAAATGGAAGACAAAAACACACTTTTTCCAACATTAGTACTAAAAAAGGGTTAGTTTTATGGCACATTTGATGTAATTTATATGTTGCTTTTTGCACACATCAAATACCCCCACACTTGAATTTTTGCTTGTCCTCAAGCAAAACTCTTTACAATGTGGCTTACACTCCCAAATGGAATGGGTAGAAGAGAAGGTTTTTGGGCTTGTCACAGAGTGTCGGGATTCCAAGATTTTTATTAGGTTTTATTTTTATTTTATTTACAATCCTATTCGTCATGATTTATTTAGAACATTATATAAGAGAAATTACTTATTAGGGCATAACATGCCTTTTTAAAATTCCATTTATATACAAATTCACATACCTCACGGGGGATCACTCAACACTCAGCCGAAGGTGTATTTTTGTGAAGCACTCGAGAGCGGCATGTAACTTACTCCTACCATAAGCTTGCCAAGCAATCAATCCTCCTCCTTTTTAACTACAAAGCTTTGTAAATATCAAGAGGACTTTTGGGGGAAGGGTTAGGCTTGGGTTAAAGGTAGGTGGTTGGGTTAGTGGTTAGTAGAAAAGGGCGAAAGGTGTAAAAAACATTGGTTTTCGTAAGACTTTTTATTTTTATAACTTTTTATTTTAATGAAGCATTTCTTCAAACAAAGTTCTTTTTAACTAGATTTGTCGAGCTGTTTCATAATTTTCTTATGTTGGTTCTTTTTATAACGATGCTATCGGTTGTAAATTTGTAAAAATATAACCTTTTTAGAACTTGTAATTCCCAAATTAAACCAAGACAAGTTAAAAAAAATGAAAAGATTTTGAAAAAATTTGGGGTGTTTAGCGGTTCCAATAGAGTTTTGTGTAAGGCTAACGTGTGCGTATATATACGTAATTTTGCAATGAAATTATACACGATTCGGTTTTAAATTTATAAAAGTGATTTATACTTCAACATCAAAACACACACGAAAGAGGCAAGTGTACCCCGTCACATATGTAGTAAAGTATCGGTAAGAACCAAGTATCGATCCAAGGAAATGGGCGGAGGAATAATACTAGACCTTTGTCATTAAATTAATGGAAGAAAGATAAGTTTTATGATTTTCTAAAAACTAAAGTAAGCATAAACAAATACTTATAAAAACATAATAGATTTCAAATATGAAAATAGATAAATAGCCTTGCTTAATACACAATCAAAGCATATCAACTAAGTCAGTTTTGGCACTAGAAACATTCGATCAAATCTCCATTTTCAAGACAATTAGTATCCCTTTCGGGAATCCTAACATGACAATCATTCGGAAAGCTGAAATGATAAACACACTTTAACCACCTAAAATTGTTCTTTAACGTGCAATTGATAAATGTCTATGAAAATCTCTTAAAAATAAGTTAGTCATCCGTTAGGAGTTTTCTAACCTCACTTAAACAAGGAAAGTGACATCGATAAACACAATACAACCACCGAGACAAGCATAAACTAGATTAAATCACAACCGAGTTCATTTTACAAATCTTGCATATAAATTTACCAAGATAGCAATTTTGGCCTAAACTACTAAATAAGTTAACAATTCATGGCAAGAATTCATAACAACACCATTTAACCCGTTAAGGTCCTTACGTGACGGAAAGCTTTCTTGATTAACAATAATTACATTTTATTAAATCACTAACCATTTCTAGTATCATGATGCACACATTTTAACCAAGCTAAACTAGTTAACCAAGTTTAAAGTTTACTAATACAAGATTAATTAAGCTTCATTTTTCAACTATCTCAACTAACCAAATATTAATCATCCAACATAATTACTTATAATCAAGAAATCAACAACAATAACAAGGTTGAAACTAATCATCAAAGATTAACATAGAAAATACTTCCAAGTGTCATTACAAACAAAGTTAACATACTAATGGGTATAATTAGGCAAGGGATTGTTGTGTTTTTGCCCAAAGGCTACAATAATACATAAACATTAATCTAAATGCTTGAAACATTAACAAAATTATGGAAAGATTAGAAAACCAAACCATAAACAAGCACTAGATTAAGAATCCGGATAGTAATGGAGCTAAACGACACAATGTGGCTTGAATCTGGGTCAAAAGCAAAGCCTCCGGAGCCTGTCAAATCGCCTGTAAAGCTCCCAAAATTCCAGAGTTCTGAGCAGAATGTTTCTGCATGTTTTTTTATATTTTTTTGATCTCCCATGGTCGTGCACTTTATTGGCACGACCGTTCACTTTTTGCATTATTGGAGTTACTGTGCACCATACCGCATGACATCATCTTATCTTGACCGTCTTCGATCTCGTATGACCGTTCCATAGACGGCACGATCGTGCATCTCCGGGTTCTGTTGGCATGGACATCTGAACGGGTTGTGCATTGCTGGGGTTGGGCTGATCATCGGATCCGCACGGGGTGCAACCAACCGCACACCCGTTCATCTCCGAGGAATGCTTGCACGCCGGGTCGCACTGTCGTTCATTGCCGGGCTGGTCTACATTGTCGTAAATGCACGGTCGTTCCAAACATTGCACGACCGTGCCAATCGCCCAGGTCAGAATCTTCACAGAATGTTTGCAGCTTTGTCATTTCGTCCGAAAAGTTCTCGTTTTCACTATCATCTTGTCTGGCATGCTGTTTTAGGCCTGTAAACAAAAGTATGTTGATTAAGTATCCGACTGACGGTTTTACGGCCGAAAACGCATAAAATGGGGATAAATTGGGGGACTAAAATATGTATAAATTAGTGAATATCAGATCTCCCCACACTTGAACCTTGCTTGTCCTCAAGCAAGCTAAACTAAAATGCAATAAAAACTAGAATATAATGAGAACGAGTATTTATAAACTATCTACTAAAACAACAACAAACGGTTAGCCGGTTTTTCGAAAGACAACATCTATTGAATCAAACCAAACAAGCATATGCAAATATATGTAGATAACCAAAAAGCCGTGACTTCACTTTCAATTGACTTAACATGCTAATCTTCACACACACTCGGTTTTATTTATGAAACATACATAAAATGTGTATGTGCAAACACTCAATGCCTCGTCAATGAAACGTGTAATATCATAAGCTTGTCATAAGATCTCGTCTCCACCAACTAACATGCGAAAAAGTGCAAATCAAGAGGACTTTACGGGGTGTAACGTTAGGCTTGGGCGAAGGGTATGGAAATGGATATTTAAAGTGGCGTAATGGTTAAAACTCGGTTTTAGCGTTTAACGTGCGTGAAACAATACAACTATACATACTAACGCCTTAGAAAGGCGGCTTTTGCGATATCGAGCTCATCAATGAGATTTCAATATTTAAGCATTCAAAATTGCTCGATTTTTGTCGACTTCACCCTATTTTAGGGTGTTTTATTTTTTTTTTATTTTTTTATTTTTTTGCAAATAAAAACTAATGGATTAATACAATGAATAATAAACTATAACAAGCGCTAGTTAAACGATTATTTTGACCGAGTTTCAACACTAAAAGGTTTAAAACATAAAAAGACTAAATTTGGCTAAGTGGGCGATTATGTTGGGTAAACAAAGGTAAACGGGAAGGCTCGACATGGTTAATCCTAAAGGTATTGTAAGGTTTACGGGAAACACAACACAAAGAACAAGGCTAACAACAAAGGGGGTAATCTAAGTGCCTCTATCACTTCTACACAATTCCGCAAGTTCATGGTCTTAACAAGCATGCTAGTGACAAGTTCTAAATTACACATGACATCCGGCTCACTCCTACTCCGAAATGAACAAATATATATCAATTTCAAGGCTTGAATATGCTCACGTAATGGAAGGAATGGGTAAAAGTGTGAAAAATATCATGCAAGTCTTTCTTTGTTTGTCACGCTTTCCGGTTTTCTTTTTCAAAATTTATTTTGCTTGTCGAGTTTTTATCATGTCCGAAGCTTTCTAAAACACAACCAACCGGTTTATTTGCTAAAAATATATACAAAAATACAGATATTTTTGAATGATTTTTCTGATTTTTTTTGGACAAACAAAGTCAACAAAGTTAAACCCCTCCCCACACTTGAACTTCGCATTGTCCCCAATGCGAAACCCGAAATATAGAGATAAAGGAGAATAATACTCCCCTCAAGATGATTTTGTTGCAACGAGACTTCCAAGCTGTATCTGTGATGTGCTCCGGTCCAAGACTTGATAGCCAAAATCTGCAAGTATGTCACAAGGTACAGCAAAACAGAACAGAAACAAAATAAACGCAAATAAACCATAATTTACATAAATATAAGTACTAAAATCCAAACATGACAAGACAAATAAACTAAAGTGTCTGAAAATAAAGAGTACATAACCGGGGGTGTTTGAAATAATAACCAAAATGAACACCCGATAAACAAAGTACTGAAATAACAAAACCACCAACGATCAACTCCACCGTCTCCTAGTCATCGTCACCAACATCATCTCTCGTGTTGGATGGGCCTGCATCTCCATAACCGGGTGGGTTCCCGAATGGGAACTGTGGAGGCTGCTGAAAGTAGTCGGGATAGGCATTATGCAGACCCCCGAAAAGATATGAGAACCCAGCTTGCACCTCCTGGCGCATAAAGTCCTGGTTCGCCCTGATCTGGTCCTGACCAACTCGCAGCTGCTCTATACTCATCTGCTGCTGCTCCTGCGTAGCATACAACTGCTCTAAACTGGTGCACTGATGCTCTTGACTCACCTGTACTGCTGAAACTGCTGGTAGAGATCAGGATAAGACGGGACCCCCTCGGGCCAATCCTGGTGCTGGTGGTATCCATGATGCTGCGGTGAATGTGGTGGTGTCTATGGCTCGTGCTGCTCCTGCTCTCGCATCTCCTCATCTTCATCCTCCTCCTCCTCCTCTGCCGGAGGCAACGGGTCCCAGACCTCGTTGTTCAAACCCTTCAATCGATCCCCGTGATCCGTCTCATCAATCAACCCTATCGCCTTCAATGACCGAATATCAACAGATACACCATTAGTCACCAAAGTGAGACTCTGAAGTACCTCATCAGTCATTAACCCCAAATTGTAGGCGATCTCGGTCACATGCTGACCGCCATGAATATGACTGTTGGGCTTTCTCCCTGTGCTGTTCACAAAATACTCTGCCATCCTCGCAGCTAGGTTGATGTGTATCCCAGCAACCAGCGCATAAAGAAATATCAGATCCGGTGTTGGACAGTTGCCTAAACTGTCCATGAGACCGCATATGGTATGGCTGAATATATGATGCATTACTCGATGCAGAGGGTCTCTCAACCGTGAAGCTTTAGACATTCTAGAATCGTTTGGGTCACCAACTGCATTTTGAGCCCAAAATGCGGCCCGCGCTTCATCGCTCGGGAAGGTGAAATCATATGTGAAGAACTCTGAATCCATATCTTCAGTTGTGTAGATTCCAAGCCTCCAACCCAGTCTACCCACCGACCAATGGTGCCAACGTCCCCCCAATCTGAAAGTGATCCTCTCTCTGTAGCGAAAGTTTGAAGTTTTATATGCTTTTGGCTTTTCGTATGAATATGTGGAGAAGAATTCTATCGTTAGCTCACGATAGATGGGTCGGTCAATAGAGACTAGACGTGAAAGTGGAATAGTAAGCATGTTTTCTAGCCTTTCACGCTGATTTAGATCTCTCATAACATCCCAATCTAGCCTCCGGGGGATGCCAAACTGCCCCCGCCTATTCCATAATTCGTTACGTTTTGGGATGCACAGACTTTCTCTCTTGTTATTAGGGTCAAACTGTAAGAAGGGATGATCCATCTGCACGAGGGAAGACTAATAAAACAGGAGAAACAGAGAAAAATTTTATTCGGAACAGCAGAACACATAATTATGAAGGTTCTGTCTTGCTGATCTGGGCATTTGGCACAGGCGTGCCTCCAACCGCACGGTCGTGCGTGCCCGAGATACAGCAATGGTGGTCGGTTTTAGTCGTATCTGCACGGCGTGCAGTCAATCGCACCACCGTGCATAACCGAACCAACAGATAATCATCGCGAACAACCGGCACGGAACGACCGTTCCACATGAGGAACGTCCGTGCGACAAGTTTTTTCTGCAGATTCTAACCCCGACTCTGAACAGTCAGATTTTTTCAAAAATCAACAAGTTTTTATGCAAACAGGGGGCAGAGAATCAACCGGTTGTTCACGAGACATACGATTCTTGCAAGGGTTAGGGTTTCGCTTGTGTTTATGAAGGGAACCCTAAAACGCCTTAAAGAATCAATCTAATCTAACCTAGACAAAGATGAAACAGGAAATCGACAAGAAAGAACATACCGTGCGAAGAGATGGGTGAAACCGTGCGAAGAAATCATGCGATTTGAGGCAAAAACAGTCTGGAACGGCTGGTGCGACTAGGGTTTTCGCGAATTATGAATGGGGGCTGCAGATGAGGGTATTTATACCGCCAAATGACAGAAATGCCCCTAGCCTCACGCACGGTCGTGCGAGAGCTCGCACGGTCGTGCATCACCGATAAAGTTCAAACCCTGCACGCTGATCTCGGCAATGCACCGGGGGTGCGACTCATGGTACCGGTCAGCTCGCAACCGCACGGACGTGCGACCCATGGCATTTTTTTTTCTGCAGAATGCATTTTCAGCACCTGTTTTGGCCGTTTTTCTCCATTTTTTCAACACGCAAACTGTTTTAACTATATCCCAACATAGAACCTTCGCTCGGCACGTATAAAAAAATGTACAAACTAACGGAAACTACAAAACACACCTAAATTACGCTAAAACGACAAAAACACAAAAAAGGACGATTATACCCCTAAAGCGCTTAAGTCGCTCTTGCTACATTTTTAATCCACGAGTCAGTAGCGTAGACTCTCCTCCCCACACTTATGATATGTGCGGGGCGTGGAGTTCGATAACCTCCACTGCCGACTTGATCGGCCCGGCAACGTACAGCTTCAAACGGTGACCATTCACCTTGAATATAATGCCATCTGCGTTCTCTATTGCAACAGTCCCATACGGAAATACCTCCTTTACTGTGTATGGTCCTGTCCAACGTGAATGAAGTTTACCTGGAAATAAGCACAATCGCAAGTTGTAGAGAAGAACAAGATCGCCCGCTTGGAATTCTTTGTGGTCCTTCAAGCGTTTATCGTGTAATCTCTTTGTGCGCTCTTTGTAGAGGACGGAGCTCTCATAAGCGTGTTGTCGTAGCTCCTCCAATTCTTGAATCTGGAGAAACCAGGCTTCACCTCTGGGTTTTAAGTTCAGATTGGCGGTTTTTAAAGCCCACATCGCTTTATGCTCCAACTCCACCGGTAAATGGCACGCTTTTCCGTATACAAGCCTAAAGGGAGTAGTCCCAATAGGGGTCTTGTAAGCTGTACGGAAAGCCCACAACGCCTCATCAAGTTTGTCCGACCACTCCTTGCGGTTTGCACCTATAGACCGCTCAAGGATTCCTTTTAAACCCCGGTTTGTGACTTCCACCTGCCCACTTGTCTGTGGATGATAGGGCGTGGATAAACAGTGATGCACACCGTAGAGGGACAAAGCTTTTTCAAGCTGGGTATTGCAGAAGTGAGTCCCTCTGTCACTGATAAGCGCCTTCGGAGCACCAAACCAGGTGAACAAACTTTTCAAGAATCTCACGACCACCCTGGCGTCATTGGTCGGTAAGGCCTGTGCCTCCGCCCACTTTGATACATAGTCAACTGCGACCAGGATGTACTTATTACCTCATGAGGGGGGAAATGGTCCCATGAAGTCTATCCCCCAAATGTCGAAGACTTCACAAACTTGCATCTAGTTCTGAGGCATTTCATCACGTGCCGATATATTAGCCGCCCTCTGGCAAGCATCGCACGCTTTTACCCAACTCTGCACGTCACGAAAAATAGTCGGCCAATAAAACCCGGAATCCAGTACCTTCTTGGCGGTGAAATTGGCTTCATGGTGGCCTCCGGTAGGTCCCTCGTGACAATGGCGCAGAATATCGGTCGCCTCCTTCCCTGAAACACATCTTCTGATCACCTGATCAGCACCAACCCTGAATAAGAAAGGATCATCCCAAATGTAGTGCTTGACATCCGAAAAGAATTTCCTCTTTGGTTGGTGAGTCAACCCTTTAATCAGAATCCCGCAAGTAAGATATTTCGCAAAGTCGGCGAACCAAGGTGACTCATCGCATATCTCAACACCCATCAACGACTCGTGTGGGAAATTGTCATTGATTGAATCCCAACGCGTGTCCTCGATGTCTCCATGCTCTAACCGAGATAGATGGTCAGCCGCTACATTCAATGCACCCTTTTTATCTTGAATTTCGATATCAAACTCCTGCAGCAACAAGATCCATCTGATGAGACGCGGTTTAGCGTCCTGTTTGTTGAAAAGATATCTGATGGCTGCGTGATCAGTATACACAACTGTTTTTGAAAGCACCAAATATGATCTAAATTTGTCAAATGCGAAAACAACTGCCAAGAGCTCTTTTTCAGCCGTGGTGTAGTTCTCCTGAGCGTCATGAAGAGTCTTGCTCGCATAATAGATCGGGTGAAAGTGCTTTTCTTTCTTTTGTCCCAAAACGGCCCCTATAGCGTAATCACTCGCGTCGCACATAATTTCAAATGGCAGACTCCAGTCAGGTGCAACTAAAATAGGGGCCTCAATTAAATTTTGCTTGAGAAGGTCAAAAACCCTCAAGCAATCATCTCCAAATACGAACGGAACGTATTTCTCCAACAAACGGGTCATGGGCCTAGCGATTTTTGAGAAATCCTTGATGAATCGCCTATAGAACCCCGCATGACCAAGAAAGCTCCGTATCGCTCTCACAGAGGTGGGAGGCGGAAGTCGTGAAATAACGTTAACTTTAGCTGGATCGACCTCCATACCAGCACGAGAAATCTTATGTCCCAGAACTATGCCCTCTTTCACCATAAAGTGGCATTTCTCCTAGTTTAGGACCAGATTCGTCTCCTTGCACCTCTTCAACATCTTCTTCAAATTTTCCAAACAATGATCGAAGGAACCATCTCTGGAAGGTCGCCGGTGCATTACACAACCCAAAAGGCATCCGCCGGTAGGCGAATGTACCGAAGGGGCATGTAAAGGTAGTCTTCTCCTGATCCTCAGGAGCAATAGGAATTTGGAAGTACCCAGAGAACCCGTCCAAGAAACAGTAATACAACTTCCCCGACAGACGTTCCAACATCTGATCGATGAATGGAAGCGGGAAGTGATCCTTACGAGTAGCATCGTTGAGTTTGCGGTAATCAATGCAAACTCGCCACCCAGTGACGGTACGGGTAGGAATTGGCTCATTCCTATCATTTGAAACTACATTCATACCACCTTTCTTAGGTACAGCCTGCACTGGACTCACCCACACAGAGTCAGATATAGGATAAATCATCCCGGCATCCAACACCTTAATCACTTCTTTCTTCACCACGTCTTGCATATTTGGATTTAAACGCCTCTGATGCTGTGCACAAGGTTTGTACTCGTCTTCCATCAGAATTTTGTGAGTACAAAAAGAAGGATTGATGCTTTTATATCCATGATTTTCCACGTAATGGCTCTCTTATGAAGTTTCAGAACCTCGAGAAGCTGATTCTTCTCATCCTTTTCCAACAATGCCGAAATAATGACCGGTAAGCGACACTCCTTGTCTAGAAATGCATACTCGAGATGTGGTGGGAGTTCTTTCAACTCCAAAGACGGTGGATCTTCAATCGAAGGCTTTCCTTTCTCTTCTTCTACATGGCCAATTTCTAGAAACCTCTCCGGACTCTGGGAACCATTGTCACCAATCTGATAGACTGGCTGCTCGAAATCGTGGCCCTCCTGCGTAATGCCAATCAAGTCCCCACACGACAAACGTGTGTCCGAATCATTCTCGTCAACAGTGCCTTGAAAATGAGAGCACACACATGCATCGAAAATGTCGACATAGTAAAGCATGTCATCGTGACTTTGCGGATGCTGCATTGATCTTTTAATATCAAATGTCACGTGCTCGTCATTTACTCGGAGCGTGATTTGGCCAGCTGCCACATCAACAATCGTCCTCACAGTATTGAGGAACGGGCGTCCAAGTATCAAAGGTACTCTTGAATCTTCGTCCATGTCAAGAATAACAAAATCCACGGGGAAAACAAATTTATCAATTTTAACAAGCATGTTTTCAACAAATCCACGCGGATACTTGATTTAACGATCTGCCAACCGAATGCTCATTCTAGTGGGTGACGGCTCACCCAGATCCAGTTTAGTAAAAACCTTATATGGCATAAGGTTGATACTCGCTCCCAAATCAGCCAATGCATTGCTGACAGACATGTTTCCAATTAAACAAGGGAGCGTAAAACTACCCGGGTCTCCCATTTTCATCACCACACATGATATATCCTCGAGCTTCTGTTTATTCGAGAGGATGTCCTTTAGGAATTTCGCATACTTTGGCATCTGGGCCAAGGCTTCATCAAACGGTATATTAATGTGTAGTTGCTTAAACAACTCAAGGAACTTACCATATTGTTCGTCGTTTTTTCTGCTTCTTCAGCCTGCCTGGATAAGGTACTGGTGGAGTGTAATCTTTGACTGGCTCCTGGACTTGTGCTGTACTTGCTGGGCATAGCCTGGCTTACACCTCGTTCGGTGTGTCAGTCGGGACCGCTCCAGTGATCGGTGATGAGTCCGATATGACGGGTCCATTAGTCTTTCCACTCCTGGTCATGATCGCATTCACATGCCCGCCCGGGTTTGGCTCTGTATTGCCCGGAAGACCACCCGGGGGTCTTTTAGACATCATCTGCGCCAGCTGACCAATCTGATTCTGGATATTCTGAATCGAGGCTTTATGACTCCTCATTTCCCCATCGTGGGAAAGAAAACGATCCTCGCTCTGTTGGTATCGTTTTTCTGGCAACTGATTTGCACTCGAGGAGCTAGTAAGAAGTTGAGCCATCATATCCTCCAGCTTGGAACTAGACCGAGGGGCCTGCTGCTGGGAACTACTCCCAGTGCCCTGATTCTGATATGAATATGGACGCTGCTGGTAAGGTTGGTTGTACGGCTGGAACTGCTGACCCTGACCCTGCTGTGGCGCTGGAGCGCGCTGAGTAAATCCCAATGGGTTCTAATTGACTGTATTTGCTCGCCACCCAAAATTTGGCTGATTCCACCATCCGGGGTTATAGGTGTTGCTGTACGGGTTGTTCTGCGGCCTCACCTAATTACTAACAAAATCTACTTCTTCGTGGCCCTCATATACGACTCCCTGAAAACATGCAACCGGCTCGTGTGACACTTCACACTGGTCACACCCTGAACCGACTTGCTCGGCTATCTGGGACTTATCGAATTTCGCTGCAAGAGCCAAGATTTATGCAGTAATGGCCGTGTAGTCGTCCACCGCGTGTACTCCTGCACGAGATGATGATGATGATGATGTTGCCCGGCCTCTATCTCCTTCCCGACGCGAGCTGGATTTCAACGCAGCTTTTTCTATGATATCATACGCTTCATTCGGAGTCTTAGTTCCTAGATCGCCTCCTGCGTTCACGTCTAATCGCTCCTGCGTGTGGTAACTGATCCCCTGATAGAACGTCAAGACCAGCTGTCTCTTGGAGAAGCCATGATGTGGAACATCAATCAACAAATCTTTAAATCTCTCCCAGGCCGCGTGCAACGATTCTCCCTCGTCCTGGCGAAAGGAAACAATCTGGTTCCGTAGCTTGGTTGTTTTCTCAGGTGGAAAATATTTTTTCATAAACAGCTCCGCCAACTCATTCCAGGTCCTGATGGACCCAGCTGGAAGTGACATAAGCCAAGCTCTAGCTTTATCACGCAACGAGAAAGGAAACAACCTCAACCGAATTGCATCCTCCGAAACACCTGTAATCCTAAATGTTGAACAAATATCGAGAAAAGCAGCAATATGTCTCCCGGGATCCTCATGCTCACGCCCGTTAAACTGTACTGAATTCTGCACCATGTTAATAATACTAGATCTAATTTCAAATGTAGGTGCATCTATAGTAGGCTGAAGGATACTCGGCTCCAGACCTGCCGCTCCGGGCTGATTCAATTCATTCAAAGGTCGCTCATCGTCCGCCATGACTCTGTTTCCTGCCGCCCCTGAGCCCTCGGCTTCAGCGGGTACCACCTGCTCCTACTCACCAGCTGTGAGTAGCAACTCAACCGCACGAGATCTCGCACAAAGACGTCTCCTCAGATCACGCTCGGGTTCGTCTGACGGCTCAACAGGATCGGGAGCGGGGGTAGAGGACATCAACCTGCAAACAAAAAATTGACACAATGAATATTTTATTAATATAATAATGCTGTTCTTTTTTTTTTGTTGAGAAGAAACAGAATATTATTTTAAATGTGCTGAAAATTTTATAAAAATTCGAAAATGGACCCGAAATTTTATAAAAATTACAACAATAAAAATAATCGAATCGGCTAATGTAAAAATGATTTTTCAAGGCCGAAAATTCAAAGAATAAATAAATAAATAAATTCGAATTCAAACAAATAAAAGGAATAAAAATTTACAAGTGTACACAATAATCTCGAAAATGAATAAATTGAATTAAAACAAGAAATATTAACAAATAAATAAACAACTAAATAATCAAGAAAATATTCACAAATATTAACAAGTATATACACCGATAAAACAATGACTCGGGTCGTTCCTAAAGCTCGCCATTTCCCCGGCAACGGCGCCAAAAACTTGACGTGTGCGTATATATACGTAATTTTGCAATGAAATTACACACGATTCGGTTTTAAATTTATTAAAGTGATTTATACTTCAGCATCAAAACACACACGCAAGAGGCAAGTGTATTGATATTCGCTAATTTACACATATTTTAGTCCCCCATTTTATCCCCATTTTATGCGTTTTCGGCCGTAAAACCGTCATTCGGATAATTAATTATGTATACTTTTGTTTACAGGCCTAAAACAGCATACCGGACAAGATGATAGTGAAAACGAGGACTTTCCGGACAAAACGACGAAGCTGCGAACATTCTGTTAGAAAACTGACCTGGGCGAGTGGAACGGTCGTGCGG
This sequence comes from Helianthus tuberosus, assembly GCA_030545235.1. NCBI lineage: Eukaryota > Viridiplantae > Streptophyta > Magnoliopsida > Asterales > Asteraceae > Helianthus > Helianthus tuberosus. Next base: position 113,021,271 of record CM060408.1, read on the forward strand.
TCTGAGGAACGACCGTGCATCTCCGACATATCAAGACCAGCCCGGGAATGAACGAGGGTGCAACACAGCGTGCAAGGCAATCCCGGTGACTCACGGACGTGCCATATATTGCACCCCGTGCGGATCCGATGTTCAGCCAAACCCCGGTGATGAACGACCAGTGCATCAGTCCGTGCAACAAGATCCCAGAAACGCACAGTCGTGCCATATGAAGAACGGTCGTGCGAGACCGAAGACCGGTCAAGATCTGTGACGTCATGCAGTATGTTGCACCATACCTCCAATAATGCAAAAAGTGAACGGTCGTGCAACAGGACGCACGACCGTGCAACATCGAAATTATATAAAAACTTGTAGAAACATTCTGCTCGTAACGCTGGACATTTTGGAAGCGATTCTGGCGATTTTTAGGCACCGGAGGCTTCTGCTTTCACCCGGATTCAAGCCACATTGTTCCGATTAGCTTCGTTATCTTCAAGATTCTTAATCTTATGCTTGTTTATGGTTTGGTTTTCTAATCTTTCCATGATTTTGTTAATCTTTCAAGCATTTAGATTAATGTTTATGTATTATTGTAGCCTTTGGGCAAAAACACAACAATCCCTTGCTTGATTATAACCATTAGTATGTTAATCTTTGTTTGTAATGACATTTGGAAGTATTTTCTATGTTAATCTTTGATGATTAGTTTGCAACCTTGTTATTGATATTGATTTCTTGATTATAAGTAATTTTGTTGGATGATTGGTATTTGGTTAGTTAAGATAGTTGAAAAATGAAGCTTAATTAATCTTGTATTAGTAAACTTTAAACTTGGTTAACTAGTTTAGCTTGGTTAAAATGTGTGCACCATGATACTAGAAATGGTTAGTGGTTTAATAAAATGTAATTATTGTTAATCAAGAAAGCTTGCCGTCACGTAAGGACCTTAACGGGTTAAATGGTGTCGTTATAAATTCTTGCTATGATTTGTTAGCTTAGTTAGTAGTTTAGGCCAAAATTGCTATCTTGGTGAATTTATGTGCAAGATTTGTAAGATGAACTCGGTTGTGATTTAATCTAGTTTATGCTTGTCTCGGTGGTTGCATTGTGTTTATCGGTGTCGCTTTCCTTGTTTAAGTGAGGTTAGAAAACTCCTAACGGATGACTAACTTATTTTTAAGAGATTTTCATAGACATTTATTAATTGCACGTTAAAGAACAATTTTAGGTGGTTAAAGTGTGTTTATCGTTTTAACTTTCCGAATGATTGTCATGTTAGGATTCCCGAAAGGGATACTAATTGTCTCAAAATTGGAGAATTGATCAAATGCTTCTAGTGCCAAAACCGACTTAGTTGACATGCTTTGGTTGTGTATTAAGCAAGGCTATTTATCTATTTTCATATTTGAAATCTATTATGTTTTATTAAGTAGTTGTTTATGCTTACTTTAGTTTATTAAAAATCAAAGAACTTATGTTTTTACTGGTAGTTTAGTGACAAAGGTCTAGTATTATTCCTCCGCCCATTTCCTTGGATCTATACTTGGTTCTTACCGATACTTTACTACATATATGACGGGGTACACTTGCCTCTTTTGTGTGTGTTTTGATGTTAAAGTAATAATCACTTTTATAAATTTAAAACCGATTCGTGTGTAATTTCATTGCAAAATTATGTATATATACACACACGTCAAGTTTTTGGCGCCGTTGCCGGGGAAATGGCGAGCTTTAGGAACGAACCGAGTCATTGTGTTATCGGTGTATATACTTGTTAATATTTGTGTATACTTTCTTGATTCTTTATTTGTTTATTTATTTGTTAATATTTCTTGCTTTTAATTCGATTTATTCGTTTTCCAAGTCATTTTTTGTACACTTGTAAATTTTTGTTCCATTTATTTATTTAATTCGGATTTATTATTTATTTATTCTTTGAGTTTTCGGCTCCTAAAAGTCATTTTTATACTAGCCGATTCGATTATTTTTATTGTGTTGATTTTTATAAAATTTCGGGCCCATTTTCGGATTTTTATAAAAATTTTCAGCCCTATTTATAATAATTCTGTTTCTTTTCAGCAAAAAAAAAAACAGCATTATTATATTAATAAAATATTCATTGTGTCAATTTTTCGTTTGCAGGTTGATGTTCTCGACCCCCGCTCCAGAAGTTGTTGAACCGTCAGACGAACCCGCGCGAGATCTTAGGAGACGTCTTCGCGTGAGAGGGCGTGCGGTTGGGCTACTGCTCACATCTGGTGAGCAGGAGCAGGTGGTACCCGTTGAAGCCGAGGGCTCAGGGGCAGTAGGGAACGCAATCATGGCAGACGACGAGCGACCTTTGAATGAATCTAATCAGCCTGGAGCGACAGGCCTGGAGCCGAGTATCCTACGACCTACTATAGATGCACCTGTTTTTGAAATTAAATCTAGTATTATTAATATGGTGCAGAATTCGGTGCAGTTTGACGGGCGGGAACATGTGGATCCCTGACGACATATAGCGGCCTTTCTCCAAGATTGCTCCACGTTTAAGATTAGAGATGTTTCGGAGGATGCTGTTAGGTTGAGGTTGTTTCCATTCTCATTGCGTGAAAAAGCCAGAGCATGGCTCATGTCACAACCAGCTGGGTCCATCAGGACCTGGAATGGGTTAGCGGAGCTGTTTATGCAAAAATACTTTCCGCCTGAGAAGACAACCAAGTTAAGAAATCGGGTTGTGACCTTTCGCCAAGATGAGGGAGAGTCGTTGCACACAGCTTGGGAGAGATTTAAGGATCTGTTACTAGATGTTCCACATCATGGCTTCTCCAAGAGACAGCTGGTCTTGACATTCTCTCAAGGGCTTAGCTACAATACGCATGAGAGATTAGACATGAACGCAGGAGGTGATCTTGGAACGAAGACACCAACTGAAGCTTACGCGATCATTGAAAAAGCTGCATTGAAGTCTAGCTCTAGTCGCAAAGGAGATAGAGGTCGGGCTACATCATCATCATCAGCATCCCGCACAGGAGTTCATGCGGTAGACAACTATACAACTATTACTGCACAAATATCGGCTCTTGCATCGAAATTCGACAGGTCCCAGATGGTTGCGCAGGCTGGTTCAGGATGTGACCAGTGTGGAGTGTCACACGAGCCTGGTGCATGTTTTCAGGGAGTCGTATATGAGGGCCACGAAGAAGTAGATTTCGTGAGTAATCAAATCAGGCCCCAAAATAACCCCTATAGCAACACGTACAATCCAGGGTGGAAGAATCACCCAAACTTTGGGTGGAAATCTGGTTCTGGGAACCAAAACGCACACGGATTTTCTCAACATGCTTCCGCGCCACAACAATCTCAAGGTCAATCCTTCCAGCCACAGTATCATAATCAAGGCTCAGGAAGTAGTTCCCAGCCACACGCCTCTCAAAGCAACGCAAAGCTAGAGGAAATGATGGCACAACTGCTAAACAACTCCAATAGTGCTAATCAAATTTCTGAGAAACGATATCAGCAGCATGAGGAGCGGTTCTTGGTCAACGAAGGAGAAATGCGGAGTCAAAAGGCTTCCATTCAGACCATCGAGAATCAAGTGGGCCAGTTGGCAAAAATGATGTCGGAGAGACCCCCAGGTGGTCTTCCGGGCAATACAGAGCAGAATCCGAAAGGGCGTGGTAATGGCCCGCACATGTAACAAGTGTGGGGACATGAGTCTTGCTATCGACTCGCCGAAAAAAAATTAGCATGAGTCTTGCTATCGACTCGCCGACAAAAATTTAGCATGAGTCTACGCTACTGACTCGCGGATTAAAAATGTAGCAAGAACGTCTTTGGCGCTATAGGGGTAAAAATCGTCTACTTCTATGTTTTTGTAGTTTTAGCGTAATTTAGGTGTATTTCGTAGTTTCCGGTAGTTTGTACAATTTCTAGACGTGTCGGGCGAAGGTTCTGTGTTGCAATATTGTTTAAACAGTTGGCGCGTTGAAAAAATGGCGAAAAACGGCCAAAACAGTTGCTGGAAATGGCTTCTGCAGAAAATTCTGATATGCAGCTGTTGCACGACCATGCCACGAATCGCACGACCGTGCGTTTCTGAGCAGGCCGGCACGGTGAGTCGCACCCCCGGTGTCCGAGAACAGCTTGCAGGTTTAAAAAATGTACGTGGCGCACGACCGTGCGAGCTGTCGCACGACCGTGCGAGAGGCAGGGGCAGTTTTAGTCTTTTGCACATTATAAACACCCCCATCTGCTTCTTTTCCCTTCATTCGCGAACCCTAACCATCTGCGGCCTTCCAGAGCGATATCACTTCAAATCGCACGGTTTCTACGCATGATTTCACACCCTACTTCGCACGGTACGTTCCTTTATGTAGATTATCTGTTTCTTCACTTTATAGGGTAGATTCATCCGTTTCTTCAAGGAGTTTTAGGGTTCTCTTCATAAATACAAGCGAAACCCTAACCCTTGTTTGAATCATACATATCGTGAACATCCGGTGGATTTTCTGACCCCTGTTTATGTAAAAACTTGTTGATTTGTGAAAAATCGGGCTACTTAGAGCCTGGGTCAAAATCTACAGAAAAACATAATCGCACAGACGTTTCTCAGATGGAACGGTCGTGCACTTCTGGATAATCACGATAATCTGTTGTTGGCTCAGAGTTGCACGGTGGTGCTGTTGGTCGCACGTCGTGCAGTTCCGACATATTTGGGCCATTTCTGCTCGTTCTCGGCGACGCTCGACCGTGCGTCTCGTCGCACGTCCGTGCCACAGGCCCAGATCAGAATGACAGTTTCTTCATAATTGTCTGCTCGGCTGTTTTTGATTAAAAATTTTCTTGTTCCCATCTTTCTAACAATATTCCTCATACAGATGGATCACCCTTTCCTGCAATTTAACCCCAATGATAAGAGAGAAGCTCTTTGTATCCCAAGACGGGACGCCTTATGGAGAAGGCGAGGGCAATTCGGAGTCCCCCGGTGGCTGGATTGGGAAGTTATGAGGGAGCTAAATCAGTATGACAGACTTGACAGCATGCTCACTATCCCACTTGCGAATCTGGTCGGTATCAACCGACCCGTCTACCTTGAGCTGACAATAGAGTTCTTCTCCACATATGCCTACGAAAAACTAGTTGCTCATAGAAGGCCCAAATTCCGCTACAAGGAGCGGATAGCTTTCAAGTTGGGTGGACAATGGCATAGTTGGTCGGTGGGTCGATTGGGTAGGAGGCTCGGGATTTACACAAGAGAAGACATGGATTCCGATGTCTTCACGGATCACTTTTCCATCTGATGCAGCACGAAACCAGTTTTGGGCTGAAAATGCTATAGTTGACCCTTACGACCCGAGAATGTCTAAGGCTTCAAGATTGAAAGACCCTTTGGTGCGAGTGATGCATCATGTGTTTAGCCACACAATTTGCGGGCGCATGAACAGTCTTGGGAATTGTCCCACACCAGATTTGATTTTTCTCAATGCGCTGGTTGAGGGAGCACATATCAACCTAGCCGCAAGGATGGCTGAATACTTTGTGAAGAGCTCAGCGAGGACACCCAATAGTCAGATCCACGGTGGTCAGTATGTGACCGAAATTGCTTACAATCTGGGATTGATGACTGACGGGGTACTTCAGAGTCTCACTCTGATAACCGAGGGTGTTTATGTTGATATTAGGTCACTGAAGGCGATGGGATTGATTGTTGAAATAGATCGGGGGGATAGATTGAGGGGTCTAAACAACGAGGTCTGGGACACGTTTCCCCCAGCTGAGGAGGAGAACAAGGATGAGGAGATGCATGATCAGGTGCATCAGGAGCAGCACGGACCACCACCACATACACCACCACATTCGCCGCAGCACCATGATTACCACCAGCATCAGGAGTGGCCAGAGTTTTACCAGCAGTTCCAACAGATGCGAGTTACGTAGGAGCAGCATGGGACTTATATCGACCAGATTAGGACTAGGGACTTATATCGACCAGATTAGGACTAGTCAGGACCAGATCAGGGTTAGTCAGGATCAGCTCAGGGCCACTCAGGATCAGCTTAGGCAGAACCAGGACAGTTTGTACCAGGGGGTGAGTGCTGGATTTTCATACTTATTCGGGGAGATGCATCATGCATATCCCAACTACTTTCAGCATCCCCCACAGTTCCCACCGTGGAACACACCTGGTTATGGTGATACGGGCCCGTCCTTCACGGGAGATGATGATGGTGACGACGAGTAGGAGGCAGTGGTGTTGACAGTTGGGGGTTTTTATAATTTCCGCACTTTGTTTATTTCGGGTGTTTATTTTGGTTGTTATGTCAAACACCCGCGGTTATGTACTTTATTTTCAGACACTTTACTTTATGTCTTGTATTTGTTTGGATTGTAGTACTTATATTTATGTACATTATGGTTTATTTATGTTTACTTTATTTCTGTTCTGTTTGTTGTACCTTGTGACGTATATGCAGATTTTGGCTATCAAGTCTTTGACCGGAGCATATGACAGACACAGCTTTGGAAGTCTCGTTTCATCAGATATCATCTTGAGGGGAGTACTATTATCCTTTTTCTCTATATTTCGGGATTCGCATTGGGGACAATTCGAAGTTCAAGTGTGGGGAGGGGGTTAACTTTGTTTGTCCTCTAAAAAAAATCAGAAAAATCATTCAAAAATATATGTTTTCTGTTTATATTTAGTAAATAAACCGGTTGGTTGTGTTTTAGAAAGCTTCGGATTTGATAAAAACTCGACAAGCAAAATAAATTTTGAAAAAGGAAACCGGAAAGCGTGACAAACAAAGAAAGACTTGCATGATAGTTTTCACACTTTTACCCATTCCTTCCGTTACATGAGCATGTTTGAGCCTTGATATTGTTATATATTTGTTCATTTCGGATAGGAGTGAGCCGGATGTTATGTGTAATTTAGAACTTGTCACTAGTATGCTTGTTAAGACCATGAACTTGCGGAATTGTGTAGAAGTGATAGAGGCACTTAGATTACCACTTTGTTGTTACCCTTGTTCTTTGTGTTGTGTTTCCCGTATGCCCTACGTTACCCTTTAGGATTAACCATGTCGAGCCTTCCCGTTTACCTTTGTCTTCCCAACATTATCGCCCACTTAGCCAAATTTAGCCTTTTCATGTTTTAAACCTTTTAGTGTTGAAACTCGGTCAAAATAATCGTTTAACTAGCGCTTGTTGTTGTTTACATTTCATTGTATAAATCCATTAGTTTCTATGTTAAAAAAAACACCCTAAAATAGGGTGAAGTAGACAAAATTCGAGCAATTTTGATTGATAAAATGATGAAATCTTGTTTATGAGCTCGTTGTCGCGTAAGTAGCCTTTTTAAGGCGTTTGTATGTATAGTTGTATTGTTTGGTGCTAGTTAAACGCTAAAACCGAGTTTTAACCATTTCGCCACTTTAAATATCCATTTCCATACCCTTCGCCCAAGCCTAACGTTACACCCCGTAAAGACCTCTTGATTTACACTTTTTCGCATGTTAGTTGGTGGAGACGAGATCTTATGACAAGCTTATGATATTACACATTTCATTGACGAGGCATTGAGTGTTTGCACATACACATTTTATGTATGTTTCACAAATAAAACCGAGCGTGTGTGAACATTGTGAGTTGTGTGAAGATTAGCATGTTAAGTCAATTAAATGTGAAGTCACGGCTTTTTGGTTATCGCTATATATTTGCATATGTTTGTTGGGTTTGAGTCTTTTGATGTTGTCTTTCGAAAAACCGGCTAACCGTTTATAGTTGTTTTCAATAAAATAGTGTGTAAATTATCGTTCTTGTTTGATTCTATCTTTTATTGCATTTTATTTTAGCTTGCTTGAGGACAAGCAAGGTTCAAGTGTGGGGAGATTTGATATTCGCTAATTTACACATATTTTAGTCCCCTATTTTATCCCCATTTTATGCGTTTTTGGCCGTAAAACCGTCATTCGGATACTTAATTATGTATACTTTTGTTTACAGGCCTAAAACAGCATACCAGACAAGATGATAGTGAAAACGAGGACTTTCCAGACAAAACGATGAAGCTGCGAACATTCTGTTAGAAAACTGACCTGGGCGAGTGGAACAGTCGTGCGGTCTGAGGAACGACCGTGCATCTCCGACATATCAAGACCAGCCCGGCAATGAACGAGGGTGCAACATGGCGTGTAAGGCAATCCCGGTGACGCAAGGACGTGCCAGATATTGCACCCCGTGCGGATCCGATGTTCAGCCAAACCCCGGTGATGAACGACCAGTGCATCAGTCCGTGCAACAAGATCCCAGAAACGCACGGTCGTGCCATATGAAGAACGGTCGTGCGAGACCGAAGATCGGTCAAGATCTGTGACGTCATTTAGTATGGTGCACCATACCTCCAATAATGCAAAAGGTGAACGGTCATGCAACAGGACGCACGACCGTGCAACATCGAAATTATATAAAAACTTGTAGAAACATTCTGCTCGTAACGCTGGACATTTTGGAAGCGATTCTGGCGATTTTTAGGCTCCGGAGGCTTCTGCTTTCACCCGGATTCAAGCCACATTGTGCCGATTAGCTTCGTTATCTTCAAGATTCTTAATCTTATGCTTGTTTATGGTTTGGTTTTCTAATCTTTCCATGATTTTGTTAATCTTTCAAGCATTTAGATTAATGTTTATGTATTATTGTAGCCTTTGGGCAAAAACACAACAATCCCTTGCTTGATTATAACCATTAGTATGTTAATCTTTGTTTGTAATGACATTTGGAAGTATTTTCTATGTTAATCTTTGATGATTAGTTTGCAACCTTGTTATTGATATTGATTTCTTGATTATAAGTAATTTTGTTGGATGATTGGTATTTGGTTAGTTAAGATAGTTGAAAAATGAAGATTAATTAATTTTGTATTAGTAAACTTTAAACTTGGTTAACTAGTTTAGCTTGGTTAAAATGTGTGCACCATGATACTAGAAATGGTTAGTGGTTTAATAAAATGTAATTATTGTTAATCAAGAAAGCTTGCCGTCACGTAAGGACCTTAACGGGTTAAATGGTGTCGTTATAAATTCTTGCCATGATTTGTTAGCTTAGTTAGTAGTTTAGGCCAAAATTGCAATCTTGGTGAATTTATGTGCAAGATTTGTAAGATGAACTCGGTTGTGATTTAATCTAGTTTATGCTTGTCTCGGTGGTTGCATTGTGTTTATCGGTGTCGCTTTCCTTGTTTAAGTGAGGTTAGAAAACTCCTAACGGATGACTAACTTATTTTTAAGAGATTTTCATAGACATTTATCAATTGCACGTTAAAGAACAATTTTAGGTGGTTAAAGTGTGTTTATCGTTCTAACTTTCCGAATGATTGTCATGTTAGGATTCCCGAAAGGGATACTAATTGTCTCAAAATTGGAGAATTGATCAAATGCTTCTAGTGCCAAAACCGACTTAGTTGACATGCTTTGGTTGTGTATTAAGCAAGGCTATTTATCTATTTTCATATTTGAAATCTATTATGTTTTCTTAAGTAGTTGTTTATGTTTACTTTAGTTTATTAAAAATCAAACAACTTATGTTTTTACCGGTAGTTTAGTGACAAAGGACTAGTATTATTCCTCCGCCCATTTCCTTGGATCAATACTTGGTTCTTACCGATACTTTACTACATATATGACGGGGTACACTTGCCTCTTTCGTGTGTGTTTTGATGTTAAAGTAATAATCACTTTTATAAATTTAAAACCGATTCGTGTGTAATTTCATTGCAAAATTATGTATATATACACACACACGTCATGTACCCCGTAGTAAAGTATCGGTAAGAACCAAGTATCGATCCAAGGAAATGGGCGGAGGAATAATACTAGACCTTTGTCATTAAATTAACGGAAGAAAGATAAGTTTTGTGATTTTCTAAAAACTAAAGTAAGCATAAACAAATACTTATAAAAACATAATAGATTTCAAATATGAAAATAGATAAATAGCCTTGCTTAATACACAACCAAAGCATATCAACTAAGTCGATTTTGGCACTAGAAACATTCGATCAAATCTCCATTTTCAAGACAATTAGTATCCCTTTCGAGAATCCTAACATGACAATCATTCGGAAAGCTAAAACGATAAACACACTTTAACCACCTAAAATTGTTCTTTAACGTGCAATTGATAAATGTCTATGAAAATCTCTTAAATAAAAGTTAGTCATCCGTTAGGAGTTTTCTAACCTCACTTAAACAAGGAAAGTGACATCGATAAACACAATGCAACCACCGAGACAAGCATAAACTAGATTAAATCACAACCGAGTTCATTTTACAAATCTTGCATATAAATTTACCAAGATAGCAATTTTGGCCTAAACTACTAAGTAAGTTAACAATTCATGGCAAGAATTCATAACAACACCAATTAACCCGTTAAGGTCCTTAAGTGACGGAAAGCTTTCTTGATTAACAATAATTACATTTTATTAAATCACTAAGCATTTCTAGTATCATGATGCACACATTTTAACCAAGCTAAACTAGTTAACCAAGTTTAAAGTTTACTAATACAAGATTAATTAAGCTTCATTTTTCAACTATCTCAACTAACCAAATATTAATCATCCAACATAATTACTTATAATCAAGAAATCAACAACAATAACAAGGTTGCAAACTAATCATCAAAGATTAACATAGAAAATACTTCCAAGTGTCGTTACAAACAAAGTTAACATACTAATGGCTATAATTAAGCAAGGGATTGTTGTCTTTTTGCCCAAAGGCTACAATAATACATAAACATTAATCTAAATGCTTGAAACAAACCATAAACAAGCACTAGATTAAGAATCCGGATAGTAATGGAGCTAAACGGCACAATGTGGCTTGAATCCGGGTCAAAAGCAAAGCCTCCGGAGCCTGTAAAATCGCCTGTGAAGCTCCTAAAATTCCAGAGTTTCGAGCAGAATGTTTCTGCATGTTTTTTATATTTTTTCGATCTCGCACGGTCGTGCACTTTATTGGCACGACCGTTCACTTTTTGCATTATTGGAGTTACTGTGCACCATACCGTATGACATCATCTTATCTTGACCGTCTTCGATCTCGCACGACCGTTCCATAGACGGCACGATCATGCATCTCCGGGTTCTGTTGGCACAGACATTTGAACGGGTTGTGCATTGCTGGGGTTGGGCTGATCATCGGATCCGCACGGGGTGCAACCAACCGCACCCCCTTTCATCTCCGGGGAATGCTTGCACGCCGGGTCGCACCGTCGTTCATTGCCGGGCTGGTCTACATTGTCGTAAATGCACGGTCGTTCCAAACATTGCACGACCGTGCCAATCGCCCAGGTCAGAATCTTCACAGAATGTTTGCAGCTTTGTCATTTCGTCTGGAAAGTTCTCGTTTTCACTATCATCTTGTCTGGCATGTTGTTTTAGGCCTGTAAACAAAAGTATCTTGATTAAGTATCCGAATGATGGTTTTACGGCCGAAAACGCATAAAATGGGGATAAATTGGGGGACTAAAATATGTATAAATTTGTGAATATCAAAGGCTTGTAAGTAGGACTTGCAAAATTCAAGGTTTTAGCACCCCCCACACTTAAATTACACATTGTCCTCAATGTGTCCCAAAAATAAGTTTTTAGGTTGATTGAATGTGTAAAAGTGTGTTAAAAACAATTTTTTAAAGTTACTGGGCATCTGGACACGGCCCCGTGTTGGATGAACACGGCCCCGTGGTCAGATTGCCAGTAACGAGAACTTACAGAAGGTGGACACGGGGGCGTGTCGGCTGGGCACGACCCCGTGTCTGGCAAAAATCTGCATAATTTAGACAAACAGCAGGTTTGGGGCAATGGGCACGGGGGCGTGTCCGCTGGACACGACCCCGTGTGGACAAACTGCGAAGGTGTAAAACAGGTCTCTGGCTTCGGTTTTCTTGTCCCGGCTTTAGTAGCACTAATGTTTAGTGCTCTAAGCCTCGTATGTGCATGTTTAACTAATAAATACCACACCAATCATCACAAACATCCTAAATTACCAAAGTTAATCATCCACATCACAAGTTAAAAAGAAAAAGAAATGCAGAAATTAAAAAGGGTTAAAGAAAGTAAATTGTTCAACAAGCGGCACGCGGGCCGGAAATTGTTTATGAGATAAGGGGGTTAACCTGTGGTACCTTCAACCATGAACCGCTACCTCCACTCCTCTTGCTCAATCCATATGCTCGTCTTCATCATCATCATCATCATCTCCTCCATGGCCCGCCATATACTCCCGGATGTTCTCTATGTCATCCTGCATGTCGGAGATGTTTCTCTCTATTGCTCCGACCCGGGTGTATGTGTTGCTGGCCATGTTGTAGGTGTTCCTGGTGCGCATAAGGTTTTGAGGAGGAGGACAGATATGTGGAGCATGTAAGACGAGTGCTTCCTGTGGGTTCCATACATGCCCTTGAACTCTTTGAAAACTGACTGTCCCATCTTCCGCTTCGTAAGTCAGGTTCATTGAGTGGTAAATGACCATATCCACTCGCCCTGACCATGGTCCTTTGCGAAAGGACCTTGGCATGTTCACAAAGTGTTTGAAGAGGCGGTATATCCACCCTCCAAAGAAGATAGGAGTCGGGGGAGTAGCGAGCTGGTTCAAATGCATGTTTCAGAGCAGGAGGTATGGAACATCAAGGTTGACCCGGTTGTGGATGCAATGAAGGACTACTAGATCCCGCAAACCTATAACACCGATGCTATCGTGCTGTTGGCTAAAAGAGTAAGTGAGGACCCTATGGATGTAGCGGTAAAGAGGGTCTCTCAACTGGGTACTCTTAGTTCGGCTCGGATTGTAGTTGCCTTCTCCTATTTGAGCCCAAGCAGCTTGGCGGTCATTTTCCCTAATCTCGCGGAGACCGCCAGTGTTTTCCTCATCCCCAGCATCTTCTTCTGAATACAACCCCACCAGAGCCCCAAATTGAGCAATTGAGATCCGGTATGTGGTTCCTCCACAACGAAACTCCACCCCTTCATTGTCAAACAGCTCGGCTCTTGTGTTGAAGACAAGCGTGCTGTAGAATTCCATGCTGTATTCATGCACAGAGTGAAGCCGAGTGCAAATGGCAGCTCGTAGTGGGCCGGTGACAATGTTGTTGAATCGGTCCAATTGGTTCACTGCCTCAAGAGTGTTTGTGCACACTTGTTTGGGGTTCTCCTCGGGCCTAGTGTGACAACTGGCACAAAACCGGTAATTTCCGTACAGTGTTATAATTATTTAATATCTGCAATTATGTGCTTAAATGTCAACATTGTCTGATTTCATGCTATACTTATGAATTCATGCACGTTTTATACTTCAAATATTTATTTATGCATTACTATTAACGTTGCGTCAGAAAGACTAGTAAACTCACCGGTAAGACACACTGTGTCAGCAACTCTGCAGAAAGCAGTCAGATAATGGAATTAGGGCCAAGGAGTAGGTCCCACATCTGCAATACATTAAAACCCAAGTATGGATACAAGGGTTAACATATAGACTTTCAGGAAGCTAAAATATGCACTAAAAGCACCCGAAACACACTTTAAATGCTGAATTTTATATATTTCAGCAATAATTCAGCTCTAATAAGCGTTTTAACACTGAAATATCATGCAGAATTTATGTTTTATTGTCCAAATTAACTTACAAAGTGTCGGGAATTGAAAGTGTCACAAAAGGGTACATAAATGACACTAAACGGTGCAATTTAGCACTTTAACGAACCGGTATCTAACCGAACAACCGGACACTACCCGAAACATCAAAATTATATTAGAAGCATTGTTTTAATGTTTCTAAACTAGTTATGATCCCCGAACACTCTAACACACTATATAACACATCATATGCATAACACCTAAACATTACACTTAAATTCTAACTAATATACTTAACTTACCATTAAACACCAACCAAGACCCCCCCCCCCCCTTTCATGTGGACGATCACAAGGTGGCCCCACCACCTTGATCTTCCTTGTTTTACTTAGATTTGGAAGAGATCTTGTATGGTACTTAGTGAACATATTACCTAATGGATAAACCCCTAAACATGGATATAAGTATTACATGAAGATCATAATCATCAACATCTCTCACACACCAACACACACTCATCTCTCTCCCTCCGCTCTTCTTCGTCACGGCCGAGAACAAGGGCCACCATCACCACCACCTTCATCCATTCTCCATCCATTCTCAAGTCATTACAAGGTGCTAGAAGGTGTCTAAGGAAGTGTGGAGCTTGTGGATCTTGAAGGACCTCTCCCAATTGCTTTTAACCATCACATTTGTCACCTTCTGTAACAACCCTCGGTAAAACCAACACCCTCATAATATTTCTGACACCCTATTATATTATAGAATGTCTTAATATGTCTTATATTATACCCCGTATGTGAAAACCGAGCCCGAAATATGTTATAATTTATAAAATAAATTAAAAACCTTAAATATTGAGTTGAGGCAGGCCGCGTAGACCCACCTCAATAGTTCACGCGGGCGGTATCATGGTCTAAACCTGATATCGTTGAATCCTTTAGTTCAAGCGGGCCGCGTAAGAGTTTTAGATAGTTAACGCGGGCCGCGATAGATCCTGAAACGCGGAGACATCCGGTGCTGACATGTGTCGACATCGTGGCGAGTCTAGTAGCTGACCCAGCTAAGCTATAGTGTTGACCAAGGTTGACGCGGGCCGCGTAACCTTGGCCTGTGCTTTACGCGGGCCGCGTGGAGACCAGAATCCAGCACTATATAAGAAGGCCCTCAGGTTTCGTTTTCCGTCGCCCACATTTCAATTCTAAATCTCAATTTCTGTAGAAGAGGAATTATAGTCGGGTACTATACCCCTAATTAGCGAAGTTCTGCTCCGTTGTAAGTATTATAACCCCAGTTTCGTAATAGTTACGCTGCCCGATTGATTTAGGGTTCCGTAATAACTGTCGTGGTTCTGCCCGACGTAGTTATTGGAATGCCGTCTCGGGGAGGGTATCATTAATAATTTCAAAGGGTTATGATACTAATCAATGTACATTTGTATAAATTATAGATTATATCCAGGAAACCCTTACGAGAAGCCTAAGATAGCGATGTGAGTTTATCCTCTTTTTGTTAATCTTTTTGGTAATGTTTTACCAAACCTTAAATGTTTTACAATGAAATTTAGCAGTGATTGAGTCTTTGTAGTTCTTCAATTACTGCCGGTATGTTGGGGTTTTGTATACAAAATTTACTACACTGTGAGTAGTAAGTCGAGGATGACAGTACGTTACCATTGGACAATGAGTTAGCCAATGTGTAATATGACCCACAAGTCAGTGGATTGATAGTACCAAATGGAGTAATTGTGTAGACATAAACAATGTGATCGCTCTCAATACTGTTCACTGTGACTTTTTATTTAAACTTGATTTAACTGGGATTCACTCACCAGTATTTCCGACTGACAAATATTTTTAAAACACGTTTCAGGTAACCCAATGTGACAGCCAACTAGTAAAGCCAGCTGGAGAGCACTGAAGGCTTGGGATAATGTGGCTATAAAAGTTACCAAATAAACGATGTTTTAAAATTTAATAAAATAGGGTTTGTCCCTATAAATGTATTGTACTAAGAAACTTGGGTTTTACCCATGTGATTATTAATATTAAATGAGGTGGTTTTACTCTGATAAATATTTCCTAACTACGATCCTGATGTAAATTCCGCTGCAAGACTATAATAACTGATATCACCGAAACTCTGAGATCGCGTCCGCCCGGTCCCGGGGATCAGGGATCGGGGGTTGCGACACCTTCATCTTCTAGTGTTCTTCCCTAGCCGTTGTGCTAGTAGTAAGCTCCTTGTAACTTGAATTTACTTCATGTTTAGTTGGTTAAAAGATGATGAACATTGTAATCTTGATGAACACTAAAGTACATAATCATGAATCTTTAACATAAGCTTAAAACCATATGAATACATGTTGATTAGTGTTGATTTGCTTCTTGATGATTGATTATTTGTGTTTGTGATGTTAGACATCATATGAAACCTACTAGATTGTGATTAAACACATGATCTAGTAAGTTAAGGTGATGATCTTGTGAAAGACCAAGATGATCATACTCCATGTTTCTCATGAACTTGAAAATGAAAATGATTTTGTGAATGATGAAATATGTAATATGTTACTAGTCATAAACTTGGATGATTTCAAAACTAGTTCTCTCAAGAAACTAAAGTTATACACAAGATTTACAAAGTCATGGTTTCTAAGTAAACTAATCATATTTTTAGTGTTTAAACAAGACTAAAAACATGTTTGTAACAAGAAAAATACCAAAGAATTATTTTTGGAAAAATCATCTTACAAGTTGTAAATGACTAAATCTTTTAATAATGTGATTTACAAACAAATAACCATGTTTTTAAGGATAACTAAACCTACTAAGCACACTACTAAGATACTACAAATTTTTATGAAAGTTCAAGTTCATGATTGTTATGTAAATAGCATTGTTTTGGCACTTGGTAAGTGTAAGTTGCTTAGGGTAGATTGTTGATTGTTTGTGATGATTTTAAAAAGAAAATAAACACATGTTTTGAAAACATGGGAAACCTCCATTTTTAGGGGAAACTATGTCAAAATTTCTATAAAATTTTGACACTTAGAAAAGTATAAGTTTTGGTGAAACTTATTCCCTAAAAATTTACCTAAAAATATTTACCAAGGTTTCCCTAATTTTTGTGTAAATTTCAAGTTAAGAAATGATGATTTCTTCAAGATAAAATTGATATTAAGTATGTATATTTTTGAGGAAAATATATATATTTATTGATCACCAAATTTTGTGCTAAGTGTATGTGATATGTAATATATGTAATAGTGTATTAGGGCATGAAAAATACACTAAATATTCCTAAGGAGTAAAAATACAGAAATACACATACCACATGCATAGACAAATACAAGAGAATATATTTATGAAAATATATTTCTTAATAGATTATGTAACTTGGACAAGTTATGAACTTAAAATTTATTTTTGGACGAAAATATATAACTCGGGTGAAAAATACAAGATACTTATATTTATTTTTGGGAAAATAATATAAGTAAGATACATAGTTAAAAATATAAATTATTTTTAACAACAAAGAACACATACATAAAAGATTGTGACTTGTACTTGTGCGATACAAGTCTAGTGACTAACGTTAATAAAACACGTATAGGTCACGACGCCATAAAACCAACCGGTGAAGTTTACGGCGCAGGATACACAATGTTTTGAGTTCATGTCCCCACTTTTAAACTTTTACTTGTTTTCTAAACTTGGGGAAAATACATGTGTTATGGTATGTTGATTACTAAAACTAAGGAATGATACTTTAGATCATGTCACGAATAGGGTGCCATAAGCACCATTAGTCAGTTACATACCAAGACCGCGAAACAAAGGGTTAGATCTAATGCGTTTCAGGCAACCACACTCTTGGTCACTCTAGTACCAAGCAGTGCTTTTGTGTCTCTAGTCGTGAATCGACAGTCGTGGAATCGACAACTAAAAATGCCTATGGTTTGGATGCTTCCTATGTCATGTCACATGTTAATGGCCTTGCAAACCATTAGCGACCTCGATTTCCTTATATTTACAGAAATACTTGTTTCATACAAATTGCATACCATGTTTTCATTCAAGTATACAAACGTTCAATACAAAAACTGCATGAATTCACACCAACATTATGTTGACGATTTTCCAAAAACTCACATGTATTTCAGGTAACTAAAGTGGATGTGCGCGCGGTCATACTCTTGCTCTTGGATGGTATTTATGTTTTTAGCTATCTTGTGTCAATACTCCGATGCATGTTTGTGGGAATTGGTTATTATGTTTCACCCTATGTGGGATATAAGAACCAAGTTCTCGATGTTCGTCTTTTAAATAAAGTTGTAAACCATTCAGACAATATGCTGTCTTGTGTTGTAAACACTTAACCCATGTTATGTTTTAATTATGCAATGATAATGGCATTTGGAGTTATTTTACAAGCGTGTAGTAAGTTTACCTTTAGTATGCAATGATAACCTTTCAAGATCACACCTCGTGCTTCCGCCTTAGAAAGGGGTGTGACAGATTGGTATCAGAGCTGCGATTGTAGTGAACCAGGATTCCTTCTCGAGTCTAGACTACAATCTTTAGGATCCTCTCACGAAAACAATTTTTCAAAAGTTTTCATTGCATAAAACGTTCCGCGACATCCACTACCTGAAACTATTCTCAAAGAGTCAAGGACACTACGAGACTTAGGGTGCACTGGAGTAGAACTTGTCTTTGACAAAGAATTACTTGCAACTATGTGTAATAATTAATATATACATATACTAGAAATAGAATATATCAGGTACTCGTGTCTTCGCCTGAAAGCAGTGGCCTATCTGAAGGAAGTGACCCGATGATGAAACAAACTGTGCGGACTGTGTAAGGAATTACGTATTTATGGATACATACATAATTATGGAATTCAGTGCACAAAAACCACAGCGAGTCTTGTCAAGTATCAAACGAGATTCCTTCAGTGCAAGAAAAGGTCAAACGTGAACACCCTCACCCCTCCCCCAGCCTATTAAATACTCCATTGGAGTAATGATTTAGGGTATAAAGACAAGAACCACCAATGTGAAGAAAGATATTTTGTCCTTTACATATGTTAAAATTGTACTATGGGGTGATGTAACCCTTATGCATTTTGTTTACTTCGCAAACAATGATGTAACAAGTTGTCCTGATATGTATAAAGACTCGGTGAATATCTTATGACACATCAGCATTTATCTATTTATGCACGCTTGTTGATGTATGAATTGATTTATACGTTTGGCGGATTGTTTGATGTCACTTATGTGGGTATATGCCTGTGTATATATACTACTATTGTCTCGTATGACGATATCAAACAAATGTCTAACCCTGTTGTGTTGTGTTCTGTCAGAACATGGCACCTAGGAGAGCTGTTAACAATCATGATTCTGATCAACCCCCTCCTCCTCTTCTACCGAGGACTGTTGAAGAACTTAACTCCCTACTGGAAGAAAGGATCACCGCAGCTATCGCCCAATACAAGGCGAACCACACCAAACAAAGTGGAGGACCAAGCAATGCTAGACGTAATGGGCAGGGAGATTCATCTGGAGGAAACACAACTCAAGGCTGCACCTTCAAGCAGTTTCTCGACTGCAAACCACTAAACTACGACGGCACTGGAGGTGCAGTGGCATTTGTACGCTAGACGGAGAAGACTGATTCCACTATCCGTATGAGCAAGTGTACCACAGATCAGCAAGTCACTTTTGTTACTGGGTTATTCGACGATGATGCTTTGACTTGGTGGAATTTGCAAGTCCAGACTCTGGGCGACGATGCTGCGTATGGGATGACTTGGGATGAGTTGAAGGCGAGAATGAGAGAAAAGTATTGCTCTCGTGCTGAACTCCAAAGGTTGGAGACTGAGTTCTGGCACTTGACCATGGAAGGTGCTGACATTACTGGTTATACCCAAAGGTTCCATGATTTGTCAAGAGTGATCCCCTATATGGTGACTCCCGAATTTAAGCACGTTGAGCGCTACATTTGGGGATTGGTTCCAGAGTTTCGCAACATGGTACTTCGGCTAAACCTGAAACGATCACTCAGGCTGTAACTTTGGCTGTCAGCCTTACTGAAGATGTTGTTCGTATGAAGAAGTTATCACTGAATCCAATTGAAAAAAACCGAGACGCATGCTGAGTCGCTGGTGACAAGAAGAGGAAGCATTCGAACCTGAATCAAGCGACACGTAACAACAAGGGTTCGAACAATAAGAAGCGCGACCCCAACCCGCCTCAGGAGGCGAAAACTCTTGCAGCCATGAATGACGCCCCTGCCAGAGGATACCAGGGCACTCTGCCCATCTGCAACCAGTGCAAGCATCATAACGAAGGAGTTTGTCGCATTCCAAAATGCGACAAGTGTGGAAAACTGGGTCACCATACCGAGAACTATTGGGGAAAAGGAAATGGAAGTGGTAATAGGAACGGGAATGGAAACCGCAATGGTGCTGGTAATAGAAACGGTGGTGGAAATGGCAATGGCAATGGCAATGGTAACCGGAATGGTAACGGAGCTGGGCAGAACCAAGGATGCTTTGGTTGTGGAAGCAAATATCATTTCAAGAAAGATTGCCCAAGGTAGAACAATGCTCAGACTCGAGCATTCGTGATTGGAGCAAGGAACGCACGCGAGGACCCTAATGTGGTCACCGGTACGTTTCTCGTTAACAATCACTTTGCATCCATACTATTTGACACTGGTGCCGATTATAGCTTCATGTCTGTGGAATTTAAACGTATGCTTGGAATAGAATCTAGTAGATTAGATATTCCTTATTCCATAGAACTAGCCAATGGTAAACTTGTTAAATCGGGCGAAGTTGTTAGGGGTTGCTCATTAGAACTTGGGGAGCGAAGATTTAGCATCGACCTCTTACCTATTCAATTGGGTAGCTTCGATGTAGTGGTTGGAATGGACTGGTTGTCCAAGAACAAGGCTGGAGTTGTTTGTCACGAGAAAATCATTCGCATCCCTCTGGAGAATGACGAAACTCTCATCATGCATGGAGAAAAACGAAACGCGCCTCTGCGAATCATCAATTGTATGAAGGCGCAGAAGTGCTTAAGGAAAGGATGTGTTGCTTTCCTGGCGCATGTTGTAGATAAGAAGGCTGAGGAGCCGAAACTCGAAGACATTCCTGTGGTGAAGGAATTCCCTGATGTTTTTCCCGAAGATCTGCCAGGACTACCTCCGCAACGACAAGTCGAATTCCATATAGACTTGGTTCTAGGAGCCGCTCCTGTAGCCAAGGCACCCTATCGGCTTGCACCATCCGAGAGGCAAGAATTATCTACACAACTCCAGGAGTTGTTGGATAAAAGATTCATAAGGCCAAGCTTCTCGCCTTGGGGAGCTCCAGTATTGTTCATGAAGAAGAAGGATGGAACACTGCGGACGTGTATCGATTATAGAGAGTTGAACAAGCTCACTGTCAAGAATCAGTACCCACTACCGAGGATTGATGACTTATTTGATCAGTTGCAAGGATCGAGCTATTATTCCAAGATCGACCTTCGATCGGGATACCATCAGTTAAGAATCCAAGAGGAAAGCGTACCAAAGACTGCATTCCGAACACGTTATGGGCATTACGAATTCCTTGTGATGCCATTCGGACTGACGAACGCGCCAGCGGTATTTATGGATCTGATGAACCGCGTATGCAAACCATATCTCGATAAATTCGTGATTGTATTTATCGATGATATCCTGATTTACTCGCGAACGAGAGAAGAGCACGAGCAACACCTCAGGACCATTTTGGAACTACTGAAGAAAGAGAAACTTTATGCAAAGTTCTCAAAGTGCGAATTCTGGATTCGCGAAGTACAGTTCCTTGGTCACGTTGTGAACGAGAAGGGCATTCATGTAGACCCAACCAAGATAGAAGCGATAAAGAATTGGGAAGCCCCCAAAACACCAACTGAAGTTCGACAATTTTTGGGCTTAGCGGGCTATTACCTGCGATTTATCGAGAATTTCTCCAAGATAGCTCAGCCGCTGGCAACCCTTACGCAGAAAGACAAGAAGTATGACTGGGGTAATAAGCAGGAAGAAGCCTTCCAACTGCTCAAAAATAAGCTATGCGATGCACCGATACTATCCTTACCCGAAGGCACTGAAGACTTCGTGGTATACTGCGACGCTTCACGTCAAGGTTTGGGTTGCGTGCTCATGCAACGCCAAAAAGTCATCGCTTACGCTTCAAGACAGTTGAAGGTGCATGAAAGGAATTACACCACGCACGACTTGGAGCTAGGCGCGGTGGTATTCGCCTTGAAGATCTGGCGACACTATTTATATGGTACTCGATGTACAATCTTCACAGATCACAAAAGCCTACAACACATATTTGATAAGAAGGAATTAAACATGCGTCAGCGATGATGGGTCGAGCTGCTGAACGATTATGACTGTGAGATTAAGTACCATCCTGGAAAGGCAAACATTGTAGCAGAAAAGAAAGGGTTAAGACCCTAAGGGTTCGAGCATTGGAAATGACTATTCGGATGAACCTCACTGCACGCATTCATGACGCACAACAAGAGGCCCTTAAGGGGGAGAATCGTAGAGCCGAATACCTCCGAGGTATGCTGAAGAATTTGGTGCCAAATGAAGAGGGAACCTTAAACTTTAAGGGGCGTATTTGGGTTCCGCTCTATGGCGGTATTCGAGAAGTCATCCTTAATGAAGCTCACAAGTCGAGATACGCTAAGGTTAAGGCTGAATATCAAAAACCGTTCGGGCTACTGCAACAACCAGAGATACCCATGTGGAAGTGGGAGCAAATCTCGATGGACTTCATAACAAAATTACCCAGGACCCCTAGGGGGCACGGTATGATATGGGTGATAGTCGATCGGTTAACGAAGTCTACACATTTCCTACCGATCCGAGAAAAGGATAGCACTGGACAGCTTGCTGAGCTGTACTTGAAAGAAATCATGGCACGTCATGGAGTGCCTATCTCAATTATTTCAGACAGAGATGGATGTTTTGTCTCAAGGATCTAGAAATCCTTCCAGGAGGCCTTTGGATCTTAACTAGATCTAAGCACGGCCTTCCATCTGCAAACAGGCGGCCAGAGCGAACGAACCATATAAACGCTGGAAGATATGCTTCACGCATGTGTTATGGACCTAGGCGGAAGCTGGGATACTCACCTACCTTTAGTTGATTTTTCCAACAATAACAGCTACCATACGAGCATAAAAGCCGCACTGTTCGAAGCTCTATATGGCCGCAAGTGCGGCTCGCCATTATGTTGGGCAGACACTGGAGACAAGCGTATGGTTGGTCCTGAACTTGTTCAAGTGACAACCGACAAAATCATGCAGATCCGAGAGCGCATCAAGGCGGCTCGAGATCGACAAAAGAGCTACGCTGATCGAAGACGAAAACCCTTAGAATTTGAGGTGGGAGACAAAGTTTTGTTGAAGGTCTCACCTTGGAAGGGCGTAGTAAGATTCGGAAAATGTGGAAAGCTGAATCCACGATACATAGGACCATTCAAGATCTTGGAAAGAATTGGTACCGTGGCTTACAAGTTGGAGTTACCGGAAGAACTTAATGGAGTACATGATACGTTTCATGTGTCCAACCTCAAGAAGAGTCCAACCCAAGAAACAGTGATCATCCCTGCGGATGAAGTGCATATCGATGACACACTCCGATTTACAGAACAAACCGTTGAGGTTACAGACTGGAAAGTCAACAAGACCCGGAGGAGTAGTCTCAAACTTGTCAAAGAACGTTGGAACTCTAAGCACGGACCCGAGTACATGTGGGAATGTGAAGACCGGTTTAAAGACAAGTACCCCCACCTGTTCAAGAAAACTCCTGCGAGAGTTAGCTCAGCCTGAATTTCGGGACGAAATTCTTTTAACGGGGGGAGACTGTGATAACTGACACAAAACTGGTAATTTCCGTACAGTGTTATAATTTTTTAATATCTGCAATTATGTGCTTATGTCACACCCCGAAATTATCAGAGCTGGCGTGACTGGACTGGTATCTTCATTGCACAGCGGAAGCAAATAAGCAAAGACTTCTAGAAATTTGAACGCCCACTAAGTACTCGACTCTTCATGGTTCTCCTATTCCAACCGTGCCATGAATTCTGAAAAGTAACCTGAGAAAGAAACATGCGAAAAAAAAAGTCAACATAAAGTTGAGCGAGTCCATAGTTTGTTTGTAAAAGATTTGAAATAAATCTTTTGAGTTGTGAAAGATTTGAAATAAATCTTTGGAATAACCGGTTTTTGAAATGGTATTGAGAAAACGAATCAAAAGTCATTTTCTTGCCAAGTTATATGGAAACGTTGTGTTTGTAACACATTATGTTCATAAAACCATGTATTTGTAATGTTCGTATAACCGTCAATGCCCACCCTGACTTTGACTCCATACCCGCATAATCCTGTGCTTTGAATTTTGTATAAAACATGGTATTTAATTTGTATGAACAAGTAGTTTCGTAAGTATATATGTCCCTGGTATGTAGCAAATAAGGAAATAAAGAGATCACCAATGGTTTGCAAGGCCATTGATATGTGTGAAGTGCAAGTAGGAAGACTCAAACCTAGCGGATTTATGCGTTGGGCACAAAGTCACCCCGAGGTCCGTTCTGCTGGGCCTGGGGTTGGGCTCGCTACACCCAGATAGATCTACCGCTCTTGTCCCTCGGTCCTACAATGAGGATTAATGGCCTCAACTTGCGCCTACCCACTCACATGATCTGTACGTTCTAACCCTCCTTAAGCTAACCATACCATGTATAAAAATGTCTGTAATCCTTTTGTAATATGTCTGCATGTATGTGATGTACTGAAAAGTACATATGTTTATAGTGTATAATTTGGTCAGTTTTCAGTTGTTTCGAGTCTGTTTTAGGTTAGAATTATGATACTGCTGACGTTAAGCTTTGATTTCAGGTCCCGTAGCTTAAAGTGTTGAAAAACGAGTCAAAATGAGCAGTTCGGGAGAAAAACGGGATTCGTACGCGCGTCGGAGAAGCTGGAAATCGAAATATAATAAAAAATCAGAAAAATCAAGATTGGAGGCGCCGCGCGACGCGACGCCCCCCTAGCGTCGCGCGAGGGATGTTTATTCGAATTAATGTGATTTCTAGCTAGGGTTTGATGTTTTAATTCCCAAGAAACCTGAATAGTAACCCTAATTACGATTTTGTGACTTCTTGGAGTAACTTTGGAGCATTCTTGGCGAACAATTGGAGATTTCAAGGCACGGGAATCATTGGTACGAGTCGAGAGTGAAGAATCGAAGAATTAATCGGGTTTTCTAATCCCTTGTTTTATCGATTACTTTCTTGGAACTTGGTTACAATGAATTCTGTTTCAGACATCTTTGTTTTGTTTTTAATTACTGAGATGCTTGGCTAATTTCATAAACCACCTAGACTTGATAAATGGATTGAATAAAGATTTTTACCGTTTTCGTTATTTGCATGATGTTTATGGGTGATTGTGTTTAGTAAGAGGTTTGATGTAATGGTTTGATGTGTATGCATGCTTTGATTTGGTTTGTTATTGTTATTTGCTTCATATGATTCTTAGTGACGGTCTATATCACAACATAGAGTCATATTAGGGTTTAGGGTTTCGGTGAGTGTCTATATCACGTTAGAAAACCTTCACTCTTTAGGGAGAATTGCGCAATAATCCTTAGAAGTAATTGGTAATAATTTGCTAAGTCTTAGTGTTCTACTAGTCCTAATAACTGGGAAGTGAGGGGCTATTGGTAGGTCTTACCCGGCGAATTGCTTTAGACAGGCCTTGGGAAAGGTTATGTCTTGGTTTACCTGTCAGTCTTATTAGTCTATCAAGTCAAATTTATTACTTCAAACTACCCTAGATCTAGGATTGGGAAAGAATAGGTCAATATTAGGGTACTTACACAATAATTAGACAACTGGGAAGAAGTCTAATAACCGGTAGAATTAACGGCCTAGGTAGTGCCACAGGTTTCTCCTTGAGAAGGGTCGAGGGGCCTCGATGGTTCTTAATAGGTTTAGTATTTTAAGATCCCGGTTCCATAACTCATGCATTTAACTTAATCGGTAATCTCTTAAAAACAATCCAGGATTCTTGTCTACGTGGTCTCGTTCTCATATAAGTAAAGTCCACAGTCTTCATTCGTTTTAGTCTAGTTTTAGTTATTTTAGTAGTCTAATATAGATTTCCTTAGTTTTCAGTAACCCCCCCCCCCCCCCCCCAAACAAATAAACAAGTTAAGTCGTGTCTGTCAGTGTCTGTCAGAGTCTAGTTTACGTAATACATAGAGTCTCGTGGTTCGATATCCGGACTTGCTAGGTTATACTACATTGATCGGTACACTTGCCGATTGTGTGGTTTTAGGGCGAGTCTAGAATTAAAGCTTTTTAGTGTCTAGCTTAGAGAGTCTAATATAGTTAATTTTTATAGTCTGTTCAGCACACATCAGTATGAAAATCCCTGGTCTCCCCGACCCAATCCCTGGTCACCCTGACCGAAAATCATTCACATTTCAAAAATAAGCATTTGTTTTGTAAAAATCGGTATGTTTAGTATAAACCTTTCGTAAATCATTTGTGTTCCTCGAATTCCCTTCGTAATATGATTTAGAAATACGAGTTTTGCGTTTGTTCAAAACTTTGTATGTTTTTGCAAAACGTGCATGTCTTTCCACCCCGAAAACATTTACAAAAATGTAAAACAGTAAAAAGTGGGGGTTATGAACTCGCCTGAATATTCCCTGTGCAAAGCTAGCTAATTACGACTTCGATGATGTCGTTTCCAAGACTTGACTTGCTAGCGTGCATTTTACAATATTCCTAACATGGAATATCTAATAAGTTTCTAAGTAAATGCGGTAACTACACTACGTGTCACCGAGCTCTACCGAATCGTTAACTGAACGATTCGACGATAAGTTGTTTACTTGAAAGATGCGAAGAAGTTATGCTTGCGTAGTTCGTTTATTCGTCGGTATTTAAGAAGTCTTGAAAAGACTTAGTGCTCGAGAGGTTTAAAATATATGAATATTTATATAAAAGTATATAAATATATTGTTATAATCGCGTTAGTTATCTCGAAGAATCGTACGTGTATGTAAAGTATACTTACATGAAAGTATATATATAACAAATTCGTACGAAAATTATATAATAACCCGTATTAAATATTGCGTCTCATATGATAATTATCAACATATATGTATATATGTCGTTTAGGCGTTCGAAATAAATATATACTATATTTATTTTTACGAAAAGATTTCGTATTGTTTGATACTTGAAAGGATTGTCGAAAGTAGTAAAAGAATTGAAAATATTATTTCATGTTTTATTTTATAAAAGTATTGATGAAATAATATCCAAATTGTCGTCTTTGTAAGTTACAAAGTGTTGTCGTGAATATTGTTACACTTGTATTTGTTTGTATATATAAAAAAAATTACTTGAATACAATGGTTCGTTTCATAATAAAACGCGTTTGTTTTTACGGATTTTTCTCGAAAAACGGGCAGAGTTTCCTCTGTTTTTGGACGCCCCCGACAACTAAAGTGTCGTTAAATTTCAAAATTCAGTCACTTTACTCAACAATAATAATGTATCATCAATCCATATAAACGAAATAATAAATCAAAGTACTTTAACTATCGATTCGTCACTTTATTTCGGTTCGAGCTCGTTCACGAAAATATATAAAAATATTTCAAAGTAGCATATCGAAATTGCATTTTTAAACCGTTACCAAAACTCTCGAGTCGAAGCGCTAAAAAGGTTAACCGAGTCAACTGAGTTGACCGAGTCAAACGGGTCGACCGAGTTGACTCGCTGAGTTGACCGAGTTGACCCGAACTGTTGACCGAATCCGCTGACTAGTTGACCCGAGCCGATCTGAAGCGAGCCAGAAACTGAACATAACTCGAACCCGAAATCTGAAAATATAAACCCGAACTGAACCGTTAAGACCACTGTTAACCCGAGGTAAAACCCGAAAAACGTGAACCGAACATCAATAGCATCACCTTTCGTTAGTTATCATCACCTTCATCAGCCGAAAAAAAAAATATATATATATATATATATATATAAATGAAACAGGGAAGAGAGAGAGGTGAGTGGGGTGGGGGTTTACCAGAAACCTTGTCGGAGACAAGCACCGTCGCCGCTGCCGTGGCTCTGCCACTGATCGGTGGTTCGTCGCCGGAAACGGCACCCCTGTTTCTCTTTCCTTCGATCTCTCTCTCTGTCTGTCTCCACGCCGCCACGCGCCGCCGCACCACGTTCCGTCGCCTCTCTCTCTCTCTCTTGAACACCCTCTCTCTCTCTCTGTCGTCTATCCCTGTAGCGCACCGCACCACCACCGGTTAGTGGTGGTGGTGGTTCGTTTCAGAATCGCAAAAAGGGGGGTGGGGTGTAGATCGTAAGAGAACAGAGGGAGGTGAGGGTTTTGTCGGGTATACGGAGAAGAAGGGGGAGGGGGCTGTCGGCTGTAATGTCGGTGCCGGAGGAGCCACTCCGGTGACCGGACCTAGAAGACGAGAGGGAGAGGGTGAAGCAGGTTAGAATGCGTATGTGTTGATCATTTTGAGAAAGTGTATTCTCTATGTTTGTTTGTTTAAGCAGATCGAGAGAGGGAGTAATGTAGAGGTTGTTTCGTAGTGAATCAAAAGAGAAGTGGGGATGTGATCTTATATAGAGATTGTGTAGAGATTTTTGTAAATCTTGCAAGGATTTTGTATAGATTTCATTGAGATTTTATAAGGATTTGATGAGATTTTGCAAATCTTTTGTAAAGATTTGGCAATATTTTGTAGATCTTATTAGATTTAATATAATATGTGCAGGTTTAGGCTTGTGGGTTTTGGGCTTGGGCCCAGGGCCCACTAGCCCATCTCACGTGTAATGGCCCGTAATTCCTACGAGACCCGTTGTCAAAACCCGGACTCTGTTTAACATCAAAAGATAAAATTTTAGTATTAAAATACATAAAACACAGTCGGTAGTCGTCGGTTGCGTAAAAAAAGCGCGTAAAATGCTTCATGTATCGTTTTTAATCCGTTTTTCGATCCGGTTTCGACTGTAATCACTAAAATTTAATTACGAAGCTAAAATATATCGTAAAAATTTAATATTTGTCGGCGTTGTCTGTATTTTGTACGGTATCAGTTCGTTGTCACGTAATATTCAGCAGATTTCCCGTAAACCACCGTTCGCGCACTGTAAAGTCGTACAGACGTTCCTAGGCACTCCAAAGGCCTAATTAAGTTAATTTGCGCCGTAAACACTATTTATTATCGTGTTAATCACCTGTTAATCACGTAATTAAGAGCCGTAAATCACATGTTGTCACATTCTCCCCCTGTTACAGAAATTTCGTCCTCGAAATTTAGACTATGTTATCTCCTCAGAATTGTGTTGTTCGCAGGTAAGTCCGAATAATAACAAAGTGAATGACCGCGTAATCGAAACAAGATTTATTCGAATCATGTGAATTTAATGACATTCCTTCACAATAGGAATCCCAACGGTTTAAAAGAAATGTGTTTCAAAAGTTGATGTTAAAGGAAACAAGACATATAGATACCGTCACTAACGTGACCAAGTCAACAGGGATCCATCAATCAACAGGAACTTCGACCAATCGAATTCCATATAAAGTTTACAATGAGTTCTAGAAGCAATAACATCCACTGGATGAACTTAAAATCAACAATCTCAAATGTACTAGTTTGCATGATACGCTCGATCATGATCAGCACAAGCTGCAAGTTATACCGACGCCACAAAGTGCCGTAGTGAATGAAATAATTCAAATAAAGCGGTGATCGAATAAGTATCACCTGTGTTTTGTATGAAACGCTCAATCATGATTAGCCCAAGCTACAAGTTTGTACCAACACCACAAGGTGTCGTAGTGATTTAAATAATTCAATAATAGCGGTGATCAAACAAATTCACCGTGTTTGAAATCAAATGAAAGCGTAATAAAGTGAATCTGAAAGTTTGTTTCAAATGACATCATAGAATTTTCTATTGAAAATGGAACATCAATGAAACAATGTTTTCGATCGAAGGTGAAGAAGCAATGAATGTCGCAAAGCATTCGATCGATGTTGAAAGAACCATTATGAGGTACACCGGAATATGAAATGAATTTGTGTACCATTGTCTTAACACACAATTGTATTAAGACTGTTGTAATGTGATAAATCAAAGCGGATTTAATCTGAATCAATGAATAAATAATTAAATCCGTGCATAAGATATGTAAATGAGTTTAGCGCAAGGTTCAAATAAGTGAAAATACCACCACAAGGTGTCGAAATCAGCAAACAATTTAACGGAGTCGAATGCCAAACAAGTTTACTTCGACTCGAAACAGATGAAACACTTGTTAAAACGAATTTTGAATATGATGCTCCCAATACATCATATGATGCTCTGAAGTGAATATGTGTAATGGACAAGTTCAAACAGTCGAACTTGGTTTTAGCGCAATCCGACAGTAAACATATGTATCGACAAAAAAAACTTTCGGCATGGTCACAACGAAAAACCATGTATGTAACTTGTAAAGAAATGATCGTGATACAATGACCCTTAAGAGGAGTAGAGATACGAAAATCTACTCAGTAAATCTAAAAGTCGAAACTTCAATAAAAGAAATTTTGAGGACTTTACCCGGGGTTGCGTATGATATCCGGTTGTTAAGTGACATTACCATGGAATGTCGAACATAGCGTACTCGTCATTAATTAGGTAGGGGGGGGGGGAGAAATGCGGAGACAATCGTCTTCTCCCTGGCGTGATTCGTGTCGTTGCAGGATCGCGTGACAAGTTGTCGTTTCCTGATCGTTAGTTCTCCTGCTGACAGGAATCTATCGTCGTCATTGAATTGCGTCATCGTGTCTTTTCAAAGGCCTCGCCTCGATAGTTGTATGTGTCGCACTTCAACCTCCGTTGATGTATAGCTTAAGTTTCACGTATACCTGTGCACTAGCGTTGTGTTCCGCGTAGAATGTGATGTACCCCGACATCCGTTGACGTAAAATTTAAGTCCCATGTATTCTCGTGCAATAGCATTTTATTATGCGTAGGCTGCCTGCTCGGGGAGTCAAGATATCATAGACAATATGGATAACAGTGTGTGCCCGAGTTAATATTCGCGGTTCCTGCGTGATGACCTTTAATAAACACACACATGCACGAATAATCAATCATATAATCAAATAAAC
Source organism: Helianthus tuberosus (assembly GCA_030545235.1). Classification (NCBI taxonomy): domain Eukaryota; kingdom Viridiplantae; phylum Streptophyta; class Magnoliopsida; order Asterales; family Asteraceae; genus Helianthus; species Helianthus tuberosus. Next base: position 113,052,153 of record CM060408.1, read on the forward strand.
ATGTTAGTCACCAATAAGCAATCAAGTAATTCCCCTAGTCCCACTAGTCTATCCTCCCAGCCTCTCAGACTGAACTTCCTAGTCCCACTAGACTATCTTCCCAGCCCTTCAGACTGAATCTCCTAGTCTCTCAGACTACCTTCCCAGCCTCTCAGACTGAATCTCCTTGTCTCTCAGACTACCTTCCCAGCCTCTCAGACTGAATCTCCTTGTCTCTCAGACTACCTTCCTAGCCTCTCAGACTGAATCTCTTTTTCCGAAGGTCTTAAATGCATGTTTCCTAAACTCTCAGAGTGTTGTGTACTGTATGTAATTGTTTTGCGTACCGTGTATAAAACACCACTATAGCGTATGTTTGAAAACAAAATTTTGACTGTTTGTTTTTCGGCAACGGTTGGAGACCATATTCGAGTACTAGGCGTTCTGTATGTATTCAACGTCTTAATAGTCTAAGTCCCAGAGAAAAGTGAGGTTAGAGCCTAGGTATCACAACAGAAACCTAATTCGCTGTAACCTATAGCTCTGATACCAATCTGTCACACCCCGAAATTATCAGAGCTGGCGTGACTGGACCGGTATCTTCATTGCACAGCGGAAGCAAATAAGCAAAGACTTCTAGAAATTTGAACGCCCACTAAGTACTCGACTCTTCATGGTTCTCCTATTCCAACCGTGCCATGAATTCTGAAAAGTAACCTGAGAAAGAAACATGCGAAAAAAAAAGTCAACATAAAGTTGAGCGAGTCCATAGTTTGTTTGTAAAAGATTTGAAATAAATCTTTTGAGTTGTGAAAGATTTGAAATAAATCTTTGGAATAACCGGTTTTTGAAATAGTATTGAGAAAACGAATCAAAAGTCATTTTCTTGCCAAGTTATATGGAAACGTTGTGTTTGTAACACATTATGTTCATAAAACCATGTATTTGTAATGTTCGTATAACCGTCAATGCCCACCCTGACTTTGACTCCATTCCCGCATAATCCTGTGCTTTGAATTTTGTATAAAACATGGTATTTAATTTGTATGAACAAGTAGTTTCGTAAGTATATATGTCCCTGGTATGTAGCAAATAAGGAAATAAAGAGATCACCAATGGTTTGCAAGGCCATTGATATGTGTGAAGTGCAAGTAGGAAGACTCAAACCTAGCAGATTTATGCGTTGGGCACAAAGTCACCCCGAGGTCCGTCCTGCTGGGCCTGGGGCTGGGCTCGCTACACCCAGATAGATCTACCGCTCCTGTCCCTCGGTCCTACAATGAGGATTAATGGCCTCAAGTTGCGCCTACCCACTCACATGATCTGTACGTTCTAACCCTCCTTAAGCTAACCATACCATGTATAAAAATGTCTGTAATCCTTTTGTAATATGTCTGCATGTATGAAAATCCCTGGTCTCCCCGACCGAATCCCTGGTCACCCTGACCGAATCCCTGGTCACCCTGACCGAATCCCTGGTCACCCTGACCGAATCCCTGATCACCCTGACCGAAAATCATTCACATTTCGAAAATAAGCATTTGTTTTGTAAAAACCGGTATGTTTAGTATAAACCTTTCGTAAATCATTTGTGTTCCTCGAAATCCCTTCGTAATATGATTTAGAAATACGAGTTTTGCGTTTGTTCAAAACTTTGTATGTTTTTGCAAAACGTGCATGTCTTTCCACCCCGAAAACATTTACAAAAATGTAAAACAGTAAAAAGTGGGGGTTATGAACTCGCCTGAATATTCCCTGTGCAAAGCTAGCTAATTACGACTTCGATGATGTCGTTTCCAAGACTTGACTTGCTAGCGTGCATTCTACAATATTCCTAACATGGAATATCTAATAAGTTTCTAAGTAAATGCGGTAACTACACTACGTGTCACCGAGCTCTACCGAATTGTTAACTGAACGATTCGACGATAAGTTGTTTACTTGAAAGATGCGAAGAAGTTATGCTTGCGTAGTTCGTTTATTCGTCGGTATTTAAGAAGTCTTGAAAAGACTTAGTGCTCGAGAGTTTTAAAATATATGAATATTTATATAAAAGTATATAAATATATTGTTATAATCGCGTTAGTTATCTCGAAGAATCGTACGTGTATGTAAAGTATACTTACATGAAAGTATATATATAACAAATTCGTACGAAAATTATATAATAACCCGTATTAAATATTGCGTCTCATATGATAATTATCAACATATATGTATATATGTCGTTTAGGCGTTCGAAATAAATATATACTATATTTATTTTTACGAAAAGATTTCGTATTGTTTGATACTTGAAAGGATTGTCGAAAGTAATAAAAGAATTGAAAAAGTTATTTCATGTTTTATTTTATAAAAGTATTGATGAAATAATATCCAAATTGTCGTCTTTGTAAGTTACAAAGTGTTGTCGTGAATATTGTTACACTTGTATTTGTTTGTATATATAAAAAAAAATTACTTGAATACAATGGTTCGTTTCATAATAAAACGCGTTTGTTTTTACGGATTTTTCTCGAAAAACGGGCAGAGTTTCCTCTGTTTTTGGACGCCCCCGACAACTAAAGTGTCGTTAAATTTCAAAATTCAGTCACTTTACTCAACAATAATAATGTATCATCAATCCATATAAACGAAATAATAAATCAAAGTACTTTAACTATCGGTTCGTCACTTTATTTCGGTTCGAGCTCGTTCACGAAAATATATAAAAATATTTCAAAGTAGCATATCGAAATTGCATTTTTAAACCGTTACCAAAACTCTCGAGTCGAAGCGCTAAAAAGGTTAACCGAGTCAACTGAGTTGACCGAGTCAAACGGGTCGACCGAGTTGACTCGCTGAGTTGACCGAGTTGACCCGAACTGTTGACCGAATCCGCTGACTAGTTGACCCGAGCCGATCTGAAGCGAGCCAGAAACTGAACGTAACTCGAACCCGAAATCTGAAAATATAAACCCGAACTGAACCGTTAAGACCACTGTTAACCCGAGGTAAAACCCGAAAAACGTGAACCGAACATCAATAGCATCACCTTTCGTTAGTTATCATCACCTTCATCAGCCGAAAAAAAAAATATATATATATATATATATATATATAAATGAAACAGGGAAGAGAGAGAGGTGAGTGGGGTGGGGGTTTACCAGAAACCTTGTCGGAGACAAGCACCGTCGCCGCTGCCGTGGCTCTGCCACTGATCGGTGGTTCGTCGCCGGAAACGGCACCCCCGTTTCTCTTTCCTTCGATCTCTCTCTCTGTCTGTCTCCACGCCGCCACGCGTCGCCGCACCACGTTCCGTCGCCTCTCCCTCCTGAACACCCTCTCTCTCATCTCTTCAGCTCTCTCTCTCTCTCTCTGTCGTCTATCCCTGTAGCGCCACCGCACCACCACCGGTTAGTGGTGGTGGTGGTTCGTTTCAGAATCGCAAAAAGGAGGGTGGGGTGTAGATCGTAAGAGAACAGAGGGAGGTAAGGGTTTTGTCGGGTATACGGAGAAGAAGGGGGAGGGGGCTGTCGGCTGTAATGTCGGTGCCGGAGGAGCCACTCCGGTGACCGGACCTAGAAGACGAGAGGGAGAGGGTGAAGCAGGTTAGAATGCGTATGTGTTGATCATTTTGAGAAAGTGTATTCCTATGTTTGTTTGTTTAAGCAGATCGAGAGAGGGAGTAATGTAGAGGTTGTTTGGTAGTGAATCAAAAGAGAAGTGGGGATGTGATCTTATATAGAGATTGTGTAGAGATTTTTGTAAATCTTGCAAGGATTTTGTATAGATTTCATTGAGATTTTATAAGGATTTGATGAGATTTTGCAAATATTTTGTAAAGATTTGCCAATATTTTGTAGATCTTATTAGATTTAATATAATATGTGCAGGTTTAGGCTTGTGGGTTTTGGGCTTGGGCCCAGGGCCCACAAGCCCATCTCACGTGTAAGTGGCCCGTAATTCCTACGAGACCCGTTGTCAAAACCCGGACTCCGTTTAACATCAAAAGATAAAATTTTAGTATTAAAATACATAAAACACAGTCGGTAGTCGTCGGTTGCGTAAAAAAAACGTGTAAAATGCTTCATGTATCGTTTTTAATCCGTTTTTCGATCCGGTTTCGACTGTAATCACTAAAATTTAATTACGAAGCTAAAATATATCGTAAAAATTTAATATTTGTCGGCGTTGTCTGTATTTTGTACGGTATCAGTTCGTTGTCACGTAATATTCAGCAGATTTCCCGTAAACCACCGTTCGCGCACTGTAAAGTCGTACAGACGTTCCTAGGCACTCCAAAGGCCTAATTAAGTTAATTTGCGCCGTAAACACTATTTATTATCGCGTTAATCACCTGTTAATCACGTAATTAAGAGCCGTAAATCACCGGTTGTCACAGCTTAAATGTCAACATTGTCTGATTTCATGCTATACTTGTGAATTCATGCACGTTTTATACTTCAAATATTGCTTTATGCATTACTACTAGCTTGCGTCAGAAAGACTAGTAAACTCACCGGTAAGACACACTGTGTCGCAACTTTGCAGAAAGCAGTCAGATAATGGAATTAGGGCCAAGGAGTAGGTCCCACGTCTACAATACATTAAAACCCAAGTATGGATACAAGGGTTAACATATAGACTTTCCGGAAGCTAAAATATGCACTAAAAAGCACCCGAAACACACTTTAAATGCTGAATTTTATATATTTCAGCAATAATTCAGCTCTAATCAGTATTTTAACACTGAAATATCATGCATAATTTATGTTTTATTGTCCAAATTAACTTACAAAGTGTCGGGAATTGAAAGTGTCACAAAAGGGTACATAAAGGACACTAAACGGTGCAATTTAGCACTTTAACGAACCGGTATCTAACCGAACAACCGGACACTACCCGAAACATCAAAATTATACCAGAAGCATTGTTTTAATGTTTCTGAACTAGTTATGATCCCCGAACACTCTAACACACTATATAACACATCATATGCATAACACCTAAACATTACACTTAAATTCTAACTAATATACTTAACTTACCATTAAACACCAACCAAGACCCCCCCCCCCTTTCATGTGGACGGTCACAAGGTGGCCCCACCACCTTGATCTTCCTTGATTTACTTAGATTTGGAAGAGATCTTGTATGCTACTTAGTGAACATATTACCTAATGGATAAACCCCTAAACATGGATATAAGTATTACATGAAGATCATAATCATCAACATCTCTCACACACCAACACACACTCAACTCTCTCCCTCCTCTCTTCTTCTTCATGACCGAGAACAAGGGCCACCATCACCACCACCTTCATCCATTCTCCACCTCTCCCAATTGCTTTTAACCATCACATTTGTCACCTTCATCTTCTAGTGTTCTTCCCTAGCCCTTGTGCTAGTAGTAAGTTCCTTGTAACTTGAATTTACTTCATGTTTAGTTGGTTAAAAGATGATGAACATTGTAATCTTGATGAATACTAAAGAACATAATCATGAATCTTTAACATAAGCTTAAAACCATATGAATACATGTTGATTAGTGTTGACTTGCTTCTTGATGATTGATTATTTGTGTTTATGACATTAGACATCATATGAAACCTACTAGATTGTGATTAAACACATGATCTAGTAAGTTAAGGTGATGATCTTGTGAAAGACCAAGATGATCATACTCCATGTTTCTCATGAACTTGAAATGAAAATGATTTTGTGAATGATGAAACATGTAATATGTTACTAGTCATAAACTTGGATGATTTCAAAACTAGTTCTCTCAAGAAACTAAAGTTATACACAAGATTTACAAAGTCATGGTTTCTAAGTAAACTAATCATATTTTTAGTGTTTAAACAAGACTAGAAACATGTTTGTAACAAGAAAAATACCAAAGAATTATTTTTGAAAAAATCATCTTACAAGTTGTAAATGACTAGATCTTTTAATAATGTGATTTACAAACAAATAACCATGTTTTTAAGGATAACTAAACCTACTAAGCACACTACCATGATACTACAAGTTTTTATGAAAGTTCAAGTTCATGATTGTTATGTAAATAGCATTGTTTTGGCACTTGGTAAGTGTAAGTTGCTTAGGGTAGATTGTTGATTGTTTGTGATGATTTTAAAAAGAAAATAAACACATGTTTTGAAAACATGGGAAACCTCCATTTTTAGGGGAAACTATGTCAAAATTTCTATAAAAGTTTTGACACTTAGAAAAATATAAGTTTTGGTGAAACTTATTCCCTAAAAATTTACCTAAAAATATTTACCAAGGTTTCCCTAATTTTTGTGTAAATTTCAAGTTAAGAAATGATGATTTCTTCAAGATAAAATTGATATTAAGTAGGGTTATTGGATTTTATCACCCCCAACTATCGGCCTTTAGCCCTTGCCACCCGCAACTAACACTTTGACACCCGACACCCCCAACTTGACTTTTTGTTTGTAATGGCACCACCAAGTTAAATCTGCACTAACTTGGTTTGTTTTTTGTCCGACGTGTCACATTTTTGCTGAGTTGGAGATGATTACGTGGCGTTGATGTGTCATTTCCCTCTTCTCCTCCTTTTTATAAAAACCCTAATTTCCTCACAGGTTCTCTTCTCATCTTCTGCCGAACCATCGACCTTCATCCTCCATCTCACCATTTAATCATCTCCGCAGCGTCTTCACCATCGTTCACCATCAGAAGTTATTCGAATCTACATATCATCATCTTCAACACGATTTTCACCATCGGAAGTTATTCGAATCTACATATCATCATCTTCATCATCATCTTCAACACGATTTCGGAAATTTTCGAGTCACAAAGTTAATCGAGTTAACAAAGTTTTCAAATCTACATATCATCAGAAGTTTTCGAGTCACGAAGTTATTTGAGTTAACATGATTTCAGAAAATTTTTGAGTCACAAAGTTATTCGAGTTAACAATATCATCAGAAGTTTTCGAGTCACAAAGTTATTCAAGTTAACACGATTTTGGAAAATTTTTCGAGATTTGATTTCAACTGGTTTGAGTTTTCGAGAATAGGCACCATTCAACATCGTTCATCCCTGCCATCGTTCAAAGTGTTTCATCAGCTCCGGTCATCATCTCTATTCATTTCCGATCTCCGTAACCTGAACCACCTTCGTCGTCAAAACCAAAACCAAAGTGTGGTTTGTATTGACCCATTTGCAGTAGTCGGTAACGACCAAAACCAAAGTGTGGAATCAGGGTTTTTATGGGACCTTCTGTGTTGCTGTAAAGAATGTGTTATAAAGAAGGAGAAGAGGGATGTCACACATCATCGCCAAGTAATCATTTCCAACTCAGTAAACCTGTGCCACGTAGGACAAAAAACAAACCCAGTTAGTGCAGATTTAACTGGGTGGTGCCATTGCAAACAAAAAGTCAAGTTCGGGGTGCCGGGTGTCAAAGTGTTAGTTGCGGGTGGTAACGGCCAAAGGCCGATAGTTGGGGGTGATAAAATCCAATAACCCTATTAAGTATGTATATTTTTGAGGAAAATATATATATTTATTGATCACCAAATTTTGTGCTAAGTGTATGTGATATGTATTATATGTAATAGTGTATTAGGACATGAAAAATACACTAAATACTCCTAAGGAGTAAAAATATAAAAATACACATACCACATGCATAGACAAATACAAGAGAATATATTTATGAAAATATATTTCTTAATAGATTATGTAACTTGGACAAGTTATGAACTTAAAATGTATTTTTGGACGAAAATATATAACTCGGGTGAAAAATACAAGATACTTATATTTATTTTTGGGAAAATAATATAAGTAAGATACATAGTTAAAAATATAAATTATTCATGACAATGGCGGAGAATTCTCCTTGCTTCACTTCCATGTACGCATCGGCGGATGAGTTGATCGGCACACATTTTGAAAAGATAAGGGTCTTCCAAAAAATAATGCTTTACATCGGCAAAGAATTTATTTCTTTGATGATGTGGCCATCCTTTTGCGACTATACCGCTAGCTAGGTAGTTAGCATAGTCGGCGTACCATGGTTCTTCTCTGTGTTCCACCATTTCCAGGGACTCCGTTGGGAACTTTTCGTTGATTTGCTCGTCCCTGGTTGCCTCCAAAGCTGGGTCTTCTAAGCGCGAAAGATGATCTACTGCGGTGTTTTCTGCTCCTCTTTTGTCTTTGATTTCAATGTCAAATTTTTGGAGGAGTAGAATCCACCGAATCAAACGTGGTTTAGCATCCTGTTTCTTGAAGAGATATCGAATGGCTGCATGATCTGTATAGACTATTGTTTTAGAAAGAACAAGATAAGAACGAAATTTGTCAAAAGCAAATACCACGGCTAGTAACTCTTTTTCTGTTGTTGTGTAATTTTCTTGTGCATCGTTAAGTGTTTTACTAGCATAATAAATTGGGTGAAAATGCTTATCTTTTCTTTGTCCCAAGATGGCTCCAACTGCAAAGTCACTTGCATCACACATGATTTTGAAAGGAAATTTCCAATCAGGCGCTATCATGATAGGTGCATTGACTAGCATTTCTTTTAGTGATAGAAATGCTTGATTGCAATCCTTGTCAAAGATGAAAGGGGCATCTTTTTCAAGTAATTTTGTTAGAGGCCTTGAGAGTTTAGAGAAGTCCTTGATAAATCGTCTATAGAATCCGGAATCCCCTAGGAAACTTCTGATAGCTCTAACGGAGGATGGGGTGGTAATCGAGAAATAGTATCTATTTTTGCTCGATCTACCTCCATTCCTTCGCTTGAGATTTTGTGACCGAGTACTATTCCCTCCATTACCATGAAATGGCATTTTTCCCAGTTAAGGGCGAGGTTAGTTTCCTCACATCGGGATAGCATTCGTTCAAGGTTATCGAGGCATTGGTCGTATTAATCTCCAAAGATAGAAAAGTCATCCATGAAGACTTCCATTGTCTTTTCTATCATATCATGGAAGATGGCCACCATGCAACGTTGAAAGGTTGCGGGGGCATTACATAGACCAAATGGCATGCGTCGATAAGCAAAAGTTCCATAGGGACATGTTAATGTTGTCTTTTCTTGGTCTTCGGGTGCTATCGGGATTTGAAAGTGACCTGAAAAACCATCTAAGAAACAATAAAATTTGTGACCGGATAATCTTTCTAACATTTGATCAATAAAAGGTAAAGGAAAGTGCTCTTTCCTTGTTGCCTCATTTAATCGACGATAATCTATACATACCTTCCATCCTGTGACGGTTCTCGTTGGTATTAATTCATTTTTCTTGTTAGTTATTACCGTCATGCCTCCTTTCTTTGGAACTACTTGGACGGGACTTACCCAAGGACTATCGGTGATAGGGTAAATAAGTCCGGCGTCAAGTAATTTGATGACTTCGTTTTTAACCACTTCTTGGACGTTTGGATTTACTCTACTTTGTGGTTGTATTACCGATTTATAGTTATCATTCATTAAAATTTTGTGTGTGCACATGGAAGGACTTATGCCTTTAATATCTACAAGCTTCCAAGTGATCGCATTTTTGTGTTTTTTCAAACGCGAAATTAATTTTTCTTTTTCTAAACTACTTAATTTTGACGAAATAATTACAGGTGATTTACCATCTTTGTCTAGAAAAGCATATTCCAAACCTTTTGGGAGTTCTTTGAGCTCAAGATGTAACATATGTGCTTGTAATCATTATGAACAGTTCTATTATCAATAAAACAATGTTATTTGATCCCAATGTTTGTTTGGTTATGTTTTACATTTTTCATGTTTTGACTTTTATCCAATTTCAAACTCTATATCGCTTTCTGGAGATTTATACGCAAACTGGTGCGTAAACGTAGTCAGTTTAATGCGACAAATACTATGGAACATCAACATATACTTAACATACCTTAAATAACCCTTACATAACTTAGAAATAAGTTTTGAAGGCTTTGGTGTGGCAAAAACAAGTTAATTCGCTTACAGGGACTAAACTTGACAAACTGCGAAAGTATGCCAATTTGAACAGTAACGAACATTCCGGAACATGAACACAAGTTAAACATACCATAAATATCCTCTACATAGCTTAGAAATAGGCTTTGAGGTGTTCGGTGTGCCAAAATAAACTTTTGGGACATTCAGGGACTAAAAGTGTCAAAAAGTGCACAAGTTTGCACTTTCGCGCATAACTTACGTTCTGAATACATCCGGACATCCAAAAATTTATGTAAGCACTAAAATATTTTATTTTAGTGTTTGGCACAAGAAAAATCCATTCGTCACGCCATTTGGATCATTTTTCGCGCTTATGCGCATTCCGTCGTAATTAACCGAACAACGTAACCGTACGGCTAAACGAACCGACACCCGAGATATTTTTTAACACATTTTAAGTTCCCTATACTTTAACTTCATTTTAGAGCTTTGAAATGGGGTTAACGGGGCTTAAACATGTCAAAAAAAAAATGCATCGAAAACCAAGTTTTGAGGTTCCAGGGACTGAAACTGTAAATCTGCCAAACTAGGTCCGTAAGTATGGGCCAGATGCAGCAAAACGTTTTTTTTTCCAGCTTTTAACAGCCCTTAACACTCTCCAAAGGCCAAGTGCCAAGTGTCAAACTCTTATGGTGGATGGCAAATGAGTTACCACAACTTTCCAACAAGTGTACGGCTTAGATCTTGCCCCCTTTTCCAAGAAATGATCCTAACGGTGAACCGAAAACTATAAATACCCACCTCCACCCTTCACTTTTCCTCACAAGAATCTGATCTAATGTGCTCTAAGTTGAAACCTTTGTTTCATACCTGAGCTATTTTGATCTAGATTAGCATTCGGGGACCCTTCGTAAGTGTTCCTTCGTTCTTTTATTGTTTTTCGAGTCCGAAAGTCAAACTTTGTTTGACTTTATGCATTGACCAGTTTATGGTCAATGCGAAGTTCGTTTGAACTTCGCAACGTGATTGTAATCACGATGGTTATAGTCCCTTGTGACTATACCTACTGATTACCACGTTATCTAGGGTCGTAAGGGTAAGCGATCTGATAAATCGCTTATACCTTCGAACCCGACCCATTTGGTCGATCATTAGGATTCGACTAAACACATTAGGTGACCATAGTATATAGGGAATAACCTTCCGAGGTTATACCTTATGGTCGCTTCGTTTAGGTAGTTGTATGATAGGTAGTTTATATGCCTTAGGTAAATTACCAAAATGCCCTTTTGACGCCAAAATTCATTTTAAGCATATGTAACATAAATTTTGGTATCTAAACTGTTTTGGTAACAATATTAGATATGTTAAGGCATATTTTACTTGTCATGGGACTAGTTAGGCGGTCCGAACGCGTTTCACGCGAGCGACGCGTTAAAGTAGCATAAGCTACCTAAACGGGTCGTAATGGGTCATAAACACTTATGTTAGGTTTCATTTAGTATGTAGGCTTTGTTAAACCATATTACACGAGTCTCCATACTCGTTTGGTTTACGAACCCGCATTCTATCCGATCTTCCGATTTAGGTCCGGTATATTAACATAGTTACCTATATTAGGTGCCGTTTGATTCCGTGATCTCTAGCATTGCTTGGTGGTTATCTTAGGACTTCTGAGCAATCTCAAGTGAGTACATAGAACCCTCTTTTACTGTTTTCCAAACTGTTTGGGGTGAAACACATGTGCCTACTTGTTACTTTCATGCTTTCCATGTTTCACATCATATACCTGCTATGTTCGTTAGTACATTATAGTACATGTTTTACATTACATTTCATGCTATGTATGCCCATTGTGTGCGTACTTAGTACATTGTTTTAGATTACATTTCATGCTATGTATGTCACACCCCCAAATTCCCACCTAGGGTATGTCCCTATTAGGAGTGCGACGATCCAACAACGAGCCACTAATTATATCAAACGCATTCAATAAAATTATAAAGTACTGGATTGTAAATAAAATACTGTCTGTAAGTTTAAATGAAAACCAAAGTATCAGCGGAAGCAAGGTTAACCAGTTTTAAAACTAAAGTAACGTATCAATAAACCAATAAAATAAATACGTCCAGCAAGACCATGCCCACTCCAGCTGCTCCAGATAGCAAGTCCCAAAGTATCTCAGCTAACGACCTACAAGCATGCAAACAAGTGTGTCAGACTACGCTGGTGAGTTTAAAGTTTTGTTACCGAGTTTAGTTACCAGTCACGTGTGTAAAACAGTTTAATAAAATGATTTGTTGATTTGATGTTGTTATTACTCGATTACCGTATATGGCTACTAGATGTGAATGCCCAACCCCAATGCCTCTATCTAGGCATTGGTCAAGTGGTCAAGGTAATTAGTTCAACTAACAACCTCGAGTAGATGTAAGGGGTCTTATATATACACGATGTGAATGCCCAACCCCAATGCCTCTATCTAGGCATTGGTCAAGTGGTCAAGGTAATTAGTTCACACCCGTCCTTTCGGCACGGTGTGAGGGTGCCAATCCTAATAGCGCTATCAACTAAATACCTCGTTGCCTTCCTGGAAACAATCGGTAGATGTAGGGGGTCTTACATAATAGAAACTAAGTAATAACAAACATCCCATTAACCTGCATTCCTCCCTGGAACGTTACCCGATATCCCTTCCCGGGATGCATGCTTGGAAAAGAGCAGTGAACTCACCTTGGTTTTGCTCGGTTAGACTAATTACGTGTTCAAGTTGCGCAAAACAATCCTAACATGGTTTACCAATAACAATTAGTTTGTATGCACGTAAGTCACGTAGTCCACATTCACAACACAAGTATCGTACAAATAGTGCACATAACGTTATACCAATCGTAACTAGAATTCACGCATCACACTGGTCATAGCACCCTATTAATTACTTCTCCAACTAACACTAATTCATTGAGTTTACGAATATAATTCGTTATATATATGTGATCATATATCATCATTATCATCAACTAAAACACAATTACTCGAGTCCTTCTCTAATACTCTCACTAGCCCTAATAAATGCTTGAACAGGTGTCACTATACCATGTTTTATAATCCTCATACTTTCACTTTTTGATAAGACATGAAAACTGTTTATGCTATTGAACACAGATTCAAACGAAATATCACCTCATCATTTAATTCTCATAATATTACTTCTGACAACATTATTAGTGTGTACATGTTTGACTTGATCAAGACCACAACACACACAAACACATGGGCCGCCAAAACAATCAATGATTACAAGATCTACAACAGCCGACATGATTACAATTAACCAGCAACATCACGTGAACTTTAGTAATGAATTAGTGACATGCACATATATTATATTTGCAAATATGAACACCTGCTGCCATATCTATCACCAAACAATTCGAAGTCATGCATCACACACAATATCATATTCAACAATTATTTATTATCATCGTACCATCCCCCAACATTCATTACGTTGCCATTAATTGGACACATCGCTAACCCTACGCATAGAACTGATATCACACAACATCTATACTCAATTAACAAATTTAGACCCACACCAAGATTACTCGACAAGGAGTATGAATCAGGAATTAATAGATCGCTTACCGAGAAGAGATATGTGCAAGAGACAAGCTAGCACGAGGAGGAAAGGCTTTGAACCAGACTTTGTCGGATCAGCAGGATTGCCGTCGTTTGCTAAGGAGGTGCCTAGGGTTTGCAATAAGTGGAGGAAAAAGGAATTGTTTACTCACACCATGCATGGCCGTAAATATTATAAGGGTGAGTGGGCTCCATCTGGACCTCAAATGTTATGGGCCGATAAAAGTCAAATGTGTAATTCGGAATCTAACACAAGTAGTGGGCCAAATGGGTTATAAGGTGTCTAAGACGTGTGTGTGTGACTCCAAGATCAATATATGCAAACACGTGAAGGGACTGATTGAACCCCACAACTTTTGCAGCCAAAATATATATACACGCATACATTGAAGTGGCGGCACATGTGATATATTAATTGAGAACATCATCAAAGGACTTTGGAAGGGCATTAATTGTTTCATGAACACAAGATAGTAATCATCAGATACATGTAGCCGTTGATTGGACTTGGAGGGATCATGGACAGTAACTCACGTTGACTTCTATTTGGGCCGAGGGTTTCTAGAATAATAATCCAATACATATAGACATTTAATGGTTCCATAGCCATTAACCATCATACATAAACTTTTAATGGTGTACGAGTATAACCAACAAGTCCCACATGGTCGCCATATAGGTAATTAAACGTAAAGACACAAGCCGAAGGTTGTGGAAATTAAGTAGTGCTAACCTTAAAGATTCGGGTTGTCACATCATCCCCAACTTAAAAGAAATTTCGTCCCGAAATTTGATAAACAGTCTCGGTGAAAAGGAGTGATGGTTTAAGATGATATCGGATTTTCCTCGGGTGCCACATCATCCCCAACTTGAATGGGAATTTCGTCCCGAAATTCACTAGCTGTATCAGGATTCAGTTCAACAGTGCCAAACAGGTTAGGGTGCTTGAGCTTCGTCTGATCATTACGTTCCCACGTGAACTCCAGTCCACGTCTTGAGTTCCTAAGAACTTTCGCGGTTGGGATTCGACCATGCTAACTAACCTTGGTTTCCTGGTCCAAGCCTTCGATAGGTTCTAACAAGGGTACCACAAGTGTTTCATCGGGCAAACACTGTCTTTGGATTGGAGGCCTAAAGGTCATCGCAAACGTTACCGATTCTTTCCCGAATTCTGAATGTCCAACGTATCGCAATTAAGCTCACCACGCTTCCCAAAGCGTACTGCACCCTCCCAGGGTGAGACTTTCGACATGATACGACCACCTACTGTGATCTTCCAGCGTTTCTTGAGCTTATCAGCTTTCCTGGCGGTCACGCGTTGCCGCCAGACGTTTTTCGATCTAAGCAATCTTCCTAAGAGTTTCGAGTACAAGTCTTAGACCTGTGATTAGGTTGCCACCCACCTTAATCCACAAGAGGATTGGCATTATCGTCCATGCAATGCCTCAGACAAAGCTGTCAGTATACAAGAATGGTAACTGCTGGAGTAGAACTCAACCAAGGGTAAGTTTCCTTTCAATTCTTACTAAAGTCAATCACACACTTGCTCGCAGCATGTCCTTGAGGGTCTGGATGGTTCGTTTACTCTGACCATCAGTCTAATGGTGATAGGTAGTGCTCATGTCTAGACGTGTGCCACAGGATTTGTGTGCTGTCTGCCATAAATCGAGTATAAACGCGGATCACAATCAGAGATAATAGAAGTTGACACCTCATGCCTAGAAACCGCCTCTCTCAGAGGAATATTCACAAGCTGTGAAGACTCGTCAGTTTCCTTGATTGCAAGAAAGTGTTTCTGTTTCAAGTTTTAGATAGCCCAGTGACAAAATTCATGGCAGTCTATTCTCGTTTCCATGTGGGTGTTTCTATTTGCTAAAACTACACCTTGACCTTCCCACAAGTCAAACACTATTCCTATACCTAGCTAGGTGGGCCTTCAAGCCCGATTGCCAGTACAAGGTTTATAAATCCTGAAGTCTCTCATCAGAACCCAGACGACTAGAATATTGAGGCCGGTGTGCTTTGCTCAGCACAAATTCCCTACAGTTGTCATATAATGAAACCCACATTCGTTCCATGAGGTAGCAAGTGTCGTTCGACCTGTCAACGGTTGCTTTTCTATGCCCCGCATGGGTTCAACTTGAAAATCCTCTTCCTTCAGTTCTCCAGTTTGAATAGAGCGAGTCTGATCGGGTAAGTTAAAGTCGGTAGTGGGCTGCAAAGCTCGTGCACGTTCAGGTTTCATAGTTGTAATCATTCAAAAGTTCCATCCAACGATGTCATCGCATTCTTCAGCTCTATTCGAAACAATGATACACGGGAGGCCCTTGTGATCGGTCTAAGTGATGCATTTGGTACCGTCCAAGTAATGCCCCCAATTTAAATCCAAGGCCATGGTGTCCACCCCCAGGTTGTGAGTCGTGCAATTCCTCTTGTAAATCCACTACGTGAGTCATCACCCTCACGTGTTGCATCGGCGCGTAACTGGGACTCTAATTCGAACCATCATGGTATACCACTGATTCATCGATACCCTCGGATAGAAATGATGCTTAGTGCATTGCAGAGTTGGGTTTCAAAAGCTGAAAAGACATCCTCCTGTTTTGTCTTCCACGAACACAGCACCCTGCTGTGTTGAAGAGACTAAAGTTGCGCGATCTTCAAAAATCCGGTGATGAATCTGCGATAGTATCTAACGAAACCAAGAAATTGCTGTACCCCCGAAGGAATCCTTGGCGTCAATCAGTTTCTAACAAAATGGATCCTATCACGATCCACGTGTATTCCCACTTCGTTGATTATATGACCAGAAGGTGCCTCTCGAACCCAGTAGTTACATCTAACAAGACTTCGTGCGGAGTGGCTCCTCCTTCAGGGGCTCAAAAATAAGATACAAATGCCGCCCATGATGTTCCTTTCTCCTGGAAATGATCCAAAACGTCATCGATAAACACGGTCGTTTTATGTGATCCATAAAGTTGCTGGTGTGTTGGTTGACTCAATGGTCATGGTGTACAAAGTCGCACTGGCCGTATTGCGTTCACTATGCCGCTCCAAAAACATTCTCCCCTTGGACTTCCATCTGATAAGAGCTTGTTTCGTTAGTCAATCCTCGAGTGGAAGCTTGTCCCTCGCAACTGGGCAACAGGGTATTACTACATGGTCGAAGCGAACGGTTCTTGACTGTCACCTTGTTGAGTTCTCGATAATCAGTACACATGCGAAAAGGCTTATCTTCACGGGTAATAACTGGGGCTCCCCAAAGCGAAAAGCTAGGTCCGACAAAACTCCTGTTCGACAGTTCCTGTAGTTGATTAAACAGTTCTAGCAACCCTCCTGGTGCAAAATAGTAAGGAGTACGAGTGATCAGGGCTACCTCTGGTGTGAGATCAAACTGAGATTCTGCCTAACAGTTGTGGAAGTAAACCTGAAAGTTCCTCGAGTAGCACACTGAGTGGAATCACGAACAATTTGTGGATCCTCAATCCTCTTTCCTTAGCCATAACATTAGTAGCGATTGCCATCATAACGAGGTAATCCTTCCGTAGACACTCCTGGGCTTTCATTGCTGAAATGATTTTAACTTTTACACCCCTTTGCTGCTTTAGAACAGACGACGATCCGCCACTAAGAAGAAGGATCCTCAAAATTTTTCTCATCACAAGGTATATCTGCGAGATATCTGGATAATCAATCCCCACTAACTACTACAACAAGACTATCAAGGGTAGTAGAAGGAAGGTCGACATCGAAGACTTGTCCCACAAGGTCGTGTTTACTCCCCAATGAACATATGAGATTTCATTTGACTTGCCATCAGCCAATTTCACATCAGGTTTGGTTTCAAGAAGTATCAGGGTCAAGCAGAATAGAGACGAAGCGAACAGCTACCCATACAAGCTACCATGTTGCTGCTATGTCTGGCGTCTCTTACGCAAATCCTAAATGTCCTTCCACAAGCATCATTTCCAGTGTTGTACGGTTGCGAGGGTTCCCATTACTACCATTATTTCCTTGGTTGTTGACATTTGACTTAATACCAGTCAATCCTTGTCGAGGTCACCTTTGTTTCCATACGGTAGGCTACGATTATGAGTACTTTGATGTCGCCCTAACTGTTGCCTTTAATGCCGTTGCTTGAAACGGAGCCCTACAATCTTTCACCATCAAAGTCCATCTTTTCACATTCTGTGTCACGCGCTACTCACTGTGCTGGTAGCCACATATTTCACACTATAATCTGTTGTCATCGCTTATGCCCCGATTAATTCGTAAGAGTTGACTCCCACGAGTCGCTGACTAGAGTTACGAATTCAATTGAAGTCAATTTGCTAGTGTTTGTTGCCGGTAATCAGGGTTGTCCAAATACTGAGGTCGGTAAAGTACTACGCTCACCCTTTTGGTCATCGATCTAGCAAGTCGATTGTGTAATACGCGGTATGCTGCGAGAGTGTTGCAGAAGTGATCACACTTCGGAGTCTAAGACGTCAATACATAGAATTCCAGTAAACGAAGAGAAGCGAGAAAGGCATGGACCAGCTCAAGGACGTTCGTGCAAGCACCTAACATTCTACACGTTTCGCTAGGCATTCAGATGTGTGTTCAGGTAATACTCGATAGCATCGAGATTCGTAAGGATTCAGAGTGAAGTGAAAAGATCATGTTCGAATAAGAGACAATCGCTGCTATGACTCTTATAGACTGTTGTGTTTCACATTGATCAACTAACAGAACAAAACCCCTTTTTCACTTGTTAAGCCTCACTGGGACTTGCATGCACCTCGCGTTATTATTATGTGTGCACCCATGATAATAAGGCGGTTTGCATGCTCATCTCAATGCCTCTTAACTTGTGCTCGAAGTTTCTCACCGCATTCAATGGCACAGAAGCAGGCACTACACGTTTATGATTCGCAAGATTCGAGGGGTAGCGTTACACTATCAATGTACTATGGTATCTAACATATCGTGTCATGCATGCTATGAATGTGTGATTACTAAACAAGTAATGCGTAAAGTAATAAGAGACGAACCTTGCAATCTGAAGCTGAGTGTCATGGTCGATTTCGGATCAGTTCGGTTATAGTCTGGTTTTATGAAAACGTTTTTAAAACCAAGTTCTCTATAACCAGTGGCTCTGATACCAAACTGTCACACACCCAAATTCCCACCTAGGGTATGTCCCTATTAGGAGTGTGACGATCCAACAACGAGCCACTAATTATATCAAACACATTCAATAAAATTATAAAGTACTGGATTGTAAATAAAATACTGTCTGTAAGTTTAAATGAAAACCAAAGTATCAGCGGAAGCAAGGTTAACCAGTTTTAAAACTAAAGTAACGTATCAATAAACCAATAAAATAAATACGTCCAGCAAGACCATGCCCACTCCAGCTGCTCCAGATAGCAAGTCCCAAAGTATCTCAGCTAACGACCTACAAGCATGCAAACAAGTGTGTCAAACTACGCTGGTGAGTTCAAAGTTTTGTTACCGAGTTTAGTTACCAGTCACGTGTGTAAAACAGTTTAATAAAATGATTTGTTGATTTGATGTTGTTATTACTCGATTACCGTATGTGGCTACTAGATGTGAATGCCCAACCCCAATGCCTCTATCTAGGCATTGGTCAAGTGGTCAAGGTAATTAGTTCAACTAACAACCTCGAGTAGATGTAAGGGGTCTTATATATACACGATGTGAATGCCCAACCCCAATGCCTCTATCTAGGCATTGGTCAAGTGGTCAAGGTAATTAGTTCACGCCCGTCCTTTCGGCACGGTGTGAGGGTGCCAATCCTAATAGCGCTATCAACTAAATACCTCATTGCCTTCCTGGAAACAATCGGTAGATGTAGGGGGTCTTACATAATAGAAACTAAGTAATAACAAACATCCCATTAACCTGCATTCCTCCCTGGAACGTTACCCGATATCCCTTCCCGGGATGCATGCTTGGAAAAGAGCAGTGAACTCACCTTGGTTTTGCTCGGTTAGACTAATTACGTGTTCAAGTTGCGCAAAACAATCCTAACATGGTTTACCAATAAAAATTAGTTTGTATGCACGTAAGTCACGTAGTCCACATTCACAACACAAGTATCGTACAAATAGTGCACATAACGTTATACCAATCGTAACTAGAATTCACGCATCACACTGGTCATAACACCCTATTAATTACTTCTCCAACTAACACTAATTCATTGAGTTTATGAATATAATTCGTTATATATATGTGATCATATATCATCATTATCATCAACTAAAACACAATTACTCGAATCCTTCTCTAATACTCTCACTAGCCCTAATAAATGCTTGAACAGGTATCACTATACCATGTTTTATAATCCTCATACTTTCACTTTTTGATAAGACATGAAAACTGTTTATGCTATTGAACACAGATTCAAACGAAATATCACCTCATCATTTAATTCTCATAATATTACTTCTGACAACATTATTAGTGTGTACATGTTTGACTTGATCAAGACCACAACACACACAAACACATGGGCCACCAAAACAATCAATGATTACAAGATCTACAACAGCCGACATGATTACAATTAACCAGCAACATCACGTGAACTTTAGTAATGAATTAGTGACATGCACATATATTATATTTGCAAATATGAACACCTGCTGCCATATCTATCACCAAACAATTCGAAGTCATGCATCACACACAATATCATATTCAACAATTATTTATTATCATCGTACCATCCCCCAACATTCATTACGTTGCCATTAATTGGACACATCGCTAACCCTACGCATAGAACTGATATCACACAACATCTATACTCAATTAACAAATTTAGACCCACACCAAGATTACTCGACAAGGAGTATGAATCAGGAATTAATAGATCGCTTACCGAGAAGAGATATGTGCAAGAGACAAGCTAGCACGAGGAGGAAAGGCTTTGAACCAGACTTTGTCGGATCAGCAGGATTGCCGTCGTTTGCTAAGGAGGTGCCTAGGGTTTGCAATAAGTGGAGGAAAAAGGAATTGTTTACTCACACCATGCATGGCCGTAAATATTATAAGGGTGAGTGGGCTCCATCTGGACCTCAAATGTTATGGGCCGATAAAAGTCAAATGTGTAATTCGGAATCTAACACAAGTAGTGGGCCAAATGGGTTATAAGGTGTCTAAGACGTGTGTGTGTGACTCCAAGATCAATATATGCAAACACGTGAAGGGACTGATTGAACCCCACAACTTTTGCAGCCAAAATATATATACACGCATACATTGAAGTGGCGGCACATGTGATATATTAATTGAGAACATCATCAAAGGACTTTGGAAGGGCATTAATTGTTTCATGAACACAAGATAGTAATCATCAGATACATGTAGCCGTTGATTGGACTTGGAGGGATCATGGACAGTAACTTACGTTGACTTCTATTTGGGCTGAGGGTTTCTAGAATAATAATCCAATACATATAGACATTTAATGGTTCCATAGCCATTAACCATCATACATAAACTTTTAATGGTGTACGAGTATAACCAACAAGTCCCACATGGTCGCCATATAGGTAATTAAACGTAAAGACACAAGCCGAAGGTTGTGGAAATTAAGTAGTGCTAACCTTAAAGATTCGGGTTGTCACATCATCCCCAACTTAAAAGAAATTTCGTCCCGAAATTTGATAAACAGTCTCGGTGAAAAGGAGTGATGGTTTAAGATGATATCGGATTTTCCTCGGGTGCCACAATGTATGCCCATTGTGTGCGTACTTTGTACATTGTTTTACATTACATTTCATGCTATGTATGCCCATTGTGTGCGTACTTAGTACATTGTTTACATTACATTTCATGCTATGTTTGCCCATTGTGTGCGTACTTAGTACATTGTTTTACATTACATTACATTTCATGCTATGTATGCCCATTGTGTGCGTACTTAGTACATTGTTTTACATTACATTTCATGCTATGTATGCCCATTGTGTGCGTACTTAGTACATTGTTTACATTACATTTCATGCTATGTATGTCCATTGTGTGCATACTTAGTACATTTGTTTCACGTCACATGCTACGTATGTCCATTTGTTACATACTTAGTACAGTTGTTTTCATCACATGTTTACATTTTGGTATGACATTTGGGTTGTTTACAATGGAACAATACATTCATTAACATTAGCTACGCCGTTCGTTAGTAGGTAGTGGTACCATATGAATTGACAACTCCCGTTCCTGAAATCCTGGGTTTGTTTGGATTGGAAGGATTGACCGAATTCGATATACATAACTTAGATAAACCTTTAATTTGTTTAAGGGTTTATCGCCACAGTCTCAAGGCTTGGATGTATGCATTTTCACAATACCGCATAAATGTTTGTATCAGTAAAGCATGCATTTGTTACACAAAACATAACTTTGATTAAAACCATGTTTTACTTCAATACCTTGTTTTTGTGCATTTTACATATGGTTTAGTTGATATATTTCACTTACCATACATGATATTTTTGGGTAAACATTACATGATCTACATTAACATAAACATTTTGACATTGATATACACATTTAGTGGTTTACATTGGACATAGACTTTTCAATATGGTTTACACATTAACACATGACAATTCATTTATACATGAACAATTTACATTGATGGTTGGTTTGGGTAAATGATTCGAGTAACGAGGTGTGTGTAATATAATACAAGCATGGTGGATACACCGCTGGTACTTCCTATAAATAAGTGTTTGTATGATATTTCATGTCGTAGCGTTACTTAAATCATTTCAATATTTGACATATTACATTTTACATAAACAACTTATTTTCACAAGACGTTGATTTACAAAACAACTTATCTTATACAAACTCATTTTTACTTGGTTATTCATTTAACCTTACATTATTCTCTTACTTATACATATCACTGCTTTTTAATGATTTACAAAACAAAACAACTTACAAGGTTCATGACTGACTGTTATTAAACAATTTTTCCTAAACTTATAAGTCATGAATCCTATTTTCACAAAAACCTATGTATCTCACAGGCATTTTTATGCTGACGTACCTATTTTCACATGTATTTTCAGGAGCTTTTCCGTAGGATGATGATCGTGACACTAGGGCGGACCTGTGCCTTAGAGACATAAAAAGAAGATAGACTTAGTTTAATTATGTTCTGAACTCTTTATTTCCTGTTTAAGACAATGTAACTCTTATGTTTATAAATAAAATACAACTTTGAATGCCATGGTTATGAAACAATTAATTATGTTACAACACTCCCCGACGTTTTCCGCCACGTTTTGTATGTTACACGTGGTCGGGGTGTGACAGAAGAGTTGGTATCATAGCCAATGGTTATAGGGAATTAGGTTATTAGTAATTCTTTGACCTAGACTATAACCTTTCTAGGAACCTAACACAAGTCATCTTGTGTTTAGATCTTAAAACATGCACATCACCTATCCTTAGGTGATTATCAAAACAAAAACCAGAATTTTTCCGAAACGATTTTTGAAAAACAATCATCTGTTTTTGGATGATTTATTACAAGGTTTTGAACCCTCTATTGTAAGGTTTTGAACCCTCTGTTATATGGTTTTGAACCCTTCCAGTTTGGTTTTTTGGCCTTGTGCCTTCAAATTTTCAAAATCTCGTCAAAGTTTTGGGTTCTAAATAGTGTGAACACGTGCAAACTGGAAGAGTGAATGCCTGTATTCTGGGTTTTCTGTCTAGGCAAGCACTTCGTATATATCTCATCAGACGCGAGACCAGTTGTGCTTACCTGGGAATTCTTGGGATGAGTGTTCACTTATAGGCGAGCATGTCTTCGCGATACATTATTTTTGATCCATTTACTTTGATTAGTCACTGTGTGTCGTTTGTTTGCTTGGTAATGTGGACAAATGACCACCATCTTTTCTTTTGCTAATTTTGTTCCATCTCATTCTCTTCATCCAATCATCTCACTCGTTTCCTTTCATGTTTTCCTCTTTTAGAATGCCTCCTCGACGCGAAAACCAGATAGCGACTGCCGAACTGGCAGAAATCATTGCGCAGCAGATGGCTGCTCAATTCCCAAATCTCTTTGCTCAATGGCACCAAGCCAATAACAATAACAATGCTCCATGCAAATACAAGGATTTTAACTCGGCTAAACCACTCAAGTTTAGTGGCTCTGAAGGAGCGACTGGGCTTCTTCAATGGTTTGAGAGCATTGAGAATACTTTTCGCCACGTGTAGTGTCCTGACAATCGCAAGGTCGAGTTTTCTTCGAGTGTGTTTCAGAAGAGGGCTCTTACATGGTGGAATGGGGTAATGAGAGACCGTGGTGCAGAGGTTGCTCTAGCACAAACTTGGGCTGAACTTAGGGCTCTTATGATGAGGGAGTTCTGTCCTCGTCATGAACAGCGAGCGTTGGAGAAGGAGTTTGATGATTTGAAGCAAGATAGTGGTGAGCACAGGGCGTATACTGATAGGTTTGAAGAGTTGAGTCTGCTTTGCCCAACAATAGTTACCCCACTCGACAAAGCTATCGAAAGGTACATCGACGGCCTACCTGACTCAGTGCAAGACATCATTACTGGTAGTAACCCTGCCACACTCCGTCAGGCGATCGAGTTATCAGCGACATTGACTGAGTCGCAGATTCGGAAGAATAAATTACACAGGAAGGGTGACAAGGGCAAGAAACAGTCGTCTGACAAGGAAGATAGCAAGAAAGGTCAAAACAAGAACGGAAAGGATTCTGGTTCATCAAAAAGGGCAAGGAAGCGTAAGGCTTCCCAAAACTATGATGTCACTGCCCAAGCTAACCAGGCAGCTCCCAACCAACCCGCACAGCCTCCCGCGAAGAAGCCCTATTCAGGGAATGCACCTTTGTGCAATAGGTGCAACAGTCACCATCAGCCGCAACATCAGTTCCGTTTCTGTACTAATTGTGGGAAGCCAGGTCATCTTACCGATGTTTGTCGGTTTGCTCAGAATCGGGCAGTTCAGAACCCGGCTCAACAAGCTGCTCAGCCTCCTTGTAACACCTGTGCCTCCACGGCCATCACACAAATACTGTAGCAATGAAATATTGTATTTCATACTTGGTATTTGTAAAAATATGTGTATCATTTGCACATATCAATTTTTGTTCAATTTCAAACTCTAAATCACTTTCTGGAAGGTTATACGCGCACCGATGCGTAAATATAACCAGTTTAATGCAACAAACACTCCGGAATAGTGAAATTGGCTTAACATACCTTAAATAACCTTTACATAACTTAGAAATAAGTTTTGAAGGCATTGGTATGGCAAAAACAAGTTAATTCGTCTACAGGGACTAAATTTGACAAACTGCGAAAGTATGCCAATTTGAACTGTAACAGACATTCCAGAACATGACCATAAGTTAAACACACCTTAAATATCCTCTACATAGCTTAGAAATAGGCTTTGAGGGGTTCGGTGTGCTAAAATAAACTTTTGGGTCATTCAGGGACTAAAAGTGTCAAAAAGTGCACAAGTTTGCATTTTCGCGCATAACTTACGTTCTGAATACATCCGGACACCCAAAAATTTATGTAAGCATGACTACATTATATTTTAGTGTTCGCCATAAGAAAAATCCATTTCGTTACGTCATTTGGATCGTTTTTCGCGCTTATGCGCATTCCGTCGTAATTAACCGAACATCGCGTTCGTACGACCAAACGAACCATCACCCGGCATATTTTTGAGCATGTTTCATGTCCACAATGTTTAGGCAACATTTTAGGGCCTTAAAGTTGGCTTTACGGGCCTTAGAAGTGTCGGGAATGGCCTTAAACACGTGCAGGGGCTGAAACTGTCATTTCTGAAACATATATGCAGATCAGAAGCCTCAGGCGGCCCGCATTGTATTTGGCTGATCCTAAAGCGGGCCGCTTCCCACCTTCTGACCAGATTAAGTGTATTTAATCACAAGTTGCACATGTTTGATCCACCACCACATGTTCTAACTTGCTTAGTCACTAGATAAGGATGGAATTTAGCTTCCATAACCTTTCAACAAGTGTACGGACTAGATCTTTTCCCCTTTTCCAAGAAACGATCCTAACGGTTACCCGAAAACTATAAATACCCCATACCCCCCATTGCTTAAACTCACAAGAATTCTGATTTTGAGAGCTCTAAGTTGAAACCATTGTTTCATACCTGAGTTCTTGAGTCGGGATTAGCATTCGGGGACCCTGGGTAAGTATTCTTTCGTTCTTTTCCTTATTTTATTGCTTTTCGAGTCAGAAAGTCAAACTTTGTTTGACTTTCAGCGTTGACCAGTAATGGTCAATGCGAAGTTCGTTTGAACTTCGCAACGTGAGTGTAATCACGTTGGTCATAGTCCCTTGGGACTATGCCCACTGATTACCACGTTGTCTAGGGTCGTAGGGTAGGCGATCTGATAAATCGCCTATACCTTCGAACCCGACCCAGTTTGGTCGATCATTAGGATCCGACCAAACACATTAGGTGACCATAGTAGGTAGGGAATAACCTTCCGAGGTTATACCCTATGGTCACATCGTTTAAGTAGTTGTATGATAGGTAGTTTATATGCCTTAGGTATATTACCAGAATACCCTTTTCATGCAAAATTGGTAATTTAGCATATGTAACCTAAACTTTTGCCACATAACTGATTATGTAACATGTTTAGGCATATAACACTTGTCATAGGACTAGTTAGGCGGTCCGAACGCGTTTCACGCGCACGACGCGTTAAAGTAGCATAAGCTTCCTAAACGGGTCGTAATGGGTCGTAAGCAGTTATGTTAGGTTTCATTTAGTATGTAGGCTTTGTTAAACCATATCACACGAGTCTCCACACTCATTTGGTTTACAAACCCTAATGCTACCCAGTCTTCCGATTTAGGTCCGGTTTATTAACATAGTTACCTATATTAGGTGCCGTTTGATTCCGAGATCTCTAGCACTGCTTGGTGGTTATCTTTAGACAACTGAGCAATCTCGAGTGAGTACATAGAACCCCCTCTTTTAAATGTTTTCAAGGTGTTTATGTGAGTACATAGACCCCTCTTTTACTGTTTTCCAAACTGTTTTGGGGTGGAACACATGTGCCTACTTGTTACTTTCATGCTTTCCTGTTTTCACATCATATACCGACTATGTTTGTTAGTACATTATAGTACATGATTTCATTACTTTTCTGCTATGTATGTTGACTGATAACATGCTAAGCACATTGATTTACATGACTTTTCTGCTATGTATGTTGACTGATAACATGCTAAGCACATTGATTTACATGACTTTTCTGCTATGTATGTTGACTGATAACATGCTAAGCACATTGATTTACATGACTTTTCTGCTATGTATGTTGACTGATAACATGCTAAGCACATTGATTTACATGACTTTTCTGCTATGTATGTTGACTGATAACATGCTAAGCACATTGATTTACATGACTTTTCTGCTATGTATGTTAACTTAGCATACTTAGTACATCATTTTACATTGCATCTCTGTTGCATATGTTCCAGTAACATATGGACACATTGTTTTACAGCTCTACCTTGTATGTTTACTCTAGCATACTAGGTACATTATCTTCATCTCATGCTTACATTTTGGTATGACATTTGGTTTGTTTAACGGGTCTATATAACATTCATTAACATTTGCTACGCCGCTCGGTAGTAGGTAGTGGTACCATAGGACTTGACAAATCCCGTTCCGGACATCCCAGGGAAAGGGGATGAAAGGAATGACCGAATCCGAATACATATTCTCTTGATAACTCACTTTTACATAGTTATCCGGCTGTCTCAAGGCTTGAATGTTTGCGTTTAACATACTGCATAAGTGTTTGTATCAGTAAAGCATGCATTATTCTACAAAACATAACTTTGATTTAAACCAAGTTTTACTTCAATACTTTGTTTTGTTCATTTTTACTTATGGTTTAAGTAGTCTAAATTTTACTTACCATACATATCATTTTGGTTATACATTACTTGACTACTTTTGGACTATCAACATTTGACATGGTTTATACAAGGACTTTTGACTATTGGTTTAAACATAGACATTTGACATGGATATTTGACATAGACATTTGACTTGGATATTTGACATAGACATTTTGACATGATTTACATCTTGACATGAACATTTTACATTGTTTGGTTTGGTTTGATTAAGTGATTAAGTAACGATGCGTGTGTAATATGATACAAGCATGGTGGATACGCCGCTGGTACTTCCTATATATAAGTGTTTGTATGGTATTACATGTCGTCACGTTATTTGAATCATTTTAGTTTGAGACATAGAACATTTCATACAAATAACATACTTTTCACAAGACATTGATTTATAAACAACTTATCTTATACAAACACATTTTACTTGGTTATCCATTTAACCTTACATTTATTTATACTTATCATCTGATCTTATCGTTTTTCAAATGATTTAAAGATAAAGCAAATAACAAGGTTCATGACTAAACATTTTCTCAAACATAAGTCATGAATCTTATTTTCACAAAACCTATGTATCTCACAGGCATTTTTATGCTGACGTACCTATTTTCACATGTGTTTTTTAGGAGCTGTTGCATAAGAT
This sequence comes from Helianthus tuberosus, assembly GCA_030545235.1. NCBI lineage: Eukaryota > Viridiplantae > Streptophyta > Magnoliopsida > Asterales > Asteraceae > Helianthus > Helianthus tuberosus. The sequence continues at coordinate 113,080,321 of CM060408.1, forward strand.
GACCAAGATACACATAGGCAGACTTGGGCTTTAGTGACAATAAAAGATGCAAGACTAGTTAATTATGTTGAAATTCCTTGTTTGTTAAGACATTGTAACACTTTTAATCAATAAAACGAAACTTTAATATCCATGGTTGTGAAACATTAATTCTGTTACAACACTCCCCGATGTTTCCGCCACGTTTTGTATGTTCTACGTGGTCGGGGTGTGACAGAAAAGATGGTATCAGAGCCAATGGTTATAGGGAATTAGGTTATTAGTAATGCTTTGACCTAGTCTATAACCTTCTTAGGACCCTAACGCGAGTTTACTTGCGTTTAGTCATAAAACAATACCGTCACCTATCCTTAGGCGACAATCACAACAAGAACATAAATTTCAAAACCGCTTTGAAAACTAATCATCTGTTCTAGGATGATTGATTACTAGGTTTTGAACCCTCTATTGTAAGGTTTTGAACTCTCTATTATATGGTTTTGAACCCTTTGAGTTTTCAAAATCTCGTCAAGGTTTTGGGTTTTTAATAATGTGAACACGTGCAAACTGGAAGGGTGAATGCCTGTATTCTGGGTTTTCTGGCTAGGCAAGCACTTCGTATACATCTCATCAGACGCGAGACCAGTTGTGCTTACCTGGGAATTCTTGGGATGAGTGTTCACTTATAGGCGAGCATGTCTTCGCGATACATTATTTTTGACCCATTTACTTTGATTAGTCACCGTCTCATTTGTTTGCCTTAGGTAACAAACAAATGATCGCAATCTTCATGCGTTATCATTCTGTTTTGATTGTCCAATAATCTTTCACCTGTTTCTCCCTATGCCTTTCTTTTTCTTCAAGAATGTCTCTTCATCACGATGACGCCCAGATATCTGAGCAAGCAGCCAAATTCGCTCAGCGAATAGGCGAAGTAGTCCTGAAGACTGTGGAATTAGCTACTGCCATGTATCGTCTCCTGGATGAAGCCACTCAAGAGTCACCAAGACAGGCAGGACCTAGTCAGGTTACAACACCATCAGCCAATAAACCAATCGAGGAATCAAAGACCATGGATGAACAACCCCCTAAGAAGTCAAAGAAGCGAAAGGCTTCTCAGAACTTCGCCATTGTCGCTCACAATGGTCAAGCCTTCCCCAACCAACCAGCTCAACCCCCTGCTAGGAAGTCATACAATGGAACTGCACTCTTGTGCAACCAATGTAACCTTCATCATCACCCTTGTGTGAAGTGCCGCAAATGTCAGATTTGTGGACTTATAGGTCATACAGCAAGGGTTTGCCCAACTACAGCTGTACCAAATCAAGCTGGCGACACTCCTGCTCAAGCTCGTTTCTCACGAGGGCTTTGCTATAACTGTGGCGAGATGGGCCATTTCCTAAGGGATTGCCCAAAGCTTGCTAAGGCAAATCTGACCCACGGATGAGCAGTTGGCCGAGTAGAAGATGTTGCTATCTTATGCTTTTGTTTCTTTCGTTTTCTTGATTGTGAAACAATATGTCTTGTTCATAAATAAAAGTTGTTGTTCACAATTCTGATATACAAGTATAATTACATGCGTGTATGACTTTTCCTATGATATCTACATCAAGGAACTATGTACCTTACAAACTACTCTTGTGATTTCTCTCTTTCAAATGATTGCTCATGATTCCCTCGAAAATTTTAAGTACTCGTTTCACTCTAAGAAACAAAGTACAGAAAATTAAGTGACATTATGAGTAATCGTGCTTTTCATACATCTGTGCCTTTAAATCCTTGGTTAGATGACTAAGGGTATTTTCAAATCTCATACCCATTACGTTTTGATTTTTCAACATACACAGTACCAGTATTTCAAAACAATCTTCATGATCTCAAAACATTTCATATAGTTTGAAAACAATTTTTCTTGATGCATTGTCTATGTTATTTCAAAAACATTGGCCATGTTATCAAAACCAACCTTTCAAATTTCAAAATATTTCATATAGTCTGAAGACAATATTAACACAATACATTTTCTTATCAAGTGCATGATTTCGAAAAGCATCATTTAATTTTTTTTCAAAAACCTTATACATAATTTCAAAATTCATCTCGCATGATTTTAAAACATTTTTATAAATATACTTACCTAGTACACCTACTTTATGATTTCAAAAGTATTATATATAAGGTTTCAAAAACATTGAACACGTTTTCTTAAAGGAACCCCATGCATAGTTTTCAATTTTCGCTATTCATTGACTTAACCTTCAAATTCTGCTTCATATGTCGCCTTGACATATCTAGCATCTCAACTTCATAAGCATTCTTACTTCATGTTTTGACATAAGCACATCCAGTGCAAGGTTTCAAAACATCTTCAACTTCTAAAATCCATATGGGATCTTTTTATCTCCACGATTTGACCTTGTGGATGATCATCATTCAAATCAGAGTCCTTAATTGGATTCCTTATGTACCTTAATTCGATCATTTCGGTTCTTTATAATCGAAATCGAATTTTCTCTTCAAAAATCTTTCTATCCTTATAGTTAGATTCTTGATAACGTTTAAAGTACCAAATGAAATCCGCTGAATGGATTCCTAGTGTGCTTTAAATGCATGTATGCAAGTAACAAGACAAATTAACAAACAATTTTGTGGTTATGTGATTATGTGTTTACATATTTGGTGTTTTTCATTTATACATTTTTGTGTTTTTGGTATACTCTGGATATTCGTTATCCAAATCCTCGTAGAATCTTTCATATCTTCATATGAGGGATTCGTAGAGGGATATTCAAAGGTACTACCTTAAATCCTTAATGGGCTTCTATGTAATAGTTAAGACCCTTGGATTATATAGTACCACTCCAGACCCTTTTTAGTGGTCTAGTCAAAAGATTGATTCGCAATCTGGTTAAAGAATGACATCTAGTGATGTAGATGGACAGACTCCTTGATAGTCTATTTAGATCATTTAATGATTTAAGTAAAAGGACTCTACGGCGGTCTAGTCACACTCATCACAGGATTGTTCATTTGGTTTTACTCTACACATTATAAAATAGACTGTGTGAACTGTGCAAGGAATTGTCTAATTATGGACGCGTACATAATTATGAAATTTAGTGCACAGAAACCCAGTAAGATTTATTATGTGTAAGAACCGATAGCGACAACAATAACAAAATGAGAACGATGTAATGGAGGTACGGTGGACGCACCAATGACGCTTCATATACTTGTATATAAGTATCCCTCTTACATTGCAATCATGATGTTATTAAAGGTTACTAGAAGTTCAGAACCCTAACCAATGTTGTTCGATCTTTTCAACTTCATGTTTTCAAGCTCTCACAAGTTTCCTCTAAATAAATTTCGGGACGAAATTTCCTAAAGTAGGGGAGACTGTAACACCTGTGCCTCCACGGCCATCACACAAATACTGTAGCAATGAAATATTGTATTTCATACTTGGTATTTGTAAAAATATGTGTATCATTTGCACATATCAATTTTTGTTCAATTTCAAACTCTAAATCACTTTCTGGAAGGTTATACGCGCACCGATGCGTAAATATAACCAGTTTAATGCAAAAAACACTCCGGAATAGTGACATTGGCTTAACATACCTTAAATAACCTTTACATAACTTAGAAATAAGTTTTGAAGGCATTGGTATGGCAAAAACAAGTTAATTCGTCTACAGGGACTAAATTTGACAAACTGCGAAAGTATGCCAATTTGAACTGTAACAGACATTCCAGAACATGACCATAAGTTAAACACACCTTAAATATCCTCTACATAGCTTAGAAATAGGCTTTGAGGGGTTCGGTGTGCTAAAATAAACTTTTGGGTCATTCAGGGACTAAAAGTGTCAAAAAGTGCACAAGTTTGCATTTTCGCGCATAACTTACGTTCTGAATACATCCGGACACCCAAAAATTTATGTAAGCATGACTACATTATATTTTAGTGTTCGCCATAAGAAAAATCCATTTCGTTACGTCATTTGGATCGTTTTTCGCGCTTATGCGCATTCCGTCGTAATTAACCGAACATCGCGTTCGTACGACCAAACGAACCATCACCCGGCATATTTTTGAGCATGTTTCATGTCCACAATGTTTAGGCAACATTTTAGGGCCTTAAAGTTGGCTTTACGGGCCTTAGAAGTGTCGGGAATGGCCTTAAACACGTGCAGGGGCTGAAACTGTCATTTCTGAAACATATATGCAGATCAGAAGCCTCAGGCGGCCCGCATTGTATTTGGCTGATCCTAAAGCGGGCCGCTTCCCACCTTCTGACCAGATTAAGTGTATTTAATCACAAGTTGCACATGTTTGATCCACCACCACATGTTCTAACTTGCTTAGTCACTAGATAAGGATGGAATTTAGCTTCCATAACCTTTCAACAAGTGTACGGACTAGATCTTTTCCCCTTTTCCAAGAAACGATCCTAACGGTTACCCGAAAACTATAAATACCCCATACCCCCCATTGCTTAAACTCACAAGAATTCTGATTTTGAGAGCTCTAAGTTGAAACCATTGTTTCATACCTGAGTTCTTGAGTCGGGATTAGCATTCGGGGACCCTGGGTAAGTATTCTTTCGTTCTTTTCCTTATTTTATTGCTTTTCGAGTCAGAAAGTCAAACTTTGTTTGGCTTTCAGCGTTTGACTTTCAGCGTTGACCAGTAATGGTCAATGCGAAGTTCGTTTGAACTTCGCAACGTGAGTGTAATCACGTTGGTCATAGTCCCTTGGGACTATGCCCACTGATTACCACGTTGTCTAGGGTCGTAGGGTAGGCGATCTGATAAATCGCCTATACCTTCGAACCCGACCCAGTTTGGTCGAGCACCATCTGAGATGCAAGAGTTGTTTAAGCAGCTTCAGGAGCTCTCTGACAAAGGTTTTATACGTCCTAGCTTTTCACCTTGGGGTGCTCCCGTTCTTTTTGTCAAGAAGAAGGATGGATCTTTTAGGATGTGTATCGATTACGGTGAGCTTAACAAGCTTACCATCAAGAATCGATATCCCCTACCGCGCATAGACGACCTCTTTGATCAGCTGCAGGGCGCTTCTTATTTTTCGAAGATTGATCTGCGATCTGGATATCATCAACTTCGGGTGCATGATGAAGATATTCCCAAAACAGCGTTCCGCACTCGTTATGGGCATTATGAGTTCACAGTTATGCCATTCGGTTTGACTAATGCTCCTGCTGTTTTCATGAACTTAATGAATAGGGTCTGCAAGCCTTATTTGGATCAGTTCGTCATTGTTTTTATTGACGACATCTTGATTTATTCTAAGACGCGAGCTGATCACGAGCAACATCTTCGTCTTACTTTGGAACTCCTAAAGAAAGAGCAACTTTTCGCCAAATTCTCCAAGTGCGAATTTTGGCTTAAAGAAGTTAAATTTTTGGGGCACATTATCAACGAACAAGGTATTCATGTAGATCCCTCCAAGATCAGTGCGATTAAGGATTGGGATACGCCTACTACTCCTACTGAAGTTCGTTCTTTTCTTGGTCTAGCGGGTTATTATCGCCGCTTCATAGAAAACTTCTCAAAGATTGCAGTTCCTCTAACTGCTCTAACTCAGAAGAACAAGCCCTTTGACTGGGGATTCAAACAAGAGGAAGCTTTTCAACACTTGAAACAGAAACTTTGTGACGCGCCTGTTCTGACTTTGCCTGAGGGCAATGATGATTTCGTCGTTTACTGTGATGCATCTAAATTGGGTCTTGGCTGTGTTCTGATGCAAAGGAACAAAGTCATAGCCTATGCATCGAGGTAGTTGAAGATACATGAGAAAAACTACACCACTCATGATCTTGAGTTGGGTGCAATTGTCTTCGCTCTTAAGATCTGGAGACACTATTTGTACGATACAAAATGTGTGGTTTTCACGGACCACAAAAGTCTTCAGCATATCTTCAATCAGAAAGAACTCAACATGAGGCAACGACGTGGGTTGAGCTTTTAAACGACTATGACTGCGAAATTCGCTACCATCCTGGCAAGGCGAATGTCGTAGCCGATGCATTGAGTCATAAGGAACGTACTAAGCTTCATTGTATACGTGTTCAATCTGTTATTCAAGCTCGATCCGATATCCAGGCACGCATTTCTCAGGCTCAACAATCTTGTGTTTCACAAGGTTTGATGGATACGGAATTTCCCTATCACATAACACCTGATCTGGAACTGAAGGACAATGGATCATATTACTTCATGGACCGTTTGTGGGTCCCAAGCCAGGATGATCTTCGTACCTTGCTTATGGATGAAGCCCATAAGTCTCGTTATTCTATTCATCCGGGCTCAGATAAGATGTATAAGGATCTTCGTATTCACTATTGGTGGCCTGGTATGAAGAAAGACATTGCCTTATACGTATCAAAATGCCTTACTTGTCTTAAGGTTAAGGCTGAACATCAACGTCCTTCTGGTTTATTGGTGCAACCAGAGATCCCAGTTTGGAAATGGGAAAACATTACTATGGATCTTGTTACCAAACTTCCACGCACAAAGAAAGGTCATGATACCATCTGGGTAGTCGTTGATCGTCTTACTAAGTCAGCACATTTCTTGCCAATCCGTGAGGACTTTCCTGCTGACAGACTTGCAAAAATCTATGTGGATGAAATTTTAGCTCGACATGGTGTTCCTTTGAACATCATTTCTGACAGAGATGCTCGTTTCACTTCTCATTTTTGGAGAACCATGCAATCTGCTATGGGGACCCAACTTAATCTGAGCACAGCTTATCATCCGCAAACAGATGGTCAATCTGAAAGAACAATCCAGACTCTGGAGGATATGCTTAGAGCTTGTGTGATCGACTTTGGTGGTAGTTGGGATTCACATCTTCTGTTAATTGAATTCTCCTACAACAACAGTTATCACACCAGCATCAAAATGTCTCCTTTCGAAGCTCTCTATGGTCGAAAATGTCGTTCACCAGTCTGCTGGAATGAGATCGGCGAGGCTCAACTTACTGGACCTGCCCTCATTTTAGAGACAACTGACAAGGTTAAGAAAGTTCGTGATAACTTTCAGACAGCTAGAAGCCGTCAAAAGAGTTACGCGGATCCAAAACGCAAACCCTTGGAATTTCAAGTCGGTGATCGAGTATTACTTAAGGTCTCACCTTGGAAAGGTGTGATCAGATTTGGAAAGAAAGGAAAACTTGTACCTAGATACGTTGGACCATTCAAAATCGTCGAAAGAATCGGAAAGGTAGCCTACAGACTTGAGTTACCTCCTGAACTTGGAAATGTTCATCCAACCTTTCACGTGTCCAATCTCAAGAGGTGTTTAGCTGATGAGAACCTCCACATACCACTTGACGAAATTCGTGTTGATAAAACACTGAAATTTGTTGAGAAGCCTGTGGAAATCATGGAACGTGAAGTCAAGTGGCTTAAACACAAGCGCATTCCTTTGGTCAAAGTTCGCTGGGAAGCTAAACGTGGACCCGAGTTTACTTGGGAATGCGAAGATCAAATGAAGGCGAAGTATCCGCATCTTTTCCCACGAGTTTCCTCTAAATAAATTTCGGGACGAAAATTCCAAAAGTAGAGGAGACTGTAACATCTGTGCTTGTAATCATTATGAACAGTTCTATTATCAATAAAACAATGTTATTTGATCCCAATGTTTTTTTGGTTATGTTTTACATTTTACATGTTTTGACTTTTATCCAATTTCAAACTCTACATCGCTTTCTGGAGATTTATACGCAAACTGGTGCGTAAACGTAGTCAGTTTAATGCGACAAATACTCTGGAACATCAACATATACTTAACATACCTTAAATAACCCTTACATAACTTAGAAATAAGTTTTGAAGGCTTTGGTGTGGCAAAAACAAGTTAATTCGCTTACAGGGACTAAACTTGACAAACTGCGAAAGTATGCCAATTTGAACAGTAACGAACATTCCGAAACTTGACAAATCCATTCGTCACGCCATTTGGATCATTTTTCGCGCTTATGCGCATTCCGTCGTAATTAACCGAACAACGTAACCGTACGGCTAAACGAACCGACACCCGAGATATTTTTGAACACATTTTAAGTTCCCTATACTTTAACTTCATTTTAGAGCTTTGAAATGGGGTTAACGGGGCTTAAACGTGTAAAAAAAACGCATCGAAAACCAAGTTTTGAGGTTCCAGGGACTGAAACTGTAAATCTGCCAAACTAGGTCCGTAAGTAGGGGCCAGATGCAGCAAAACGTTTTTTTTTTTCAGCTTTTAACAGCCCTTAACACTCTCCAAAGGCCAAGTTCCAAGTGTCAAACTCTTATGGTGGATGGCAAATGAGTTACCACAACTTTCCAACAAGTGTACGGCTTAGATCTTGCCCCTTTTTCCAAGAAATGATCCTAACGGTGAACCGAAAACTATAAATACCCACCTCCACCCTTCACTTTTCCTCACAAGAATCTGATCTAATGTGCTCTAAGTTGAAACCTTTGTTTCATACCTGAGCTATTTTGATCTAGATTAGCATTCGGGGACCCTTCGTAAGTGTTCCTTCGTTCTTTTATTGTTTTTCGAGTCCGAAAGTCAAACTTTGTTTGACTTTCTGCATTGACCAGTTTATGGTCAATGCGAAGTTCGTTTGAACTTCGGAACGTGATTGTAATCACGATGGTTATAGTCCCTTGTGACTATACCTACTGATTACCACGTTGTCTAGGGTCGTAAGGGTAAGCGATCTGATAAATCGCTTATACCTTCGAACCCGACCCATTTGGTCGATCATTAGGATCCGACCAAACACATTAGGTGACCATATTATATAGGGAATAACCTTCCGAGGTTATACCTTATGGTCGCTTCGTTTAGGTAGTTGTATGATAGGTAGTTTATATGCCTTAGGTAAATTACCAAAATGCCCTTTTGACGCCAAAATTCATTTTAAGCATATGTAACATAAATTTTGGTATCTAAACTGTTTTGGTAACAATATTAGATATGTTAAGGCATATTTTACTTGTCATGGGACTAGTTAGGCGGTCCGAACGCGTTTCACGCGAGCGACGCGTTAAAGTAGCATAAGCTACCTAAACGGGTCATAATGGGTCATAAGCACTTATGATAGGTTTCATTTAGTATGTAGGCTTTGTTAAACCATATTACACGAGTCTCCATACTCGTTTGGTTTACGAACCCGCATTCTATCCGATCTTCCGATTTAGGTCCGGTATATTAACATAGTTACCTATATTAGGTGCCGTTTGATTCCGTGATCTCTAGCATTGCTTGGTGGTTATCTTAGGACTTCTGAGCAATCTCAAGTGAGTACATAGAACCCTCTTTTACTATTTTCCAAACTGTTTTGGGGTGAAACACATGTGCCTACTTGTTACTTTCATGCTTTCCATGTTTCACATCATATACCTGCTATGTTCGTTAGTTCATTATAGTACATGTTTTACATTACATTTCATGCTATGTATGCCCATTGTGTGCGTACTTAGTACATTGTTTTAGATTACATTTCATGCTATGTATGCCCATTGTGTGCGTACTTAGTACATTGTTTTACATTACATTTCATGCTATGTATGCCCATTGTGTGCGTACTTAGTACATTGTTTACATTACATTTCATGCTATGTATGCCCATTGTGTGCGTACTTAGTACATTGTTTTACATTACATTTCATGCTATGTATGCCCATTGTGTGCGTACTTAGTACATTGTTTTACATTACATTTCATGCTATGTATGCCCATTGTGTGCGTACTTAGTACATTGTTTACATTACATTTCATGCTATGTATGTCCATTGTGTGCATACTTAGTACATTTGTTTCACGTCACATGCTATGTATGTCCATTTGTTACATACTTAGTACAGTTGTTTTCATCACATGTTTACATTTTGGTATGACATTTGGGTTGTTTACAATGGAACAATACATTCATTAACATTAGCTACGTCGTTCGTTAGTAGGTAGTGGTACCATAGGAATTGACAACTCCTGTTCCTGAAATCCTGGGTTTGTTTGGATTGGAAGGAATGACCGAATTCGATATACATAACTTAGATAAACCTTTAATTTGTTTAAGGGTTTATCGCCACAGTCTCAAGGCTTGGATGTATGCATTTTCACAATACCGCATAAATGTTTGTATCAGTAAAGCATGCATTTGTTACACAAAACATAACTTTGATTAAAACCATGTTTTACTTCAATACCTTGTTTTTGTGCATTTTACATATGGTTTAGTTGATATATTTCACTTACCATACATGATATTTTTGGGTAAACATTACATGATCTACATTAACATAAACATTTTGACATTGATATACACATTTAGTGGTTTACATTGGACATAGACTTTTCAATATGGTTTACACATTAACACATGACAATTCATTTATACATGAACAATTTACATTGATGGTTGATTTGGGTAAATGATTCGAGTAACGAGGCGTGTGTAATATAATACAAGCATGGTGGATACACCGCTGGTACTTCCTATAAATAAGTGTTTGTATGATATTTCATTTCATGTCGTAGCGTTGCTTAAATTATTTCAATATTTGACATATTACATTTTACATAAACAACTTATTTTCACAAGACGTTGATTTACAAAACAACTTATCTTATACAAACTCATTTTTACTTGGTTATTCATTTAACCTTACATTATTCTCTTACTTATACATATCATTGCTTTTTAATGATTTACAAAACAAAACAACTTACAAGGTTCATGACTGACTGTTATTAAACAATTTTTCCTAAACTTATAAGTCATGAATCCTATTTTCACAAAAACCTATGTATCTCACAGGCATTTTTATGCTGACGTACCTATTTTCACATGTGTTTTCAGGAGCTTTTCCGTAGGATGATGATCGTGACACTAGGGCGGACCTGTGCCTTAGAGACATAAAAAGAAGATAGACTTAGTTTAATTATGTTCTGAACTCTTTATTTCCTGTTTAAGACAATGTAACTCTTATGTTTATAAATAAAATACAACTTTGAATGCCATGGTTATGAAACAATTAATTCTGTTACAACACTCCCCGGCGTTTTCCGCCACGTTTTGTATGTTACACGTGGTCGGGGTGTGACACAAGAGGTGGGTCTTTAGGAGACTCCTTATTTGGTTGTTCATTTTGATCAAGAACTTTATAAGGTTGTTCTATGGCGACCTCTTCTTCAACAAAGTGGTCAATTTCTTCTCTTGTATCGGGTGGTTCATCTTCATCTTCAATTAGGGGGTCATTATTTCCGAATGGATATTTCATTGAACGCTCAAGATCGACACTTCTTTTAAATGCCCCTAATTGAATAGATAGATTGTTGTACTTCTGGTTTTTCAAAGCTTCGTGGGTTTTTACAAAAGGTCATCCCAACACTACTGCTCCCAACTCCCTGTCAGGGGTAGTGTAGCCCTTTTCGTGAACCTTGAGTTGGCGTGATGCGTATGCGATGATCTTCTCAACTAAGTCCCTGGATGGACGCATCACAATAAACAACGAAATCATCTGTACTTTCTGGTAACGAAAGAACGGGTGTACTACAGGGTTTCACCTTCAACTGTTGGAATGCGGATTCCTGAGCAAGCTTTAGAGTTACGAGGGTTTGTGTATATGATCAAGAAAAGGGGTTCCGTAATGCCAAAATTCTTTCGTTGGAAACTAACATAAGATTGTTTGTGTCGTAGGAGCTCCATGGTAAGGTGTGGGTGTCGCTCGGATCCTTACTAGCTCTTCAAGTAGATTAGGATGTCGTCGGAGAAAACAAGTGACATATTCGTCGGTTAGACTAAATTCAAATGTCGTGCCAGAGGAGTTATATCGGTCGTATCCAGATCAAAGGACAGTACTTGTGGTATCATCATATTTATGGCCCAATGCTCAGTGAGTAACGTTCATGGAGTGTAACCTGTCCAAGCGAGTGTCCGCGGTCGTAGGGTTCAGAAGTATATCGCGTATGGATGTGGAAACATGAGAAAGGGTAGTCGCAATCGATGAGTAATCATTTAAGAACCCATAACAGGGTTTACCTGATGTCGATGGTACAGCTGGTGGTGCGCATGTTGTATATGGTCAAGATAAAGTATGCCGTTGATCAAAAGAGATGTCACGAAGTTAAATCAACAGGAACAAGGATTTGCCATAGCAGCATGATTGTCGTACAAGTTTGTAGTGTTAAGACTCACTGAGACTTCCATCAAAAGTCGTTGGACTCGCCCTCATGCGAAGGACGAATAGTTCACCTGGATCCATGAACTTAGGTGTGTTTGTGATTCATCGAATCGGTAAGCAACCAAATTCGGGGTAGTTTCTTAGGTTGTGTGAATGGATCTGAAATATGCCTGTGTAGTCAAGATGTTTCAAAGGGAAGACGCGAAAACATGTTCAAGAGGGTAAAATCGTACCAACAACACATCACCATCCTCAGGGTTTCAAGAAGTGATCACCAATGATCGAAGGTCGAGCCTTCCAAATTCTCCAACCTAGAGTGAGTTCGTATTAGTATCTCTGCATGGAGAAGCGAGGACGTAGTGTCACCGTGGTAAAGGAATGATGGTTTGGTCTAAGTCAATAGTAGAGATTAGGCATTGCATTAATTAACAAGTATAGGTTGGTACAAAGGCAAGCGAAAAGGTTTCACATAATTAAGATTGACTTTCATAGGATCAAAATGTGACTCTGATAGTATAAGGGGGAAAAGGGTAAGGTAAATGTGTAGTTCATCGTGTCCGTCTGTAGGTTGAGTAATCCGTATCTCCGTCCTCGAATGTGTGACAACTGTGCTCTGTAATCGATGAACAAATGCAAAACAATGTTAATTATCAATAAAACAATGTGTTTTGGTGCTATTATCTGTGTATTTATGTTTGATGATTTTACGATTCGATTCGATTCCGATTTCAAGCTTTAAATCGCTTTCTGGAAGGTTATACGCAAACTGGTGCGTAAACACAGTCAGTATAACGCGACAAACACTCCGGAATAGTGACATAGGCTTAACATACCTAAAATAACCTTCACATAACTTATAAATAAGTTTTGGATGGTTTGGTGTGTTGAAAACAAGTCTATTCGATCGCAGGGACTATTTGTGTCAAACTGCGAAACTATACCGATTCGTATGGTATTGAAGAGTCCGGAACTTGATCATAAGCTAAACATACCATAAATAACCTAAACATAGCTTAGAAATAAGCTTTGAGGGGTTCGATGTGCAAAAATATGCTTATTTGATCTTTCAGGGACTAAAAGTGTCAAAAACGACGTAAGTTTGCATTTTCGCGCATATCTTACGTTCTGACCACTTCTGGACATCCAAAATTTTTGTACACACTAAAATATTTTTATTTTAGTGATCGGCATGCAAAAATACTGTTCGTCGCTTAATTTGGTTCGTTTTCGCGTCCGTTTGAGTTTCGTCGTAATTTAACGAACAACGCGACCGTACGACCAAACGAGCCGACATCCGAGAGTTTTCCGAGCACATTTTGAGTCTTCTAAACCTTATTGACCTTGTATAGCCTTGAAAACGGGGGTCAAAAGGGGCTGAAATGAACTTAAAACAAGTGCAGGGACCTGAACTTACAATTTTGAAACTTATGCTGATCTGGGGAGGCCAGGCGGGGCGCGTAAGGTTACCCCCGTACCTTACGCGGGCCATGTGAAGTGCCCAGTTCCAGAAAACTCAGTTTCAGCAATCTGTTGCAACTTCAGGGGCTGTTTACGCAAATTCTTTGTGTGGTAGCCAAGTTAACACCTCTCCAAGGTTTCTAAGCTGCTCATAACAAGTGTATGGCCATGATTTAATGCTTGGAAGCTACAAAAACATGTGTAATGATCCTATGAACTTGCTACAACTATAAATAGCCAAGCAAATTCATTCATTCATTGCTCATTTCCTCATTCTCTTCTCTACATCTGATTTGGAGCTCTCTCCCAAATGTTTGGAGCTTTCTAATCTGATTATTCTTTGTAGAAAAGTTAGCTAGGACCTATTGTAAGTCTTCTTTCATGCTTATTCTTTATGTTAGTGCAGAAAGTCAAACAAGTTTGGCCAACAGTTTGACTTTCGGTTTTGACCACCAATTGGTCAAGTCAAAGTTCAATTGAACTTTGCAACGTGATTGTAATCACGATGGTTGTAATCCTTAGCGATTATACCTACTGATTACCACATTAACTAGGCGTAGTGACGAGTCAAAGTTTTGGTCAAAATGCGTTTTAGCACGCATTTTGCAACGGAACTATTTTCGGGTATCAAAACCCATTGTTTTGATACCAAATCAGTTTTCTAAGTAGGTTAAACTTGTTTTGACATGATTAACTCGTCACTATTAGTTTAGTGCTTGTTTAAGGTCGTAAGTTAAGCGGTCTAAACAACCGCTTTGACTTTCGAACCTGACCCGTTTGGTCGATCATTAGGATCCGATCAAGCTTGATTAGTGATCATAGTTGCATAGGGAATAACCACTGAGGTTATACCTTATGATCACATAGGATTGGTTAGTTATTTGTTAAGTAGCTTGTATGCCAATAGAAAATGACCAAAACGCCCTTTTGAAGCACAAATCCGTATTTTACATATGTGAACATGTTTTTGACATATAATCTGATTTAGTAACATGTTTAGGTATAATTGGGCATATAAGACTTGACATAGCACATAGTTAACCATCCGGACATAGTTTTGCGCGAACGACGCGTTAAAGTAGCATAAGCTACCTTAATGGGTCGTAACGGGTTAAAAGCACTTAGGTTAGGTTCCAATTTAGAATGTAGGCTTTGTTAAACCATATCACATGAGTTCCACACTCATTTGGTTTGCAAGACCTCATTCTATCCGATCTTCCGATTCAGGTGTTGATTTATTTACTAGTAATCCGATTACTAGGTACTACTTGAATTTCCTTGGTTTGTCTGAGCTTCGCTAAGTTCTATAGATCAAGGATACCCTTCATCCAATGTGAGTACATAGTTCCCCTATTTTACTGTTTTCAATTGTTTTGGGGTGATTCATATGTATTAAAACGATTTCGATATTTTAACGATGTTTTCAAAAAACGAATAAGATGGTTTATATTAAACTAAATACGATTTCGATAATGTGAATGAAACTTGTTGGTTGTAACTACATAATGAATGACATTCATTAGCATTGATCAAGCCGACCAGTATTAGGTTATGGTACCATAGGATCTGACAAATCCCGTTATCATACTACACCCATGGTTATGTGTGGGGGTTATGTAGGTAACGACCGAATCTGATGATTGTTAACTTACCCTTTGGTGGTTTGTAAATACGATAAACGAGGTAGTCGAGTCACGAAGGTTTGAATGTTATTAGCGAGACGACCAAAAGTAGTTTCACAATTAAAACGAATACGATTTTTGGACGAGTTAAAACGATTTGGAACAACTTAAACGAGATAAAACGATTTGAAAGAACGATTGGTTTGGGTTGTGATTAGGTAATGGGATGGGTGTAACATGATAGAAGCATGGTAGATACGCCGCTGGTACATCTTATATATAAGTGCTTTTATCATATTACATTTCATGTCATTATTTAGTTCACTTGGAAAACGATTTGAAACAATGTTACCCAACGAGGTTTTCGAAATGATATAAACCATACGAGTTTTATTAACGTGTTTTAACGAGATGTTTTACGAATTGGTTTACTAAAACAAATGTTTTGGGGTTAAGAATCATGGCTACGAGATTTTATAAACTATAACCATCTTGATTTGAGTTGGTTAATTATGTTGCAATATTATATACTTTTCAAAACAAGGTTTTCGAGGTATTGCAATATATATATAAACGAGCCATGATTCCGATACTCTTATAAAACCTATGTACTCGTGATGCGTGTGAAGTGTATATATAAGTTTAAATATATTTTAAGCCCCTTTTACACTTTTTAGTCAAGTTTTAAATTTATAAAACACGATATTTACTAACACTAAACACACATATGGGCAAGTGCACCCATCGTGAGCGTAGTATAGTGTTGGCAAGATACCGAGGTCGTCCAAGGACACAAGAGCTTTTAGTACCGGTTTATCCTCAACGTCTAATCAAATAAAAAGTTTAGAAAAATGTTTTAAACTAAGAAAATAAAAATTAACTAAAATGCTGAAAAATTAAAATAAAAGAAAACAGATAGACAAGATGAATCACTTGGTTCCGACTCGTGTTTAGTGTAACCTTTGATTATTTCCGCACTTTTGCACTTATTTAAGAGATTATCTAAGTTATTGTAGTAGGCCCCTCTTTTGGAGGTGACGTTACCCTCAACCCAGTAGTTTGAGTCAGCAAGGATACAATCCTAAAGGGTCGGATTATTGAAAGATAATTAATTAAGTTATTAATGCAAATTATGGTAGGCCCCTCTTTTGGAGGTGACGTTACCCTCGACTAAGTAGTCTGAGTCAGCAAGGATACAGTCCTAAGTAGCCGGGTTATAGTATTAATAGTAGTTAACTTATGAGGGGATCAAAGAGTTTGGACCCCCGCCATCCAATACCGTTAAGTATTGAAGGAGGTCCTACTAAATTTGACCCAGGTCCCTTGCAGGATCTCTAAACGCTGAACAACGGCAAGACTCTTACCAAACCGTTCCCTTAACCCCCGACCAGGTAGCCAACATACCTCCATATAGACCGTGGAGATATGAATGGTGAAAATCTTTTATTTTATATAGACAGTAAAATAATGTCAAGACACCACGGACAAACGATAAGGAAGAATCACCTTCAACATAAGAAACTAGTTATTAAAGTCATTAATACATAACCAATTAAAAAGTGCGAAAAGATTAAAAATAAAAAGTATTACACTAGACAATTTGTCTTCACCAAGTGATGTAATAGACTTAGGCAAACATGGCTTTGATTGTCAAGAACTCTTACGATCAATCTTGGATCCCGAGACGACTCACACACTCTATGATGGACAATGGATAATGGTGGTGGATGATGGTGTTATGGTGGTGGTGGTTGGTGGGTGAAGTGTGAGAGAGGTGGTGTGCCAAGGGATGGTTTGAGCTTGAGCCAAGCACTCCTATTTATAGGCTGAACAGAAGCTTCGGCACGGCCCCGTGTCTAGTGGGCACGACCCCGTGTCCACATCCTTCTCTTTCTTCATTAATTGCTCTTGTCTTTATTAGTTGACCACGCCCCCGTGTCCGCTGAGCACGACCCCGTGGGCAGAAGCATATCTGTACTATGAAGATTTGCCTAGATTATGCGAATCTTATAGTTGACCACGGCCCCGTGCCCGCTGAGCACGGCCCCGTGGTGGGCAATAGAAGCTTCTACCACTTTGTCTTTTCTGCTGACACTTGGGCACGCCCCCGTGCTGGCTGAGCACGGGGCGTGTTCAGTCTTCTGTCTTCTTGTTTTGCTTGGGAAGATGCTGTTGTGGGGTCGGGCATGTCACGTTTGTTCCTTTTCTTGTATTTATGTTAGATTTTGCTGTCTTTTTGCTTCTTTTGTTAATTTGAGCTCATTTAATCCTGAAAATACAAAAGGAAGACAAAAGCACACTTTTTCCAACATTAGTACTAAAAAAGGGTTAGTTTTATGCCACAATTGATGTAATTTATATGTTGCATTTTGCACACTTCAACTCGCCAGCATTTCTTTGCTGACTTGGTTTTTACATATGTTTCAGGTGATGTTGCTTGATGATTGCTAGGGAGCATGTTCACTTAGGATCTTGACGTGGCCTTAGTGACATAAAAACGATAGTAGACAATGTTTAATTTGTTTGTTTGGTTTTAAGACAATGTACATTATTTAATGAATCAATAAAACAAAACTTTTAACTACCATGGTTGTTGAAACGATGATTCTGTTACAACACTCCCCGACGTTTCCGCCACGGTTTTGTTGTTTTAACGTGGTCGGGGTGTGACAGAATGTCCCGAAGTCTCTCCCATCATTAGGAGGCATCCACTTGCTAAGTTGGGTATAAGAATTAACCACCCAACAGGGTAATGGGGTAATCTTGTGATCGGTGGAAATCGTGGTATGGTTGTTAGCGTTTCGTTATATCGGTTGCGGATCGAAGAAACAGTAGGTTGGTGATGTTCATACGAAGAATTGAGTGAAAAAAAATCCAACAAATAACCGAAGAATCCCGTAAACTATTCTGTTCTCCAGGGGCAGTTTCAGTATTGGTAGATGGCAGCAACGACACGAAAGGAAAGTTCGTTGTATCATGGTCACGTGAGTATATCATTGGTCCAAAACAGAGTTTGGATGATAGGGTTTCGAGTGGTACAACGCCAAACGCGTGTAATTGTGACTGCTTCGTTTCTGGGGACGACTAGTGGAGATGATGGGGTTAATTTGAGCTCATTTAATCCTGAAAATACAAAAGGAAGACAAAAGCACACTTTTCCAACATTAGTACTAAAAAAGGGTTAGTTTTATGCCACAATTGATGTAATTTATATGTTGCATTTTGCACACATCAACTCGCCAGCATTTCTTTGCTGACTTTGTTTTTACATATGTTTCAGCTGATGTTGCGTAATGATTGCTAGGGAGCATGTTCACTTAGGACCTGGACGTGGCCTTAGTGACATAAAAATGATAGTAGACAATGTTTAATTTGTTTGTTTGGTTTTAAGACAATGTACATTATTTAATGAATCAATAAAACAAAACTTTTAACTACCATGGTTGTTGAAACGATGATTCTGTTACAACACTCCCCGAGGTTTCCGCCACGGTTTTGTTGTTTTAACGTGGTCGGGGTGTGACAGAATGTCCCGAAGTCTCTCCCATCATTAGGAGGCATCCACTTGCTAAGTTGGGTATAAGAATTAACCACCCAACAGGGTAATGGGGTAATCTTGTGATCGGTGGAAATCATGGTATGGTAGTTAGCGTTTCGTTATATCGGTTGCGGATTGAAGAAACAGGAGGTTGGTGATGTTCATACGAAGAATTGAGTGAAAAAAAATCCAACAAATAACCGAAGAATCCCGTAAACTATTCTGTTCTCCAGGGGCAGTTTCAGTATTGGTAGATGGCAGCAACGACACGAAAGGAAAGTTCGTTGTATCATGGTCACGTGAGTATATCATTGGTCCAAAACAGAGTTTGGATGATAGGGTTTCGAGTGGTACAACGCCAAACGCGTGTAATTGTGACTGCTTTGTTTCTGGGGACGACGACTAGTGGAGATGATGGGGTTTGTCCACATGGACGCGTGGGTATATTGTTCTCCTAAATCCGAGTTTGTTTGGGCCGGTTCTGGTCCACGTGAATGTTGTCGTGCAAACCGAATGTACGGAGGGTCAGATCTGAATTCTAGCTGTAACGGCAACGTCATGTCGAGACAGTTGTATGGATAAATAGAACACATAAAACAATTGTTGTAGTGGGGTGAGGATAAAACAGGAAAAAAATTTGATCACTACTTGTCAAGTTTCAAGTAAACAGTTGAGTGACAAGCGAGCATACTAGGGCTAATAAGGGCAACATGCTACTACATTAACTAAGCATACCATAAACAATGCACCATGCAAATGTAACTAACAAGTAGGTAACATGAGCATAGACCATACCATCTAAAGTGTTGAGCCTTGCACGTGGAGCGAGGCGTCGTTGTGGATCGTTGAGCACTGAACAGGTTATAGTCTGGTTTTTATCAAAAAGTGTTTTCCCTATTTAAAACCAAGTTCACTATAACCAATGGCTCTGATACCAATCTGTCACACCCTCAAAATCCACAAGCGGAGTATTACCGCGAGGCGTGTGACTGACCAGGATCATACCACCAATTATAATAAACATTAAATAAAGTAAAGTAAAACTAAACGTCTAAAGTTCTCCAAACCAAAGTCCAAAACCAAGTTTAATAGTCAGCGGAATCATTTAAGTCCAAAACCAAAATTTAAGTTTTAAATTTAATAAAGTTTTTCATGAACACGCAGCGGTTCATGTCCCACAATGACTCCTGCTCCCATGCAAGCTCCAGCTAAGCATCTATCGACCTGCAAGGCATGTAACGACGAGTCAACAACAAAGTTGAGCGAGTTCACAGTTGGTTGTCCATTTTAAAGTTGTTCCAAAAACCATAAGTTCTTTCGAAAACCATGTGTAAACCAATTACTTGTTTCCCAAACCATAACCAGTGGGGGCTACCCCATGTTAACCACTAGACCCATTACCATATCGACAACTGACTAGAGTCATGTTTATGTGCCCTACGTCAATGTCTATCATCATTGACTAAGTGCCCAGATCCATTAGTCCACTCCCGTCCTCTGCGGCACGGTGTGAGGCTTGTCAAACCTAATAGCGCTATTTAACTAATGACCCGCTCGCCATTGGCCCGGCGATTAAGTCGATATAAAAATGAGGGACTTCATGATAGAGTTTTGTCTAGTAAGTTATATGTTGTCATCCTTCCTACAGAGGAATGGAGGTACGTAATCTACCCAAGGAGAATACGCAGGTTTAATATTCTCATCCTTCCCATGGAGGATGGAGGTACATATTCTACCCAAGGAGAATATGCAGGTTCCGCCTTAGTTTCTTAACCCATTCCCAAACCACCGGGAATTCCATGCCTTATAGAAAGTGTGAACTCACCTTTGGTTGCTCGGTTGAACTCTTAAAATAGCTAATGGTCAGGGTTGGTCAATCGTGTCCTAATACGATTACCATTTAGTTTGTTAATGGTTTTAAATAAAACACAAAGTTCCTACACGCATCTATCACATAGCACGCACTCACGTTAACAGTTCACGCCCATATAAACATCCCATCTATAACCATTCAAAAGAAAACATATGATATTGCACATAACACTTTCATTAACATATAACACGTTAGATCATTCTCAGATAACCTACCCGACATTTAGACACGCAAATTACTACTTATGTTGTTTCAGCTTTAACATTCAAAACTGGGCTGTTTTCGAGTATTTTGATAAAATAATTAACTTATTCCAAAAATTCACAAATTCTTATAGAATGTTTTAAATGATCCAAGTATTATTGTGTAAAGATATCGGGATCCAATGCATTACCAATATTTTATAAAAAATCATTTACCGGACTGCAATAAGATTCGTCACTTTCTGACTGCAGTCCACGGAAAAATTCATTTAAAATTCATCTTAAGTCCGATTGATGAAATTCCACTTGGAGAATTACAAAGACATCAGTGGTCATCTACAATACAAATTTCACGAGGTAATTCTACACAGATTTCAAGTTATGACGAAAAACATAACACCCATTTTCTGCAGTAAAAACGCAGCTTTTGCTACTGTACAAAATGGACCTTTAAAAATAGTAAACGACCTCGAAAAAATATTATTCCAGTTCCATTTGAAGAGTATTTCACAATAACACGTTATAGACTCAAGAAAATCAATTTTTCATTAAGTTATGACCCGGTTACAGCCAACTGAAGGCGACTGTGATAGTTTGACAGCTTCCTGTTTTCAGTTTATAGTGCTCTAACGCAAGTTCTATTTGTTCCGTTAACATGTTTAGTGGACAACAACGACATTTAACATCACTCACATCGGTTATCGTTTATTTAACTCAGATTTATCATGTCAAGTATCATCGTTCATATCAGATTCCATAGTACAAGTTTTCATCAAGTAACCATCATCAACATAACCCTAATGCTTATACAACTATAATTACTAATCATGGTTCATGCGATCCAACATATATTTAATCGTGACATCATTTAGATCTGATTATTTGCAACCCATATTCATCCATATGCGAATCAGATTAAACAAATCAAGTCTTTAGGTCTACATGATCTCTAATTCCCATTTATAACATCAAAACTAATTATGCCAGTTCCTTAATGCTACGATCCTCATGGTGCACATGCAACCAATTATAAATCATCATCAATGACATATAATTTACTTCTAATTCAATTAATCCTATTATTTTATCCACTAACATGCATGAACCCTTATTTCATTATTGAATAACTAGCAACCCAAACAATATATGCACCAATCATACCTCATACTCAAATGACTCGGCTATCATCAATTCAGATTAGTCGGTTTCAAATCCCACTAACAATCGTATTGGATCAGTGAATCATAGAATGCTCATTATTAAATCATGTACTCAATTATGAATCTTTCTATCATAGCATCCTAATATTAATCATTAAGCATCCATACAATCAAGTAATATATATAAGTATCCATACAATCAAGTAATATACAATCAGCCATCTCATTCAGCCATACTAACTCATATTAAGCATCAAAACATCATGTTCATCACAACAAATAAACAACTCAGCAATGAAACAATAAAACCAGAAATCAAAACCATCAAAGTACTAACCGAATAAAGATAGGGTGCGAGAGGGAGAGAGCTCGAGCAAGATTCCAGCCACGATGGGGTAGGGGTAGCGACGTGAAGGGGGGTCTGCTGATTTGCGAGTGGGGGGGGGGGGTGCTTCTGCCATCGCACAAACTCACAAGAATGAACTGGGGTTTTTGGTTTCTCATGCTTAGACTTACGTATACAATGAAAAGAGAGGGGGAGCAAGTTGGGCTAAAGGGCCGCAAGGGAAATGTGGATGTGGGTTGGGCTTATTTGTTTCGCACACAGGGTTTTGGGTTGGGCCGATTAGGGGTGAGGGTTGGGTTTATAAAGTAGCGGTTTCAGGTTCTTATAAGTTTCGCAAAAATACATATTACAAAGGTTTCGGTTTCAATTCTCGGTTTCCACGTAATTCACATACAAACAAACACTTTTCACATAACGCATTTCCACGCTCACAACGATTCAAATATAATCAAACACCAAATTTGATTCATATAACGTACATGTAGTTACAAAGTAATACGAAACGTAACAGGGATTTATACGAGTTGTCACATCATCCCCAAGTTGAAAGAAATTTCATCCCGAAATTTAGCACGCAGTCGTTAAGGAAGCTGGTTGTGTTGTGCGTTTTCCTGGGGTATCACATCATCCCCCCGTTGGTTTGGAATTCAGTCCCAAAATCCAGTAGTAGCTTCAGTACTGGACTCACCTTTCTTAAACAACTGGGGTTATTTGCATTTCATTTGGTCTTCTCATTCCCAAGTGAACTCTGGGCCCCGACGGGAGTTCCAACGAACTCACACAATGGGTATCCTGGTGCGTTTGAGAATTTTGACCTCTCGGTCCAAGATTTCCACTGGTTCCTCGACAAATCGCAACTGATCGTTGATAGTGAGCTCCTTGAAAGGAACTATGAGAGTCTCATCTGACAGACACTTCTTCAGATTCGACACATGGAATACGTTGTGAAAACCACTTAGTTCTTCAGGCAGATTCAGTCTGTAGGCCACTTTGCCAATTCTCTCGGTGATTTCGAAAGGTCCGACATATCGCGGGTTGAGTTTGCCTCGTTTACTAAAACGAACTACACCTTTCCAAGGTGAGACTTTAAGTAGCACTCGATCCCCAACCTGGAACTCAAGCGGTTTCCTACGCTTATCAGCGTAGCTTTTCTGACAGTCACAAGCTGCCACCATTCGTTGTCGTATTCGGGCAATCTTTTTTGTCGTGTCTACGACGAGTTCTGGGCCAGTGATTTGGCTGTCACCGACTTCTGCTCAGCATAGATGTGACAACCCGAACTCTCAAGGTTAGTGTATTTCAGTCTTGTGATCTTGATTTCTCATTATTCCTCTTTCACGTTCTTGGTTTTGATAAATCTATTAAATGCTCGTAGCTATGATAAACTCGTTAAATGTGAAACGTGTTTGAATATGATTGTGTGTGTAGGTGGGCTAGTCTAAGTGTCAAATGGTTAAGTTGGGCCGCACATGTTTTGGGCCACACACACACACTTTAAACCTCCACATACTCCCTATTCACATCGGCCCACTCTTGTGTCAGGCCCGAATCGATTGAGCCCACCCTTCATGGG
This sequence comes from Helianthus tuberosus, assembly GCA_030545235.1. NCBI lineage: Eukaryota > Viridiplantae > Streptophyta > Magnoliopsida > Asterales > Asteraceae > Helianthus > Helianthus tuberosus. Next base: position 113,104,278 of record CM060408.1, read on the forward strand.
TTGCGTATACTTTTAGATAGGGGCACGTAATTCTTGTTTTGGAAAAACCACAACAACCCTAGCGTTCTTTCTTCCCCTTCTCTTGGATCGACTGCATCCATGCTGATCGAAGTCCTCTCCCCTCTCGGAGCTTGTCTCTCTTGTGGCTAGCAGCATTCACCTTTCGGTTAGTATGATTCTATTGATGTAAATCTTGATTGGTTACCTTCGGCTATGTGCAAAGTGTTATTGTTTATGCATGATTAGGATTGTTGCTGGAAGATTCGTGGCCGACTAGAATAATTTTATTATTGTAGGAATGCATGAGAATGAAGTGTGATGAACTCATTGTTGTACGAACTAAATTGGTGTGATTGATTAATGCTTGTGAAGTTAATCACTAAATAAGGGTTTGCACATGTGTGTTCGATTATATTACTAATTGTGTGATAGATGATTGATTATAAGAGTGCCTGATGTTCATGGGAGTCTTGATCGATTTAATAACATGATTGCTCGATGATTGTGGTTAAGATCCGAATTAGTTGATAGCATATGATTATTGGTTGAACTGTTAATTCGTTCTAAGAATCGTCAGGATCATGTGATCCAGATAATGGTTAGTTGTAACTTTGTTACGTAGTTAATGATAATTAGAGATATGAATAATTGGACCTGGTGAAATTAGATGGAACAGTAGGCGATATGAACATAATTGTATATAATTTAATATTGCTTGGCCTATGTTTTTAAATAATGTCTATGTATATCCAAACAATATCACATGATACTATCAGATTGTTCAACTTTTATCAAAATAAAATTGAAGGTGTAAGTTGCTTAGTGGACCTCAAATGATCGAATATTGATGACAATTATTAAAACTGGATCGGCATCATCAATATTAATGTTGAAGGGTAACGGTGGACAATTATTAGTTCACATGACTTACACTTTAAATGATGATGGAAGATGGGCTGTTGTCAGTATAGGTTTTTGATAATTGGGTCGTGATCTTTGGTTGGATGCTAATTATGGGCCGCACACACACAATAATACCCGAACGGTACTTGGGCCGCATCTTTTCTTGGTGTATGTTGGGCTTGGGGTTTATTGGATCGGCCTGTTGGGTTAAGGGGCAATAGTTCGGACCGGGTAACACGATAGGTAATGGGCTGCATATTCAGATTTGGGCCAAGTAATTCTCTGGGCCACATACTATCTTGGATCATTCCGTAGTTTTGGGTCACACATATATATATATAAGAAGTTTCATTGGGATTTGGTTACATGAAGTAAGCTTGTATGTGATACCACAAAATGTGTTAACATGGATGATGTGTAACGTGATTAACTGTTATAATTTGCTTGAGGGGTGTAAATACTTCATGAACGTGATGTGTGAAATGTGTAACAACATATGTGGTGCAACGTGAGAATAGAACTGATTGTTATTGGTAAACTTTGATAGGACGTGTTTGATTAACTGAGTGTGGTCAAGTAACGTATTCTACCGAGCACTCTAAGGTGAGTTCACTACATTTGAGCATGCGTCCCAGTGGTTGGGGACAGTCAGTGGGTATCCCATGGAGGGATAAGTCTTTTGGGTAAAAACGGGTATATTGGTTAATATTCTCACCTATCAATCTTGTAAGTCCCTTATTATGTTACCTGGAGGGTAACGGGTATTAGTTGGTAGCGCTACTTAGGTTTGGCACCCTCACACCGCTCCTAGATAAGACGGATGTGAACTAATGACCCAGTCGGGGCCCAGTACTAGATAGGAGTACGTGGGAAGGGCAGTCATGTATTTCAGGAGCCGTCTTGTTCGGAATTGAGATATTAACAATATTACTTGCATTTGTCAATGAACTGTTTTGCATACAACTGGTAACAAACGTTTTCTAAAACTGTGAACTCGCCAGCTTTATCTGATACACTTGTTACATGCTCGCAGGTCGTTAGGTACTTGGGAACAGGAACTTGCTGGCTGGAGGGTGTGAGTGGTCATGGTTGCATTGATGGGTTTATTTATCAAACATTTATTTACTATGGTTGTTTGGAAAGTATTTACCTTATGTTACGTTAACGCTTCCGCTGAACTTGATGGTTTTTGGAATTGCTTATGTTTGGATTTTATTACTATTAAATGATGAAACTTTATTTTAAACTTATGGATTCAATGTAATTGGTGGCTCATCACTAGTGGTCACACGCCTAACAGGGACACTCCCTAAGTGGTAATTTGAGGGTGTGACAGTTTGGTATCAGAGCCACTGGTTATAGTGAACTTGGTTTTAAAACGTTTTTATAAAACCAGACTATAACCGAACGGATCCGAAATCGACCATGACACTCAGCTCCAGACTGCAAGGTTCGTTTCTCGTTTACTATTGCACAGTATCTCTAGTATTTACTATTAGACAACATCACACGTGAATACACACTTGGAACTACAGTATGAACTTATATGTTAACATCCCATGTTATGTGTGACACTCCTTGAACTTTCATGATCTGTGTTGTGATGTCATCTGTCTTATTGCTCGAATTCGGGGAACCTTTTAGCGCGAGTTAAGAGGCACTGAGATAAGCATGCAAATTGCCTTATTATTATGGGTGCACACATAATAATAATGTGGGGTGCATGTGAGTCCCAGTGAGGCTTAACGAGTGTGAGAGGGGTTCCGCTCTGTTAATTGATGTTATGTTAGCACTCAGCAGTCTATAGGTGTCATAGCAGTGATTGTCTCCTACTCGAACATGATCTTTTCACCCCTTTCTGAATCCTTACGAATCTTGATGCTATCGAGTATCACCTGATCACACATCTGAACGCCTAGCGAACTGTATAGAATGTTAGGTGCTAGTAAGAACGTCCCTGAGTTGGATGGCTCAGCGTCAAATGATTGGACTATATATTCCTCACCTATCTTTGTTTGTTGGAACTTAGTGTATTGACGCCTTAGATCCCGAAGTGCGATCACTTCTGCAACACTCTCGCGACATACCGTGTATTACTCAGTCAACTTGCAAGAACGATGGACAAGAGGGTAAACGTAGTACCTTACCGACTTCAGCATTTGAACGACCCTAGTTACCGGCAACGAACAACAGTGATTTGACTCCTTAACCCCAGCTAGCGACTCATGGGAGTCGACTCTTACGAACCAATCGGGACAAAATCGATGACGATTGACTGTAGAGCGGACTGTGTAACCGCCCGCACCATGAGTAGTGCCTTAGGACGTGGCACGGAATGTGAAAAGATGGACCTTGTTGGTGAAAGGACGCAGGACACCGTTACGGGCGACAATATTAGAGGCAATAGTCGCGACAACATCAAGGTACTCGTGATCGTAGCTTACAGTATGGAAACGAAGGTGACCTCGACAAGGATTGACTGTGTTAAGTCAAGGTGACGACAACCAAGGGAACGACGGCAGTACTGGAAATTCTCATGACGAAAACAACACTGGAAATGAAGCTCATGGAAGGACATTTAGTATTGGCATAGGCTATACCAGGCGTAATAGCAACACGATAGCTTGGATGGGTAGTTATTCACTTCGTCTCTGTTCTGTTAACCCTGATGCTTCTTGAAACCGAACCTGTTGTGGAGTCGGCTGACGCAAGTCAATTGAAGCCTTATATGTTCGTTGAGATGCAAACTCGACCTTGGGGGACAGGTGTTCGACATCGACCTTCCTTCCACTACCCTTGATGGTTGCAATACAGTAGTTACTGTGGATTGGTTATCCAGAGATCGCGCAGATACACCAGTGAGGAGAAGGCCTTGTGTGGAGAATCGTTTTTTGTTCTAAAGCGTCAGAGTGGTGTAAAGGTTAGCGCCATTTCAGCTATGAAGGCCAGAAGTGTCTATGGAGGGCTAAGGAGACAGAGGATCGAGGATCCACCAACCATTACAGAAGTTAGGGCTAAGGAGACAGAGGATCGAGGATCCACCAACCATTCGTGCTTCCTTTCAGTGTGCTACCCAAGGAACTTTTGGGCTTACTTCCACAACTGTTAGGCGAAATCTCAGTCTGATCTCGCACCAGAGGCAGCCCTGACTACACGCACTCTTACCGTCTTGCACCAGGAGGGTTGCAAGAGCTGTCTAATCAACTGTAGGAACTGTTGGACAAGAGTTTTGTCGGACCTAGTTTTTCGCTTTAGGGAGCCCCGGTTATATCCGAGAAGATAAGCCTTTTGGTATGTGTACTGATTTGCAAGAACTCAATAAGGTGACAGTAGAGAACCGTTTACCACGACCATATATTGACAACCTAACGACCAGTTGCGGGGGCCGAGCTTCCATTAGAGGATTGAATAACAAATGAACTATCATCAGGTGGGAGTCCAGAGGGGAGAATGTTCCTACAACAGCATATCAGACACAGGGCGGCCATTGCGACGTTGTATTCCAAAACCTCTGGGTCAATCATCACACCGGCAGCTGCATGGATCACATGAATCGACTATGCTTATTGACAACGTGTTGAATCATTTCCAGGAGGAAGGAACATCGTAGACGACATCCGTATCTTATTTTAGGGCTCCTGAGGGAGGAGCCATTACGTGCGAAGTCTTGTTTAGTGTAACATCTAGATTGGAGAGATGCATTTGAACATGTAGCCAACAAAGTGGGAATACAAGTGGACCTCACTAAGACCCGTTTTGGTTAGAAACTGATCGACACCAGAGATCCCTTCGAGGATGCAGTAATTTCTTGGTCTCACTAGATGCTATCGCAGATTCATCACAGGATTCTCGAGGATTGCGCAGCCTAAATCTCTTTAGCACAGCGAGGTGCTGTGTTCGTGGAAGACAAAACAGGAGGACGTCTTTTCAGCTTCTGAAACCTAAACCTGCAATGCACTGAGCATCACTTCTATCCGAGGGAACCGATGATTTGACGGTATACCATGATGGTTCGAATCAGAGTCCCAGTTACACATCTATACGACATGAGAAGGAAATGTCCCACGTGGTGGACTTACAGGAAGAACTGCACGAGTCACGACCTGCGGTGGAAGCCATGGTCTTTGGATTTAAGTTGGAGGCATTACTTGGACGGTACCAAATGCACTACCTAGACCGATCACAAGGGCCTCCCGTATACCCTTGTTTCGAAGGAGCTAAACATGTAACGACATCGCTGGATGGAGCTATTGGATGAATACGACCGTGAAACCTGGACGTGCATGAGCTTTGCAGCTCACTATCGACTCTAACTTACCTGATCAGACTCGCCTTGTTCAAATTGAAGAACTGAGGGAAGAGAGTTCTCAAGATTGACCCATGCGGGGCATGGGGAAGCAACCTTTGGCAGGTCGAACGATATTTGCTACTTCATGGAACGAATATGGACCTCACTATACAACAACCTTAGGGAACTGGTGCAGGTGAAGCACACAGGCCTCGATATCATATTTATCTGAGTTTAGATAGGATGAATTAAAACCTGAAGACCATGTATGGATGACCGGGCCTGAAGGCCCACATAGCAACGCATGAGAACGATGTTTGACTTGTGGGAAAGTCAAGGTTGGATATTGGCAACCAGAAACGCAAGAAATGGGAACGGACTACCAAGGATTTTATCACTAGTCTACTTACAACTTGAAACGGAAACATCATCACCTGGATGATCGTTGATGGACGCACGTTACCAGCACACTTTCTTGAAATTAAGAAAAGTGACGAGTCTTCATAGTTGTGTATGTTCCTCTGAGAGAGGCGGCTTCTAGGCACGAGGCGCCAACTCCTGTTACCTCTGAATTTGATCTATGCAGGCAATACACAACACCCTTGGCTCACATCAGGACCAGAGCATTGCTTATCGCCTTTGGGCAAACGATCAGAGAAAACGAACTCTCCTGTCACCCGAAGACATGCTGCGAGCATGTGTGGGACTGGCTTTGGTTCAAATTGGAAGGACTCTTACCTATGGTTGAGTACTACTGCGGCAGTTATCGTCTTGGTAACCAGACAGCTCTGTTGAGGCATTACATAAGGCAATAATGCCAACCTTCTTGATTGACTGGGATGGATGATAACCTAATCACAGGTCTAGGACTTGTACTCGAAACTCTTGGGAAGATTGCTGGGATCGGATAACACTGGAAGTTCATTGTAGGCGGTCGAATCATGTTGAAAACCCGGGGAGGGTGTGGTACGCTTGGGAAGCGTGGCAAGCTTAATTTACGTTACGTTGAGTTATTCAACAGTCAGGGAAAAATCGGTAGCGTAACCTACAAACTCGAGTTACCCGACGAATCGGGTAACGTACATGATTTCATTTATGTCTCGAACCTAAAGAAGTGTCTATTCGACACAACACTTGTGATACCCTTGTTGAGAAACTCACTGTCAACACAGTCGAATTTCAATCGTGAGAGTTCGTTGGAGCTCAAGACGTGGACCGGAGTTCACGTGGGAACGCGATGATCGGAGTAAGCTCTAGTACCCTCAGTTGTTCAAACGGTTGTATCAACTTCTGATATCATTGGCGAATTTCGGGACGAAATTCCCTTTCAAGTTGGGGATGATGTGGCACTTGGGAAAAATCCACAGTCACCCTGATCTAACACCATGCTGTTTTGGATTGCTTATCAAATTTCGGGATGAAATTTCTTTCAAGTTGGGGATGATGTGACAACCCGAACTCTCAAGGTTAGTGTCTTTCAGTCTTGTGATCTTGATTTCTCATTATTCCTCTTTCACGTTCTTGGTTTTGATAAATCTATTAAATGCTCGTAGCTATGATAAACTTGTTAAATGTGAAACGTGTTTGAATATGATTGTGTGTGTAGGTGGGCTAGTCTAAGTGTCAAATGGTTAAGTTGGGCCGCACATGTTTTGGGCCACACACACACACTTTAAACCTCCACATACTCCCTATTCACATCGGCCCACTCTTGTGTCAGGCCCGAATCGATTGAGCCCACCCTTCATGGGTTGCGTATGCTTTTAGATAGGGGCACGTAATTCTGGTTTTGGAAAAACCACAACAACCCTAGAGTTCTTTCTTCCCCTTCTCTTGGATCGACTGCATCCATGCTGATCGAAGTCCTCTCCCCTCTCGGAGCTTGTCTCTCTCGTGGCTAGCAACATTCACCTTTCGGTTAGTATGATTATATTGATGTAAATCTTGATTGGTTACCTTCGGCTATGTGCAAAGTGTTATTGTTTATGCATGATTAGGATTGTTGCTGGAAGATTCGTGGCCGACTAGAATAATTTTATTATTGTAGGAATGCATGAGAATGAAGTGTGATGAACTCATTGTTGTACGAACTAAATTGGTGCGATTGATTAATGCTTGTGAAGTTAATCACTAAATAAGGGTTTGCACATGTGTGTTCGATTATATTACTAATTGTGTGATAGATGATTGATTATAAGAGTGCCTGATGTTCATGGGAGTCTTGATCGATTTAATAACATGATTGCTCGATGATTGTGGTTAAGATCTGAATTAGTTGATAGCATATGATTGTTGGTTGAACTGTTAATTCGTTCTAAGAATCATCAGGATCATGTGATCCAGATAAATGGTTAGTTGTAACTTTGTTAGGTAGTTAATGATAATTAGAGATATGAATAATTGGACCTGGTGAAATTAGATGGAACAGTAGGCGATATGAACATAATTGGATATAATTTAATATTGATTGGCCTATGTTTTTAAATAATGTCTATGTATATCCAAACAATATCACGTGATACTATCAGATTGTTCAACTTTTATCAAAATAAAATTGAAGGTGTAAGTTGCTTAGTGGACCTCAAATGATCGAATATTGATGACAATTATTAAAACTGGATCGGCATCATCAATATTAATGTTGAAGGGTAACGGTGGACAATTATTAATTCACATGACTTACACTTTAAATGATGATGGAAGATGGGTTGTTGTCAGTATAGGTTTTTGATAATTGGGTCGTGATCTTTGGTTGGATGCTAATTATGGGCCGCACACACACAATAATACCCGAACAGTACTTGGGCCGCATCTTCTCTTGGTGTATGTTGGGCTTGGGGTTTATTGGATCGGCCTGTTGGGTTAAGGGGCAATAGTTCGGACCGGGTAACACGATAGGTAATGGGCTGCATATTCAGATTTGGGCCAAGTAATTCTCTGGGCCACATACTATCTTGGATCATTCCGTAGTTTTGGGTCACACACATATATATAAGAAGTTTCATTGGGATTTGGTTACATGAAGTAAGCTTGTATGTGATACCACAAAATGTGTTAACATGGATGATGTGTAACGTGATTAAGTGTTATAATTTGCTTGAGGGGTGTAAATACTTCATGAACGTGATGTGTGAAATGTGTAACAACATATGTGGTGCAACGTGAGAATAGAACTGATTGTTATTGGTAAACTTTGATAGGACGTGTTTGATTAACTGAGTGTGGTCAAGTAACGTATTCTACCAAGCACTCTAAGGTGAGTTCACTACATTCGAGCATGCGTCCCAGTGGTTGGGGACAGTCAGTGGGTATCCCGTGGAGGGATAAGTCTTTTGGGTAAAAACGGGTATATTGGTTAATATTCTCACCTATCAATCTTGTAAGTCCCTTATTATGTTACCTGGAGGGTAACGGGTATTAGTTGGTAGCGCTACTTAGGTTTGGCACCCTCACACCGCTCCTAGATAGGACGGATGTGAACTAATGACCCAGTCGGGGCCCAGTACTAGATAGGAGTACGTGGGAAGGGCAGTCATGTATTTCAGGAGCCGTCTTGTTCGGAATTGAGATATTAACAATATTACTTGCATTTGTCAATGAACTGTTTTGCATACAACTGGTAACAAACGTTTTCTAAAACTGTGAACTCGCCAGCTTTGTCTGATACACTTGTTACATGCTCGCAGGTCGTTAGGTACTTGGGAACATGAACTTGCTGGCTGGAGGGTGTGAGTGGTCATGGTTGCATTGATGGGTTTATTTATCAAACATTTATTTACTATGGTTGTTTGGAAAGTATTTACCTTATGTTACGTTAACGCTTCCGCTGAACTTGATGGTTTTTGGAATTGCTTATGTTTGGATTTTATTACTATTAAATGATGAAACTTTATTTTAAACTTATGGATTCAATGTAATTGGTGGCTCATCACTAGTGGTCACACGCCTAACAGGGACACTCCCTAAGTGGTAATTTGAGGGTGTGACAATAGAGGGGATCGGCATTTCCGTCCATACAAGGCCTCAAACGGAGCAGCCTGGATGCTGGTATAGTAGTTGTTGTTATACGAAAATTCCACCAAAGGTAGTTGCCTTTCTCAGCCGTTACCAAAGTCGACTACACATGCTCGGAGCATGTCTTTAAGAGTTTGGATGGTGCATTTTGTCTGCCCATTCGTTTGCGGATGATATGTTGTGCTCATGTCTAGACTTGAGCCAAAGGATTTGTGCATCGCCTGCCACCAATCAGAAGCAAAACGTGGGTCGCGATCAGAGATAATGGAGGTTGGCACCCCGTGCCTCGCGACTATTTCTTTCAGGTAGATGTCTGTTAGGGTAGAGAACTTATCCTTTTCCAGCCACCACAGTGGCTCTGCCTGGATGGTACTTGATTACGCATTCGAAGTCGTTAAGGAGTTCGACCCATCAACGCGGTCGCATGTTCAACTCCTTCTGATCGAAGATATGCTGGAGACTTTTGTGATCGGTGTAAATGGTGCACTTGGTACCGTCCAAGTAGTGTCTCCATATCTTATGTGCAAACACTACTGCTCCCAACTCCCAGTCAGGGGTAGTGTAGCCCTTTTCATGAACCTTGAGTTGGCGTGATGCGTATGCGATGACCTTCTCAACTAAGTCCCTGGATGGACGCATCACAATAAACAATGAAATCATCTGTACTTTCTGGTAACAAAAGAATGGGTGTACTACAGGGTTTCACCTTCAACTGTTGGAATGCGGATTCCTGACAAGCTTTAGAGTTACGAGGGTTTGTGTATACGATCAAGAAAACGGGTTTCGTAATGCCAAAAGTCGTTCGTTGGAAACTAACATAAGATTTTTTGTGTCGTAGGAGCTCCATGGTAAGGTGTGGGTGTCGCTCGGATCCCTACTAGCTCTTCAAGTAGATTAGGATGTCGTCGGAGAAAACAAGTGACATATTCGTCAGGTTAGACTAAATTCAAATGTCGTGCCAGAGGAGTTATATCGGTCATATCCAGATCAAAGGACGGTACTTGTGGTATCATCATATTTATGGCCCAATGCTCAGTGAGTAACGTTCGTGGAGTGTAACCTGTCCAAGCGAGTGTCCGCGGTCGTAGGGTTCAGAAGTATATCGCGTATGGATGTGGAAACATGAGAAAGGGTAGTCGCAATCGATGAGTAAGCATTTAAGAACCCATAACAGGGTTTACCTGATGTCGATGGTACAGCTGGTGGTGCGCATGTTGTATATGGTTAAGATAAAGTATGCCGTTGATCAAAAGAGATGTCACGAAGTTAAATCAATTGGAACACGGATTTTCCATAGCAGCATGATTGTCGTACAAGTTTGTAGTGTTAAGATTCACTGAGACTTCCATCAAAAGTCGTTGGACTCGCCCACATGCGAAGGACGAATAGTTCACCTGGATCCATGAACTTAGGTGTGTTTTTGATTCATCGAATCGGTAAGCAACCAAATTCGGGGTAGTTCCTTAGGTTGTGTGAATGGATCTGAAATATGCCTGTGTAGTCAAGAGGTTTCAAAGGGAAGACGCGAAAACATGTTCAAGAGGGTAAAATCGTACCAACAACACATCACCATCCTCAGGGTTTCAAGAAGTGATCACCAATGATCGAAGGTCGAGCCTTCCAAATTCTCCAACCTAGAGTGAGTTCGTATTAGTGTCTCTGCATGGAAAAGCGAGGACGTAGTGTCACCGTGGTAAAGGAATGATGGTTTGGTCTAAGTCAATAGTAGAGATTAGGCATTGCATTAATTAACAAGTATAGGTTGGTACAAAGGCAAGCAAAAAGGTTTCACATAATTAAGATAGACTTTCATAGGATCAAAATGCGACTCTGATAGTATAAGGGGGAAAAGGGTAAGGTAAATGTGTAGTTCATCGTGTCCGTATGTAGGTTGAGTAATCCGTATCTCCGTCCTCGAATGTCCCGAAGTCTCTCCCATCATTAGGAGGCATCCACTTGCTAAGTTGGGTATAAGAATTAACCACCCAACAGGGTAATGGGGTAATCTTGTGATCGGTGGAAATCGTGGTATGGTTGTTAGCGTTTCGTTATATCGGTTTCGGATCAAAGAAACAGGAGGTTGGTGATGTTCATACGAAGAATTGAGTGAAAAAAAATCCAACAAATAACCGAAGAATCCCGTAAACTATTCTGTTCTCCAGGGGCAGTTTCAGTATTGGTAGATTGCAGCAACGACACGAAAGGAAAGTTTGTTCTATCATGGTCACGTGAGTATATCATTGGTCCAAAACAGAGTTTGGATGATAGGGTTTCGAGTGGTACAACGCCAAATGCGTGTAATTGTGACTGCTTCGTTTCTGGGGACGACGACTAGTGGAGATGATGGGGTTTGTCCACATGGATGCGTGGGTATATTGTTCTCCTAAATCCGAGTTTGTTTGGGCCGGTTCTGGTCCACGTGAATGTTGTCGTGCAAACCGAATGTACGGAGAGTCAGATCTGAATTCTAGCTGTAACGGCGACGTCATGTCGAGACAGTTGTATGGATAAATAGAATGCATAAAACAGTTATCGTAGTGGGGTGAGGATAAAACAGGAAAAAAAATTTGATCACTACTTGTCAAGTTTCAAGTAAACAGTTGAGTGCCAAGCGAGCATACTAGGGCTAATAAGGGCAATATGCTACTACATTAACTAAGCATACCATAAACAACGCACCATGCAAATGTAACTAACAAGGGTAACATGAGCATAGACCATACCATCTAAAGTGTTGAGCCTTGCACGTGGAGCGAGGCGTCGTTGTGGATCGTTGAGCACTGAACAGGTTATAGTCTGGTTTTTATCAAAAAGTTTTTTCCCTTTTTAAAACCAAGTTCACTATAACCAATAGCTCTTATACCAATCTGTCACACCCTCAAAATCCACAAGCGGAGTATTACCGCGAGGCGTGTGACTGACCAGGATCATACCACCAATTATAATAAACATTAAATAAAGTAAACTAAAACCAAACGTCTAAAGTTCTCCAAACCAAAGTCCAAAACCAAGTTTAATAATCAGCGGAAGCATTTAAGTCCAAAACCAAAATTTAAGTTTTAAATTTAATAAAGTTTTTCATGAACACGCAGCGGTTCATGTCCCACAACGACTCCTGCTCCCATGCAAGCTCCAGCTAAGCATCTAACGACCTGCAAGGCATGTAACGACGAGTCAACAACAAAGTTGAGCGAGTTCACAGTTGGTTGTCCATTTTAAAGTTGTTCCAAAAACCATAAGTTCTTTCGAAAACCATGTGTGAACCAATTACTTGTTTCCCAAACCATAACCAGTGAGGGCTACCCCATGTTAACCACTAGACCCGTTACCATATCAACAAGTGACTGGAGTCATGTTTACGTGCCCTACGTCAATGTCTATCATCATTGACTAAGTGCCCAGATCCATTAGTCCACTCCCGTCCTCTGCGGAACGGTGTGAGGCTTGTCAAACCTAATAGCACTATTTAACTAATGACCCGCTCACCATTGGCCCGGCGATTAAGCCGATATAAAAATGAGGGACTTCATGATAGAGTTTTGTCTAGTAAGTTATATGTTGTCATCCTTCATACGGAGGAATGGAGGTACGTAATCTACCCAAGGAGAATACGCAGGTTTAATGTTGTCATCCTTCCCATGGTGGATGGAGGTACATATTCTACCCAAGGAGAATATGCAGGTTCCGTCTTAGTTTCTTAACCCATTCCCAAACCACCGGGAATCCCATGCCTTATAGAAAGTGTGAACTCACCTTTGGTTGCTCAGTTGAACTCTTAAAATAGCTAACGGTCAGGGTTGGTCAATCGTGTCCTAATATGAGTACCATTTAGTTTGTTAATGGTTTTAAATAAAACACAAAGTTCCTACACGCATCTATCACATAGCACGCACTCACGTTAACAGTTCACGCCCATATAAACATCACATCTATAACCATTCAAAAGCAAACATATGATATTGCACATAACACTTTCATTGACATATAACACGTTAGATCATTCTCAGATAACCTACCCGACATTTAGACACGCAAATTACTATTTATGTCGTTTCAGCTTTAACATTCAAAACTGGGCTGTTTTCGAGCATTTTAATAAAATAGTTAACTTATTTCAAAAATTCCCAAATTTTTACAAAATGTTTTAAACGATCCAAATATTATTGTGTAAAAATATCGGGATCCAATTCATTACCGATATTTTATAAAAAAAATCATTACCGGACTGCAATCAGATTCGTCACTTTCTGACTGCAGTCCACGGAAAAATTTATTTAAAATTTATCGTAAGTCCGATTGATGAAATTCCAGTTGGAGAATTACAAAGACATCAGTGGTCATCTACAATACAAATTTCATGAGCTAATTCTACACAGATTTCAAGTTATGATGAAAAACATAACACACATTTTCTGTAGTAAAAACGCAGCTTTTGCTACTGTACAAAACGGACCTTTAAAAATATTAAACGACCTCGAAAAAATATGATTCTAGTGCCATTTGAAGTGTATTTCACAATAACACGTTATAGACTCAAGAAAATCAAATTTTCGTTAATTTATGACCCAGTTACAGCCAACTGAAGGCGGCTGTAACAGTTTGACAGCTCCCTGTTTTCAGTTTATAGTGCTCTAACGCAAGTTCTATTTGTTCCGTTAACATGTTTAGTGGACAACAACGACATTTAACATCACTCACAACAGGTTATCGTTTATTTAACTCAGATTTATCATGTCAAGTATCATCATTCATATCAGATTCCATAGTACAAGTTTTCATCAAGTAACCATCATCAACATAACCCTAATGCTTATACAACTATAATTACTAATCATGGTTCATGCGATCCAACATATATTTAATCGTGACATCATTTAGATCTGATTATTTGCAACCCATATTCATCCATGTGCGAATCAGATTAAACAAATCAAGTCTTTAGGTCTACATGATCTCTAATTCCCCTTTATAACATCAAAACTAATTATGCCAGTTCCTTAATGCTACGATCCTCATGGTGCACATGCAACCAATTATAAATCATCATCAATGACATACAATTTACTTCTAATTCAATTAATCCTATTATTTTATCCACTAACATGCATGAACCCTTATTTCATTATTCAATAACTAGCAGCCCAAACAATATATGCACCAATCATACCTCATACTCAAATGACTCGGCTATCATCAATTCAGATTAGTCGGTTTCAAATCCCACTAACAATCGTATTGGATCAGTGAATCATAGAATGCTCATTATTAAATCATGTACTCAATTATGAATCTTTCTATCATAACATCCTAATATTAATCATTAAGCATCCATACAATCAAGTAATATATTTAAGTATCCATACAATCAAGTAATATACAATCAGCCATGTTATTCAGCCATACTAACTCATATTAAGCATCAAAACATCATGTTCATCACAACAAATAAACAACTCAGGAATGAACCACTAAAACCAGAAATCAAAAGCATCAAAGTACTAACCGAATGAAGATAGGGTGCGAGAGGGAGAGAGCTCGAGCAAGATTCCAGCCATGATGGGGTAGGGGTAGCGACGTGAAGGGGGGTCTGCTGATTTGCGAATGGGGGGCTTCTGTCGTTGCACAAACTCACAAGAATGAACTAGGGTTTTTGGTTTCTCATGCTTAGACTTACGTATACAATGAAAAGAGAGGGGGCGAGTTGGGCTAAAGGGCCGCAAGGGAAAGGTGGATGTGGGTTGGGCTTATTTGTTTCGCACAAAGGGTTTTGGGTTGGGCCGATTAGGGGTGAGGGTTGGGTTTATAAAGTAGCGGTTTCAGGTTCTTATAAGTTTCGCAAAAATACATATTACAAAGTTTTCGGTTTCAAGTCTCGGTTTCTACGTAATTCACATACAAACAAACACTTTTCACATAACGCATTTCCACGCTCACAACTATTCAAATATAATCAAACACCAAATTCGATTCATATAACGTACATGTAGTTACAAAGTAATGCGAAACGTAACAGGGATTTATACGAGTTGTCACATCATCCCCAAGTTGAAAGAAATTTCGTCCCGAAATTTAGCACGTAGTCGCTGAGGAAGCTGGTTGTATTGTGCGTTTTCCTGGGGTATCACAGGCTCGTACCTGGGCTCCTCATAGTAAGCATATGAAGTGGATGGTTGAAATAAGTCACAATATCGAACCGAGTGTGGGTCACCACAAATGGTGCAATTGTCTTCCCTATAATCATCCTCCTCATAGGTGTACTTGTAGCCTCCTGAGTATTGATCCATAAGAATCACTCAGCAGACCACAACAGAGTCTCGAGACCAGAAAACAAAAACAAAAACGAAAACAGAGGCTGGACACGGCCCGTGCTCAGGATCTGTATCTGGGCATTTGAATTAAAGTGACTTGTTTTATGCAGCACGGGGGCGTGTTCAGTGAGCACGACCCCGTGTTCAGACTCTATATGTGACAACCGTCACTTTTCCGTACATTCCGTACACGAAATGAACAGTAATTTGTGCTTAAATGACTGTGCATGATCTGGTTTACCAGACAAATAAATTTCTGAATTCCATGCAAGTGAATTCATGCACATTTTGTGCTACAAAATATAGCTTTATGCATAAACGAGAGCGTTGCGTCAGAAATATTAGTAAACTCACCGGTAAGACACATCGTGTCAACAGAACTGCAGAAAGCAGTCAGACATTAGAATTGAGGCCTAGGTGTAGGTCCGACGACAAAAGTACATTAAAACCCAAGAGTACATATAAGGGTTTAATTTATAGACATTGCGAAAGCAAAAATTAAGCACTAAAAAGCACCCGAAACGCACTTTAAGTGCAGAATTTATACAATTCAGCAATAATTCAGCATTTAAACATATGAATATTTTGCAAAAATGTCGTTTTATTATCCAGAATATTTCCCTAAGTGTTGGGAATTTAAAGGATACAAAAAGGTACTTAAAAGACACTAAAAAGTGCGATTTAGCACTTTAACGAACCAGTGTCTAACCGAACAACCGGATAATACCCGGAACACCAAAATAATGCTAGAAGCATTGTTTTTATTTTTCTAAGCTAGTTAGGGTTTCCGAACACCCTAACACACTATATATTACTTAACATACATGAAACACTAATTTTTAACCCTTGGAAGGTAACTAGATTAGTAACTTGTAATTGCAAACCAACTAAACTACCCCCCCCCTAATGACGGTTCCAACATGTCCCCCACATGTGGAATTGTTTCAATATTTTAATAGATTGTGTTGCACCATTGGTGACATATTATACAATGGGTAATATGTGAAAGTTGGATATAAGATTGGCACTTGAGACATAATCCTCACACACTTCACACACTACACACCAAATTCTTCTCTCCTTCTTCTTGGCTACGGCCGACCTCACCACCACCTACAACCACCATCATCCATCCATTCTCATATGTTTCAAGCTCATACAAAGGCGCGAAAGGTCATAGAAAGGAGCTAGGTGCTTTCAGAAGTTGAAGAACCTCTACCGTTTGCTTTTAACCACTCATTTTCTTCACTCGAACTTCCCTAGCCTTGTGCTAGTAGTAAGTGTTCTAAAACATCCACTTGTTCTTGTTTAAAGTGGTTAATAGGTGATTTAACGGTTAAAACTCAAGAACACACAAGATCAAAACTAAAAGTCTTGAAAGAAAGATAAACTAGTTGGATAAAGAGTAGATATGTGTGTAAATCATGTGAATCTTGTATGGTTGTTATTATTTGATGTTGTTTGTTACTAGAAGTGGGATAGATCATCATCTAATCATACTAGGTTATGTTCAAGAACATGAACTAGTAGTATGATAGTGCTAGAGATGTGAAAGATGATGAACCCTTCCACTCATGAAACATGAACTTGGGTAAAAGTAACTTTTCTTGTAAAATAAGACTCTAAACATGTAGATCTAAAGATCTATCTACAAGTGGTTTTTCGGAAGAACCAAGTAAAATATATACAAGTCTCATTTTAAGTCCGGTCTTTCATGAACTAGAGGCGTTTTTGTGAACAAACAAATGCGTGGACACTTGTGTAACAAAAGTTTTAACAAAGAAATAATTTTCGTAAAAACCGACTAGAAGTTGTGAAACTTCATATTCTTCAAAAATAAAGTTTTTAAGAAATCAAACCTATTTTTAAAGATAACAAGACTTACTAAATGTGCTAGTAAGTTACTACACATTTTTGTAAATATTCAAGTTCATGAAATGGAGAAATTAGTGATTATTGTTGATGATTATTGTTGATAATTGTTGTTGATGATTGTTGACGATTTGAAAGAAAATAAACACATGTTTTGAAAACATGGGAAACCTCCATTTTTAGGGGAAACTTAGTCAAAATTTTTATAAATTTTGACACTTAGAAAAATATAAGATTTGAGAAACTTATCCCATAAAAATATACCTAAAAACATTACCAAGGTTTCCCTAATTTTTGGTGATAAGAAATGATGATTTCCTCAAGAATAAAAATGGATATTAAGTATGTATATTTTTGAGAAAAATATATATATATATTATTTGATCACCAACTTGTGTGCTAAGTGTATATAGTATGTGTTATACGTGCTAGTGTATTAAGACTTAAAAATGCACTAAATACTCATGAGAAGTATAAACACAAAATACACATACAAGATACATAATTCGGGTGCAAAGTGCAAAACATGAGATACTTATATTAATTTTTGAGAAAATAATATAAGTAAAACACGTAGTTAAAAATATAGAATATTTTTAACACAAGAATACGTACACAAGAGATAGTGACTGTACTTGTGCGATACAAGTCTAGTGACTAACGTTAAGAAAACACGTATAGGTCACGACGCTAGATAACAAATCCGGTGAAGTTTACGACGCAGGAACGCAAAGTTGTGAGTTCATGCTCCCCCTTTTCTTTAACTGTTTTTGGTTTTATAACTCTCGGGGGTGAAATACTTGTTACACATATTATAATTTTTACAAGTGGTAAAAATACGAGAAGCACTCATGGTGAGTGCAATATGATGTGCATTAAGAAATGCCTAGAAAATACTAAATCATGTGAGCTTAAACTAGATATTGAGATGCCATTAATACTTAATTAGGGACGAGGGTTAGATCTAACGGGTACGGCCGAGCCCCACTCATGGTCCTTATGTGACCTCTTGAGTGCTTCGGTGTCCCAGTCGAGGGAAATCGACACAGTCGAGGTAAATCGACACAGTCGAGGGAAATCGACACAGTCAAGGGAAATCGACACAGTCGAGGGTAATCGACACAGTTAAAGGAGAAAATACTAATGCTCCATATGCTCACATGCCTTAAAGGAGCCAACACTAATGCTCCATATGTCCTCACATGCCTTAATGTCCTTGTATAAAAATCATTTAAAACGTGGGGTACACAAGAAAACTTGAATGATACTTGAGTACGTGGGGTACTCAAGAAAACGGGAATTATACTTGAGTACGTGGGGTACTCAAGAAAGACTTGAATTATACATGACAAATACTATGTTTTTATACAAAGTATAAAAACGTGAAATACAAAAACGCATGAACTCGCTCAACTTTATGTTGATGTTTTCCAAAATTACATGTATTTCAGGTGACAGGATGGATCTTGGGCGCAAGTGTCGTAACTAGAAGTAGACTACAAGTTTAGATGTCATCCACTTTTGTTGAATTGTAACATTGTCAAAGGTCGCATTTTGAAAACTTAAATAACAAGTGTTTGTAATACTCAAATTTTCATGAATGGATGAACATCGTTTTGACCATGTAGTTGTTTATTACGATTGAATGCAATGATAACAAGCTAGTCACACATCATACGCTTCCGCAAAAGACAGGGTGTGACAGTTTGGTATCAGAGCTTCGATTGTAGTGAACTAGGATTCTTTCTCGAGTCTAGACTACAATCACTAGAGTTCTCTCACGAAAACATTTTACAAAAAGGTTTTCATTGCATTCACGAAAGCGCCAAGATCCACAAGTCAGACACTTTTCAAAAAGTGACAAGGCAAGGACATTAGTGAGGAATACCTTAAAAATAAGGTGCCAACCAAAGCATAGTCTACACGAGTTAGACTTGCCAAAAACAAAATGACCCCCAAAAACAAGAGTTATACGTGATATAATGCATTAAAATGCTTGTTTATGCTAAGTAGCATATATGTTATTGATATACATACATACAAATAAGTGTACGGAATGATTATTGACGTGAATAAGATACTTTCGACTCCGACTCCGACTCCTATTACTATACGTAACTAGCACGATGAAGCTACCGACCTCGCGTCCTTTGCAAAGCTCATGGCTGGGAGTGATTACCAAACAAGATGCTGAGCTTGCTTCCGTAGGAGATGGCTGCTCTTCCCTCTCGATCGTGAAGGTGCCTAACTACGGTGATGATGACGAGGCAGATGCGGCAACCTTGAACGAATTCTCAATCAACGGGACGAGATCCCTGCGGCTTATGTGAAGCAAGATTGACGATATGCTTAACCAGAAAAGGGAGATGAAGTATTCATCTAGAAGGTGCCCCTCCAACAACTAGGAATTCTCTCTATTCCTATCTCATCTAATCATCGTGCCTATACGCGCGTAACGATAACGAATGTTAGCGCGTGGACCATCGCAAGGGTCCTTTCCATGACAAGAGGTATAAGGACAGTAGTGTCCCCTTCTTGATTGATCATATGCTTGGACGAGAGAAAATTTGGGGTAACTGTGCAAGATAATTTATTATTATGGGGGCCCACGTAATAACGACTTGTAGTGCACAGAAATCCTGGTGGACTCTGCGGGTCGAGCTAATGAAAACCATACAAAATTAATCTATAGGTGTCCTCACCTTCATCTGGTAGAACAACACGTAGATCAGTGCTTTAGCACGTTAGAAAGTAGGAAGCCTGTCTTAGCCTACTTCGTGACTGACACTTCTACCTGCATACGAGACGTTTGAGAAAACGATATTTAAACAAGAGAGGTGGAATGACATTCAGGAAGAATCAGCGACGATACACTCCCTATCACCTCTACACAAACAACCCCATCAAAGGGGAAATATACGCACCAGTAAAGCTAAAGACCTAAGGAAACCAATGTAGCAGGAAATAACTAAAACTTGAATGACCAAGGAGATATAGCCTCGAGTTCATTTCAAACAATAAGCCAAGTTGGCAAGCCTATGTGAAGGCCCAATAACTGTTTCCTCGCTTATACACTGATTGTATATACGTGTGAAATTGGGTGGCTTATGGTGCTATGTATATCATAGACAATTGAAATGTTGTCTAACCTACTTCATACCATTTTGGCAGAAGAGAATGCCGCCCAGGCAAGACACAAACACCAGTACGTTGCCAGGGACAGAAGCCGAGCTGCAAGAATGCATCTCACAGGCAATTGCGCGACATGAAGCCCTCTGCTCTAAGCACAGCGATGGCACTACTGAAAATAACCCTCCAACTAGCTGCACCTTTAAGCAGTTCCTGGACTGCAAACCATTAAACTTTGACGGAACAGGAGGCGTGTTGGTCCCGTTGATACAGGATCTGATCGTAGGAACAAGATGAATCGATTTCGTCTTAATGTGCGGAATCCATTACGACGAATCACAGATGTGTGCAACACAGAATTCAACGTTTAACTGCTTGTCTGTTCGTTCTATTAAGTGATCTGAAAGTCACAAGATCCGGTAGAAGTTACAGACTATCCGTGCGTGTCAAAAGTCCTAACAAAGTAGCACCGGACCTCCTATTTATAGACAAACTCAGGATACTAAGAAGTGTTGTATGTGCGGGTGGGCTACCCGTGCGTATGGTCATCCGCGCGTATGACTTATCCGTGCGGATAAGTCATCCGTGCGTATTGCCATACGTGCGTATTGCCATCCGCACGAGTTGATCTTGTCCCAAACAACACTTTTACATACATAACCTATTCCTGAGTTGTCCTGCTAACTACATACATACATTCAGACAATAAACACAGAATACAAAATATGACTACATGCTGACGGAAGCTACAGACGTAATGTACTAACAGACTCCCCCTCGAATGTAGCTGTAGTACCTTCCAGCATAGTCTTTAATTCCTTCTGTTGCGTCTTCGTTCACGCGCTTTCTCTCTTCTTTTCTGTGCCCTCTCCTCCAACATTCTTTTTCGCTTTTGTCTTCCCTCAGTCAACCACCAATGTCTGTAAACAGGATCTCCATCACGCTTCCGTTCCCACCTTGGAATTTTGTTTTCTTCAGATTCAATTGGTGTTTGATCTGTTGGAGGAACAATCCCCATTCTACGTTTTCCCATTTCAGCAGCTCTTTCAGCAATCTTTTTGGAGCGTTGTTCACGCTTGTATACTTTCAAGAACTCATCAATCTCTAGATCTCTCCATTTAGTCTTCCAGTATCTTCCAGAGTTGATGTCTTTTGCGTAACAAACATCCACAACTTTTTGATATTGCAAAGCTTGCTCTCTATCAGGTCTCTCGTAGACTATCTTGTTGTAGAACAGACAATCGATATCTTTCTTTGAGCAGTTTACAAGCCACATAGGATCTAACACACAGATCCTTCTAGCTTCTCCTGTGGACTTGTTATTTAACGAGATTATTGCTTCAGCTGTAGTTTGATTATACAACCACCCTTCAAACTCATCGTGGAAATCTTGCTCCATTGCCCTTAAAGGCATATTCTTCAAACAACTTGGAGGTTTGATATCCAGTGTAATATCCTTTTCACCACTTTCTAGGATTCTGACAATCTGTTGAGGAAAGTGTGGTTTCCAATCAAGATATCTTTTCTCAGCTTGCAGCTTCACATAATTCCATAATCTTTGATCGTGCTGCTTCACATCTAACCCATGGTAGAATTCTTTGATGTTCTTTGTTTTTACCAGCTCATCTATATCCCACCAAGGCAAAGTTTTGATATCAGACAAGAACTCAAAATACTGTACTCCCTGTTCTCTTCTGATTGCATAAACTTTTAAGTCTTCCAAATATCCCCATGAGAGAATGTCACCCCAAGAGAGTTCTTTGTCGTGCTTAAAGAATTGAAGTGCCCGAAGTTTCTTTCTCTCTTTTGGCATGACTTTGTACCATTTCTTTCTTTCTTCAGCTAAATTTTCTCTTGGTATAGTATCTGGAATACCTTCTGCAGACACTTTCTCCACTATCTTTCTTCTAATTTCATCTACATTTCTATCTTTGAACATTTCCGTCAACGAAGGAAATGTTGCATCAATCCCAGAATAATGAAAATGAACTTCATCATCAGATGAATCTGAAGCGTCTTCAACGATTACATCATTGTAATTATCAGCTTCAAAGGCATATCTTGGCTCAAATACATCTTCAGAAGTTTCAGGAATCTCATCTTCAATATCGAACTTAAATTTACCTTCTTGCAAACCCAATTCCTCTAACATCTCTTCCCTTGTTCTACTAACCTCAATCACTTCCTGATTTTTATCTTGTAAGAAAATGACGGTAGGATTTGTGATGAATACCTGATCCATGTGCTGCTTTCCGAAAGTAGAAGTTTCTTGCTGGTCATCATCTTCTTGTTCGTTGATCTGATCATTCAGAAACTCCTCAATCCTTTGTTCATCAATAGGATTCTTCACAATCAATCCTGAAGAACCTTGATCATCGTCATCATTCTTCTTATCATCATCTTTCTTATTATCATCGTCTTTCTCATCATCGTCTTTCTCTTTATCTTCATCTTTCTCTTCATCTTCATCTGCTTCATCATCTACAAGAAGTTCTTCATCAGAGTCACTGACTTCTTCTCCTCGAGCTTTCTTTGCTTCTTTTCTCCTTTTCATAACTTTCATTCTGTAAAGACCATCTTTTACGTTGAGTGGCACCATATAAGCATTACCAACAAGAACAAACTGCTTTGTTTTGAATTCTAATAGCAACACTTCTTTGGACTTTTTCTTCTTTTGTTCAGCAGCAACTCTACGAATGATTTCATCAGAATCAATAATTTGAGAAGGCTCTCCAACTAACATGAAATCTTGACCATGTACAACTTGATCTTGAACAACTTGTTCTTCAGCAACTTGTTCTTGAGCATTTTCAGCATCAATCATTTCTGCATCAACCTGACTTGAAGAGCCACCAGCTTCTTGAACATCTTCAATTATACTTTTGTTCTTTTGGATAGCATCCTCAGCTAGTCTTCGCTCTCTTTCAAGTCTTCTTTCTTCAACTTTTCTTACTTCAATTTCATTGTAGGCAGCATGAACATCCTTTTTCAAAAGATTTTCTACAACAGAGTATAACATCTTCAGTTGTTCATCTTTCATCACTTTGTCAGCTTTCATGGCTTCCATCTCCAACTTCATTGCTTTCATTTCGTTTGAAGTAGATTCACTCATTTCACTGAGCAGCTGATTGAGTGTTTGGTTTACATCTTGGAGATTCTTGTTCAAAGAAGATATTTCTGCCATAAGAGCTTCAATCACTTTAGTATTACTATCACCGTCTTCCTTTATTTTCTTCATGGTGTGTTTATCTTGGATTAACACCGTTCTAAGTTGATCATGAGCTTTCATTATCTTGTTCACTTGCTTCAATAAAAGATCACGTTCACTTTCAGCTTTTTCTTTTTCTTTCTCAAGATCTTTGACTTTCTTTGCAAGAACTCTCACTACTTCATTGTTGAATAAATCATCATCAAAATTCAGATCTTCTAAAGGATCACCTGAAGCAGGTGGAATATTGCTGAAGAAATCATCTGAATCTTTTGGCCGTGAGGACGATTCTGGAATCTCTATAGTTTCTGGTACTTTTGGAAATTCTGAATATGAGACTCCAGCATCAGTAACTTCAATATAGTCATCGTGACTAGTCTGCTTTTCGGCTTCTGTTTCTTGTGGTTGAGGTGATTCAACATGTTGAGTATCTTTACCATCATGTTCCTTTTGAACTTGACTTTCGCTTTTTCTTGCTCGAACACTTCTTGGAATAAGACCAGCTACAACTGCTTTTCTTTTCTTGATTTGTTTCTTTGGATTCTCCGGATCATAAGTTGAGTCTTCTTCGTCTGACCCTTTCTTTTTCTTTGGAGACTTCTTCTTTAACTGAGCTTTTCCTTTGCCAAGAGTAAGTGGATCAAGTTCAGATTCTGATATTGTGGTTTCAGAATCATCATCACTTGAAAGATCTTGAACGACTCCTTCTTGATCTTTAACACCTTTAGCAGCATCCTCATTCTTCTTTAAGAAACTTTGAAGAGATTGTGATAACAACTCAGTTCCTTCTTGAATAACAGCTGACGGTTCCAGAACTGTTTCATCTATCAACTTGTGCTGCTGTTTTCCAGAAGACCCTGCAAAACAGATGTTTGACACATTTATTAGAAATTTTCACAATATAAAATTCTAATTTCCTTGTGACTCCCCCTTTCACAATACCCTTTTTCACATTCTTCGGAATAGAAACTGCAGGGGACGTCTTTGGAGTTCTCTTCCTTTTTCCATCTTTGATACACCACCATCTTGTATCTTTCTTATAGAACAAACTCATCTTGTCATCTTCATTATCAGAATTGCTATCTTCATGTCTCCACGCATCATTCTCTGGAGCTACATAGTTTGGATTTGAAATTTTGCAGATCATTCTCTTTGCTCCTGGATTTGGACCTTTGATCAACCTGCTGATTGTGCCAGGTGTCATGTGCCTCAGTCCCAAAATGTCATTACTTTTCTTTTCTAAATCTTGAAACTGATCATCTATCAACATCTGGACAAACCTAGGATACATAAGGAACCTCTTGCTTCCATCCTTTACATTCTCAGACATGTGATCAAAAATTACTTGAGAGATATTGTACGGTCTGTTTAGTACAAGACAAGCAATGATATTCATGATGTAATCTTGGGTTTCATCATATCCACCTTTTCTGTGTGATAATGCATGAATAACACAATGTGCCATGAATTTATAAGCGTGACTGAAACTTGTCTTCTGCATCCTTCCATTCACACTACCAGCAAAACCCATCCTACACCACAATCCTTTTACTAGACGTTCAGAAACTATGGTTGGGTCACTATCATTGTCTCCTAAATTCAACACTCTCCTTATAACACCAACTGTCACTTTCATCTCCAAATCTACATCTCTTCCATTCTCATCCTTCTTTGATACAACAGAATAAATGGTCTTATCACTTTTTTCGTATCTTGCAGCACTCCAAAATCGTTTCACATGAGATTCATGAGCTACTGTCTTATCAGTTAAGGCCTTAGAAATTTTACTTTCCCTCAAGAATTTTGCAACATCTTGAACTATTGTGTTTTCGGTATACACTTCATCCAATACACAATATATATTATGAGCTTTATCCCAATCCTGCAGAAATTTTATTCATTTTTTAAAAAAATTTGGGATCTCAAAATATTCTGTCAAGGAAAGACTTGTTGTATGGTATGACACTTGAATGGTTATCCGTATGCAAGACTTATCCGTGCGGATAAGTTGTCCGTGCGGACAACTTGTCTATGCCCCGTATAGCCACATGTGCGTACAACATAACATTGCCCTGGTTTGCCATCCGTGCGTACAACATGTCATTGCCACGGATTGCCATGCGCGCGTACAGCCTGTCCTTGCCACGGATTGCCATACGTGCGTACAGCATGACTTGCCACGGATTGCCATGCGCGCGTACAGCCTGTCCTTGCCACGGATTGCCATACGTGCGTACAAGTTATGCGTGCGGATACAAGTCACGGATGAAGAACAGTTTATGAACATCAAAAATTTTCTATGGCAAAATCTAAAATTGAACACAGATCTACACAGAGAATGTCAAAGCGATAAAAACCCTATGTTCAATGATGTCTAAAACTTACTATTCACAGGTTAATTTCACAAAAACCTAGCCGACACTACGTACTGTCCAAACATCAGATCTACAAGATTTTAACATGTTATAACACAAATTAAACTGGTAAAACTCTAGATCTAAGCATTCCGAACAAAACCCTATGATTTATTCATGACAAAACGAACTAACACAGGCTAGATCTAAGATTTAAACCTCCGAAAGAGAAGGTACGCGATGAACAGATATCAAACAACAAATTTATGCAGATTTGAGTTAGAAAAACATACCTTTGCCATTGCTAATGTTGTGCACACCAACGAAAACAATGATCCGTGCAAAGAATTCCGAAATCAGAAAGTCAAAGTGTGAGAGAGAAAGAGTATTGTGCGTGCGGATAGCTTTGACTGACTCTTTGACCCTCTATTTATACTAACATCAGACGCGTATTGTCACCCGGGCGCATTGCCATCCGTGCGTATGGCTACCCGTCCGGATGAAATATCCGAATGAGGCACACTTTACCTTTTCAATGAAAACTTTGAATTTTTCTCAACTTTTGTCAGTTTTTAGAAATCCACTTAAGTTGCTTGGTTCAAATTAATGACCCAAGGAACTTAATTTGTCGACCAAGTCCAACTTAATGACCTTGGTTGACCTGAAGCAAAACATACTGACTTTTGAAAATTTTGTTCAAACATTTTTCTGAAAAATTACAAGTATCAACTTAATGAACTTGTGTTTCACATTTTCAATTACAGATTAGTCATAATTAGCTCCAAACTCATTTTCCATCCCAGAAATTTCCTGCATCTTCTATTACTTTCGAATCCGAAGATCAACTCTCCACTTTGGTTTGTCGGAAAATAAAGCAGAAAAATAAAATCTTTTTGAGATTTTTAATGAAGCAAATAGACTAGAAATGAAAACAGAAATAAAAGAACAGAAAATGTAAACTATTTACAAACATATTTTTGGTGAGCGTATTAGGGAATCATATCAGCTTCCGACAAATTACAAGTACCATTAAGCTTAATTTCATGCCAAACATTAAACAATTCACCTCGATTGTCGATATGCTGATCCACTTAAATTCTTACACACATTTCAATCTGTTCAGGATACAGTTTTAGTATTTTAGAGACTTAAACTTATACGTGTGTCCCACCTCTTGAATATACTCCCGTATCCAGAATCCCAATAATCAGTCTTACAGGTGAGTATACTACAATGATATCTGTACATAATTTAGGTATGCGAGGGCCGAGGGATCTCAGGTCGATACTTCCGTATACGCAGAGAGATATCAGCTTCGACTTTAAGGTGTGTCCCCTTTACAGGATCTTCTTCTTCTTCTTTTTTTTTTTTTTTTTTACAACAGCAGCGATTATCAATTTTATTGTTTCGGCATGCTGAGGGTTTAATGCTATGTTTCAAGCATTTGCAGAAAGTATTATCCAGGGACTAGGTCAGAACTACCGTTCAGCAGAAGTCCCAGAATAATACCCCGGACATCATTGAGAATAAAGACCTAGTATATCAGATTATGAGATCTTTCAAACGAGATTTCAGGGGTTACCTATATATCCAAGTAGTGTTCCCCACGAAATAAGCAAGTAAGATTTTAGGTTTATATCCCGAACAAATCTACTAAATGTGTAAAAACCTATCGACACATCATTAGCGAGACTGTTTAACGTTTTTGAACTTTCCATTTCTTTAGCGTACAGTAACCGTCTAGCTGATGTACTATCATTTTCCCTTTTTACACAAACTCTTTTTGAAATTTTATCATGTTTTTGGGTTTTTGAAATTCTCTAATGTTTTTGGCTTTTTCGAATTTTTATTGTTTTTGTATTTTCTGAAAATAAAACTACTATCTCCCCCTAAAAACCAAAACAAGTAAAAATTCGACAAACCATTGCAGATTGTTTCTCAACATCATCTACAGTGGCACCTTCATCAACGCCAACAATTTCCTCCGCATCCGATAGCAACTTCATACCATTAAGTTTCAAAAGATATTTAAAGCGAGTTTTGTCAAAAGCTTTGGTATGTAAGTCAGCTTTTTGTTCATCGGTGTGGATTTTCTCTATTCGTATCAACTTCTTCTCGAAACAGTCTCGGATGAAGTGATGACGAATTTCAATGTGTTTAGTTTTAGCGTGATGAACAAGATTTTTTGTAATGTTAATTGCTGCCTCATTATCAACAAAGATAGGGGAGTTAAGAAATTGCAAACCGTAGTCTCGCATCTGTTGCTGGATCCACAAGATCTGAGAGCAGCAACTGCTAGCAGATACATATTCAGCTTCACAAGTGGATAAAGCGACAGAGGTTTGCTTCTTGCATTGCCAGGTGACCAATCGTGGTCCAAAAAACTGGCACCCCGCTGTTGTTGATTTAGCATTCACTTTGCAGCATCCGAAATCAGAATCAGAATATCCTTCGAGCATGAAGTCGCCAATTTTTGGATACCACAACCCCAGAGATGGAGTTCCTTTCAGGTAGCGTAGAATCCTTTTCACAATTTCCATGTGCGAAGCTCTAGGATTTGACTGAAATCGAGCCGCGAGGCAGGTTGGGTACATAATATCCGGTCTTGATGTCGTCAAGTACATTAACGAGCCGATCATGGAACGATACAATGTTTCGTCTACCTTCTCTCCGGTGAGATCAGGGTTTATCCCATGATTCGTTGCTAATGGGGTGGACATTGGTGACATTCCTGACATCCCGAATTTCTCCAGAACATCATGAACGTATTTTGTTTGATGTATGAAAGTTCCCTCGGGAAGTTGATCAACTTGAAGTCCCAAGAAGAACTTCATCTCACCCATTGAAGACATTTCAAACTTCTGCTTCATAACTTGTTCAAAATCTTTGCAGAGTTCTTCATTTGTAGACCCGAAAATTATGTCGTCCACGTAAATTTGGACAATCAGAAGATGCCCGTCGACTTCTTTTGTGAAAAGAGTGGCGTCTATCTTTCCTCGAGTGAAGTGGTTGGCTAACAGATGTTGAGACAAGGTCTCATACCAGGCTCTCGGGGCCTGATGTAAACCGTACAACGCTTTGTCAAGGAGATAGACTTTATCTTTGTGAATTGGGTCAGTGAAGCCCGGTGGCTGTCCGACATAAACCTCCTCTTTCACCTTGCCATAGAGAAACGCCGACTTCACATCTAACTGAAAAACTTTGAATCCTTTCCACGATGCGAATGCAAGGAAGATTCTGATTGCTTCAAGTCTTGCGAAAGGGGCATATACTTCGGTGAAATCTATCCCCTCCTGCTGACTGAAGCCTTGGACAACGAGTCGAGCTTTGTTTCGAATGATAACTCCTCGATCATCCCTCTTGCATTTAAACACCCATTTGGTATTAATCTTTCGGTGACCATCGGGCAAATCTACTAGCTTCCATACACCAAGCTTCTCGAATTGGCTTAACTCCTCCTGCATTGCATTTACCCATGAATCTTCAGTAAGCGCCTCTTTATATGTCCTTGGTTCTATCTGCGAGATAAAATAACTTAATGAGAATTCAGTTTGTAAAGGAGCAACTTTTGTGTAAAAACATGTAAGCCCTTGATCAAGCTGTCTTCGAGTGCGGACGCCTGATTGCAGTTCTCCGATTATCAGTTCCTCCGGATGATAAGAAAGCGTTCTTGGCATCACCTCGCCTGAAACATCTACTTCGCTTTCCAAATTTGTGACGTTTTGATCAGCAACTTGTTCACTGACTGGAATAGTTTGATTTGAAAACTGGATTAGCTCCCCCTCAGAGTCTGAATCATCACGATCGAATATTGGTCTGTCTTCAGATTCTTGATTAACATTCTCTACCGTCTGATTATCTTGAGCAACATCATTTTCAAAATCGTCATGTTCTCCAGCATTGCTTGGACCCGCCTCATCATCATTTGAGGCTTGTCGTTTTCGATAAGTTTCTGCTGGAAGTCTTTCATCTTCATACTCTCTAAGAATATCCAACTCATCAAAGAACTCTGGTTCTTCTTCCATGTTGAAGGACTCCCACAAAACATCATAATTGAAACGCCATGAGTCACCCGGATTCTGTGGAGGCATTGTGTGACCTTGACATTCAACATTTTGAGCTTCAATAATTCGCTTCAGACTTGGAACGAAGACTCGTCGTAAAGGACTTGCATAACCTACGAATATTCCTTCAATACTCTTCGCACCAAACTTTCTAAAAGGCTCAAGAACAGTACAGGGCGACCCGAACGGTTCAAGATACTTCAGATTCGGTTTTCGGTTATTGATCAACTCAAAGCATGTTTTGTTGAATTTCTTGACAGTGAGAACTCTGTTGAGCGTATAGCATGCGGCGGAAACAGCTTCTGCCCAGAAATTTATCGGTAACTTTGAATCAGCAAGCATTGTTCTGGCCGTTTCAATCAGTGTCCTGTTTTTACGTTCTGCAACTCCATTCTGTTGCGGAGTGTACGGAGCACTGAACTCATGCAAGATACCTCTTTCATCACAATATTCTTCCATATTGTTGTTCTTGAACTCAATACCATTATCACTTCTAATTCTTCTGATACGCCTTTGGTATAAATTTTCAATCTTTCTGAACAACCCCTTCAAACTGTCAAACGTTTCCTCTTTCGACTTCAAGAATAACACCCATGAAAATCTGGAATAATCATCAGTAACCACAAGACAATAAAGTTCTCCGGTAATACTTTTGACATTCACAGGACCAAATAAATCCATGTGAAATCTCTCCAAAGGTCTTGAGACTGAATTGACTTGCTTTGTGGGGTGTGACTTTTTCTTTTGCTTGCCTTTCATGCAACTAATACACTCTTTTTCCAGATGAAAACCTTTAATGTGAACTCCCAGAACCAAATCATTGTGCACCAGATGATTCATTTTACGAAGATGAATGTGCCCCATCTTACGATGCCACAACTTTGATTCTTTCTCCGTTGCTCTTGAAACAAAACAGTGTGCTTGACCCGTTGTTGTAGTTGCTACAGTCATGTCTAAAACATACAGATCATTCACTCTAGGAGCTCTCATGATGATCCATTCTTCAGGAATAACAAAGCCTGGTTTCAAAATCAAACACTCTTTGTCTGTGAAGTGAGTAGTATACATCCGGTCACAAATCTGCGAGATACTTAGCAGATTATTTTCCAGCTCAGCAATGTAGTTAACTCTTTCAAACGTGACGATCCCGTTGGATAACGTTCCTTCACCAACAATTCTACCACCTTGGTTACCCGCGAACCCTACATAACCTCCATTAATATTTCTGACATCATACAGCAGCGCGGTCTTTCATGTCATGTGTCGAGAAGCTCCACTATCCATAATCCAACGTGAAACGGATCTCGGAAGCTCCTGCACATGTCAAAAACATTTAATGAGATTTTGATGCTACCCAAGCCTCTTTTGACTCAGGTAACTTGAAATTAAGGTGAGTTATTTTAGTGTAAAGTGGCGGAAAGTTTTTATCATTCATTTTAAGGCTTTCAGCAGTCCCAACTTCAACCTCTTTGAATAAGAAAAATTTGTCTTTTTGAGGTTGATCAGCTGATTGATTTTTCTTCACCACATACTTCTTTTCAGAAGTCGATTTTTGTTTCTCATAAAACTTCAAGGGTACATACTTCTTCTTGGTAGAAGATGATGATTTTTTAGTTTCAGACACCTTTGGTGAATCAACTTTCTTTTCAACAACTTTTGGCTTCCATGTTTGTTGAGGTGATGCAACCCGTTGGTAAAATTTATCATTTTTAGATACCGGATTCTTAACAGGTTCAGTTTTGATCTTGGTGTTATCATTTTTCAAAACATTTTTCTCAACAATCAATGGAGCCTTTCCTTTCACAACATCTCTCTTGATAGAATTTTTCACAGTTTCAGTCTTAGGCTTCAAGTTGGTACACTTTCGTGCAATATGTCCAACTTGATTACATTTGAAGCATGTTCGGGTGTCAACTACCCGACTTGAGCCTTCAGACTGAGGCTGTGAGGCCTTCTTTTCAAAGAACTCTTTGTTTGATTTTAAAAAGATTTCAGACTCTTCATCAGAAAGTGAACTTGAACTGTTCACAAACACCTTTTTCACAGCAAACTTCTTGTTCTGAACATTCTTTTTCTGATAATTCTTACTACCCTGATATCCTCCCGACCATTTATTTTGATTGTTGTTAGAAAAACGTGGTGGAATAACAGGTTTCTTATAGTAAGCTTTATCTTTTTCAAAATTCATTTGTCTCTTTGTCTGTTTCAAACCGTCTACTTCAGACAAATCAATTTTAACAAGTTTGAAAACTTTTTTCAATTTGTTCACATTAACATTCTCTAGTGGAAACTCAAAGTCTGAATACAACTTATCTGAACCAGACATCTTGTACATCACAAGACCCGGTTCATCATTTAAGTTGTTTTTAGATTTTGGTTTCGGAATATAATTGTTCAGAAAACATTCTTCATCTTCAGTCGAATCACTATCCAAGACACTTTCAGCCATGCCTTTTATGATCTCAGTTTGAACACTGTCATCGGATGATGATGAAGAAAATGTCACATCAATTGATTCTGGCAGTTTTATCTCATTTGTTTCAACATCATCATTAACCAAACCTGATTGCCTTTTCGAAAAATTGTTTAAAACAGGTGGCGGAACTTGATGAAACCCTACCCCAGTTCCATCACAGTATACATCTTCGCCAGCTTTGGTTTTCCCAATGGGTTTTGGAACAATGTGTTGCAAAACAAAGCTTGCAGAGTTGTAACTGTTCAGTTTCAAATTAATACGCTCATTCTCAATCTTAGCTTCTTCAAACTGAAGCTTCAATTTCGCAATTTCATCAAGTTGTTGGTTGATTAACTCTTCTTTTACTCGAAGAACCCCTGATAGTTGAAGATTTTCTTTCGTTGTTTTACCATTTCTCTCATCAGAATCTTTAACCGTTTGCTTTAGCTTCTCAAAATTTTCAGAAATTTTACGATTTTCAAGAATCAATTTTTCGTTTTCTTTTCTTATTCTTTCAATGTCATTTTTATCATTTTCAATTTTCTCAGCTAATTCTTTTGATCTATCATTCGAAGCTTTCAGCATTTTGTCACGGTCTAAGATTTGATTTTCAACACTTTTGACTCTATTAGTCAACTCTTCAACCTTCTTACCACTGAGGTAAGTGATTGTACTACAAACTTTGCATTCTTTCATGCAATTTTTGCAGTCATTTTCAGTTTTATCTTTCTTACCTGAATCAAGTGTACCATTTGAACTAACCTTGTTTGTGGACTCAGTTCCAGAACTAGAGACTACCTCAAGTTCTTTTGCTGCAAGAACTTTTCCAGCCATCTTCCTCAAGTTTTCGGCCGTTAGCTCTTGTGATGTATCAATGATCCCATCATCAGCATTCTTTGACTTTGGCTTCTGTTCTGCTTCTGTGACTTTTTCATCTTTCTCTACTTGTTTCTCTTCACCACCTCCCCACCATTCTCTTTGTCTAGCTTCTTCTTCCTCGGCAAATTGTTGTGTAAGAGCATCAACACTGATGGAATCTGGGTCAACTGCAATGTTTCCTTGAGGATCAAGGTAACATTCTCTGTCGGCATCCCACCTTTTTGCTCTTTTAGCTTCTTTGTAAGTGTTATAAATTCTGTTCATTCTGGTTTGGGCTTTCATTCTTCGGTTGACGAGTTTTTCTTCTTCAGTTCTAATATCTTTAAAAGGAATAATCTTCGTCACGAATGCATAACCCACCGCATCTTCCTCAGGCAATAGTTCGCTCCAATCATAACCTTCGTCATCATGGATCACGGCAAGAGCTCTAGACTTCTCTTTGTTGTCTTCAACTTGCTTCAATCTAGGTGGCTCAGATTTATTCTGGTGATAGACTGCTCTCTTGTAATAATCATCTCTGAAAGGGTTTTCTGACTCATCAGCATATGCATTTCTGCATTCTCGTTTGAAGTGACCTTTCTGCTTACATTTGAAGCACGTCACCTTCGATTTATCAAACCCCAGCTTAGTAGATGCACCACCAATTGTCTTTCTGCCGGTAATTTCCATGAAACGTTGTGCTCTACGAACAGCACTGGCCATAGCCCAACGAATATCGATTAACTCCATTTCCTCGGGATCAATCTGATCATAATCTTCTTTCGTCAGATTGGTGTTACCTATCTTCCCGGCTACTAACCCTTCATACGACTCCAACATAGATGCTAGAAAGATCATCTGCTGTTTGGCCGACTCCTCATCAAAATTTTGAGCATTCTTCAAATCTACCGCAATGTTGCAAGAAAACACGTTCTTAGGAACAGATTGTTGTTGACTTGAAGAATTTGAAGAAGATCCCTGTCTTGGAGTATTGGATGAAAAACCTCCATGAAAACCACTGTTTGAACTTGGACTTTCTTTACTTGAAGTGTTTGTGTTTTCAGCGGAGAAAGCAGTTCTTGGAGAAACATTCTTGGGAATCATACTCTTTGGATAGTACAACTCTATGTTTTGTTGGTATGATGAATGATTTATTTTGTTTGTTTTCTTTATCTCCAATTCATGACTTTCTAGTCTTTCAATCAGCAAGTCGACGGTCAGACTTTCAGCTTTGATTGTGTTCTTTAACATCAGTGCATAGTACTGCCAATCCATCTCTTCTGGTAGTGAATCAAACAGTTTGTCAACTAGCTCCTCTTGAGAATATTTTATTCCGTGCCTTGCCAATTCCAACTTTAAGTGTCCAAATCTTTCAATCATTTTACAAACAGATTCACCTTTTAAGCATCCGAATAAATCAAACTCCTTTCGCAGCAATTTCTTTTTGTTTTTGATTATTTCTTCACTTCCTACATATTTTTTATTTAACTTTTCCCATAGATCTTTTGCGTTTGTGTATTCAATGAGTGAAATAATGTCGTCTCTTACGGACTGGTGAATCAAAGCGATACATTTTTATTCAGCTATAAAGCTCTCTACGGATTCACCTTCTGACAAATTCTCACAATCTTGTCTTTCTGCAGCATAACCGTTCTTTAAGTTCTTCCAGCTCTGATATGCGAAAGCTTTCAGCCATTCTTCGAATCTTTTTGCCCACCGATTATATTCTTCGGTTGCCATTAGGTTTGGTGGTTTGTTGTAGGTACCATATGCGCTTTCAACACTTAGGGCATCGGATAAAGTTTTCTTCGGGTTCGGATTCTCATTTGAATGGTTGGAAGTATTGTCTCCGGAATTACC
This sequence comes from Helianthus tuberosus, assembly GCA_030545235.1. Taxonomy (NCBI): domain Eukaryota; kingdom Viridiplantae; phylum Streptophyta; class Magnoliopsida; order Asterales; family Asteraceae; genus Helianthus; species Helianthus tuberosus. The sequence continues at coordinate 113,139,591 of CM060408.1, forward strand.
CGCGAAAGCATACATCTCACTGAAGGGATTCATGAATTCTTCCATTTTTAAGTACCTGAAACAATTTTCAAACACTTAGACTATTTTTACAAATTCTAAAAATATCAAACACTAGAACCGGATAGTTATCCGTTCGAGTAGGAAAACGGATGATAACAAAGTTTATCCGCACGGACGGTGATCCGCTCGGATGGTTGTGCGTACGTGTAACTTTGACCTTTTGACTATTCTGGTTATCCGCACGGGTTGTAATCCGTGCGTGTAACAATGATGATGTCAGCAAACAACTTGCAGTAACTAACTAATCCAATCCGTTAGGACAGCTGTCCGCACGGGTGAGTGACGTCATCAAATACGAACAGATAAACATGATTTTCGATGAATTTGATCTAGTTTTAGGTTGAATCTGATTATGAAACTAAGTAGGATTATACTTTGAATGATTGCGAGTCGATTAATATCGATTTTAACAAATTTTAACTGTAAATTCTTGCTCAATTTTAAGTTTTTCTGATTTTATGGTGACAAAAGAAGAACAAATGTAAAATCTGAGTAGATGTAGAAGAAATCTGTCAATTTTCCGGTGAAATTTGAATCAAATCGGAAACAGAAGTCAAATCTCCGGTGAAATTTGACTTTGATCGGCGAATAAAGCTTGAATTCCGGTGAATTCAGTGTCGTTGATCTCGATTCAGCTCCCTGGATGCTCTGATACCACTTGTTGGTCCCGTTGATACAGGATCTGATCGTAGGAACAAGATGAATCGATTTCGTCTTAATGTGCGGAATCCATTACGACGAATCACAGATGTGTGCAACACAGAATTCAACGTTTAACTGCTTGTCTGTTCGTTCTATTAAGTGATCTGAAAGTCACAAGATCCGGTAGAAGTTACAGACTATCCGTGCGTGTCAAAAGTCCTAACAAAGTAGCACCGGACCTCCTATTTATAGACAAACTCAGGATACTAAGAAGTGTTGTACGTGCGGGTGGGCTACCCGTGCGTATGGTCATCCGCGCGTATGACTTATCCGTGCGGATAAGTCATCCGTGCGTATTGCCATACGTGCGTATTGCCATCCGCACGAGTTGATCTTGTCCCAAACAACACTTTTACATACATAACCTATTCCTGAGTTGTCCTGCTAACTACATACATACATTCAGACAATAAACACAGAATACAAAATATGACTACATGCTGACGGAAGCTACAGACGTAATGTACTAACAAGGCGCCGTTGCATTTGTACGTTGGGCAGAAAAGACTGACTCCATTCTAAGAATGAGTAACTGTTCGCCCCAACAGAGTGTTACCTATATCTCAGGATTATTCCTAGATGGCGCACTCTCCTGGTGGAACCTTCAGGTTCAAACCCTTGGTGCGGATGCTGCTTATGCCCTAAGCTGGGACGAGCTCAAGGAAATGATGGAAAAGAAATACTGTTCTAGGGCTTAAATCCAGAAACTTGAGGTGGAGTTCTGGAACTTGAAAATGGACGGACCGAAGATTCCTGAATACGTCCAACGATTTCACGACTTGTCTAGGGTCGTCCCCTACTTAGTCAAACCGGAATTCAAAAGGGTTGAACGATTCATTTGGGGACTTGCACCTCAGATCAGGAGCATGGTTACTACCTCAAAGCCCTCAACCATTGCAGAGGCTATCGATATGAGTGTCACTCTTACTGAAGAAGCTCTACGTGCGGGAAAATTTTCGGAATCTGAGGATAACAAGAAAGAGACTCATGTGGAGTCATCAGGCAATAAGAAAAGGAAGTCTTCGAACCTAAAGGTGGGCACACGAGTCAGCTATGGAAGCTCTAAAGCAAACAAAAGAAAGAAAGTGAATCCACCACATGACAGGGAAACTGATGGAGCCACTAATAAGGCCGGTGGTAGAATATACTCGGGGACTAAACTGAAGTGCGGAGAATGCAATTTCCACCATGAAGGTCGATGTCCGAGGCCTAAGTGCGGAAAGTGTGGAAAAGAAGGGCACAGCAAGGTTGCCTGTTAGGCAAAGGACCCAGATGGGAGAAATAAGAGAATACCGGGCTGCTACAGATGTGGTGAAGCAGGGCACTTTAGGAAAGATTGCCCTAAGAAGAAACAAACAAGGAAGGGTTTTCACGATTGAAACTCGTGAAGCACGCCAGGATCCAGATGCGGTTACGGGTACTCCCTATTAACCAACCTAATGCATCTACTTTTAATTAATACTGGCACCAACTTTAACCTTGCATGCTTAGAACATAAGAAACTGCTTGGCCTAGTTTTGAGTAAAATAGACGCCCCGTATTCTTTAGAAATGGTCATATAGGAGGCTAGTTTAAACAGTCGAAGGGATTAAGGATTGTATTTAGGGACTCAGAAGGCCGGAACCTTCTGTTACCATTGACTCGCGAAGTCATAATATGATAGTCAGCATGGATCGGAAATCCAAGTATACAGCTGAAGTCGTTCGATATGAGAAAATCAGACGCATCCCTCTTGCGGATGATGAAACCCAAGTTCCTGCAATAGGTGCAAGGATGCCAGACCCCACAAGGCGGCAGATCTACGACATCCCTCATTGGTCGAAGAGGCATAGAAACGCCTCCGAGTAGACTGCCGGGCCTGAGAACATCCTCGTGACGGAAGAAGTCCCAGTAGCCTTTTCGAAAGACTTGCCAGGAACGCCTCTCCGTAGCGACGAGAGGAGTTCAGGATAAATCGCGTGCCAGGAGCAGCACCAGTGACGAATGACGCCATACCGACTAGCTTCACCAGCGCAGCATGAACCTCTGATATAACTGCAAGAGCTGCTAGACAGAGGAAATTAAGGACATAACATCCTTAGTTAAGGAGACAAGGAGAAAGTCGGTAGTCTCCACTTTACATAAACTTCAAAAAATTGAGAATCAAAATCCTTTGCCAAGGACTGATGACACAAATGAGCCAATCGTAAGGTTCCAGTTACCACTCAAGGATCAACTTGAGGACAAGAGGTCCTCCACTGTGAATACAAGAGGAAATATCCCTAAAACGACCTTTAGGACTTGCTTCGAGCATTACGAGATCCTTGTCGTATCATTTGGCTGGACACATGCATCGACAATATTCATGGACCTCATGAATCGAACGTGTGAGCCATACCTGGATAAGTCATATACTTATTGACTACATTCTTATATGGCCAACAACCAAGGAAGGTCGTGAGCAACAGCTGCCATTTACCTTGCAACTCTTAGAGAAAGCACCGTTATATGCAATGATGACGAAAAACGGATTTCGAGTTCGCGAAGGGAGAACTGAAGATACATGGTGGATAAGAACGAAATTCATGCCAACCCTGCAACCAAGAGCTAAGGAGCTAGAGTTGCAATTATGTGACGTCTCTCGACAAAGTCTCGATTGTACGTCGATGCAACGAGACCACAACATTGCGTACGCGGCACATTGATTAAGGAATCATGAGAAGAGACCTTGAGATAGATACGGTAATTGCGCACCGCAAACTGGACGTCATTACCTGAAAGAAAACGTTGCACGATCTTTGTTGATCACAAGGGTTGCAGCACACCGATGATCGTAAGAACTTGATTATGAACTGAGCTGCTGAACAATGCAGACTGTATGAACACAATACGTGCTTATGTGATAAACTTTGATGAAAAGTCGGAACACTCACTTGCCCTTAGTGGAGTTTTCCTACAACGGTATCTATCACACCGCCGTCTAAACCGCTTCGTGTAAAGCTTTAGACGGAACATAATGAGTAAATTTCCGTCATGTAGAACGGAGACCAGACCAGAAATAAACAATCAACTGGCCCGAGATGGCCCAGGAAAACTAGAGGCCAGATCGTTCAGATATGTGATCATATCAGGACAGCCCGCAGAATACAGAAAGATAGCGCCGATGAGCGGCAGAAGTCGAAAGAATTTGAGACAAGAAGTATGGCCTTGATGAGAGCCTCGCCTAGAGAAGGCGTAGTGTGAGTTGGAAAACGAAAAGGTTGAATCCCTGGTGTAGGGATCAGAACCATTGTTCACAAGATAAAACTCCCAGAAAAAGATCAGAAGTGATCGCGACACATTCATGTGTCAAATCGTTAGAGGAGTCTGACTCAAGGAACGGTCGTTGTTCCCACAAATAAGATTCACGTCAATGACAAACGACAAGAATTACTATAGAAACCTGTTAAGGTTTTGGACCAAGAGTCCGTGATACTATAGAAACCTGTTGAGGTTATGGACCAAGAGTCCACAAGATACAGAAAAGACATGATTGATCTACTTGAGTGTGATAGAATTCACAGCATGACCCAGAGATTTCATGGGAACATGAAGACAAATCATGAATCTAAGTGACCATATTGGTTTCACCACTCCCCTGCGACCGATGGCATCGCTTGAATTTCGGGACGAAATTCTTTTAACGGGGGGAGACTGTGACAACCGTCACTTTTCCGTACATTCCGTACACGAAATGAACAGTAATTTGTGCTTAAATGACTGTGCATGATCTGGTTTACCAGACAAATAAATTTCTGAATTCCATGCAAGTGAATTCATGCACATTTTGTGCTACAAAATATAGCTTTATGCATAAACGAGAGCGTTGCGTCAGAAATATTAGTAAACTCACCGGTAAGACACATCGTGTCAACAGAACTGCAGAAAGCAGTCAGACATTAGAATTGAGGCCTAGGTGTAGGTCCGACGACAAAAGTACATTAAAACCCAAGAGTACATATAAGGGTTTAATTTATAGACATTGCGAAAGCAAAAATTAAGCACTAAAAAGCACCCGAAACGCACTTTAAGTGCAGAATTTATACAATTCAGCAATAATTCAGCATTTAAACATATGAATATTTTGCAGAAATGTCGTTTTATTATCCAGAATATTTCCCTAAGTGTTGGGAATTTAAAGGATACAAAAAGGTACTTAAAAGACACTAAAAAGTGCGATTTAGCACTTTAACGAACCAGTGTCTAACCGAACAACCGGATAATACCCGGAACACCAAAATAATGCTAGAAGCATTGTTTTTATTTTTCTAAGCTAGTTAGGGTTCCCGAACACCCTAACACACTATATATTACTTAACATACATGAAACACTAATTTTTAACCCTTGGAAGGTAACTAGATTAGTAACTTGTAATTGCAAACCAACTAAACTACCCCCCCGCTTAATGACGGTTCCAACATGTCCCCCACATGTGGAATTGTTTCAATATTTTAATAGATTGTGTTGCACCATTGGTGACATATTATACAATGGGTAATATGTGAAAGTTGGATATAAGATTGGCACATGAGACATAATCCTCACACACTACACACCAAATTCTTCTCTCCTTCTTCTTCTTGGCTACGGCCGACCTCACCACCACCTACAACCACCATCATCCATCCATTCTCATATGATTCAAGCTCATACAAAGGCGCGAAAGGTCATACAAAGGAGCTAGGTGCTTTCGGAAGTTGAAGAACCTCTACCGTTTGCTTTTAACCACTCATTTTCTTCACTCGAACTTCCCTAGCCTTGTGCTAGTAGTAAGTGTTCTAAAACATCCTCTTGTTCTTGTTTAAAGTGGTTAATAGGTGATTTAACGGTTAAAACTCAAGAACACACAAGATCAAAACTAAAAGTCTTGAAAGAAAGATAAACTAGTTGGATAAAGAGTAGATATGTGTGTAAATCATGTGAATCTTCTATGGTTGTTATTATTTGATGTTGTTTGTTACTAGAAGTGGGATAGATCATCATCTAACCATACTAGGTTATGTTCAAGAACATGAACTAGTAGTATGATAGTGCTAGAGATGTGAAAGATGATGAACCCTTCCACTCATGAAACATGAACTTGGGTAAAAGTAACTTTTCTTGTAAAATAAGACTCTAAACATGTAGATCTAAAGATCTACAAGTGGTTTTTCGGAAGAACCAAGTAAAATATATACAAGTCTCATTTTAAGTCGGGTCTTTCATGAACTAGAGGCGTTTTTGTGAACAAACAAATGTGTGGACACTTGTGTAACAAAAGTTTTAACAACGAAATAATTTTCGTAAAAACCGACTAGAAGTTGTGAAACTTCATATTCTTCAAAAATAAAGTTTTTAAGAAATTAAACTTATTTTTAAAGATAACAAGACTTACTAAATGTGCTAGTAAGTTACTACACATTTTTGTAAATATTCAAGTTCATGAAATGGAGAAATTAGTGATTATTGTTGATGATTATTGTTGATAATTGTTGTTGATGATTGTTGAGGATTTAAAAGAAAATAAACACATGTTTTGAAAACATGGGAAACCTCCATTTTTAGGGGAAACTCTGTCAAAATTTTTATAAATTTTGACACTTAGAAAAATATAAGATTTGAGAAACTTATCCCCTAAAAACATTACCAAGGTTTCCCTAATTTTTGGTGATAAGAAATGGTGATTTCCTCAAGAATAAAAATGGATATTAAGTATGTATATTTTTGAGAAAAATATATATATATTATTTGATCACCAACTTGTGTGCTAAGTGTATATAGTATGTGTTATACGTGCTAGTGTATTAAGACTTAAAAATGCACTAAATACTCATGAGAAGTATAAACACAAAATACACATACAACATACAAGATACATAATTCGGGTGCAAAGTGCAAAACATGAGATACTTATATTAATTTTTGAGAAAATAATATAAGTAAAACACGTAGTTAAAAATATAGAATATTTTTAACACAAGAATACGTACACAAGAGATAGTGACTGTACTTGTGCGATACAAGTCTAGTGACTAACGTTAAGAAAACACGTATAGGTCACGACGCTAGATAAGCAAATCCGGTGAAGTTTACGACGCAGGAACGCAAAGTTGTGAGTTCATGCTCCCCCTTTTCTTTAACTGTTTTTGGTTTAATAACTCTCGGGGGTGAAATACATGTTACACATATTATAATTTTTACAAGTGGTAAAAATACGAGAAGCACTCGTGGTGAGTGCAATATGATGTGCATTAAGAAATGCCTAGAAAATACTAAATCATGTGAGCTTAAACTAGATATTGAGATGCCATTAATACTTAATTAGGGACGAGGGTTAGATCTAACGGGTACGGCCGAGCCCCACTCATGGTCCTTATGTGACCTCTTGAGTGCTTCGGTGTCCCAGTCGAGGGAAATCGACACAGTCAAGGTTAATCGACACAGTCGAGGGAAATAGACACAGTCGAGGGAAATCGACACAGTCGAGGTTAATCGACGCAGTCGAGGTTAATCGACACAGTCGAGGGTAATCGACACAGTTAAAGGAGAAAATACTAATGCTCCATATGCTCACATGCGTTAAAGGAGCCAACACTAATGCTCCATATGTCCTCACATGCCTTAATGTCCTTGTATAAACAATCATTTAAAACGTGGGGTACACAAGAAAACTTGAATGATACTTGAGTACGTGGGGTACTCAAGAAAACGGGAATTATACTTGAGTACGTGGGGTACTCAAGAAAGACTTGAATTATACATGACAAATACTATGTTTTTATACAAAGTATAAAAACATGAAATACAAAAACGCATGAACTCGCTCAACTTTATGTTGATGTTTTCCAAAATTACATGTATTTCAGGTGACAGGATGGATCTTGGGCGCAAGTGTCGTAACTAGAAGTAGACTACAAGTTTAGATGTCATCCACTTTTGTTGAATTGTAACATTCTCAAAGGTCGCATTTTGAAAACTTAAATAACAAGTGTTTGTAATACTCAAATTTTCATGAATGGATGAACATCGTTTTGACCATGTAGTTGTTTATTACGATTGAATGCAATGATAACAAGCTAGTCACACATCATACGCTTCCGCAAAAGACAGGGTGTGACAGTTTGGTATCAGAGCTTCGATTGTAGTGAACTAGGATTCTTTCTCGAGTCTAGACTACAATCACTAGAGTTCTCTCACGAAAACATTTTACAAAAAGGTTTTCATTGCATTCACGAAAGCGCCAAGATCCACAAGTCAGACACTTTTCAAAAAGTGACAAGGCAAGGACATTAGTGAGGAATACCTTAAAAATAAGGTGCCAACCAAAGCATAGTCTACACGAGTTAGACTTGCCAAAAACAAAATGACCCCCAAAAACGAGAGTTATACGTGATATAATGCATTAAAATGCTTGTTTATGCTAAGTAGCATATATGTTATTGATATACATACATACAAATAAGTGTACGGAATGATTATTGACGTGAATAAGATACTTTCGACTCCGACTCCTATTACTATACGTAACTAGCACGATGAAGCTACCGACCTCGCGTCCTTTGCAAAGCTCATGGCTGGGAGTGATTACCAAACCAGATGCTGAGCTTGCTTCCGTAGGAGATGGCTGCTCTTCCCTCTCGATCGTGAAGGTGCCTAACTACGGTGATGATGACGAGGCAGAGGCGGCAACCTTGAACGAATTCTCAATCAACGGGACGAGATCCCTGCGGCTTATGTGAAGCAAGATTGACGATATGCTTAACCAGAAAAGGGAGATGAAGTATTCATCTCGAAGGTGCCCCTCCAACAACTAGGAATTCTCTCTATTCCTATCCCATCTAATCATCGTGCCTATACGCGCGTAACGATAACGAATGTTAGCGCCTGGACCATCGCAAGGGTCCTTTCCATGACAAGAGGTATAAGGACAGTAGTGTCCCCTTCTTGATTGATCATATGCTTGGACGAGAGAAAATTTGGGGTAACTGTGCAAGACAATTTATTATTACGGGGGCCCACGTAATAACGACTTGTAGTGCACAGAAATCCTGGTGGACTCTGCGGGTCGAGCTAATGAAAACCATACAAAATTAATCTATAGGTGTCCTCACCTTCATCTGGTAGAACAACACATAGATCAGTGCTTTAGCACGTTAGAAAGTAGGAAGCCTGTCTTAGCCTATTTCGTGACTGACACTTCTACCTGCATACGAGACGTTTGAGAAAACGATATTTAAACAAGAGAGGTGGAATGACATTCAGGAAGAATCAGCGACGATACACTCCCTATCACCTCTACACAAACAACCCCATCAAAGGGGAAATATACGCACCAGTAAAGCTAAAGACCTAAGGAAACCAATGTAGCAGGAAATAACTAAAACTTGAATGACCAAGGCGATGTAGCCTCGAGTTCATTTCAAACAATAAGCCAAGTTGGCAAGCCTATGTGAAGGCCCAATAACTGTTTCCTCGCTTATACACTGATTGTATATACATGTGAAATTGGGTGGCTTATGGTGCTATGTATATCATAGACAATTGAAATGTTGTCTAACCTACTTCATACCATTTTGGCAGAAGAGAATGCCGCCCAGGCAAGACACAAACACCAGTACGTTGCCAGGGACAGAAGCCGAGCTGCAAGAATGCATCTCACAGGCAATTGCGCGACATGAAGCCCTCTGCTCTAAGCACAGCGATGGCACTACTGAAAATAACCCTCCAACTAGCTGCACCTTTAAGCAGTTCCTGGACTGCAAACCATTAAACTTTGACGGAACAGGAGGCGTGTTGGTCCCGTTGATACAGGATCTGATCGTAGGAACAAGATGAATCGATTTCGTCTTAATGTGCGGAATCCATTACGACGAATCACAGATGTGTGCAACACAGAATTCAACGTTTAACTGCTTGTCTGTTCGTTCTATTAAGTGATCTGAAAGTCACAAGATCCGGTAGAAGTTACAGACTATCCGTGCGTGTCAAAAGTCCTAACAAAGTAGCACCGGACCTCCTATTTATAGACAAACTCAGGATACTAAGAAGTGTTGTATGTGCGGGTGGGCTACCCGTGCGTATGGTCATCCGCGCGTATGACTTATCCGTGCGGATAAGTCATCCGTGCGTATTGCCATACGTGCGTATTGCCATCCGCACGAGTTGATCTTGTCCCAAACAACACTTTTACATACATAACCTATTCCTGAGTTGTCCTGCTAACTACATACATACATTCAGACAATAAACACAGAATACAAAATATGACTACATGCTGACGGAAGCTACAGACGTAATGTACTAACAGACTCCCCCTCGAATGTAGCTGTAGTACCTTCCAGCATAGTCTTTAATTCCTTCTGTTGCGTCTTCGTTCACGCGCTTTCTCTCTTCTTTTCTGTGCCCTCTCCTCCAACATTCTTTTTCGCTTTTGTCTTCCCTCAGTCAACCACCAATGTCTGTAAACAGGATCTCCATCACGCTTCCGTTCCCACCTTGGAATTTTGTTTTCTTCAGATTCAATTGGTGTTTGATCTGTTGGAGGAACAATCCCCATTCTACGTTTTCCCATTTCAGCAGCTCTTTCAGCAATCTTTTTGGAGCGTTGTTCACGCTTGTATACTTTCAAGAACTCATCAATCTCTAGATCTCTCCATTTAGTCTTCCAGTATCTTCCAGAGTTGATGTCTTTTGCGTAACAAACATCCACAACTTTTTGATATTGCAAAGCTTGCTCTCTATCAGGTCTCTCGTAGACTATCTTGTTGTAGAACAGACAATCGATATCTTTCTTTGAGCAGTTTACAAGCCACATAGGATCTAACACACAGATCCTTCTAGCTTCTCCTGTGGACTTGTTATTTAACGAGATTATTGCTTCAGCTGTAGTTTGATTATACAACCACCCTTCAAACTCATCGTGGAAATCTTGCTCCATTGCCCTTAAAGGCATATTCTTCAAACAACTTGGAGGTTTGATATCCAGTGTAATATCCTTTTCACCACTTTCTAGGATTCTGACAATCTGTTGAGGAAAGTGTGGTTTCCAATCAGGATATCTTTTCTCAGCTTGCAGCTTCACATAATTCCATAATCTTTGATCGTGCTGCTTCACATCTAACCCATGGTAGAATTCTTTGATGTTCTTTGTTTTTACCAGCTCATCTATATCCCACCAAGGCAAAGTTTTGATATCAGACAAGAACTCAAAATACTATACTCCCTGTTCTCTTCTGATTGCATAAACTTTTAAGTCTTCCAAATATCCCCATGAGAGAATGTCACCCCAAGAGAGTTCTTTGTCGTGCTTAAAGAATTGAAGTGCCCGAAGTTTCTTTCTCTCTTTTGGCATGACTTTGTACCATTTCTTTCTTTCTTCAGCTAAGTTTTCTCTTGGTATAGTATCTGGAATACCTTCTGCAGACACTTTCTCCACTATCTTTCTTCTAATTTCATCTACATTTCTATCTTTGAACATTTCCGTCAACGAAGGAAATGTTGCATCAATCCCAGAATAATGAAAATGAACTTCATCATCAGATGAATCTGAAGCGTCTTCAACGATTACATCATTGTAATTATCAGCTTCAAAGGCATATCTTGGCTCAAATACATCTTCAGAAGTTTCAGGAATCTCATCTTCAATATCGAACTTAAATTTACCTTCTTGCAAACCCAATTCCTCTAACATCTCTTCCCTTGTTCTACTAACCTCAATCACTTCCTGATTTTTATCTTGTAAGAAAATGACGGTAGGATTTGTGATGAATACCTGATCCATGTGCTGCTTTCCGGAAGTAGAAGTTTCTTGCTGGTCATCATCTTCTTGTTCATTGATCTGATCATTCAGAAACTCCTCAATCCTTTGTTCATCAATAGGATTCTTCACAATCAATCCTGAAGAACCTTGATCATCGTCATCATTCTTCTTATCATCATCTTTCTTATTATCATCGTCTTTCTCATCATCATCTTTCTCTTCATCTTCATCTTTCTCTTCATCTTCATCTGCTTCATCATCTACAAGAAGTTCTTCATCAGAGTCACTGACTTCTTCTCCTCGAGCTTTCTTTGCTTCTTTTCTCCTTTTCATAACTTTCATTCTGTAACGACCATCTTTTACGTTGAGTGGCACCATATAAGCATTACCAACAAGAACAAACTGCTTTGTTTTGAATTCTAATAGCAACACTTCTTTGGACTTTTTCTTCTTTTGTTCAGCAGCAACTCTACGAATGATTTCATCAGAATCAATAATTTGAGAAGGCTCTCCAACTAACATGAAATCTTGACCATGTACAACTTGATCTTGAACAACTTGTTCTTGAGCAACTTGTTCTTGAGCATTTTCAGCATCAATCATTTCTGCATCAACCTGACTTGAAGAGCCACCAGCTTCTTGAACATCTTCAATTATACTTTTGTTCTTTTGGATAGCATCCTCAGCTAGTCTTCGCTTTCTTTCAAGTCTTCTTTCTTCAACTTTTCTTACTTCAATTTCATTGTAGGCAGCATGAACATCCTTTTTCAAAAGATTTTCTACAACAGAGTATAACATCTTCAGTTGTTCATCTTTCATCACTTTGTCAGCTTTCATGGCTTCCATCTCCAACTTCATTGCTTTCATTTCGTTTGAAGTAGATTCACTCATTTCACTGAGCAGCTGATTGAGTGTTTGGTTTACATCTTGGAGATTCTTGTTCAAAGAAGATATTTCTGCCATAAGAGCTTCAATCACTTTAGTATTACTATCACCGTCTTCCTTTATTTTCTTCATGGTGTGTTCATCTTGGATTAACACCGTTCTAAGTTGATCATGAGCTTTCATTATCTTGTTCACTTGCTTCAATAAAAGATCACGTTCACTTTCAGCTTTTTCTTTTTCTTTCTCAAGATCTTTGACTTTCTTTGCAAGAACTCTCACTACTTCATTGTTGAATAAATCATCATCAAAATTCAGATCTTCTAAAGGATCACCTGAAGCAGGTGGAATATTGCTGAAGAAATCATCTGAATCTTTTGGCCGTGAGGACGATTCTGGAATCTCTATAGTTTCTGGTACTTTTGGAAATTCTGAATATGAGACTCCAGCATCAGTAACTTCAATATAGTCATCGTGACTAGTCTGCTTTTCGGCTTCTGTTTCTTGTGGTTGAGGTGATTCAACATGTTGAGTATCTTTACCATCATGTTCCTTTTGAACTTGACTTTCGCTTTTTCTTGCTCGAACACTTCTTGGAATAAGACCAGCTACAACTGCTTTTCTTTTCTTGATTTGTTTCTTTGGATTCTCCGGATCATAAGTTGAGTCTTCTTCGTCTGACCCTTTCTTTTTCTTTGGAGACTTCTTCTTTAACTGAGCTTTTCCTTTGCCAAGAGTAAGTGGATCAAGTTCAGATTCTGATATTGTGGTTTCAGAATCATCATCACTTGAAAGATCTTGAACGACTCCTTCTTGATCTTTAACACCTTTAGCAGCATCCTCATTCTTCTTTAAGAAACTTTGAAGAGATTGTGATGACAACTCAGTTCCTTCTTGAATAACAGCTGACGGTTCCAGAACTGTTTCATCTATCAACTTGTGCTGTTGTTTTCCAGAAGACCCTGCAAAACAGATGTTTGACACATTTATTAGAAATTTTCACAATATAAAATTCTAATTTCCTTGTGACTCCCCCTTGCACAATACCCTTTTCCACATTCTTCGGAATAGAAACTGCAGGGGACGTCTTTGGAGTTCTCTTCCTTTTTCCATCTTTGATACACCACCATCTTGTATCTTTCTTATAGAACAAACTCATCTTGTCATCTTCATTATCAGAATTGCTATCTTCATGTCTCCAAGCATCATTCTCTGGAGCTACATAGTTTGGATTTGAAATTTTGCAGATCATTCTCTTTGCTCCTGGATTTGGACCTTTGATCAACCTGCGGATTGTGTCAGGTGTCATGTGCCTCAGGCCCAAAATGTCATTACTTTTCTTTTCTAAATCTTGAAACTGATCATCTATCAACATCTGGACAAACCTAGGATACATAAGGAACCTCTTGCTTCCATCCTTTACATTCTCAGACATGTGATCAAAAATTACTTGAGAGATATTGTACGGTCTGTTTAGTACAAGACAAGCAATGATATTCATGATGTAATCTTGGGTTTCATCATATCCACCTTTTCTGTGTGATAATGCATGAATAACACAATGTGCCATGAATTTATAAGCGTGACTGAAACTTGTCTTCTGCATCCTTCCATTCACACTACCAGCAAAACCCATCCTACACCACAATCCTTTTACTAGACATTCAGAAACTATGGTTGGGTCACTATCATTGTCTCCTAAATTCAACACTCTCCTTATAACACCAACTGTCACTTTCATCTCCAAATCTACATCTCTTCCATTCTCATCCTTCTTTGATACAGCAGAATAAAGGGTCTTATCACTTTTTTCGTATCTTGCAGCACTCCAAAATCGTTTCACATGAGATTCATGAGCTACTGTCTTATCAGTTAAGGCCTTAGAAATTCTACTTTCCCTCAAGAATTTTGCAACATCTTGAACTATTGTGTTTTCGGTATACACTTCATCCAATACACAATATATATTATGAGCTTTATCCCAATCCTGCAGAAATTTTATTCATTTTTTAAAAAAATTTGGGATCTCAAAATATTCTGTCAAGGAAAGACTTGTTGTATGGTATGACACTTGAATGGTTATCCGTATGCAAGACTTATCCGTGCGGATAAGTTGTCCGTGCGGACAACTTGTCTATGCCCCGTATAGCCACCCGTGCGTACAACATAACATTGCCCCGGTTTGCCATCCGTGCGTACAACATGTCATTGCCACGGATTGCCATGCGCGCGTACAGCCTGTCCTTGCCACGGATTGCCATACGTGCGTACAACATGACTTGCCACGGATTGCCATGCGCGCGTACAGCCTGTCCTTGCCACGGATTGCCATACGTGCGTACAACATGACTTGCCACATGACTTGCCACGGATTGCCATGCGCGCGTACAGCCTGTCCTTGCCACGGATTGCCATACGTGCGTACAACATGACTTGCCACGGATTGCCATGCGCGCGTACAGCCTGTCCTTGCCACGGATTGCCATACGTGCGTACAAGTTATGCGTGCGGATACAAGTCACGGATGAAGAACAGTTTATGAACATCAAAAATTTTCTATGGCAAAATCTAAAATTGAACACAGATCTACACAGAGAATGTCAAAGCGATCAAAACCCTATGTTCAATGATGTCTAAAACTTACTATTCACAGGTTAATTTCACAAAAACCTAGCCGACACTACGTACTGTCCAAACATCAGATCTACAAGATTTTAACATGTTATAACACAAATTAAACCGGTAAAACTCTAGATCTAAGCATTCCGAACAAAACCCTATGATTTATTCATGACAAAACGAACTAACACAGGCTAGATCTAAGATTTAATGCTCCGAAAGAGAAGGTACGCGATGAACAGATATCAAACAACAAATTTATGCGGATTTGAGTTAGAAAAACATACCTTTGCCATTGCTAATGTTGTGCACACCAACGAAAACAATGATCCGTGCAAAGAATTCCGAAATCAGAAAGTCAAAGTGTGAGAGAGAAAGAGTATTGTGCGTGCGGATAGCTTTGACTGACTCTTTGACCCTCTATTTATACTAACATCAGACGCGTATTGTCACCCGGGCGCATTGCCATCCGTGCGTATGGCTACCCGTCCGGATGAAATATCCGAATGAGGCACACTTTACCTTTTCAATGAAAACTTTGAATTTTTCTCAACTTTTGTCAGTTTTTAGAAATCCACTTAAGTTGCTTGGTTCAAATTAATGACCCAAGGAACTTAATTTGTCGACCAAGTCCAACTTAATGACCTTGGTTGACCTCAAGCAAAACATACTGACTTTTGAAAATTTTGTTCAAACATTTTTCTGAAAAAATACAAGTATCAACTTAATGAACTTGTGTTTCACATTTTCAATTACAGATTAGTCATAATTAGCTCCAAACTCATCTTCCATCCCAGAAATTTCCTGCATCTTCTATTACTTTCGAATCCGAAGATCAACTCTCCACTTTGGTTTGTCGGAAAATAAAGCAGAAAAATAAAATCTTTTTGGGATTTTTAATGAAGCAAATAGACTAGAAATGAAAACAGAAATAAAAGAACAGAAAATGTAAACTATTTACAAACATATTTTTGGTGAGCGTGTTAGGGAATCATATCAGCTTCCGACAAATTACAAGTACCATTAAGCTTAATTTCATGCCAAACATTAAACAATTCACCTCGATTGTCGATATGCTGATCCACTTAAATTCTTACACACATTTCAATCTGTTCAGGATACAGTTTTAGTATTTTAGAGACTTAAACTTATACGTGTGTCCCACCTCTTGAATATACTCCCGTATCCAGAATCCCAATAATCAGTCTTACAGGTGAGTATACTACAATGATATCTGTACATAATTTAGGTATGCGAGGGCCGAGGGATCTCAGGTCAATACTTCCGTATACGCAGAGAGATATCAGCTTCGACTTTAAGGTGTGTCCCCTTTAGAGGATCTTCTTCTTCTTTTTTTTTTTTTTTTTTTTACAACAGCAGCGATTATCAATTTTATTGTTTCGGCATGCTGAGGGTTTAATGCTATGTTTCAAGCATTTGCAGAAAGTATTATCCAGGGACTAGGTCAGAACTACCGTTCAGCAGAAGTCCCGGAATAATACCCCAGACATCATTGAGAATAAAGACCTAGTATATCAGATTATGAGATCTTTCAAACGAGATTTCAGGGGTTACCTATATATCCAAGTAGTGTTCCCCACGAAATAAGCAAGTAAGATTTTAGGTTTATATCCCGAACAAATCTACTAAATGTGTAAAAACCTATCGACACATCATTAGCGAGACTGTTTAACGTTTTTGAACTTTCCATTTCTTTAGCGTACAGTAACCGTCTAGCTGATGTACTATCATTTTCCCTTTTTACACAAACTCTTTTTGAAATTTTATCATGTTTTTGGGTTTTTGAAATTTTCTAATGTTTTTGGCTTTTTCGAATTTTTATTGTTTTTGTATTTTCTGAAAATAAAACTACTATCTCCCCCTAAAAACCAAAACAAGTAAAAATTCGACAAACCATTGCAGATTGTTTCTCAACATCATCTACAGTGGCACCTTCATCAACGCCAACAATTTCCTCCGCATCCGATAGCAACTTCATACCATTAAGTTTCAAAAGATATTTAAAGCGAGTTTTGTCAAAAGCTTTGGTATGTAAGTCAGCTTTTTGTTCATCGGTGTGGATTTTCTCTATTCGTATCAACTTCTTCTCGAAACAGTCTCGGATGAAGTGATGACGAATTTCAATGTGTTTAGTTTTAGCGTGATGAACAGGATTTTTTGTAATGTTAATTGCTGCCTCATTATCAACAAAGATAGGGGAGTTAAGAAATTGCAAACCGTAGTCTCGCATCTGTTGCTGGATCCACAAGATCTGAGAGCAGCAGCTGCTAGCAGATACATATTCAGCTTCACAAGTGGATAAAGCGACCGAGGTCTGCTTCTTGCATTGCCAGGTGACCAATCGTGGTCCGAAAAACTGGCACCCCGCTGTTGTTGATTTAGCATTCACTTTGCAGCATCCGAAATCAGAATCAGAATATCCTTCGAGCATGAAGTCGCCAATTTTTGGATACCACAACCCCAGAGATGGAGTTCCTTTCAGGTAGCGTAGAATCGTTTTCACAATTACCATGTGCGAAGCTCTAGGATTTGACTGAAATCGAGCCGCGAGGCAGGTTGGGTACATAATATCCGGTCTTGATGCCGTCAAGTACATTAACGAGCCGATCATGGAACGATACAATGTTTCGTCTACCTTCTCTCCGGTGAGATCAGGGTTTATCCCATGATTCGTTGCTAATGGGGTGGACATTGGTGACATTCCTGACATCCCGAATTTCTCCAGAACATCATGAACGTATTTTGTTTGATGTATGAAAGTTCCCTCGGGAAGTTGATCAACTTGAAGTCCCAAGAAGAACTTCATCTCACCCATTGAAGACATTTCAAACTTCTGCTTCATAACTTGTTCAAAATCTTTGCAGAGTTCTTCATTTGTAGACCCGAAAATTATGTCGTCCACGTAAATTTGGACAATCAGAAGATGCCCGTCGACTTCTTTTGTGAAAAGAGTGGCGTCTATCTTTCCTCAAGTGAAGTGGTTGGCTAACAGATGTTGAGACAAGGTCTCATACCAGGCTCTCGGGGCCTGATGTAAACCGTACAACGCTTTGTCAAGGAGATAGACTTTATCTTTGTGAATTGGGTCGGTGAAGCCCGGTGGCTGTCCGACATAAACCTCCTCTTTCACCTTGCCATAGAGAAACGCCGACTTCACATCTAACTGAAAAACTTTGAATCCTTTCCACGATGCGAATGCAAGGAAGATTCTGATTGCTTCAAGTCTTGCGACAGGGGCATATACTTCGGTGAAATCTATCCCCTCCTGCTGACTGAAGCCTTGGACAACGAGTCGAGCTTTGTTTCGAATGATAACTCCTCGATCATCCCTCTTGCATTTAAACACCCATTTGGTATTAATCTTTCGGTGACCATCGGGCAAATCTACTAGCTTCCATACACCAAGCTTCTAGAATTGGCTTAACTCCTCCTGCATTGCATTTACCCACGAATCTTCAGTAAGCGCCTCTTTATACGTCCTTGGTTCTATCTGCGAGATAAAACAACTTAATGAGAATTCAGTTTGTAAAGGAGCAACTTTTGTGTAAAAACATGTAAGCCCTTGATCAAGCTGTCTTCGAGTGCGGACGCCTGATTGCAGTTCTCCGATTATCAGTTCCTCCGGATGATAAGAAAGCGTTCTTGGCATCACCTCGCCTGAAACATCTACTTCGCTTTCCAAATTTGTGACGTTTTGATCAGCAACTTGTTCACTGACTGGAATAGTTTGATTTGAAAACTGGATTAGCTCCCCCTCAGAGTCTGAATCATCACGATCGAATATTGGTCTGTCTTCAGATTCTTGATTAACATTCTCTACCGTCTGATTATCTTGAGCAACATCATTTTCAAAATCGTCATGTTCTCCAGCATTGCTTGGACCCGCCTCATCATCATTTGAGGCTTGTCGTTTTCGATAAGTTTCTGCTGGAAGTCTTTCATCTTCATACTCTCTAAGAATATCCAACTCATCAAAGAACTCTGGTTCTTCTTCCATGTTGAAGGACTCCCACAAAACATCATAATTGAAACGCCATGAGTCGCCCGGATTCTGTGGAGGCATTGTGTGACCTTGACATTCAACATTTTGAGCTTCAATAATTCGCTTCAGACTTGGAACGAAGACTCGTCGTAAAGGACTTGCATAACCTACGAATATTCCTTCAATACTCTTCGCACCAAACTTTCCAAAAGGCTCAAGAACAGTACAGGGCGACCCGAACGGTTCAAGATACTTCAGATTCGGTTTTCGGTTATTGATCAACTCAAAGCATGTTTTGTTGAATTTCTTGACAGTGAGAACTCTGTTGAGCGTATAGCATGCGGCGAAAATAGCTTCTGCCCAGAAATTTATCGGTAACTTTGAATCAGCAAGCATTGTTCTGGCCGTTTCAATCAGTGTCCTGTTTTTACATTCTGCAACTCCATTCTTTTGCGGAGTGTACGGAGCACTGAACTCATGCAAGATACCTCTTTCATCACAATATTCTTCCATATTGTTGTTCTTGAACTCAGTACCATTATCACTTCTAATTCTTCTGATACGCCTTTGGTACAAATTTTCAATCTTTCTGAACAACCCCTTCAAACTGTCAAACGTTTCCTCTTTCGACTTCAAGAATAACACCCATGAAAATCTGGAATAATCATCAGTAACCACAAGACAATAAAGTTCTCCGGTAATACTTTTGACATTCACAGGACCAAATAAATCCATGTGAAGTCTCTCCAAAGGTCTTGAGACTGAATTGACTTGCTTTGTGGGGTGTGACTTTTTCTTTTGCTTGCCTTTCATGCAACTAATACACTCTTTTTCCAGATGAAAACCTTTAATGTGAACTCCCAGAACCAAATCATTGTGCACCAGATGATTCATTTTACGAAGATGAATGTGCCCCATCTTACGATGCCACAACTTTGATTCTTTCTCCGTTGCTCTTGAAACAAAACAGTGTGCTTGACCCGTTGTTGTAGTTGCTACAGTCATGTCTAAAACATACAGATCATTCACTCTAGGAGCTCTCCTGATGATCCATTCTTCAGGAATAACAAAGCCTGGTTTCAAAATCAAACACTCTTTGTGTGTGAAGTGAGTAGTATACATCCGGTCACAAATCTGCGAGATACTTAGCAGATTATTTTCCAGCTCAGCAATGTAGTTAACTCTTTCAAACGTGACGATCCCGTTGGATAACGTTCCTTCACCAACAATTCTACCACCTTGGTTACCCGCGAACCCTACATAACCTCCATTAATATTTCTGACATCATACAGCAGCGCGGTCTTTCCTGTCATGTGCCAAGAAGCTCCACTATCCATAATCTAACGTGAAACGGATCTCGGAAGCTCCTGCACATGTCAAAAACATTTAATGAGATTTTGATGCTACCCAAGCCTCTTTTGACTCAGGTAACTTGAAATTAAGGTGAGTTGTTTTAGTGTAAAGTGGCGGAAAGTTTTTATCATTCATTTTAAGGCTTTCAGCAGTCCCAACTTCAACCTCTTTGAATAAGAAAAATTTGTCTTTTTGAGGTTGATCAGCTGATTGATTTTTCTTCACCACATACTTCTTTTCAGAAGTCGATTTTTGTTTCTCATAAAACTTCAAGGGTACATACTTCTTCTTGGTAGAAGATGATGATTTTTCAGTTTCAGACACCTTTGGTGAATCAACTTTCTTTTCAACAACTTTTGGCTTCCATGTTTGTTGAGGTGATGCAACCCGTTGGTAAAATTTATCATTTTTAGATACCGAATTCTTAACAGGTTCAGTTTTGATCTTGGTGTTATCATTTTTCAAAACATTTTTCTCAACAATCAATGGAGCCTTTCCTTTCACAACATCTCTCTTGATAGAATTTTTCACAGTTTCAGTCTTAGGCTTCAAGTTGGTACACTTTCGTGCAATATGTCCAACTTGATTACATTTGAAGCATGTTCGGGTGTCAACTACCCGACTTGAGCCTTCAGACTGAGGCTGTGAGGCCTTCTTTTCAAAGAACTCTTTGTTTGATTTTAAAAAGATTTCAGACTCTTCATCAGAAAGTGAACTTGAACTGTTCACAAACACCTTTTTCACAACAAACTTCTTGTTCTGAACATTCTTTTTCTGATAATTCTTACTACCCTGATATCCTCCCGACCATTTATTTTGATTGTTGTTAGAAAAACGTGGTGGAATAACAGGTTTCTTATAGTAAGCTTTATCTTTTTCAAAATTCATTTGTCTCTTTGTCTGTTTCAAACCGTCTACTTCAGACAAATCAATTTCAACAAGTTTGAAAACTTTTTTCAATTTGTTCACATTAACATTCTCTAGTGGAAACTCAAAGTCTGAATACAACTTATCAGAACCAGACATCTTGTACATCACAAGACCCGGTTCATCATTTAAGTTGTTTTTAGATTTTGGTTTCGGAATATAATTGTTCAGAAAACATTCTTCATCTTCAGTCGAATCACTATCCAAGACACTTTCAGCCATGCCTTTTATGATCTCAGTTTGAACACTGTCATCGGATGATGATGAAGAAAATGTCACATCAATTGATTCTGGCAGTTTTATCTCATTTGTTTCAACATTATCATTAACCAAACCTGATTGCCTTTTCGAAAAATTGTTTAGAACATGTGGCGGAACTTGATGAAACCCTACCCCAGTTCCATCACAGTATACATCTTCGCCAGCTTTGGTTTTCCCAATGGGTTTTGGAACAATGTGTTGCAAAACAAAGCTTGCAGAGTTGTAACTGTTCAGTTTCAAATTAATACGCTCATTCTCAATCTTAGCTTCTTCAAACTGAAGCTTCAATTTCGCAATTTCATCAAGTTGTTGGTTGATTAACTCTTCTTTTACTCGAAGAACCCCTGATAGTTGAAGATTTTCTTTCGTTGTTTTACCATTTCTCTCATCAGAATCTTTAACCGTTCGCTTTAGCTTCTCAAAATTTTCAGAAATTTTACGATTTTCAAGAATCAATTTTTCGTTTTCTTTTCTTATTCTTTCAATGTCATTTTTATCATTTTCAATTTTCTCAGCTAATTCTTTTGATCTATCATTCGAAGCTTTCAGCATTTTGTCACGGTCTAAGATTTGATTTTCAACACTTTTGACTCTATTAGTCAACTCTTCAACCTTCTTACCACTGAGGTAAGTGATTGTACTACAAACTTTGCATTCTTTCATGCAATTTTTGCAGTCATTTTCAGTTTTATCTTTCTTACCTGACTCAAGTGTACCATTTGAACTGACCTTGTTTGTGGACTCAGTTCCAGAACTAGAGACTACCTCAAGTTCTTTTGCTGCAAGAACTTTTTCAGCCATCTTCCTCAAGTTTTTGGCCGTTAGCTCTTGTGATGTATCAATGATCCCATCATCAGCATTCTTTGACTTTGGCTTCTGTTCTGCTTCTGTGACTTTTTCATCTTTCTCTACTTGTTTCTCTTCACCACCTCCCCACCATTCTCTTTGTCTAGCTTCTTCTTCCTCGGAAAATTGTTGTGTAAGAGCATCAACACTGATGGAATCTGGGTCAACTGCAATGTTTCCTTGAGGATCAAGGTAACATTCTCTGTCGGCATCCCACCTTTTTGCTCTTTTAGCTTCTTTGTAAGTGTTATAAATTCTGTTCATTCTGGTTTGGGCTTTCATTCTTCGGTTGACGAGTTTTTCTTCTTCAGTTCTAATATCTTTAAAAGGAATAATCTTCGTCACGAATGCATAACCCACCGCATCTTCCTCAGGCAATAGTTCGCTCCAATCATAACCTTCGTCATCATGGATCACGGCAAGAGCTCTAGACTTCTCTTTGTTGTCTTCAACTTGCTTCAATCTAGGTGGCTCAGATTTATTCTGGTGATAGATTGCTCTCTTGTAATAATCATCTCTGAAAGGGTTTTCTGACTCATCAGCATATGCATTTCTGCATTCTCGTTTGAAGTGACCTTTCTGCTTACATTTGAAGCACGTCACCTTCGATTTATCAAACCCCAGCTTAGTAGATGCACCACCAATTGTCTTTCTGCCGGTAATTTCCATGAAACGTTGTGCTCTACGAACAGCACTGGCCATAGCCCAACGAATATCGATTAACTCCATTTCCTCGGGATCAATCTGATCATAATCTTCTTTCGTCAGATTGGTGTTACCTATCTTCCCGGCTACTAACCCTTCATACGACTCCAACACAGATGCTAGAAAGATCATCTGCTGTTTGGCCGACTCCTCATCAAAATTTTGAGCATTCTTCAAATCTACCGCAATGTTGCAAGAAAACACGTTCTTAGGAACAGATTGTTGTTGACTTGAAGAATTTGAAGAAGATCCCTGTCTTTGAGTATTGGATGAAAAACCTCCATGAAAACCACTGTTTGAACTTGGACTTTCTTTACTTGAAGTGTTTGTGTTTTCAGCGGAGAAAGCAGTTCTTGGAGAAACATTCTTGGGAATCATACTCTTTGGATAGTACAACTCTATGTTTTGTTGGTATGATGAATGATTTATTTTGTTTGTTTTCTTTATCTCCAATTCATGACTTTCTAGTCTTTCAATCAGCAAGTCGACGGTCAGACTTTCAGCTTTGATTGTGTTCTTTAACATCAGTGCATAGTACTGCCAATCCATCTCTTCTGGTAGTGAATCAAACAGTTTGTCAACTAGCTCCTCTTGAGAATATTTTATTCCGTGCCTTGCCAATTCCAACTTTAAGTGTCCAAATCTTTCAATCATTTTACAAACAGATTCACCTTTTAAGCATCCGAATAAATCAAACTCCTTTCGCAGCAATTTCTTTTTGTTTTTGATTATTTCTTCACTTCCTACATATTTTTTATTTAACTTTTCCCATAGATCTTTTGCGTTTGTGTATTCAATGAGTGAAATAATGTTGTCTCTTACGGACTGGTGAATCAAAGCGATACATTTTTGTTCAGCTATAAAGTTCTCTACGGATTCACCTTCTGACAAATTCTCACAATCTTGTCTTTCTGCAGCATAACCGTTCTTTAAGTTCTTCCAGCTCTGATATGCGAAAGCTTTCAGCCATTCTTCGAATCTTTTTGCCCACCGATTATATTCTTCGGTTGCCATTAGGTTTGGTGGTTTGTTGTAGGTACCATATGCGCTTTCAACACTTAGGGCATCGGATAAAGTTTTCTTCGGGTTCGGATTCTCATTTGAATGGTTGGAAGTATTGTCTCCGGAATTACCCGCGAAAGCATACATCTCACTGAAGGGATTCATGAATTCTTCCATTTTTAAGTACCTGAAACAATTTTCAAACACTTAGACTATTTTTACAAATTCTAAAAATATCAAACACTAGAACCGGATAGTTATCCGTTCGAGTAGGAAAACGGATGATAACAAAGTTTATCCGCACGGACGGTGATCCGCTCGGATGGTTGTGCGTACGGGTAACTTTGACCTTTTGACTATTCTGGTTATCCGCACGGGTTGTAATCCGTGCGTGTAACAATGATGATGTCAGCAAACAACTTGAAGTAACTAACTAATCCAATCCGTTAGGACAGCTGTCCGCACGGGTGAGTGACGTCATCAAATACGAACAGATAAACATGATTTTCGATGAATTTGATCTAGTTTTAGGTTGAATCTGATTATGAAACTAAGTAGGATTATACTTTGAATGATTGCGAGTCGATTAATATCGATTTTAACAAATTTTAACCGTAAATTCTTGCTCAATTTTAAGTTTTTCTGATTTTATGGTGACAAAAGAAGAACAAATGTAAAATCTGAGTAGATGTAGAAGAAATCTGTCAAATTTTCGGTGAAATTTGAATCAAATCGGAAACAGAAGTCAAATCTCCGGTGAAATTTGACTTTGATCGGCGAATAAAGCTTAAATTCCGGTGAATTCAGTGTCGTTGATCTCGATTCAGCTCCCTGGATGCTCTGATACCACTTGTTGGTCCCGTTGATACAGGATCTGATCGTAGGAACAAGATGAATCGATTTCGTCTTAATGTGCGGAATCCATTACGACGAATCACAGATGTGTGCAACACAGAATTCAACGTTTAACTGCTTGTCTGTTCGTTCTATTAAGTGATCTGAAAGTCACAAGATCCGGTAGAAGTTACAGACTATCCGTGCGTGTCAAAAGTCCTAACAAAGTAGCACCGGACCTCCTATTTATAGACAAACTCAGGATACTAAGAAGTGTTGTACGTGCGGGTGGGCTACCCGTGCGTATGGTCATCCGCGCGTATGACTTATCCGTGCGGATAAGTCATCCGTGCGTATTGCCATACGTGCGTATTGCCATCCGCACGAGTTGATCTTGTCCCAAACAACACTTTTACATACATAACCTATTCCTGAGTTGTCCTGCTAACTACATACATACATTCAGACAATAAACACAGAATACAAAATATGACTACATGCTGACGGAAGCTACGGACGTAATGTACTAACAAGGCGCCGTTGCATTTGTACGTTGGGCAGAAAAGACTGACTCCATTCTAAGAATGAGTAACTGTTCGCCCCAACAGAGTGTTACCTATATCTCAGGATTATTCCTAGATGGCGCACTCTCCTGGTGGAACCTTCAGGTTCAAACCCTTGGTGCGGATGCTGCTTATGCACTAAGCTGGGACGAGCTCAAGGAAATGATGGAAAAGAAATACTGTTCTAGGGCTGAAATCCAGAAACTTGAGGTGGAGTTCTGGAACTTGAAAATGGACGGACCGAAGATTCCTGAATACGTCCAACGATTTCACGACTTGTCTAGGGTCGTCCCCTACTTAGTCAAACCGGAATTCAAAAGGGTTGAACGATTCATTTGGGGACTTGCACCTCAGATCAGGAGCATGGTTACTACCTCAAAGCCCTCAACCATTGCAGAGGCTATCGATATGAGTGTCACTCTTACTGAAGAAGCTCTACGTGCGGGAAAATTTTCGGAATCTGAGGATAACAAGAAAGAGACTCATGTGGAGTCATCAGGCAATAAGAAAAGGAAGTCTTCGAACCTAAAGGTGGGCACACGAGTCAGCTATGGAAGCTCTAAAGCAAACAAAAGAAAGAAAGTGAATCCACCACATGACAGGGAAACTGATGGAGCCACTAATAAGGCCGGTGGTAGAATATACCCGGGGACTAAACCGAAGTGCGGAGAATGCAATTTCCACCATGAAGGTCGATGTCCGAGGCCTAAGTGCGGAAAGTGTGGAAAAGAAGGGCACAGCAAGGTTGCCTGTTGGGCAAAGGACCCAGATGGGAGAAATAAGAGAATACCGGGCTGCTACAGATGTGGTGAAGCAGGGCACTTTAGGAAAGATTGCCCTAAGAAGAAACAAACAAGGAAGGGTTTTCACGATTGAAACTCGTGAAGCACGCCAGGATCCAGATGCGGTTACGGGTACTCCCTATTAACCAACCTAATGCATCTACTTTTAATTAATATTGGCACCAACTTTAACCTTGCATGCTTAGAACATAAGAAACTGCTTGGCCTAGTTTTGAGTAAAATAGACGCCCCGTATTCTTTAGAAATGGTCATATAGGAGGCTAGTTTAAACAGTCGAAGGGATTAAGGATTGTATTTAGGGACTCAGAAGGCCGGAACCTTCTGTTACCATTGACTCGCGAAGTCATAATATGATAGTCAGCATGGATCGGAAATCCAAGTATACAGCTGAAGTCGTTCGATATGAGAAAATCAGACGCATCCCTCTTGCGGATGATGAAACCCAAGTTCCTGCAATAGGTGCAAGGATGCCAGACCCCACAAGGCGGCAGATCTACGACATCCCTCATTGGTCGAAGAGGCATAGAAACGCCTCCGAGTAGACTGCCGGGCCTGAGAACATCCTCGTGACGGAAGAAGTCCCAGTAGCCTTTTCGAAAGACTTGCCAGGAACGCCTCTCCGTAGCGACGAGAGGAGTTCAGGATAAATCGCGTGCCAGGAGCAGCACCAGTGACGAACCAGTGTCTAACCGAACAACCGGATAATACCCAGAACACCAAAATAATGCTAGAAGCATTGTTTTTATTTTTCTAAGCTAGTTAGGGTTCCCGAACACCCTAACACACTATATATTACTTAACATACATGAAACACTAATTTTTAACCCTTGGAAGGTAACTAGATTAGTAACTTGTAATTGCAAACCAACTAAACTACCCCCCCCCCCCCCTTAATGACGGTTCCAACATGTCCCCCACATGTGGAATTGTTTCAATATTTTAATAGATTGTGTTGCACCATTGGTGACATATTATACAATGGGTAATATGTGAAAGTTGGATATAAGATTGGCACTTGAGACATAATCCTCACACACTACACACCAAATTCTTCTCTCCTTCTTCTTCTTGGCTACGACCGACCTCACCACCACCTACAACCACCATCATCCATCCATTCTCATATGTTTCAAGCTCATACAAAGGCGCGAAAGGTCATACAAAGGAGCTAGGTGCTTTCGGAAGTTGAAGAACCTCTACCGTTTGCTTTTAACCACTCATTTTCTTCACTCGAACTTCCCTAGCCTTGTGCTAGTAGTAAGTGTTCTAAAACATCCTCTTGTTCTTGTTTAAAGTGGTTAATAGGTGATTTAACGGTTAAAACTCAAGAACACACAAGATCAAAACTAAAAGTCTTGAAAGAAAGATAAACTAGTTGGATAAAGAGTAGATATGTGTGTAAATCATGTGAATCTTGTATGGTTGTTATTATTTGATGTTGTTTGTTACTAGAAGTGGGATAGATCATCATCTAACCATACTAGGTTATGTTCAAGAGCATGAACTAGTAGTATGATAGTGCTAGAGATGTGAAAGATGATGAACCCTTCCACTCATGAAACATGAACTTGGGTAAAAGTAACTTTTCTTGTAAAATAAGACTCTAAACATGTAGATCTAAAGATCTACAAGTGGTTTTTCGGAAGAACCAAGTAAAATATATACAAGTCTCATTTTAAGTCGGGTCTTTCATGAACTAGAGGCGTTTTTGTGAACAAACAAATGTGTGGACACTTGTGTAACAAAAGTTTTAACAAAGAAATAATTTTCGTAAAAACCGACTAGAAGTTGTGAAACTTCATATTCTTCAAAAATAAAGTTTTTAAGAAATTAAACTTATTTTTAAAGATAACAAGACTTACTAAATGTGCTAGTAAGTTACTACACATTTTTGTAAATATTCAAGTTCATGAAATGGAGAAATTAGTGATTATTGTTGATGATTATTGTTGATAATTGTTGTTGATGATTGTTGACGATTTAAAAGAAAATAAACACATGTTTTGAAAACATGGGAAACCTCCATTTTTAGGGGAAACTCTGTCAAAATTTTTATAAATTTTGACACTTAGAAAAATATAAGATTTGAGAAACTTATCCCCTAAAAATATACCTAAAAACATTACCAAGGTTTCCCTAATTTTTGGTGATAAGAAATGGTGATTTCCTCAAGAATAAAAATGGATATTAAGTATGTATATTTTTGAGAAAAATATATATATATTATTTGATCACCAACTTGTGTGCTAAGTGTATATAGTATGTGTTATACGTGCTAGTGTATTAAGACTTAAAAATGCACTAAATACTCATGAGAAGTATAAACACAAAATACACATACAACATACAAGATACATAATTCGGGTGCAAAGTGCAAAACAAGAGATACTTATATTAATTTTTGAGAAAATAATATAAGTAAAACACGTAGTTAAAAATATAGAATATTTTTAACACAAGAATACGTACACAAGAGATAGTGACTGTACTTGTGCGATACAAGTCTAGTGACTAACGTTAAGAAAACACGTATAGGTCACGACGCTAGATAAGCAAATCCGGTGAAGTTTACGACGCAGGAACGCAAAGTTGTGAGTTCATGCTCCCCCTTGTCTTTAACTATTTTTGGTTTTATAACTCTCGGGGGTGAAATACATGTTACACATATTATAATTTTTACAAGTGGTAAAAATACGAGAAGCACTCGTGGTGAGTGCAATATGATGTGCATTAAGAAATGCCTAGAAAATACTAAATCATGTGAGCTTAAACTAGATATTGAGATGCCATTAATACTTAATTAGGGACGAGGGTTAGATCTAACGGGTACGGCCGAGCCCCACTCATGGTCCTTATGTGACCTCTTGAGTGCTTCGGTGTCCCAGTCGAGGGAAATCGACACAGTCGAGGTTAATCGACACAGTCGAGGGAAATCGACACAGTCAAGGGAAATTGACGCGGTCGAGGTTAATCGACACAGTCGAGGGTAATCGACACAGTTAAAGGAGAAAATACTAATGCTCCATATGCTCACATGCCTTAAAGGAGCCAACACTAATGCTCCATATGTCCTCACATGCCTTAATGTCCTTGTATAAACAATCATTTAAAACGTGGGGTACACAAGAAAACTTGAATGATACTTGAGTACGTGGGGTACTCAAGAAAACGGGAATTATACTTGAGTACGTGGGGTACTCAAGAAAGACTTGAATTATACATGACAAATACTATGTTTTTATACAAAGTATAAAAACGTGAAATACAAAAACGCATGAACTCGCTCAACTTTATGTTGATGTTTTCCAAAATTACATGTATTTCAGGTGACAGGATGGATCTTGGGCGCAAGTGTCGTAACTAGAAGTAGACTACAAGTTTAGATGTCATCCACTTTTCTTGAATTGTAACATTGTCAAAGGTCGCATTTTGAAAACTTAAATAACAAGTGTTTGTAATACTCAAATTTTCATGAATGGATGAACATCGTTTTGACCATGTAGTTGTTTATTACGATTGAATGCAATGATAACAAGCTAGTCACACATCATACGCTTCCGCAAAAGACAGGGTGTGACACTGTATCTGGGTGTTTGTGAAAAAAAATGCAGCACGGCCCCGTGTTCAATGAACACGGCCACGTGTTAAGGCTACTGTAAATGCAAAAACTAACTAAAATGCAGAAAATGTGCGCGCGTTTTAAAAAGGTTTCTTAAAATCCTTGTGTCCCCGGCAACGACGCCAAAAACTTGATGCGTGTGTGGTTGTTATATATTTTATGTATATTTTTAGCCCTTTTTACACTTTAGTCAAGTTTTAAATTTATAAAACACGATATTTTACTAACACCAAACACACATATGGGCAAGTGCACCAATCGTGAGCGTAGTATAGTGTTGGTAAGATACCGAGGTCGTCCAAGGACACAAGAGCTTTTAGTACCGGTTTATCCTCAACGTCTAATCAAATAAAAAATTTAGAAAAAGGTTTTAAACTAGAAAATAAAAACTAAAAATGCTGAAAAATAAAAATAAAAATAAAACTAGATAGACAAGATGAATCACTTGGATCCGACTCGCCTTTAGTGTAACCTTTGATTATTTTCGCACTTTTGCACTTTTTAAGAGATTATCTTAGTTATAGTAATAGGCCCCTCTTTTGAAGGTGACGTTACCCTCAACCCAGTAGTTTGAGTCAGCAAGGATACAATCCTAAAGGGTAGGATCATTGAAAGATAATTAATTAAGTTATTAATGCATAATGTGGTAGGCCCCTCTTTTGAAGGTGACGTTACCCTCGGCTAAGTAGTTTGAGTCAGCAGAGATACAATCCTAAATAGCCGGGTTAAAGTTTTAATAGTAGTTTACATATGAGGGGATCAAGGAGTTCGGACCCCCGCCATCCAATACCAATAGGTATTGAAGGAGGTCCTACTAAACTTGACCCATGTCCTTGCAGGATCTATACACTGAACAAGGCAAGACTCTTACCAAACCATTCTCTTAACCCCCGACCAGGTAGCCAACATATCTCCATATAGACCATGGAGATATGAATGGTGAAAATCTTTTATTTTATATAGACAGTAAAATAATGCCAAGACACCACGGACAAATGATAAGGAAGATTCACCTTCAACATAAGAAACTAGTTATTAAAGTCATTAATACATAACCAAATAAAAAGTGCGAAAAGATTAAAAATAAAAAGTATTACACTAAACACTTGTCTTCACCAAATGATGTAAGAGACTTAGGCAAACATGGCCTTTGATTGTCAAGAATTCTTACGGTCAATCTTGGATCCCGAGACTACTCACACACTCTATGATGGATGATGGTGGTGGATGTGGGTTGTGATGGTGGTGGTGGGTGGGTGAAGTGTGAGAGAGGTGGTTTGCCAAGGGACGGTTTGCAAGTGAGCCAAGCACCCATATTTATAGCCTGCACAGAGGCCCGGACACGGCCCCGTGTCCATTGGGCACGGCCCCGTGTCCACCCATCTTCTCTTTCTTCATTAAATGCAGTTTGTCTGCATTAGTTGACCACGCCCTCGTGTCCTCTGGGCACGACCCCGTGTGCAGAAGCGTATCTGTACTATCAAGATTTGCCTAAATTCTGCGAATCTTAGCGTTGACCACGGCCCTGTGTCCGCTGGGCACGCCCCCATGGTAGGTGATAGAAGCTTCTACAACTTTGTCTTTTCTACAGACACTTGGGCACGCTCCCGTACTCAGTGAGCACGGGGCGTGTTCAGCCTTCTGTTCTCTTGTGTTTGCTTGGGAAGATGCTGTCGGGGGGTTGGGCATGCCACGTTTATTCCTTTTCTTGTATTATTGTTAGATTTGGCTGCATTTTTGCTTCTTTTGTTCATTTAAGCTCTTTTAACCCTGAAAATACAAAAGGAAGACAAAAACACACTTCTTCCAACATTAGTACTAAAAAAGGGTTAGTTTTATGCCACATTTGATGTAATTTATATGTTGCATTTTGCACACATCACAAAGCGTTATTACGATAACTTTGACTTTTGGTCTTTAAACACATAAAAACCAAACTAGATTGGCTAAGGATACTTACATCAGGTCCTTGCATGAAAATTGAACTAAGGTGGGCTCCCTCTTGATTAGGAATCCCAGAGAAATGCTCAAGAAAGTGAGATGTGAGAGTTTGGAGTGAAGGTGCAAGGATTATGGCTACCCTAAGGGCCTTTATATAGTGCATGGAACCTCCTCTAGATCATGCCAAATGTTTAGGGGCTCTCTAGGATCAATCCAAGTGTAATACGAGATGTTTAAAACCATTAACAAGCTCAAGGTTTCGAATTATGAGTGTTAGAGTGGTTTATTTGGGCTGCAAGGAAGAACCTGCAGCAGTAAGTATGATTTTGTCAAAATGAGGCCGTCGCCGCACGCGACAGCAATAGGGGGGTGGTCGCGCGACGCCACCACACCAAACTCCAGCAAACAAGTTTTAAACTTGTCACTTTCAGTTGTAACATCCGTAGAAAATGGGTGCTAGAAATCTGATTCGTTTGTGAACCGGATCCTACGTGTAATAAAAAAAGAATTTTTTTATAATTTCTTTTTATATATATATATATATATATATTATGGTGCATTAAATTAGTTGAAATAATTGTTCCCAAGTTTAAAAGATTATAACTGTTAAATATATGTATGAAACATTAGTCATGATTTACTTATTTATTAAATTGGAAGGGGTTACTAAACTTAATGTACATCATTTTATTTAAAGAAACAAAGCTCTTATTGTTTTGAACCTAACTTATTGTCTAGGGTCCTAATTGTAAATAACTAAAACTGTAACACCTGTGTCATTTCAACCATCAAACAAATACCAAACCAATGAAATATTGTATTTCATACTTGGGATTTGTAAAAATATGTGTATCGTTTACACATATCAATTCTTGTTCGATTTCAAGCTCTAAATCGCTTTCTGGAAGGTTATACGCGCACTGATGCGTAAATATAACCAGTTTAATGCAACGAACACTCCGGAATAGTGAAATAGGCTTAACATACCTTAAATAACCTTTACATAACTTATATATAAGTTTTGGAAGGTTTGGTGTGGTGAAATCAAAGTTTAATCGCTTACAGGGACTAAAGTTGACAAACTGCGAAAGTATGCCAATTTGAACTGTAACAGACATTCCGGAACATGACCATAAGTTAAACACACCATAAATATCCTTTACATAGCTTAGAAATAGGCTTTAATGGGTTCGGTGTGCTAAAATAAACTTTTGGGTCATTCAGGGACTAAAAGTGTCAAAAAGTGCACAAGTTTGCATTTTCGCGCATAACTTACATTCTGAATACATCCAGACATCCAAAAATTTATGTAAGCACTAAAATATTTTATTTTAGTGTTCGCCATAAGAAAAATCCATTCGTCACGTCATTTGAATCGAGTTTAGCATTCGGGGACCCTTCGTAAGTATTCTTTCGTTCTTTTCCTTATTTTATTGCTTTTCGAGTCCGAAAGTCAAACTTTGTTTGACTTTCAGCGTTGACCAGTAATGGTCAATGCGAAGTTCTTTTGAACTTCGCAACGTGAGTGTAATCACGTTGGTCATAGTCCCTTGGGACTATGCCCACTGATTACCACGTTGTCTAGGGTCGTAGGGTAAGCGATCTAATGAATCGCTTATACCTCGAACCCGACCCAGTTTGGTCGATCATTAGGATCCGACCAAACACATTAGGTGACCATAGTAGGTAGGGAATAACCTTCCGAGGTTATACCCTATGGTCACATCGTTTAAGTAGTTGTATGATAGGTAGTTTATATGCCTTAGGTAAATTACCAGAATACCCTTTTCATGTATAATTGGTAATTAAGCATATGTAACCTAAACCTTTGTCACATAACTGATTATGTAATATGTTTAGGCATATAACACTTGTCATAGGGCTAGTTAGGCGGTCCGAACGCGTTTCACGCGAACGACGCGTTAAAGTAGCATAAGCTACCTAAACGGGTCGTAATGGGTCGTAGACACTTAGGTTAAGTTTCATTTAGTATGTAGGCTTTGTTAAACCAAATGACACGAGTCTCTACACTCGTTTGGTTTACAAACCCTAATGCTACCCGATCTTCCGATATAGGTCCGGTTTATTAATGTAGTTACCTATATTAGGTGCCGTTTGATATCCGCGATCTCTAGCATTGTTTAGTTGTCACTTCAGAACTACTGAGCAATCTCAGGTGAGTACATAGACCCCTCTTTTACTGTTTTCCAAACTGTTTTGGGGTGGAACACATGTGCCTACTTGTTACTTTCATGCTTTCCTGTTTTAACATCATATACTGCTATGTTCGTTAGTACATTATAGTACATGATTTTATGACATTTCATGCTAGGTGTGCCCAATTGTGTGCATTACTTAGTACATCGTTTTACATGACATTTTGACATAGACATTCGACATAGACATTTCGGCATAGACATTTTAACATGATTGACATTTGATCATGCATTTCCCACAAAACATAACTTTGATTTAAACCAAGTTTTACTTCAATACTTTGTTTTGTGCATATGGTTTAGTTGAGACATTTCACTTGCCATACATGACATTTTGACATAGACATTTGACATGGATATTTGACATAGACATTTGACATGGATATTTGACATAGACATTTTGATATGATTTACATCTTGACATGAACACTTTGACATATTACCCAATACATTTGACAATTGATTTAAACATAGACTTCTTACATTGGTTAGTTTGGTTTGATTAAGTGATTAAGTAACGATGCGTGTGTAATATGATACAAGCATGGTGGATACGCCGCTGGTACTTCCTATATATAAGTGTTTGTATGGTATTACATATCGTAGCGTTATTTGAATCATTTCAGTTTGAGACATATAACATTTTATACAAATAACATACTTTTCACAAGACATTGTTTTACAAACAACTTATCTTATACAAATCCATTTTACTATGGTTATTCATTTAACCATACATTATTCACTTATTTATACATATCATCTGAACTCATTGTTTTTCAAACGATTTACAAAACAAAGCAAATAACAAGGTTCATGACTAAACATTTTCTCAAACATAAGTCATGGAACCTATTTTCACAAAACCTATGTATCTCACAGGCATTTTTATGCTGACGTACCTATTTTCACATGTGTTTTTCAGGAACTGTTGCATAAGATGATCAAGATACACATAGGCAGACTTGGGCTTTAGTGACAATAAAAGATACAAGACTAGTTAATTATGTTGTATTTCCTTGTTTGTTAAGACATTGTAACACTTTTAATCAATAAAACGAAACTTCAATTGCCATGGATTTGAAACAATTAATTCTGTTACAACACTCCCCGACATTTCCGCCACGTTTTGTATGTTCCACGTGGTCGGGGTGTGACAGAAAAGATGGTATCAGAGCTAATGGTTATAGGGAATTAGGTTATTAGTAATGCTTTGACCTAGTCTATAACCTTCTTAGGACCCTAACGCGAGTTTACTTGCGTTTAGTCATAAAACAATACCGTCACCTATCCTTAGGCGACGACCACAACAAGAACATAAATTTCAAAACCGCTTTGAAAACTAATCATCTGTTCTAGGATGATTGATTACTAGGTTTTGAACCCTCTATTGTAAGGTTTTGAACCCTCTGTTATATGGTTTTGAACCCCTTTGAATTTTCAAAATCTCGTCAAGGTTTTGGGTTTTAAATAATGTGAACACGTGCAAACTGGAAGGGTGAATGCCTGTATTTTGGGTTTTCTGTCTAGGCAAGCACTTCGTATACATCTCATCAGACGCGAGACCAGTTGTGCTTACCTGGGAATTCTTGGGATGAGCGTTCACTTATAGGCGAGCATGTCTTCGCGATACATTATATTGACCCATTTACTTTGATTAGTCACTGTCTCATTTGTTTGTCTTTGGTAACAAACAAATGGTCACAATCTTCATGCGTTGTCATTTTCTCTCGACTATCTTTCCCTTGTTTCCTCCCATGTCTTCTATTTTCTTCATGGTGCCTCTTCATCGCAACAACAATGTCCGAACCAGGTGCTGCAATTACCCAGCGAATAGGCGTCGTACTCCAGAGGACCGTTGACTTAGCTATCACCATGACTCGCCTCAGGGATGAAGCCGTAAGGGAACTGCTCCTTGGTGCAATCAATGCAACTGTCATCATCCAAACCAAATACCCTGTTTCAAATGTACCCACGGTGGACGATGGAGACATTTGGTTAACATGTGCCGCTTTGCAATCCAAAGCAAAGCTGTTACAAATCCTGCTGCTGCTCAACCTTCAAACTCTGCTTCATATGTCGCTTGACATATTTGGCGCCTCAACCTCATGAACTTTCTACCTTGTGTATCGAATTAAGCACGCCTAGTGCAAGGTGTCGGAACACCTCTCGTTACACAAATTCTAAAATCCATGTAGGATCTTTCTATCCTCATAATTAGATCCTTGTGGATGGGTATCATTCATCGCAATCCTTAATTGAATTCTTTGTATGATTCAATACGTACATCACAATTCAATAAGGACAAAGCCGAATTCCTTTTAAGATTATCCTATCTTCATAGATAGATTCTTGAAATGATTAAAGTGCCAAATGAAATCCACGAATTGGATTCCTGGTGTACTTTAAGTATCCGCGTCCAAAGATAACAAGTTAATAACCAAGTTAAACAACTATGTGATTATGTGCTTATGTGTTTCCTTTTATGTTTTTGTGTGATCCAAATTCTTGTCATTCAAATCCTCGTAGAATCTTCCATATCTTTGGATGCTATATTAAATCCTCAACGGGCTTGTACGTAATAGTAAAGACCCTTGGATTATATTGTACCATTCCATAATTAGATCCTGAGAGGTCTAGGTAAACAGATTGATCCAAAAATCTGGTTAGGAATATCATGTGATGATATAGCTGAAAGGACTCCTTGGTGGCCTAATTTAAAAGGATCCTTTGTTGATCTAATTAAAAGGACCCTATGGTAGTCTAGTCACACTCATCACAGGTTTGATTATCCTCCCCACAAACATTTCAAGACAAGTTGTGCGGACTATGCAAGGAATTGCATAATTATGGATGCATACATAATTATGGAATTCAGTGCACAGAAACCACAGCGAATTTTGTCATGTGTCTAGAGTCTATTCCGTTCATTTTTGTTTCTGAAGATGTAAAATGACTATTCCGTTCATTTTTGTTTCTGAAGGTGTAAAATGACTATTCCGTTCATTTTTGTTTCTGAAGATGTAAAATGACTATTCCGTTCATTTTTGTTTCTGAAGATGTAAAATGACTATTCCGTTCATTTTTGTTTCTGAGGATGTAAAATGACTATTCCGTTCATTTTTGTTTCTGAGGATGTAAAATGACTATTCCGTTCATTTTTGTTTCTGAGGATGTAAAATGACTATTCCGTTCATTTTTGTTTCTGAAGATGTAAAATGACTATTCCGTTCATTTTTGTTTCTGAAGATGTAAAATGACTATTCCGTTCATTTTTGTTTCTGAAGATGTAAAATGACTATTCTGTTCATTTTTGTTTCTAAAGATGTAAAATGACTATTCTGTTCATTTTGTTTCTGAAGATGTAAAATGACTATTCTGTTCATTTTTGTTTCTGAAGATGTTGTGGAAAATGACTATTCTGTTCATTTTTGTTTCTAAAGAATGCCTGTTGAAAATAACTCGGTTCATTTTTCATTTCTGAAAAATGTTCGTTAAAGAGAAATTACAGGATTACGTCTTGTTCATCGTTGATGGTTATTTAACACAAAGTCACAGATAGACTCCTACGAATTAATTTCGGGACGAAATTTCCTAAAGTAGGGGAGACTGTAACACCTGTGTCATTTCAACCATCAAACAAATACCAAACCAATGAAATATTGTATTTCATACTTGGGATTTGTAAAAATATGTGTATCGTTTACACATATCAATTCTTGTTCGATTTCAAGCTCTAAATCGCTTTCTGGAAGGTTATACGCGCACTGATGCGTAAATATAACCAGTTTAATGCAACGAACACTCCGGAATA
This sequence comes from Helianthus tuberosus, assembly GCA_030545235.1. NCBI lineage: Eukaryota > Viridiplantae > Streptophyta > Magnoliopsida > Asterales > Asteraceae > Helianthus > Helianthus tuberosus. Next base: position 113,177,499 of record CM060408.1, read on the forward strand.
GTGAAATAGGCTTAACATACCTTAAATAACCTTTACATAACTTATATATAAGTTTTGGAAGGTTTGGTGTGGTGAAATCAAAGTTTAATCGCTTACAGGGACTAAAGTTGACAAACTGCGAAAGTATGCCAATTTGAACTGTAACAGACATTCCGGAACATGACCATAAGTTAAACACACCATAAATATCCTTTACATAGCTTAGAAATAGGCTTTAATGGGTTCGGTGTGCTAAAATAAACTTTTGGGTCATTCAGGGACTAAAAGTGTCAAAAAGTGCACAAGTTTGCATTTTCGCGCATAACTTACGTTCTGAATACATCCAGACATCCAAAAATTTATGTAAGCACTAAAATATTTTATTTTAGTGTTCGCCATAAGAAAAATCCATTCGTCACGTCATTTGGATCGTTTTTCGCATTCGGGACCAGATTCGATGTATTAGCCGTTGTTTAATTCACAACCACACATTCTAAACTTGCTTAGTCAGCGGATAAGGATGGAATCTAAGCACCATAACTTTGCAACACATGTATGGATGGAATTTAAACACCTAAACACCATAACTTTGCAACACATGTATGGATGGAATTTAAACACCTAAACACCATAACTTTTCAACACATGTACGGATGGGATTAAGGCACGTTTTCCATGAAACGATCTTAACGGTTCGGGTATTCCTATAAATACCCCATACCCCCCATTGCTAAAATCACTAGAAACTTGATTTGAGAAACTCTAAGTTGAAACATTTGTTTCATACCTGAGATTTTTGAATCGAGTTTAGCATTCGGGGACCCTTCGTAAGTATTCTTTCGTTCTTTTCCTTATTTTATTGCTTTTCGAGTCCGAAAGTCAAACTTTGTTTGACTTTCAGCGTTGACCAGTAATGGTCAATGCGAAGTTCTTTTGAACTTCGCAACGTGAGTGTAATCACGTTGGTCATAGTCCCTTGGGACTATGCCCACTGATTACCACGTTGTCTAGGGTCGTAGGGTAAGCGATCTAATGAATCGCTTATACCTCGAACCCGACCCAGTTTGGTCGATCATTAGGATCCGACCAAACACATTAGGTGACCATAGTAGGTAGGGAATAACCTTCCGAGGTTATACCCTATGGTCACATCGTTTAAGTAGTTGTATGATAGGTAGTTTATATGCCTTAGGTAAATTACCAGAATACCCTTTTCATGTATAATTGGTAATTAAGCATATGTAACCTAAACCTTTGTCACATAACTGATTATGTAATATGTTTAGGCATATAACACTTGTCATAGGGCTAGTTAGGCGGTCCGAACGCGTTTCACGCGAACGACGCGTTAAAGTAGCATAAGCTACCTAAACGGGTCGTAATGGGTCGTAGACACTTAGGTTAAGTTTCATTTAGTATGTAGGCTTTGTTAAACCAAATGACACGAGTCTCTACACTCGTTTGGTTTACAAACCCTAATGCTACCCGATCTTCCGATATAGGTCCGGTTTATTAATGTAGTTACCTATATTAGGTGCCGTTTGATATCCGCGATCTCTAGCATTGTTTAGTTGTCACTTCAGAACTACTGAGCAATCTCAGGTGAGTACATAGACCCCTCTTTTACTGTTTTCCAAACTGTTTTGGGGTGGAACACATGTGCCTACTTGTTACTTTCATGCTTTCCTGTTTTAACATCATATACTGCTATGTTCGTTAGTACATTATAGTACATGATTTTATGACATTTCATGCTAGGTGTGCCCAATTGTGTGCATTACTTAGTACATCGTTTTACATGACATTTTGACATAGACATTCGACATAGACATTTCGGCATAGACATTTTAACATGATTGACATTTGATCATGCATTTCCCACAAAACATAACTTTGATTTAAACCAAGTTTTACTTCAATACTTTGTTTTGTGCATATGGTTTAGTTGAGACATTTCACTTGCCATACATGACATTTTGACATAGACATTTGACATGGATATTTGACATAGACATTTGACATGGATATTTGACATAGACATTTTGATATGATTTACATCTTGACATGAACACTTTGACATATTACCCAATACATTTGACAATTGATTTAAACATAGACTTCTTACATTGGTTAGTTTGGTTTGATTAAGTGATTAAGTAACGATGCGTGTGTAATATGATACAAGCATGGTGGATACGCCGCTGGTACTTCCTATATATAAGTGTTTGTATGGTATTACATATCGTAGCGTTATTTGAATCATTTCAGTTTGAGACATATAACATTTTATACAAATAACATACTTTTCACAAGACATTGTTTTACAAACAACTTATCTTATACAAATCCATTTTACTATGGTTATTCATTTAACCATACATTATTCACTTATTTATACATATCATCTGAACTCATTGTTTTTCAAACGATTTACAAAACAAAGCAAATAACAAGGTTCATGACTAAACATTTTCTCAAACATAAGTCATGGAACCTATTTTCACAAAACCTATGTATCTCACAGGCATTTTTATGCTGACGTACCTATTTTCACATGTGTTTTTCAGGAACTGTTGCATAAGATGATCAAGATACACATAGGAAGACTTGGGCTTTAGTGACAATAAAAGATACAAGACTAGTTAATTATGTTGTATTTCCTTGTTTGTTAAGACATTGTAACACTTTTAATCAATAAAACGAAACTTCAATTGCCATGGATTTGAAACAATTAATTCTGTTACAACACTCCCCGACATTTCCGCCACGTTTTGTATGTTCCACGTGGTCGGGGTGTGACAAAAACCAACTTAAATAGCAGAGCCTCTTTCTTCTGCATTTTCTAACTGTTGACCGATCGAGGCAACGAAGAATCATCCGGCCATGATTAACTAGCCTAGATGTGACCAAATCTTTCCACTTTCAGCAATTAAATGGGAATTTACACATTCTGGATCATAACCGAACAGTTAATACACTATAAATCGCTTAATAATTTCGAATTAAACTCTCTGTAACTGGCTCGAAATCAAGTTCTTGTGTAACTGTTTAATCATCTTGATCACTATAAAAGGATAACCTAGGACTGTCGTTAGAGCCCTTTCGATTTAACTATCACAATCAATTCCTTGTTTCAAATATATGTGATCGATCGGAGCGGCACCGGCGAACCAAGAAACTCCGGCCACTCTCCTTGAACTTCATCCCTTAGGGGATGTTTGGCAAGTGCTGAACCAGTAAGTGCTGAACCAGTAAGAGGTCTGAATGGGTAAGAGGCTCTGAACCAGTAAGTGCTGAACCAGTAAGAGCTGTTTGGTTGTATCTCTGAATGACTGTGCAGAATGACTATATTACCCCTCTGAACTATTATGTGCTGAATGAAATGTATCTGTTTGGCAAGAGTTCTGAATAGTGTACAGATTGATGAAAAATTGTAAAAGAAAAATACAAAACGCCATAGAAAATCCAAATTACACATCAATCCTTTAAATTCCATGGAAACATACGAAAATCCAAATACAAACTAACACAACATACGAAATCCAAATATAAATAACACAACTCTGCATACAATTTTAATTTGAATCATTTGGAAGCAACTGATTAGCAATCTGGTTACGTAAAGAAGTCATATAGTCAATACCTTGTGAACCCCACTCTATGTCTTGAACTAACAGGCCATCATTTTCCCTACTTTGCATTTCATGAAACATCGTGTTCTCATCATAGTCCATAAATAACTGATCATAAATATTGCATTTCCTTATAAAATTATGGATGGCGAAACAAGCAATCACTATGTCTCTTTGTATTGGAAAAAAAAACAATCAAAGCACAATATTAGTTAAACAATCCATACTTCGCTCCCGCATTCTTAACCCATTTCTCACAATTCTGCGGCTTAAGACGTACCCACAGTTTCCTAAGATCGGCACTCTCACCAAAAAGCAAAAGCGCTGTTTCGTATTTCGCATCCGACTCATCCCAACCCAATGTCTCCAACTTCTCCAAACATGCATCCATATCATCAGAAAGTGTGTGTTTCTCAATCATCATCTTTGCCAACTTGCTAATATCTTCACCAACTTCTATAAGTTGTGACTCTAATGTTGCCTTATGTTTTCGTTTCTCTCCTTTTTCTTTTTTTTGGGACCGAATACTTGACTCCTCACTAACACATTTACCTGGGGAATCCACTTGAGTGCATTCGACATCCATACCATCCAAATTGTGCTCATTCACTTCCTTAGAAGGATGAGGAAGCGTAGAACTTGGCCCCCAACTATCAAACCCATTTGAAGTAGACCCCTCAAACAATTGACAACAAAGCTCGGGGAAAGCAAATGGCGCACTTCTCAAAGCTTCTACATACTTGTTAGACTGTGTGAATAAATATTTTAAAATACTATAAAATTAATGGAATATACCACTACTAATTATTAGTATAAAACAGATACCTTCATCTCAATTTGCCACTCTTCTTCTGACAAGTTAAAGCTGTTTGTAACTGGATCATAGACATTCCCGGTTTTGTTTTTAAGCTTTAACCAAGCTGCAAATTTTCCTTTTAGAAAATCATAGTAATTCTTCATTTGACGTTGTTCCACTATGAAATTATGTTGTGTTTTCAAATTTTCAGCTACAGTTTTCCATGACGCTTGTTTAAGACTGCTTCCTTCACGACCATTAACGGTTATTTCATGAACACATGCTTCAAGAAAGGTTTTTTCAACACCTTCTTGTTTCCAATTAATCCTAATCCTTTTTGCCATTTGTTTGGATATTGCTTCCTAAAAATTATGGATTTAAACCACCTCAATCATACCAATAACCATTCACATAGCGAAAACATGTATCTTTTTTCAACATACAACATAACCATTCACAAAGAAAACTTGTATCTTTTTTCAACATACAACAGAACCACAATCAAACATACAACAGAACCATTCACAATCATTCATACCAATTAGCCAATATTTCTAATGTAACAACTAATAATAATCAACTATGAATTTGCAACATACAACATAACCATTCTACATATAACATCAATCAATAAAAAAAAAAAAAAAAACCAAATCAAACTAATAAAAAAAACAGAAAAATAAACATATCCATACCAAAAAACCAAATCAAACTAAAAATCAGTTTAAATTAAAAATCACTTTAATAAAAAAAAATCAGTTTAATTAAAAAAACCAAATCAAACTACAAATGAGTTTAACCACATCATAATAATGAGTACTTTAAATTAAAAATCAGTTTAATAGAAAAAAAAAAAAAACGAACCTGTATTTTGGACGGAGGGAGGAGGCGGCGACCGGCGGAGGATGTGAGGAGGAGGAGGAGGCGGACGGAGGGAGGAGGAGAAGGAGGCGGACCGGCGGAGGAGAAGGAGGCGGACCGGCGGAGGAGAAGGAGGCGGACCGAGCGGGACTTGGATCGAGGAGAGAGATGTAGGCAGCGGAGGGAGGAGGAGAGGCGGAGGAAGGGAGGAGGAGAGGCGGACGGGCGGAGAAGGAGGGCGGCGAGAAGGATGGGGGCTGAGGTGAGGTGGTCTTGATGAGAGGAGAAGAAGGAACTTGTGAACCCTAGTTGTGATACAGAGAAGAGAAGAAGGAAAGGGGTATGCGGAGTCTTTTTTTTCTTTCAGCAAGTTCCTATCACTGAATGATTAAGCACTGAATGGTACCATTAAGAGGTTGGTATTTTGCCAACCAAACATACAGCCTCTGTCCGAATAAGAGGGTTGTCTCTTAATGAATCATTAAGAGGGTTGCCAAACAGCCCCTTAGCCATCGGTAATGCGTTTTTTTTTTTGTACGTCTTTATTCCTTATTTTGATCTAATTAAAAGCCCCTGTTAGTAATGAAATTCAAATTGATATTTGATAGATAAGTTATGGAAGGTTAGTTAAGTAACTATGGTTCGAGTAAAACTGATAACTTTACCTCTGTTAACATAGAAAACTACTTCTTGAACTAGTAGTTAAAATAGTAAATGAGTAATAATCATATAATTATTGATATAGCCTTAGGGTGTAAGGAGTGGTTAAACACTTTTGAGTGGCAAACCAAAAAACCGACCAATCAGAGCGCGTCATGTCAATCAGTTAAAAGTGTTTAAACTTTGGTGAAAAGTGTTGGCAATGGTTTAGACACTTGGTGAAGTGGTAAACTATTTTTTTTTTAAAAAGGAAAAATGTGTGATTGGTTGAGATTGGAATGAACCCCACTCCTTATACACACACACACTTCTTCACCGCTCGGCATCATCCTACCGATTTGGTAAACTTTGGTGACTAAACTTTTGTTGGTGGTGGTGTTACCGAGTGGCAAACTCACTTTGCCGAGTGGGTTTGCCGCCCACTCCTTACACCCTTAAGCGTTTCATCACTACTAACCAATCTGTTATACGTACACAAATACAAGTTTAATATGTGTAATATGAAATTTTGAGTACTAAAATGTTGGATTTTTTTTATTAAAATATAGTTATATTTTTTTTATGAGTTTCTTCACAAACATATTATATTATATATATTGAAAGTTGTTCAGCACGTTAAGAATAAAAAAAAAAAAAAAAGTCCCTAGTAAGATGTTAACTTTGTAAATTATGATGAATAATATAGTTTATGTAATTATTCTAAAAACTTAAAACACCATATTATATTATTAACTATATATGGTTGGCGAAGGCGAATGAATAGTGTCATAATGGTTTTCTTTTCTTTGCTCACTGCTTGGACAGTTGTTAATTATATATTGGGCAACGTGGTGGATTATTGGTCTTACACATCTAAAGGATAATATGCTTTACCTTAGCTTCTGGCATTTTCCCTGTGTGCCACATTACCCTTTACATTTTTACACCTCATGGCTCTTCTCCATTAAAGAATATATACAGAAAGAGTCAGACTAATTGAATTAGCGAACTGAAAGAAAGGTAGAGAGAGAAAGGGTACGTCTCGCGTCCGGTCTCCGGTGAACTCCCAGCAACATCAACAACTTCTGGCAATGGGATCAAAGATTCAAGAGGTGGTGATGGCATTTGTTGGTTCATTTGAAGACTCAAGGGAGAGGTAGAGGGATCCGGGGTGTGTTAGGCCGGCGGTAGATATTCTTGGTAGACGTTGCAATCAAAATGATTGGACCATAATTTTTTTTTTTTTTTCGCACTTTGCTGGAAACAATGATCATGTATAATAGTTAATAGATATAGGCATGATTTTTTCTTAAGCAATGATGAGAACTAATGCATGTTTAGTCCACATTTACCTTTCGTTTTGTTTTATCTTGCCGGCATCTTATGCAACAGGTTTATATATTTCCGGGGGAGGCTGTGGAGATCATGGTGAAGTAGAGATAGAAGGGGGGATAAAACATTACCCCGGCGTTGCTCCGACCGGCGGTGATGGACGCGTGCACGGTGTAAGCATGAGGTTAAAAATGGCCAGAGATTTCTAATCAGACAGTGGCGGTTAACTTTGCCGGAAACCGTTTATCGGCTCAAGAAACCAGCTTCAAAGCTAACAGGGGCGACATATGGTCGGGTAAGTTAACAGGGGCTTACATACGGAGAAGAGACAAACTGTGATAATTGTGGAGAGACAAGCTTTAGTGGAGTAAATAAATTGGATTGAAGTTAATTTTGGAGTCCGGAAAAAATGAGACATGAAGCAAGGATTTATAATAACTTTATTATTCAATATAATTATGTCCCATGTATTGATTTTTAATTTTTTAATCCTTATCAAAATTTTATACAAACAATTTACATACAAGTCCGGTTAACTATTTGTAAACTCATGGTTCATATTTACATGTGAAATAAGGTAACAATTTGTATATAAGTAATTCCTTCTTTATGTTTTCATTCCTTTATTTCCAAGCACACTCTTGCAACTGCCAAAATGATCAGAATTTTTGCATCATTTTTTAAAAAAATAGTAGATAAACATGTTCATACGTCTTTGATATTGTTTTTATACGTAACACAAATTTAAGCTATCTCTTAGTGAGTAACTGAACATGATCAACCAAACTGATACCAACCGAATTTCCGCTGCAACGCGCGGTAAAAATCCACTATACATATTAATATAAAGTTGTGATGAATAGTGTTTCAAAATTTTTAAGTATTTGGTTTTTTATTTTTATTAATATTTTATTTATTATTTATTTAATTTTTAGTAATAAATAGTAATTGGTAATTCTTAGGCATTTGTTTTTTGTTTTTTATTAGTAGTATTTTCTTTGGATTTCAATTTGATTTTTTAGGAATAATTACGATCGTAAAATTTTTAAAAAGAATAAACTGTCATTTTGGTCCCTGAGGTTTGGTCACTTTTCCCACTTTAGTCCAAATCTCAAACTTTTTGCATCTGGTTCCTGTGGTTTCAGTTTTATTGTCATTTTGGTCCAAAAATGAAATCAGGTTAGATTTTTCAAAAAAAACATGGGTTTTTGTCCTTTTCCTCAGGGGCAAAATGGTCATTTTATGATTTATTATAACGAATTATTAATTATTAAACATAAATAAAACTAAACCCTATAAAATAACTAACAATCTTCATCTTCCCCAAATATCTTCCCCAATGCCCCAAAACCCTCACCCACCAGTACCACCCACAGCCACCACCACCACTAACCTCCGACGCACCTTTCTTCAGCAGCGATTGGTGGACTTACGGTGGGAGTGGTCGGTTAGTGCGAAGAACACCATCTTGCCAAGAGCTCCTCTTTTGTTGTACACCAGCCATGTTTCAATCAACAAATTTAGATTTTTCAAAAAAAAAAAACATGGGTTTTTGTCCTTTTTCTCAGGGGCAAAATGATCATTTTATGATTTATTATAACGAATTATTAATTATTAAACATAAATAAAACTAAACCTATAAAATAACTAACAATCTTCAGCTTCCCCAAATATCTTCCCCAATGCCCCAAAACCCTCACCCACCAGTACCACCCACAGTCACCACCACCACTAACCTCCGCTGCACCTTTCTTCAGCAGCGATTGGTGGACTTGCGGTGGGAGTGGTCGGTTAGTGCGAAGAACACCATCTTGCCAAGAGCTCCTCTTTTGTTGTACACCAGCCATGTTTCAATCAACAAATTTATATATCATAATTGATAAACAACGTATCGACATTTGCTGTTCAGATTTGCAACACCAAACACAAAAATGCCTAAACCCTCTCTCACTAAACTTCAACATTCTCTCTCTTAAAACACACACATATGTTGTATCATCTTATCCCTCTGCACCCCAATCACTCTGGCTACCCACCCACCGGTCACCCACAATCCACCTGTACCATCAACTTGAACAATTGTGATGTTAATTTGAATTGATTTGAGATATAGGGATATTCGGTTTTTGACAAGAGATCAGGAGAGCTCAAAATACTTTCAGTAATACCTTCTTCCCTAAATAAATTCCTAATATTCCTTGCACTTGATTACGATCACTTTTTCACTCCTTTTTAAAGTGTAATTTTGCAGCTTCCACCACCAACTAACACCAAGGGAGGTAGTCTTCACATATGTGGTCAGAGACTGTTCGTCTCACATCTAACCTCCCGCCATTAGATCTTTACTTCACGATGGCTCTGTGTTTCGTTCAGATCTGCAACGACGGTGAGTAGTTCAAATCTGTAAATCAATTGTGAAGTTTAGGTTTGGTAGGTGTGATGGTGGTCGATTTAGGAAATTACGGTTTCTTGGTGGCACTTGCAAGTGGCGGGTGTATGGCGGTGGTTATATGGGGTGTCAATCTGGCCAGAAAACATTTGGGGATGGAAGGTTGGTGGGTGGGTGTGGTGTTGACAGATGATGAAGGTGTGGTGATGACAGTGGTTTAATTTATAATGAGTTATAATAAACCTGTAATGACAAAAATACCCTTGAGGAAAAGGACAAAAACCCATGTTTTTTTTTAGAAATCTAACCTGATTTCATTTTTGGACCAAAATGGCAATAAAACTGAAACCACAAGGACCTAGATGCAAAAAGTTTGAGATTTGGACTAAAGTGGCAAAAGTGGTCAAACCTCAGGGAACAAAATGGCAGTTTACTCTTTTAAAACTTCTTAATTTGCATCTATGTTTGTTTTTTAATATATTCATATTATTATCTATATTAAAACCAACTCGCGATGAACAGTAACAACTTTTATTTTTTTATTTGTTATTTTGTTATTACATTACAAAATTACAAAATATTATTATTTGAATTCTTTTTATCTATTTTAAAAGTAACTCATGATGATTTTTTATTTTTATTAGTTATTATGTTATTATAATATATTATTATTTGAATTAGTTTTAAACATATTTTGTTTTCCGCTTATACCTTTTTAAGATACGGTATTTTTATAAAATGCCATGTATGACTTTGGGATGAGGTTATTTTTGCGATGTGTTTATTTTTATCTTCGTTTTGCTTTTATTCAAAATCGAACAGATCAATTATAATTGTTTCTTTTGTTCTTTGTCGGGGTCAACTGAAATGATGCCATGCAAACAACTTTGGTTGCGGTATATGGTATTTTTTATATTTTAAACTATGGTGAGTATCAATATCATATTAGTATTGCAACGAATTGAATTGGTATCGTGTGAACAACTTTGGTAGTGGTATAGAGTATCTTCTTTATATCGTAAACCATAGAGAGTATCTGTACCGCACTTGGACCGTGAAGAATCGAACTTATACCGTTCCAACAATATTGGTACCACGTCAATTCAACCCGACCAACAATGTACCAGTATCGGTACCATTAGAATCAATATAGACATTCATTTCAAAACCGTTACTGATATTCATTTTATGTTTTTCGATCGATGTAAAATATGTGTTGATATCCTTTTGGGCATAGCATGACTTTATATTTTGGGTTTTAACTTTCAATTGCTATATTGAATACCAGTATCGTATCCATACCGTAACAAATCAAACCGAAAAATCTGAATTACCACCGCAACGCGTGGGGAATTATACTAGTTACTAACTATATTAAATAGTTATTTTGGTATACTTAAGTCTCCAAATTTAAAGAACCTAATTCCTTATAAATATTTATGTATATCTCTTTTCTTATAATTGTGTATTTAGTATTTTTGTTATATATATTAGGGTATTTGTTCGTTTGAAAATTCATATTCGTGCGGTACCGTTTTAGTGGATCGAATCTTCCTAAACAGTGAGTAAACTCTTTTTCCCTTTTTGTCATTAACGTTTTGGGGTGTATCAATGTGTTTTGACCAATTGTTTTTCATCTAACGTCGAGCATGCAAAGTCTAGTGTGTCGTATATGCATTATATGTTGTTGGTATTGTTTGTTGAGGTTATTGATGTTGTTGTTGTGTTGGCCATGATAGTCAATAGTCATTCAGTGGATCCACGGCTAACCTTTCCTCATAACCTGGAGATGTCGGTATCGCCCCATTAGTCTTGGGCTGACCTTTCCTCCTAACTATAGGACGTTGGTATCGCCACAGTCACACCCTTTATGGGTGTGGGACGCAAAGAGTCGGTTTTGGTTTTGGTTATGGTGTCGGTCTTGGTCTTAGTCATTACTATGTTACCATTCTATGTTCATATTATTTGTGCATTGCTTCCACATAATTAATTGCATGCTTAATTTTCAAATTAATATTTGGAATTAAAAGGTAAAACATATTACTTTTATTTCTAAATTTTAAAATGGTAAACCTGTTTTACTTAACCAAAGTTTACTCGCCAGCTCTTGTAGCTGACCCAAAAATACTATTTTACACATGATACAGGTATAGAGGATTGAAGACTGGATTGGATCAGTATCACATAGGAACTTTGCATTAGTAATAAAAAAAAGACAAGTTTGTGTATTATTTGAACAATTAAAACTTATATGGAAAATGTGACGTTTAATCATGACATGTTTATTTATGAAATTTTAATAGTGCCATAAGCTTTGGGCAATAATCATGCCCCGTACCATTCCGCCGCGGATCGGGGTGTGACATCAGTCCCTGTACCTTCTAATGCAATGTATCTTTCATTTTAGGCACTTTTAACCCTTCTAGTTAGTTTGTAGATGATCTAGGGAGTATAACCAAACACCGTTAGGTCCGGTTTTGTTAATTGATCACCGAAAACACTAGTTTCTCCCTGTTGACGCTTTTAACCCTTAAATTTGCGAACTTGTGCGTTTTATCGCGAAATAGCATAAGAGCCTTTCAAGATCAATAATAAGCATTCCCAATAGTATGATGGGATATTATGACACTCCAGTTTACTCCAGTTTGCTTAAATGGTCGCTCAAAGGTGTTGTTTTAGAGTTTGACGCTTTTGGCCCCTTTAATGCACAACTTGCGCGCATTATCATTTTATCGCGTCAAAGCCCTATGTTGAGTAGGAGTTGGGTGGAAAGTCTATTTTTCCTAGAAAGTCTAGGAAGGAATAAGAATTGGACATGTGTCATTGAGGGATTTTAAGTAGAAGGGCTATCATGTAATTTCACATTTTAATTTTATTTTTGGAATGTATCTTCATTAACTAAAATTCCATGATTTTCGGAATTTTTATTATTTTCGAATTCAAATCTGGAAGTCAATGTGTTCATTAACTAAAATTCCATGTCACATTACATCGCATATTCCAATGTTCAGAAGATTACTGGAATTTATCAGCATGTTCTTGGTGCTGTGTTTTAACAGTTTACAGGGCTAAAGTCAATTTTTTTTATAGATCCCACAATATAAAGATGGTAAAACACAGGGTATGAATCTGATTGCTGTTAAAACACAATTGTATGAATCTGAATGTTAAAACACAAGTGTATGAATCTGCTTGCTGTTAAAACACAACTGTATGAATCTATTTGCTGTTAAAACACAACTGTATGAATCTGAATGCTAAAACACAGGTGTATGAATCTGCTTGCTGTTAAAACACATCTGTATGAATCTGGATGTTAAAACACATCTGTATGAATCTGCTTGCTGTTAAAACACATATGTATGAATCTGCTTGCTGTTAAAACACATCTGTATGAATCTGTTTGAATCTGGATGTTAAAACACATCTGTATGAATCTGCTTGCTGTTAAAACACAACTGTATGAATCTGCTTGCTGTTAAAACACATCTGTATGAATCTGGATGTTAAAACACATCTGTATGAATCTGCTTGCTGTTAAAACACATCTGTATGAATCTGCTTGCTGTTAAAACACATCTGTATGAATCTGATTGCTGTTAAAACACATCTGTATGAATCTGAATGCTAAAACACAACTGTATGAATCTGCTTGCTGTTAAAACACATATGTATGAATCTGGATGCTAAACCACAACTGTATGAATCTGCTTGCTGCTAAAACACAACTGTATTAATTTGCTTGCTGTTAAAAACATATCGTCAAGAAAACGGAGATGATAAGAACAATATTTGAATGGTGATGTTGAACTCGGAGATGGTGGAGATGGAGAAGTGTTTTAATTTGATCCGGTGCTCTCCATCGTTTCTAAAGTTATCTTCTTCCATGATTGTAGTTATTTTTGGTAGGGATTGGGGTTTCCAAGATGGGTTTGGAGAGAGAGAGAGGGAAAATCGCTTGAATTTAGGAACTGGGCGGTTATCTAATTGATTTAAAACACGACCATTGACAAAATTGCCCCTACTCATTTAAAACAATCAATTAATTAAACTCAAATATTACAAGATTGCCATTGATTTAATCTCAACCCTTAAACACACCAATCGGATGGACCAGATCGCTTCCTAGACTTTCTAGGAAAAACACACTTTCCGTGCGAACCCTACTCATATATTATCCATATTAGGCATTCTCGAGAGTATTATCAAACATCACGATGCTTCGGGTTCGTTAAAAGGTCACTCAGAGGTAAGAATTAACATGTTGACACGTTTAACCCCTTAGTCTTGTAAACTTTCGTTTACTTTCGCAAACGGCTTCTTACGTCTGAATATTTAATCGTTTAAGAATATATTCATCATGTGTGGTCAATCAGAGGCACAAGTTTGCCATGTTGACACTTTTAGTCCCTCAACATTCATAGACGAAATTAGTCCCTCATAGTCAACGTTTGACTTTATTAGGGTTTATTATACGTGTCAACACATGATTGGACACGTTTTTACGAGGTGTTACAACCATCTCCCACCTCCACCCAAACTCCAAAATGTCTTCCACCTACACCCCCCTCCTTCTCCAGTGACCCACTCCTTCCGGCGACCCTCTGTCTTTCTCCATGGCCGTAGTTCAAGCTAATAATTTATTAGAGGTTTAGATCCAGCTTGAAAGGCGGTGTGGTGGGTTTTTCTTTAGAGTTTTTCTGGGGGGGGGGGGGGGGTTATTTCCGGTGGTGGTGGGTTTGACGGCGACGGTGGTGGTGGGTTTTGACGGCGACTGTGGTGGTGGGGTTTTGACGGCGACGACGACTGTGGTGGTGGTGAGGATTGACGGAGACGGTGGTGGGTTTTGACGGCGACGGTGGTGGTGGTGAGGATTGACGGAGACGGTGGTGGTGGGTTTTGACGGGGACGGTGGTGTTTGGTTAGCTCTGTTTCTCTGAGATATTTTATCAAACACCTTTTTTATGATTTTGGTTTGCACCTTCATCTTTTTTGGTTAGCTCTGTTTCTCTGAGATATTTCTCTGATATGGCAGCTTGAAGTAGAACACTGTTGAAATTTGATTATTTGTTCTCCTTAATTTTGGTATTCTTTATGAAAATGGGTGTTGGATGTTTTATTAGAGATGCTTTTTGTGTGCTTCTGTTTGCCGGCTTCGATGTCGACTGTTTTTACAGGTGACCGATTTTGCAGGCGGTGCTGATGGTGCCCCGTGGTGCCCCGTTGTGCCGATCGAAAAGTTATCGGATCAGGAGTGAGTTTTTTGTGTTGTTTGGTACTGATTATGCGGAACTTTTTTCCGACAATTGATATTGACGATGGCGTTCTTGGCAGTGATGATACAAACAAAAAAAACGTAGATTTTGATGACGATGGCGCGGCAAGGATAGTGGAGGGTAGGTTTTTGAACCTACAACCCCTCTTTGCAGCCTTTTGATTATCGGAAAATTTGAGCCAAACCCCGGTTTTTTTTTTTTTTTGGAGAATCCACACATTGTTTTGATGTTGTTGGTTTTTTACATTTTTTCCCAGTCGATGATGATAACAATCTATCTGAGACACCTACCGAGTTGCGATTTCTGGGTGCGTTCGTTTTTGCGTAAAAAAAATTTGTAAAAAAAAAAAAGTTAAAACCGTAAACTTTTTAACGTAAAACGTAAACTTTTTAAAGTAAAACGTATAGTTTTTATCGTAAAACGTAAAACGTAAAACCTAAACTTTTTAACGTAAAACGTAAAAAAGTTTAACGTAAAAAGTTTAACATAAAACGTAAAAAGTTTAACGTAAAACGTAAAATGTAAAAAGTTTAACGTAAAAGGTAAAACGTAAAAAGTAAAAACTTTAACGTTAAATGTAAAACGTAAAAAGTTTAACGTAAAACGTAAAAATTTTAACATAAAACATAAAAATTTTAACGTAAAAAGTTTTACGTAAAACGTAAAAAGTTTAACGTAAAACGTAAATATGGCACAGCTTAGTCAGTTATTCTCGAAGTTCAGATAAGATTCAGACCGCCACTTCTCTGAAAACATGGTTCTTGCCCCCCTCTCTCCTCCCCCCTTTGAGCTCGTCCATTCGTTGGGTGATCCCTTGCTCTCACGTTCGAGTGTTTGCTCGTCGTTTAGGCCGGTGAGTGAGATTTTTGCTCATTACAGTCACCTCCGGGGGTGGTTTTCATTTTAGCTGTCCCCTATATATATATATATAGGATAAGGATCATGTGAGAAGTAGTAGGCTAATTGAGAAACTTGAGAAACATTCTGGACCATACATTTTTCCTAAGAAAAAAAAAAGTAAACAAATGCAATTTTTTTTTGGAAAAATCAGAGCTTTTTCTTTAAGGTTTTGTTTTTTTTGTTGTTTTTAAAAAAAAAAAAATTTTTTTTGGGATTTATACACATGTGTATTGTTAATCTTTTAACTATACATAGGTGTATGTTGTCAAATATACATATATGTATATACATGTTTAAAATTGAAAAATAAGTGTTATTTAGGGTTTATGATTTAGCATCTGGGTTTAGGTTTAGCATTATTGTTTAGCAATAGTATTTACGGTATAACATTAGGGTTTAGCTTTTGGGTTTAGCATTAGGGTTTGCATTAGGGTTTAGCATTAAGGGTTTAGCTTTAGCTTTAGGGTTTAGCATTAGGGTTTAGCTTTAGAGTTTAGAATTAGGGTTTAGCATTAGGGTTTAGCTTTAGGTTTTAGGGTTTAGCATTAAGGTTTAGCTTTAGGGTTTAGAGTTTATAACACATATTTCTCAATTTTAAACATGTATATACATATATGTATAATGAAACATGATCAGGAGAAAACGCTTAAAAGTGTGAGAACGGTGAGAACGCATCCTGGCCCACACGTGTCACGCGGCATAGAGAAGGGTGGAGGGGCTTTTTTGTCCTTTCATCTTCTGCTTTTCCAGTTCCGCTTTTCCCAATATTGTTTTAATTTTTGGGGTTTAAGATTTTTGGTGTTAACCAAATTCAATAATTAATGGCGTTTAATGGTTTCATTGTATTAAAATTTTTGCGTTTATGGCGTTTATGACATTTATTCAAATCGTATGCCATTGGAACCCAGGGGGTCAGGAAATCTATCTGAATGGCGTTTTTCAAGGCGTTTTATACAAGATGGCCCATTGTTCTATTATTTTTTATATACATTTTGGCGTTTGTAGTATCTTGGCGTTTTACAATTGTTAATTAGATTATATTTCAACCACAGGAAAAAAAATACGAGCGAAGAAAATAAATTAAAAATCCTAATCGGATCTCTCTTCACAATCTTCACTGTCATCAGTCTCTCTCTTCTTTAATAGTACAAGAAGTGTCACCAAATATATGGCGTTTTACGTAAAACTTAACAAACCCATCGGTTTGATTATTTTTGCCTGCTCGTCTGTTGAAGTGGCTTTTTTTTGGATGTTTGGGGACATAGATCTATGACGTGTGGGTGGGTTTTTCGCTTTTTCTTTATCTTGATCTTCATCTTTATAATCATCCCACTCTTCATTGTCATTGATCTCTTCTCCTCATCCAAGCCTTCTTCAAGAACAAAAAATACAAAATGCCATTTGACTGGCAGCAGTATCTTTTTCTTGAATTTTTATCCATCTCATGCAGCAAAATCTTACTGAGTTACTCCCTTCTGCTAACAATTCATTCAGTGAAACTTCACGAATAACAATACTGAATATCCAAATATTAGCCATCTTTGATTTTTTTTTATTTTTTGGCGTTTTACAGTGAGTGGTATTTAGTAGTATTGGCGTTTGTTTTTTTGGTTTGATCAAATGAAAGTTGCTGAGACGTATTATTTTATAGGATGTCTTTTTGGCGCCTAAGTTAGGCGGTGCATTATTATAATAAAATATTCGTCTTTTCAATTACTGTTTGTAATTATTGTTTTTGATAAGCTTTATCTCTGCAGTCTGTAACACGTCACATCCTTTAAGTTTGCCGTTTTAGATTCTAATATAATAAAATTCCCCTATCTTCAGTATTACTGATTTGTAGTTACTGTTTCTAGTTACATTTTCAAGTTTGTTTTTTATTTATTTTATTATTATTATTATTATTATTATTATTATTATTATTATTATTATTATTATTATTATTATTATTGGTTTTTTATAATACCTGTCCAAAGTAATTTATTATTGTTTGGTAATTTTTGTGGCGTTTTACGGCATGTTGGCGTTTTGACAAGCATTTGGCTTTTTGGCGTTTTTATTAGATATGACGTTGTTATTATATAACAATCAACTGAAAAAGAAAATTAAACAAAATAAATATTGATCTTCCAAATATTCACTGTCACCAGTCTCTTTTTTATTTTGAAGCATCTTCACTGGCTGTTTCGACTTTCGTATGATTTTTTTTATTTTTTGCTTTTTTGAAGTAGTTTTTTTGTCGTCGTGTGGAAGCACAAAGTCTGAAATCAGCCTCTTTTTCTATAATATTTGTCCATCTCATGCAACAAAATGTTATTGAGTTTACACCCTTTCATCCAAAATGTTATCTTTTTTGGCGTTTTACCGAGAAAAAGAACGCCACTAAATAAACCATCTTAAAACTGTAAATTTGATCATGCTAAAATCAATAAAGTGTTGCTGTATGGTGATGGACAACATTGTTAATCCTCAGTTAAGAAAGATAACTGACAATGTTGTCCACCCCATACAGCTAAACTTTATTGACAACAAACCTCAGTAATGTTTTTGTATGTTTTGGCGTTATAAATTGGATGGAAGTTGAGGATAAGTCAATAAGATTTTACTCAATGAAATGGTCAATATCTTTACTTAATGATTTTGTCCATTACATTGAGCGAAAGCTTACAGACAACCAAACTGAATTTCTAATAAACGTTTTGGGTTAGAAGATATTTGATGTTTGGGTTTTCTGGCGTTTATCAGACGAATGGTGTATAATAAATATAACGTTTGGGTTTTGTGTGTGTTTTTAATTGAAAGTCTGAGTTGTTGTATATATTAGATTTTTTTTGGCGGTTTTTTTAGGCGGGTTTTTATTATAATTAAGTTTGGCGTTTTATATCTAATGGCGTTTTTAGTTAGAATGGTGTGTGATTTTTGTTTAGCGTTTTTTTCATGAGATGGCGTTTTGTTTGGAGTAGTCAAAAGACGTTTTTACCCTTAATGAAGAACGTCCACGTAATAAAATTGATATTATTTACGAAAACGCCACCGCGCCAATCTAGTACATAGATTGTTTTGATCGGACGATCCATAAGCGTTCTCACCGTTCTCACACTTTTCACCGTTTTCTCCAAATCCCGACCCTATGTATAATTGACAATATACATATATGTATAGTTAAAAGATTAACAATATACACATGTGTATAAATCCAAAAAAAAATCAAAAAAAAAAAATTAAAACCTTAAAGAAAAAGCTCTGATTTTTTCAAAAAAAAAATGTTTTGCATTTGTTTCACCTTTTTTTTTTTTTGCATTTTTTTCTTTTGGAAAATGTGTGGTCCAGATTGTTTCTCAAGTTTCTCAAATAGAGTGGACTTCTCTTAGGATCCCTACCCTATATATATAGGGTAAGGTTCATTTGAGAACCACCTTTATTGCGAGAACCACGAGAACCATTGTGAACACAAAAAATAAAACCCCTAAAAAAATCCAAAAAACCCACAATTTTTTTTATAAATATTTTTCTAATAAAAATCGCTACATTTTGTTACAAAAAAAAAACGTTTTTTTTTTCGAGTAACAGTTATGGATGCACATGCGCATATGTATCATTTCTTGGACAAATTCCATAATATATTACAAGTAGTAAAAAAATGCACTTTCATTTACACTACCATATGTAATACACTACTTTTTACATTACCAATATTAGAAATGCACATGTGCATCTATATGTATCAACATGAAACAAGGTGTTTTGGAACAAAAAGTTTATGATTTTAAATGATGAAGTAAGCCCATATACATGTGTTTTGGTTAGTTATATCTAGTGGTTGATGGTTTGATTATATTTGTCACTCTATGAAGTAATATGTTGTTTGGATGGTATAAAGGGTGTTGATGTACATATAATAAAGTGAAATATTGTTAATAATATTGTATTATGGATGGTAAAAAGCAATGGTATTGTATTATGGATGGTAGGAGGTAATGGTAGTGTAGTATGGATGATATGATAGATGAAAGAGAATGTGTATTCAAAGTGGTGTATTAAAACACGTTATAACATGTTTATATATATAGATGCACATATGAATTTCTAGTGTTGTTAATGTTATAACAAGTTCATATATATAGATGCACATGTGCATTTCTGTTTTGGTCAAAAATCAAGCAATGACAATGTAACCAAACTTTCTGTTGTGAGGTATGATGCTTGAATTGATGAGCAACAATAAGGATCACTATAAAGTGTAATGAACAAGTAACACGAAGATTTATACGAGGAAAAAGCCCTTGATCAATGAATGATCTCCGGCATAAAAAACCTCGGGTGATGGAAACTACCGATCACCAACTCAAATTAAACAAGAAATGTATTACAACTTCGGATGATAGCGAGCTAAGTACAAGGATCACTATAGTGTATCGTGTAGAAATGTATGAAAAATGCTAAGTGTTTTGCCGAGAGCTGGTGAGTGCAGTTGTACGAGTGTGTGTGTAGCCAAAAATAGCCAAGTGTTCTATCTGATAGCTCGCTACCCCCTTAAAATTAGAAAATATCTAGCCTAACTAATTGTCCGCAAATGGTGCAAGTCCTCCACGACTCCATAACGTCCATTTCTGGCCAAGCACGTGCGGAATTGACTTAGAATATTCTCCAGGAATATCGCCAAGTCCAAGTCCAAGTTGATACACCTGCAAAACAATTACGAATTCAAAGTAGACAATCGTTAGTACAGGGATCCTTATGGTGATCCATGATCCTGATCCTGCAACACTTCTGAGGATCACTACTTCAGACAGAATTGAGGATCACTAAACCCAACAGTAAATAAGGATCACTGATCATTTAGAAATCCACCCCTAACAATTGCCCCCAAAATATAAGGAGTAATTATGTAAATAAATGAGTTATATTTTGTTCTTATCCGTAACGAATTAATCAGATAACTAGCCGTTGGAGTCGGACTAGCCGTTATGATCATGACGTCAGTGAGATGACTATCCTGCAGAATCATCATTATAAATAGGAGTTAGAGATAGGGATCATTTCACATTTAAGTTCAAGAGAACTCCCTTTATATTCTCATCCGACGATCAAGCAGGTAACTCTTTTCCTTTTCTTCTTTCTCTTACTCTGCTTTTCTTTCTTTACCATCATCTCGTCAAAAATGATGCTCCGAAACTCACCGGGCAAGGATCACAAGAAGAACATCCCTCTTAAAAGCCAGGGGATCATCAAAGATTCACCGAAAGAAAGATGCTGCTTCAATGATGCACAAATAGACAGAATTCGCCACTGTTTTCCGGCGAATACCGTTATCAAGCCATTTGACCCCACCGCTTTGAGCGATTATGTCTCTGAAACTTGGGCAGCCTTCCCAGTCACACCTTTCATAATAGGATATTCGTATCCCTTCCCTGAATTCACCCAATCCTTTTTCTCCCTTACCGGTATCTCCTACATCCAAGCGATGCCGATGATCTGGAGGGTCTTATATACCCTTGAAAGGATCATCGAGCAGGAAGGGATTGATCTAGGAATGTCAGAGTTGGCTGAGATGTATGATCTCACAACGTTTGGATCCCACCGATATTTGTTTAAGCGAAAACCTGGTGAAGAACACCCCATTTTTAAAGCCACCAAGAACGATACAAACTGGAAACGGCGGTTCTTCTTCGTCAGAAGGGATTCTATCCCGGATGGAAAGGATCTGCCAAGGAAATGGAGCACCCATGGTAGGGTAGGAGGATCCTTAGAAGGATCACTAAGTAAACTCATTTCCGATAATGATTACTAATATGCTTTTGTTTCTTTTGTACAGCTATCACATTCTCGCATATTATTCCTTCAGCTGCCACCAAGGGGAGACTTGCTGCTTTTAGAAGACTCGGTCCTGAAACAAGATCATTCAAGACAATCACCCAGGATTCTCAAGAGGTATCCTCAGGCTCTGTCACCAAGTCAAGTAAGTATCATGTTCTTTTTATATTCAAATGTTTAAATAAATAGTTATATAGGAATAGAATAAGGACACTTATCTGTTTTGGGTGTGTAGGCGCTGGAAAGTCATCAAGATCTGCTTCCAAATTCAGTGTCACTGAGCTTGACACCGTACGATCCTCCAAGAAGAAGCTTCCTGCCAGCCCAACTGCTTCGATCCCCAAGGCACCCGTTAAAGGAAGGGGTGGCAAGAAAAGAAAAGCCTCTGAAGCTGAGGATCTGCAAGGTCCGCCCCTGATCCGCCACCAGTTCCTTGAATACTTCAACGACGTAAGGATCCTTGTCCTTGCTTTAGGTATCCAGCTTATTTGAGGATCACCTGTTCTTGAACTGTTCTTTAACTTATTTGCAGAAATTTTCTGAGATTGAAGACTATGTTGGGCAAGTCGAGGAGCAGGACAAAAAGATTGCTGACCTCCAACAAGTCGCATTGCTCAAGGATCTTAAGATTGCTGACCTCTAAAAGGATCTCAAAGATGCCAAAGCTCAGACAGCTACAATCCTGATTAATTTTGATTATGAGAAGAGTGAGATCACGGAGGATGCTAAGGTCTCCGCTGCCATAGCCATGTACAAGACCAAGCTACAAATGGCCCAAGAAGCTCAGGACCCTGCCTTTGACAGGAGCAAATGGGATGTGGAAGGCTGGAAGGCAAGGCTGGCTGAGCTGGATGATGAGGATGAGGCTGATGAGGTTCTGGCAATCGAGGCTGGAGGTAGTGGCAAGGATCATGGTGGTGAAGCTAGTGGAGCGGGAGATGGTGATGCAGCGAAGGTGTAGGCTGCCTGAATGGGCGATGAAGGACATTTCTAGACGTAGCCGGAGCCCATTTTTTTTAGTTTGGTTATGGTTTTTTTTTTTTGATGATGTTTTGATAAATAATGGTTGGTCTGTACTTGAACAATAGTAATTAGGGTTGAGGATCATGGATGATCCTTTGAACAATAGGTAGGATTACAAATGGTGGAGGGATCCTCTGTTTGGGGGATGAAGCCATTGTGATCATGCCGTCTTTACTTTCCCGCACTTGTTAGACCTATGAACAATGGACACCCTTTGCCAACCCATGTGGACGGGCCACGTTTTGCTGGTAGAAACATGGGTTGGCAATTTTGACAACCTTAAAATGGTTTAAGCTTTTGTGAATAAAATGACTTTAACTTTTTGGCTATATCCTGTGTTGATATCCTTATGGTTATTTTATTTTTCAATCTATTATGATGTTCATGTTGTTTAAACTTATCAAGTAAGGAAAAATTTAAAAAATATCCCTTAAGAGTTAAGGATATGATCAAGGATCGCATAAAAAAAAGTTTAAGGATCATAGGTTCAGTTGTCAAAGGATAAGTGTCACTTAAATACATAATGAATAAAATCAAAACAGTTAAGGATCATACCTGAGAATCCAAGTTAGGATCCTATCCTTTAACACTTAAAATTAGGATAACCTAAGATACAAACCTTAGTTGAAAGTAAGGATCAAGAATCCTTGGTCATTTATCTTCACAAACCTGAAATAAGATATTACTTGGGACTGAGCCAATATAAGATGAATGTTAGTAACTGGGGACAAGCCCAACAATTCTGGGGACAAGCCCAATATACTGGGGACAAGCCCAAAGGATAACTGGGGACAAGCCCAAAGGATAACTGGGGACAAGCCCAAAAGATAACTGGGGACAAGCCCAAAGGATCGTATGTAAACTGGAGTATGGCCCTCACTGGCGACTATCCAAACTTAGTGACATGAAAATGCCAAAACCTTAGCTAACGTGAAAACGTTAGAAACCTTAGGAACGGATGTATGGTACGTCTACCATTATACGTAGGATCCTGAATATAGCCAGTACAATGAAATTGTCAGTCCCTAAAGTGGGTACTGGTCCCATTGCCATGAACTATACCAGGTTCATCGTGCGCTACTGGCGAAACTGGGGACAGGCCCAAACCGGGGACTAGCCCAAAGAACTGGGGTCAAGCCCAAATAACTGGGGTCAAGCCCAAAGGATAACTGGATACTTCTGTGGATACTCAATCCTTAGTTAAGGATACCTGAACCTTCAAAACTCAGAATCAAGTAAAAGGAGGATAAAAGACGAAGGATCCTTATCCTTGTAAGAGAATAAAAAGAATGAAATAGTTTGAGATTGGAATGTTACCAGAAAGAGGATCATCTGTCAGTGGGGATCCTTCAAGGATATTTGTCTGGTAAGGATCACGGATCATGATCGCATGAAATATTTCTTCAAATGGACGGCATTCCAAGCTCTTGGTAGCAAATCACCTTCCATTGTTAACAATCGATATGCCCCCTTTCCTGCTTCAGCTTCAATCAAATAGGGGCCTTCCCACTTTGGTGCTAGCTTTCCATCAGCAGGATTGGTGGTGTTTTGAAATGCTTTCCTTAATACCATATCCCCAACTTGGAATTTCCTGAGCCTGACATTTTTGTTGTAAGCTCCAGCCATCCTTTGTTGATAACTGGCCATCCTTATCCTTGCTAAATCCCTGATTTCTTCTATAGTATCCAAGTCTTGAATCAAGTTTTCAGCATTTTCTTTAAGATCACGAATGCTTGTTCTTGCAGTTGGAACCACCATCTCTGTAGGGATCACTGATTCTGCCCCAAATACCAAAGAAAATGGAGTTTGGCCTGTAGCATTCTTGGGAGTTGTCCTATCAGCCCAAAGCACAAAAGGTAGTTCTTCTGCCCATTTTCCATTCTTGGATCCAAGCTTCTTCTTCAAATTGTTGATGATGATCTTGTTGGATGACTCTGTCTGACCATTAGCTTGTAGATGGACTGGTGTTGATGTTATCATCTTAATCCCCCAACTGTCACAAAAGTTAGTGGTTCTATTCCCAATAAATTGGGATCCATTATCACAAATAATCTCAGAAAGGATACCAAATCTAGTAATAATGTTTCTTTTAATAAAGGATATAACTTCCTTTTCTCTGACTTGAGCAAAGGCTTCAGCCTCTATCCACTTAGAGAAGTAATCAGTCATGGCAAGTGTTAGGGCATGGATTTTATGCTAAGGATCATCTATCCTGAGACTAGGCATGGATCACGGATGCTTAATGGCTGATGCAGAGAGTCTGAGGATCCAGAGTTTGAGGATCACGAGTCTGAGGATCACGAGTCTGAGGATCCAGGATCCTTAACAGAACTTATGTTTTGCACGTTTTTAATGTGTAAATGTAGGTAATGGACGTAGTGGACCACTTCTTTGCTGGAATCTCGTGGAATATGCTTTTAGGCACGTGCATATGGAAGAAATAACCGTTAGTGGTGGTCATGGGTGACTTCCACCTTTTTCGGGAAGTTAGTTAGTTGATTTTTCCTTATCTTTTTAAGGGGAAACAAGCTCATTAGAGGCACAATTCGTACACACCAGAGAAAAAACACACAACACTCGAATTCCCTGCAAACACTTAGCGAAAACACACACTTACACTAGAAATTCATTGTATTGAGCTTGTTTTCTTCCGAAGTTGTACAAGGATCACTGCTGTTTTTGCAATATAGTTGGTGATCGGTAGTTTCCATCACCCGAGGTTTTTTATGCCGGAGATCTTCTAAAGATCAAGGGCTTTTTCCTCGTATAAATCTCGGTGTTCATCATTGATTTCATATACTTGTTGTTCATACAATTAACCAAGCATCATACCTCACAAAATCAGATTTGGTTGCATTATCCTTGTGTGATTTTTGACCAAAATAGTTTGGCGCCCACCGTGGGGCAATTGGTGCTTCAATTCTGCGAAATTTTGTTCATTTCATTCATTTCAGTTCATTACCTTCAACCACATGGCTTCTCAGGGAAAACTACTCCAAGTTCTATGTCGACGGTCACTTTTTCACAGGGCATTCCGCTTTTGCATCATCTCCCCCTTGCATTCCAGAAGAATGCTGAGAATTCTCCAAACAAGACAACCCCCGTTTTCACAAAACCAACTGTTGTTTCTTCCTCTACACTTACTAACATTGATTTTTATGCTTTGGTTGTGCAGATAAAGGATCACATGCAACAGCAGGTCAAAACTAATGGCAGGATCCTTCGCGAAATTGATAAATCAGCAGAGGATCACTCCCCTTTGATGTCGAGGTCGCTAAATTTCGACACTCCGGTCATAACTTCCCAGCACTTTGCAGCTCCATATGTCCAATACCAGGGTGCATCAATAGGAATGCGTTCTGGATCATCGGTAATGTCTCAGGCTCGAGGATCCTCTTTCCAGCCTTCAGGATCCTCATTTCAGCATCAGGGATTCTTCACCAGTTTAGGAGGATGCATGGGGACGCAGCCAATTCAGGGATCCTCCTCTCAGGTTCAAGGATCCTCTCAGGTTCAAGGATCCTCTCAGGTTCAAGGATCCTCTCAGGTTCAAGGATCCTCACAGGTTCAAGGAACCTCTCTCAGGTTCAAGGATCCTCTCCGGTTCAAGGATCCTCTCAGGTTCAAGGATCCTCTCAGGTTCAAGGATCCTCCCCGGTTCAAGGATCCTCTCCGGTTCAAGGATCCTCTCCGGTTCAAGGATCCTCTCAGGTTCAAGGATCCTCTCCGGTTCAAGGATCCTCTCAGGTTCAAGGATCCTCTCAGGTTCAAGGATCCTCTCAGGTTCAAGGATCCTCTCAGGTTCAAGGTTCCTCCTTCCAGGTTCAAGGATCTTCATCTTAGGTTTCCGGATCTATGGATTATCCTCCAAGACCTACATTCACAGCACTTCAAGGATCCAACATCTTCCAGGATCAAGGATACTTAAGGAGTGTGCAACCCGTAAGTTCAGATGTTTATCTAGGAGACTTCATACCAATGCAGACCATTGCTTCCTCTGGTCCCTCGGTTATGCAAGAATCCCGCCAACATGGATTCACATCTAGAATTCCAAATTTGAATCATTCAGGAGAGATACCGAAGAGGTTTCAGACATCAAATCTGGTTGCTTGTGCAAGGGCTTTGGATCCACACTTACCGGATCAACGTTAAAATGGCTGCTAAGTCTTCCTCCTTACTCTATTACTTCATTTGCTAATCTAGTTAATTTGTTTAATAGCCAATACTCATGCAGTAGGAGGTTTGAATGATTAACTAGTGATTTATATAGGGTAACTCAAGGTCATAATGAATCACTTAGAGATTACATAATTAAATTCAGTAAAGAATCCTTAGAAATCCCTAACTTAGATATTGCTACAGCTCTAGAAGCCTTTAAAATGGGTTTGCTTAGGGATTCAATGTTCTATGATGATCTTGTCATGACCCCTTGCAGGAACTTAGATGAGGAAAGAAACAGGGCCCTTAGGTTCATCCGTTTAGAGAATGACAAAAGGATCCACGAGAGATTGTCAGAATCCTCAAAGCAAGACAAATAAGGATCCTATCTCAAGGATAACTGATCCAAGCAATACTCCAAGCATGACAACCAGAGTGTGCATGCTGTGGAACAAGAGGAAGATGATCAGGATTATCCTCCTATTTCTGAATATTGTTTTTCTGCTGATAATAATGAACTAATCCTTTCTATGCAGAGTTTAGGTGACAAGGTTAGGTGGCCAAGGAAGAATGATAAATCGCCTACCACCAAAGATGAATCGAAATGGTGTGCTTACCATGGGGATTCTGGTCATCTCACAGATTAGTGCATAGCATTAAGGAAGGAGATAGGTTATCTTTTGAGCAAAGGATACTTGAAGGAATTGTTCAGAAGGAAAAAGTCAAGGATCAAGTATCATGAGAAAGTTCCTGAAAAAGCTCCTCCTCCACCATCCGATGCTCAAATCATCAATTTCATTTCCGGAGGTTCTCAGCAGCTAAGAGACGTGCAAAGGAAACAAAGATGGAGAATGGGGGCAGACCTGTTCGGACCTCCATCCTTACCCAGCAGAAAGTGATATCATATGATGAGGATAACTGTGCGGACATTCAGGATCCTCATCACGACGGTGTAGTTATTACATTATTTATATCTAACCATTTTGTTCGCAGGATTCTCATTGATGGGAAAAGCTCAGTGAACATAATCCAGTTGGATGTCCTCAATAGAATGGACATCCTTGAATCCGATATTGTCCAAAGATCATCTGTCCATGTGGGATTCAGTGGAGAGACAATGATTACATTGGGGGACACCAAACTTCCTATCTACATAGAGGGAGTGAATTATGTTAAAAAAAATATTCTATGTTATTGATTGCTTATCTTGCTGTAATGTTATCTTTGGCAGGCCATGTATACACGATATGAAGGCAATCCCCCTCAACATATCATCAATGTGTCAAGGTCCCAACTCTATGAGATATGGTAAAGATAGAAAGTGATCAGCAGGAGGCAAAGAACTGTTACACTTCTTCAATGAAGCCAGCCTCCAAGGAGCAAGACATCATGGA
Organism: Helianthus tuberosus; assembly: GCA_030545235.1. Lineage (NCBI taxonomy): Eukaryota > Viridiplantae > Streptophyta > Magnoliopsida > Asterales > Asteraceae > Helianthus > Helianthus tuberosus. The sequence continues at coordinate 113,205,692 of CM060408.1, forward strand.
GGCAAGAGAGCAAGACATCAAGGATATTATGTTGAACCCAGAGGATCCTGAATCCAAAATTTTTATAGGATCCGGGATCCTAGATAGTATTGAGCAGGATTTAGTATCCTTCTTGGAAAGAAGAAAATCTACCTTTGCTTGGAAACATGAAGATATGACAGGAGAAAGTTTGCACTTGAAAGGAATGCCATTATCCAAGAAGAGGTAGACAAATTGCTCAAGGCAAGTTTGAGTGGACTGATAAGCATGAAGCTGCACTTAAGGTTCTTAAGGATTATCTATCCTCAGCACCAGCCCTGATGAAACCAGAAAATGGAGAATCGTTATCCTTATACTTAGCTATTTCAGCTAAAGCAGTAAGTGTGATCCTAGTTAAGGATCATGAAGGCTCTCAACATCCGGTATACTATGTAAGTAAAATTCTACTTGATGCTGAGGCCAGGTATTCTCATTTAGAGAAATTAATTCTTGATTTAATTATGGCTTCTGCTAAACATAGACATTATTTCGAAACTCACACCATTATTGTGAAAACTAACATTCCTATCAAGAATGTTCTCAGGAAACTTCAAGTGTCAGGTAGAATAGCAAAGTGGATAGTCAAGCTTATTGCATATGACATTAAGTATGAACCCAGGACTGCCATCAAGTCCCAAGCTTTAGCTGACTTTGTGGCTGATTCCAGTAGTGATCTACAAAGGGAAGCTGAACTAGAAGTTCAACAACTTGAGAAGGCCAAGGATCCTTAGACACTCTTCACGGATGGAGCTTCAGATGTTAAAGGAACTAGACAAAGCACACTACTAAAATCGCCACAGGGGGACATTATACCCCAATCCATTGCATGTGAATTCCAAACCACTAATCATGAGGTTGAGTATGAGGCCTTGATAGCAGGTTTGCAATTAGCTAATAATATGAGGATCAGGTATCTTCAAGTATATGTAGATTCTCTATCAATTACTAATCATTACAACAGTTCTTACACTGTCAAATGTGAAAAGCTAATCAAGTACTTAGAAATAGTCAGGAAACTGGCAGATTCTTTTGTTTTTTCAGTCTACCACAGGTACCCAGGGAAGAAAATGCAGAAGCTGACTAACCTTGGATCATTCCTAAAGATGCAAGAAGATGTGAAAAATACTCATCACCCATGTTTTAACTCCTGCAATTGAGGATCACGTAGCCATGGAGATAGTGGAGGATTCTGCAATCATACCTGGTGATCCTGCACAGTCGAATTCAGGATCCTGGATCCTTCCAATCCTAAGATATATACAACATGGAGAGATCCCTACAGGACAAAATCCTAAAGCTTTCAAAGTCAAGGAGACTGTGGAAACCACACTGGGGGCAGAGCACTATTCTCAAGGATCCTTAGAACAGGATATTATTGGCCTACCATGAAGATGTATGCTGTGGAATACACAAAGAAATGTGATGCTTGTCAAAGACACAGTAATATTCTACACCAACCAACATAACATTTGCATCCTAAGAAGAAGCTTTTGCTCAAAGTCAGAAAAAAGGAAATGGCCAGTTATCAACAAAGAATGGCTAGAGCATACAACAAGAATGTCAGGATTAGAAGATTTCAAGTTGGTGATTTTGTGCTAAGAAAAGCATTCCAGAACACTACAAATCCTTCTGATGGCAAGCTAGCACCAAAGTGGGAAGACCCCTATCTAATTGAAGCTGAATCAGGAAAGGGGGCATATCATTTGTTAACAATGGATGGTGATCTCCTACCAAGAGCTTGGAATGCTGTTCATCTCAAAAAATACTTTAAGTAAGAAGGATCAGGGATCCTCAGCGATACCGGTATTCTGATTAAGGATCCAGGATTCTCAAAGGATATATGATTCTACATTTGGTAACACATTACTTTCATTTTCATTCATTTTATACTTATTACTTATCATAAGTTAAAGATGTTAATCAGTTAACATCTATTTTCACAAAGTTTAAGCTTTTGCAGAGTTGTTATCATTTTACAGAAGATCAAAGTGGTTGGCCAACCCTCCAAAGTTTTGGGCTTGTCCCCAGTTTGGGCCTGTCCCCAGTTTCGCCAGTAGCGCACGATGATCCTGGTGCAGTTCAAGGCAGTGCGACCAGTACTCGTTTTAGGGGCTGACAATTTCATTGTACTGGCTGTACCCAGGATCCTACGTATAATGGTAGACGTACCATACATCTGTTCCTAAGGTTTCTAACGTTTTCACGTTAGCTAAGGTTTCGGCATTTTCATGTCGCTCAAGTTTGGATAGTCGCCAGTGAGGGCCATACTCCAGTTTACATCCGTTTATATGGGCTTGACCCCAGTTTACATCCGTTTATATGGGCTTGACCCCAGTTTACATCCGTTTATATGGGCTTGACCCCAGTTTACATCCGTTTATTTGGGCTTGTCCCCATTTTATTTGGGCTTGTCCCCAGTTTGTTGGGCTTGTCCCCAGTTACTAACTCTTATCTTATATTGGCTTAGTCCCAAGTTGTATCCTATTTCAGGTTTTTGGAGACAAACGACCAAGGATCCTTGATCCTTACCTTCCATTAAGGTTTGTCTTATGGTTATCCTGTTTATAATGATAAAGGTTAGGATCCTAACTTGGATTCTCAGGTATGATCCTTAACTATTTTGATTTTATTCATTATTCATTTGAATAACCCTTATACTTGACAACTAAACTTGTGATTCTTAAACTATATCACTTTTTAGAACTTATCGGTTATGGGATATGTGATTCTTGATCATATCCTAAACTTTTTGGATATCTTTTTTAATTTTTCAAGGCTTGATAAGTATAAACGGAATGAACATTACAACAGTTGGAAAGTAAGATATTAACAAGGATATCAACACAAAATAAGCCAAAAAGTTCAAGTTATTTTATTCACAAAAGGTTAAACCATTTACGGTTGTCAAAATTGCCAACCCACGTTTCTACCAGCAAAACGTGGCCCGTCCACATGGGTTGGCAAAGGGTGTCCATTGTTTACGGGTCTTTGTAGTGCAGAAAATAAAAGACGGAAGGATAACGAGTGGCTTCATCCCCCAAACAGAGGATCCATTCACCACCCATTATCCTGCCTATTGTTCAAGGATCCATGATCCTTCACGCTAGAAACTACTGTCTAAAGTTATACAAGTTCTGACGATAAGGATCCTTGATCCTAGAAGCTTTACTTTTCGTAGTTTGCTTATTCAGCAATAATTTACAAGGATATAGAATCCTAACTTGGATTCTCTGGTATGTTATATTCTAACTTTTTCGAAGCTGTAAGTTGTCTCTTATCCTTTTTGGTTAAGGATCATTGATCCACATTTATATGAACACTTCAAGTTTTCTGTTAAAAGTGTAACATTATCATCAGATTTTCAATAACTTTCCAGTTGTTTGGTGATGATATTTTTGAAAATAGAAAGCATACATGAAAAATAAAAAGGGAAGAAACAACAATAGATGTAGCTAAAAAAGTTTAATGTTATTACCCATTCATTATGTATCAAATCATCTGGCCTGGATTTCACCAGCAAAACCGTGGACCATCCACCCAGGCCGGATAAGGCTATCTAACAGTTAAAGTGTCTATGCAGAAATTAAAATGCAGGAAGGTTAATAGCAAACTGTGTAGAAGGATTCATTCTCCACGAATGGAAGGATCTTCTGATCTATAAAGGCACTTGAGGAGTTATCTCTAACTCTATATTTTGCAATGATCATTATAGCAGGTCTTATCAGTGACGACAGGCAGTGTAACAACTAGTTACCAGCAGCAACGGCTAGTCCGCTTCTGACGGAAATATGACAGCTGTGAATCCTTATCACAACTGCCATATTGGGGGCAATTGTTAGGGCATGAATTTTATGCTAAGGATCATCTATCCTGAGACTAGGCATGGATCACGGATGCTTAATGGCTGATGCAGAGAGTCTGAGGATCCAGAGTTTGAGGATCACGAGTCTGAGGATCACGAGTCTGAGGATCCAGGATCCTTAACAGAACTTATGTTTTGCACGTTTTTAATGTGTAAATGTAGGTAATGGACGTAGTGGACCACTTCTTTGCTGGAATCTCGTGGAATATGCTTTTAGGCACGTGCATATGGAAGAAATAACCGTTAGTGGTGGTCATGGGTGACTTCCACCTTTTTCGGGAAGTTAGTTAGTTGATTTTTCCTTATCTTTTTAAGGGGAAACAAGCTCATTAGAGGCACAATTCGTACACACCAGAGAAAAAACACACAACACTCGAATTCCCTGCAAACACTTAGCGAAAACACACACTTACACTAGAAATTCATTGTATTGAGCTTGTTTTCTTCCGAAGTTGTACAAGGATCACTGCTGTTTTTGCAATATAGTTGGTGATCGGTAGTTTCCATCACCCGAGGTTTTTTATGCCGGAGATCTTCTAAAGATCAAGGGCTTTTTCCTCGTATAAATCTCGGTGTTCATCATTGATTTCATATACTTGTTGTTCATACAATTAACCAAGCATCATACCTCACAAAATCAGATTTGGTTGCATTATCCTTGTGTGATTTTTGACCAAAACAGCAAGCATGAATACTTTTCCACCAGGTGCCTTAGGAAGCTTTCCAACTATATCCATTCCCCATCTCATGAATGGCCAAAAAGAGGATATAGGATGCAAGAGCTCTGCTGGTTGGTGAAGGATATTACTATGCCTCTGACAAGGATCACACTTCTTGGCATACTCCACAGCATCCTTCTTCATAGTGGGCCAATAGTATCCTGTCCTCAGGATCCTCGAGAATAATGCCCTGCCCCCAGTGTGGTTTCCACAATCTCCTTCATGGAAATCCTTTAGGACTTCTTGAATTTCAGGATCCTCAATGCATCTTAAATATGGTCCTGCAAGAGATCGTTTATACAACATATTATTTAATATTGTAAATTGAGATACCTTAATTTTGAAAGCCCTTGGGTTTTCTCCTGTAGGGATTTCTCCATGTTGTATGTATCTCATGATTGGGAGTATCCATGATCCTGAATGAGATTGGGTATCATCACTAGGGATGATTGCAGAATCTTCTCCTATCTCCATAGCTACATGATCCTTGATAGCAGGGGTCAGGATATGGATAATAGGGATCTTGATATCCTCAGGAATCTTCAAAGATGATCCTAAATTGGCTAATGCATCAGCTTCTGCATTCTCTTCCCTTGGTACCTGTGTCAAACTAAAGGATACAAAAGAGAGTGCCAATTCTTTGACTATCTCCAAATATTTGATTAGCTTTTCACCTTTAACAGCATAGGATCCATTAAAGTGATTAGTGATCAACAAAGAATCTACATGTACCTCAAGGTACCTGATCCTCATGTACTTTGCAATTTGCAAACCAGCTATCAAGGCTTCATATTCAGCCTCATTGTTGGTAGTTTGAAATTCACAAGCTATGGAGTGGGGTATTATGTCCCCCTGTGGCGATTTTAGTAGTATTCCAAGCCCTGTTCCATTTACATTGGAGGATCCATCAGTGAACAGTATCCAAGGATCCTTGGTTTCCTCTAGCTGCTGGACTTCTGATTCAGCTTCCTTTTGCAAATCACTACTGAAATCTGCCACAAAGTCAGCTAATGCTTGGGATTTAATGGCTGTCCTGGGCTCATATCTTATATCATATGCACTAAGCTTCACTGCCCACTTAGCCATCCTTCCTGACATTTCAGGTTTCCTGAGGACATTCTTAATTGGAAAATTAGTTTTGACAATAATGGCATGAGTTTCAAAATAATGTCTCAATTTAGTAGATGCCATAATTAATGCAAGGATAAGTTTTACTAAATGTGAATACCTGGATTCAGCATCAAGTAAACTCTTATTTACACAATAGACAGGATTTTGTGTACCTTGGTGATCCTTAACAAGGACGGCACTTACTGCTTTTGAGGATACCGCAAGATATAAGGATAACACATCTCCTTTTTCTGGTTTCATCAAGGCCGGGGCCGAGGATAGGTAGTCCTTAAGAGCTCTTAGGGCACTTTCATGCTTCTCAGTCCACTCGAATTTCTTGTTCTTCCTTAGGATGTCATAGAATTCCTTGCACTTTTCTGAGGATTTGGATATGAATCTGTTTAAAGCTGCAATCCTGCCTGTTAACCTCTGAACATCTTTAGCATTGGCGGGGGACTTGATGTTCACTATAGCTTTGATTTGTTCTGGACTGGCTTCAATGCCTCTCTTTGTCACCATATATCCTAAGAATTTACCTGCTTTAACACCAAAGTGACATTTTGAAGGATTAAGTTTCATGTTATATTTGTCAAGGATATTGAATGCTTCCTCCAAGTCCCTTAGGTGATCCTCAGCCTTTTTGGATTTTACCACCATATCGTCTATATAAACCTCCATAGTTTGTCCAATCTGACCCTTGAACATCATATTCACTAGCCTTTGATAAGTTGCACCTGCATTTCTTAGTCCAAATGACATAGCAATATAACAGTATATACCAGTTGGGGTCATAAAGGCTGTATCCTCTTGATCGGATGGTTCCATCTGAATTTTTTGAAATCCAGATGAAGCATCCATAAAGGTTAACAACTCGTGACCCGCGGTAGCATCCACCATGGAGTCAATGTGGGGTAATGGGAAAGGATCCTTGGGACATGCCTTGTTTAAATCTGTAAAGTCGACACATACCCTCCACTTTCCATTTTTATTTTGAACAACAACCACATTGGCTAACCATCTTGGATACTTAACCTCTCTAATCATACCTGCTCGAAGTAGCTTATCTACCTCTTCCTGGATAATAGCATTTCTTTCAGGTGCAAACTTCCTCCTCTTTTGATGAATCGGCTTGAATGACCTGTCAATACCAAGTTTGTGAGTAATTATATCTTTAGATATACCTGTCATATCTTCATGTTTCCAGGCAAAGGTGGTTTTCCTTCTTTTGAGAAAGGATACTAGCTCCCGTTCAATATCGCTAAGGATCCCTGACCCTATGAAGATCTTGGATTCAGGATCATCAGGATCCATGAGGATTTCTTTCAAATCCTGTTCTCTTACCTCCAAGAAATTTCTTGAAGGATACTTTAATTGCTATTGCTCCCTTGGTCTTGAGGCTGGTTTCATTGATGAGGTATAGCAATTCTTAGCCTCCTGTTGATCACTCTCAATTTTCACCACTCCCCATGGACTTGGAAGCTTTACACACTGATGATAGGTGGATGGGACTGCCTTCATATCATGTATCCATGGCCTGCCAAGGATAACATTACAACACGACAAGCAATCAATAACACAAAACTTTTGATAAGAATGCAATCCTTCAATATAGATTGGGAGTTTGATGTCCCCCAATGTATTCTTTGTTTCTCCACTGAATCCCACAAGTACTGAGGATCTTGGGATAATATCAGACTCTGGGATATTCATTTTCTTAAGAACATCCAGCTGAATGATGTTCATAGAGCTTCCTCCATCTATAAGGATCCTGCGAACAAAGTGGTTAGAAATAAACAATGTAATTACAAGACCGTCATGATGAGGATCCTGGATGTCAACACGATCATCCTCATCAAAAGTAATGACTTTATGCTGGGTGACAACGGAGGTCCGGATGGGTCTGTCTCCATTATCCATCTTGGTTTCCTTAGCGTGTCTTTTTGCTGCTGAGAAGGATGTACCACAGATGTCTGATCCACCGGATATGAAATTTATGACTTGTGCATCTGCTGGAGGAGCAGGAGCCCTTTCCGGGATCCTTTCAGGATCCTGGGTCCTTGACTTCTTTCGTCCCAAGAGTTCCTTTAAATGCCCCTTGCTCAACAAGTAACCAATTTCCTTTCTAAGTGCAATACACTCTTCAGTGAGATGCCCAAAATCCTCATGATATGCACACCACTTGGATTTATCCTTTGTAGCAGCTGGTTTATCACTTTTCCTTGGCCACCTAGCTTTGTCACCTAGATTTTGCATTGCAAGGATTAGTTCATTGTTATCGACAGAAAAACAATATTCAGAAATAGGAGGATAATCCTCATCATCCTCTTCTTGTTCCACTGCGTGCACATTCTGGTTATCAGATCTGTTGTAGGACTTGGATTTGTTGTTCCTGAAGTAGGATCCTTGTTTATCCTGTTTTGAGGATCCTGTCAATCTGTCCTGGATCCTTTTGTCATCCTCTAGGCGGATGAACCTAAGGGCCCTAGTCCTTACTTCATCAAGATTCCTGCAAGGTGTCATAACAAGATCATCATAGAATAATGAATCCCTAAGCAATCCCATTTTAAAGGCTTCTATAGCCGTAGCAATATCCAAATTAGGAATATCTAAGGATTCTTTACTAAACTTAGTGATATAATCTCTAAGTGATTCATTTTGACCTTGTGTTACCCTATATAAATCACTAGTTAATCGTTCAAACTTTCTACTACAAAAGAATTGACTATTGAACAAGTTAACTAAATTAGCAAATGAAGTAATAGAGTAAGGGGGAAGACTTAGCAGCCATTTAAGAGCAGATCCTGTAAGTGTGGATCCAAATCCCTTGCATAGACATGCTTCTTTCAACCTTTCAGGAATTGGATTGATCTCCATCCTCTCCCTGTACTGAGCTATATGCTCTTCTGGATCCGTTGAACCATCATATAGTTTCATTGATGGTATTTGGAATCTTTTGGGTATCTCAGCATCACATAAAGGTGGTGCAAAACGAGATATCCTATGGCTACCATCCGCAATCTCAGGAATGGGCTTAACCACTCCTGGTACACTGGATATCATATCCTTTAGCTTCTGTAGCTCCCTAGCCATGGCTTGATTGATACCTGTATCCTGCATAAAGCCATGGTTAGTGTTATATAAATTATTAAAAGTATTACCTCCCACAGGATTCGAGTTTGGAATTGCGGATGTGAATCCATCTTGTCGAGACTCTGGCATGATTGAAGGACCATAGGAGGCAATAGTCTGCATCGGTATGAAGTCTCCTTGATGAACGTCCGAGTTCTGAGGCTGCATACTTCTCAAGGATCCTTGATTTTGAAGGAGGTTGGATCCTTGGAATTGAGATGATCCTTGAACCTGAAAGGATCCTGGGATCAGGGAGGATCCTTGAACAAGGGAGAATCCTGGGACCAGAGAGGATCCTGGGACCAAAGAGGATCCTGGGACCTGGGAGGATCCTTGGACCTGGGAGGATCCTCGTACCTGGGAGGATCCTTGGACCTGGGAGGATCCTTGGATCTGGGAGGATCCTCGTACTTGGGAGGATCCTTGGACCTGGGAGGATCCTTGTACTGCATGCGTTCCCACATATCCTCCTGACATGAAGTATCCCTGATGCTGAGAGGAGGATCCTGATGGTTGAGAAGAGGATTCCTGCGGCTGGAAGTAAGAGCCAAATGCCTGACTCATTGTTGTTGTTCCATAATGCCTTCCTGGTAGTTCACCCAAGTATTGCACGTCTGGAACTGCTGAGTGTTGGGAAGTTATAACCGGAGTGTCGAAGTTCAGCGACCTTGGCATCAGAGGGGAGTGATCCTCCACTGATTTCTTCTGTTTCTTGATTTCATCGATCTCCCTGAGGATCCTTTCGCTGGTTTTATCCTGCTCTTGTGCATGATTCCTCATCTGCAAAATCAGGGCATAAAGATCATTAGTAGTAGGATTAGTTGAAACAGAAGAAGTAGGTGGTTTTTGGAAAATGGGAGTTGGTTTCTTCGCAGCATTCTCAGCATTCTTCTGGGATCCAGAAGGTGGTGGAGGCAAAGGAGGAACGCCTTGTGAAGAACTGAATGAGGGCATCAAACTTGAAGTATTCTTCACTGAGGAAGCCATCTGTTTGGTTGTAGCGAACCGAAATGACCACGAAAATACGAATCTTTCTAGGAATAAAGCACCAATTGCCCCACGGTGGGCGCCAAACTGTTTTGGTCAAAAATCAAGCAATGACATTGTAACCAAACTTTCTGTTGTGAGGTATGTTGCTTGAATTGATGAACAACAATAAGGATCACTATGAAGTGTAATGAACAAGTAACACGAAGATTTATACGAGGAAAAAGCCCTTGATCAATGAATGATCTCCGGCATAAAAAACCTCGGGTGATGGAAACTACAGATCACCAACTCAAATTAAACAAGAAATGTATTACAACTTCGGATGATAGCGAGCTAAGTACAAGGATCACTATAGTGTATCGTGTAGAAATGTATGAAAAATGCTAAGTGTTTTGCCGAGAGCTGGTGAGTGCAGTTGTACGAGTGTGTGTAGCCAAAAATAGCCAAGTGTTCTATCTGATAGCTCGCTACCCCCTTAAAATTAGAAAATATCTAGCCTAACTAATTGTCCGCAAATGGTGCAAGTCCTCCACGACTCCATAACGTCCATTTCTGGCCAAGCACGTGCGGAATTGATTTAGAATATTCTCCAGGAATATCGCCAAGACCAAGTCCAAGTTGATACTCCTGCAAAACAATTACGAATTCAAAGTAGACAATCGTTAGTACAGGGATCCTTATGGTGATCCATGATCCTGATCCTGCAACACTTCTGAGGATCACTACTTCAGACAGAATTGAGGATCACTAAACCCAACAGTAAATAAGGATCACTGATCATTTAGAAATCCACCCCTAACAATTTCTATTATTGTTAATGTAAAATGTAGTGTATTATGAATGATAGTATAAATAAAAGTGCAATTGTCTGTTATTTGTAATGAATTACGGAATTTGTCAAAGAAATGATACAAATGCACATGTGCATGGATAACTGTTACTCGATTTTTTTTTGAATTTTTTTATTATTGGCGAAATATAGCGATTTTTCAAAAAAAAATAGTAAAAAAAAAATTTGGGGTGTTTTTTAGGTATTTTTTTGGTTGTGTTCACATTGGTTCTCGCAATAAATGGTGGTTTCTAACGGATCCTTCTCCTATATATATATATATATGGTAGGGTTCATGTGAGAACCACCTTTATTGCGAGAACCATTGTGAACATAAAAAATACTTTAAAAAACACACAATTTTTTTAATATTTAAAAAAAAAATCGTTATATTTCGTCACTAAAAAAATTCGGGTAACAATTATCGTGCACATGTGCATATGTATCAGTTTTTTGAAAAATTCCGTAAAAAATTACCAGTATTATACAATTGCACTTTCATTTACACTAGTATATGCAATACACTACTTTTTACATTACCAATATTAAAAATATTAAAAATGGATATATGAATCATTATATGTAACCATGATATAACATATGCATCATTGTATGCGCATGTGGTTCATTATGTGGTTCTTCATGTTTTTACCATAATATTGGTTTTGAAAAACACCACTTTGGCGATAGGTATGAGGTAGCTAAATGCGCGCAAACAATTTGAACCTGTCAGTGGGCCATGAGAATATATATATATACATTCACACACGCATGTAAACATAAATAGCCGCTGTAACCCGATTGCCAGTTAATCTGTTTGACACCAAGATTTCGTGTCAGCAACGTGTTGATGAAGGGTAGATCTATGCTATAAGACTGGAAGGAGTGGGGGCCGGCTGAGGCCCGGCTAGGACCGGCGCCGGTCCCCCACACCGCCCCCCTCCATCCCACCCGTCCTCACCAGCGGCTCCTCGCCGGTCTTGCCGCCCCACTTTCTCCTCTCTTCTCTCACAATAACCTATACATACATACATATATATACATAAAGGGGCTCATCCCCCACCCCCTAGGTCCATCCCCTTGAAGCCTTTCCTACGTGGCGGTGATGTGGCGGCCCATCCCCTTGGGGATGAGGCTCTCCATACCCTCCAGTCTAACAAAGACTCTAAGCAGAAAATTCCTCCCAATTAATGGATGTCGTACGAAGTTAAATGCAGCCTCCAAAGTATTGGTGAACATCAAATCAATGGCAGTTGGTCTGGCCCAAACACCATTTTACCATAAAACCATTCAGGCCCGACCAGCATTATTCATCATCAACAAGACTTCTTACCCTACCCTAGTTCCCCTTTAAGACGTCTTTGAAGTAAAGAGGGTTAGGTACTAGATCATATTAGGTTTTTATTTGTTGGTAATTAGTAGACGAAGCAAACAAGTAACAATTTACAGTACCCCGAAAAAATGTGTCAAGTTATGTATGAGTCTTCCACGAATTGCTGCACATCATTCTGTTTTATTCAGGAATAAGAAAATAGAAAGAGGACAAAGCCTGCATTTGCAATAGTATGTTTTCACGACTCGAATCCATTCCCTTATGGCAACAATATTACCATTCATTCCTCCGATGTTCACCCTTAGAATTAAATAAATAATTGGGCATGCAAAAGTTTAACTAACACATTTTAGAATTCAGGTATTTATTATTATTATTATTATTATTAATGTAACCTTATTGTGCATGGACAAGGTAGGTGAATGTCTAGGGTATAAAAACACACCTTCCGCTTTCTACAGCCATCCCTCTAAGATACAAGTTGCAAGTTTTCAAGAAAATGGCTAAAACAGTTATGGCTCTAGTTTTTGTCTTTAACCTCTTGATCTCCGTAACTATGGCAGCAGGCCGAAACATTCCAAACACCAAACCCGATGATGATAAACACACTAAGAGTCTCCTTTATTACGACCGTGGATACCTAATTCCAGGTGTTGGGCGCGGTATTACACCAAAGCCCAACGAAGGGTTTAACCCCTTCACTTACAATCCGATTACTGGCAGCAACAATGGCTTCCCAGGAATCACGGTCCCTAGTGTTGGCGGGCTTGGTGGTGGCAACTACTTGCCAGGTGGTGATGATACGTTAATTCCAAACCCTGGTTTTGAGGTTCCGATTCCTGGTGGCATTGGCAATACTCCAGTCGCAGCAGCTCGTCCGTGAAAGCCGGTGCTCATCCCTCATGTTTCATTGATGTCTGCCATAATTATATGCACCTTCACATTTATTTAATAATAATGTGGCTTGTTTTGTTTGTTATATCATTGTACTATTTTTACTAGACGTTATTTAACTATGGTGTGATGTAACCGATTAATAAATAATTTCGTGTAAGTTGGTATGTTTTGATTAATAAATGTCAAATAAGATTTTATATTATTGGACACTTTCATTGTTTTCTTTACCATGGTGAGGACAAGATGGCTCAACGTATAACCAGAGTTTCCTCTACACAGATATGTAAAAATTTCAATTAACAAATTGAGACACTTGGGTTCCAAAAGGACCGCACCACTAAGATTGTTTTGTTTTACATAGATTCAAACTTGAGTCTTTTGCAACCTACTAGTGGGAGTGGTATTAGTTCTCGCAGTAGTAATTGTCATCGTCGTCATGGTGGTACTGGTAGTAGTCATCTGATGGAACGGCCCATCACCAACCAAAAGATGCGAGAGTTTTAAGAAAATTGTCGCAATGTCTCGTTCCGTTTTCCTGTTCCCTTTTGGGAGATTGACCATCTCAATATCGGCTTATTCCACCATGGCATCAAATTTATGAGTCTTACTTAGCTTTAAAACAATCTGCAAAATTTACTCGCAAGGTTCATCTGAACAATCTTCTAGTACAACAAAGGAACTTCTGAGAACAATTGTTTAATGGGTGGGGGTCACATATATATATATATATAGGACTGAATCTTTGATTTTCATTTTGGATTCGTTCCCCAAAACCCAGCAATAAGGTTGAATTCTACATATAATATAACATACAACTCGTGTTACAAATCAAATCAAATCAAATCATCATGTATACAATTTAGTGTTTCTTTGCTGGACTGTTTGGGTCTACTTCTGAACTTGTATCTGAAATCCTTGTTTCTGATTTCTCATTCGAGTACCTAAAAAAACAAAATAAAATAACTTAAGGATGTATTTGCCTCTCCTAGTTGTTGTATATGAAATTTATAAAAAATGAAATATTGTTGAAGGAAGATACTTACGTAGAGAGTATAGTTACCCATACAAGCTCCACACAGTCCACCCAAAGAAGTCTTTGCTCCACCGGAATCAAACCGTAGGTTACTAAGTGTGCAAATGGCCATAGTTTCCATCCAGCCTAACAAACACCATACAAACATTTTTCGAGTGACATCTTATAATTTCAAACCGTCTGTAAGCTCAAAAGAAATGGGTTATTTTAGGCTTTTAGCATGAGCTGAATCACGACACTGATTAACTGTTGTCTTTATTTCTTGATCCTAAAGTATTATTATTGGAATTTGGGCCAGTTTTGGTTTTGGTTATATTCGGTGACCCGGCCCTGTAACATGATGAAACTCGTAGAAAACTTTTCTTGACGTGCCACTGCGACGTTTTAGCTGGATTATGTTATCTAAAATCTAACACAACTTTTAACCAGGTTCTTACCGTCAACAATGGCAAGAATGTTGTTTTCAGTTCATTGAATATATTTGCAGGGGACTCGAAGCGCAGCAACCCCAAGACAACAAAATAGATGCTGTTCCACACTGCTGACCACACGGTTTGGTCAAACGCGATCTTTACAGGAACGTCCCACCAATCTTTAAACGGAATAAGGGCCTAAAGAAACAAGTGTCATGCATCTATACTTGGGTAATTTAAAGTTTTAAACATATACGTAACAGAATAGTGAAATACCTCACATAACTGGTAATAGTAATGAGAAAGAGATCCATGGAGAGTGAACCCAACAAGGCCTGACCGAAACAAGCGGGTCCTATCAAACTCAAATAGCGGCTTCCCTTCGTAACACTATCAAAAAAAAAAAAAAAAAAAACAATTATAAGTAACTGAAACAGGAAACAATTCCAACAAGTTTGGAGGTAAAGAACTTGCTTGTGCAATCCAATCGCCCAAAGAATAAACGATCCCACTAATCACCATCTTAGCCAAAACGGGATTTTCTTTAAGAGCTTCTTCATAAGCAATCCAATTGTGCTCAGGAGCATATCTAAGTATTTCATAAAGGGTCCATCCCTGTATGATGAAATTAATTATTAGTTTTGCGAACTGCACCATTCTCTTTAAGCATTTGTGTCTACCACACAATTAAAACAACACTTTTCAGAACCAAATTTTATGCCCATCCATGTAAACCAAAATTAACACTTGTATTAGATAAGCAACCGCTCTTACAAATACTTAGATCATACGTAGTGGGGCGGTATATACCGCCTTCTCCCTCCATGGCGCCCCTGAACACCAAAACAGGGGCGCTATGGGTTTGAAAATTTGAGTCCCCGTTATATACATAGCGGCGTGAAGGAAGGAAGATTCAAAGCCCCACTCACACACATATATATACATACATATATACAAAGCCCCCTACATATATAACCCCACTACACTCTCTTGTGATATAAAGCCCCATAAACCACTCTCTTTAGCGTTTCGTCACTTGTCCCATAACGCCCCACAAAGGGCTTTATGACTACACATAGCCTTATGCTAGAATTGTTTCTATGTTGAAAAGAAAGAAGAAGCTGTTATCAAGTATAATCTAAAACTAGCTTTAAACCCCTAATTTTCACATTGACAAGCAAACCAATGTATGATCAAAAGGCAATTTCACAAAATTAAACACATACAAGGTAAATTAAAATCAAAGTGACATACATGCCAGTACTCATGATCAATGGTGAGCAACCTGGTGACAGCAAGAGTACCAAACCCGAGAACAATCGAAGCATTAATCGCTTTACTCGCAAACTTCTCAATTCCTTCAGACCCTTCTCCCGCAACTCCACTCTCCCTTTCACTTCCATTTTGTTCATCTGCCACCACCTCTTTATCCTCCGCAATTGATTTCATCACTGGGTATACTTTATGATTCTGTTTGGATTGAGAAAACAGTTTAGTCGGAGGAGAGATCGAAAAGGTCGTTGAATATGAGATGGGGTTTGCGGGTGGAGAGACTTTGTGGCCGGAGAAGAAGGAGAAGACATGATTGTTCACGGTAGCCATGACTGCTGGACGATCATAACAATTTCTTTTTTTGGTGTATTATTTTATTTTATTGGTTAAGTTGTTTGGGGATTTGAGGATTGCAACTTGGGCTTTTACTTATCTTCATATTTTTTGTTCATTGGCACGCAATTGTAAGGGGACCGGGCGGTCCGTTATACCACCACCATCACGAGTTATAATAGCAACTGATAAATCACCGTCACTCCTTCTCATCACTCGTGGATTTGAGCACGCATGCAGTGGCGGAGCTACCTTATGCCGGGGGGCAACGCCGCTACGGCTTGGCGCGGAAAAATTTGGAAAAATTAGTGTAAATTTTGGAAAAATTTGAGGTTTTTTCGATTTCGTTACGGCTTATTTATAAAACGTTACGGCTTTGCGGATTTTCTAGATCCGCCGCTGCACGCATGGCCACCATCACGCATGATTGTTTGAGGGAAATTGTTGGGTGTAGTGAGTGATGGACATTTCCACTAAAATCCATCACTAGTGATGGAATAAAGCTCGATAACGTGGCAGAACTTGATTGGATATTGTGAGTGATGAGTGGGTGGTGAGTGATCGGCGCCCCTACCCCTAATTCTTAAAACCAAACTTTGACTTTTTCATGATAAAATTGTAGAATACCAATTTGATTTGTTTTCTTCTTCTCACATGTTTAGTTTTAATAAGATTTTCTATGGTTCTTGATAAAAGATTCTGATGGTTTACTACACAAACAACAAGTTAAGAATGTAAATTTCATAGAGTAGAGTTAAATGCCATTTTAGTCCCTGTGGTTTGGGCCATTTTGCCAGTTTAGTCCAAAGGTTTCATTTTTAACCTCTGGGTCCAAAAAGGTTTCACAGTTGCCATTTTAGTCCACTTGGTTAACTTCATCCATTTTTTCTGTTAACGAGAAGGCTAATTTGGTCATTTTGTATGTAATTCTGTTAACTAAAAAGGCAATTCAGCCATATAAAATGACCGAAATGGCCTTCTGGTTAACAGAAAAAATGGATGAAGTTAACCCAGTGGACTAAAATGGCAACTGTGAAACCTTGTTGGACCCACATGTTAAAAATGAAACATTTGGACTAAACTGGCAAAATGGCCCAAACCACAGGGACTAAAATTGCATTTAACTCCATAGAGTATATAGAAATGTTGTTAAAACTAAAATTATATGCTCTTAGTGGAATTTAAGTGATTTGATTTTGTGTTATTAACAAGTTCAGAGTCTATGAAACGAGTTCCTTACATGAATATTTTGAAGTCGAGATTATTAAAACATAACTTAAATATAAGTTTTTATTAATATATCAGAATAAACGTGTAACATGTTTTGGTGACATAATCCCTTCTTGATATCATACGGATAAGTTTTTATTAATATATTAGAATAAACGTGTAACATGTTTTGGTGACATAATGCCCTTTTGATATCATACCAACCAGATGAAGCTTAAAGGAAATTTTCTTTCTCTATACGCGATTAGAAAAATAAAAGAAAAACCGACCTAATTATGCTTCGAAAGAGGTAAAATTCGTTGATGTATGATAGCAAAACTAGCCACAAAATCATAGTGTGGATAGTTTAGGCCACTGGGATCTAGGGTGTAAAAGGGTGTTCTCATCTAAGTCGAGGGTTTGTGTCCCGCCATGAAAGTTGAAGTATAGTCAGGACTTCGGAGTACATTAGATAAGTGTGCGAGTTGTTGTTCTAAACAAGTTAACAACCACCATATGGTTATTTACTACATATTTTTAATGACCAAAAGAATTAATCCCGAGCGCAATCAAGGCAACCTCTGGACCAAATGGAGTACTCCGAGAGTAACCCGTCCACCACCAATTCCGGGGAAAACCCGGTAACCCACCCGCCCGTAGTGTTGGCCCATGTAATCCTTCCTTGAAGAACAGATGATACAAAAGCCAAAACTGATTCTCAACAGTTGATCCACAATAAGCAGTGTTTGAACTATAAAATTACAAATGTGTGTGATTACTTGTATATTATGTGTATTAGTTATATTTGCCACAATTTTTGTTACAAAAATTACAAATATTGGAGGTTGATTTTGTTAAATAAAAGTGACTAAATATGTATTTAGGAAAATATATACTTAGATGTCACAATGTGCGTGATTACTTGTATATTATGTGTATTAGTTATATTATTTTAGGACTTTAAATAATATAACTCACCAAAATACCAAGAATTATAATACAAAATATTACCTAAATCCCAAGAAAATAAATATATAATTTGCACACAAAAATTGGACAAACCGAACAAGGAATGTGAACTACAAAATATTCCGAAATTAAATTCATAAGTATATTTTGATAAACGTTATTTTGGAAACCAAGAAAACCAAAATATGATTTTTATAACTATTACAAGAATATATCATATTTTGACAAGAACAAAATATATTATTTTTTAGTAAAGAAAATATATATGTTTTCTTGAATTACTAGAAAATATATTATTTTTGAAGGAAATATATATTTTCTTAAACAAATTTAGAATATACTATTTTGGGGTGAAAAATGGATTTATAGAAATTTTTTAAGTTAACCTTGAAAATATATTATTTTTGAAGTTATATGAAAACACAATTTTTTTTGCCAAGTGAAAAGTTATAGATAATTTTCTATAAAAGCTTTCTGAAAATATATAAATTTTAAGAATATATATAGATGAATTTTTATTAGAAATATTATTCTGGAAAATTAAATACAAAATTAAGTATAAGAATACTTAATAAATACAATAAAAATACGTATTCTTGAATGTATAAATACACTGGAATACGCCGCCAATACTTGGCAAAAATACACAAGTTAAGAATACATGTATAAGCATACCCATCCTTGGGAAAAATATTCTTTGAAGAATTACAAGAAAAATAAGTTGAAATATACTATTTTAACAAATATTCCAATAATTAATAAATATAATTTAAGTTAAAACATTATTATTTTAACAAATAATTATATACTTTGGAATAATATTTATGACACCAAGAAATATAACTCAAAGATGCTAAGTCATAACAAATAAGACTAAAAGTCAAGGCACGACCCATCCGTCTAATAAGTCGTAGCACGTGTGTAGGTAGTCGTGTGACCGGGGAAAAGCTTTGAGTTATACCAAGTTACGAGACGCAAGACTGTGAGTTCATGTCCCCCTTTTCTTTTAATTGTTTTCAGTTTTATAACTTCGTGGGTGAAATACATGTTACAAATGATTACGATTACAAATGGTATGGTTAGCTAAGGATTGAACTGTTAGATCATGTGAATGGGTAGGCGTTAACTTGAGACCATTAATCCTTTTATAAGGACCGAGGGGCATGAGTGATAGATCTATTTGGGTGTTGCGAGCCCCACCCATGGGTCCGCGAGTTGACCGCATGTGGTGACTATGTCGTTCCAGCTGGGAGGCCCGGTATGAAATACGCAAAAGATTGAGCCTTCCTACACCATTACACACACATTAATGACCTTGCAAATCATTAATTGATCTGTTCATATTCGCTTTCATACCGGTTTACAAATACATACTTACAAGTGTTTACAAGGTTATTCGTGCACACATACAAACACATGAACTCGCTCAACTTTTGTTGATGTTTTCAAGCTACATGTATTTCAGGGAATTGATTATGGATCTGGCGAGCGTCCAAGGATTTCCAAGTTGTGTCTTCAATAAAAGATGTCATCCAGTGTTGAAGGGTTTGAATCGTGTATTTTATCCTTGATAGGATACATGGTTCAAAGCGTAGTTTTAATAGTGTCTTTTGTTAAGTCCATTACGAAACTTAAACTTTGGTTGTTGTGTATTTTAAACATGAAGTCTTGGTTTGGTGTTAAACAATGTTGGTTGTAATGTTTGAAACTCTTTAATGGATGAACATCGAGGTTTCTATCATATAGTTGTTTGTTATGGTTGAATGCAATGATATTAAACAAGTCATACATAATCACGCTTCCGCAAAAGTCAGGGTGTGACAGTTTGGTATTAGAGCTTCGATTGTAGCGAACTAGGATTCCTTCTCGAGTCTAGACTACAATCATTAGGGCTCTCCCACGAAAATATTTTTACAACATATTTTTCATTGCATACACAAAACGCCAAGATCCATGGAACAAACGTTTTACAAAGGAAAGACAAGAAACACAATGCAAGGTCACAATGGTGGTTTAGTCTGCATGGGTGATGTGCGTTAGGTGTGATATGTTTTTATGTATATTTTAAGCCCTTTTTAACACTTTAGTCAAGTTTTAAATTTATAAAACACGATATTTTACTAACGCTAAACACACATATGGGCAAGTGCACCCATCGTGAGCGTAGTATAGCGTTGGTAAGATACCGAGGTCGTCCAAGGACACAAGAGCTTTTAGTATCGGTTTATCCTCAACGTCTAATTAAATCAAAATTTTAGAAAAAGTTTTAAACATGAAAATAAAAACTAAAAATGCTGAAAAATAAAAATAAAACAGATAGACACGATGAATCACTTGGATCCGACTCGCCTTTAGTGTAACTTTTGATGATTTCCGCACTTTTGCACTTTTTAAGAGATTATCTTAGTTATAGTAGTAGGCCCCTCTTTTGAAGGTGACGTTACCCTCAACCCAGTAGTTTGAGTCAGCAAGGATACAATCCTAAAGGGTCGGAATATTGAAAGATAATTAATTAAGTTATTAATGCGTAATGTAGTAGGCCCCTCTTTTGAAGGTGACGTTACCCTCGGCTAAGTGCTTTGAGTCAGCAGGGATACAATCCCAAGTAGTCGGTGTGGAACATTGAGGTTGATTCGGTTGTGAATGCAATGGAGGACTATCAGATCATGCAAACCTACAACACCACCACTGTCATGTCTCTGGCAAAGGGAGTAGCTGAGGACCCTATGGATGTAGTGGTAGAGAGGGTCCCTCAACTGTGTGCTCTTGGTTTGGCTTGGATTGTAGTGTCCCTCCCCAATCTGAGCCCATGCTGCTTGGCGTTGGTCTTGTAGGAGTTCGCGGAGACCACCAGTGTTCTCCTCCTCTCCAACATCCTCTTCCGAATATAACCCGATGATTGCCCCAAATTGTTCAATTGAAATTGAGTACATAACCCCTGCACAACGGAATTCCACCCCCTCATTGTCAAACGGCTCCGCTTTTGCCTTGAAGGCAAACGTGCTATAAAATTCCATGTTATACTCGTGCACGGAGTGAAGCCGAGTGCAAAGAGCTGCTCTTAATGGACTAGTAACAAGGTTTTTGAAGCAGTCGATTTGGCCTACTACTTCTAGAGTATCCAAGCAAACTTGTCGGGGGTTTTCTTCGGGCCTTGTCTTGAGAACCTCAAACCGTGCTTGAGCAGCCCACTCATTCGGGTTGAACGTAGTAAACTTCTTGGCCATCTGAAAGAAAACACCAAACAATTAGTACGAAATAGTAAAATTTTCAAAGAAAACTGAAAACAGTCAGCTGAACATGACCCCGTGTTCAGTGGACACGCCCCATGTTCGCCAGAATTCAGCTGGACACGCCCCCGTGCTCAGGCGTCTGTTTCCCAAAAACTTCATTTTTCGACCCGTTCCTGAAAAATTGAAAATTTTTGGTTGAGTAGGGGCGGTTTTCCCCGAAAATGAAACCCCAAGTGCCGTTTTTCCCAAAACAAACCATTTACCCCTTCAGTTTCATCTTTTTCGGTTCAAAAACAAGGGTTTGGGGTTTTTGTGAGAAATCGGGCAAATCTACAAATAATTCAAGTTGATTTACTTCCTATAACATGCATCTATACTAATACTAACAGATCTAAGCAAAAATTTGAGGTTTGATTCGGTTCAAGTTGAAGAACCCTAGATTTTTCCCCAAATTTTTGATGTTATACTACATGCAAGTGATTAATCTAACTAATTATGATGATACAATCATACCTTGACGTTGTCGGAAGTCGGAAAAACGTGGAAATCTGTAGAAATTTACGGTGGAACCAGAGAGTTTGCGGGGAATCAAGTCGTGTGGAAGTGAGAAATGACTAGAAAAAGGGGGTTTTATCTCGACAGTTGCGCGGATACGGCCCCGTGTTCAGCTGAACACGGCCCCGTGGGCGGGCATTTTATATATATATATATATATATATATATATATATATATATATATATATATATATTTTATTCAGTGCATGCGTGAGTGACCTGTTTCCTGAAACTTGGTTTTAGAAATCTTACCGATTCAAAAGCTTTCCCATCGTTCATTACTTACAAGATATGATGTTGATGCTCAAACCTTTGTTTAATCTTCGGCCGCTTGTAGCGAGACTTCCTCCTCTTCATCCTCAATAAATCCTTGATAGAGCTTTAGCCGTTAGCCATTGACTTTGAATGTGATCCCATTTCGAGATTTAATTTCGATTGCACTTGTGGAAAAATGTGGGTGATGGAAAAAGGTCCAGACCACCTAGACTTTAATTTACCAGGAAATAATCGAAGTCGTGAATTAAACAATAGAACTTGATCTCCTACCCGAAATTCATTTGGTTTAATGTGTTTATCATGCAGATTTTTCATTCTTTCCTTATAAATTTCGGAGTTAGAATATGCGTGATTCCTTAGTTCGTATAATTCATTTAATTGACAAAATCGATTTTTACCGGCTACTTCTAAGTCTAAGTTTACGTTTTTAATTGCCCAGTAGGCTTTGTGTGCTATTTCTACCGGCAAATGACAGTTTTTTCCATAGACAAGCTTATATGGGGTTGTACCTATTGTTGTTTTATACGCAGTTCGAAAAGCCCATAAAGCGTCGTCTAACTTATCAGCCCATTCCTTTTTATTTAATCCTACGGTTTTTTTCAGGTATTCTTTTTAAACATCGATTAGTCACTTCGGCTTGCCCGTTTGTTTGAGGGTGATATGCTGTTGAGACCCGGTGATAGACCCCATACCTTGTTAAAAAAATTCAAGTTGATGGTTACAAAAATGGGTGCCCCTATCACTTATTAATGCTTTTGGAGTTCCAAAACGAGAGAATAATCGTGTCAGAAATCTTACCACAACTCTTCCATCGTTTGTTGGAAGTGCTTCGGCCTCGGCCCATTTAGACAGGTAATCTACCGCCACAAGTATATATTTGTTTTCTTTTGACAGTGGGAAAGGTCCCATAAATTCGAGTCCCCACACATAAAAAAATTCACAAATAAGAATGCCATTTTGTGGCATTTCATTTTTGGAAGAAATATTACCTGATCTTTGGCAAGCGTCACATGTCTTGATAAGACTTTGGGCGTCTTTGTAAATGGTTGGCCAATAAAATCCTGAATCAAATACCTTTCGTGTGGTACTAGCGGCACCATGATGTCCTCCGTATGGACCTTCATGACAATGGCGGAGAATCCTCCTTGCTTCACTACCATGTACGCATCGACGGATGAGTTGGTCGGCACACATTTTGAAAAGATAAGGATATTCCCAAAAATAATGCTTTACATCTGCAAAGAATTTTTTTCTTTGATGATGTGACCAACCTTTTGAGACTATACCGCTAGCTAAGTAGTTAGCATAGTCGACGTACCATGGCTCTTCTCGGTATTCCACCATTTCTAGGGACTCCGTTGGGAATTTTTCATTAATTAGCTCGTCCCTAGTTGCCTTCAAAGCTGGATCTTCTAAGCGGGAAAGATGATCTGCAACGGTGTTTTCTGCTCCTCTTTTGTCTTTTATTTCAATGTCGAATTCTTGGAGGAGTAGAATCCATCTAATTAAACGCGGTTTAGCATCCTGTTTCTTAAAGAGATATCGAATGGCTGCATGGTCTATATAAACTATCGTTTTAGAAAGAACAAGATAAGAACGGAATTTATCAAAAGCAAATACCATAGCTAGTAATTCTTTTTCTGTTGTTGTGTAATTTTCTTGTGCATCATTAAGTGTTTTACTAGCGTAATAAATTGGGTGAAAATGCTTATCTTTTCTTTGTCCCAAGACGGCTCCAACTGCAAAGTCACTTGCATCACACATGATTTCGAAAGGTAATTTCCAATCAGGCTCTATCATGATAGGTGCATTGACTAACATTTCTTTTAGTGTTAGAAATGCTTGGTTGCAATCCTTGTCAAAGATGAAAGGGGCATCCTTTTCAAGTAATTTTGTTAGAGGCCTTGAGATCTTTAAAAAGTCTTTGATAAATCGTCTATAAAATCTGGCATGCCCAAGGAAACTTCTAATAGCTCTAACGGAGGATGGGGGTGGTAATCGAGAAATAGTTTCTATTTTTGCTCGATCAACCTCCATTCCTTCGCTTGAGATTTTGTGACCGAGTACTATTCCCTCCGTTACCATGAAATGACATTTTTCCTAATTAAGGGCGAGGTTAGTTTCCTCACATCGGGATAGCATTCATTCAAGGTTATCGAGGCATTGGTCGTATGAATCTCCAAAGATAGAAAAGTCGTCCATGAAGACTTACATTGTCTTTTCTATCATGTCATGGAAGATAGCCACCATGCAACGTTGAAAGGTTGCGGGGGCATTACATAGACCAAAAGGCATGTGTCGATAAGCAAAAGTTCCGTAGTGACATGTAAATGTTGTCTTTTCTTGGTCTTCGGGTGCTATCGGTATTTGAATGTAACCTGAAAAACCATCTAAGAAACAATAAAATTTGTGACCGGATAATCTTTCTAACATTTGATCAATAAAAGGTAAAGGAAAGTGATATTTCCTTGTTGGCTCATTTAATCGGCGATAATCTATACATACCATCCATCCTGTGATGGTTCTTGTTGCTATTAATTCATTTTTCTCATTAGTTACTACCGTTATACCTCCTTTCTTAGGAACTACTTGGACGGGACTTACCCAAGGACTATCGGAGATTGGGTAAATGAGTCTGGCGTCAAGTAATTTGATGACTTCATTTTTAACCACTTCTTGGACGTTTGGATTTACTCTACGTTGTGGTTGTATTATCGATTTATAGTCATCATTCATTAAAATTTTGTGCGTGCACATGGAAGGACTTATTCTTTTAATATCTACAAGCTTCCAAGCGATCGCGTTTTTGTGTTTTTTTAAAAGTGTGATTAATTTTTCTTTTTCTACACTAGTTAATTTTGACGAAATAATTACAGGTAATTTACTATCTTCATCGAGAAAAGCATATTCCAAACCTTTTGGAAGTTCTTTGAGCTCAAGAGGTGGGTCTTTAGGAGACTCCTTATTTGGTTGCTCATTTTGATCAAGAACCAAAAAGGTTTGTTCTATGGCGACCTCTTCTTCAACAAAGTGGTCAATTTCTTCTCTTGTATCGGGTGGTTCATCTTCATCTTCAAATAGGGGGTCATTATTGCCGAATGGATATTTCATTGAACGCTCAAGATCGACACTTTTTTTGAATGGGTAGATTGTTATACTTCTGATTTTTCAAAGCTTCGCGGGTCTTCACAAAAGGTCGTCCCAACACTAGTGGAGCGTCATCAAGGATGACGAAGTCGGTTGGGATTACCATTTGATTGGTTTGGACCAACACATCTTCAACTATCCCTATTGATTTTACTGTTTTCCGATTAGATAGAAAAATGGTTATTTGAAGTGGAGGAAAATCACTAATACTTAATTTTTCAAAAATGTAGTTTGGCATTATATTAACACAAAGATCTTTATCAATTGTAATGTTACTAATAAAGGAATTTTGAAAGAAACATAGAACCGGTGTGATGTTAATTTCAAATGGATCTTCTTTTATTAACGTATTTTGATCATTTGTTAACTTAATGCTTACCGTTTTGTCAATTTTAGTGTTAGTGTTTAACTCTTTTAAAAACTTAGCATGAGTGGGTACTAAATAATGATTTTCTAAAGAAGATGACAAGAGATTAATTTCTTTAAAATTAGACTCTTTTTGGATTTTAACGTTGTCAGACTCACCTTTTTCGTTGTTAACTCATGTGTCGGCTTTTCACTTACTTGTTCTTCCATTTTTACCTTTTCAACTATCTATTCTTTATTACAAGTTATTTCTTCCCCTGCGCGAGATTCCTCTTCCCTTGCGTGGGCTTCTTTTATACAGCGCTCGATAGTTTTAAGGTGCTCTATTATCTTATCGGCTATGGGTGTGATGGAATAAGGATCTTCAAAGCTTGAATTTGGAAGTTCGATCCTTGATTCCTCATGATACTTATATGAGGTAGATGGTTCACACCATTGTTCCTCATTGTAAGTATATGATGTATAAGGGTCGTAATTTTGTTCCTCATAATACTCATACAAGTTGGGTTGTTCATGCCATGTTTCCTCATAGTAAGTATATGAAGATTGAGGCTCGTATCTTGGTTCCTCAAAGTATGAGTATGAAGGCTCATACCTTGGTTCATCAAAATATGAGTATGAGGGAGAAGGTTCATACCTTGAGTCTTCATAGGGTGTGTATGAAGTTGACGGCTCGTACTTGGGCTCCTCATAGTAGTTTTATGAAGGGGATGGTTCAAAAAGGTCACAATATTGTACCGAATGAGAGTTACCACAAATGGTGCAATAGTCTTCCCTATAATCATCCTCCTCATAGTGGTAGTTGTAATCTCCTGAGTATTGATCCATAAGAATCACTCAGCAGACCACAACAGAGTCTCGGGACCAGTAAACAAAAATAAAAACGGAAACAGAGGCTGGTTTTGTGCAGCACGGGGGCGTGTTCAGTGAGCACGGCCCCGTGTTCAGGTTCTGTATCTGGGCGTTTTAATAAAAGTGACTGGTTTTGTGCAGCACGGGGGCGTGTTCAATGAGCACGACCCCGTGTTCAGACTCTGTATCTGGGAATTTTGAAAAAAATATGCAGCACAGCCCCGTGTCTAGTCTACTGTAATGCAAAAACTAACTAAAATGCAGAAAATTTGCCCGCGATTTTAAAAAGGTTTTGAAAAACTGATTAGGCCGTCGATTTTAAGCTTTCTAAAAATCCTTGTGTCCCTAGCAACGGCGCCAAAAACTTGATGTGCGTTAGGTGTGATATGTTTTTATGTATATTTTAAGCCCTTTTTAACACTTTAGTCAAGTTTTAAATTTATAAAATACGATATTTTAGTAACACTAAACACACATATGGGCAAGTGCACCCATCGTGAGCGTAGTATAGCGTTGGTAAGATACCGAGGTCGTCCAAGGACACAAGAGCTTTTAGTACCGGTTTATCCTCAACGTCTAATCAAATCAAAATTTTAGAAAAAAATTTTAAACATGAAAATAAAAACTAAAAATGCTGAAAAATAAAAATAAAACAGATAGACAAGATGAATCACTTGGATCCGACTCGCCTTTAGTGTAACCTTTGATGATTTCCGCACTTTTGCACTTTTTAAGAGATTATCTTAGTTATAGTAGTAGGCCCCTCTTTTGAAGGTGACGTTACCCTCAACCCAGTAGTTTAAGTCAGCAAGGATACAATCCTAAAGGGTTGGAATATTGAAAGATAATTAATTAAGTTATTAATGAGTAATGTGGTAGGCCCCTATTTGAAGGTGACGTTACCCTCGGCTAAGTGGTTTGAGTCAGCAGGGATACAATCCCAAGTAGCCGGGTTAATGTATTAATAGTAGTTTACATATGAGGGGATCAAGCCATTCGCACCCCCGCCATCCAATACCAGTGGGTATTGAAGGAGGTCCTAGTAAGCTTGACCCAGGTCCTTGCAGGATCTATACATTGAACAAGGCAAGAACCTTACCAAACCATTCCCTTAACCCCCGACCAGGTAGCCAACATATCTCTATATAGACCGTAGAGATATGAATGGTGTAAATCTTTTATTTTATATAGACAGTAAAATAACGCCAAGACACCACGGACAAATGATAAGGAAGTTTCACCTTCAACATAAGAAACTAGTTATTAAAGTCATTAATACAAAACCAAATAAAAAGTGCGAAAAGATTAAAAATCAAAAGTATTACACTAAATGCTTGTCTTCACCAAGTGATGTAAGAGACTTAGGAAAACATGGCCTTTGATTGCCAAGAACTCTTACTATCAATCTTGGATCCCGAGACTACTACACACACTCTATGATGCATGATGGATGATGGTGGTGGAGGTGGGTGTTGTAATGGTGGTGGAGTGTGGGTGAAGTGGGAGAGAGGTGGTTTGCCAAGGGATGTCTTTGAAGTGAACCAAGCACCTCTATTTATAGCCTGCACAGAAGCCCGGACACGGCCCCGTGTCCATCCTTATTCTCTTTCTTCATTAAATGCAATTTGTCTGCATTAGCTCCACACGCCCCCGTGTCCGCTGGGCACGGCCCGTGTGCAGAAGCGTATCTGTACTATCCAGATTTGCTTGGATTCTGCGAATCTTAGCGTTAACCACGACCCGTATTGATCTGGGTACGCCCCTGTATCCGGAATAGAAGCTTCTATAGCTTTGTCCTTTCTGCAGACACCTAGCCACGCCCCCGTGTCCGCTGGGCATGGGGCCGTGGTCAGCCGTTTGTTTTCTTATTTTTGCTTAGGAAGATGCTGTCGAGGGGTCGGGCATGCCACGTTTGTTCCTTTTCTTGTATTTATGTTAGATTTTGCTGCATATTTGTTCCTTTTGTTCATTTACGCTCATTTAATCCTGAAAATACAAAAGGAAGACAAAAGCACACTTTTTCCAACATTAGTACTAAAAATGGGTTAGTTTTATGCCTCATTTGATGTAATTTATATGTTGCATTTTACACATATCAATGGGGTAGAGTGGAAAAGATAGAAAAGTTTCATGAAGGATAATGTGAATACATGTTTAAGTGATGATTGTCTTGTTTGCATATGCTGAGTGTAGTGATTAATATATGTTCACATGTTATGATTATTATATTACAGGCACACATGTCATCCTTAGAAAGTGGGTTATCCGACGAACACGACCCGAAGGCTGTCGTTTCAGACGACGAGGTTATGCCCGAGCCAGAGATATTTACATCGGACACCGAGAGTGACCCCGATATGCTGTCCAAGGATGAGGACGACTTCCATCCATTCGCGCTACCAGAGTTTGGCGATGATTTACCTATAGCTGATGGTGTTCCCGTTGAGGATCCTTTTTGTTGGGATTGAACCCTATCAGAGGAACAGATAATTAAAGCCAAAACTGGATCAGAGCAGTGGATCCAGAATAAGCAGACGATTACAGTTAGTTCATGCAAATCTCTCCCCTTGAAAGTGGCTTTGTATCTGCTGACCTCCTATCTACTGATCTTACCAAGTGCTGATCCACAACTGCTGCCTTGCATCTACTGCCAAATGTTAAAGACTGATGGAAGACCAAAGCTCTGCTGATTCAATCTACTGCCTTGAGTCAAGTACTGCTGATCCGGACAAGCACTGCTGGGTTCACAGCAGTGGAAGGATGCAACAGCTGTTTAAGTGTCTTTTATGTAATGAATTGTAATAGCAGTAGTTAGTACATCAGTGTTTGTATAGATCAGTGGTTAGAGTTTGTTAGGAGGTTAGATGTCACTTTCATGGTGACGTCAGCTAAGATGCTCAGTGGTTTGCAAGTGCCTATAAATAGTTCAGTACTTTGTACTGTTCTATTAGCTCTTTGATCACATCGTCTTCTTTGCACGGACAAACTACTGAGCTCTGGCTGAGGGGAGTTTGCATTCATTCATCAATCATTGTAATCGTTGTTGAAACAAATTCAATCTTTCGATTCATTGTGTAAAGATGTTTGATTAAAGTATTACTCTCGTTTGATTATATGCAAAGTTTGCTTTCATCTTAATTCCGCTGCACAACTCTTTCATTTTCATATTAATTTCAAACGAAAATACAATAAAAAAGAAACTCAGATCCAACAATTGGTATCAGAGCTTGGACAGTCAAATTTGATTTAACAATCATTTTGACGTAAATAGTTCAGCTCATAACAGTTGATACTGATCGTTTGTTCGTCCGTTGAAAAACAGAGCAAGGATTAATCACCATTAAAGTTGATTTCTCAGTGTCTGTAAAACAACAAGAATGACGTCACAATCTCAGGATGATAAAAACAACATCGGCTCGCTTTTTAAACCACCTATGCTAAAAAGAAATGAGTACAACATCTGGCAGAGGAGGATGGGTCACATCCTCGCTCAACAAAGCACAGGTTGTTGGAAGTCTGTCATTTATGGTCCCAATGTTCCTTCAGTGCCAAGTGCTGAAGATGCTAAAAAGTTCGTTCCAAAAGCAGTTGAAAATTATACCGAAACCGATTTTCAAAAGATCGAACTAGATGCTAAAGCGTTTAGCATCGTAGCATCAGCGCTGCCCAATGAGATATATGCTGGACTGTTACATTGTAACAGTGCCAAAGAGTTATGGGACACACTTAAGGAACAGTTTGGGGGAACTGAAGAAGTCATAGAAAACAATAGGGAAATCCTGAACCAATAGTATGAAACATTTTGCTACGTTAAAGGAGAATCACTAACGCAACAATTTGAGCGTTTCAGTTGTCTCATCAGTGAACTGAGGCTTGTTAACACCACTTTTACAAACTCAACTCAAAATAGCAGGTTCCTCAGGTCATTGCCAGAAAAATGGGACACCATAGCTTTTGTCACCCGAAACTCACCTGAATTCAAGGATCTGACCTTGACCCAACTCCACGGTCGACTCCTGACCTACGAAAGGGAGTTGAACCAGAAAAGGAGGTTACAAGAGTCAGGAAAAGTTACCGATGATTACACTTTCGGTAATACTGCTCTTCTGGGTCAAGAAGAATCTGGGAGCAGTGGTAAGGATCAGGGTTATGATCACTTCATTGACATAACTGCTGGTGCAAATTTTAACAACCCTGATCCTCACTCTGCTAGTTATGCATTCACTGCAAACGAAAACCAGATGTCAGACAATTTAAGTTTTGAACTAAATGATTTGCAACATTTTGATCCCACTGATTTAGAGGAAATGGACATCCTGCACCAACTGGCTTTGCTAAGTGTTAGAACTAGCAAGTTTTACAAAAGAACAGGGCGAAAATTCCCAGGTTTGCATGGGAATCTAAGGGTTGGGTTGGATAAATCGAAAATCAAGTGCTACAAGTGTAATAGGTTGGGACATTTCGCTAGGGAATGTAGGAGTCAAACTACTGGTCCCATAATTACTCATCCTAGCTCAAATCCTAGACCTCAAAACCAAAACACTGTGCACTATGCCCAATATGCCCCAGCAGCCCAAGTGAACACTGCTCACTATGCTGCTGCCCCTGTGCCAGTACATTATGTCCAAACTACTGTTCCACAAATCCAATATGTTCAAACCCCTGCTCCACAGGTACAAGTGCAACCTGTTGCACCTCAAACCACTGCTCCAGCAGCAGCACAACCAGATCAACAAAGTTTTTTCACTCAAGGGTTTGTTGACTGGAGCAGTATGCCTGATGATCTTAGTGATGAAAATTTTGCACTCTATGCTTCTAATGATTCTTCACATGATGAGTTTTGTTTGATGGCATTAGAGTTAATACAGGAGGGGGTTGAAACTGAGGAGGAACAGCAGTGCTTTGAAACAGTGGAAGAGGTGACTGAAGCAGTGGTTACTGCTGTGGCTGCTGAACTACTGTTGGGAGAAAGTTCAGGTACCCTGATTGAACCAATGACAGATCCATGGTCCGTAGAGGACAAAGAAGAAGAGAAAGAAGAAAAGGCTGGTGAAAAGAAGGTGAAAGCTGATGATGAAGAAGATCATCAATGTGATTGTGCAATGATGGCAGCTGCCAAGGTATCTCCTCAAGTTCTTGAAAAACTGTGTTCTGACAATTGCATAATTGCTTTTGCTAACATTAAA
Source organism: Helianthus tuberosus (assembly GCA_030545235.1). Lineage (NCBI taxonomy): Eukaryota > Viridiplantae > Streptophyta > Magnoliopsida > Asterales > Asteraceae > Helianthus > Helianthus tuberosus. The sequence goes on from CM060408.1 coordinate 113,237,423, forward strand.
GAGGTGAATGAAAACCTTCGGGATAAAATCTTGTCTGATGAGGTCAAATTTGAAAGGTCTTTAAAAGAACTTAAAAACAAATTGACTGAAAAAGAAAAAGAGAACAGCTGTCTAAAAGAAGAGCAAAGTATAACCAAAACCCAACTTCAAACTATGGTAGAAAAATACCAAGTTTGCAAACAGGAGTTGGAGTCCGCCCAGATTACTTGTGAAAGATGGGTGGAATCCTGCAAAGGATATGAGGTTATGCTTGAAAAACAGAGAAAAAACAATGTGAAATTTGGGGTTGGCTATAGAAAACATGATGATGAAAACACTGCTTTTGAAAAATCTGTTCAAACCACTGATGTAACTACTGAGTTCATCCCCACAAACAAGAATGGCCAAGAAGTGAGAATCACTGACAAACTTGGTAACAAAATCACACTTGACAGACCAGTGGAATCCTCAACTTTTGAGGAGCTTGAAGAATACCAGTTTAAACCAAAATGGTCCGATGAGTGTGACATTCTTGAAAATTTCAAGCCAATGGACTTTACATCAACTAATGGTGTCAAGGCTCCAAAAGCTAAAGTCATACCTCTCAAAGACATCCCAGCAGTGGTTAAAACCTCTGCTGCAAAGGAGTCTGAAAAGAGAAAGAAGAAAGAAAAAATTGATAACTTGTTTTGTGAATTCTGTGAGAAAAGGAATCATCTTACAAAAGATTGTTTCCACTTAAAAGCGTATGATTTAAACAGAACAAGTGTCATTGTTTCAGCTGAAGGTTGTATTGTCTGTGGTAAAACAAACCACAAAACTCAAGCATGTGTGTATCTCAAAAACTTTGATGTGAAAAAGAATGAGTACATTGCTAAAACATCCTTGAGTCCATCATCATCATCAACACCTGTCAAATTCACCAAGAAACAACCACTGTTTGTGCCAGTTCAAACAGCTGTTACAAAACAGCTGAACCAAACATCTGTCAAAAGAGATGTTCAGGTTACTGATGCACCCCCTGCCAATCAGTTCAGAAAAGGCAGAGAAAAACAGTCTTACCAAAGGATTCCTCACGTTTATGAGGCCTACAAAAGGCCTTCTAAACCCAAAGTGAACAAGCATCCTTTTGGTTACCAGTAGATGATTGGTCAGGACCCACAACAGTGGTTAGAGAAACACTATCCTAAAACAGTTCAAACTCCTGACCTAACCACTGTCCATCATTCTGCATCCATCCCAGACACTGTTGAGACCCCATCCAAAGCCTTGTTGGCTTTGGAGACCTTAATGAACTAATCCTTTTACTTCATGTGCAGGGAGCTTCTGCATGCTTTGATAGTCTTTGGTATGTAGATAGTGGAGGCTCCAGGCACATGACAGGATGTAAAGCCCTCCTCAAAGACTTTAAAATCCATGGAGGGGGTGATATATCCTTTGGGAATAATAGTAAAGGAAAAGTTCTGGGGTCGGGTACAGTGGAGTCTGGAAAAGTAAAATTTGAAAATGTCAATCTAATAGACAATCTAAAATTCAACCTTCTGAGTGTGTCCCAAATGAGTGACAAGGGTTTTGGGTCATTCTTCACAAAAGATTGTTGTAGGATTGTTGGACCAGAAATGGTCAAAAAGATTGAAGCAATAATCAAAACTGGTCAAACTAAACTTGTTGCTCAAAGAAGTGGCAATGTTTATGTTGTTGACATGTCAAAAGAGTGTCCCAGAGCTGATGCCTGTCTGTTCTCAGCTGCCTCTAACAAAGAGACAGAACTTTGGCACAGAAGGCTGGGACACACAAATCTTAAGACAATCACAGAAATTTCAAAAAATGGTTTGGTGAGAGGCCTACCACAAAAATTGTTTTCATGTCCTGAACATTGCATTTCCTGTTTAAAAGGAAAACAACATAAAAGTTCTTACAAGTCCATTGAAGAGTCCAAAACAACCCAGTGTTTGCAAATGCTACACATGGATTTGTTTGGCCCAGTTCAAGTCATGAGCCTCAAAAAGAAAAGATATTGTTTGGTTATTGTTGATGACTTTTCTAGGTTCACATGGATTTTCTTTTTGCACTCAAAAGATGAAACTGCAGGCATTTTGCAAGACTTTGTAATATAGGTTGAAAAGCAATTTGACCTTCCAGTGAAAAGCTTCAGGAGTGACAATGGCACAGAATTCAAAAATAGGGAGTTGGATGCCTTCTGTGTGAAGAAAGGGATTGTAAGGCAGTACTGCATCCCAAGAACACCAGAGCAGAATGGGGTAGTGGAAAGGAAGAACAGAACTCTGATTGAGGCTGCCAGAACCATGCTTGCAGATTCAGGTTTGCCATTAACTTTCTGGGCAGAGGCAGTAAACACTGCTTGCTATGTTCAGAACAGAGTTTTAATAAACCCCAGGCACAAAAAGACTGCCTATGAAATTCTGTATAAAATTAAACCACTGATCTCATATTTCAAAGTGTTTGGCTGCCCATGCTTTATTTTGAACTTAAAAGATTCCATTTCAAAATTTGCAGCCAAAATTGATTGTGGTTATCATCTGGGATACTCAACCACTGCTAAGGCCTACAAAGTGTTCAATACACGGACCAAGGCAGTGGAGGAGACTTTGAATGTTAAGTTCAATGAACTCTCATCAATGAAAATCCCAGCAAACCCTGCAGATCTGTTTGATCTTGAAAAATTCACTTTTGAAAATACTGCTGTCAAGACTAACAGTGCAGGTACATCAGAGGATACAACACCAGACTATGGGTATGAAATCATCATCCCTCAAAGGTCTGCCACAAAGGGAAAAGCACCAGCTGTTCAAAACAGTTGTCAAAGCTCAACCACTGCTACCTCAACAGTTGTTGACCAAAGTAGCCCATCAACCACTGCTTCCACATCCTCAAACGCTGCTGACAAAAGTCCTCAAACAATGGATAAAAGTCAGCAGTTGTCCACTTCATTACCTCCAATACCACCACCTTTTGAAGCCACTGCTGGATCATCAAAGTCCCCAGCAGTGGTTAGCTCATATGATACACATTTCCAGCCTTCACCAACCAATGCCATCATTCCATACCAAGGAGATTTAATCTTCTTGAGATCTCATCCACCTGATCAAATCATTGGCAACATAAATGAAGGGGTGCTCACAAGAAGTCAAACCCAAAACATTTGTCTTTTTTCTGGTTTTCTATCACTCCATCAGCCAGTCAAGTACCAAGAGGCACTGAACGACAACAGCTGGGTAGAAGCCATGCAAGAGGAGCTCCAACAGTTTAAAAGACAACAAGTATGGGAGCTTGTACCACTGCCAGAAGAGGTTAGTCCCATTGGCACAAAGTGGGTCTTCAAGAACAAAACTGATGAAAGGGGTATTGTTGTCAAGAATAAAGCCAGGCTTGTGGTTCAAGGTTACAGACAGGAAGAGGGGATTGATTATGATGAAACATTTGCCCCTGTTGCAAGATTGGAAGCCATTAGACTGTTCCTGGCCTTTGCTGTCAACCACAATATGAAGGTGTTTCAAATGGATATCAAAAGTGCTTTCCTCTATGGTACAATTCAAGAAGAGGTGTATGTTTGTCAACCTTCAGGTTTTGAGGATCCATTTTATCCAGATCATGTCTACAGGCTAAACAAAGCCTTGTATGGCTTGAAACAAGCACCAAGGGCCTGGTATGAAACTCTTTCCAACTTCCTACTCTCAAATGGTTTCAAAAGAGGTACCATTGATAAGACATTGTTTTTAAAATGGAGAGGGAAGGATTTAATGATTGTCCAGATTTATGTGGATGACATTATTTTTGGAAGCACATGTAACTCAATGTGTGAAGAGTTTAGAGAACTCATGACAGCTGAGTTTGAAATGAGTGCTATGGGTGAGCTGCAATGCTTTCTTGGTCTCCAAGTACAGCAATTGCAAAATGGAACTTTCATTCATCAAAGCAAATATGCTACAGAACTTTTAACCAAATTTGATATGAATGATTGTAAACCATGCAGCACACCCATGGCAACAAATAAGCTGGTCATGTCTGATGAAAAGGATGAGCTGATTGACCAAACACTTTATAGAAGCATGATTGGGTCTTTATTGTACCTAACTGCATCTAGACCAGACATCAATGTTTGCAACATGTGTCTGTGCAAGAAGTCAATCAGCTCCCAGAAAATCAAATCTCATTGCTGTAAAAAGGATCTTCAGATACATAAAAGGTGCTCCCACACTTGGTATCTGGTATCCAGCTAATGGGAACATCAAGCTTTCAGGTTTCTCAGACAGTGACTTTGCTGGATGTCACACCACAAGGAAGTCCACATCAGGAGGGTGCCAGTTTCTAGGTGATTGCTTAGTCTCATGGCAAAGCAAAAAGCAAGCAGCTGTTTCAACATCCACTGCTGAAGCTGAATACATTGCTGCTGCAAGCTGTACAACCCAACTCCTGTGGCTTCAAAATCAGTTACTGGATTTTGGTATCACTGCCTTGAAGACACCACTCATGTTGGACAGTCAGGCAGCAGAAAATATCATCAAAAATCCAGTTTCCCATTCAACCACCAAACACATCGACATCAGACATCACTTTGTGAGGGATTGCTATGAAAAAGGTTTGATTTCTCTGCATCATGTCCCAACTAAAGACCAGCTAGCTGATGTGCTCACAAAAGCACTTGATACAGCCACTTTTGAAAGTTTGGTCTCTAGGATTGGGATGCTGAACATGGAATAACAAGCAACATCTTGTTTTTCTATGAATAAAAGCAACAAAATGTTTTCAGAAAATCAAAACTCCATCCTTAAAAATAGCTAAAAATGAAAAATTTTCATTAAAATCCTTAAAAGTCTGCCATTAACCACTGATTGTTCAAAAGTCTGCTTCCTTCAAAAGTCTGTCCACTGCTGAAAGTCAACCCCTGCTCTTTCATTACTTTGATAAACTCTGTTGATCAAAAGCAGTGTCTTATCCACTGATATGCTATCCACTGATAGTGAAAATCATCCACTGCTTTCATACCACTGCCTTCATCTGTTCCTATCACACAAGTATTGTCCTTCACTTTCAACAGGGGTTGTCACGTGGGCAGTACATATTGGTCAGACCTTTTGTAACAGCTGCCACCTCAGCATTCACTTTCTTCCCTATAAAATTCCCCACTCACCACCAAAACAGGGTTTTACTGTCGAATTGAATTCTTAAAAATTCTCTTCTCAAAGCAGTTTTTCTTCCCATCTTTCACAACTCTCTTCGATCATTCATCTTCAAAATGACAAAATCGAAGTCATCCTCAAAACCCTCATCCAAATCATCATCGAAAACAGCCTCTCAAAAGGCAATCTCCACTGAAATTCCACATAAACCATCTCATAATCTCCCGGGTCTTCTCACAAAACCAGGAACCACCAAAGTTTTCGATTCCATCATTGATCTCATGGCAAAATCAAAGTACAAAACTTTGTTCACTGCCGATGCATCAATCTTTTTGGCGACCCAAAGGGAGTTCTGGAAAAATGCAACCCTTGAAAAACAAGGAGATACTGCAACCACCATAAACTCTTCGATAAAGGGTAAAGTTGTCCAAATCACGCCACAATCCATTTCAGAGGTCTTTCAACTCGGTGATCAGGAAGGTAAAATTTCTTTCACTAAAAACGAGTTACAAACTGACTTCATTGAGAGAGGGTATGAAGCCACAATGATGAAGAAAATTACCTTAGAAAAAGGTTATTTTCCGTCTGCAACCAGATTTCTATTTCATACCCTCCTACTATGTGTTTCAAACAAAACCACTTCTTTCAATGAAATCCCTTTAAAGATTCAAAATCTGGGATATGCAATTCTTCAAGGAGAAAATTTTAACTATTCTCGGGAAATTTTTAAAGATTTGGTTAATAATGTTGAAACAAAATCATTCTTACTGTTTCCAAGGTTTTTAAGTTACTATTTTTCAAAGAGATTCAGTAAGGATGATTTAGCTGTAATAAACCAAGGTGATTCTACTCAAATAAACAGTTTAACAACTGAAACTTTTTCAAGAATGTTAGCACCTTGCAAAACACAAGCAGAGGTGCCTGAGCAGATTTTAGCAGTTACAACTGCTCCTCAGGTATCTGCTGCTGAGCCCACTGCTCAAGGTGATCAAAGCAGCAGCACAACTGTTTTGAAACCCACATCTACAATCACCAAAAAGCCAACAAAAAGAAAAACACAAAACCCCCCAAAACCATCAAAAAGGTATCTCTGGAGGATGAGATACCAGAGCTCCTGCCAGTGATAACACAAAAGTCACAAGAAACCACTGCTGCTACTTCCTCACAGCAGTTGGTACAAATATCTCAACCCATAACCGAAACTCCTCCTGTTTCTTCACAAAAAGAACAGGTTGTACAAATAGGGTCTCCACATCATGATGCTCTGGAAACACTCGTTTCTATCATCCACAGTCCAATGCCCGGGACACATCCTATTTCTACACCAATCATCACATCCACAATTCCCTCACCAATAAAACCACTGTTGGATGCAATTGATTTGAACCAGGCATTAACCAGTCCTTCTCAATCACCTACTAATGAGAATATACCTCAACAACTGACTGGGTCTGATGTATCAATCTTTGCTAACCCACCAACACAACCTGAGGAGGTTACACCCCATGAGTTACAAGTAACTCTTGGTGGTAATCCAAGTGAAGCAGCCACTACAACTGTTGAACCTACAGGTTTACAGTTGGACAGTGGTTACATTAATAAGACTTCCTTGGAGGCAATTCCTTTTATAGCACCTCTGCCAACCACCAGTGGATTTATTTATCCTACTGGCAACATCAAAAGGTTGTCAAGTGTTGAAGGAAGAAGACCCCAGTACCAAGAAAAAGGGGCATCAGTGGTTAATGTTTGGAGTATACTCCCTACATCTACCACTGATAAAACCACTACTAGTGGGAAATCAGATGATCCCATTAACTTGGGTGATGGTTTAAAGTACCAGAAATTGACGGATCGTATTGCAAAGCTTGATAACTCTGTTGCAGAACTCAAAGATATGCTACAACAGGTGTTACAAGTTCAGAAGGTACAATCAACTGCTGTTCCACCTCAAGCACCTGCTCCACAAAGGGCACCTGCTACAAATGAGCTCTGGAATCTATTTCAATCTTTTCTCCAACAACAAGCACAATTAGCAGATCAGCAACATGAAAAACATGTACAACAGCTGAGAAATGCAATGGAGTCAAGGTTCAAGAACACTCAGGCTGATTTAAAGGCTCTCAAAACTCAGATCTTGCACACCACTGGCACTGCTCCTCCAAAAGTACGCTACATTTATCATCTCCCAGAAGATAATGCCAAAAAGGGGGAGAAAATTAAGGAGTGGAAAAAGAAGGGTATAGAGGATGGTCTCTATCTTGAACCAGAAAATTCAAACATGACCAAAAAGATCCCTTTGCCAGATGGCAGCAAGAAAATTGATGTGACAACAAATGCACTAGCAGAAGCAGTTGCAAGTGTAAAAAGGGATAGAGAGGCCAAAAGGAAAGCCAGGGTGGACAGAATGGATCATCCAGATCAGGGTACTTCTGGGTCAAAGGATCATGAAAATCCTGTTGAGGAAAAGAAGAAGCCTACTAGAAAAGTAAGGCAACCCAAATCCATTCCAACCAGACGTTCAAAGTCTGCTCAAAAACCACCATACAAAACAGCTGATGCACCAGGAGTTACAAAAACTACTGCTTGCCAAACAGTTGTTCCATCATCACCACCAAAAACAACACCTACTGACATACAGCAGAAGACAGCAGATGTTATAACATCTGTTGTAATGACAACAGTGGTTGAAACACCAGTTGTTTCAATAGCTGTTAGTCAATCACAATCCACTGCCACTACATCTACCACCACTGTTCCATTCAAAACATCATCAGTCTCTCCTAAACCAAAAAGGAGAAGGCTAATTTTAAAAGATGATGACACATCTCCATCACCAACATCTTTAAAATCCCTATCACTTGTCACTATTCCAAAACCCATGCCTCTCTCTTCAGCTCAAATTGTAAAACCACTACCTCCTGCTGGTGTCTCATTTCCTCTGGAACTCATTGCAGTCAGAGAAGAAATCAAATCCTTTTATTATGAAGATGACCCAGCCAAAAGGAGTTTACCATCAATTGCAAATTATCCCAGGCCTAACAATATTGAAGAATACTTGAAACTCAAGGCCAAACAAGCAGAGGATATTGCAATCAAAAATAGAAAAGGGAAATCTGATAGAGAATTTCAACAAAACTATCAGTTTTTACTCTCACAGGTCAATGCTATGGAGCGTTTTGCTAAAAATGTATGTCAGAAAATTTCAGAAAGGGCAGATGAGTCCTTAAGGAAAGACTACATTGAAAACATCATGACCTACAAGAAATACAAGGGGGAGAAACACATGTACAAGAACTGGACCATTCCTGAGCTTGAAAAAGAAGCAGCCAGGATTCAAGACATGATCAAAAATAAGGTCAAGCAGACTCCTCCTGAAAAATTCAAACAATTTGAAGCCGAGAAGATGTTAGAGTTGAGGAGAATGAAAGAGGAGCTAATTGCAGCTGATTATGGGTCAAAGAACTCTGTGACAAAGTGGGGAGAAGATAGAGTCAGGGCAACCTATAAAAAATTAGAGGAACTTAGAAAGAAAGATCCAAGAGTTCCACAAAAGCCTGACTATTCCAAAGCAGAGGTCTCAAAAAGACCACCAAAGCTGCAAGTCAAAAGAACCACTGCTCTAGCTGGTGCTGCCATCTACAAAAGAAGGAGCAAAAACCAGTTTAGCATGGAAACAATTCAAGATCTATTAGCTGGAGATGCCATTGTAAAAGCAGGCACGGAAGTAATGATAAAAGAAGATCTTGAATTGGAACAATCTGCAAGTGCTGCTCAGCCAGTCATGAATAGGCCAGCCTCTCCAAATACTTCTGCAAATAAACATCTCCCAAGAAACCCACCAGGCTCAAAAATACAAAAGTGGGAAACTGACAAACAGACCTGCGTATTGACTTTGCTCAGGTCTGGTGGAGAAGTGGAGAAAATATCAAGGGAACAAGCTCTTGGCCTGAGTCTTGAAGATTTGCAGGATCTCTTTGATCTTCCACTTAGCAGGGATGATGAAGATACAGATGCCCTAGACTTTGAATTACAATTTAAAGGTCAGATAAGGGAGCTGTTGACGAGGCAATAAAGAATTCCACAAATAATGAAGAGTTTTGGCATTATCTGTTCCAGGGGGAGATTGTTGGGATTGAACCCTATCAGAGGAACAGATAATTAAAGCCAAAACTGGATCAGAGCAGTGGATCCAGAATAAGCAGACGATTACAGTTAGTTCATGCAAATCTCTCCCCTTGAAAGTGGCTTTGTATCTGCTGACCTCCTATCTACTGATCTTACCATGTGCTGATCCACAACTGCTGCCTTGCATCTACTGCCAAATGTTAAAGACTGATGGAAGACCAAAGCTCTGCTGATTCAATCTACTGCCTTGAGTCAAGTACTGCTGATCCGGACAAGCACTGCTGGGTTCATAGCAGTGGAAGGATGCAGCAGCTGTTTAAGTGTCTTTTATGTAATGAATTGTAATAGCAGTAGTTAGTACATCAGTGTTTGTATAGATCAGTGGTTAGAGTTTGTTAGGAGGTTAGATGTCACTTTCATGGTGACATCAGCTAAGATGCTCAGTGGTTTGCAAGTGCCTATAAATAGTTCAGTACTTTGTACTGTTCTATTAGCTCTTTGATCACATCGTCTTCTTTGCACGAACAAACTACTGAGCTCTGGCTGAGGGGGAGTTTGCATTCATTCATCAATCATTGTAATCGTTGTTGAAACAAATTCAATCTTTCGATTCATTGTGTAAAGATGTTTGATTAAAGTATTACTCTCGTTTGATTGTATGCAAAATTTGCTTTCATCTTAATTCCGCTGCACAACTCTTTCATTTTCATCTTAATTTCAAACGAAAATACAATAAAAAAGAAACTCAGATCCAACACTTTTGATATTCCTGCTCTTGTCCATGACCATCTCATCATCGGTCATCCCGATGGTGACCACATTGTGGCACCGATCCTCGACGCCATTCCCCTTATGGTCCTTCCTCCCGAGGATTGGCCCTTCGATGACTTGTTTGATGATGATGTCGATTTATTTGTGGATGGTCCCCCAACTGACGCCCAGGGCGACAGAGAGATTGATGAGGATGTTGTTGCTGTCCCTCCTCCAGTTATTCTAGTCATTGAGTTAACTTCTGACTCAAGTTTGCATTCGGTTTCAGACTCCTTTGAGTCTGTGACATCCTCAGCCCTGCGGGCGGCCGGGCTACAACTTTACACCACAGATTGTGATGACGACACAGCGATGTCAGCTGCACCTCCACACAACCCAGAGCATGTCCCCGAGCCGGACCCTGTTCCTTTTGGCTAGCCTGATATTGCACTTATTGATCCTGAGCCGATTCCTGATCCTGACCATGTCCCGTTTGGATTACCTAATATTGCACCTCTCGTTCCAGAGCCAGTACCTGCACCTATTGATCTCCCACTTGTTGAGCCATTCATTCCTCCACCTCCACCCGCTGATGTTGCTCCCCTACCTCCTGTTGAGTCTGATGTTCACCTCACTGATTTACCGATTGTTTTCCTTCAGGACATCCCTACACCCCGACCAGGGGAAGGTACTTTGGGCTAGCCCCCGAGATATGATCCATTTGCTTCAGCAGCTTTCCCTCCGATCCCACTGACTACATCTTTCCCTCCCTTTATATCTACACCACTTGACGAGCCATTCCTATGGTTCCCGCCATATTCTATGCCGATATCCAACCCCTATCATCCCTCACACTATGGGGGCTACACACGGGATGAGTTGTTGTCGCTGTAGTTGTAGTTTGAGATCTTGAGTCACAGAGTTCTGGAGCTCGAGCTGACTCCTCCATGCCCTCCACCTTGTCCCTATCAGTCTACTTTTGTCCCTCCACATTCATCGTCATCTCCTTTTGCACATCCACCTGCTGCTCCTGCTCCTTTTCCGGGTTTTGATGCCCGCTTCCTTACTGTCAAGTAGCAGATTAGTTATTTTCTTCGCCGTGTGTATGAGCTCGAGGAGGAGCTTGCACATGTTCGTAGTTTGCTTTTCTTCCTTCCTCCTCCTCCACCATCAGCATAGTAGGTTTTTGGTTTTGTGCAGATGCATTACTTTTAGTGAGAGCACTACAATTGAGCTGAGATTATGAAGACTTTGAAGACCACCTTTTGACTATATGATATTTTATATTTGGCAGACTTATTGGACAAGGGTAGTGTAACCCTATGTCTCTTTTGATGTGATACACTTTGTAAACAATGTAATTGTGGTTGGTAATTAATGAAAGCTCAATCGTCATTTTCTCACTAAACACTTTGTTGGATTACATGTACATGCTATGATTATGTTGTTGCATGATTTTTTGATATGATGATTGCTTATATATATACGTACATATGACCTTTAGACAACTATTTATTTATTTAATGAATAAGACCTGACCTATCCGATCTTCTTCTTAGAAGAAAGATGCTGCCGCAAAGGAATACCGATACCAACAATCGTCTACCGACGACAGAGGCGGAATTACAAGAGCGTATCTCACAGGCCATCGCACAGCACGAGGTCCTTCGCTCCAAACACAGCGGAGGTACCTCAGGGAATAACCCACCCAACGGTAATGTTTAGTCACCTAAGACACATTACAATATGTTTGGACGTTTCCAAGTGTGCTTTGCTAATGCTTTCCGTGAATGATGTTGCTTGTGTACAGGCTGTACCTATAAGCAGTTTTTGGACTGCAATCCCCTGAATTTCAATGGCACTGGCAGTGCCGTTGCTTTTGTGCGCTGGGTAGAAAAGACGGATTATGTTTTAAGAATGAGTAAATGTGCTCCAGATCACCAAGTCACGTACATTTCTAGACTGTTTCTAGACGGGGCTCTGTCATGGTGGAACCTTCAGGTTCAGACGTTGGGTGAGGCGGCTGCGTATGCTTTGATGTGGAATGAATTAAAAGATTTGATGCGTAAAAAGTATTGTTCTCGGGCAGAAATCCAGAAGTTGGAAATTGAATTCTGGAACTTGAAAATGGAAGGTCCAAAGGTGGCTGAGTATGTGCAGAGATTTCATGATTTGTCTAGAGTTGTCCCTTATTTGGTGGAACCCGCGTTTAAGAGGATAGAACGTTTCATCTGGGGATTGGCCCCTCAGATTCTAAGCATGGTGACAGCGTCCAAGCCTCCAACCATTTCTGAGGCAATTGACTTAAGTGTAGCGCTTACTGAAGAAGCAGTCAGGTTGGGAAAGTTCTCGATTTCTGAGACAAAGTAAAAAAAAAGACTCATGTAGAGTCGTCTGGGGATAACAAAAGAAAGTTCACTAACTTCAAAAAGGGCACTCAGGTGAGCAATAACAACAACAATGACGACATGCGCAGGGATACCAGCCAGCCAGCCGAGGTCAGGACTGGCGCGGCAAACACTGAACCCAAAGGAAAGGGGTACATGGTCACCCTGCCCAAGTGTGAAATCTGTCAACATCATCACACCGGACGATGTAGGTATGGGAGATGTGAGAACTGTGGCAAGGTGGGGCATGCCAGGGAGGCATGCTGGTATGGTGCTGGACGAAGAAATGGAGGATCAGGTGGTAAAGGTAATGGAAACCGTGGTGGTAATGGGAATCAGACTGGGAATCGCAATCAGGGAGGAAATGGTAATTTTGGTGGAAACGGGAATCGTGGTGGTTATGGAAAACAAGCTGGTAACGGAAATCGAGGGGGAAACAATAACAACAACAGTTAGGGCGGAAACAAAAATGACAATGGACGCGGCCAAGTTTGTTTTGGTTGTGGTGAAATGGGGCACTTTAAGCGGGATTGCCCAAAGAATAATCAGGCACGTGGAAGGGTGTTTAACATTGGAGCTAGGGAAGCACGCCAGGATCCGAACGTGGTTACTGGGGTACGTTCCCTATTAATCAACATTATGCATCTGTGCTGTTTGATACTGGTGCCGATTATAGCTTCGTATCTCTACAATTTAATAATATACTTGGTTTAGTAGCAAGTAAGTTAGACATCCCGTACTCGATAGAACTAGCTAATGGAAAGCTAGTAGAAGCTAATGAGGTGATTAGAGGTTGTGTTATAGATATTTGAGAGCGTGAGTTTCCGATAGATCTTCTGCCAGTTGATTTGGGAAGCTTCGACGTCATAGTTGGCATGGATTGGTTGTCTAGTAATCGTGCAGAGATTGTGTGCCATGAGAAGATTATTCGCATTCTGATGGTGAATGAAGAGACGATAGTGATTCTTGGAGAGAAGCATGATACGCCTCTGCGGATTATTAGTTGTTTGAAAGCGCGGAAGTGTCTGCGTAAAGGATGTGTTGCCTTCTTAGCTCATGTTGTGGATAAGGAAGTCGATGAGCCCAAGCTTGAAGTTATCCCTGTGGTAAGGGAATATCCTGAAGTCTTCCCCGAAGACTTGCCAGGATTACCTCCTCAATGACAAGTCGAATTCCACATTGACTTGGTTCTAGGTGCCACGCCTGTAGCCAAGGCACCTTATCGACTTGCGCCTTCAGATATGCAAGAGTTATCCATGCAGCTTCAGGAGTTATTGGACAAGGGATTCATAAGGCCGAGCTTCTCTCCATGGGAAGCTCCAATGCTGTTTGTCAAGAAGAAGGATGGTAGCTTTCGAATGTACATAGACTACCGGGAGCTGAACAAGCAAACCATCAAGAATCAGTATCCCTTGCCGAGGATTGATGATTTATGCGACCAACTGCAAGGATCAAGCTACTATTCCAAGATTGATCTGCGATCGGGTTATCATCAGTTGCGAATTCAAGAGGAAAGTATACCGAAGACAACTTTCAGAACTCGTTATGGACATTACGAGTTTCTAGTGATGCCGTTTGGGTTGACCAATGCACCGGCAGTGTTTATGGACTTGATGAACCGAGTGTGCAAGTCATATCTCGATAAATTCGTGATCATGTTTATCGATGATATTTTGATTTATTCGCGAATGAAGGAAGACCATGAACAACACCTCAGAGCCATTCTAGAGCTGCTAAGAAAGGAAAAGCTCTACGCTAAGTTCTCGAAATGCGAGTTTTGGATACGTGAGGTACAGTTCCTCGGTCACGTGGTAAATGAGAATGGTATTCATGTGGATCCCACAAAGATCGAGGCAATCAAGAACTGGGAAAGTCCAAAGACACCGACCGAGATCCGACAGTTTTTGGGTTTAGCAGGGTATTATCACAGGTTTATTGAGAATTTCTCCAAGATAGCTCAACCGTTGACCTCCCTTACTCAAAAGGACAAGAAGTATGAATGGGGAGATAAGCAAGAAGAATCCTTTCAGCTGCTCAAGAATAAGCTATGCGATGCACCTATACTATCCTACCCTAAGGCACTGACGACTTCGTGGTATATTGCGATGCTTCGCGTCAGGGATTGGGTTGTGTGCTAATGCAACGCCAAAAGGTTATCGCTTATGCTTCACACCAACTGAAGGTCCATGAGAAGAACTATACCACGCAGGATTTGGAGCTAGGAGCAGTGGTGTTTGCTTTGAAGATCTGGCGACATTATCTATATGGTACTCGATGTACTATCTTCACGGATCATAAGTGCCTTCAGCATATATTTGATCAGAAAGAGCTTAATATGCGACAACGACGTTGGGTTGAGTTGCTAAATGATTATGACTGCGAGATCAAGTATCATCCTGGAAAGGAGAATGTGGTAGCAGACGCCTTAAGTCGAAAAGAAAGGATTAAGCCCATAAGGGTTCGGGCTTTAGAAATGATTATTCAGATGGATCTCACTTTACGTATACATGCTGCACAAAGAGAAGCTCTTAAGGAAGAGAACATTAAGGCTGAATATCTCCAAAGAATGGATAAGAAGTTGGAGCCTAATGAGGAAGGAACCTTGTATTTCATGGGACGTATTTGGGTTCCACTTTACGGTGGTATTAGAGAGGTTATTTTCGATGAAGCTCATAAATCGAGGTACTCGATCCATCCAGTATCGGACAAGATGTACCAAGATCTGAAGGATTACTACTGGTGGCCAAGACTCTTGAGTGATGTTGCCATTTATGTTGGGAAGTGCCTAATTTGTGCCATGGTAAAGGCCGAGTATCAGAAGTCTTCAGGTCTCTTGGAACAGCCAAAAATACCCATGTGGAAGTGGGAACAGATTTCAATGGACTTCATAACAAAGTTACCCAGAACACCTAGAGGTCATGACACGATTTGGGTAATAGTGGACCGATTGACCAAGTCTGCGCACTTCTTACCGAAAAGGATAACATAAGGAAGCTAGCTGAGCTTTACCTCAGAGAGATAGTAGCACGTCATGGAGTGCCTATCTCGATAATATCAGATAGGGATGGACGGTTTGTGCCAAGGATTTGGCAATCCTTTCAAGAAGCTTTTGGTTCTCATTTGAATCTGAGTACAACTTTTCACCCGCAAACTGATGGACAGAGCGAAAGAACTATTCAGACGCTGGAAGATATGCTCCGCGCTTGTGTAATGGATTTGGGTGGCAGTTGGGATACTCATCTACCTCTGGTTGAGTTTTCCTATAACAACAACTACCACCCAAGTATTCAAGCCGCACCGTTCGAAGCTCTCTATGGATGTAAAAGCCGCTCACCGTTGTGTTGGGCAGATGCGGGTGATAGACAGATGGTTGGCACCGAACTGGTCTAAGAAACAACTGATAAGATCATGCAGATCTGAGAGCGCATCAAGGAGGCTCGTGACCGACAGAAGAGTTATGCGGATCAAAGACGAAAACCCTTGGAATTTGAGGTAGGAGATATGGTTTTGCTGAAAGTCTCACCTTGGAAAGGTGTAGCGCGTTTTGGGAAACGTGGTAAGTTAAACCCACTTTATATCGGGCCATTAAGAATATTGGAAAGGGTTGGTACCGTAGCGTACAAGTTGGATGTAGGATCGAGAGACGATCGAAACGAGTCTATAAGAAGAGTTCTCGGTCTAATCAGAGGCGGAATTCATTGATTAGACTTTGTAACAACTTGATTCACACTTAAATGTCTTGTTTTATTGATTTGACACTATTACAGACCAGATAACACGTCGGCAGCAGTTCGGTACCGGAATCAGAGAACGTTACAAATGAATTAGCACATCACCTATTTATAGGGGAGTTGATTTAGCACAGAATAGGCAAAAGGTATTTCGTGCGAAATACCTCAATGTCATTTCCTGCGAAATGAACTTTTAACATACAAACCCTATTTTCCTCGTATTACGTGCCCTGATCTAACAATTCTATTACAAGACGAAGTCGATAGACATATGAACCAATAGACTCCCCCTTGGATGTTGACGAAGTCTTCGGTGTCGAGTCTTCAAAGTCTTCAGCCTTGATCAGTCTTCGGGCTTTTTCAAAATATTTGACAGTGTAAGTATCTTCAATCTTCTCTTATCTCTTTATCAGCTTCTACAGCTAACCTTCCTCTTGGATATTCCAAAATCTGAATCTGGCTCTTAAGTCCACAGACTCCCCTTTGCTAGCAAACTCCCCCTTGAGTTGTGCTAGGATCAAAGTATGGCTTTTATGTTCCAAGATCGTGACCTGGATCACACTCTGCTCAGGTATAGACACTGAAACCTACACAAATTTCTAATCACACAATAAATTTCACACATTTAAAATTTGACAAATTTATACTCTGTTTATCACTTGATGAATCCAGCCCAAAACATCAATTATTGATATAACAATTTTAATTTCTGATGACCACTTGTATATATATCACTTCAAATTTGGTTTCAACTTAAAGAACCATTTTGACATTACAAAAACAACTCTCATTTCAAACAAACTCTCCCAACCTGTTGTTCATCATGTTCAGCATTTGGAATTTTGAAAATCAGCTTTCCAACATCAGTTGTCGAAAATCTTTTTGAATTTTTGATTTTAAAGAAATGCAGTAAAGAAATATTTACAGACAATATTTTTGTGAGTTTGTGTAAGAGGATCATATCAGTTTATGAGACAAATCACCAACACCGTTAAGCTTTAAACATTTTATGTTCTAAACGATTCACTTAGATTGTCAGTATACTGATCCACTTAAATTTTCACACAAAGTTCATTTTTTTTGAGATACCAGATTAATGTTTTAGAGACTTAAACTTATTCGCGTGTCCCAACTCAGAATATACTTGTAACACCTGTGCCTCCACGGCCATCAAACAAATACCAAACCAATGAAATATTATATTTCATACTTGGGATTTGTAAAAATATGTGTATCATTTGCACATATCAATTCTTGTTCAAATTCAAACTCTAAATCGCTTTCTGGAAGGTTATACGCGCACTGATGCGTAAATATAACCAGTTTAATGTAAAGAACACTCCGGAATAGTGAAATAGGCTTAACATACCTTAAATGACCTTTACATAACTTAGAAATAAGTTTTGGAAGGTTTGGTATGCCGAAAACAAGTTAATTCGCTTACAGGGACTAAAGTTGACAAACTGCGAAAGTATGCCAATTTGAACTGTAACAGACCTTCCGGAACATGACCATAAGTTAAACATACCATAAATATCCTTTACATAGCTTAGAAATAGGCTTTGAGGGGTTCGGTGTGCTAAAATAAACTTTTGGGACATTCAGGGACTAAAAGTGTCAAAAAGTGCACAAGTTTGCATTTTCGCGCATAACTTACGTTCTGAATACATCCGGACATCCAAAAATTTATGTGAGCATGACTATATTATATTTTAGTGTTCGCCATAAGAAAAATCCATTCGTCGTGTCATTTGGTTCGTTTTTCGCGCTTATGCGCATTCCGTCGTAATTAAGCGAACATCGCGTTCGTACGACCAAACGAACCATCATCCGGCATATTTTTGAGTATGTTTTGAGTTCCCTATACTTTAACTTCATTTCAGAGCCTTGAAATGAGGTTAACGGGGTTCAAACGCATCGAAAATCGCTTAAACGGGCTGCAGGGACCATTTCTGCCAATTTGGAAACATTTCTGAAACAGAGGGGCAGTGGTGTAGCGCGAGCCCTAAGGGCCTATGCAGTCGCGCTACGCGACTGCCTATTCTGGGCAGAAACATGCAGAAAACTCATTTTTCGCATTTTCGGGACCAGATTCGATGTATCGACAGCTGTTTACAGCTGTTTTGCACTCCCAAATCCTTTGCCAAGTGTTGATTCCCTATGGTTAGTGGCAATTTAGTCACCATAACCTTCCGACACTTGTACGGACATGATTAAGGCACGATTTTCGACAAACGATCTTAACGGTTCGGGTATTCCTATAAATACCCCATCACCCCAACCTCATTTCTTACAAGAATTCTGATTTGAGAGCTCTAAGTTGAAACCATTGTTTCATACCTGAGTTCTTGGATCGGGATTAGCATTCGGGGACCCTTCGTAAGTATTCTTTCGATCTTTTCCTTATTTTACTGCTTTTCGAGTCAGAAAGTCAAACTTTGTTTGACTTTCAGCGTTGACCAGTAATGGTCAATGCGAAGTTCGTTTGAACTTCGCAACGTGAGTGTAATCACGTTGGTTATAGTCCCTTGGGACTATGCCCACTGATTACCACGTTGTCTAGGGTCGTAGGGTAGGCGATCTAATAAATCGCCTCTACCTTCGAACTCGACCCATTTGGTCGATCATTAGGATCCGACCAAATACAGTAGGTGACCATAGTAGGTAGGGAATAACCTTCCGAGGTTATACCCTATGGTCACATCGTTTGAGTAGTTGTATGATAGGTAGTTTATATGCCTTAGGTAAATTACCAGAATACCCTTTTCATGTATAATTGGTAATTAAGCATATGTAACCTAAACTTTTGTCACATAACTGATTATGTAACATGTTTAGGCATATAACACTTGTCATAGGACTAGTTAGACGGTCCGAACGCGTTTCACGCGCACGACACGTTAAAGTAGCATATGTTACCTTAATGGGTCGCGATGGGTCGAAAGCACTTAGGTTAGGTTTCATGTAGTATGTAGGCCTTGTTAAACCATATCATATGAGTTCCAACACTCATTTGGTTTACCAAGCCTCATCCTATCCGACCTCCCAATTTAAGTCTGGTTTATTTATATAGTTTTAGCTTGCCGACTGATTCCGTGCTCCCTCGAGCTTACTTGGTAGTTGTTCAAGACTCCTAAGCACTCCCAGGCGAGTACATTATTCCCCTCTTTTACTGTTTTCAACTGTTTTGGGGTGACTCATATGTGCTAAATGTTTTATCAATGATTTCAATAACAATTACTATGTGGTTTCAAGAACAATAACAATTATTTCAAGAACGCTAACAATGATTTCAAGAACGAATACAATGATTTCAAGAACGAATACAATGATTTCAAGAACGAATACAATGATTTCAAAAACTAATAACAATTTCAATAAAGTGAACGAACTTGTTGGTTGTAGTTACATGACTGATGACATTCATTAGCAATGATCAAGCCGACCAGTATTAGGTTATGGTACCATAGGATCTGACAAATCCCGTTATTTACTGCACCCATTGTTATGTGTGGGGGTTGTGGGTAGCGACTGAATCTGTAATTATTAACTTATCCTTTGGTAAGGGTTTGTTAAGAACGAGAACGAGAGCGAGTTGGAACGAGGAACGAGTCAATAAGGTTTGAATGTTATTAGAGAATCGACCATAAAGTAGTTTCACAATAAAAACAAGAACGATTTGAACGATTAAAACAAGAACGATTTGAACGATAAAAACAAGAACGATTTGAACGATAAAAACAAGATGGTTTAACGATTGGGTAAACAATTGTACATGATTGACATTTGATCATGTATTTTCCACAAAACATAACTTTGATTTAAACCAAGTTTTACTTCAATACTTTGTTTTTGTGCATATGGTTTAGTTGAGACATTTCACTTGCCATACATGGATATTTGACATAGACATTTGACATGGATATTTGACATAGACATTTGACATGGATATTTGACATAGACATTTGACAATTTATTTAAACATAGACATTTTACATTGTTTGGTTTGGTTTGATTAAGTGATTAAGTAACGATGTGTGTGTAATATGATACAAGCATGGTGGATACGCCGCTGGTACTTCCTATATATAAGTGTTTGTATGGTATTACATATTATAGCGTTATTTGAATCATTTCAGTTTGAGACATAGAACATTTTATACAAATAACATACTTTTCACAAGACATTGATTTATAAACAACTTATCTTATGCAAACTCATTTACATGGTTATTCATTTAATCATGCATTATTTTCTTATTTATACTTATCATCCGAACTTATTATTTTTCAAATGATTTACAAAGACAAAGCAAATTACAAGGTTCATGACTAAACATTTTCTTAAACAGAAGTCATGAATCTTATTTTCACAAAACCTATGTACTCGCCAGCATTTCTTTGCTGACCTCGTTTTCACATATGTTTCAGGTATTGTTGGATGATATCGATTGATAAGATGCATGCTCACATAGGACTGGACAAGGCCTTAGTGACTCAATAACAATGATAGACTATGTTTAAATAGTGTATTTAGATTTCCAGACGATGTAATTACTCAATGTTTAATAAAACGAAGCACTTTTGGTATCCATGGTTATGAAACATTAATTCTGTTGCAACACGCCCCGATGTTTCCGCCGCGATTTGTTGTTTTACGCGGTCGGGGTGTGACAGAAAAGATGGTATCAGAGCCAATGGTTATAGGGAATTAGGTTATTAGTAATGCTTTGACCTAGTCTATAACCTTCTTAGGACCCTAACGCGAGTTTACTTGCGTTTAGTCATAAAACAATACTGTCACCTATCCTTAGGTGACAACCACAACAAAAACATAAATTTCAAAACCGCTTTGAAAACTAATCATCTGTTCTAGGATGATTGATTACTAGGTTTTGAACCCTCTATTGTAAGGTTTTGAACTCTCTATTATATGGTTTTGAACCCCTTTGAGTTTTCAAAACTTCGTCAAGGTTTTGGGTTTTAAATGATGTGAACACGTGCAAACTGGAAGGGTGAATGCCTGTATTCTGGGTTTTCTGTCTAGGCAAGCACTTCGTATACATCTCATCAGACGCGAGACCAGTTGTGCTTACCTGGGAATTCTTGGGATGAGTGTTCACTTATAGGCGAGCATGTCTTCGCGATACATTATTTTTGACCCATTTACTTTGATTAGTCACCGTCTCATTTGTTTGCCTTAGGTAACAAACAAATGATCGCAATTTTTCATGCGTTATCATTCTGTTTTGAATGTCCAATAATCTTTCACCTGTTTCTCCCTATGCCTTTCTTTTTCTTCAAGAATGTCTCTTCATCACGATGACGCCCAGATATCTGAGCGAGCAGCCAAATTCGCTCAGCGAATAGGCGAAGTAGTCCTAAAGACTGTTGAATTAGCTACTGCCAAGTATCATCTCCAGGATGAAGCCACTCAAGAGTCACTAAGACAGGCAGGACCTAGTCAGGCGACAACACCGTCAGCCAAGAAACCAATCGAGGAATCAAAGACCATGGATGAACGATCCCCTAAGAAGTCAAAGAAGCGGAAGGCTTCTCAGAACTTCGCCATGATCGCTCATGATTCCCTCGAAATTTTTTTGTACTCGTTTCACTCTAAGAAACAAAGTACAGAAAATTAAGTGACATTATGAGTAATCGTGCTTTTCGCACATCTGTACCTTTAAATCCTTGGTTAGATAACTAAGGGTGTTTTCAAATCTCATACCCATTACGTTTTGATTTTTCAACATACACAGTACCAGTATTTCAAAACAATCTTCATGATCTCAAAACATTTCATATAGTTTGAAAACAATTTTTCTAGATGCATTGTCTATGTTATTTCAAAAACATTGGCCATGTTATCAAAACCAACCTTTCTAATTTCAAAATATTTCATATAGTCTGAAGACAATATTAACACAATACATTTTCTGATCAAGTGCATGATTTCGAAAAGCATCATTCATGTCTTTCAAAAACCTTATACATAATTTCAAAATTCATCTCGCATGATTTTAAAACATTTTTGTAAATATATCTACCTAATACACCTACTTTATGATTTCAAAAGTATTATATATAAGGTTTCAAAAACGTTAAACACATTTTTCTTAAAAGAACCCCATGCATAGTTTTCAAAAATATTTTCCTCATACATTGACTTAACCTTCAAAATTCTGCTTCATATGTCGCCTTGACATATCAAGCATCTCAACTTCATAAGCATTTTACATCATGTTTTGACCTAAGCACATCCAGTGCAAGGTTTCAAAACATCTTCAACTTCTAAAATTCATATGGGATCTTTTTATCTTTACAATTAGATCCTTGTGGATGATTATCGTTCAAATCAGAGTCCTTAATTGGATTCCTTATGTACCTTAATTCGAACACTTCGGTTCCTAGTAATCGAAATCGAATTTTCTTTTTGAATCTTTCTATCTTTATAGTTGGATTCTTGTTAACGTTTAAAGTACCAAATGAAATCCACGGAATGGATTCCAAGTGTGCTTTAAATGCAAGTACGCAATTTACAAGACAAATTAACAAACAATTTTGTGGTTATGTGATATATGTTTATGTGTTCTCCTCTATGATTTTTGTGCTTTCGTATACTCTGGATATTCGTTATCCAAATCCTCGTAGAATCGTTCATATCTTCATATGATGGATTCGTAGTAGGATATCCAAAAAGGTACTACCTTAAATCCTTAATGGGCTTCTATGTAAGAGTTAAGACCCTTGGATTATATAGTACTACTCCATGATTCATAAGAGACCCTTTAGTGGTCTAGTCAAAAAGATTGATTCACAATTTGGTTAAAGAACGACATCTAGTGATGTAGCTGAACAGACTCCTTGATAGTCTATTTAGATCATTTAATGATTTAATTAAAAGGATTCTATGGCGGTCTAGTCACACTCATCACAGGATTGTTCATTTGGTTTCACACTACACATTATAAAATAGACTGTGTGAACTGGGCAAGGAATTGTCTAATTATGGACGCGTACATAATTATGAAATTTAGTGCACAGAAAACCAGTAAGATTTATTATGTGTAAGAACCGATAGCGACAACAATAACAAAATGACAACGATGTAATGGAGGTACGGTGGACGCACCAATGACACTTCATATACTTGTATATAAGTGTCCCTCTTACATTGCAAACATAATGTTATTAAGGTTCCTAGAAGTTCAAGAACCCTAACCAATGTTGTTCGATCTTTTCAACTTCATGTTTTAAACTCTCACAAGTTTCCTCTAAATAAATTTCGGGACGAAATTTCCTAAAGTAGGGGAGACTGTAACACCTGTGCCTCCACGGCCATCAAACAAATACCAAACCAATGAAATATTATATTTCATACTTGGGATTTGTAAAAATATGTGTATCATTTGCACATATCAATTCTTGTTCAAATTCAAACTCTAAATCGCTTTCTGGAAGGTTATACGCGCACTGATGCGTAAATATAACCAGTTTAATGTAACGAACACTCCGGAATAGTGAAATAGGCTTAACATACCTTAAATGACCTTTACATAACTTAGAAATAAGTTTTGGAAGGTTTGGTATGCTGAAAACAAGTTAATTCGCTTACAGGGACTAAAGTTGACAAACTGCGAAAGTATGCCAATTTGAACTGTAACAGACCTTCCGGAACATGACCATAAGTTAAACATACCATAAATATCCTTTACATAGCTTAGAAATAGGCTTTGAGGGGTTCAGTGTGCTAAAATAAACTTTTGGGACATTCAGGGACTAAAAGTGTCAAAAAGTGCACAAGTTTGCATTTTCGCGCATAACTTACGTTCTGAATACATCCGGACATCCAAAAATTTATGTGAGCATGACTATATTATATTTTAGTGTTCGCCATAAGAAAAATCCATTCGTCGCGTCATTTGGTTCGTTTTTCGCGCTTATGCGCATTCCGTCGTAATTAAGCGAACATCGCGTTCGTACGACCAAACGAACCATCATCCGGCATATTTTTGAGTATGTTTTGAGTTCCCTATACTTTAACTTCATTTTAGAGCCTTGAAATGAGGTTAACGGGGTTCAAACGCATCGAAAATCGCTTAAACGGGCTGCAGGGACCATTTCTGCCAATTTGGAAACATTTCTGAAACAGAGGGGCAGTGGTGTAGCGCGAGCCCTAAGGGCCTATGCAATCGCGCTACGCGACTGCCTATTCTGGGCAGAAACATGCAGAAAACTCATTTTTCGCATTTTCGGGACCAGATTCGATGTATCGACAACTGTTTACAGCTGTTTTGCACTCCCAAATCCTTTGCCAAGTGTTGATTCCCTATGGTTAGTGGCAATTTAGTCACCATAACCTTCCGACACTTGTACGGACATGATTAAGGCACGATTTTCGACAAACGATCTTAACGGTTCGGGTATTCCTATAAATACCCCATCACCCCAACCTCATTTCTTACAAGAATTCTGATTTGAGAGCTCTAAGTTGAAACCATTGTTTCATACCTGAGTTCTTGGATCGGGATTAGCATTCGGGGACCCTTCGTAAGTATTCTTTCGTTCTTTTCCTTATTTTACTGCTTTTCGAGTCAGAAAGTCAAACTTTGTTTGACTTTCAGCGTTGACCAGTAATGGTCAATGCGAAGTTCGTTTGAACTTCGCAACGTGAGTGTAATCACGTTGGTTATAGTCCCTTGGGACTATGCCCACTGATTACCACGTTGTCTAGGGTCGTAGGGTAGGCGATCTAATAAATCGCCTATACCTTCGAACTCGACCCATTTGGTCGATCATTACGATCCGACCAAATACAGTAGGTGACCATAGTAGGTAGGGAATAACCTTCCGAGGTTATACCCTATGGTCACATCGTTTGAGTAGTTGTATGATAGGTAGTTTATATGCCTTAGGTAAATTACCAGAATACCCTTTTCATGTATAATTGGTAATTAAGCATATGTAACCTAAACTTTTGTCACATAACTGATTATGTAACATGTTTAGGCATATAACACTTGTCATAGGACTAGTTAGACGGTCCGAACGCGTTTCACGCGCACGACACGTTAAAGTAGCATATGTTACCTTAATGGGTCGCGATGGGTCGAAAGCACTTAGGTTAGGTTTCATGTAGTATGTAGGCCTTGTTAAACCATATCATATGAATTCCAACACTCATTTGGTTTACCAAGCCTCATCCTATCCGACCTCCCAATTTAAGTCCGGTTTATTTATATAGTTTTAGCTTGCCGACTGATTCCGTGCTCCCTCGAGCTTACTTGGTAGTTGTTCAAGACTCCTAAGCACTCCCAGGCGAGTACATTATTCCCCTCTTTTACTGTTTTCAACTGTTTTGGGGTGACTCATATGTGCTAAATGTTTTATCAATGATTTCAATAACAATTACTATGTGGTTTCAAGAACAATAACAATTATTTCAAGAACGCTAACAATGATTTCAAGAACGAATACAATGATTTCAAGAACGAATACAATGATTTCAAGAACGAATACAATGATTTCAAAAACTAATAACAATTTCAATAAAGTGAACGAACTTGTTGGTTGTAGTTACATGACCGATGACATTCATTAGCAATGATCAAGCCGACCAGTATTAGGTTATGGTACCATAGGATCTGACAAATCCCGTTATTTACTGCACCCATTGTTATGTGTGGGGGTTGTGGGTAGCGACTGAATCTGTAATTATTAACTTATCCTTTGGTAAGGGTTTGTTAAGAACGAGAACGAGAGCGAGTTGGAACGAGGAACGAGTCAATAAGGTTTGAATGTTATTAGAGAATCGACCATAAAGTAGTTTCACAATAAAACCAAGAACGATTTGAACGATTAAAACAAGAACGATTTGAACGATAAAAACAAGAACGATTTGAACGATAAAAACAAGATGGTTTAACGATTGGGTAAACAATTGTACATGATTGACATTTGATCATGTATTTTCCACAAAACATAACTTTGATTTAAACCAAGTTTTACTTCAATACTTTGTTTTTGTGCATATGGTTTAGTTGAGACATTTCACTTGCCATACATGGATATTTGACATAGACATTTGACATGGATATTTGACATAGACATTTGACATGGATATTTGACATAGACATTTGACAATTTATTTAAACATAGACATTTTACATTGTTTGGTTTGGTTTGATTAAGTGATTAAGTAACGATGTGTGTGTAATATGATACAAGCATGGTGGATACGCCGCTGGTACTTCCTATATATAAGTGTTTGTATGGTATTACATATTATAGCGTTATTTGAATCATTTCAGTTTGAGACATAGAACATTTTATACAAATAACATACTTTTCACAAGACATTGATTTATAAACAACTTATCTTATGCAAACTCATTTACATGGTTATTCATTTAATCATGCATTATTTTCTTATTTATACTTATCATCCGAACTTATTATTTTTCAAATGATTTACAAAGACAAAGCAAATTACAAGGTTCATGACTAAACATTTTCTTAAACAGAAGTCATGAATCTTATTTTCACAAAACCTATGTACTCGCCAGCATTTCTTTGCTGACCTCGTTTTCACATATGTTTCAGGTATTGTTGGATGATATCGATTGATAAGATGCATGCTCACATAGGACTGGACAAGGCCTTAGTGACTCAATAACAATGATAGACTATGTTTAAATAGTGTATTTAGATTTCCAGACGATGTAATTACTCAATGTTTAATAAAACGAAGCACTTTTGGTATCCATGGTTATGAAACATTAATTCTGTTGCAACACGCCCCGATGTTTCCGCCGCGATTTGTTGTTTTACGCGGTCGGGGTGTGACAGAAAAGATGGTATCAGAGCCAATGGTTATAGGGAATTAGGTTATTAGTAATGCTTTGACCTAGTCTATAACCTTCTTAGGACCCTAACGCGAGTTTACTTGCGTTTAGTCATAAAACAATACTGTCACCTATCCTTAGGTGACAACCACAACAAAAACATAAATTTCAAAACCGCTTTGAAAACTAATCATCTGTTCTAGGATGATTGATTACTAGGTTTTGAACCCTCTATTGTAAGGTTTTGAACTCTCTATTATATGGTTTTGAACCCCTTTGAGTTTTCAAAACTTCGTCAAGGTTTTGGGTTTTAAATGATGTGAACACGTGCAAACTGGAAGGGTGAATGCCTGTATTCTGGGTTTTCTGTCTAGGCAAGCACTTCGTATACATCTCATCAGACGCGAGACCAGTTGTGCTTACCTGGGAATTCTTGGGATGAGTGTTCACTTATAGGCGAGCATGTCTTCGCGATACATTATTTTTGACCCATTTACTTTGATTAGTCACCGTCTCATTTGTTTGCCTTAGGTAACAAACAAATGATCGCAATTTTTCATGCGTTATCATTCTGTTTTGAATGTCCAATAATCTTTCACCTGTTTCTCCCTATGCCTTTCTTTTTCTTCAAGAATGTCTCTTCATCACGATGACGCCCAGATATCTGAGCGAGCAGCCAAATTCGCTCAGCGAATAGGCGAAGTAGTCCTAAAGACTGTTGAATTAGCTACTGCCAAGTATCATCTCCAGGATGAAGCCACTCAAGAGTCACCAAGACAGGCAGGACCTAGTCAGGCGACAACACCGTCAGCCAAGAAACCAATCGAGGAATCAAAGACCATGGATGAACGATCCCCTAAGAAGTCAAAGAAGCGGAAGGCTTCTCAGAACTTCGCCATGATCGCTCATGATTCCCTCGAAATTTTTTTGTACTCGTTTCACTCTAAGAAACAAAGTACAGAAAATTAAGTGACATTATGAGTAATCGTGCTTTTCGCACATCTGTACCTTTAAATCCTTGGTTAGATAACTAAGGGTGTTTTCAAATCTCATACCCATTACGTTTTGATTTTTCAACATACACAGTACCAGTATTTCAAAACAATCTTCATGATCTCAAAACATTTCATATAGTTTGAAAACAATTTTTCTAGATGCATTGTCTATGTTATTTCAAAAACATTGGCCATGTTATCAAAACCAACCTTTCTAATTTCAAAATATTTCATATAGTCTGAAGACAATATTAACACAATACATTTTCTGATCAAGTGCATGATTTCGAAAAGCATCATTCATGTCTTTTAAAAACCTTATACATAATTTCAAAATTCATCTCGCATGATTTTAAAACATTTTTGTAAATATATCTACCTAATACACCTACTTTATGATTTCAAAAGTATTATATATAAGGTTTCAAAAACGTTAAACACATTTTTCTTAAAAGAACCCCATGCATAGTTTTCAAAAATATTTTCCTCATACATTGACTTAACCTTCAAAATTCTGCTTCATATGTCGCCTTGACATATCAAGCATCTCAACTTCATAAGCATTTTACATCATGTTTTGACCTAAGCACATCCAGTGCAAGGTTTCAAAACATCTTCAACTTCTAAAATTCATATGGGATCTTTTTATCTTTACAATTAGATCCTTGTGGATGATTATCGTTTAAATCAGAGTCCTTAATTGGATTCCTTATGTACCTTAATTCGAACACTTCGGTTCCTAGTAATCGAAATCGAATTTTCTTTTTGAATCTTTCTATCTTTATAGTTGGATTCTTGTTAACGTTTAAAGTACCAAATGAAATCCACGGAATGGATTCCAAGTGTGCTTTAAATGCAAGTACGCAATTTACAAGACAAATTAACAAACAATTTTGTGGTTATGTGATATATGTTTATGTGTTCTCCTCTATGATTTTTGTGCTTTCGTATACTCTGGATATTCGTTATCCAAATCCTCGTAGAATCTTTCATATCTTCATATGATGGATTCGTAGTAGGATATCCAAAAAGGTACTACCTTAAATCCTTAATGGGCTTCTATGTAAGAGTTAAGACCCTTGGATTATATAGTACTACTCCATGATTCATAAGAGACCCTTTAGTGGTCTAGTCAAAAAGATTGATTCACAATTTGGTTAAAGAACGACATCTAGTGATGTAGCTGAACAGACTCCTTGATAGTCTATTTAGATCATTTAATGATTTAATTAAAAGGATTCTATGGCGGTCTAGTCACACTCATCACAGGATTGTTCATTTGGTTTCACACTACACATTATAAAATAGACTGTGTGAACTGGGCAAGGAATTGTCTAATTATGGACGCGTACATAATTATGAAATTTAGTGCACAGAAAACCAGTAAGATTTATTATGTGTAAGAACCGATAGCGACAACAATAACAAAATGACAACGATGTAATGGAGGTACGGTGGACGCACCAATGACACTTCATATACTTGTATATAAGTGTCCCTCTTACATTGCAAACATAATGTTATTAAGGTTCCTAGAAGTTCAAGAACCCTAACCAATGTTGTTCGATCTTTTCAACTTCATGTTTTAAACTCTCACAAGTTTCCTCTAAATAAATTTCGGGACGAAATTTCCTAAAGTAGGGGAGACTGTAACACCTGTGCCTCCACGGCCATCAAACAAATACCAAACCAATGAAATATTATATTTCATACTTGGGATTTGTAAAAATATGTGTATCATTTGCACATATCAATTCTTGTTCAAATTCAAACTCTAAATCGCTTTCTGGAAGGTTATACGCGCACTGATGCGTAAATATAACCAGTTTAATGTAACGAACACTCCGGAATAGTGAAATAGGCTTAACATACCTTAAATGACCTTTACATAACTTAGAAATAAGTTTTGGAAGGTTTGGTATGCTGAAAACAAGTTAATTCGCTTACAGGGACTAAAGTTGACAAACTGCGAAAGTATGCCAATTTGAACTGTAACAGACCTTCCGGAACATGACCATAAGTTAAACATACCATAAATATCCTTTACATAGCTTAGAAATAGGCTTTGAGGGGTTCGGTGTGCTAAAATAAACTTTTGGGACATTCAGGGACTAAAAGTGTCAAAAAGTGCACAAGTTTGCATTTTCGCGCATAACTTACGTTCTGAATACATCCGGACATCCAAAAATTTATGTGAGCATGACTATATTATATTTTAGTGTTCTCCATAAGAAAAATCCATTCGTCGCGTCATTTGGTTCGTTTTTCGCGCTTATGCGCATTCCGTCGTAATTAAGCGAACATCGCGTTCGTACGACCAAACGAACCATCATCCGGCATATTTTTGAGTATGTTTTGAGTTCCCTATACTTTAACTTCATTTTAGAGCCTTGAAATGAGGTTAACGGGGTTCAAACGCATCGAAAATCGCTTAAACGGGCTGCAGGGACCATTTCTGCCAATTTGGAAACATTTCTGAAACAGAGGGGCAGTGGTGTAGCGCGAGCCCTAAGGGCCTATGAAGTCGCGCTACGCGACTGCCTATTCTGGGCAGAAACATGCAGAAAACTCATTTTTCGCATTTTCGGGACCAGATTCGATGTATCGACAGCTGTTTACAGCTGTTTTGCACTCCCAAATCCTTTGCCAAGTGTTGATTCCCTATGGTTAGTGGCAATTTAGTCACCATAACCTTCCGACACTTGTACGGACATGATTAAGGCACGATTTTCGACAAACGATCTTAACGGTTCGGGTATTCCTATAAATACCCCATCACCCCAACCTCATTTCTTACAAGAATTCTGATTTGAGAGCTCTAAGTTGAAACCATTGTTTCATACCTGAGTTCTTGGATCGGGATTAGCATTCGGGGACCCTTCGTAAGTATTCTTTCGTTCTTTTCCTTATTTTACTGCTTTTCGAGTCAGAAAGTCAAACTTTGTTTGACTTTCAGCGTTGACCAGTAATGGTCAATGCGAAGTTCGTTTGAACTTCGCAACGTGAGTGTAATCACGTTGGTTATAGTCCCTTGGGACTATGCCCACTGATTACCACGTTGTCTAGGGTCGTAGGGTAGGCGATCTAATAAATCGCCTATACCTTCGAACTCGACCCATTTGGTCGATCATTACGATCCGACCAAATACAGTTGGTGACCATAGTAGGTAGGGAATAACCTTCCGAGGTTATACCCTATGGTCACATCGTTTGAGTAGTTGTATGATAGGTAGTTTATATGCCTTAGGTAAATTACCAGAATACCCTTTTCATGTATAATTGGTAATTAAGCATATGTAACCTAAACTTTTGTCACATAACTGATTATGTAACATGTTTAGGCATATAACACTTGTCATAGGACTAGTTAGACGGTCCGAACGCGTTTCACGCGCACGACACGTTAAAGTAGCATATGTTACCTTAATGGGTCGCGATGGGTCGAAAGCACTTAGGTTAGGTTTCATGTAGTATGTAGGCCTTGTTAAACCATATCATATGAGTTCCAACACTCATTTGGTTTACCAAGCCTCATCCTATCCGACCTCCCAATTTAAGTCCGGTTTATTTATATAGTTTTAGCTTGCCGACTGATTCCGTGCTCCCTCGAGCTTACTTGGTAGTTGTTCAAGACTCCTAAGCACTCCCAGGCGAGTACATTATTCCCCTCTTTTACTGTTTTCAACTGTTTTGGGGTGACTCATATGTGCTAAATGTTTTATCAATGATTTCAATAACAATTACTATGTGGTTTCAAGAACAATAACAATTATTTCAAGAACGCTAACAATGATTTCAAGAACGAATACAATGATTTCAAGAACGAATACAATGATTTCAAGAACGAATACAATGATTTCAAAAACTAATAACAATTTCAATAAAGTGAACGAACTTGTTGGTTGTAGTTACATGACCGATGACATTCATTAGCAATGATCAAGCCGACCAGTATTAGGTTATGGTACCATAGGATCTGACAAATCCCGTTATTTACTGCACCCATTGTTATGTGTGGGGGTTGTGGGTAGCGACTGAATCTGTAATTATTAACTTATCCTTTGGTAAGGGTTTGTTAAGAACGAGAACGAGAGCGAGTTGGAACGAGGAACGAGTCAATAAGGTTTGAATGTTATTAGAGAATCGACCATAAAGTAGTTTCACAATAAAACCAAGAACGATTTGAACGATTAAAACAAGAACGATTTGAACGATAAAAACAAGAACGATTTGAACGATAAAAACAAGATGGTTTAACGATTGGGTAAACAATTGTACATGATTGACATTTGATCATGTATTTTCCACAAAACATAACTTTGATTTAAACCAAGTTTTACTTCAATACTTTGTTTTTGTGCATATGGTTTAGTTGAGACATTTCACTTGCCATACATGGATATTTGACATAGACATTTGACATGGATATTTGACATAGACATTTGACATGGATATTTGACATAGACATTTGACAATTTATTTAAACATAGACATTTTACATTGTTTGGTTTGGTTTGGTTTGATTAAGTGATTAAGTAACGATGTGTGTGTAATATGATACAAGCATGGTGGATACGCCGCTGGTACTTCCTATATATAAGTGTTTGTATGGTATTACATATTATAGCGTTATTTGAATCATTTCAGTTTGAGACATAGAACATTTTATACAAATAACATACTTTTCACAAGACATTGATTTATAAACAACTTATCTTATGCAAACTCATCTACATGGTTATTCATTTAATCATGCATTATTTTCTTATTTATACTTATCATCCGAACTTATTATTTTTCAAATGATTTACAAAGACAAAGCAAATTACAAGGTTCATGACTAAACATTTTCTTAAACAGAAGTCATGAATCTTATTTTCACAAAACCTATGTACTCGCCAGCATTTCTTTGCTGACCTCGTTTTCACATATGTTTCAGGTATTGTTGGATGATATCGATTGATAAGATGCATGCTCACATAGGACTGGACAAGGCCTTAGTGACTCAATAACAATGATAGACTATGTTTAAATAGTGTATTTAGATTTCCAGACGATGTAATTACTCAATGTTTAATAAAACGAAGCACTTTTGGTATCCATGGTTATGAAACATTAATTCTGTTGCAACACGCCCCGATGTTTCCGCCGCGATTTGTTGTTTTACGCGGTCGGGGTGTGACAATACTCCCGTATCCAGATCCCAATATTCAGTCTTATAGGTGAGTATACCTAGATGATATCTGTAAAGGGTTAAAATGCGAGGGCCATGAGAGCTCAGGCTATTGCTTCCGCAAAATCAGAGAGATGATGGCTTCGACTTTAGGTGTGTTCCCTTTAGAGAATCTTTTCTTCAACAGCACATGATTAGCATTTTGCAATGTTTCATCATTTTTTATGCTGAGGGTGGTGCTATATTTCAAGCAAGCAAAAAGTATTATACGGAAACTAGGCCATTGCTTCCGCAAAATCAGAAGTCCCGGAATAATACCCCAGATATCACTGAGTATAAAGACCCAGTATCTCCGAAAGAGGGACCTTTCAAACAAGATTTCGGGGGTTACCAATATATCCGAGAGATGTTACCACGAGATAAGTAAGTTTGAAATTTAGGTTTATATCTCGACACAATCTACTAAATGTGCAAAAACCTACTGGCACATCATCAGTGAGACCGTTTATCACATTTGACTTTCCAATTCTTTAGCATGCAGTGATTGTCTACTGATGTACTATCCTTTCCTCTTTTCTCAACAAAACTCATTTTTGATTTTATCATGTTTTTGACATTTTCAAATTTTCTAATGTTTTTGTATTTTCTAAAATTTCTTACTCCCCCTAAAATTCAAAATCATTTAAAGAAAATTTTTAAAACAAACTATACAAGTAAAGTGACAACTGTTGTAAATTGCTTCAAATCGCCACCCACTTGGCATAAACAATCAGAACTCCCCTTGACAACAAACTATTTTCTCATTATGATTTCAAAACACTTAAGTTTGTTTTAATCAAAAATAGTTTTTCCGGAAAATAAGTTTTGTTGATTTTACCACTTGTAAAAACGGGGATATATTCATCACTTTGTTTTTCAATCACTTTAATGAAAGTTAAATCAACTTCAAATTAATGACCTTGACCAACCACTTGTAGGTGAAAACCTTTCTCCAACCACATGAAGGTTCACTTACCAACCATAACCACTTGTAACACAAAATATAACAATTTTCAAGAAAAACTACCACTTGAAGGTCGAAATATCACTTTCGTGAATTTCTCAAGAAAGATACCGATTCCTGCTTCACAATTACCAACCTGGAAGCTCCGGCAAGTCAGAATTTCAGTTTGAAAATCCTGTCACCCAAGCCTAACCAGCCTTGGGTGATTTTGACTCACATCTATCCCACCATCTTTTTTATTTGTAAAATTCTTTTACGCCCTTCACTTTTCCATCAACCATCTTTCCGAAAATATGTTTAACTTTTCCATTAAACACTTTTTCAGCATCAAATTCTTTCTTACCAGCAAAAAATTTATCTGAAATCTCAACTTTACCTACTTTCAACTTCAAATTTTCTTTTGATAATGACGGAAAATTTTCATCGTTCAACTCTGGAACGGAATTCTCATTCTTTTTCTCAACAGATGACTCCTCTGATTTTATGGAATCAGATTCATTGGCAGAAATACTTTCAGATTTGACAACCCATCTTTTTTTATTCAAATCAACTTTTCTTTTGTAAAAATGTTTCGAACTTTCACTAGTTTCGAAAGTCGATTATTTTAACACTTTGAATTTTTCTGAGTTAGAAATAACTCCCTGTTTTGTATTGTTAGACATTTGACAGTTCCAAGCAATGTGTCCAACTTTTTGGCATTTGAAACAGGTTCCTTTTTCAATTCTTTTCTCAGATTCTTTCACCAGATTCTTCATCTTTTCAGCGAAAAACTCTTGATTTGACTGTTTTCTGAACAGTTTTTCTTTCTCTTCCTCTGAACTTGTACCTGCAACAAATTTAGTTTTTGTTTTATAAGATTTCTCATTTTATGATTTTCCAGGGGAATGAAACCTAAACCTTTCTTTTTGAAATTACCGTTATGGTTTGGTTTCTTTCGATAACCTGAACCAGAACTGTAACCTTTTTTTCTTGTTCAATCTCTATTGAACTCTTGAAGTGTATTTTTTAGGTTTTTCAGTAAGATTTAAACTTTTATTTCAGAAATATTAATTTCTGTTAATTTGAAAACCTTCTTGATCATTTCAGTTTTGACACTTCTTATTGGAAATTCTTCATCAGAAAATAATTTGTCAGAATCATTCAAAGTATATGCAACTTTGAATATTTCGTCATTCAAATTATTTTTCGACATCAAAAATTCTTTATTGTAAACCCGTTTAACCGGAGAACTCGGACTCTTGTCTGACGAACTCAAACTTTCAGATTTAGACTCCGACTTTGACTCTTCATCCATATCCAACACCTGATCGACAACTTTCTTTAATAACTCAGACTCATGATCAGTGTCAGACGCTGTGAATGTGACATCAATATTATCTGGTAACTCATCAATGGTTTCAGACATTAACTTTATGTTGAGTGCCTTATTTAATCGCTCCTCATTTGGTTTTCTGGGAGAATAACTTTCATAGATTGGAGGCGGACACTTGTTATACTTGACACTTTGTTTCTTACCAGTATCCTCTTCCATCTTTTTATCTTGAAAAGCTTCAAGACCTGCAACAGTAGGATAAACTCGATCAATCAAATAATCACAAGTTGTATAACTCAACAACAATATTTTGATTCTTTCACTTTCAATCTTTTCGAGTTCCAACTCCTGCTTCAGTTTTGCTCAGTCTTCAATAAACTCATTGATGACTTTCTGCTTTGTCATTAATGTTGAACTCATCATTGTCATAGCAGCATCTACCTCTAAGTTTGTCTTGTTCAAACTATCAACCGTCTTGTTCAGCACATCATATGATTCTTTCACATACTTCACATCAAACAATAATTTTTCTTTCAGCTCTTCAAGTTCACTAATCTTCTTGTCTTTTTCTTCACAATGTTTGCATGATTCCAGACATTTCAGACAAGGTTTTGTGACCGCAACTATCTTTTCAACCTCGATAATCTTCTCAACTTCAACAATTTTTTCGACTTCGACGATTCTCTCAACTTCGACTATTTTCTCTACCACCTTTTCAATCAACGGTTCTTCATCAAAATCTATTTTTATTTCACATTCTTCATCTTCGACCTTTTCTGTCAAATTTTCTTCTGCTTTTGCTTTTTCAGCTTCCAACTCTCTTTTCAATCTAGCAGCCTTCTTCTCATTCAGCATCTCAACCTTATCTGCAAAGAACAAATTAAAACTATCAGGATCCAAGCCTTTTCTAGCTTTATTAAGATATTCTTCTTCATCATCGGTATCTGCATCACTTCCTAATTCTGGAAAAATCGGTATTCTTTTCGGACTAGATTTGACCTTTTCTTCTTCTAGAATTCTAGCAACAAGACCTAAACCAGG
This sequence comes from Helianthus tuberosus, assembly GCA_030545235.1. Taxonomy (NCBI): domain Eukaryota; kingdom Viridiplantae; phylum Streptophyta; class Magnoliopsida; order Asterales; family Asteraceae; genus Helianthus; species Helianthus tuberosus. The sequence continues at coordinate 113,273,904 of CM060408.1, forward strand.
TGGAATGTATTTATCCCAGCTAAAACCCTCTTCAACTTTTTCATCATCTTGATTAAAAAGATACGCTTTCTTCTTCTCAACTTCAATGGCATGAGATGAAGATGGTTGTTGATCAATTTGATGAAAAATTGATTTTTGATAATAATCATTCTTTTCTTGTCTTCCGGTTGCTTCTTTATTTTTGCATTCTTGTTTAAAATGTCCCCTTTCTTTGCAACGAAAACACGTAACTTTTGATTTGTCAAACCCTATCGGAGATGCACTCATTTCACGAAAATCATCTCTACCAGTGATTTGTTGGAATTTTTCAGCTCTTCTTACTGCACTAGCTAAACACCACTTGATATCCATCAACTCAAGTTCTACAGCATCAATCTGATCATAATCCTCTTTTGTGAGCATCAGATTTGCAATTCTTCCAGCAACTAAGCTTTCATACGACTCTAACATAGCAACAAGTGATGCCATGTGTTGTTTAGCCATTTCTGGAGAAAGATTTTGACCATTTTGAATGTTCAAGGTAACATTGCATTGCAGATTTGTTGAATTCTGTCGTTGAGGACTTGGTGTTGTGAAATTCGGATCAAAATTTGAATACGAAGATGAATATCCACCACTCTGAGTTACTGTGCTACCATTTGTTCCAGAAGAACTATCAGCACTAAAAGTAGTCTTAATCTTTGGACTCGGAGTAGTCTCAAATTTGTTTCCTCTGTAGTATAAACTGACATCTTGTTGAGCATTTGGATTATTCATAATCGCCGTTTTCTGAATATCCAATTCATGTTCTTCAATTTTCTGAATAAACTTTGCCAAGTTCATACTTTCAGATTTTCTCATGTGTTTTAAGATCAGCAAATATGTTCCCCATTTTTGTTGTGGTAGTGCATCGGCTAGTTTATCAACCCATTCATCGTCGTCTTTCTTTATTTCCAATCTTCCCATCTCCAGAACAAGATGACAATATCTATCAATAGTTGCTTTTGTTGTCTCTCCTTCAAATGCAACAAACAGATCAAATGATTTCTTTAATAAAGCTTGTTTGTTCTTTATCATATCAGCGCTTCCTTTAAACTTGTTAATTAACGCCAACCAGATTGATCTCGCAGTTCCTTGATGTTGGAGTAACACGTAGATATCTTCTTTTACAGATTGTTGAAGAAGACTAATCATTAATTTTTCACTAGTGTACTTCAATTTTTTAGTCGTTGAAAAGTCACTAAAATCTTTTTCAAGCCCACGTTCATCCTTCGGTTTAGCATAATCCACTTCCAATGAACACCATGCATCAAATTTATAAGCTTGCACCCAGTTTTCAAAACGGTTTTGCCACCCTTTAAAATCCTTGATGTACATAAGCTTTGGAGGCTTTTGAGATGTTCCCGTTTCATTTTCAATTTCAATGGTTTCGACAGCAGAGATTGGGGTAGCTGGAGTGGTTGCAAACGCATTGTAAAACTCCTCTTCCATGTTTCGGTAACCTGTTACACAAATTCACAAAGTTCAAACAACAATGAAAGTTCACACGAAATGAGAACTCAAACGAAACGACTTGGTCCGAAATAGCTTCTTCAAACGAAATCAAATTTTGATGCGAAATAGCTTCTCAAACGAAATGTTCACACGAAATACTGATTTCAAACGAAATAAGAGCCTATTTCGTACGAAATGAGGTTCAAACAACTGATTTGGTGCGAAATGATGGTGATTTCGTACGGAATAACAAGAACTGAGGCTATTCCGTGCAAAATAAAGATCTGATTCAAACTAAATAGACTATTTCATGCGAAATGCTGCTGATGTCATCATTCGATCAGTTTTCAAGCGAAATAGTCAAAATGAACAAATTTTAGATCGATTTTAGGTCCAATTCTTTCAAGGATTCATTAATACATTGTTTCGCACTTAATATGTGAAATTAAATCCATTTTAACCAAGTTTTCACGGTTAATTTTGAAAAGAAGATGTAGAAGACAGATTTTTCAGCTGAAATGGTAAGAACTCTTCCTCCTGAGCTCTGATACCACTTGTAGGATCGAGAGACGATCGAAACGAGTCTATCAGAAGAGTTCTCGGTCTAATCAGAGGCGGAATTCATTGATTAGACTTTGTAACAGTTTGATTCACACTTAAATGTCTTGTTTTATTGATTTGACACTATTACAGACCAGATAACACGTCGGCAGCAGTTCAGTACCGGAATCAGAGAACGTTACAAATGAATTAGCACATCACCTATTTATAGGGGAGTTGATTTCGCACGGAATAGGCAAAAGGTATTTCGTGCAAAATAACTCAATTTCATTTCGTGCGAAATGAACTTTTAACATACAAACCCTATTTTCCTCGTATTACGTGCCCTGATCTAACAATTCTATTACAAGACTCGATACAAGACGAAGTCGACAGATATATGCACCAACATTGGAGCTACCAAAGGAACTACACGTTGTTCATGATACATTTCATGTATCAAACCTGAAGAAAAGTCCAACTCAAGAGACAGTTATCATCCCTACGGGTGAAGTGCATATAGACGACACTCTCCACTTTACTGAAGAACCCGTTGAGGTTACAGATTGGAAAGTTAACAAGACTCGGAGGAGTAGTGTTAAGCTTGTCAAGGTTCGATGGAACTCACGTCACGGCCTAGAGTTTTCTTGGGAGTGTGAAGATCGTATGAAATCGAAGTATCCACATTTGTTCCCTAACTCCCCCGCAACCAATAGCGCAGCTTAAAATTTTGGGACGAAATTTTATTAACGGGGGGAGAATGTGAAAACTGTCAAAATTTCATGTATCCGTACAATTATTAAACAGTAATTTATGACTTATTGACTGTGCTGATTTAAATCAATAACATGAATGCTTTCTGATTATTGTCATAATACATACATGTGCATCACATATTGCATGATGTTATATCATTATTGCTTGCAACACTTTATGATTCAAATGATGCACGAAACAAAGTTAGCACACTTATCAGACAAATCAGAAATACTGACGGGCGTTCAGTACTTAGACAGACATGGTATTGAGACACAGAATGAGCCATAAACCAAGTGTTACACTAGTATAGCATGTAGGAAAGTAAGGATCGTAAAACTGCCTTCCTAGTGATAGTTTAAGTGCCAGAAAGTGCCTAAAACTCACACAAACTGCAGAATTCAGCAAAATTCAGCAAAAATAAGCTTTTAAACAACTTAATATTATGCAAAATTATGGTTTAATGGTCCAGAATACTTTCCTAAGTGTCGGGAATCAAAACTGTCACAAAGTTAACATAAAGCACACTAAACTGCGTAATTTAGCACCTTAACGAACCGGTAACCAACCGAACAACCGGACACTACCTGAAACACCAAATTTTCACTAGAAGCATTGTTTTATCATTCCTGAGCTAGTTATGGTCTCCAAACATCATAACATATCCTATAAACATATAATACACATAACACCCTAACTAATCTCATTATAACCTAACTAGAATTCTAACTTACCATCACAAACTAACTATACCCCCCTCATGTATAAGATTCAAGGGTGGCCCCCACCCTTGATTTTCTTTACATATTTTATGTAATCATGTCCCATGCTTTAGTAAACACATAAACCATTGGATTAAGCTATGTTGGGAGTTTATTTAAGTAACCACAAGTTCATCACAACTTCATTTTCACAACTCACCAACACTTAACTCTCTCCTCTCTTCCTCCCCCACTCACGACCGAGAACAAGAGCCACCACCACCATCACTTTCATCTCATCTTCATCCATTCTCTGGTGATACAAAGGTGTAAGAAGCTTGATTAAGGAGCTTGGTGCCATTGGAAGGTGAAGGACCTCTCTCAAGTGCTTTTAACCACCACGTTTATCATCATCTTCATCTTGAATCTCTTCCCTAGCCTTGTGCTAGTAGTAAGACCTCTCTAATCTCATTTTACTTCTCTTTATGTTGGTTAAAAGTGTATGTAAGTTTCTAATCATGAAGAACACCAAAGATCAAGAACATAATCTATAACATAAAGCTCAAAATCATAATAATCTATGTTGTTTAAGTGTATGTATGCCTCTTGATTGTTGATTGTTTATGTTTATGATGTTAGACATCATATGAAAATTGTTAGATTGTGATTAAACACATGATCTAGCAAGTGAGTGGATGATCTTATGAAAAACCAAGATGATCATACTTTATGTAAACATGGACTTGAAATATGAAGATGTTTTCTTGAATGATGATGATCAAAGTATAATATAAATCTTGTAAATGAATGATCTCAAAACTAGTTTTCTCAAGAAACCAAGTTAAATTACAAGATTTACATAACGTTAATTTTTAAAGAAACTAATCACATTTTTAGTGTTAAATCAAGTGTTGAAATATATTGTTAACAAGAAAAATTCAAAAGAATGATTTTTAGAAAAATCATTTAACAAGTTGTGAAAGTCTAAAATTTGCAAGAATGTGATTTATAACTAAATAACCATACTTTAAAGGGTAACTAAGCTTACTTAACACCATACTAAATTACTACAAATTTTTATAAATTTTCAAGTTCACGAAGTAGTGTAAATAGCATGATTTTGGCTTATGGTATGTATTGTTTGATTTGTTGTTGAATTGTGATGATTTTAAAAGAAAATGATATGCTAATAAAGCATGGAAACCTCCATTTTTAAAGGGAAACTATGGCAAAATTTTCCTAGAATTTAAACACTTAGAAAAATATTTTTAAACAAGTGTTTACAAGTGTATTTTAACCATGATTTTTCATATAAAAATTTCCACAATTTTTGTTACAAAAATTACAAATATTTGAGGTTGATTTTGTTAAATAAAAGTGACTAAATATGTATTTAGGAAAATATATACTTAGATGTCACAATGTGTGTGATTACTTGTATATTATGTGTATTAGTTATATTATTTTAGGACTTAAAATAATATAACTCACCAAAATACCAAGAATTATAATACAAAATATTACCTAAATCTCAAGAAAATAAATATATAATTTGCACCAAAAATTGGACAAACCGAACAAGGAATGTGAAATACAAAATATTCCGAAATTAAATTCATAAGTATATTTTGATAAACGGTATTTTCACTACAAGAAAACTGGGTTTTTAGTACGCGCAAAAGCGTCCTAAAATGCTATTTTATAGGACCTTTCATTTAATAGGACCAACTGTAAAAGCGTTTCATGTAAAGGGGTCGTAATAAGTCCCGGAACTAAAAACACGTCCTAACATCTCAAATAAGATTATGAAACCAATATTATGGTCGTGTAATATGTCTTTGAACAACCAAAATAGTGTCCTAATAAAAACATATTAGGACACTTTTACGATGTTCTAACATGTGCTTACATACTTTTAATCTTTTGATACACTTACAAGCGCCCTTAAAAATTAATTGATAGGACCCTTATGATGTAACATTATAGTTAATTTCGTACCAAGAAAACGGTCCTAATATACCAAATAAGATTATGAAACCAATTTTATGATCGCATAATATGTCTATACACAACTTAAATAGCGTCCTAAAAATAACATATTAGGACACTTTTACAATGTTCTAATATGTGATTACCTACTTTTAATCTTTTGATACACATACAAACGTCCTTAAAAATTAATTTATAGGACCCTTATGATGTAACGTTATAGCTACTTTAATATCAAGAAAATGGTCCTAATATCCCAAATAAGATTATAAAACCAATTTTATAAATAGACTATCAACATATAACATCCTAATAGTTATTGTATAACATCAACTAATGAAAGAAATAAAACTTCATTATATTTCAAATAAGCATGTTCATAACAAAAACACTAACCATAAATAAATTATAACATTATCTAACATAAAGTCTTAACATTTAACAAAGATATTAAAAGAAATTAAAGAAATGAGAAGCATAAAATCTTGAGTCATCATGCGTCCTCAATCCTCATGGACTACCTACAAATAAACCATCCATGTATAAGCATTAATTGTTCCATGATATGAAAATTATTTGTATCACAAGTTTAACAAATACATACTGAGATGAATGGATAGGGCCATGCGATGGATGCACCAATACAATCTTGAATTGTAGAAAATAAATCATATGGTCTTACCAAGTTTTTATCTTTTTTTATTGGTACTTGAACGTTTACCTCACACCATTCTGGTCCAATCTCTGTACCACCAACTAGATCATTTGGGTCCAAGCTCTGGACCATTCCTCTTGCTACAGTCTCGGTAGAGTTTAGAATGCTTTTGAGGAAAACTTCATCTCCGACCTAGATTTTAGTTTTCAAAAAAAAAAAAAATTTCTAAAAAAGTTCTAAAAAATTCTAAAAAAAAAATCCAATAAAATTCTTAAAAATAAAAAAAAAATTCTGAAAAATAATAAAACACCGGTACCGAACGGGTATCGTGCTCATCCCTACTCCAAATTGTCAATCCCATGTTTTGCCTATTCAACAAAAATGGTCTAATACAATGTCAATTACTTTGAAACGATTTAAACAATAACTTCAACATTCTACAATGGCATTCACAGTTAAAAGTTATAAATACGTAGGTAACAAACTAACAATATATGGCAATGCCCATTAACTCTATTATCAACTTACAGACATAATAATGTTGGCATAAGAATAAAATCATATCAAAATAACCACTAGAGCTAATGTGGAATACTGCTGCAGTAACTAAGTGATATGACCTTGATACTTTCATGTAACTAAGTAACTAAGTAACCAAGTATGTGCATATATTAGTTCAATAACAATGTGTATGCAAGATATACATGTTGCCTAGAAGAAGAAACTAGAATAATACATGTCCAAGAATCCCATAAGTAGGTACTTGTCTTGAGGTTTTGACCAAGCGAGCTAACTGATTGAAAAATAATAAAATGCTTACTACCAGAGTTATTTAATATGGTTGAAGAGGTTTGCAACTTGTGTTAAAAAATGCATAATCCCCCATACGATTTTCACCACAGTATGGAGACGTTATATCACAGCATGTAGCAAGCCAGCAATCATCAGCCCTATCTACAGAGAACAAGCACCAGAAGAATCCAATCACCTGAAACCATAGTTGTTAGTAGCGGATAGCGGTAAATAGCGATAAACTACCTATATGCTCCGTAGCGATAGCGAGAGCTATTTGATGTTTAGCGATAACGTATTAATTTTTTTTTAATTAAATTTGGGTTTTATTCGCGAAGTTAAGGTTTTTTTGATGCAATTAGTGAAGATTACAGCTTTTTGGTCGATTAAAATGCCTAGCAATTCGGTTTTTAATATATTTAAAAACAGAATAAAAACCCAAACCGTCGCTATCTCAGGCTATTGAGCGCTAAACATCAGATAACGATGATCCATCGGTACGCTATTCGCTATAGCACTCTCTATCATCGCTATTAAATAGGCAAAATAGGCCGTAAATAGATTGGCGGGTCGATCTGCTTGATTAAACAGGTTAAGCAGGTCAACCCGAACACGACCCATTCATTAAACAGGTTTAAATATGGCAACCTGAAACCTGGTTTTTCATTGTCATGTATCAGCCACCCATAGCTACAAGCGCATATCAGAAATCGATATCGTTAGTTCGATGCTAAATTCAATCTGAAGAATTATCCTTACAGGAAAAAAGGTAGATCATTGCATGCCGACACTTCAGGAGTTCCATTTTTCAAGCTGACTAGACCAAATGCAGTGATTTCCTTTCCGACTGGTAGAATTTTCTCTTCATCAAGAAGCCCAACCTTCAACACCACCAAGAAAGATATAAGAAAACCAAGATCAAATGAAACTAAGATAAACCATGAAGATTAATTAATGTATGGGCCTATGGGATACTCGTGACCAAAAAATGCCTGGAGGAAGCTGTAAGGAGAAACACTAATGGGCTGCAAATTGTGGTATACAGTTGTAAGAGGTAAAGGATGCTTTGAGCCATCCAAATTTATAGTCAGATAATCAGATTGTGGCGAATGTCCCCCATCAACAAGGATAAAAGGAACCTATCCATAAAAAAAATTATGAATGTCATGATAAATTTTGATTTCGGAAACGCCATGGGTACTTTGAAGGCATGTATTATACATAGTTATTAAAAGCCATCGCCTCTTGCGCCTAGGCCCATTTTTTAAGAGAGGCGAGGTAGTTGCGCTTTTATCTTTTACAATCATCAATTTGTCTTCTTAAAAATCACTTCATTAGTCACATGAATCACATGTAGGGGTGCAAATGGGTAGAGCTTAAGCTAGATCAAGTCTGAGCCCAAGCTTTGCTTTTCGAATTTTAGCCAACTTGTGAGCTTAAACAAGCCTACTGTTTATATATTTTTAATTTATATATAAAACATATATTTAAACAATAATAATTGTTTATTATAAAATTATGAAATTTTTTTTAACTAATTTATATATTAAATAATAATTATAATAACTAATTTATAAATAATAAACAAGCTGAGCCCTAGCCGAACTCGAGCTTGAGTGGAGGGACTTGGGTTGACTGCATTGCTCGACACATGGCGAGGGTGGGATCCACAAGCTTATGGTGAAAAATGAGGGGTGTGGTGTGGCGTGTCAGCCATGTGAATTTTTTTAATTAAAGTAGCCAACCAAAACCAGCCATACTGAGCCAGCCAAGTCACCTTCCCCCCCTCGTCCGCCCCACGCCAGGCTGAATACCCACGCCAAAGGGGCACCGCCCCAACCAACGCCAACCCAGAGTGGAACAGCTGGCGTTGAAGGGGTTTCCCCGCCCCAACCAACGCCCCACTCCCTGCAGTCTAAGAAAAGTTATTAAAAAGAAGCAACTATGCTAACTAATGAAACTGAAAACTAAACAGATTATTAATTTTAATAGTAACCCCACAATACACTCATCATCTTATGTTTCTTTTACATCTGCAGAAAATACATTCTATGCATAAAATTATGACAATAAAAAACATACAAGAATTGTTAGACTCGAATGAAAAGGTAGGTGAATCATACAATTTCACAATACAATAAAATCACTTAAGTTATAAAAGGTAGCAAAATTACAACAACAAACAACATAAAATTGAGAATAAACATGGCATTCAAATTAGCAATAAGAATATCAACGCGACTAAAAATTAAGGGGGTTTATGATGATCCTAGTAAATGTGCAGAAACGAGAAAAGTCTTACAAAATTTGGACCAGTCTGGCAAATCGTAAAGGGGCAAGGGCACTGGGACGTCGGATTGCAGCAGCATACAGTAGTTGATGAAACACAGGCTAACACTAAGGTTAATCTGTGGGGTTATTTCTTCTGTGGGGTTCAATCTCTCTTTCTGCTCGTGAAATGGCTTGGTTCCTGCAAAACAGCAACACCGTTAGTCTCGTTAAGAGGGGAATGTGGGGGTTTCCCTCTTAACCAGGCTCCGGCGTGAGAATAAGTACTGTTCTGAGGGAGAATAAACAGTGTGTGTTAAGTGTGAGAATATAGAGAGCAAGATGATCGTCCTGGATGGTGAAGGGTCCTATTTATAGCCGGAGGGTGAAGAAGGGAGGGAGCAGCGGTGCCAGCTGTAGACGCGCGCCAGCTGTCCGACCAAGGGGAATATCCCCTTGGTCTCCTCTGCTGTGGTCAGTGTAGTGGTACACGTGGCGCGCCTGCATTTGCCTATTTTGGAAACGTCGTACTGGCGTTGTCGGACTGCTCCTGGATTCGTCGCAGGGCTACCTGGCGCTTGATGACTGGTGACACGTGTTGTCCTTTATGTCGGATGGAGCATCTTTGGTGCTGCCTTCATATTTTCCAGAAGCTTCTGTAAGCTTCTGGATGGTATCGTTGATGTCAGCGCCACGTAGGATGGAAAAAGTGGTATGGTCCTTGCCATGTGGGCAAGGAATTGGGACCATACCTCTTCAAGTCCCCCCAGTCCAGTGTGCCTTCTAGTTGAGTTGATCGCCTAGGAGGGATTCTGGACTTATGAAGGTAGTGTGTTTCCTTAGGACGTTTGTTGTGAGAGGCTTGAGGCGTTTGCACATGATGGGCGCATGGTTTTTGATTCTTTGTGAAAAAGTGGACGCATGGACGCGCGGCGCATGGCGCATGGGTTTTGACTCCTTGCAAAAGTGAGCCAAGTGGACGCATGGCGCATGACGCATGGGTTCTGCCTCCTTGCAAAAGTGAGCCAAATGGACGCATGGCGCATGGGTTTTGACTCTTTGCAAAAGTGAGCCAAATGGACGCATGGCGCATGGGTTTTGACTCTTTGCAAAGGTGGACCAAATGGACGCATGGCGCATGCATGCAAGGGTTTTGATTCCTTGCAAAAGTGAGCCAAATGGACGCATGGCGCATGACGCATGGGTTTTGACTCTTTGCAAAAGTGAGCCAAATGGACGCATGGCGCATGGCGCATGGGTTTTGACTCTTTGCAAAAGTGAGCCAAATGGACGCATGGCGCATGGGTTTTGACTCTTTGCAAAAGTGAGCCAAATGGACGCATGGCGCATGGCGCATGGGTTTTGACTCTTGTCTTCAGGAGGAAGCTTTGGTCGTCTTGGGAAGGAGTGACTGATGTGACTGTCTGGTGTCAGCTGAACAGACGCCTTTTCAGTCACGTCAGCTACTTTATGTCATAATGGTCAGGCGGTTGTTGCACACGTTTCCGAAAAAAGATGATGGCGTCTTCTCTCTCCTCTGACGTGTTTCGCCTTGATTGGATGCTTTTTCAGATATTGACGCCTCCACTACCCATCGCATTAAATGCGATGGGTATAAATATATGGTGGTTTCCTCTTTCTTCTCCACTATTCAAAATTTGAATTCCGGATTTCTCTCATCTTCCTTCATTTTCTTTCCTTCTTTTCTTGGGTTCGTCCGGATTATTGTTTGTTTGTTGGAAATGTCTTCTTCAAATCCTTCTTCGAGGAAAAGGAGGAACAAAGGTAAAACTCCGCCTGGCCCGGATCAGGCGGTGATAGGGTGGAAAGAGGAGGAATTCCACAACTTAGTAAGGGAGATGGGTTTTCTCCCTGAGTGGGGTGCTCAGTACCCCATCTCTGGTTCCACCGCCATGGATGCTCCTCCCGGGTATATGACGTTGTATGCTGCTTTCTTCCGGGAAGGCAACTTCAGGCTTCCAATGACTCGATTTACTGCTGATGTGCTGAGGGGTTATGGTCTCCACATATCTCAGATCAATGCCATCGGGCTCCCTCGTATTACTCACTTTGAGTTCGTTTGTATGGCTAACCGTTTGGACCCGACGTTTGAGATGTTCAACGTCTTCTACACCGTTTCATATACAAGTGGTTTTTACTCATTTAGTGCTCGTACCGGCGTTACTCCAGTTTGCTCTGTGCCGTTGAAGAGTCTCCATGACTGGAAGCAAAAATTTTTTTATATTCGCCGGGGTGTTGTTCCTGTGGATATGCATTATAGATCTGTGGGTGAAGGCATCCCCAAAGTGGATGTGGTTGCAAATTTTGCTGACCAAGATTGGTATAAGAGGTTGACTCGTAAAGCCACTCCGATAATCCAACTTGAGGAGATGGCGTTGGTTGGTGCCGGTATGAGCATGAAGTGGGTCCCTAAGCATCCGTTGGGGGTTCCGGTTTATGGTCATGATGGCAAGTGTACGTTTTGCTTCATAATCTTTTTTTTTGTGTATGTTGTTCGTTGTATTGTTTTTTTTTGTGTTCCTTATCTCCGCCTTTTTATGCAGTAGGTTTCACGTTGTTGAACGTTTTGGATCTTAAGGCCCCGGGTGCAATGGTTGAGGCGATACAAAAACATGATAAACGGCCCTGGTTGGATCAGATCCGTGGCCGTTTTCTGCATCCGAGCAATGAGAGTTTCACCACTTACGTTAACACTGTCTTAGGTGAAGATAGTGAGAATGATGATGAAGCATTTGATTCCATTCGAGAGGAAGTTATCGTTCTCTTGAGTGATGGGTCAGGCAGATCTTTTGAAGACCTAACCTCTCGTTCCGCGCGTGCAGGTCCGGCGCGAGGGGTTGTGCATGAACCGGTGAACGAGCCTGTTGGTGATGATTTGGAGGTTCCAGTCGAAACTGCTGACCCGTTGGAGACGAGGAGAAAGGCGAAAGCGGACAAGCCGGAAGGGAAAGGGAAAAAAGCTGAAGAAACTGCCACTGAGCCTCCTCGTAAGCGACCTCATACTCATCGTATCCTTGATTATGTTGTCGTTTCTGATACGTTGCCCGGTTTAGGAGTTGGAGAGAAAAGACCTGAGTCGGACCCTGAGGACCACGCGACTCTAACAGAGATAATGCAGAAGAAGATGTTTGAGGATAGGAAGCGAAAGCTTGATGAGCAAGCTGCTGCTGTGCTTGCATCAAAGAAGATTAAGCTCCAAAAAGAGGATCCTCCTGCCCCTTCTGAATCGGAGGTTGACATGGGTGTTTTTGCTGAGAAACCTGGGGATTTGTTGCAGAAGATTTTTTGAGGCTTCTGGTATTCGTTTTTTCAGTTTCTCGTTTGTCTGTTTGTTTTTGCTTGTTTTCTTTTCTCTTGTCTGAATGTGTTGCTCGTTTTTGGAGCAGGTGCCAAAACAGCCAAGACTGGACACAAGATAGATATTTCAAAAATTACTCCTCCGGAATCTCCGCCGTCTAGGACATTTGGGTTGTCTCCTCCTCATGAGACTCCTGACGGGAAGTAAAAGGAAGATGTGAATGTTGAACAGGTTGGAGAAGGTGGTGGTAATACCGGTGGTGATGTGGCCGGTGCTGTTGGTGGTGACCGTGGCAAGAAAGTTGAAGTTGAAGTGGAGGTAAGTGAAACTACTCCTCATCAGACGGTGTATACAAAACGCCCACCGGGTGATGGTGGTGGTGCAACCTCAGGTGCTGTCCGCAGCCCTCAGTTTGAAAAGGTGCATGCTGATTCTTTTGATACGACGAATCCTGCTTGTGATGATCTTCCGCACGCCCCCCGTTGGAATCTGACCCAGGGTTCCAGGATGAATGATTTGGATAACTGTCATGAGTTTTTCTCACTGTCTCTCCCCCCGGCTGAAAGGATGTTCCAGAAGAGGCGCCGCCGGTTGGAGCTTTTGGATGAACATGTTCAAGCCGGGGTCAACTTCTGGTCCACTTCACAAGAAATTGTCCGTGAGTGGAAACTGATGGGGGAAGACACTCTCGAGTTTGAAAATGAGAAGAAGCTATTTGCGGAAGAGAAAGAAAAATTCAACGCTGAGAAGAAGGGGTTGGTATGGAGGTTAGCTGATGCAGAGGAGAAACTCGCCCAAGAGAAGCAGATCAACGCTGATAAGCAGAAGAGTTGGGAAGCTGCGTGCGAGCGTACCAATGCAGAGCTGAAAACTCAACGTGACACTGTTGTACGTTTGGCTGGTGAGAAGACTGAGCTTGCTGAGGAAGCTCAAAAGGCGCGCGTCGCGTTTGAGAAGAAAGAGAAGGAGTATATTGATCGTATAGCTAAGCTAGAGGAGCTTGCAAGGCGGTATGAGACTACTGAACGTCTTCTTCAAGAGAAAACCGTTGAGTGTAATGCCTCTGAAGTCCTTGCCGAGGAAGCGTCAGCTGATTGCAAGTGGTTGCTCTCGCGCGCGGTGCCTCTTGTACCTTCTTTTACTTTATTTTGTGACTTTCGTGAATCGTCCCTTATTTGTGTGCTTCTCGCAGATTGCTGATCGCATTGTCAACTCTCACGAGCTTGCCAATTATATGTTTGAGCTGGGGCAAGCTGGTTACAGCAGCGGGCGTAAGGATGGGTACAACGAGGGTAGAGCTGTGGCGGTTAATAAGGAGAAAGAGCATCGCTTTGAGTTATGGAAGGAGGATTGTGGTGCAGCCTATGCTGAAAAAAGACAAGAGTTTTCGTCTTTGGAGTTTGCTGTGGTTAAGGCTGCGAAGAAATTGGCACGAAAACCTAATGGGGTTGCCTTGCTTAAAAAGGCTCTTGGCGATGAGGGCGGTGCTGCTGGAGGTGTCGGGCCCAGTCATCCCGAATGAGGGACTCCGGCCTGCGCGCCGCGTATGACCTTGGTTGGTCTTGTTTTTGACAATTGCATGAACAATTTAACTTTCTTGTTATGCTTGTGGATATTTGGCTATGCTTTGACGTTTGTTATGCTAATAGTTGTTTGTTTTTATGCGAATTTTGTTATCGTCATAATATGTGCATGTATAATTACTTTGATTCAGGTATCACGAATGAATGATGGCGCTGACAGGTTGTGTTGTGTTTATGACAACGTTTTATTCTGTCGTTTTCGTGCGCAGGTTGGATCGTGAATACGAAGTGATCGAGTTACAGGTTATTGTGTAGACCCAGCTGTTCTCAGCCTTGGGGGTGCTTACAATGTTTGTTTGTCCTGTGTTCGATGTTTTCGTGTTTATGTGGGCACGAAGTATTTGTTTGGAGTTTGTTAGGCTTTAGTTGTGTGTCCGACCTGGCTATGCACTTGTTTGTGACATGCCTTGGAGGTCTACAACGTTTCCTAATGGTCGAGCCATTGATGTTTTCGTGTATGCCCAAAGTAATATATGTAGTTGTGACAAAGAAATTTGCATGATAGAAAGATAGCCAAACACTTCTTGTATTACTATAAATGTGTTGGCGACTTGGCCATTGCAATTACAAGAATCTTCTTCACAGGTAACACTTTCTCAGCTGTTGGGCGTTCCATGTTCGAGGAACCTCCTTGTTGTCGATGGTGCGCAGCTTATAGGCTCCTTTTCCGAGTATTGTGTCGATGACATATGGACCTTCCCACTTGGGAGCCAACTTCCCGGGTTTTTCTGCATTTGAGGCCTCGTTGTCTCTGAGGACGTATTCTCCCGGATTGAAGGTGCAGACCCGGACTTTAGAGTTGTAATATTTTTCCAGCTTCGTTTTGTACTTTGCTTCATTGATTGCCGCCATTTCTCTCCTTTCTTCTAGGAGGTCAAGGTCGATCCTCCTCTCTTCTTCATTGTTGATCGTGTTCATTGAGAGCATTCGGGGTGACGGCAATCCAATCTCCGCTGGTATTACTACCTCTGACCCATAAACCAAGCTAAACGGTGTCTCTCCGTTGCTTGTTTTGGGCATCGTCCTATGGGCCCACAAGATGCTGAGCAGTTCGTCTACCCAACCCCTTCTTTTTTCTCCCAGCCTTGCCTTGATTCCATCGACAATACTCTTGTTGACGGCTTCAACCTGACCATTCCCCTGTGGGTGTGCGACCAAGGAGAAGGTATGCTCAATGTGTAAGTCTTTGAACCACTGTTGAAGATTGTCTTCGGAAAAGTTGGTTCCATTGTCCGTGATGATCTTGAGGGGCAATCCAAAGCGACATATGATTTGTTCCCAAATGAATTTTTTGACAACAGTGGCTGTGGTTGATGCGAGGGCCTTTGCCTCTACCCATTTGGTGAAATAGTCGACTGCGACTATTATGAATTTGACGGCTCCTGGGGCTTCGGGAAAAGGGCCGACCATATCTATTCCCCACTGTTGAAAAGGCCACGCCGTGGTGACTGGTACCAACTCATTTTTGGGGCGCATCATTTTGGGGCGCATCATTTTGGGGGCATGTCTTTGACATCCACTGCATTTCCTCAGCTCTTTGACCGCATCCAAATGCATTCCGGGCCAGTAATACTCCGCATTCATGACCTTTGCTACCGCCATTCTCGGTCCGGCATGTATACCACAGATTCCCTCGTGCACTTCTCTGATCAAGTAGCTTACGTCTTCGGGATCAACACATCTTAACAAAGGCCCGAGGTATGATTTTCTGTACAAAATCCCATCAGCCATCTGATAATGTTCGGATTTGTACTGGATTTTCCTCGCTTCTGCCTTGTTCTCCAGGAGTATTCCAGATTGGAGGTACGCGATTATCGGAGTCATCCAAGACATTGTCCCTAGTTGAACGACGCTTACTTCTCGCAGTGGCACTGACGGGTTGCTTAAAACCTCTATGCGTACATCCTTTGCTAGGTGTTGGAAGCTTGTAGAGGCGAGTTTACTCAGCGCGTCTGCTGGTTTATTCTCGATTCTATTAATGTGGTGCACTTTGTAGGAATAGAAGGTTTGTAGCAGCGTCTTTGCTTGACTCAGGTAAAGTGCCATTGTATCTCCCTTGGCTTCATATTGCCCGTTGATTTGCCCTGCTACCAACATGGAGTCCACATGCGCTTCAATGTGTCGTACTCCCATTTTGATTGCCAACCTTAACCCAGCAAGGAAAGCTTCGTATTCAGCTTCATTGTTTGTGCTTTTAAAATCCAGGCGTATGGCGTAGGTGAACTCATGTTTGTCAGGGCTCACCAGCCGGAGACCAGCACCTGCACCATCTTCGTTAGACGCGCCATCTGTGTATAGTAACCATGGTTCTTCCACTTGCTGTTTCTCGGCTTTTTCCATCGCCTTGCATTCTCGATCTTTGTCATCCAGTACCTCTGTCATGAAGTCTGCAAGTACTTGACCCTTGATCGCCGGTCTTGGTCTGAACACGACATTATGACCCCCGAGCTCTATCGCCCATTTTGCTAGTCTCCCTGAAATCTCTGGCCTTGCGAGTATGTTGCCGATATTGTAGTTTGTTAGCACGTGAATGACGTGGTTTGCAAAGTACCTGCGCATGCGTCTTGATGCATGGATCAGTGCGAGTACTAGTTTTTCCATGATTGCGTACCGGGTTTCTGGGTCAGTCAGAGTTCGCGACACATAATAGACTGGCATTTGAACGCCTTGTCGATCAACAAGTAACACTGCTCCTACTGCTCTGTCGGAGGCTGATAAGTATAGCACCAGAGGCTCGCCCTTGACTGGTGCAGTTAATGTTGGCAGCTTGATGAGGCAGTCTTTCATCTCGTGGAATGCGCTCTCGGCTTCCGGAGTCCACTGAAATTGGCCCTTCTTCATGCAGTTTCAGAGAGTCTTTATAAACGGAAAAGATTTGGCTGCGTGATTGGCCAGGAAACGGTTAAGTGCTGCCAACCGTCCTGCCAATTTTTGCATCTCCTTAATCATCGAAGGTGACGGCATGCGTTCAATTGCTTGTATCTTATCAGGGTTCACCTTGAAGCCATCCTTCGTGACAATGAAACCCAGGAATTTCCCCTCTTCCATGCCGAAAGAGCATTTCGCTGGGTTTAACTTGATACTGACTCCGCACAAGGTGTCGAACGTCTTTTGGATGTTTAGCAACATTGTACTCTCCTCTTTGCTCATAATAACCAGATCATCCATATACACTTCTATATACTTGCCGATGGCATCGTGGAAAGTTTCATTCATGAGCCTCTGATAAGTCGCGCCCACATTTTTTAAACCAAAGGGCATTTTGGTATAGCAGTATAACCCTGTTGGTGTGCAGAACGCGGTCTTGTCTTCATCCTGCACGGCCATCTGTACCTGGTGGTACCCCTTGTAGCAATTGAGGAAACATTTCCATCGGAATGTGGCAAGTGAATCAATCTTTTCATCAATGTCTGGTAAGGCGTAACAGTCGCGTGGACATGCCTTATTCAGATCCTTGTGGTCTACGCACATTCTCCAACTACCGTTATTCTTTTGGACCATTACTGGGCTTGCTACCCACGTTTGATACCTGACCTCCCTGATGATCCCCGCGTTTAACAGCTCGATCACCTGCTCTTTCATGGCGTCGTGCTTTATGTCTCCTAAGTGGCGCTTGGCGTGCACTACCGGCTTTGCGTCCTCCGAGACGTTTAATCGATGTTCAGCTATGTGCCGTGGAACACCCACCATGTCTGCCGGTGTCCAGGCGAACACGTCCATGTTTTGGAACAACAGTTTCTTTAGCGCTGCGCGCGTTAGGTCAGACATTGCGGGTCCTAAGGTAACTGTTTGTTCTGGATATGCGCTGTTTAACATCCATTTCTCTGCCTCTTGACGTGGTTCTGGTTTTCTTGTCTTTGCAGGTCTTAGCTCATCTGTTGCTAGGACTTCCTTACTTGCGTATATGATTGCCACCCCGGTTTCTGTTGGGAATCCCACAGCTGAGTGTGGGCCGGAGCAGATCATGCTGAAGTCGCCTTGGGATTCTCTTCCCAGCAGAATATCATGTCTTGAATGTGCTGGCAGCACCATGAATGTGACTTCTTCTGTTCTTGAGTTTCTTCCGTCCGAGAGCAACACTGGGAATGATATTTGTCCTAGAGGAAAAACGGCTTCGTTGCAGAAACCAGTGAGCGGGTAATCAACTGGTTCTAAGCGCGCCTTATCCTCTTGATCGAACTGATTAAAACACTGTTCATATATGATATCCGCAGTGCTCCCCGGATCGATGAAAATGTAATCTGTTTGGTAAGGCCCTATTACGCCCGAGATGACTATGGGCCTTCTTTCTCGTGGGCCTCCTCTTACAACCAGGAAAACGACTTGTTTCTCGCGCCATGAGTCGTCTTGCGTGCGCTTATTGTAGTTTTTTCTTTGCCTTCGTGGACCCCCTTGCACCATGTGGGTTTCTAACTTCCGGAGTTTTTTGTTATCCGACCCTTCTTCTCTTCTTTGAATCTGGCGATAATCACGCCTTCCACCTTTCACCAGGTGAGTTAGCTTTCCGTCTCTTAAGTCCCTTTCGATTTCTTGTTTGAGGCTGAAACAATCGTCGGTTAAGTGGCCTGTGTCTTTGTGAAATTCGCAGAAAAGATTCGGGTCTTGGCCCCTTTTGTTGCGCATTTGTAGCGGTGGCTTGAACTGGTGGTTCTCGGTTGCCAAGACTTCTGAAGGAGTTTTCGTGAGGGGTGTCCACTGTTTCTCCCTGTTTTCTCGTTTCACCTCTTTCCGGTGAGCTATTTGGTTGATCGTGTGGCGCGCGTCCTCTCTTACCGGGCTTCTTTCTCTGTGACCGGTGGCTTTCCACGGTTGGCTCCTGCCTTTCTTGCTATGCCGGTCGTTATGGGTGTCGCCGCGCTGACGGTGATCATCAACGGTCAACTGTCTATCCGACTGCGCGATGGTTTTGGCTGCTTCAATGAAGGTCTCCCAATCTTTGGGCCCTCCGTCTCTCCCTTTTACGCGCTTGATTAGATCATCGCACTTAACTGCCCTCATGAAGTGCGCGCGCATCATTTTCTCGCCTACGTCGCCGATCTCCAAACATTCTTTGTTATATCTTGTAATGAAATCTTCCACGCTTTCGTGGTCTCTGCGCCATATGTTTAAACAATCGGCTGGATCCCTGGTGTGTCGTCGTTGTTGCGAGAAGTGTGCCAAGAACTTCTCTCGGAAATCGACCCATGATTTGATTTTCCCTGCTGGCAGGCTGTCAAACAAGACGCGCGCTGCGCCTATAGGTTTGAGCGAAGAGATGGCACCAGGTTGGTAAGTTCCATCCCCCTGTAGCTCCAGCACCATTGAAAACCTGAAGGTGGTCATCTGGATCTGTCAACCCGTTGTATTTGCCCACGTTGTGTGGCAATTTCGTTTTGTCGATGGCAGCCGTGGCGATCTCCCTAATGAACTTCGAGTTCTCAGCCATGTCGTCTGGACGATAGCTTAAGGTGTAATCATGCTCTGCTTTTGGGTCATAACATGCGCGCTTGCGAGGTTTGTACACTTCATGCTCTGGTGGCAGCCTGCTGAACACTGTGTTCGTCTCGTCGTCATCTTCAAATTCGTCGTTTATGTTGCGCGGACCTAAACGACTTTGTATTGGCTTCTTTGGTTGGTGAGAATACTGCACGTAATTGCTTTCTGTTTCACCATAAGTATCGCGCGTGTCGTGCGCGCTTGGCCTTCTAATATGTGGTGGAAGTGCTGACTCAGGGCGTAAATTGAATGCATTGGTCTGTTGAGGCATGGGAGCGCTCAACGGCCTTGGCAGTGGGGTGACAAATGCGGACTGGTTTGCTTGTGCTTGAAGCAGAGCTTGCTGTGCGCTGAGTTGTGTGTAAACAAGGTTTATAGACGCCACTTGTTCGGCATACCAGGATGCTAGAGTTTTTCCTTCAGGTAGCCCTAATAGTGCAGAGAAGTTTAGTTGTGCTTGATCCGATGGAGCTGAGGGACCAGCTCCATGGCTCTGAGTTTGCACTGGTGGTGGTGTCTGTTTGACTACCTCTGACGGAGGCTGGAACGTAGCTCCGTTTGTGGTTATGAGTGATGATTCTGGGTGGAGTTTGGAAAGTAGCGCCAGGTGTGTTTTGAGTAACGATCCTGGATGTACTTCCAAAGATGCTGGGAAACTCGTTGTTCATCGGCCCTTCCTGGATAATTTCGTTCCTTGGACCCCGCTGGACGTGTACGTTGTCCGAAACGAGTTCAAAGGAAGAAACGTCTCCATCTGCCTGGTGAGAAGGGTTTTGTTCAGCCATGTTGACGAGTATTTTTTGAAAAGAAAAAGAGATGAGAGTGGTTTTTGCTAAAAGCGGATGGCGCCAATGATGAAACACAGGCTAACACTAAGGTTAATCTGTGGGGTTATTTCTTCTGTGGGGTTCACTCTCTCTTTCTGCTCGTGAAATGGCTTGGTTCCTGCAAAACAGCAACACCGTTAGTCTCGTTAAGAGGGGAATGTGGGGGTTTCCCTCTTAACCAGGCTCCGGCGTGAGAATAAGTACTGTTCTGAGGGAAAATAAACAGTGTGTGTTAAGTGTGAGAATATAGAGAGCAAGATGATCAACCTGGATGGTGAAGGGTCCTATTTATAGCCGGAGGGTGAAGAAGGGAGGGAGCAGCGGTGCCAGCTGTAGACGCGCGCCAGCTGTCCGACCAAGGGGAATATCCCCTTGGTCTCCTCTGCTGTGGTCAGTGTAGTGGTACACGTGGCGCGCCTGCATTTGCCTATTTTGGAAACGTCGTACTGGCGTTGTCGGACTGCTCCTGGATTCGTCGCAGGGCTACCTGGCACTTGATGACTGGTGACACGTGTTGTCCTTTATGTCGGATGGAGCATCTTTGGTGCTGCCTTCATATTTTCCAGAAGCTTCTGGATGGTATCGTTGATGTCAGCGCCACGTAGGATGGAAAAAGTGGTATGGTCCTTGCCATGTGGGCAAGGAATTGGGACCATACCTCTTCAGTAGTGAACAGTCAGCGATGGTGGTGTAGTGGACAAAGGAAGATAGAGAGAGAACGCCGGAGGTGGTGGCTCCCATTGGTGCGATAGTTGTGTGCTCCATTAACCTTGGTGGAGATCTGCGTAGAGGGAAAATGGATTAGCAATTCTTGAGAGGGAAATTGATTTAGGGTATAGGAGGGAAATTTTGGGAGAGAGGGAAGTTGGGGATTTGTAATTTGCATAGAGGTTGATTCGAGTTTGGAATTTAGCACAAAAAAAATTGAATTTGGGGTTATTTTTTTTAGGGATGTGAGGAAAATATAATTTAGCAAAAGATCAAACACAAATAAAGTTAACATACAAAACGTACGAACTGAAGGAAAAAACAAAAACACGCGGTGGCATTTTCGTAATTATCAGAAACTATCAAAATTGCTCTACAAATGATCCTGTAGAGTAATTTTGATCTTTTGTAGAATAATTTTGTAAAATGTTCTTGTAGAGTAATTTTGATCTTGTAGGGTAATTATCAAAATTAATCTACAAGTGTATCAAAATTACTCTGCATCAAAATTACTTTACAAGTGAATCAAAATTATCCTGCAAGTTCATCAAACAACATACAATTCAAAATTATTCTACAAATGAACCTGTAGAGTAATTTTGATCTTGTAGATTAATTTTGTAAACTGGTCCTGTACAGTAATTTTGGTCTTGTAGAGTAATTTTGTAAACTGATCATGTAGAGTAATTTTGATCTTGTAGAGTAATTTTGGAAATTACTCTACAAGAACATTTTACAAAATTACTCTACAAAAGATCAAAATTACTATACAACAACATTTTACAAAAATTACTCTACAAAAGATCAAAATTACTCTACAGTATAATTTGTAGAGTAATTTTGACAATTACCCTACAAGTAGATAATTACAAAAAGCACGTTAACTTTATTTGTACAATAACTTTCCCCAATATAATTTATATTTCGTTTTTAATATATTAAAAATTATAGATAATAAAAATCAGGTGTTTTATTTGTTTGTTCAAGTAAGGCAAGCTAAAGTTAACATTATTATTATAATCATTATATATACTTATATATATTATATATTAAAATGTCTATTGTATGAATTAATGTGTTTTTAAGCTTTAAATTATATTCGTTTGATTTTTCTTAACTAATTTCCGTTTGTGATGTGTTTAGTTTTTCTTTCAATCTGTATATATTTGTTGGAAAAGGAGTAGTATCGAGTATTTTTTGGTATCATAAGGTATATAACATTTGTCGGTATGGTACTGGTGGCGTGCCGAACCAATACCGATCCGGCATCGGATTTTGTAATTGTATTTTCGGAATCGGTACAGATATTTTAGTATATGACTTTTGATCGATGTAAATCATACACGTTCAATATCCTTTTGGAAGCGACTTTATTTTTTGAATTTTTATCTTTCGTTTGCTGTGCAAAATGTATTTAACTTCCAACAATACAACCTTTAAAATAAGAGTTTCATTTAACTTTTAAAAATGCAACCTTTTAAAATTAGAGTTGCATTTAAATTTTCACAATGCAACCTTTTAAGAAAAAAAGAAGCAATTTTTTGTAAAAATTGCAACTTTTAAATAACAAGGTTGCATTAGATCTTCTAATGCAACCTTTATGTTCAATGAAGTTGTATTAGAGACAAATACAACTCATTTGAAAAGGGTTGCTTCTAAAAAGTTGCATTAGGCATATTTTCTAGTAGTGATATAATTCGGGATTTGTTAAGGCATGATCATATCAAAAAAAGACTTGTTAAAGCCAATGAATCCCTATTCTTATAAACGTAAGTACAAACCTCATGAAAATAATTAATCAATACAAAGATATCGATTATGATGTTTACCTGATGATGAAGGCAGAACACTAGATATCAAGCGCTTGAGTCAGAGAGGCCAGTGTTTAACCGAATAGCAGTTGTTTGAAGCAAAAAATAGGTCATCGATTGAATGAAGGATTGAATAGTTTGAGATCCTATTATGACGGGAATTCAAAGAATGAAAATGGGAGGGAGTTTCTAATTTTTTTAGTAGAAATTAGGAGGGAATAAAAATTCCATTGTGATCCAAATTTCGGACATTTTGTATCAAAAAATACGACAGTTTACATAAACGTGCTATAAAACATATGTTTTACGACTCAAATATCAAGTGTCCTATTACGGTGTATTATAATAAAACCATAATGATTAAGTGTCCTATAAAGGTTAAAGTTATAAGACCCTAGTGTCAATTGTCCTATTAAGTTATGTTATAATAGAACTCTAGCGAATAAGCGTCCTATAAAACTGATGTTTTATGACTCAAATATCAGGTGTCCTATTACAGTGTATTATACTAACACCACAATGATTAAGCGTCCTATAAAGGTTAAATTTATAAGACCCAAGTGTCAAGTGTCTTTTTAAGTTATATTATAATAAAACTCTAGCGAATAAGCGTCCTATAAAATTAATGTTTTATGACTCAAATACCGTGTGTCCTATTACGGTGTATTATAATAACACCACAATGATTAAGCGTCCTATAAAGTTTAAAGTTATAATACCCAAGTGTCAAGTGTCCTATTAAGTTAACTTCTATTATGACTTCGACTAGAAAGGGTCCTATAACACTAAACATTTATAACTTAACTACAACGTGTCCTATTAAATTATGTTATAATAAGACCCCAGATGATCAAGTGTCCTAATACAGTACCACATAATGGGACACTAACGATTAAATGTCTTATAAAGTACTTTATTAGGATCTACATTTTAAGTATCCTATTAAATTATATGATAATAGGACCCCAAAAAATCATCCATCCTATTAAATAGTTTTTTAGGATACCGGTTTTGTAGAGTATATTATAAAAGGACCTCAAAAGTTCATTAGTCCTATTAAATAGTTTTTTAGCACCCTCTTTTACAAACGTCCCACAGAAAAGGTCATAAAAAGCCATTTTTGTTGTAGTGTTTGGAAACCAAGAAAACAGAAATATGATTTTTATAACTATTACAAGAATATATCATATTTTGACAAGAAGAAAATATATTATTTTTGAGTAAAGAAAATATATATGTTTTCTTGAATTACTAGAAAATATATTATTTTTGAAGGAAATATATATTTTCTTAAACAAATTTAGAATATATTATTTTGGGGTGAAAAATGGATTTAAAAATATTTTCTAACTTAACCTTGAAAATCTATTATTTTTGAAGTTATATGAAAACACAATTATTTTTGCCAAGGGAAAAGTTATAGATAATTTTCTATAAAAGCTTTCTTAAAATATATAAATTTTAAGAATATATATTGGTGGATTTTTATTAGAAATATTATTTCGGAAAATTAAATACAAAATTAAGTATAAGAATACTTAATAAATACAATAAAAATTCCTTATTCTCGTACGTATAAATACACCAGAATACGCCGCCAATACTTGGCAAAAATACACAAGTTAAGAATACATGTATAAGCATACCCATCCTTGGGAAAAATATTCTTTGAAGAATTACAAGACAAATAAGTTGAAATATACTATTTTAACAAATATTCCAATAATTAATAAATATAATTTAAGTTAAAATATTATTATTTTAACAAATAATTATATACTTTGGAATAATATTTATGACACCAAGAAATATAACTCAAAGATGCCAAGTCATAATAAAAAGACTAAAAGTCAAGGCACGACCCACCCGTGTTATAAGTCGTAGCACGTATGTAGGTAGTCGTGCGACCGGGGAAAAGCTTTGAGTTATACCAAGTTATGAGACGCAAGACTGTGAGTTCATGTCCCCCTTTTCTTTTAACTGTTTTCAGTTTTATAACTTCGGGGGTGAAATTACAAATGATTACGATTACAAATGGTATGGTTAGCTAAGGATTGAACTGTTAGATCATGTGAATGGGTAGGCGTTAACTTGAGACCATTAATCCTTTTATAGTGACCGAGGGGCATGAGTGATAGATCTATTTGGGTGTTGCGAGCCCCACCCATGGGTCCACGAGTTGACCGCATGCGGTGACTATGTCGTTCTAGCCGGGAGGCCCGATACGAAATACACAAAGGATTGAGCCTTCCTACACCGTTACACGCATATTAATGACCTTGTAAATCATTAATTGATCTGTTCATATTCGCTTTCATACCGGTTTACAAATACATACTTACAAATGTTTACAAGGTTATTCGTGCACACGTACAAAACACATGAACTCACTCAACTTTTGTTGATGTTTTCAAACTACATGTATTTCAGGGAATTGATTATGGATCTGGCGGGTGTTCAAGGATTTCCAAGTTGTGTCTTTAATAAAAGATGTCATCTAGTGTTGAAGGGTTTGAATCGTGTATTTTATCCTTGATAGGATACATGGTTCAAAGGCTAGTTTTAAAATTGTCTTTTGTTAAGTCCATTATGAAACTTAAACTTTGGTTGTTGTGTATTTTAAACATGAAGTCTTGGTTTGGTGTTAAACAATGTTGGTTGTAATGTTTGAAACTCTTTAATGGATGAACATCGAGGTTTCTATCATATAGTTGTTTGTTGTGGTTGAATGCAATGATATTAAGCAAGTCACACGTAATCACGCTTCCGCAAAAGTCAGGGTGTGACATACGGGCCAAAGGTAATTCCTTTAAATATGACTCGATACTTAAGAATAGGTTCGCTAGATTAAGCGTAAACCGAATAGAATGTGGTTTAAACCCAACAAGTACTAGGACTTGTATAATTTGGGTAAACAAGTACTATCAAAACGATAAGGTTAAACCCGTTTCGGTAAACTCATGTAAACTAGTTACATAAGTCTAACCGTACGCGTATAAGCATTTACGGGTAACCGGATGAGTCATATACAAGTTACACATGTTTTTATACTTAAAACATGTTATAATATTAGTAGGATACTAACATGTACACCCGTTAAGGTTTTAAAATCAAATTAAGCCTCATAAGGGCAGTTTGGTAATTTTACAACTTATAAAAGGAGCTTGCAAGTAAACTGATGTCATGGTCATAAACATTCTGTAAAAATGGATATATTATGATATCATATCAGTAGGATATCAAATATATGTGTGGTTTATGCTTTAAGACTAAACTATGCATCGTAGGGGCATTTTGGTCATTTCAAACATAGTTTGAGAATTTATTTGGGATTCTGAGTTCATGACTTATACCTACTGTAAAATTATTTAAAATGGTTTATAAAATTAGTAGGTAACAAGTCTTGGTTCATAAATATGGGTCTGCTCCCGTAGCTAGAGCTCCCACTGAGATGAAGGGGCTGAAGGCACAACTTGATGAGCTATTGGAAAAGGCTTTATTCAGCCAAGTTCCTCGCTCTAGGGAGCTTTTATTCTATTCGTCAAAAAGAAAGACGGTTCAATGCGAATGTGCATTGATTACCGTGAGCTGAATAAAATAACGGTCAAGAATCGTTATCCATTACCAAGAATTGATGATCTGTTTGATCAGTTACAAGGAGCTAGTTATTTCTCAAAGATTGATTTGAGATCTGGTTATCATCAACTAAAAGTAAGAAGCGAAGATGTTCCAAAGACTGCTTTCAGAACCAGATACGACCAATATGAGTTTCTTGTGATGCCTTTTGCGCTCACGAACGCACCTGCAGCATTCATGGAACTAGTGAACAGAGTCTGCAAGCCAAGCCATAGTTAGATAAGTTTTTCATTGTCTTTATAAATAACAATCGACATACTTATCTACTCACGTAATAAAAATGAACACGAGAAACATCTTAGATGTATTCTTGATTTGCTAAAGCAAGAGAAGCTTTATGCAAAATTCTCTAAGTGCGAGTTTTGGCTTAGAGAGGTTCAATTCTTAAGACATGTGATTAGCGAGCGTGGTATCCAAGTGGATCCCGCTAAGATTGAAGTTATAATGAATTGGGAAGCACCCACGACTCCATCTAAAATCCGCAGCTTCTTAGGATTGGCTGGCTATTATAGAAGGTTCATTAAGAACTTCTCTCGAATTGCCACTCCCTTAACTGCGTTGACTCATAAGAATGCGAAATTTGACTGGGGGCCAAA
Source organism: Helianthus tuberosus (assembly GCA_030545235.1). Classification (NCBI taxonomy): domain Eukaryota; kingdom Viridiplantae; phylum Streptophyta; class Magnoliopsida; order Asterales; family Asteraceae; genus Helianthus; species Helianthus tuberosus. The sequence continues at coordinate 113,301,033 of CM060408.1, forward strand.
ACAAAAAGAATACTTTGAGATTCTTAAACAGAAATTGAGTAATGCTCATGTACTATCTTTGCCCGATGGAATTGAAGACTGTGTAGTCTACTGTGATGCTTCGCACACAGGATTAGGGTGTGTATTGATGCAAAGGGGCAAGGTGATTACCTATGCATCACGACAAATTAAGGTGCAAGAAAAGAATTACACCACCCATGATCTGGAATTGGGTTTTGTCGTATTCGCACTAAATTATGGAGACATTACTTATATGGCACAAAGTGTATTATATACACTAACCATAAAAGCCTCCAACACCTAGTTGATCAGAAAGATCTTAACATGCGACAACGCCGTTGAATGGAAACCATAAACGATTATGAATGTGAGATTCGTTACCATCCCGGTAAGGCAAATGTCGTTGCTGACACCTTAACTCGCAAGGAAAGGGTTAAACCAATTAGAGTTAACGCCAAAAGCATTGAGCTATGGACTAGCTTGAATGAAAAGCTATTAGATCCTCAAAAGCAAGCCTTATTAGAAGAAAATGCTTCTAATGAAGGATTAGATGGAACTGTTGACCAGTTAACACCTAGAAATGATGGAATCCCGAGATTAAATAATCACATATGGGTTCCATTATTTGAAGGACTCGGAGATCTGATTCTCCAGGAATCACATAATTCAAGATATTCGGTACATCCTAGAGGAAACAAAATGTACCAGGATCTGAAAAGAAATTATTGGTGGATGGGTATGAAGAAATCCATAGCCACTTATGTAGCTAAATGTCTGACGTGTTCGCAAGTTAAAGCCGAACATCAGAAACCACCTGGACTGATGCAACAACTTGAAATTCCCACTTGGAAATGGGAGATGGTAATGATGGATTTGATACACCTCTCATTTTTGGAAAAGTTTCCAACAATCTTTGGGCACGTGATTAAATTTTAGTACGGCTTACCATCCATATATTGATGGATAGAGTGAGTGTACCATTTAAACATTAGAGGACATGCTGAGAGCATGGGTTATTGATTTAGTGGTAGTTGGGATGATCATCTACCCCTAATTGTATTCTCCTACAATAATAGTTATCATACGAGCATCAAGGCAGCTCCATTTGAAGCCTTGTATACGAGAAAATGCAAAACGCCCATTTGTTGGGCTGAAGTTGGAGAAAGGCAACTATCAGAACCTAAGATAGTCCTGGAAACCACGGACAAGATTATTCACATCCGTGACAGGCTCAAAGCTGCTTGTGAGGACTGGGAGTTCGGTTTGATTGAACACGCTTAGGTCAGATCAGCAACAACACGGTTGTGTGGAATCCGATAGTGATGGAGGAGAAAGATATACAACATAGACATCGTTCAATGCGTTCATTCTCATTGAAGTTGATGATTCGTACAAGGTTCCAGAGAAAATTTGCAAGAGCTCCACCAGAGGTGTCAACAACAGATGTCTCAAATGGGAACCAGCACCCTCTATTTATAGGCGCGCTCATCCGGGAGAAACCAACACATCGTTCGGATGACTCCATCCGTTCGGATGACTCCATCCGTTCGGATGGACTTTATAAAACATAAAAACTTGCGTTTCATCCTGGATTTGATATAAAACATATACAAAACCACACATAGACAACAACTAGGTAAATATAGACTAAAGCTACAGACATATGCATCTACAGACTCCCCCTTGGATTGTGACAATTGTGCCTGTAAACGATGTATGATGTAAAACAATATCATGTATCAATGAAACAATGTGTTTTGGTGTCAATATTTGTGTATTTGTGTTTGACAATTTTACGATTTGATTCTAGTTCGATTTCAAGCTTTAAATCGCTTTCTGAAAAGTTATACGCAAACTGATGCGTAAACGTAATCAGTTTAACGCGACAAACACTCCGGAACAGTGTCATAGGCTTAACATACCTTAAATAACCTTTACATAACTTAGAAATAAGTTTTGAAGGGTTTGGTGTGCCAAAAACAAGTTTATTCGATCTTAGGGACTATTTACGACAAACTACGAAAGTCTGCCGATCGTATAGTAACAAACATTCCGGAACTTGATCATAAGCTAAACATACCCTAAATATCCTTTACATAGCTTAGAAATAGGCTTTGAGGGGTTTGGTATTCGAAAATGTGCTTATTTGATCAATAGGGACTAAAAGCGTCAAAAAGTGCATAAGTTTGCATTTACGCGCATATCTTACGTTCTGAACATATCCGGACATCCAAAATTTTTTGTAATCATTAAAATATTTTATTTAGTGATTGGAATGCAAAAATACCATTCGTCGCGCAATTTGGATCGTTTTTGCGTCCGTTCGAGTTTTCGTCGTAATTAACCGAATAACGAGACCGTACAACCAAACGAACCGACATCCGAGAAGTTTTCAAGCATATTTCATGTTCCCTATGCTTAACTTCACTGTAGAGCCTTGAAATGGGGTTAACGAGGCTCAAAAGCATCAAAAACTAAGTTTTTAGCTTGCAGGGACCAAAATTGACAATTCTGGATAGTTGGTCGCGGGCCGTGTAAGCCCTGGTTATATTCTACGTGGGCCGTGACAGCCTTAACTGGCAGAAACAATTAATCTGGATCAGCAGCCTGTTTCCATTGATTTTTACCATGGTTTTAGCATACCTTGAGCTTGTTTTTGTGCTCCCCTAGTATTTAAAACTATGGGCAACATGTGTATGGCAAAGATCAAGCTTTGACCTACTCAAAAACACATGTAATCATCCTAATGATTCAAGGTTTCCTATAAATAGCCATGAGGTTTTGCCAAGTTCCTTGCTCATTTGATCTAATCTGCTCTAAGTTGAAGCTCTCACTTATTGAAGGCTTCATACCTGAGTATTTTTAGTTCAATTCTTCCTAGATTGGACCCTTTGTAAGCTTCTTTCATGCTTGTTTATGTATTTCAAGCAAGAAAGTCAAACAGTGTTTGACTTTCTGCTTTGACCAGAATGGTCAACACAAAGTTCGTTTGAACTTTGCAAAATCACGATGGTTATAGTCCCTTGTGACTATACCTACTGATTACCACGTCGATTAGTCGAAATGGCGAGTCAAAGTTTCGGTCAAAATGCCGATTATGCGCATTTTGCGACGAAACTATTTTCGGGTATCAAAACACTTCGTTTTGATATCAAACCTATTTTCTAACTTAGTTAAACAAGTTTTAACATGTTTAACTCGTCACTTTTGGTATAGTGCTTGTATAGGGTCGTAAGTCAAGCGGTCTTGACAACCGCTTAGACTTTCAAACCCGACCCGTTTGGTCGATCGTTAGGATCCGACCAAGCACATTTAGTGACCATAGTTATATAGGGAATAACCTTCCGAGGTTATACCTTATGGTCACTTAGTTTAATTAGTTGTTATGATAGGTAGTTTACATGCCTTAGGTAAATGACCAAACTGCCCTTTTCATGCATAATTTGAATTTAGCATATGTAACCAAAATTTTGTCACTTAAACTGATTATGTAACATATTTAAGAATATTAGGGCATATAAAACTTGTCATAGGACTAGTTAGGCGTCTCGAACGCGCATTCGTGCGAACAACGCGTTAAGGTAGCGTAGACTACCTTAACGGGTCGTAAGCACTTTGGATAGGTTCCGATTCAGAATGTAGGCTTTGTTCAACCATATCACATGAGTTCCAATACTCATTTAGTTTATAAGACCTCCTTCTACCCGATCTTCGGATTTAGGTATCGATTTATTAACATAGTGATCCGTTACTAGGTGCCACTTGATTTCCTTGGTTTTCCTGAACTTTGTTAAGTTCATTTAATCGAGGATACTTTGCAATTCAATGTGAGTACATAGTTCCCTTATTTTACTGTTTTTAATTGTTTTGGGGTGATTCATATGTGTTAAACGATTTCGATGTTTTCAAAAATGAATACTATGGTTTATATTAAACACAACGATTTCGATAATGTGAACGAACTTGTTTGGACGTAATTACATAACGAATGACATTCATTAGCTTTGGCCAAGCCAACCAGTAGTATGTTATGGTACCATAGGATCTGACAAATCCTGTTATTAAACTATCGCCATGGTTATGTGTTGGGATAATATGGGTAACGACAAAACCTGATGATTATTAACTTACCCTTTGGTGGTTTGTTAATACGAGTTGAACGATGAACGAGTTACGAATGTTTGAATGTATTCAACGAGACGACCAAAAGTTAGTTTTCACAATTAAAACATGAACAATTAGAACGATTGGAACGATATGAACGATATGAACGGTTGAACGATGTTTTATAACACAAACAAGTTAAACGAATTTAACGATTGGTGTTTGGTATGTGATTAGATAACAGGACGGTTATAATGTGATAAAAGCATGGTAGATACGTTGCTGGTACTTCTTATATACAAGTGCTTTTATCATATTACATTCCGTGGCGTTATTTAGTTCATTGGACGGACGATTTTAAACGATGACATGCAATGATGTTTACTATACGATATAAACCATATGAGTTTTATTACGAGAACGATTTACAATGTGGTTTACATAAACAAATGTTTTAGTCTAGATTCATGGCAACGAAGTTTTATAAACTATAACCAACTTGTTTTGAGTTGGTTAATCATATTGCAATACTAAACACTTTTCAAAACAAGGTTTTCAATTATCGACTCTTATAAACTAAAGCAGGTTTTATTGCTTTTAGATTCTAAAACAATACCGTCACCTATCTTTAGGTGATAAGCACAACAAGAACACGAATTACAAATCCGTTTTGAAAATCAATCATCTATTTCTAGATGATTTGTTATAAGGTTTTGAACCTTCAAAGTTTTCAAAATCTCGTCAAAGTTTGGGTCTTATAATATGAACACGTGCAATCTGGAAGGGTGGGTGCCTGTATCCCGAGTTTTCTGTTTAAGGCTAGAGTGTTCGTACAAATCCACATAATTGGACCAGTCACTCTTACCTGGGAACTCTTGGGGTGTGTGTCCACTTATAGGCTAAAGCATGTCTTCGCGATACATTATATTGACCCATTTACTTTGATTAGTCACTGTGTATCATTTGTTAGTTCAAGGTAACGAACGAATGGTCTCCTTCCATATGCTTTGTCGATGTTTTTCAGTACCTCTTTTGTTTATCCAATTGTCAATCTCACTCGTTTCTCATGTTTCCTTGTTCTTTTTAGAATACATGACGTTGTACTCGCGGCTATTATCACTCAGCAGATGGCTGCTGTGATTCCAAACCTAATAACTCAGATTAATTAAGCGAACAACGGCAATAACAACAATGCTTAGTGTAGTTTCAAAACATTTAATTCGGCTAAACCACTGAAATTTTCTGGGTCTCAAGGAGCAACTGCACTCCTATAATGGTTCAAGAGTCTGGAAAGCAAGTTTAGATATGTTCAATGTCCGAATGAGCGAAAGGTTGAGTTTGCGTCCAGTGTTTTCGAGAAACGTGCTTTAACATGGTGGAACGGTGTGATGAGAGATAGGGGTGCCGATGTGGCTTTGGCACAGACTTGGGAAGAGCTTCAGGCTCTCATGATGAGGGAGTTCTGTCCCCGACACGAGATAAGGGCGTTGGAACGAGAGTTCAATGATCTTAAGCAAGATGGGGGTGAACACCGTGCTTACACGGATCGTTATGAGGAGTTAAGTTTGCTGTGTCCTACTATGGTTACCCCGTTGGAGAAAGCGATCGAGAGGTATATAGATGGTCTGCCTGATTTTGTGCAAGACATAGTTACTGGTAGTAACCCTACCACTGTGTGGCAGGCTATCGAATTAGCTGCAACCCTTACTGAGTCTCAGGTCAGGAAGGGACCGCAAGGGTTATAAGAAACAGTCAGCTGATGCCACTCAAGACAAGGGTAAGAAAAAGGGCGAGTCATCGAGGAGGTCGAGGAAGCGCAAGGCTTTCCAGAATTTTGCTGTTACCGCACAAAACACTCAGAACCCACCAGCACAGCCTCCTGCCAAGAAACCATATGCTGGCACTGCACCTCACTGCAATCGGTGCAACGGTCATCATGTCGCTCAACAAATGTGTAAACAGTGCACCACTTGTGGTAAACTTGGCCACACAGCCAACATTTGTCGATTGGGTCCGAATCAAGCTGCTTAGAATCCAGCACAAGCTCCAGTTCAGGGAAACACTGCTAGACCTCCGTTCCCACCTGGTTCATGTTATAATTGCGGAGAGATGGGCCACTTCCAAAACAACTGTCTGAGGCTTGCGAACGCGAATGCCAATGCAAATGCAAATCCCGCTCATGGACGAGCATACAATTTGAACACTAACGAGGCTCGTGCTGATAATGAAGTTGTTAATGGTACGTTCCTTGTTAACCATCAACTTGCATCTGTTCTTTTTTATTCTCGTGCCGATAGAAGTTTCGTATCGTTATCATTTGAGCCTTTACTTGTGATACCTAGAACTAATCTAAGGAAACCCTTATCTGTTGAAGTTGCTACTAGTGAAACTCTTGTACTCGATTCTGTCATTCGCGATTGTCAATTGAACCTCGGTAACCATCTTTTTCCTATTGACCTCACACCGATGCAACTTGGAAGTTTCGATATTATCGTAGGGATGGATTGGTTAACTAAGTTTCATGCTGAGGTGGTTTTCTTCGATAAGATTGTTCGTATTCCTGTTTCATCTGGTGAAGTTCTAGAAGTTCGTGGCGAGAAACCTTCGAATGGTTTGAAACTTATGTCGTGTACGAAAGCTCAAAGTTACCTACGAAAAGGATATGTGGCCTTTCTGACACATGTCGTGGAGGAGAAACTTAAAAGCAAGTGTATTCAAGATATTCCGATTGTTCGAGATTATCCAGAGGTGTTTCCTGATGAACTGCCTGGTTTACCCCCAGTTCGTCAAGTCGAGTTTCATACTGATCTTGTACCTAATGCCAATCTGATTGCTAAAGCACCTTATCGTCTTGCACCATCTGAGATGCAAGAGTTATCTTAACAACTTCAAGAATTATCTGATAAAGGATTCATCCGACCGAGTTATTCACCTTGGGGCGCTCCTGTCCTATTTGTGAAAATGAAAGATGGATCTTTCAGAATGTGTATCGATTATTGTGAACTCAATAAGCTCACCATCAAGAATCCATATCTCCTACCGCGAATAGATGATCTTTTTTATCAGCTGCAAGGTGCTACATGGTTTTCCAAGATCGATCTGCGTTCTGGGTATCATCAGCTTCATGTACTCGAAGAAGATATTCCCAAAACTGCTTCCACACACGATATGGTCACTACAAGTTCACTGTCATGCCTTTTGGTTTGACGAATGCCCTAGCTGTTTTCATGGACTTAATGAATAAGGTTTGTAAACCTTATTTAGACAAGTTCATCATTGTATTCATTGACGATATTCTTATTTAATCGAAGTCTATAGCCGATCACGAACAACACCTTCGTCTGACAATGGAATTACTAAAGAAGGAATAACTTTTTTGCCAAATTCTCCAAGTGTGAATTTTGGCTTAAGGAAGTACAACTTTTGGGCCATATTGTCAACGAGCAGGGTATTCATGTGGATCCTTTCAAAATCGCAGCTATTAAGGAGTGGAACACACCTACGACACCTACAAAAGTTCGCTCTTTTCTTGGTCATGCTGGTTATTATCGAAGATTTATCGCAAACTTCTCAAAGATTGCAGTTCCTCTTACTGCTTTGACTCAGGAGAATCGCCGAGGCCTATGGCGAGCGGGTCATTAGTTAATAGCGCTATTAGGTTTAACAAACCTCACACCGTGCCAGTCGGACGGGCGTGTACTAATGGACTATGGGCAAAGGGTCAATGCTGATAGACATTGACTTAGGGCACCACTTACATTTTCGTAGTAGTCGATACGCACGGTCTAGTAACACATGGGAAGCCCCCACTAATCTTCGCAAACATGTCTGGGAGACCGCGATACGAATTAATACGATACATGGTTTACAAAATGAACATATGATTTACGAAACGAATACTATAACTAAACAACCAACTGTGAACTCACTCAACTCTGTTGTTGACTCGTTGTTACATGCCTTGCAGGTCGTTAGGTACTCATGGAGCTTGCACAGGGAGGCGCAGTCGTTGTGGGACATGGCAGTGTGTACCATGCTAAAAACATTACTTTATTTCGTGCTTAATACTTACATTGGGTTTTACAATTATGCTTCCGCTAAACACTTAACTACGTTTTTTATTTGAAACACCTTTCATATTGTGTGGTTGAATTTTACTTATTACTTGATATGTTCAATATGATTGGTGGCTTGATCCTGGTCAGTCACGCCTCCAAGCGGCGATACTCCGCATGTGGATTTTGGGGGTGTGACAGATTGGTATCAGAGCCATTGGTTATAGTGAACTTGGTTTTAATAAAGGAAAAAAAAAGTTTTTGTTAAAACCAGACTATAACCTGTACAGTGCTCAACGATCCACAACGACGCTTCGCTCCACGTGCAAGACTCAATACTTTAGGTAATGTGATTTAAGTTGATATTGCCTACCTACTAGGGTACTTTTGCATGATGTGTTGTCTATGGTATAATTATTAGAACAGTAGCATGTTGCCTGTTATCCCTACTGCGCCCCATGTGGCACACAAACGTTTAACTACTTGACAAGAGGTGGTCAAACCCCTTTCTAATTGCTCGTCACCCTGCTACGACTGTTTATGCATTATATCTATTTGTACGCTTATCTCGACATGACGTTGCCACTTGACCCTCCGTACATCCGGCTTGTACGCCAACAACCACATAGACCAGAATCGGCCCAAATGAACTTGGGTTTAGGAGAACTACACCCACGCATCCTGTTGACGAACCTTATCATCTCCACTGGTCGTCTATACCAGAAACGAAGCAGCTACAATTATACGCGTACGTCATTTTGCAAACTAGCAACCCTACCAACCAAATTCTGTTTTGGACAAGTGATATACCCTTGTGACCGTGATGCAACGAACTTCCCTTTTTGTGCCATGCCGCCATGTACCACTACTGGAAATTGCTTCTAGACAGCAGGTTAACTGGTTGAAATTTTCGATTATCGATGGACCCTGTTTACACTCGATCCTTCGTATGAACCTCAGTAACTCCCTGTTATTTCGGATGGCAACCAATTTAATGAAACGCCAATAACCATACCACGACTTTTCCCAAACGCGAGACTATCTTACTACCCTGTTGGATGGTTCATTTTTATTCTATTTGACTAACTCTATCATATGCCTAACTTAGCGAATGGATGCCATTATTGGTGAAATAGTCTTCAAGACATTTAGGGACAGAGTTATGGATCAGTCAACCTACCAGCAAGCACGATAATTATACGATTGCATGACCCACCTTACACTATAAGAGACGTACTCCATTTTATGATAGTTTTCTTGCGTATACAAAATCTCTGCACTAACTCTTGCACCGACTCATGATTATTGATGGCTAGTATGTCCACTCCCTACCATTGGCTTAGAGCAAACCGTCACACCCGTACCACAATAACATTACGTTCTCGCTCCTCCATGACGATCCACTGAAACGAACCACTCTCTAGCTTAGAGAATTTAGAAGGCTAGACTCCTGATCACTGGTGATCACTCCACGAAACCTTGAGAATAGTGGTGTAATGTTGATACGATTATACTTTCTTGAATGCATTTACACACTTTCCTTGGAACCTCAGGAATACGCAGACGTACTTTGGACTCAATTGCACGACTTAAGGAAACCCCCCGGACTTGGTTACTAACTTGATGAAACACACACACCTAAGTTCATGGATTTAGGTAAATTATCCCTCCTTCACATGGGGGCGAATCCAACGGCTCCTAGTGGGAGTCACAGTGAAACTTAACGCTACACGATTTTACGATAACCATACTGCTATGTTAAGTTCTTGTTCTGATTGATTTAACCCCGTGACAACAATATGTAGTCAACGACATACTTTATCTTAACTATACCCAACTGACGTGCAGCCAGCTGTACATTCAATATCGAGTAAACCCTTGCTGTGGATTCTTAAACGCTCACCCACCGAATGAGACTACTCTTTCTTATGTTGCCACACCAATGCATGATATACTTTTGGGATTCAGTGATCCTAACAACAATCCTCGCGGACACTTGCTTGGACAAGTTACACTCTACGAATATTACTCGATGAGCATTGGGCTATACATGTGATGATACCACAAGTACTGATCTTTGAACTTGATACGACCGATATGGATTCTCAGAATCGACGTTCGAACCTAGTCTAACCAAATGAATGTGTCACTTGCTCTCATCGACGACATTCTGATCTACTCCAAGAGTCAGGAGGAACACGAGCGGCATATGCGACTTATTTTGGAACTCCTTTGAACAAAGCAACTTTATGCTAAGTTTTCCAAATGCGACTTCTAGCTTCGGGAAGTCCATTTCTTAGGCCACGTGGTAAACGAGAATGGGATTCACGTTGATCCATCAAAAGTCGACTCGATCAAGAACTGGCCTGCACCATGTACACCAACAGAAATCCGCCAATTCTTGGGTTTGGCAGGCCATTACAGAAGGTTCATCAAAGACTTCTCGAAGATTGCCCAGCCGCTTACTCTACTAACACAAAGGGTGTCACCTATCGTTGGGGTGATGCTCAAGAATCTGCGTTCCAACATTTGAAGAGTAGACTTTGTAGCGCACCTATTCTTTCATTGCCAGAGGGCACATACGATTTCATGGTTTATTGCGATGCGTCAATCCAGGGATTTGGTTGTGTGTTGATGCAACGTGACAAGGTCATAGCCGACGCATGACGCCAACTTAAAGTTCATGAACAAAATTACACCACACACGATTTGGAGCTGGGAGCTATTATTTTTCGCACTTAAGATATGGAGACATTACCTGTACGGTACCAAGTGCACCATCTACACTGATCACATGAGTCTCGAGCATATCTTCAAGCAAAAGGAGTTGAACATGCGACAACATCGATGGGTCGAGCTACTGAATGATTACGAATGTGCCATCAAGTACCATCCGGGCAAAGCAAATGTTGTGGCTGACGCCCTCAGTCGAAAGGATACTACACCTAGGCTTGTGCGAGCACTACAACTTACCATCCAGTCTAGTCTTCCTTCACAGATACGAGATGCTCAGGTAGAAGCATTGAAACCAGAAAAGCCCTACGTGGCTCAAGGCAACGGTTAGAACAAAAGGAAGACGGCGCCTACTATGTAACAGGACGCATCTGGGTCCCACACTATGGCAATTTACGAGAACTTGTAATGGATGAAGCATATAAGTCTCGTTACTCAGTACGTCCTGGTTCAGATAAGATGTACCATGACTTCAGAACTACCTATTGGTGGCCTAGCATGAAAGCTCACATAGCAACTTGCGTTAGTAAATGTTTGACTTGTGCGAGAGTCAAGACCGAATATCAGAAACCATCGGGCCTACTCCAACAACCAGAAATACCACAATGGAAATGGGAACAAATTTCCATGAATTTTGTTACTGGCCTGCCTAGATCTCAACGTGGAAATGATACTATTTGGGTGATCGTGGATCGACTCACAAAGTCTGCACACTTTTTGGCTATCAAGGAAACAGATAATTTCTCCACTTTAGCAGACGTTTATTTAAAGGAAGTGGTTTCGAGGCACGGGGTGCCGACCTCTATTATCTCTGATCGTGATGCGCGTTTTACTTCTGAACTGTGGCAAACGATGCACAAATTTTTTTGGCTCACGTTTAGACATGAGCACAGCTTATCACCCGCAAACGGATGGGCAGTCTGAACGCACCATCCAAACCTTTGAAGACATGCTTAGGGCATGTGTGATTGATTTTGGCAACGGTTGGGAAAAACATCTACCGTTAGTGGAATTTTTCGTATAACAACAGTTACCACACCAGCATCCAAGCCGCTCCGTTTGAGGCACTGTACGGGCCTAAGTGCCGATCACCTCTCTGTTGGGCAGTAGTTGGCGACATCCAAATCACCGGTCCAGAACTCGTAATTGATACTACAGAAAAGATTGCTCAGATACGACAACGCATGGCGGCAGCTCGTGACCGTCAGAAAAGCTACGCTGATAAGCGCAGGAAACCACTCGAATTCCAGGTTGGGGATCGAGTGCTACTCAAAGTCTCACCTTGGAAAGGTGTAGTTCGTTTTGGCAAACGAGGCAAACTCAATCCGCGTTACGTCGGACCGTTCGAAGTCATTGAGAAAATAGGCAAAGTGGCCTACAAACTAAACCTACCCGCAGAACTCAGTGCAGTTCATAACGTATTTCACTTGTCGAATCTGAAGAAGTGTCTGTCAGATGAGACCCTCATAGTTCCTTTGAAGGAGCTCACTATCGACGATCAGTTGCGATTTGTCGAGGAACCAGTTGAAATCACGGACCGGGACGTTAAGGTCCTCAAACGTACCAGAATACCTCTTGTTCGAGTTCGTTGGAACTCCCGTCGTGGCCCAGAGTTCACCTGGGAGCGAGAAGACCAAATGAAACTCAAGTATCCCCAGTTGTTCGGAAACAGCGCAACCACCACTAAGGCTGAAGCTACTGCGGAATTTCGGTACGAAATTCCAAATCAACGGGGGATGATGTGACACCCCAGGAAAACAACGCAATACAACTAGCCTCCTCAGTAACCGCGTGCTAAATTTCGGGACGAAATTTCTTTCAAGTTGGGGATAATGTGACAACTCAAGTTTTCAAGGTCTCTATTCGACTTAACTTGGTACTTATTTGCAAAGTGTGTGACAAACCGCATTTCCAAGGTTAGTGTCGCTTAAATTCCACAAACCTTCAGCGTGTGTTTTTACGTTAAATTACTCATCTTGTGCTGTTTAGATTAGTTGTGTGTGCATGTTTGCGCGAAACCATTAAACACTTCTACGTGTTGTGTAGCTAACCTTGAAAACTAACTTAATGGACCGCAAACTCGCTTAACGTGCATACGTTTGGGTCTACGGTCGCATGCTGCTTACTGTACCTTAGGTCCACGAAACATGGGCCCGATCTGTTTTTCGCGCATCCTCTACATTGTATTAGAATTAAGGAATTGGGGCTGGTCACTTTGTAGTCATAGTGGGCCGATCTTTATGTGTTTAGCATTATTGTTTCGGGCCTTTTGTGTGGTCACAAGCCCAAATCGAGTCACCTGCCATATCTATTAGTTACGTAGGATAAACACATGATCCCACAACTCTTTTGCAAACCCTATTCCCCCTGTGATTTGCGGCGGCAGCAGACTAACTACCCCCACCGAATTCATGCTACACTTGTGAGGCATCATTTGTAAATTGGCAGTATATAGGTATGTGTGCTACTATTTTATATATGATATATGATGACTTAGAATTCATGATTAGGTTGTCAGCTTGCATGTGACTAAAGTGAAGGTCCAATTAGGTTGGACATATGTGATATTGATGATATTCATTTGCAACATTGAATGGGTTAAATGATTAATTCTATGTGAGCATGTGTTGATGTATTGGAAACTATGCTTGTGCAATGTGACAATAAAATATGACCAATATTAGTTATGATCTCGAAACTGTTAGTTATGATTTAGGATGCATGCCAAACATTAAGACTGTGTTGATTGTTAGAGTAATGAAAATTATCAAGTAATAATTGTTGAATTCGAGAAAAACAACTGTATGATCGGTGGTTTTGGTGTAACGGCTACCAGTTGACGATTAGGGTTTACCTGTGTTTATGATTAACAGTTACCGTATATGACGAAAACCCCTTGGCCGACGAAAACACTACCCCGACGAAATCATAATCACGACGAAAACCAAAGGGGTTTTCGCCACTAGGGATTTCGCCATCCATGTAATTTCGTCGAATAACCAGGTACAGTAACTCTGTTAGTTCAGTAACTCTGTTAGTTCAGTAACTCTGTTAGTTCAGTAACTCTGTTAGTTCAGTAACTCTGTTAGTTCAGTAACCCTGTTAGTTCAGTAACTCGGTTAGCTTATTAACTCTGTTAAACTATGTAACTCCGTTGAGTATGTAACTCTAATGGTTTGTTAACTCTGTTAGTGTATTATTTCTGTTAAGCATGCTAATTCTGCTTAGTCTGTTAACTTGTTAAGTATGTTAACTTTGTTAAGCCAGTTAACCCTGTCAAGTATGTTATTGTATAACCATATTAGAACAAACTGTGAAAGACTCAATTATGTGAAACACAAATGGCTTGAACATGCATTAATTGTTGTGTGTTACTTGATAATGACTGCCTAAGCACTTTGTGACAAAGACTGCATGTGAATCGTTTCGAGTATAAACTGATTTTGTATACGTGAATACTATAGGGTTTGACTGATTTCTTGTGAGCACATAGTTTAGCATACCGAGCAAACCAAGGTGAGTTCACACTCTCTCCAAGGCATGGGATTCCCAAGGGTTGGGAATGTGTTAAGGAATTAAACGGTAACTACAACCTCGCGTATTCTCCTTGGGTAGGATACGTACGGCCATCCTCCGTAGGTAGAATGCCAAGATTTCACATTGGACCAAAACTCTATCATGAAGTCCCTCATTTATATCGACTTAATCGCCGAGGCCTATGGCGAGCGGGTCATGAGTTAATAGCGTTATTAGGTTTAACAAACCTCACACCGTGCCAGTCGGACGGGCTTGTACTAATGGACTATGGGCAAAGGGTCAATGCTGATAGACATTGACTTAGGGCAGCACTTACATTTTTGTAGTAGTCGATACGCACGGTCTAGTAACACATGGGAAGCCCCCACTAATCTTCGCAAACATGTCTGGGAAACCGCGATATGAATTAATACGATACATGATTTACAAAATGAACATATGATTTACGAAACGAATACTATAACTAAACAACCAACTGTGAACTCGCTAAACTCTGTTGTTGACTCGTTGTTACATGCCTTGCACGTCGTTAGGTACTCATGGAGCTTGCACAGGGAGGCGCGGTCGTTGTGGGACATGGCAGTGTGTGCCATGCTAAAAACATTACTTTATTTCGTACTTAATACTTACATTGGGTTTTACAATTATGCTTCCGCTAAACACTTAACTACGTTTTTGATTTGAAACACCTTTCATATTGTGTGGTTGAATTTTACTTATTACTTGATATGTTCAATATGATTGGTGGCTTGATCCTGGTCAGTCACGCCTCCAAGCGGCGATACTCCGCATGTGGATTTTGGGGGGTGTGACAATTTTGTTCGCACTCTATCCGATATTCAAACTCGTGTCTCTCAAGCTCAACATACTTGTGTTACACAAGACCTGATCGGTAAGGAATTACCACATCAACTAGAGCTTAAACTCGAAACGAAAGACGATGGGTTACTCTATTTCAAGAATCGTTTGTGGATTCCGAAACAAGACGATCTTCGTACTTTAGTGATGGACGAATCTCATAAGTCTCGTTACTCTATCCATCCTGGTGCTGAGAAAATGTACAAGGATCTTCGTACTCAGTACTGGTGGCCTGGTATGAAAAAGGATGTTGCCCTGTATCTATCGAAGTGCCTAACTTGTCTCAAAGTCAAGACTGAACATCAATGACCATCTGGTTTTCTTGTACAACCAGAAATACCGGTATGGAAGTGGGAGAACATTGCGATGGATCTCATCACCAAGTTACCGCGCACATCTAGAGGTCATGATGCCATTTGGGTAGTAATTGATCGTCTTACGAAGTCAGCTCACTTTATACTGATTCGTGAAGATCTATCTACCGATAAACTTGCCAAGATTTACGTGGTGTTCCTTTGGATATCATATCTGACCGTGATGCTCGATTCTCATCTCACTTTTGGAAGACCATGCAATCTGCTATGGGAACTCAACTAAATCTGAGCACTGCTTATCATCCCCAAACGGATGGACAATCTAAGAGGACGATACAAACATTGGAGGATATGCTTAGAGCATGTGTGATAGACTTTGGTGGTAATTGGGATTCTCATCTACCATTGATCGAATTCTCTTACAATAATAGTTATCATGCTAGTATCAATATGGCACCGTTCAAAGCTTTATACGGTCGAAAATGGCGTTCACCTGTCTGTTGGAATGAGATCAATGAAGCTCAGCTTACTGGACCTGAACTCATTCTGGAAACGACAGATAAAGTCAAGAAAATTCGCGATAATCTTCTGACAGCTAGAAGCCGTCAAAAGAGTTAGGCGGATATGCGACGCAAGCCCTTGGAATTTCAAGTTGGAGACTATGTCCTACTCAAGGTATCGCCTTGGAAGGGAGTGATGAGATTTGGAAAGAAAGGAAAACTTGCACCACGATACGTTGGACCATTTAAGATTGTTGAGAGAATCGGAAAGGTTGCCTACCGACTTGAGTTACCTCCTGAACTTGGGAATATTCACCCAACATTCCACGTGGCCAATTTACAAAAGTGTTTAGCCGATACAGATCTTCACATTCCACTCGACGAAATTCAAGTTGATGACACGATGCATTTTGTCGAGAAACCTGTGGAGATAATGGACCGTGCAATCAAGCGACTGAAGAACAAGCGAATACGATTAGTCAAGATTCACTGGGAGTCCAAATGAGGCCCAGAGTTTACTTGGGCACGTGAGGACCAAATGAAGGCACCCACATTTGTTTTCACAAGTTTCCTCTAGTTAAAATTTCGGGTCGAAATTTCCTAAAGTAGGGGAGACTGTGAGAATTGTGCCCTGTAAATGATGTATGATGTAAAACAATATCATGTATCAATGAAACAATGTTTTTTGGTGTCAATATTTGTGTATTTGTGTTTGACGATTTGATTCTAGTTCGATTTCAAGCTTTAAATTGCTTTCTAGAAAGTTACACACAAGCTGATGCGTAAACGCAATCAGTTTGATGCGACAAACACTCTGGAATAGTGACATAGGCTTAACATACCTTAAATAACCTTTACATATCTTAGAAATAAGTTTTGAAGGGTTTGGTATGCTAAAAACAAGTTTGTTCGATCGCAGGGACTATTTACGACAAACTACATCTGTCGATTCGTATATTAACAAACATTCTGGAACTTGATCATAAGCTAAACATACCCTAAATATCCTTTAGATAGCTTAGAAATATGCTTTGAGGTGTTCGGTATGCGCAAATGTGCTTATTTGATCAATAGGGACTAAAAGCGTCAAAAAGTGCATAAGTTTGCATTTACGCGCATATCATACGTTCTGAACATATCCGGACATCCAAAATTTTTTGTAATCATTAAAATATTTTATTTTAGTGATTGGAATGCAAAAAAACCATTCGTCGCGCAATTTGGATCGTTTTCACGTCCGTTCGAGTTTTCATCGTAATTAACTGAATAACGCGACCGTCCGACCAAACGAACCGACATACGAGATGTTTTCAAGCATATTTCATGTTCCCTATGCTTAACTTCATTTTAGAGCCTTGAAATGAGGTTAACGAGGTTCAAAAGCATCAAAAACTAAGTTTTTAGCTTGCAGGGACCAAAATTGACAATTCTGGATAGTTGGTCGCGGGCCGCGTAAGCCCTGGTTATATTCTACATGGGGCGGGACAGCCTTAACTGGAAGAAACATTGAATCTGGTTCAGCAGCTTGTTTCCATTGATTTTTACCATGGTTTTAGCATACCTTGAGCTTGTTTTGTGCTCCCCAAGTATTTAAAACTATGGGCAACATGTGAATGGCCAAGATCAAGCTTTGATCTACTAAAAAACACATGTAATCATCCTAATGATTCAAGGTTTCCTATAAATAGCCATGGGGTTTTGCCAAGTTCCTTGCTCATTTGATCTAATCTGCTCTAAGTTGAAGCTCTCACTTGTTGAAGGCTTCATACCTAAGTATTTTTAGTTCAATTCTTCCTAGCTTGGACCCTTTGTAAGCTTCTTTCATGCTTGTTTATGTATTTCAAGCAATAAAGTCAAACAGTGTTTGACTTTCTGCATTGACCATGATTGGTCAACACAAAGTTCATTTGAACTTTGCAATGTGAGTATAATCACGATGGTTATAGTCCCTTGTGACTATACCTACTGATTACCACGTTGATTAGTCGAAGTGACGAGTCAAAGTTTCGGTCAAAATGCCGATTATGCGCATTTTGCGACGAAACTATTTTCGGGTATCAAAACACTTCGTTTTGATATCAAACCTATTTTCTAACTTATTTAAACATGTTTTAACATGTTTAACTTGTCACTTTTGGTATAGTGGTTGTATAGGGTCGTAAGTCAAGCGGTCTTGACAACCGCTTAGACTTTCGAACCCGACTCGTTTGGTCGATTGTTAGGATCTGACCAAGCACATTTAGTGACCGTAGTTGTATAGGGAATAGCCTTCCGAGGTTATACCTTATGGTCACTTAGTTTAAATAGTTGTTATGATAGGTAGTTTATATGCCTTAGGTAAATGACCAAAATGCCCTTTTCATGCATAATTTGAATTTAAGCATACCTAAATTTTGTCATTGGACTAGTTAGGCGTCTCAAACACGCATTCGCGTGAACGACGCGTTAAAGTAGCGTAGACTACCTTAACGGGTCGTAACGGGTCGTAAGCACTTAGGATAGGTTCTGATTTAGAATGTAGGCTTTATTAAAATATCACATGAGTTCCAATACTCATTTGGTTTACAAGACCTCCTTCTACCCGATCTTCCGATTTAGGTATCGATTTATTAACATAGTGATCCGATTACAAGGTGCCACTTGATTTCCTTGGTTTGCCCGAGCATTGTTAAGTTCATTTAATCGAGGTTACTTTGCAATTGAATGTGAGTATATAGTTCCCCTATTTTACTGTTTTCAATTGATTTGGGGTGATTCATGTGTGTTAAATGATTTCGATGTTTTCAAAAACGAATACTATGGTTTATATTAAACACAACGATTTCAATAATGTGAACGAACTTGTTTGGATGTAATTACATAACGAATGACATTCATTAGCTTTGGATGAGCCGACCAGTAGTATGTTATGGTACTATAGGATCTGACAAATCCTGTTATCAAACTATCGCCAAGGCCATGTGTGGGGATAATGTGGATAATGACAAAACCAGATGATTGTTAACTTACCCTTTGGTGGTTTGTTAATACGAGTTGAACGATGGACGAGTTATGAAGGTTTGAATGTATTCAACGAGACGACCAAAAGTTAGTTTTCACAATTAAAACATGAACGATTAGAACGATTGGAACGATTGAACAATTTGAACGGTATGAATGATTGAATGATTGAACGATGTTTTATAACACAAACAAGTTAAATGAATTGAATGATTGGTGTTTGGTATGTGATTAGATAACAGGACGGGTATAATGTGATAAAAGCATGGTAGATACGCCGCTGGTACTTCTTATATATAAGTGCTTTTATCATATTACATTCCGTGGCGTTATTTAGTTCACTTGGACGAACGATTTTAAACGATGACACGCAACGATGTTTACTATACGATATAAACCATACGAGTTTTATTTCAAGAACGATTTACAATGTGCTTTACATAAACCAATGTTTTAGTCTAGATTCATGGCAAAGAAGTTTTATAAACTATAACCAACTTGTTTTGAGTTGGTTAATCATATTGCAATACTAAATACTTTTCAAAACAAGGTTTTCAATTACCGACTCTTATAGTCAAACGAGGTATTGCAACATGTATACGAGCCATGAATCTGACACACTCACAAAATCTATGTGCTCGCCGGCATTTCTTTGCTGACTTTATTTTCACATGTGTTTCAGGTGGTGTTTAATGATGTTGATTGCGACTAGGATGCATGCTCACTTAGGATCCGACAAGGCCTTAGTGACTTAATAACAATGATAGAGGATGTGGTTGTGTTTTATCTTAATTTCAAAAAATGTTAAATTTTTAATATTTAAATAAAAGGAAACTTTTAATCCATGTGTTGTGAAACAATAATTCTGTCGCTCCACTCCCCGACATTTCCGTCGCGGTTTGTTGTTTTACGCGGTCGGGGTGTGACATGGATGTAGCTGCAGTCTTTCTTCATGTATAGTCTTCAATGAGCCTTCCTATTGCGTCTTCTTTCCCTAGCTTTCCTTCTCCTCTCTTCTTTCCTTTCCTTTAGCATTCTCTGTCTCAACGGTCTTCCAATAGTATTCCACCATTCATGGTAAACTGGATCACCATCTCGAGCCTTAGACCATCTCAGAAGCTTTTTCTCTTGAGACTGAATTGGTGTTTGGTCAGTTTCAGGCCATTTCAACTTCCAGCTTACACGTTGAGCAACTTTAGCTCTTATCTCTTTCATCCTTTCACTACGACATTCATTCTTTAGAAATTCTTCAAGCTCAAGATCTCTAAACTTTGACTCCCAGTATCTTCTAGAATTGATGTCTTTTGCAAAACAAATGTTCACTAATGTAACAACCCGACTTTTCGGGTCATTACTTATCATCGTTATTCTTTTTCGTAACCGCTTGTACTCCCAAGATTTCGATTATCGCCATGGGTTTAAACAATGATTTTGACGTATTTTAAACGCTTGTTACAACGCTTATACAAAACGCAGTTATTGCATTTTAACGCTATTTTACAACACTTACTACGAATTTTATCGCATTTCACATCGCTTGATTAGACTAAACGCTATCGCAACGCAAACTCAACGCAAACTCGAAATGCGGATTTGTTTCTGTTATGTGTGTTATTTGTGTGATTATTTGTTTAAATGTTATGTGGTTATCAACACAACGCTTACACGCTCAAACGCTCACTCGCAACTCTATTAAACGCAACGCAACACTTAACACACGAAACGAAAGTTACAAGACTAACAAAACGCAACTCGGTAGATCGAATGGACAACTGATCGAATGGACATCTGTCCGGATGACCATCCAACTGGATGGCCATTCGACCGGACGGCCATCCGACCGAGTACCACTTCGTGCACCGACTTAACTCCCTCTCTCCCCCTGTAAATACTACCCGTACACCTCCCTTTCACTGATTTCAGACCACCATCCGATCACACGCACTCAAGTCGCTCTCAGTCACTTTTACTCGCGATTCAAGGCAATTTCGTAAGTATTTCTCCTCAAATCTTGTACAACCTTCATCTCTAATCACTACTACATCATATTCTTCATCAAAATCACACACATACACTAACTTTTTCATTGAAATCACTGGTTTGGACCTCTTGAAGGTGGTTTTCCTCTCGGTTTGCTTAGGAAAATTGTTATGGAGCTCCACTTGATCGAGATTGGTTCAGATCTAGAGGATTTCTACACTTTTCAACAAAGATATGCAAGATTTCAACACTTCTTCATCTGTTTTCAACTTTTCTTCGCCATTTTTTTTACTCAAAACCGATGCAATCTGGACTCATTCAGACTCTTGACTCGTTCCTTAGTCAAGAGCCGGCTTGAAAACGGATTTCCACCATAGAGATGGACCGTTCACGGGTCAAACATGAAATTTTACCAAGAACAGTCGTCTGTCCGAAGGGGTGGTTCCCAACCGACCTAATGAATTGAGTTTTGGTATATTTCCATTGTTTGATACGTCATCACGTTGTCTCCGTAAACTCAAAACTTATTACTTAGAAAATTTTACCAAATTTTAAACAACAGACCATCTGATCGAATGGCCATCCGTTCAGATGACCATCCGACCGGATGACCTGTCCCTTATAATTTCCAATGTTTCAACGTTTTGATTAAACTTTTAACTTGAATGATTTACAAACAAACACACTCATTCGAATGGCCACCCGTTTGAATGGTCATCCACTCAGATGATCATCTGTCCGGATGACCATCCGTTCCGATGGGTTATACACATTCGACCGGATCACCATTCGACTTTTAGCACATCCGAAACTCTGTTTACGCACTGTTCAACGCTCTGCTCAATGACTTATGCTACTATTCACAGGCTAACTCAAACGTTCTCCCTTCAATCCAATCAGATTGTGTTTACTAGCTAAACACACACAGTGAGTATACTCAAACCCATTTTCATTTAACGCCATTTGGGTGTTACATGCGTTCTATATCAAAACACAACACACAACGCAAACACTTTATAACGTTAACCGCTCCCGCATGCCATACGTGTACTTTGAATGCTTGTACTATGCTATACAGTGCTACATTATACCGCCTCTAGCAACGATAGTACTATAGTTTGGACTCAGCACCTGTCATGGACAGGGGTTGCTAGGGATCACATCACTTTACTTCACGTGTCCGCTGAACATGTTTCGCGCATACTCTACAACGCAGTCTCGTGGTTAAGTTGTAATCATTGTTTTATAGTTACATGCTTTGCTCGTTACGTGTTACATGCTGGTTATGCGTAAACGCTTTTCATACTATATGCTATTTAAACTTGGGTACTCACCTTTACATTTATGTATTGACTTTATTTTAACGTATGTGACAGGTTGATAGGATGCTATGCTATGCTGAATCAAGTAGGAAGTCTAGAAACCCACGAAATAAAAATCAGAGTTGTCGAAATAGTATTTGTTCATGAGACTGATATCTGTAATGATTGTTTGCTTTATATGTTTGATAGTATGGGATATTAAACGTTTTAAATATATTGTCTGTGACAACTCGTATTTCAGAACTTTTCATTGTACTTTGATGTAACCAGTGTGAAATTTATGTGATTAACTAATGTGATTTGTTATGTTTTTATTATGTGATATGTGATATGAGATTGTAGTGTGTTATGTATATGTGTGTAACATATGTAGATCGCACAAGAGGAGTCCGATCGCACAAATACCACTTGGACCACATAGATTCTTATGCTTATAATCTCGGCCCAAACCCCTCCATCCTTTGGGCTCGGCCCTAGCACCCTCGCATAGCACCAAGTGTGTTGGTGTATAAATCCCACAATTATCTTAGCACTCAAGGTTTAGCAAACCCTAATTCTCTCTCTCTCTCTCTAAGCCGACGGCATCTCATCCCCTTCTCCATCGAAGCTTTTGTGTTCGGATCAATCTTTGCTCTCTTCTCTAACCGGTTAGTGTTTTAACTACCGATTGTATGTTACATGATGTTGTAATCTATATGTTCTACATGATGATTTAGGGATGATATGTGATTGATTGTGATGTAAACTGTTAAGGTTTGGTGTTCATATAATCGGCGCACATGTGTAGATATACGGATCAATATAGGGTTTGATGATGCTATGATTTGAATGAAGATATAAAACTGAAAGCATGATAATCAGCTGTGATGTATTTATGTTCGGATAATTGGTTGATGTTCATGACTAAGGTTGCATGCTAGTATGTAAAATCACTGATTTAGATGATTCGAATTAGTGTGTTTAGATGTTAATCGATTAGCTTTGAGTTAGAGTTCATAAGAATCGTATGAAAATATTGATTTGATCGAGTAATGGTTAAGATGGAAACTGTTAGAATTAATTAATTTAATAGATGGAAATAAGACAAATGATTGCCATAAATTATGGATGTAACTGATTAGCTTGATTTGTGGATGATAAAACTAATCGCACAAGCCCTTCCTCGGTCGCACAAGATCATATCACATCTGTTCGCACAAGTCCCATAACCGCACAAGCTTATGGGATCGCACAAGATCCACCCTTCACCACACAAGGGATGGATCGCACAATACAGACGCACAAGCTAGAGTGCAACGGATTAGAGCACAGGGTACAGCTAGGACATGCATGATCGCACAAGACTTGTGGATCGCATAAGACAGTGCCGATCGCACAAGCCTTGGGCCACACACACAGTTGTTTGAGTTGTTATGTTATTGGGCCGTGTGGCCCAACTCAGTCGCACAAGTTCATCAGGATCGCACAAGATCATTTAACTGGGAACTGTTTGGGCCGTGTATGCTGTCGGGCTTCCTAATTATGTGGG
The DNA here is from genome assembly GCA_030545235.1 of Helianthus tuberosus. Taxonomy (NCBI): domain Eukaryota; kingdom Viridiplantae; phylum Streptophyta; class Magnoliopsida; order Asterales; family Asteraceae; genus Helianthus; species Helianthus tuberosus. Next base: position 113,324,964 of record CM060408.1, read on the forward strand.
CCGGGTTTATGTTGGATCGCACAACATGTTGTGGATCGCATAAAGTTGTGCTGAACGCACAACATGTTGGGCCGGGGTGTTTAGTTGGGCTTCATTAGTGAACCGTACAAATGGTTCGGCCCAAACCATTTGGATCGCACAAGTTGAACCTTGAGTTTGTTTAACTGATTTGCTTAACATGTTCAATGTGTATGCCATGATCATTACATGTTAGTTCTGTGTAAACTTACGTGCACTACTTGAACCTAGACCTGACTTGTATGGTAACCATGTTAGGATGTGGTTAACCACTAGCAGCTCAATCGACCTTTACTTATCTGCCGAGCTAACCTAAGGTGAGTTCACACTTTTCTACAAAGCATGGTAATTCCCGGTGGGATTGGGAATGGGTTAAGGAGTAGGGATTCCTCGTCCTGTTGGGACGTGTTCAGGAATATGAATTCCTCGTCCTGTTGAGATGGATTTAGATTTACTAGACTAGAACTCTATCAACGAAGTCCCTCCTTTACATCGAATTAATCTCCGAGGCTAATGGTGAACGGGTCATTAGTTAAATAGCGCTATTAGGTTTAACAAACCTCACACCGTGCCTCAGAGGACGGGCGTGTACTAATGGACTAGGCACGTCAATGATGATAGACATTGACGAGGGCACATAAACATGACGAACGTTAGTAGTCGATATGGTAACGAGTCTGGTAGTTTAAACATGGGGTAGCCCCCACGGCCGAAGTGCCGGGCTGGATAGCCGAAGATTGAGAACATGGGGTAGCCCCCACGGCTGAAGTGGCCGAAGTAAAAAAAAATGGATTAACTAATAAACGTTTTCGAGCTATGGGGTAACCCCCACGGTGGGATAGCCGGTTAAGATTAAAATATGTTTTTGGAACAACTCTAAAAATGGGCAACCAACTGTGAACTCGCTCAACATTGTTGTTGACTCGTTACTACATGCTTTGCAGGTCACTAGGTTTAGAAGGAGCTTGCATGGGGGAGAGTCTTTGTGGAGCATGGACATTGAGTGTTCATGATGAACTTAAACACTTTTAATTTATGATTTGGGTTTTGAACTATTTGCTTCTGCTGATAACTTAGATTTGTTAAAATGTTTTTGAACATCAATTATGTTGTGTGGTTAGACATTCATTTACCTTACTACATCATTCAATATGATTGGTGGCATGATCCTGGTCATGTCACGCTCCCTGCGGTAATACTCCGTGTGTGGATTTTTTTGGGGGGTGTGACAGATTGGTATCAGAGCCATTGGTTATAGTGAACTAGGTTTTAAAAATGGGAAAAGCTTTTTGAAAAAACCAAACTATAACCTGTACAGTGCTCAACGATCCGCAATGACATCTCGCTCCACGTGCAAGACTCAACACAATAGGTGATATGGTTTGTAATTGTATTGCATGCCTGTTAGTTTAAGTAGTGCATTGATCATGACATGCTTCGTTAGTGTAACAATGGTGGCTTGAACCCTGCGTGCTTGCTCTTTTCTGTCACTCCACACTTACGCACTTTCGCGACACCTATCTTACTTGTGTTTCCTTCGCTGTGAAGATCATGAGTGGACGTCTGAACTTGACTCAAGCCCAGCTGACGGCTCTAATCAATGAACGAGTTGCTGAGGCACTCGCAGCAGCCCCTGCAGGAGGTATAACCTGCCATTTCGATATATCCTAGGATGTTTAGATCCTACTCTCGCGAATCAACACTCGTTCTAAATTTTTTTTCTTTTCTTCCTCGCGTGACAAGTCAGCATGCTCAGCCTCCCGTGTGTACGTTTAAAACTTTCATGGATTGTAGACCTAGTACCTTCAGTGGTACAGAAGGAGCTGTAGGTCTCCTCCCCTGGTTTGAGAAGATCGAATCTGTTTTCGAGATGTGCGAATGCCCTGAGGCTCGTAGGGTAAAGTTTGCTACTGGAACACTCGAAGGTGATGCGTTAACCTGGTGGAAAGCACATGTTCAACTGCTAGGGCTGGCGGTTGCTAATGCCACCCCATGGAATGACTTCAAAGAGCTGATCAAAGAGGAGTATTGTAGCCGGGATGACATCCACAAGCTAGAGGTAGAATTTTCAATTTGAAGATGACGGGGTCTGAAATCGAGGTATACACGAAGAGATCAAATGAATTAGCTATCTTGTGTCCTACTATGGTGGATCCTCCTATCAAGCGTATTGAGCTGTACCTCAAGGGTCTTGTACCAGAAATTCAGAGCCATGTGATTGCGGCTAACCTTGGTACGATTCAGCAAGTTATACGACTAGCTCATCGTCTCACATATCAGGCAGTTGAGCAAAACAAACTGCCCAAGCGTATCAGTGCTGCAACTACTTCAGAGGCTCCTAACGACAACAAGCGCAAGTGGGATGGAAATACAATCAAGGGTTCGACTTCTGCTCAGTCTCAGTCACAGCAGTGAAGGACTGAGGACTATAGGAGCCCCAGTCAGCAGTCCTTTGGAAGTCAAGGGCAGGGTGGATACAAGGGGAATCACCCCAAATGCAATCGCTGTAATTTGCACCATAGCGGACCATGTAGTAGAGGCAACTGTCATCGGTGCAACAAGCCTAGTCAAAATGCAAGGGATTGTAGGAGTCAGCCTCCCGCGAACAGAATCGGCAGCAACAGCAAGCCCCACCGAATCAACGCCAGCAGCAGCAGCAACAACAACAACAAGGTAACAACAAAGGATGCTTTCAATGTGGTGCTGAAGGCCACTTCAAGAGAGACTGTCCCCAGCTGAACCAGAACAACAACAATAATAACAACCAGGGGAATGGAAACAACGGGGGTAACAACGGTGGCAATGGTTCCAGGGGTCGAGCTTTCGTGATTGGCCAAGGAGATGCAAGGAACGATCCCAACGTCGTGATGGGTAAGTTCCTACTGGACGACTTCTATGTTTCTGTTTTATTCGATTCGGGTGCCGATACTAGTTAAGTGTCTTTAAAAGTTAGTCAGATGCTTAAGCGTACCCCAACACTTTTGAACATCAAGCACATTGTAGAACTAGCGAATGGTAAAAATCTTGAAGCTACACACATAGTTAAGGGTTGTAATATTGTTCTTGCTGGTCAGACTTTCTCTATCGATCTTGTCCCCATCGTTCTTGGTAGCTTCGACATTGTTATTGGGATGGATTGGTTATCTCAACATCAAGCGAAGATTCTTTGCAAGGAGAAAATCGTCCGTATTCCCCGTTCTGGTGAGGAACCTCTCGTTATTCATGGTGACAAGAGTGGTGCGGTCGTGGGCATCATCTCCTTTCTTAAGGCTCAGAAGTGTTTGCAAAAGGGCCACACTGTTATTCTAGCTCTCGTTACTGATACCTCGACGAAGGAGAAGAAGATAGAAGATATTCCGATTGTACGCGACTATCCTGAGGTATTTCCTGAGGAACTACCTGGTCTTCCGCCTCATCGTCAGGTCGAGTTTCAAATCGAGCTAGCTCCTAGAGCAGCACCAATAGCTCATGCACCTTATCGCTTAGCCCCATCAGAACTAGAAGAGCGGTCTACGCAACTACAAGAGCTTTTGGACAAGGGTTTCATTCGTCCTAGCTCTTCGCCCTGGGGAGCTCCCGTCTTGTTTGTGAAGAAGAAGGACGGTACCTTCCGAATGTGTATTGACTATCGTGAATTCAATAAGGTGACTGTGAAAAATCGTTATCCTCTCCAGTGTATTGATGACCTGTTCAACCAGCTGCAAGGGTCAAGCTTTTACTCTAAAATTGACCTGAGGTCGGGCTATCACCAGCTGAGAGTCCAAGACGAGGACTTCTCCAAGACAACGTTCAGGACTCCTTATGGATATTACGAGTTTCTGGTTATGCCTTTTGGATTGACGAACGCACCTGCGGTCTTCATGGATCTTATGAACCGAGTGTGAAAACCCTACTTGGATAAGTTTGTTATTGTGTTTATCGATGACATCCTGATCTATTCCAAGAGTCAGGAGGAACACGAGCGTCACCTACGGCTTATTTTGGAACTTCTTCGAGCAGAACAGCTGTATGCTAAGTTTTCGAAATGCGACTTTTGGCTTCGTGAAGTCCATTTCTTAGGCCACATGGTAAACCAGGATGGGATTCATGTTGATCCATCCAAGGTTGACTCAATCAGGAATTGGCCTGCAACTAGAACACCAACAGAAATTCGCCAATTCTTGGGTTTGGCGGGTTACTACAGAAGATTCATCAAAGATTTCTCGAAGATTGCGCAACCTCTCACTTCACTGACCCAGAAGGGTGTCACTTATCATTGGGGTGATGCACAGGGATCCGCGTTTCAGCACTTAAAGGAGAGACTTTGTAGCGCACCTATCCTCTCATTGCCTGAAGGCACAGACGATTTTGTGGTTTACTGCGGCGCATCAATTCAAGGACTGGGTTGTGTGTTGATGCAACGGGATAAATTCATTGCTTACGCATCACGCCAACGTAAGGTTCATGAAAGGAACTACACTACTCACGATCTGGAGTTGGGAGCTGTTGTTTTTGCACTCAAGATATGGAGGCATTACCTGTACGGTACCAAGTACACCATTTACACCGATCACAGGAGTCTCCAACATATCTTCGAACAGAAGGAGTTGAACATGCGACGGCGTCGATGGGTCGAACTCCTGAATGATTATGAATGCGCAATCAAGTACCATCCGGGCAAAGCCAATGTTGTGGCCGACGCCCTCAGCCGGAAGGAGTCTAAACCTAAGTGAGTACATACGTTACCACTTACCATTCACTCTAGTCTTCCTGCTCAGATACGAGATACTCAGGTTGAAGCATTGAAGGCAGAGAACATCAGGGCTGAGTCTCTGCGAGGATCGAGGAAACGGTTAGAACAAAAGGAAGACGGTGCTTATTACGTAACATGGCGTATCTGGGTTCCACTTTATGGTAATCTACGTGAGCTTGTGATGGATGAAGCACACAAGTCTTGTTACTCGGTACATCCTGGTTCTAATAAGATGTACAACAATCTCAAGACTACGTATTGGTGGCCTAGTATGAAAGCCAACATAGCAACCTACGTTAGTAAATGTTTGACTTGTGCGAGAGTCAATACCGAGTACCAGAAACCATCAAGTCTACTTCAAAAACCAGAAATACCGACATGGAAATGGGAGCAAATTTCCATGGATTTTGTTACTGGCCTGCCTAGATCTCAGCGCGGGAATGATACCATTTGGGTGATCGTGGATCGGCTGACCAAGTCTGCACACTTTTTGGCTATCAAAGAAACGGATAAGTTCTCTACTCTAGCAGATGTCTATCTTAAGGAATTAGTCTCGAGGCACGGGGTGCCAACCTCCATTATTTATGATCGTGACTCACGTTTTACATCTGAGTTATGGCAAGCTATGCACAAGTCTTTTGGCTCTCGACTAGACATGACCACGGCGTATCATCCACAGACGGATGGGCAGTCTGAGCGCACCATCCAAACCCTTGAAGACTGCTTAGGGCATGTGTGATCGACTTTGGTAACGGCTGGGAAAAGCATCTTCCGTTAGTAGAGTTTTCGTATAAAAACAGTTACCACACCAGTATCCAGGCTGCTCCATTTGAGGCATTATACGAGCGTAAGTGCCGATCACCTCTTTGTTGGGCAGAGGTAGGCGACAGCCAAATCACTGGCCCAGAACTCGTCTTAGACACAACCGAGAAGATTGCTCAGATACGACAACGAATGGCGGCAGCTCGTGATCATCAGAAAAGCTACGTTGATAAGCGCAGGAAACCACTCGAGTTCCAGGTTGGGGATCGAGTGCTACTCAAAGTCTCACCTTGGAAAGGTGTTGTTCGTTTTGGCAAACGAGGCAAACTCAACCCGCGATACGTTGGACCTTTCGAAATCATAGAGAAAATAGGCAAGGTGGCCTACAAACTGAACCTACCCGAAGAACTCAGCGGAGTTCACAACGTTTTCCACGTGTCGAATCTGAAGAAGTGTCTGTCAGATGAGACCCTCATAGTTCCTCTCAAGGAGCTCACTATCGAATATCAGCTGCGATTTGTCGAGGAACTAGTAGAGATTACTGACCGAGACGTTAAGGTTCTCAAGCGCACCAGAATTCCTCTTGGTCGAGTTCGTTGGAACTCCCGTCGTGGCCCAGAGTTTACCTGGGAACGAGAAGACCAAATGAAACACAAGTATCCCCAATTGTTCAAGAATAGTGAAACCACTACTGAGGCTGAAGCTACTGCGGAATTTCGGGATGAAATTCCAAACCAACGGGGGAAGGATGTGACACCCCAGGAAAACCATACAACTTAACTAGCCTCCTCAGTGAGTACGTGCTAAATTTCGGGACGAAATTTATTTCAACTTGGGGATAATGTGACAACTCGTATTTCAGAACTTTTCATTGTACTTTGATGTAACCAGTGTGAACGCTATGTGATTAACTAATGTGATTTGTTATGTTTTTATTATGTGATATGTGATATGAGATTGTAGTGTGTTATGTATATGTGTGTGACATATGTGGATCGCATAATAGGAGTCCGATTGCACAAATACCCCTTGGACCACATAGATTCTTATGCTTATAATCTCGGCCCAAACCCCTCCATCCTTTGGGCTCGGCCCTAGCACCCTCGCATAGCACCAAGTGTGTTGGTGTATAAATCCCACAATTATCTTAGCACTCAAGGTTTAGCAAACCCTAATTCTCACTCTCTCTCTAAGCCGACGGCATCTCATCTCCTTCTCCATCGAAGCTTTTGTGTTCGGATCAATCTTTGCTCTCTTCTCTAACCGGTTAGTGTTTTAACTACCGATTGTATGTTACATGATGTTGTGTTGGTGCATACATCTGTCGACTTCGTCTTGTATCGAGTCTAGTATTAGAATGTTAAATCAGGGCACGTTGTACGAGAAAATAGATTGATTTAGAGTTGATTTCCCATGAAATGGTGATTTCCCACGAAATGGACATGACATTTTCGTGGGGAATCAGAAAGTTGCACTTTCATGGGGAATCAGAAATTGGTACCGAAGTGCTGCCGGTATTTTCTTGTAACTGTAATCTCTGTTAAATCAATATACAAGAAGGTTAAAGTGATATTCAAGCTGTTTCGAGTCTATACGTCTGTTTCTGCCTTTCGTATAGTCAAAGAACTCTTCTGAACGACTCGTTCGGGTCCGAAACCGATCCTACAAGTGGTATCAGAGCTCAGGAGGAGGAGTTCTGCATATATCAGCCTGTTTTCATTGCATTTTCTATCTTCTACACCTTCTTTCATCAGTTCAACAAGTTTTAACGGTCAAAATCGGATCAATTTTTCACAGTTTGTGTAAAATAGCATATTAACAAACCCTAGAAAGTTTCATTGCAAAATTCGAACTAAAAGTGACTGAAATGGACCTCCGAAGTGATTCAGCTCGAACTGATTAGTTCTTGATTCCGCTCCAAAGTGTCTGATTCATCTTGAAATTGTTGATTCCGCTCCAAAATATTTTTTGTTTCCACTCCAAAGTTATCAAATGGTTGATTCCGCTCCAGAATCTTTTTGATTCCGCTCCAAAGTTATCAAATGGTTGATTTCGCTCCAGAATCTTTTTGATTCCGCTCCAAAGTTATCAAAACTGTTGATTCCGCTCGAACTTTATAGACCGGTTTCATTTGAACATGTCAGTCAACAAGTACAGGTGTCATTAATAACCTACAACAAAAGTCACGAGACAGTTAATCGGTCCAATCAGTTGTGATAAAGCGTTCTGGTCCATGTGATTTCAATTGTCGGCCCAATCACTGATTTTGAGTGTTGTAGATTGTCAGCAGATTGTTTTTGATAATATTGGTGTGCATGTAAACATAAAAAAAAAAACCGGTGACAGTCCACTATAAAGTATCGGCCCAATCATTCTTAAAGTTGATTCAGACTTGTAGTTGTTGGCCTAATGAGAATGTAGAAGTTAAAAGTTTGTCGGTTCATAATTGAATTTTGCATGTGATTCTCATAACAGCACTTAAAACTGTCGGTTTAGTGGATTATTCGGTCCAATCACATTCATTTAATCATCGGACCAAGTTAAAGTTTCAACATTTAAAGCAAGAGTGACGGCCCAATCATATTTGTGGATATTGTTGTTGACAGCCCAAGATATACAACATATTAAAGTCAAGCCCAACAGGAGTGAATTGAGTTTTTAAAGTTGAGGGACATTGGTTTTCGGCCCAAGTTAAAGTGTCAACATTTAAAGCAAGTGCACGGCCCAAATCATTCTAATGCCCAATTGAATCCTTTTCATTCAGATCAAGTCCATTCATTCAGTGATTTCACTTAAACAATATTGGAACGAGTCCACAAATCTTCGACACGAGTCATAGATTGATTTCATCAGCACACATTGTTACATATTCAGTTCGTTTAAACTGATCGTTTGTTTGTTTGTCATTCAGGTTATCCGGTGTTTTACGAGGTGATCCAGCTCGTTTGAGACTAGTATTTTTGATACAAGAAAGTTTGTGTTTGTGAAGCTTTGAAACAGAAACATGGAAAAGGCGTTGTTGAAGAAGTCATTTGACATGTTTGTAGCTTTTGACCATGAAACAACAAAGATGACCATTGATAGATATTGTCATTTAGTCGTGGAAATGGAAAGATTGAAAATTAAGAAAGATAATGATGAATGGATTGATAAACTTGCTGATGCATTACCACAGCAGAAATAGGGAACTTATCTATTGATTGTAAAACATATGAGAAAAACTGAAAATATGAATCTGGCACAGTTTATTCAGAAAATTGAAGAACATGAGTTGGAAGCAAAATTAGAAACTGAGAAAGCAGAAGTTGAAGAAAGTTCAACAAAGGAAACTGAGGGACAGAAAGCTGAAATAGAATCTGAAGAACCAGTAGTTGAGAAATTTGTTGAAGTAGAAAAGATCATTGAAGTTGAGAAGTTAATTGAAAAAGTGGTTGAAGTTGAAAAACCATGTGTAAAATGTTCAGAATCTTGCAAAGCTTGTGAAGAGAAAGATATGAAGATTGCTGAGTTAAAGAAGATAAAAGAAGATTTACTGTGTGATGTGAAGTATGTCAAGGAATCTTATAATGTGCTGAACAACACAGTTGATCGTCTGAAAAAGACAAATAAAAAAATTGAAAAAGCAATGGAAAAAATGAGCGCAACATTAATGACAAAGCAGAGCGTCATAAATGATTACATCGAAGACTGTGCTAATCAGAAGAAAGAAGTGGAACTTGAGAAGATTGTGAGTGAAAGGATTAAACGATTACTGTTGAGTTACACTACTTGTGACTATTTGATTGATCGTGTTTATCCTACTGTTGCAGGTCTTGAAGCATTCATGGAGAAAAAGTCTGAAGATATTGATACTGGTAAGAAGCAAAGTGTCAAGTATAACAGATGTCCGCCCCCGATACATGAAACTTGTTCTCCAAGGAATCCTAATGAGGAGCGTCTTAAAAAGGCAGTCAACATCAAGTTAAAGTCTGAAATCATTGATGAATTACCAGACAATATTGATGTTACTTTCACAGCGTCTGACACTGATCATGAGTCTGAGTTAGTAAAGAAAGTTGTCGATCAGGTGTTAGATACGGATGAAGAGTTAAAGTCGGAGTCTAAGTATGATAGTCCGAGTTCGTCAGAAAAGAGTCCGAGTTCACCGGTTAAGAGGGTTTACAATAAAGAATTCCTATTATTAAAATCTAATTTGAATGACGGACCAATCAAAGTGGCTTATACTTTGAATGATTCAGACAAATTATATTCTGATGAGGAATTTCCAATAAGAAGTGTAAAAACTGAAATGATCAAACAGGTTTTCAAATTAACGGAAATTAATATTTCTGAAATAAAAGATTTAAATCTTGCTGAAAAACCTAAAAAGTACACTTCAAGAGTTCAACAGAGATTGAACAAGAAAAGGGGTTACAGTTCTGGTTATGGTTATCGAAAGAAACCAAACTACAATGGTAATTTCAAAAAGAAAGGTCTTGGTTTTATTCCTCCAGAAAATTATAAAAATAAGAAAAATTATAAACCAAAAACAAAATTTGTTGCAGGAGGAAGTGCTGAAGATGAGCAGAAGAAACCGTTCTGGAAGCAGTCAAACCAGAAGTTTCTTGCTGAAGTGAAGAAGAATGTGAGAAGGTTTGCTGAAAGAGTTGATAGAAGAACCTGTTTCAAATGCCAAGAAGTTGGTCACATAGCTTGGAATTACCCCAAGACCAACTACCAAAAACAGGAAGTTTCTTCTAACTCTGTTTTGAGAAAGACTTGTGTTGATAAGAAAGAACAACCTGTAAAAAATGTTAAAAAGTTTGAAAATTCTACTTCTGAGGAAGGAGAAAGTTCAAAACGGTTTTACAAAAGAAGAGTTGATTTAACAAAACAAAAATGGGTTGTAAAATCTGAAAGTTGTTTTGACAATGAATCTGTTTCCATAAAATCAGAAGAGTCATTTGTTGAGAAAAAGGTTGTTAATTCCGTTCCTGAAGTGAACGATGAAAATTTTCCAAAGTTGTCGAAGGAAAATTGGAGGTTGAAGGTTGGTAAAACGGAGATATCAGATCAATTCTTCGCTGATAAGGGAGAATTTGATGTTGAGAAGACTTTCAATGGAAAAGTCAAACATATTTTCGGGAAGATGGTTGATGGGAAGGTTAAAACTGCAAAAGATTTTTATAAATCAAAATGTTGGTGGGATAGATGTGTCCCAGAATCTCCCAAGGCTGATCAGGCTTGGGGGAAAGTTTTTCCAAACTAAAAATCCTGATTTGCCGGAGCTCCCAGGTTGGTAAGAGTGGAGCAGGAATCGGCATCTTTCTTAGCAAATGATCCTACATGTGGTACAGTTCGTAAAGTACAGGTGGTGTATTTAAATTGTTATATTTTGATTTACAAGTGGTTATGGTTGGTGAAATGAATCTGTAAGTGGTTGAAAGAGGTTTTCATTGACAAGTGGTTAATCAAGGTCATTAAGTTGAACTTGATTGGACCATTCTTACAGGTGGTTAACAAATATATGGGGTTCATTACATTGAGAAGAGGAACTTATCCCCTAACCTACAAGTAGTTTGAAAATCAACAAAACTAATTTTCCGGAAAAAACCATTTGATTAAAACAAACTTAAGTGTTTTGAAATCACAATGGGAAAATAGTTTGTTGTGAGGGGGATTTCTGATTGTTTATGCCAAGTGGATGGCGAATTGAAGCGATTTGATATCAGTTGTCACTTTATTGTACAGTTTGTTTTTCAAATTTCCTAAAATGTGTTTGCATTTTAGGGGGAGTAAAAATTTCAGAAAATCCAAAAACATTAGAAAATTTGAAAAAGCCAAAAACATGATAAACTCAAAAATGAGTTTTGTTGTACAAAAGAGGAAATGATAGTACATCAGTGGACGATCACGGCATGCTAAAGAATTAGAAAGTCAAAAGGTAATAAACGGTCTCACTGATGATGTGTCAGTAGGTTTTTGCACATTTAGTAGATTGTGACGAGATATAAACCTAAATTCAAACTTGCTTATATCGTGGGTAACATCTCTCAGATATATGGGTAACCCCCGAAATCTTGTTTGAAGGACCCCTCTTTCTGAGATACTAGGTCTTTATGCTTAGTGATATCTGGGGTATTATCCCGGATATCTGATCATGCGGAAGCAATGGCCTAGTCCCCGGAGAATACTTTCTGCTTGCTTGAAATATAGTGCCGCCCTCAGCAAAAATAGACAATAAAATTGCTAATTAATGCTGTTGTAAAAAAGATCCTCTAAAGGGGACCCACCAAAAGTCGAGCCGTCATCTCTCTGCTGAACGGAAGTTCTGAACTGAGCTCTCACGGTTTCGCACCTAACCCTTTACAGATATCATCTAGGTATACTCACCTGTAAGACTGAATATTGGGATCTGGATACGGGAGTATATTCTGAGGTGGGACACGTGATTAAGTTTAAGTCTCTAAAACATTAATCTCGTATCTCGAATCAGTTGAATTTTGTGTGAGAATTTAAGTGGGTCAGTATACTGACAATCTAAGTGAATCGTTTAGAACTTAAAATGTTTAAAGCTTAACGGTGTTGGTGATTTGTCTCAAAAACTGATATGATCCTCTTACACAAACTCACAAAAATATTGTTTGTATATATTTCTTTACTGCATTTCATTTCGGTTATATCAAAATTCCAAAAAGAGTTTCAATGTGTTTTAGCATAGTTTTTTGAAAAATTCAAAAAGATTTTAGACAACTGATGTTGAAAAGCTCATTTTCAAAATTCCGAGTGCTAAACATGACGAACAGGTTTGGGAAAATTTATTTGAAGATGTAAAAATGATATATATTCAAGTGGTTCATCAGAAATTGACATGATAAATCATTTTGTTTGATACTTAAAAATGATGTATTCAGGGTTGTGTTTTCTAGTGATTAGCAAAGTTTCTAAATTTGTTATATCTTATCTTTTATGAAACTTATGTTTTGGGTAGAGGATTTGCAGGAAAGCCTGGATTCTGATTGAGAGTAGCGAGCCAGGTTGCGATCCTGATTCTGTAAAAGTCCGACTACGATCCCAGCATGTTTTGAGGGGGAGTTTGTTAGAGAAAGTTTGAAGATGAAAAGAATATTAAAGATTCATCCGAGGGGAGACTATCTGTTGGTGCTGATATTCAAGAGAGAAAGAGTGTGACAAGATCCAGATAGAGATTATGGAAGCCCGAAGACTGATAAAGACTGAAGATGAGAAGACTCGACACTGAAGACTCGTCAACATCTGAGGGGGAGTCTGTTGGTGCATACATCTGTCGACTTCGTCTTGTATCGAGTCTAGTATTAGAATGTTAAATCATGGCACGTTGTACGAGAAAATAGATTGATTTAGAGTTGATTTCCCATGAAATGGTGATTTCCCACGAAATGGACATGACATTTTCGTGGGGAATCAGAAAGTTGCACTTTTGTGGGGAATCAGAAATTGGTACCGAAGTGCTGCCGGTATTTTCTTGTAACCGTAATCTCTGTTAAACCAATATACAAGAAGGTTAAAGTGATATTCAAGTTGTTTCGAGTCTATACGTCTGTTTCCGCCTTTCGTATAGTCAAAGAACTCTTCTGAATGACTCGTTCGGATCCGAAACCGATCCTACATGTTGTAATCTATATGTTCTACATGATGATTTAGGGATGATATGTGATTGATTGTGATGTAAACTGTTAAGGTTTGGTGTTCATATAATCGACGCACATGTGTAGATATACGGATCAATATAGGGTTTCATGATGCTATGATTTGAATGATGATATAAAACTGAAAGCATGATAATCGGCTGTGATGTATTTATGTTCGGATAATTGGTTGATGTTCATGACTAAGGTTGCATGCTAGTATGTGAAATCACTGATTTAGATGATTCGAATTAGTGTGTTTAGATGTTAATCGATTAGCTTTGAGTTAGAGTTCATAAGAATCGTATGAAAATATTGATTTGATCGAGTAATGGTTAAGATGGAAACTGTTAGAATTAATTAATTTAATAGATGGAAATAAGATAAATGATTGCCATAAATTGTGGATGTAACTGATTAGCATGATTTGTGGATGATAAAACTAATCGCACAAGCCCTTCCTCGGTCGCACAAGATCAGATCACATCTGATCGCATAAGTCCCATAACCACATAAGCTTGTGGGATCGCACAAGATCCACCCTTGATCTCACAAGGGATGGATCGCACAATACAGACGCACAAGCTAGAGTGCAACGGATTAGAGCACATGGTACAGCTAGGACATGCATGATCGCACAAGACTTGTGGATCGCACAAGATAGTGTCGATCGCACAAGCCTTGGGCCACACACACAGTTGTTTGAGTTGTTACGTTATTGGGCCGTGTGCCCCAACTCAGTCGCACAAGTTCATCAGGATCGCACAAGATCATTTAACTGGGAACGGTTTGGGCCGTGTATGCTGTTGGGCTTCCTAATTATGTGGGCTGGGTTTATGTTGCATCGCACAACATGTTGTGGATCGCACAAACTTGTGCTGAACGCACAACATGTTGGGCCGGGGTGTTTAGTTGGGCTTCATTAGTGAACCGTACAAATGGTTCGGCCCAAACCATTTGAATCGCACAAGTTGTACCTTGAGTTTGTTTAACTGATTTGCTTAACATGTTCAATGTGTATGCCATGATCATTACGTGTTAGTTCTGTGTAAACTTACGTGCACTACTTGAACCTAGACCTGACTCGTATGGTAACCATGTTAGGACGTGGTTGACCACTAGCAGCTCAATCGACCTTTACTTATCTGCCGAGCCAACCTAAGGTGAGTTCACACTTTTCTACAAAGCATGGTAATTCCCGGTGGGATTGGGAATGGGTTAAGGAGTAGGGATTCCTCGTCCTGTTGGGACGTGTTCAGGCATATGAATTCCTCGTCCTGTTGAGACGGATTTAGATTTACTAGACTAGAACTCTATCAACGAAGTCCCTCCTTTTATATCGACTTAATCGCCGAGGCCAATGGCGAACGGGTCATTAGTTAAATAGCGCTATTAGGTTTAACAAACCTCATACTGTGCCGCAGAGGACGGGCGTGGACTAATGGACTAGGCACGTCAATGATGATAGACATTGACGAGGGCACATAAACATGACGAACGTTAGTAGTCGATATGGTAACGAGTCTGGTAGTTTAAACATGGGGTAGCCCCCACGGCTGAAGTGCCGGGCTGGATAGCCGAAGATTGAGAACATGGGGTAGCCCCCACGGCTGAAGTGGCCGAAGTAAAAAAAATGGATTAACTAATAAACGTTTTCGAGCTATGGGGTAACCCCCACGGCGGGATAGCCGGTTAAGATTAAACTATGTTTTTGGAACAACTCTAAAAATGGGCAACCAACTATGAACTCTCTCAACATTGTTATTGACTCGTTACTACATGCTTTGCAGGTCACTAGGCTTAGCAGGAGCTTGCATGGGGGAGAGTCGTTGTGGAGCATGGACATTGAGTGTTCATGATGAACTTAAACACTTTTAATTTATGATTTGGGTTTTGAACTATTTGCTTCCGCTGATAACTTAGATTTGTTAAACTGTTTTTGAACATCAATTATGTTGTGTGGTTGGACATTCATTTACCTTACTACATCGTTCAATATGATTGGTGGCATGATCCTGGTCATGTCACGCTCCCTGCGGTAATACTCCGTGTGTGGATTTTTTTGGGGGGTGTGACAGATTGGTATCAGAGCCATTGGTTATAGTGAACTAGGTTTTAAAAATGGGAAAAGCTTTTTGAAAAAACCAAACTATAACCTGTACAGTGCTCAACGATCCGCAATGACATCTCGCTCCACGTGCAAGACTCAACACAATAGGTGATATGGTTTGTAATTGTATTGCATGCCTGTTAGTTTAAGTAGTGCATTGATCATGACATGCTTCGTTAGTGTAACAATGGTGGCTTGAACCTTGCGTGCTTGCTCTTTTCTGTCACTCCACACTTACGCACTTTCGCGACACCTATCTTACTTGTGCATTAATAGTTGTTATGCATTCTCCAAGACAATCTGTTTCGCTCAGTGCCATGCCCTGATGATTCCGCTATCGGTTGGGGTGTCACAGATTGGTATCAGAGCCATAACTATAGAGAATTAGGCCGAGTCTTAGGATGTTTATAGTCTAAGTACCAACATACCGCTTCGTGCAAACCTAGTAGGGATTTCGTACGAGTTTACTTCTGATACTCTCGCTCGAACTCGGGAAGACTACATCTTTGTGCGAACCAGCGCACTACAGCTTCGCACGAAGGAACCTTTCCTAAGGTTCAAAACTATTTTTTCCTTTCCTAAGGCTAACACAATACACATGTTTTTTAAAATACTTGCATAACACCAACGAGTGATTGCGTCGAGATTAGGTGTGAAAACCAAGAACTCTCGATTAGATCACTCACTCTACGCGTATTTTTACTCTCAGCACGAGAATCTTTGTTGAGCTAGGAGTGACATCCATATCTTGACGAAATTCTCCATCTCTATCTCGTGGTTTTACCACATTTACGGGAATGAAGTTGTTAAGTTAGGGGTGAAACCCGCATCTTAACGACCAGTTCCACTCTCTGCTTTGATTTTACAAAACTCTCACCAAAGCCTCGATTATTCTGATGACTCGAGTCACGTAGTAACTGGAACGATGAGTGTCGTTCGTCGTGTTTTGGCGAGAGCACAGTCTACTTGGCCAAAGCGTGCACTCGAATTCATTGGGAATAATCGAATCACTTTGGATGGTTGATGTCTAACACCCAAGATGCTTTGTTTTCAATTTAAGCCCGCAGCTCTCCTTCTCAAGAATACGTGATAATAATTTCATAAGGTTTCGATATCGTTATGTGTTAATTATGCAAACTTTCAATAAGAAGGGTTAAATGCGTCAACGAAAGAAACTAGTGTATTCGGGTGACCTTTAACCGAACATGAGCCTTAACGGTGTTTATTATAACTCCCTAGATCCTTAAAAACTAACTAAAGGGGCCAAAAGTATCAAAAATGAAAGTTAAATAAAGTTATAAAGGACCAGGGACTGAAACTGCCAAACTTGAAACTTGTTTAACCTGATCGAAGGAGAGTCGCGGCCCGCGTAAACCCCCTTATCTCCTTCGCGGCCCGTGAGAAACTTCCCAGTAACGAAAAAACTGGCAGCTGCATGTATCAGCCTTACAAACCGACTTTGCATGCTCAGAACTCGAAACTAGGGATTGTTAGATGGTTTTTACTGTCACTAGTACACCTGGAATGATCTGAGGATGACCCTTAACACCTGGCTTGATCTTGAAACACCTTGAATTAGTATAAATAGGTGCCTTTGATGAACACTTGAACTTGCACCTTTCAAAAATCATCTATTCTCACTTCTCTGAGGTTCCTGATAAAAAAGGAAGCTCCTTCTAGTTTAATCTTCGAGCTAGGACCCTTTGTAAGTGTCCTTAGCCACTCTAGTTCGGTTTTTATGTATTTAAAGACCGAAAGTCAAAGTTGCCGCAAAACGGCTTAGACTTTCGGTTTAGACCTAAACGGTCCAGCCATTGTTCGAGGCGAATATGGCTACGTAATCATAATTAGGTAGGTGTTAATCCCTCAAAAGAGCACCTCCTAATTATCACGTTTACTTAGTTAATAGTCGGGTCAAAGCAATTAATTAAAAAGTCAAAATAGTCAGATTTTTAAATAATAACCAAAACTTATAATGTAGAGGTTTTAAATCATATTTGATCACTTAAATAACTTGGTAAATAATATTAGAACATGTCTAAACATGTTCAACCCGACAATTCTAAGTTTAAGCTCGGTTCACAACCGAAAGTCGCAAAAGCTTGACTTTTGCTTTGACTTTCAGTTCTGACCCGATTAAGCTTAATTCCTCTATGTTTTAAGCTTCCATAATGACCATATAATGTTGTAGTATAACTCTCTGAGGTTATATTACATGGTCATTTGGAAATTCTGAATATTATGCATGTTTCCGTTATTATGCTTATTGTTGACCAACATGCCCTTATGGTCTAAAAATGAAATTTTTGAATAAATAAACATACTAATGGGTTAGGTACTGATTTGTAAACATATCTAAAATATTTTGTCACTACAATCTGGTCTCAAATTGATGTTATGTAAATTATCGAAAATAATGCTTTTAAAAGGACTAAAGTACCCTTAAGCATGTGAATCAAGTTTAAAACATAAATTTGACCCTAAACTCATTACCTACTATTGTGATATTATTTTTAAAGATTTTTGGAATGTTAGTTCAGATTATCTCCTGACCATAACATTGAGTTCTCGTATAAATTATATAATTGACGATAATGCCCTTTTTGCAAATAAAATATGGTTTACACATGATTAACATGCAAAACCTTTTCCTACTGATCTAATATGAAAAATAAAATATTTTGACCATCCAAGGCTGGTCAAAATCTCATAATCACATAAACTTTGCAAATATCGTCAATTATCGACTTTTACGCTAATTAAGGTGCATAGTATGGTTTAAAACCATATTTCGCACCCAAGACATGTTACCTACTTAATTTATAAATAAATTTTAATATTTTTACAGTATGTATAAGTAATGAACTCAGACTTCCAAATATGTCCTTAAAATCATATGTGAAATGACCAAAATGCCCTTTCGGGGCATAGTTTGGCCATAAATGGTAAACCACACATATGTATGATATCCTACTGTTTTAACATCATAAAATAAATATATTTATAGAATGTTTTTTACCAGAACATCAATTTACTTATAAACCCCTTTTGTAAATCCTAAAATGACCAAAACGCCCTTATGAGACTTAATTCGGTTTTAAATCCTTTTTGGGTATATATGTTGACATCCTACTGATGTCTTAACATATTTCTAGCATAATAATATATGGAACTTGTATATGATTCATTCGGTAACCCGTTATGCTTATACGCGTTCGGATCGGTTTATGTAACTAGTTTACATAAATTATCCGAAATGGGTTTAACCTTATTATCTAAACTTCAAAATCCATAATGTATTTAGTTTACCCATATTATACATGTACTCAAACTTATGAGGTCTAAATCTCATTCCATTCCGGTCTCCGCTTAATCTAGCGTTTCAAACTGTAAAACATCTTTATAACTAACCGGTCCAAGTCTTTGACTTAAATAAGACCTGTTAGTATCCTAATAGGTTAATAAAACCTTCCTTACAGATTAAGTAGCTTTGGTAGAAGATATTTGCATAAGGTCTTAAGAATATACGTCTGAGTAGCATTTTCTTGCATACTAACTCAGGTAAATACTTTTAACTTATTTTCCCTTATACGGGCTTGGGATACGGTAAATTATTACCGCTTGCTCAGGTATGGGATCATTTAATCGGATTGTGATCTAATAAATCTTCATAACCCATTTTAATCTGTTTTGTTTGATCACATCACTTCCAAGCCTTCCGCTGTGCTATAATTGTGTTTAATTGTCTATAATGATATCAACTACATCACGATACTCCCCACTAGGCTCACCAAAAATATGTGGAAATATCGGGGTGTGACAGGTTGGTATCAGAGCCAACATTGAGTGAATTAAACACTAGCCTTTTGTGTTTAATCTCAGTGACACAATAGCACATTCCTTAGACTTCCGAGTCTAGGCAAATGACCTAGGATTATTCTTAACTTTCCTTTTGTCGTTTATATGTTGTTTTCTTGATTTTGACAGGTTTTATTGATAAAATGCCGCTAAGAGTGAGAGGATGAGGAAAAGGTCCCATGCGAGTGGGACCATCAAGCCAAGCTGGACCGTCTCATAGACGTACGCCGTCAGCATCATTTAGCTCCAATTCACATAACAATTGGAGACGTTCTCTTGAACTCGCGAGGCGATCCATCTCGCTTAGTACCTCACCTTCATACCACCACTCCTTCGGGCCACCTCAACAAGACGAGCCCCAACATTCATTTCATTCTCACCACTCCCACCATTCACACCATTCTTCACACCACTCATCCCATCACTCATACTCTCAGGATCACTATAACCCTGATGATTACATTAACTCACCAGTGGGATATAACCCGTTGGGCCCCGAGGACCACTTTTCATAGGACATGGATATGGACGATGATCCAGATCCAGCAATGCCACCATTTGGGACGCCTACGCATCCCATTGATATTTCTAGCGGTTCATCTTTTGTGGGATCTCCCTACCGAGGTCCCGATACTTATAAAGAATGGTTTGGGCAATGGGATTTTGTAAACAACCCTTCATTTCACAACACTCCACCACAGCCTCCATTGGAGGAACCACACTTTGAAGCGGTAACTCCACCACCACTGCCAGTTAAGGAACCACCTCAGCCACCAAGACGGAGGAGGAACGCATGCATGTCTGTGCGAGGGGGACCAAGATTTAGCTCCCCTCACGTTTCTAGTAATTACCCTCCGATTCCCGAGGATCCACAAATGGGTGGACCTTCACACGCGGTGCCGGAAATCGATTCCACACCGGCTACCTTTACACCACCGCCACCTCCAATGGGTTATGAAAACCCAATACCTACCTACCTAGATCCAACTGGGTATAACCCGTATGAGCCACAAGCTCCTACAGGTTACCATTATCAACCACCTGCTTACAACCCATACGTCGAAGCAGCTAACTTTAACGCCCTCTATCCCTCACCGTTTCCACCAACATACCCAACTGGGTATCCTATTCAAGGATATCAATACCCTTCATATCAACAACAACCTCAACCTCCACCTCAACAACCACAAACACAAGAAATCTTACAAAGGTTGGAAGAGGTTGAACATAGGGCAGAGGAACGTGAAAGAAAGACCCATAAGTTCCTTAAGGGTCTTGCAAGCTTCATCAAGGGGAAGAAGAAGGATCGTTGAAGACCTTTGTTTTATTTACTTTATTATTTAAATTAAGTCCCTACATGGACATTTCTTTTTAATTTTAGTCCCTGCGTGGACAATTTATTTGAAAGACCCGTTTAGGGCAGTTTTTGTAATCTTTTAGTACTATTAATGAAATTTTCTTTTGAAATTTATATATACGAATTTTAATACATCAACATGCAAATAATCATTTCAATTTTATTGATCTGCCTATGAAATTTCAAAAGATATTCTTAAAGGTATAACCTAGCCAAAATATTAATGGCTATAATGAGAAACCACACCAGCCTTCAAAATACTTGGATCTTTCCAAGCCCTTTCATAGCCTAAATGATCAATATGAATCATGGCTAATAACATCAAATATGATGTCTATACCAAAACATCCATTTGAGGTGTTCTGCCTATGGGCCAATGTGTAATCCTGACAAGGATAGTTATATCCTATAACTTCTTGTCAAAAGGCGATGAACTATGTTCGACCCTTAAAATTTCTGATCTAAAAGATCATTGATTATGTTTTAAATTGTCCTAGTGACAAGGCCTTTTCTACCATCTAAAAGTCCTTTGAGACGAGCCTTTGTGTTATATGAAAATGTCTATACGACATTGACAATTGTGACTATGTCCTCTGTCTAATAAATATAAAGGATTATATCCTACTTGAATGCCAATAATGGTTCATTTGCAACCTAGGCAAATCATAATAAAAAAATTTATGACATATTATCTTATTGGTCTATATGGTTTATTTATACCATGGCCATCTAATCATCAAATACGATGATTCGTTATGTTATTAAACAAATCATTTTCTTTATTATAGCATTCAAATCATGGCTGGCTCTGATGAAGCTAATAGTCACCCAGTTGATGGGAACAATAATGATACAAGGCTGAATGTTACTGGCGCTGAACTTCAAGCCATGATAAACACAGTAGTTACTAAAGCTGTGAACAATGTATTTAAAGATTTGAGTGAAGCTCGAACGGAAACCCATTCAAAGTCCCTCTCAAAACCGCATAAGTCAAAAAAGGATGAATCTCAACATTCATCCAATAAGAAGAGTGAATCCCAAAAGGGCTCCCTGGTACAACAAGGGTTGTACTTAT
Source organism: Helianthus tuberosus (assembly GCA_030545235.1). Taxonomy (NCBI): domain Eukaryota; kingdom Viridiplantae; phylum Streptophyta; class Magnoliopsida; order Asterales; family Asteraceae; genus Helianthus; species Helianthus tuberosus. Next base: position 113,346,522 of record CM060408.1, read on the forward strand.
AAATATTTTGTCTCTTGCAAACCAAGAGATTTTACTGGAGAAAAGGGAGCTATTGATTGTATGAAGTGGTTAGACGAGATGGAATCAGTTGTCGATATCAGTGGGTATGCCAAGGAGGACATTGTAAAGTTTGTATCACAGTCCTTTAAAGGCGACGCCATGACATGGTGGAAAGCCTTAGTGCAATCCACAGGGAAGATCCCTCTGTATAACCATTCTTGGGTTAAGTTTGTTGAGCTGGTAAAAGATACTTTGTCACAACCCCCGACCCCTAATTACTTGGGAACGGGCGGCCGCGAACCAGCATCAGTGGTATCGGTGTTTATCAATTTGGCAGCGGAATTTACATCAGGACCGTAGTTAGGAAATATTTTATCGGAGTAAAATACCACATATTTTAAAAATAATAAATACATGGGAAATTCCCAAGTTTCCATTACAACATGTTTTTAGGGATAAACCCTAATTTATAGAATAAAAACATCTTCTTTATTTAGGTAACTTTTATAACCACTTTTCCAAGCCTTCAGTGCTGTCCAACTGGCTTCTATTTGGCTTTTCACATTTTGTTACCTCAAACACGTTTAAAAACATTTTATCAGCAAGAAATACTGGCGAGTGAATCCCAATTTAATCAAAACAGGTTTTATCATTTTACAGCATTGAGGGCAATCCAGCAATTGCATTTGTTTATATCTACTTTAATTACCACCCATGGTACTGCCAATAGATCAGGCAGAGCCTCGACATGCGTTACGGAGCAATAGATCAATCGAGCAGCGTATCTAATATGTAACCGGGGGTTATGATACTTACATCGACGCAGAGCTTCGCTATTTAGGGGGGGTATTACACACAATACTACTTCTAATATTCAGAATTTTGAGAGAGAATCACGAGAAATGAACGACGGAAACTGAATGCTGATCGATCCTATTTATAGTGCTGATCCAGCACTTTCTCGCGCCCCGCGAGAACTGAAGGCAAGGCCTTCGCTGCCTGCGAGCTAGGCTAGGTAGGCCCTAGCTTGGCTGACTTGACCACTAGGCTTGACACGATTTAGACATGTGGCAGCACCGGGCTGCTCCTGGTGTCCCAGCTGCCGCGGCCCGTGACAGCCTATGTTGTCTATGTCGCGCCCCGCGAGGGCCTATTAAACTTGATTTTATTTGATTTTTGTTAAATTAATGTATTTCGGGTCTATTTCTCGTATACGGGGTGTAGTTTAGGACATATAGGAACGTTCTAAATATTTTAGGAGGGTTGTTATATCCTCCCCACCTTGTTTTAGAACTCGTCCTCGGGGTCTACTGGAATAGGTGCGGATATTTCCTCTGCATCTCTTATTCAAGCTCCCAAGTGTACTCTAGTCCTCTCTTGGAATCCCATTTTACTTTGACAAGAACCAATTTCTTGTGTTCGAGATTCTTGATCTTTCTGTCTTTAATCTGTAGGTGTCTTTCTACAAACTTAAGTTTCTCATTTACCTCTATGTCCTTAAGAGGTACCACTAATGATTCATCGGCTAAGCATTTCTTGAGATTACATACACGAAATACATCATGTATTCATGTCATTTCCTCTAGCAGTTGTAGCTGATGAGCTACTGGTCCTATTCTTCTAACAATTTCAAAAGGTCCAACATACCTGGGGCTTAGCTTTCCCCTCTTGATGAATCTTACCACTCATTTCCAAGGAGAAACTTTTAATAATACCTTGTCTCCTACTTGAAATTCCAATGGCTTTCGCCCGTTATCAGCATAACTCTTTTGTCGATCGCGTGCTGCTTTTAGTCTTTCCTTGACTTGAATAATCTTGCCCGTTGTTTCTTGCACTATCTCTGGTCCAGACATTTGTTTTTCTCCAATTTCTGCCCAACAGACTGGAGTTCGGCACTTTCGTCCATAAAGTGCTTCAAATGGTGCAACATTGATACTGGTATGATAGCTGTTATTATAGGAAAATTCTATTAATGGTAGATGATCGTCCCAATTTCCTCCGAAATCAATTACACAAGCTCCAAGCATATCTTCCATTGTCTGAATTGTCCTTTCTCTTTGTCCATCCGTTTGAGGATGATAAGCGGTGCTTAGATTTAACTTGGTTCCCATTGCTTTTTGGAAACTTGTCCAAAAAATGAGAAGTAAAACGACTATCTCTATCAGAAACAATAGATAAAGGAATTCCATGTAATGAAACTATTTGATTTACATATAACTTGGCTAACTGTTCCATACTAAAAGTTTCCTTCATTGGTAAGAAATGAGCAGACTTAGTTAACCTATCTACAATCACCCAGATTGTATCATTACCTTTTTGTGTCTTGGGTAATTTGGTAACAAAGTCCATTGTTATAAATTCCCATTTCCATATGGACATTTCTAATTGCTGCAGTAAACCTGAGGGTTTCTGATGTTCCGCTTTAACTTGTGAACAGGTTAGACACTTGGAAACATAAGCTGCGATATCCTTTTTCATTCCTATCCACCATAAATTCTTTCTTAAGTCTTGATACATTTTATCACTTCCAGGATGTATCGTATACTTAGACTTATGGGCTTCTTCCAATATTCAGTGGCGTAGGTTTCCTTGTTTGGGTATCCAAATCCTTTTCTTATGGAATCTCCAAATTCCATCAGTTCCTTGTTCTAATTCCTTAATCACCCCTTTCAATTTTTCAGTATCATCCTTGATTACCGATTCCTGTACTTCTCTAATTTTTTCATTAAAATCTATCTGCAGATTTAATTTAAGAGAACGTACTTTTCTGGGTTTTTCATGATACTTTCGACTTAAAGCATCGGCTACTACGTTAGCCTTTCCTGCATGATACTGGATATTACAATCATAGTCACTAAGAATTTCCATCGAGCATCTCTATCTCATATTTAACTCCTTTTGCCCAAAAACATATATTAAACTCTTATGATCGGTGAAAATGGTAAACTTACTACCGTAAAGGTTGTCTCTAAATTTTAAGGGAAAAAATTATGGCTCCTAATTCTAAGTCATGGGTTGTATAGTTCTCTTCATGACTCTGAAGTTGTCTAGAGGCATAGGCTATAACCTTTTGACGTTGCATCAACACACATCCATAACCTAATTTTGAAGCGTCACAATAGACTATAAAGTCTTCAGTTCCTTCTTATAATGCTAGTATGGGTGCGTTGGTTAATCTTTGCTTAAGAATTCTAAAGGCTTCTTCCTGTTTTGGTCCCCATCCAAACTTAATAGATTTACAGGTTAGTTTTGTTAAGGGAATGACTATTCTAGAGAAATCTCGGATAAACCGTCTATAATAACCTGCCAGTCCTAGAAAACTTCTAACCTCCGTTGGTGATTCGGGGACTTTCCATTTAGTAATCGCCTTGATTTTTGTGGGATCCACATGAATTCCTTCATGATTAACTAAATGTCCAAGAAATTGTACTTCTTCTAACCAAAACTCGCATTTCGAAAATTTAGCGTAAAGCTTTTCTTTTCTCAGCAAATTTATGAGTGCATGCAGATGCACTGCATGTTCCTCTTTACTCTTAGAGTAAATGAGAATATCAACTATAAAGACAATTATGAATTTATCCAGATATGACTTACATATTCTATTCATCATGTCCATAAATGCAGTTGTGGCATTGGTTAGACCAAATGGCATGACTGTAAATTCATAATGGCCATACCTTGCTCTGAAAGCAGTTTTAGAAATGTCATCTTCATGTACCTTTAATTGATGATATCCTGAGCGTAAATCAATCTTGGAAAAGAATCACGCTCCTTGCAATTGATTAAACAGATCATCGATTCTCGGTAATGGGTACCGATTTTTAATCGTGACCTTGTTCAATTCTTGGTAATCAATGCACATACGCATTGATCCATCCTTGTTCTTGAAAAACAAGATTGGTGCTCCCCACGGTGATGAACTAGGTTGTATGAATCCTTTTTCCAAAAGTTCATCCAACTGTTTTTTAGTTCTTGCATCTCTGCGGGTGCCAAACGGTAGGGTGCCTTGGCAATCGGTGCTGTCCCTGGTACCAGGTGAATTCTGAATTCGACTTCCCTGTCCGGCGGTAGTCCTGGTAATTCTTCTGGAGATATATCTGAGAATTGAGATACTACGGGAATATCTTTCAATTCTTTTCCTTTAGTGGTTATGATTATGGAAATCATATACAATAGTGACCCTTTTCTTGTGTAACTTTCTGTTTTCATTACAGAGATGAATTTCGTGGATCGAGATGGCTTATTTCCTTTAATTGTGATCTTTTCACCCTTTGGTGAATTTACTTGTATTGACTTTTGATCACATAGAATACTGGCTTTATTGGCTACTAACTAATCCATTCCTAATATGATATCAAATCCAGCCAGATTCCTTGGGTAAAGATTAGCAATAAACTTATGGTTTAAAATTTCTATTTTTGCTCCCTGCAAGATTTCAGTGATCTTAATGGATTCTCCATTGGCCGTTTCTACTAGGCATTCTTGTTGGAGTTTAGTTTATGGTTGATTGAGAAGTATGCAAAATGAAGTATTAATGAAACTTTGGTTCGCACCAAAGTCAAATACTACTTTAGAAAAAAACATTATTAACTAAAAACGTACCGGCAATCACGTCCAGAATCATCTTAGCTTCTTCGGCTGTCAGAACAAATGTTCTAGCATTCTTAGTAGTCTTGTTGTTTATGGGTAGAGCTAGTTTCGGACAGTTTGGCTTGATATGTCCCTTTTCTCCACAATTGAACCATACTCCATTGCTGGGTTTCTTCCTACAGTCTTCTTCCTTGTGTCCTGGTATCTTGCAGAAATTGTAGTATGTGGAGCATCTTCCTGAATACTTCCTTTTGCAGGCCTTACAATAAGGTGCAGAAGTAGAACCTACATTTTTCCCACGGTTGGAATTACCGTAGCGAAATTCCTGGGTAAGCTTTTGGACTAGGTTCTTCCTCTGGTTCTCTTCTTGTGTACGTACTAGTTCATCAATTAAGGTATTGACTACATGTCTAATCTCACTGATTAATCCTTTGATGTAACGGGAGATTAATACTGGTTCTGGTGAAGCTAGGGTTGGCACTATTCTAGCATATTCAAAGAATACGGTAGTGTAACCCTTACAGTCTACTCCAGCCATTCTAAGGTTTAAGAATTTATTAGCTATCTATTCCTTTTCATTGGGAGGACATAATTTTCTTTCAACCATGTTCTTAAACTCAATCCATTCCATATTATAGACTCTGTCACTTCCCCTAGACTGGAGAATAGTGTTCCACCATTCTATAGCGGCATTCTTAAAAAGATTGGAAGCAAACATGATTTTATCTTTCTCTGCACACTTGCTTATTTTTAAGACTGCCTCAGTCTTTGCTATCCATCGTAGAGCTGCAATGGCTCCTTCATTGCCCGAGAATTCTATTATTTTACAAGACTAGAATTCCTTGTAAGAACAACCATAAGACATGGTTCTTCTTCTTTTTGGAATAGGCAATTGAAGTAGTGGTCCATTGTTTACACTGTGAATGGGTTCAGTAGGTGGTCGCTTACTTCCACTATTACTTTTATTATTTTGCGCTTCTTTAATCGTTTTGATAATATATGGCATAGCGTCTATAATCCCTTGTGCCACTATATGTTGGATGGCACTGTTATCTATTTGATTGTCATTATTATCGTTATTCGGGTTTTCTTGATTCACTTCGTTGTCCATCTGGATTATAAACATTTACCAAGTATTAATATCATAGAACAATATTTACTGCGAAGAATCACACAAACAAACATATTAATCAAAATCGTCGTGCATTGCGACATTTACTCTATTTTATAGATATCTATATCTATTACAAACCGCAACTGAAATTTAAAATACAATACTAGTATGCATCGGTAGCTATTGAATTATCTATTTTAGTGGATTTTGATTTTTTTCGAACTACATATATATATATATATATATATATATATATATATATATATATATATGTTGTTATTATTATTATTATTAGTGGGGGTTCATCCAATACTGCATATTACGCTCGTCGTATTTCCAAACGAGCCTCTCCCCTATTTGCCTTATCCTTTCACCTTCATCTAATAACTCCTCACCAAAAGTGCGGAGTTCCTGCACGTTTTCGGTACTCATGGGTGGTGTGGGTGCTGGTATTGGGTCAGCGTACTGGGGCATCGGTTCTTCATATGGGTATGGGTTCTCTAGGATTTCCCGAATATACTAGTCGTTATCCTAATATGGATCTAGAGGGTCAAGGTTAGGGTAAGGTGCTACAGGGTTTTGTATAGGCTCCTCCTTTGGGTAGAGTTCTCGATAATCCCTATGGTCATCATTCCATGGGTCAAAATCTGGGGGATGGGGTGCTGGGACTCTAGGGATTTCATTTGGGTCGAAGGCAGGTATGGGAATCTGGTCTACTGGGTTAGGTTCTATTTCCATGGGTTGAGTTGGGAACAAGGGTAGTGCCTGTGGTGCAATGATTTGTTCTAAGTTTGGGTCTGCGGCAGTGGTAGCTAGTATGTGGAAATTGGCCAATCGCCTATTGATTATGTCCTGGGTCTGGGCGTTCATCTCCCTATTTGCTGCTGCTAAGGCCGTTGCTGCTGTAACTTCCTCATTCTTTTCCTACGCTCGTGTGCTCCCCGACTGAACCATCCTCTCTTTTTGGTAGGGAATGGTTCTTCGGATTGCGCTTTGAATATGAAAATCTCCTCTTCTGTGTCAGTTGAATACCCCGAGGGGGTAAGCTGGGAAGAAGTTCCTTCATCCTTAGGAGAACTAGACAATTGACGATAGGCGTCCGGAGGTCCTTGATCACTCATACTGTGAACTAACAAATTGTCAAATAACACAAAACAATAATATACAAATATTCACATAGTCACGTAGATTATTTCCTAACAAAATGAATAAAATTTTGGCTGAAATCAGTTGCTGTAGCTCTGATACCACTCTCTGTCACAACCCCCGGCCCCTAATTACTTGGGAACGGGCGGCCGCGAACCTGTATCAGTGGTATCGGTGTTTATCAATTTGGCAGCGGAATTTACATCAGGACCGTAGTTAGGAAATATTTTATCAGAGTAAAATACCACATACTTTTATAATATAAATACATGGGAAATTCCCAAGTTTCCATTACAACATGTTTTTAGGGATAAACCCTAATTTATTGAACACATCTTCTTTATTTAGGTAACTTTTATAGCCACTTTTCCAAGCCTTCAGTGCTGTCCAGCTGGCTTCTATTTGGCTTTTCACATTTTGTTACCTCAAACGCGTTTATAAACATTTTATCAGCAAGAAATACTGGCGAGTGAATCCCAATTTAATCAAAACAGGTTTTATCATTTTACAGCACTGAGGGCAATCCAGCAATTACATTTGTTTATATCTACTTTAATTACCACCCACGGTACTACCAATCCTGACTGGTGGTAATGTTACTACTCATAGTGTAGTAACAAATTTTGTATACAAAACCCCAACATACCGACGATAATTGTAGAATACAAATACTCAATCACTGTTAATTATAATTTAAAACAATTGAGGTTTTGCAAAAACAGTTTACAAAAAGAGGAATTACTCACATTGCTAATTTAGGTATTTCCCTTGTGACTTCCTGGTTATAATCTATTAATTAAACAATGCACACGTGTTAGTATAATAACCCAATTTACATTAGTTATACCCTCCCTGAGACAGAACTCCAACGACAGAGTCAGGCAGAGCCTCGCAAGCGTTACGGAGCACAAGATCAATCGGACAGCGTATCTAATACGTAACCGGGGGTTATGATACTTACATCGAGGCAGAGCTTCGCTGTTTAGGGGGGTATTACACCTGATACTACTAATATTCAGAATTTTGAGAGAGAATCACGAGAATTGAATGACGGAAACTGAATGCCGATCGATCCTATTTATAGTGCTGATCAAGCAATTTCTCGTGCCCCGTGAGAATTGAAGGCAAGGCCTTCGCGGCCCGTGAGCTAGGCTAGGGTAGGCCCTAGCTTGGCTGGCTTGACCAATAGGCTTGACACGATTCGGACACGTGGCAGCACCGTGCTGCTCCTGGTGTCCCAGCTGTCGCAGCCCGCGACAGCCTATGCTGTCTATGTCGCACCCCGCGAGGGCCTATTAAACTTGATTTTTGTTGATTTTTGTTAAATTAAATGTATTTCGGGTCTATTTCTCGTATACGGGGTGTATTTTAGGAAGTATAGGGACGTTCTAAATATTTTAGGAGGGTTGTTATATACTTACTGTCCACAGCATGAGGTGGAGAAAGTGGAGACTGATTTCCTCACTTTGGTTATGAAAGATTTGGATTGCAGGTGTTATGTTACTAGTTTTAATTCAGTGTCTCGACTCGTTCCATATCTGGTCACTCCGGAGCCAAAACGCATTGCGCGTTTCATTGGTGGGTTAGCTCTAGAGATTAAGGGGAATGCCAACGCTTCTAAGCCTACCTCTTATAGATCGGCTGTAGATCTATCACTGTCACTTACTCTAGATGTTGTAAGGAGTCACTCTAAGAGGACTACGGAGGATGGGAAGAGAAAAAGGGAGGATGATCAGTCCCACCAGTCAAACAAGAAGAAGAAAGGAAATTATGGGTTTAAGAAGGGTCAGTCTGGTGAAAAACCAAGATGCAAGAACTGTGATAAAAGGCATTTTGGGAAATGCAATCTGGATCCACAAGCCAAGCTTTGTGGAATCTGTAAAAAGAAAGGGCACAAATATTTGGAGTGCCGAAACTTAAAAGATGCAACCTGCTATGGTTGCAATGAGAAAGGGCACATTAAAACTAACTGCCCAAAGAACGCCAAGAAGCCTGATGAGGCGAAAAAGACAAATGCTAGGGTGTTTCAGATGAATGCCAAAGAGGCGGTGAATGATGATAAAGTTATAATAGGTATCTTCCTCATTAATGATATTTATGCTAGAGTTTTATTTGATTCAGGTGCTGATAAATCGTTTGTAGGCCATAAATTTAGTAAGTTGCTGAATCTGCCAATTAAAACTCTAGACATTAAATATGAGGTAGAACTCGCAGATGGTACCTTAGAAACCGCTTCAACTCTTCTTGATGGATGCTTTATATCCATTAAGAATCATTCTATTCCGCTATCTCTTTTGCCAATGAAATTGGCTAGGTTTGATGTAGTTTTAGGCATGGATTGGTTGTCGAGTAACCAAGCCCAAATTGCATGTGATAAGAAACTAGTTAACATCAAAACCCTATCTGGTGAGTTGATCACCATTCATGGAGATACACACTATGGTTTTCCTGACAATGTGTCTATACTCGGAGCATCCAAGTGCCTGAAGAATGGCTGTGTCATCTACATGGCACAGGTGACAGTTGATTAACCGAAACCCAAGATTGAAGACATTCCAATCATTTCTGAATGCCCTGATGTCTTCCCCGATGAACTACCTGGATTACCTCCTGAGAGGCAAGTAGAGTTCAGGATTGACATCCTTCCAGGAGCAGCACCAATTGCACGAGCTCCCTACCATCTAGCTCCAACAGAGATGAAAGAATTAAGAACCCAACTGGATGACTTATTGGAAAAGGGTTTTATACAACCCAGCTCATCACCTTGGGGAGCACCTATCATGTTTGTTAAGAAAAAGGATGACTCAATGCGTCTATGCATTGATTACCGTGAGTTAGACAAGGTAACAATCAAGAATCGTTATCCACTGCCCTGGATCGACGACTTGTTCGATCAACTCCAAGGGGCAAGCTTCTTCTCGAAGATTGATTTAAGATCAGGGTATCATCAACTCAAAGTTAGAACTGAAGATATACCTAAAACCACGTTTAGAACAAGGTATGGCCACTATGAGTTCTTAGTGATGCCTTTCGGGCTCATTAATGCACCTGCAGCATTCATGGACCTCATGAATCGAGTTTGCAAGCCATACCTATATAAGTTTGTCATTGTCTTTATAGATGGCATACTTATCTATTCTCGTAATCAAGCTGATCATGAGAAACACCTTCGGTGCATCCTAGGACTGCTACAACAGGAGAAGCTTTACGCTAAATTCTCCAAGTGTGAATTCTGGCTTCGCAAAGTCTAATTTCTTAGACATGTTGTAAGCGAGCGTGGTATCCAGCGTGGTATCCAAGTGGATCCCGCTAAAATATAATCAATCATGAACTGGGAAGCACCAAAGACACCTACTGAAATCCAGAATTTCTTGGGATTAGCAAGGTATTACAGAAGATTCATCGAGAACTTCTCAAGGATAGTTGCACCTCTAACTACTCTGACCCGCAAAAATGTGAAATTTGACTTGGGTCCTAAACAACAAGAATCTTTTGAAACCCTTAAGCACAAGTTGAGCAATGCTCCAGTGTTGACATTGCCTGGAGGAATAGAAGAGTTCGTTGTTTATTTTGATGCTTTGCACACTGGCATGGGTTGTGTGCTTATGCAGAAAGGAAAGGTAATTGCCTATGCATCACGACAACTGAAAGTGCATGAAAAGAATTACACCACCCACAATCTGGAGTTGGGTGCCGTTGTATTTGCACTTAAGTTGTGGAGACATTACTCGTATGGAACCAAATGCGTAATATACTCAGATCACAAAAGTCTCCAACACTTGTTTAATCAAAAGGATCTCAATATGAGGCAACGCCGTTGGATGGAAACCTTGAATGACTACGACTGTGAGATTCGTTACCATCCTGTTAAAGCAAATGTAGTCGCAGATGCATTGAGCAGAAAGGAAAGGATTAAGCATATACGAATTAATGCCAAGAGTATTGAACTAAAAAAATAGCCTGAATGAAAGATTGTTAGCTGTTCAGAAAGAAGCTGTATTGGAAGGTAACCTTCCAAGCGAGAAGTTAGGTGCAACTATTGATCAGTTGTCACCTTGCAATGATGGAATCCTCCAATTAAATGGCAGAATCTATGTCCCATTTTGTGGAGGACTTAGAGATGTAATCCTCCAGGAAACTCATAACTCCAGATATTCAGTTCACCCTGGGGGTGACAAAATGTATCAGGATTTAAAAGCCAACTATTGGTTGATGGGTTTGAAGAAGTCCATAGCCACACACGTAGCTAAATGTCTAATGTGTGCTCAAGTTAAAGCTAAACATCAAAAGCCGTCAGGTTTGCTACAATAGTTAGAACTTCCCACATGGAAATGGGAGATGGTAACCATGGATATCATTACCAAGTTACCTAAAACAAGGCATGGAAATGATACAATATGGGTTATAGTTGACAGACTAACTAAGTCAGCTCATTTCTTGCCCATCAAGGAAACTCATAGCTCCGACAAGCTAGCTCAGCTTTATGTGGATGAGATTGTATCTCTCCACGGAGTGCCAGTATCTATTGTATCTGAAAGAGACACTAGATACACTTCACATTTCTGGAAAAGTTTCCAACAATCAATAGGCACTCGTTTGAATTTCAGTACTACTTACCACCCTCAAATGGATGGGCAAAGTGAGCATACAATTCAAACATTGGAAGACATGCTTCACGCATGTGTCGTTGATTTAGGTGGTAGATGGGATGACCACCTTCCCTTAATTGAGTTCTCCTATAATAATAGTTACCATACTAGCATTCAGGCTGCGCCTTTTGAGGCATTATATGTGAGAAAATGCAGAACGCCCATTTGTTGGGCGGAAGTTGGAGAGACTCAGTTATTAGGACCCGAGATAGTCCTCGAAACAACGGACAAGATTGTCCAGATTCGTGATTGCCTAAAGGTTGCTAGAGATAGGCAGAAAAGCTATGCATATAAGAGGCGAAAACCTCTAAAGTTTGAGGTAGGAGACAAGGTCTTACTGAAGGTATCACCCTCGAAAGGTGTGATGTGTTTCGGTAAGAAGGGAAAGCTAAGCCCAAGGTACATCGGACCATTCGAGATCATTGAATGTGTCGGGAGTGTAGCTTATAAGCTAAACTTGCCTGAGGAGCTTAATGGAATTCACAATGTGTTCCACGTCTGTAACTTAAAGAAGTGTCTAGCTGATGAATCGCTAGCAATGTCTCATAAAGACGTATAGATAGATGAAAGCCCGAGGTTTGTTGAAAGACCTATATCGATCAAGGATCGACAGGTTAAAAAGCTCCGAAGGAAGCATGTACCGATTGTGAAAGTAAAATGGGATGCCCGTAGAGGTCCTGAATATACATGGGAGGTAGAGTCCACTATGCGACAAAAGTACCCTCACTTATTTCAGTAAATCTCGGGGTTGAGATTTCTTTTAAGGGGGTGAGGATGTAACACCTTGTAAAAATCGTGTCCAATTATGTGAAGACACGTGTCCTAAACCCTAAACGTATAAAAGTTTGAATTACAGGGACTAAAGTTGACAAACTTTGAAAATACGTATGCGGACTGCAGAGAGACTAAAAGTGTCAACATGCTAAACTTGTGCCTCTGATTGACCTCACACGATGAACATACTCTTATACGAGTAAATATTCGGACGTAAGAAGCCGTTTGTGAAAGAAATCGAAAGTTTACAAGACAAAGGGGTTAAATGTGTCAACATGTTAATTCTTACCTCTGATTGACCTTTTAACGAAACCGGGACTTCATAATGTTCGATTATATTCTCAAGAATATGTGATAATAATTTCACAAGGTTTCGATATCATTATGTGTTAATTATGCAAACTTTCAAGAAGAAGGGTTAAATGCGTCAACGAAAGAAACTAGTGTATTCGGGTGACCTTTAACCGAACATGAGCCTTAACGATGTTTATTATAACTCCATACATCAAACTAACTAAAGGGGCCAAAAGTATCAAAAATGAAAGTTAAATAAAGTTATAAAGGACCAGGGACTAAAACTGCCAAACTTGAAACTTGTTTAACCTGATCGAAGGAGAGTCGCGACCCGCGTAAACCCCCCTTATCTCTTTCGCGGCCCGCGAGAAACTGCCTAGCAACGAAAAATTGGCAGCTGCATGTATCAGCCTTACAAACCGACTTTGCATGCTCAGAACTCGAAACCAGGGATTGTTAGATGGTTTTTACTGTCACTAGTACACCTGGAATGATCTGAGCGTGACCCTTAACACATGGCTTGATCTTGAAACACCTTGAATTAGTATAAATAGGTGCCTTTGATAAACACTTGAACTAGCACCTTTCAAAAATCATCTCTTCTCACTTCTCTGAGGTTCCTGATAAAAAAGGAAGCTCCTTCTAGTTTAATCTTCGAGCTAGGACCCTTTGTAAGTGTCCTTAGCCACTCTAGTTCGGTTTTTAAGTATTTAAAGACCGAAAGTCAAAGTTGCCGCAAAACGGCTTTGACTTTCGGTTTAGACCTAAACGGCCCAGCCATTGTTCGAGGTGAATATGGCTACGTGATCGTAATTAGGTAGGTGTTAATCCCTCAAAAGGGCACCTCCTAATTATCACGTTTACTTAGTTAATTGTCGGGTCATAGTAATTAATCAAAAAGTCAAAATAGTCAGATTTTTAAATAATAACCAAAACTGATAATGTAGAGGTTATAAATCATATTTTATCACTAAAATAACTTGGTAAATAATATTAGAACATGTCTAAACATGTTCAACCCCACCATTCTAAGTTTAAGCTCGGTTCGCAACCGAAAGTCGCAAAAGCTTGACTTTTACTTTGACTTTCAGTTCTGACCCGATTAAGCTTAATTCCTCTATGTTTTAAGCTTCCATAATGACCATATAATGTTGTAGTATAACTCTCTGAGGTTATATTACATGGTCATTTGGAAATTCTTAATATTATGCATGTTTCCATTATTATGCTTATTGTTGACCAATATGCCCTTATTGCTAAAAATGAGATTTTTGAATAAATAAACATACTAATGGGTTAGGTACTGATTTGTAAACATATCTAAAATATTTTGACACTACATTCTGGTCTCAAAGTGATGTTATGTAAATTATCGAAAATAATGCTTTTAAAAGGACTAAAGTACCCTTAAGCATGTGAATCAAGTTCAAAACATAAATTTGACCCTAAACTCATTACATACTATTGTGATATTATTTTTAAGGATTTTTGGAATGTTAGTTCAAATTATATACTGACCATAACATTGAGTTCTCTTATAAAATCTATAATTGACGATAATGCCCTTTTTGCAAATAAAATATGATTTACACAAAGTTAACATGCAAAACCATTTCCTACTGATCTAATATGAAAAATAAAATATTTTGACCATCCAAGGCTGGCCAAAATCTCAGAATCACATAAACTTTGCAAATATCATCAATTATCGACTTTTACGCTAATTAAGGTGCATAGTATGGTTTAAAACCATATTTAGCACCCATGACGTGTTACCTATTGAATTTATAAATAAATTTTAATATTTTTATAGTAGGTATAAGTCATGAACTCAGACTTCCAATTATGTCCTTAAAAGCATATGTGAAATGACCAAAATGCCCTTTCGGGGCATAGTTTGCCCATAAATGGTAAACCACACATATGTATGATATCCTACTGTTATATAACATCACAAAATAAATATTTTTAAAGAATGTTTTTGACCAGACCATCAATTTACTTATAAACCCCTTTTATAAATCCTAAAATGACCAAAACGCCCTTATGAGGCTTGATTCGGTTTTAAATCCTTTTTGGGCATATATGTTGACATCCTACTGATGTCTTAACATATTTCAAGCATAATAATATATGGAACTTGTATATGATATAACAACTCTCCTAAAATCCTAAAAACACCTTATACGTCTTAAAATACACCCCGTATACGAAAAACGGCCCCGAAATACCTTAATTTTTACAAAAATCAAACAAAACAAAATTTTGGGGTCGCTCGCGGGGTGCGACACCCCTTTGTCTGGTCTCTCACGGGCCTCGAGGTGCGATTATTTTCCGGACACCCAGGCCGCCATGTGTCGTCACGTGGCAGGTCTATATACGCTGACTCGACAAAGCTACGCCCCACTCTACCCTAGTCGCGGGCCGCGAAGGCCAAAGCCTTCTCTCTAGCGGGCCGCGAGAGTGTGGCCGATCAGAACTATAAATAGGGGCCTCAGGCTTCAGTTGGAATTCGTTCAAATTCTCGATCTCTCTCTCAATTCTCTAAAATAGTAAAAATAATTCTCGGGTATAATACCCACTAAAAAGCGAAGCTCTGCCTCATTGTAAGTATTATAACCCCCGGTTACGTATTAGTTACTCTGCCCGATTGATCTAAAGCTCCGTAACGCATGTCTAGGCTTTGCCCGACTTAGTCGTTGGAGTTCTGTCTCGGGGGGGATGGTATAGCTAATGTAAATTGGGTTATTATACTAACGCGTGTGCATTGTTTAATTTAATAGATTATAACCAGGAAGTCATCAGGAAATACCTAAAATAGCAATGTGAGTAATTCCTCTTTTTGTAAACTGTTTTTACAAAACCTCAATTATTTAAATTACAATTCACAGTGATTGAGTATTTGTAAATCTACAATTATCGTCGGTATGTTGGGGTTTTGTATACATAACTTTTTACTACACTGTGAGTAGTAACATTACCACAAGTCAGGATTGACAGTACCGTGGGTGGTAATTAAAGTAGATGTAAACAAATGTAATTGCGGGTTTCCCTCAATATTGTAAAATGATAAAACTTGTTTTAATTAAACTGGGATTTATTCGCCAGTATTTAGTATTTCTTGATAATAAAACTTTTTAAAACGCGTTTCAGGTAACAAAATGTGAAAGCCAAATAGAAGCCAGCTGGAGAGCACTGAAAGCTTGGAAAAGTGGCTATAAAAGTTACCTAAATAAAGAAGAAGTTTTATTTCAATAAATTAGGGTTTATCCCTATAAACATGTTGTAATGGAAACTTGGGTTTTTCCCATGTATTTATTATTATATAAATGTGGTGTTTTACTCTGATAAACTATTTTCTAACTACGGTCCTGATGTAAATTTCCGCTGCCAAATTAATAAATACCACCAGCACTGCGAGCTCGGGGCCGCCTGCCTCCCGGGCAGGGGTCGGGGGTTGCGACATATCATTCATTCGGTTACCCGTTATGCTTATACGTGTTCGGATCGGTTTATGTAACTAGTTTACATACATTAGCTGAAACGGGTTTAACCTTATCATCTAAACTTCAAAATCCAGAATGTATTTAGTTTACCTATATTATACAAGTATTCAAACTTTTCGGGTCTAAATCACATTCCATTCTGGTCTCCGCTTAATCTAGCGTTTCGAATCGTAAAACATCTTTATAACTAACCGATCCAAGTCATTGACTTAAATAAGACCCGTTAGTATCCTAATAGGTTAATAAAACCTTCCTTATAGATTAAGTAGCTTCGATAGAAGATATTTGCAAAAGGTCTTAAGAATATACGGCTGAGTAGCATTTTCTTGCATACTAACTTAGGTAAATACTTTTAACTTATTTTCCCTTATACGGGCTTGGGATACGGTAAATTATTACCGCTTGGTCGGATATGAGATCATTTAATCGGATTGTGATTTAATAAATCTGCATAACCCGTTTTAATCTGTTTTGTTTGATAACATAAACATTGGGGGTTAACGACCGTGTCTTGGATATCCTCGGCTCATTTAAATTATTAATGGCCACGATCTTTGCACGGCGTGTAGGCATGCAACTGACAGATGCAAATGCTAAATATTAAAATACCCACAAGTTGGGGATAACTCCTTTTTGGGTTTCATAAGTGGTGAGTCGGTTAATCATGACCGGCTTCCAAACCGGCCCCAGTTGTATGACAAACATGTAAATCTGTATACAAGATTTTAATAAAGATTGTCCCAAGTTATAAATGATTTTGTGCCATGTGCACCTAAACCAATTTTCATAAACTCTTTTCAAATGAGTCAGTTAATTGTATTTACCAGTGAAAACTGACGTATTTTTCAAAGACTAAGTGACATGTACCTCTCGAAACTAGACTGGAGCTACTTTGTGTCAATTAAGAAGATCTTGCAAATCCTTAGATGCCTGAAGTCTGTTTAACTCAGTTTACTGTATTTGATTTTATGGTTCGCCTGTTGATCTCTATTACAATCAGTCTGTATATTCTTTTGTTTTGAACTCTGGACACTATGGGTTGTAATAGTATTTAAACTTCCAAACCTTCCGCTGTGCTATAATTGTGTTTAATTGTCTATGATGATATTAACTATGTCACGATACTCCCCACCGGGCCTACCGGAAATATGTGGAAATATCGGGGTGTGACACTACCCAACTCGCTACGCTACTCGCTATCGCTCGCAACTCTCGAACGTGCTACGCCACCTTGAAAGATAGGTGAATACGTGAAAAATATGTAGGTGAATACGTGCAAAATATGTGAATTATGTGCTCCTACGTGCTTATGTGCCTATGTGTATGCGTGCTTATGTGCCTACGTGTTCCTGAGCTTTACATAAAGGAGGATGATTATGAAACGATAAGCTTTTCAAAACAAAGACCCGATATAATCGAATCTCGTCTAAATCATATGAGGATGTCTGCTGCAGACAATGTCGTCATTTGGTTCTCATACTCAACGTGCCGCTCGACGAAACCATGCTGACAAGCGTATCGCTTCACTGGTAGCTAAGGAAATGGCTAAACTCATACCTCAGATCGTCAGTGAGATCAACGAGGTCAGCAGCAAGTCCTCTGTTGAATCAAAGAGCGACTCTTCAAAGGCTCCTTTCAGCTTTAAGCAATTCAAGGCCCGAGGTCCTACTAACTTCACTGGTGAAGATGGGCCCAGTGCTATGTTCCAGCGGTTTGACTCTATCGAAGTCACCTTCAGGCAAAGCGGATGCCCAAAATATCTGCGTACTTTGAATGTTACTGTAGTCTTTCAGTCCAGGGCTCTGGATTGGTGGACTGCTGAGAACAACAGGTGCGGTAATGATGCAGCTTATGGCCTATCATAGGAAGAGCTAAGGGAGCTTATGATGAAGGAGTTATGTCCTCCTCACGAGGTTCAAAAGTTGGAGAATGAATTCTAGCATATCAAACAAGATGGAGGTGACAACGCTGGTCTCACCGCTCCCTTCAAGCAGCTCAGTATTATATGTCCTAGTCAGGTGGCGACGCCTGATATGACGATCAAGAAGTACATTCGAGCTCTACCCGATTGTGTAGCTGATTTTGTTCAAGCAGCGAAGCCTGATACTATTGAGGAAACCTACCAACTCGCAGATGAGATCAACAACAAGCGAGTCTTAGCTGGGTATTTCAAGACCTTAACCAAAAGTCTCAACCAAGCTACTACAGTGTCAGGTGCCGAATCTGCAGCATCACAAGGTTCAAAGTCTTCACGTCAAGGACGCAAGTGAAACGGTAACAACAACAAGAACTACGCTACTACCTTCGCTCCCCTTAACGCTGTTCCAGTACAACCCAACAACCCGAACCGCCAAGCTACTGTCACCAACGCACCGCCTGCTAAGCGTGCGTATACTGGTGTTCATCCTCTGTGCCCCTACTTGCACCTACCATCACCTTGTAGGAGTGAATTGTCGTTTTTGCGCAAACTGCAACATCTATGGGCATTTTACTGCTCACTGCCTCTCAGGACCACGCCAGCCAACTGCTCAAGCTCCTTCAGCACCACCAACTCAACCCCTTGCTATCCAGGGTAACCAACCAACTCCTGTACCCGCTGTTCATGCACGAGCCTGCTACTCTTGTGGTGACCTGAATCGTTTTGCTAATGTCTGCCCGAATCGAGTTGTGAAACAAGAACCGCAGCAGCAACAACAGCAACAGCAGCCTCAGTAGCAGCAACAACAGCAACTACAACAAGCAGCCTGCGGAAGAACCTTTAATATCAATGTCCGCCAGGCTCAGACTGACAACAATGTTGTCAATGGTGCGTTCCTTGTTAACAGTATTTATGCTTCGTGTTTATTTAATACTGGAGCCAATAATTGTTTTGTGTCGTTTGAATTCGAAAAGCTCCTAAACCGTAAATGCGCTAACCTCCCAACGACGTTCGACATAGAAATCGCCAACGGAAGAACCGTTACCATCAGTTCCGTTCTCCGTGATTGTACTCTTGAACTCAACAATCACGTTTTCCCAATCGATCTCATTCTGATGCAGCTTGGTAGTTTCGATATCATAGTAGGCATGGATTTTCTTCGCAAAAATCATGCTGAAGTCGTTTGTTTCGAAAAGATGATATGTTTCTCTCTTTCAAACGATGACCAACTCTGTGTTTATGGCGAAGTATCTATGAAGGAACTGAAATTTATGTCGTGCATTCAAGCAAGCAAGTATCTCCACAAGGAATACTTGGCTTTCTTAGCTCACATCGTAGTTGCGGAGGAGGAAAAGAAGCCGATGGAAAAGGTACTTGTGGTTTGTGATTTTCCTAATGTCTTTCCTGACGATTTACCCGGTCTACCCCCTATTCGTGATATCAATTTTCGTATCGACCTCATTCCTGGAGCTAACCCTGTTGCTAAAGCTCTTTATTACCTCGCACCGTCCGAAATGCGTGAACTTTCTAGCCAACTCCAGAAATTACTTGATAAAGGCTTCATACGCCCTAGCACATCGCCATGAGGCGCACCTGTCCTTTTCGTGAAAAAGAAGGATGGTTCGTTCCGAAAGTGCATCGATTATAGGGAACTTAACAAGCTTACTATCAAGAATCGTTATCCTCTACCCCGAATCGATGATTTATTTGATCAAATACAAGGCGCTACGTGTTTTTCTAAGATTGATCTACGCTCTGGTTATCATCAACTGCGAATTCAGGAACAAGACATCCCTAAAACCGCTTTTCGTACCCGTTATGGCCATTACAAATTTGTGGTCATGCCTTTTGGTCTAACAAATGCACCCGCGGTCTTCATGGATTTGATGAATCGTGTGTGTAAACCGTTTCTTGACCGCTTTGTTATTGTGTTTTTCGATGATATCCTTATCTACTCGAAATCGAAAGCCGAGCACGCGCAACATCTTCGTTTAGTTCTCGAGCTTCTCCAAGGGAATTGCCTCTACACCAAGTTCTCTAAGTGTGAATTTTGACTCAAGGAGGTTCAATTTCTCGGTCACATCGTCAATAGTCAAGGCATTCACATCGATCCAACAAAGATTGAAGCTGTTAAGAGTTGGATTACACCGAAAACCTCGTCTGAAGTTCGTTCTTTTCTCGAATTAGCGGGTTACTACTGTCGATTTATCGCCGATTTCTCTAAAATTGCCGTTTCTCTCACCTCTCTAACGCATAAAGACAAGCCTTTAGTTTGGGGAACTGAACAAGAGGATGCCTTTCAAACTCTAAAGCATATGCTTTGCAACGTTCCCGTACTCGCACTACCCGATGGAAACGACGACTTTGTTGTTTATTGCGATGCCTCTAACCTAGGTCTTGGTTGTGTTCTTATGCAACGAGACAAGGTTATCGCGTACGCATGTCACCAACTCAAGGTCCACGAGAAGAACTACACAACCCATGATCTCGAACTCGGTGCATTTGTTTTTGCGTTGAAGATTTGGCGACACTACCTGTATGGTGCCAAGTGTACGGTCTTAACCGACCTTTAGAGCCTACAACGCATCTTGAACTAGAAAGAACTGAATATGCGCCAATGTAGATGGGTAGAACTTCTCAACGACTACGACTATGAGACACGTTACCACCTAGGCAAAGCAAACTTCATTGTTGATTCTCTTAGCCGACGAAGCTATTTGCATAGTGTTCATAGCGTTCAAGCCCAACGCAACCTCGAAGCCCTCATTCGCAACGCTCAACATGCATTTTTTACCGTAAACACTTTGAAGGAAGAAAGAATTCTCGGAACCGAAAATCAGCTAGTGAATAAACCGAATGGTATCTTTCACTGTCTCGACCGAATTTTGATTCCTAGTCGCAACAATCTCCGAGAGATTTTGATGACTGAAGCCCACAAATCCCGATATTCCATTCACCCCGGTGCCGACAAGATGTACCAAGACCTCCGTGCCCGGTATTGGTGGCCAGGGATGAAAATGAATATCGCTGTCTACATTTCGAAATGCCTAACTTGCTCGAAAGTTAAGGTCGAACACCAATGACCCTCTAGCTTACTCGAATAACCCGAGATCCCGATGTGGAAATGGGAGAGTATAGCTATGGACTTCATTACGAAACTCCCTCGCACGCAATCAGGTCACGATAGTATTTGGGTTACCATTGATCTTCTTACGAAATCCGCACACTTTTTACCAATACGAGAAGACTATATGGTTGAACGATTAGCACGAATCTATACCGACGAAGTCATTTGCCGACACGGGACACCTTGTGACATCATCTCTGACCGCAATGGTCATTTCACTTCGCCTCTCTGGGAGACATTCCAATCCGCTCTCGGAACTAATCTTAATCTCAGTACCGCATTTCATCCCAGACCGACCGTAAGACTGAGCGCACGATTTGCACCCTTGAAGACATGCTTCGTTCCTGCGTTATAGATTTTGGGGGTAATTGGGATTCGCATTTACCTTTAGTAGAATTCCCGTACAATAAGAGTTATCAAGCTAGTATTCAAATTGCACCCTTTGAGGCATTATACGGAAGAAAATGTCGATCGTCTATTGTATAGCACGAGATCGGAGACGCTCAGATCACCGGTCCTGAGTTATTACAAGAAACGACTGACAAGATCCTCCAAATACGTGACAATCTCTTGAAAGCTCAGAGTCATCAAAAGAGTTACGCCGATAAACGCCGCAAGCCCCTTGAGTTTGAATTTGGTGATCACGTACTCCTAAAGGTTCACCTTGGAAGGGGGTGATCCAATTCGGAAAGAAAGGAAAGCAAGCGCCACGATACGTGGGTCCCTTTAAGATTCTGGAAAGAATTGGCAAAGTGGCCTACCGACTCGAACTACCGGAGGAACTCAGCAACGTACATCCGACTTTCCACGTCTCAAACCTAAAAAAGTGCCTAGCGGAAGAAAATCTTCACGTGCCTCTGGAAGATTTGCAAGATAATGAAACTATACACTTTGTGGAAAAGCTAGTAGAAATCATGGAACGAGAGACCAAGAAACTTTGACGCTCTAACATTCCTATAGTGAAGGTTCGCTGGGAAGGCAAACGCGACGCCGAGTTCACTTGGGAACTCGAAAGTGATAAGAAAGCTAAATACCCACAACTCTTTGTTACGCCTGCTCCTTAATTTTAGGACGAAATTCCTTAAAGTAGCGGAGGCTGTAACAACCCGACTTTTCGGGTCATTACTTATCATCGTTATTCTTTTTCGTAACCGCTTGTACTCCCGAGATTTCGATTATTGCCATGGGTTTAAACTATGATTTTGACGCATTTTAATGCTTATTACAACGCTTATACAAAACGCAGTTATCTCATATTAACGCTATTTTACAACACTTACTACGCATTTTATCGCATTTCACATCGCTTGTTTAGACTAAACGCTATCGCAACGCAAACTCGAAACGCGGATTTGTTTATGTTATATGTGTTATTTGTGTGATTATTTGTTTAAATGTTATGTGGTTATCAACGCAACGCTTACATGCTCAAACGCTCACTCGCAACTCGATTAAACGTAACGCAACACTTAACACATGAAACAAAAGTTGGAAGACTAACAAAACGTAACTCAGTTGATCGAATGGACAACCGATCGAATGGACATCCGTCCGGATGACCATCTGACCGGATGGCCATTCGACCGGACGACCATCCGAATGAGCACCACTTCACGCACCGACTTAACTCCCTCTCTCCCCCTATAAATACTACCCATACACCTCCCTTTCACTGATTTGACACCTCCATCCGATCACACGCACTCAAGTCGCTCTTAGTCACTTTTACTCGCGAATCAAGGCTATTTCGTAAGTAATTCTCCTTAAATCGTGTACAACCTTCATCTCTAATCACTACTACATTATCTTCTTCATCAAAATCACACACAAACACTAACTATTTCCTTGAAATCACTAGTTTGGACCTCTTGAAGGTGGTTTTCCTCTTGGTTTGCTTAGGCAAACTGTTATGGAGCTCCACTTGATCGAGATTGGTTCAAATCTAGAGGATTCCTACACTTTTCAACAAAGATAGGCAAGATTTCAACACTTCTTCATCTATTTTCAACTTTTCTTCTCTTTTATTTTTACTCAAAACCGATGGAATCTAGACTCATTCAGACTCTTGACTCGTTCCTTAGTCAAGAGCCGGCTTGAAAACGGATTTCCACCATAGAGATGGACCTATTCACGGGTCAAACATGAAATTTCACCAAGAACAGTCGTCTGTCCAAAGGGGTGGTTCCCATCCGACCGAGTGAACTGAGTTTTGGAATACTTCAGTTGTTTGATACGTCGTCACGTTGTCTCCGTAACCTCAAAAATTGTTACTTAGAAAATTTTACCAAATTCAAACAACAGACCATCTATTCGAATGGCCATCCGTTCGGATGACCATCCGACCGGATGACCTGTCCCTTATAATTTCCAATGTTTCAACGTTTTGATTAAACTTTGAACTTGAACGATTTACAAACAAACAAACTCATTCGAATGGCGACTCGTTCGAATGGTTATCCACTCGGATGACCATCCGTTCGGATGAGTTATACATATTCGACTGGATCACCATTCGACACTTAGCACATCCGACACTCTGTTTACGAAATGTTCAACGCTCTGCTCAATGACTTATGCTACTATTCACAGGCTAACTCAAACGCGCTCCCTTCAATCTAATCAGATTGTGTTTACTAGCTAAACACACACTGTGAGTATACTCGAACCCATTTTCATTTAACGCACTTTGGGTGTTACATACGTTCTATATCAAAACACAACACACAACGCAAACACTTTATAACGCTAACCGCTCCTGCATGCTATACGTGTACTTTGAATGCTTGTACCATGTTATACAGTGTTACACTATACCGCCTCTAGCAACGATAGTACTATAGTTTGGACTCAGCACCTGTCGTGGACAGGGGTTGCTAGGGATCACATCACTTTACTTCACGTATTCGCTGAACTTGTGTCGCGCATACTCTACAACGCAGTCTCATGGTTAAGTTGTAATCATTGTTTGATAGTTACATGCTTCGCTCCTTACGAGTTACATGCTGGTTATGCGTAAACGCTTTTCATACTATATGCTATCCAAACTTGTGTACTCACCTTTACATTTATGTATTGACGTTATTTTAACGTATGTGACAGGTTGATAGGATGCTATGCTATGCTGAATCAAGTAGGAAGTCTAGAAACCCACCAAATAAAAATCTGAGTTGTCGGGATAGTAGTTATTCATGAGACTGATATCTGTAATGATTGTTTGCTTTATATGTTTTATACTATGGGATATTAAACGTTAAATATATTGTAATTAATAGTTGTTATGGATTCTCTTGGACAATCTGTTTCGCTCAGTGCCATGCCCCGATGATTCCGCCATCGGTTGGGGTGGACAACTAACTTCTGATACTGTTGAGCTTGAACCTTTTCAGGTTCATTGTAGAAGATCTTGTTGAAGAATAAGCATTCTATGTCTTTCTTAGAGCAGTTAACCAACCACATAGGATCTAACACATGAATGTGTCTCCAATCACCTGTCTTTGCATCCAATAAAGTGATGACCGCTTCACAAGTACTCGGATTGAAGATCCAGCCTTTAAAGTCTTTGTAAAAGTCTTGTTCCATTTCGCGTAAAGGCATGTTCTTCAAACACCTTGGTCTTCTAATCTGTAATGTGATATCTTTTTCTCCGGTGTTAGGATCAATCTTTACTATCTGCTTCGGTTGGTGTGGTTTCCAATCAGGAAACTTTAACTTTGCTTGTTGTTTTATGTAATCCCACAACCTCTACTCGTGACATTTAACCTCAGACCCATAGTAGTACTATTTGATATTCTTCGTTTGCACCAATTCCTCTACATCCCACCATGGTAGAGTTTTTATGTCTGATAAGAATTCAAAATACTGTACCCCAAACTCTCTCTTGATTGCATACACCTTCAGATCTTCTAAATATCCCCACGATAAAATATCACCAAGAGACTTCTCTGGATGTCTCGTGAAGAACTGTAATGGTCTTTTGAACTTTCTCTCTTCAGGCATCACCTTAAACCATCTCTCTTCTTCCAAAAGATCTTCTTTAGATACAGTTTCGGGAACACCTTTAGTAGCAATATTTTCAACTACTTTCCTCCTAACTTCATCTTCGTTATGCGAACGGAAAAGTTCATCGAAGGTAGGAAAATCATCATCCAAACCAGTATAATGAAACGGAGTGTCCTGGTCGGAATTTGATCCCTCCTCAATGATTACGTCATTGAAATTATCAGCTTCGTTCACAAACTTGAAAGTATACTCCCTATCAGGAGTCGGTGGAATCTCCCCTTCAATATCAAACTTAAATCTATATTCTTCCATATCTAACCTGTCTAACATGGACTCCCTAGTCCAGTTTTCAACTAACTCCCCCTCTTCCTCCATATGATTCAAATAAATAACTTTAGGAAGATTAAGGAATACCTCATGAATAGCATTTTGGTTCCAGATGATGACTCCCCCTGATGTTGATCTTCTTCACGTTGCTCGTTTAGCTCATCATTCAAGAAGTCTTCAATAGAACTTGGACCTGATGGCTTTGCAATCAACAAACCACTTGCACCATTTGATCATCATCATCCTTATCGTATTTTTTATCTTTGTCGTCTTTATCGTCTTTGTCATCATCATCTTCATCTCCAAACATTTCTTTCAACTCTTCATCGTCGTTATCAACCTTGTACTTAATCATTTTCGCCTTCAACCGACGACGTTCAACTTCAATTTGTCTAAGACTAGCAAATTCACTATGAATCACATCCTTCACTTCTCCAACAGGAATAATAGCAAGGTTTACCTCAACATCTTCATTCACTTCAATCTCCGCTTCTTTCATTTCAACATCATTAGCATTAGCTTCATTGTTAGAGACATTTACCTCTGCATCAACTTGTGAAGGTTCAGGTTGACTTGTCGACCCCATAATTTCTTCAGTATCGATCACAAGACCATTTCTTTTATCTTTAAGTGCCTCAGAAGCTTCTTCAGCAATTCTTTTCTCTTTTTCTATCCTCCGAGCCTCAACTCTTTGGATCTCATCTCGTCATAAGATGCTTGAACATTAATACCAAGTTTGTTTTCAATCACAGTATACAGCATGTTGAGTTATTCATCTTTGATTTCCTTATCTGCTCTCAACGCTTCTAATTCTTTCTTCAGAATTTCATTTTCACTTGAAGTAGATGTGTGCAGATCACCAACCAACTCCATCAATGTCTTGTTAGAATCACCCATTGCTTTGTATTGCGCATTAACCTCCATGATCTTTTCTACAAGCTCTTCTACTTCATTTTTCAGAGCAGCATTCTCAGCTTCAACATCTTTAAGCTTTTCTTTTGTAGCTTTGAGCTCTTCTTCAGCTTCAGCTTTCGCTTTCTCAAGTATACTCACTTTCCTCGTCAGTGCATTGATCTTGCCATCATTAAACATGTCACCAAATTCAGATGGAAGATCATAAGGAACCTTTGGAAAACCATGGCTAGAACTCTGAGAAGTTTGTCGTTTCTTTGTCGCTGAAGTTGGCTCTTCCACAGTCTTTGGCGGTTGATCTAGAATTTTCTCACGAACTTCTTCTTGAATATGAACTGATTGTTAAACAGGTGAAGTTGGAGGTGTTGGATTTCTTACTTCCGTTTGATCTGGTATCTCCACTTCTATGCTTTCAACTCTTTCAAATTCTAGAACTTGTTGAGACATGAAAGTTGTATCTTTTTCTACTTTTTATTCTCCTTGGTAGTTCACCAGTTGGACGTGCCTTACGTTTACGAATACCTTCTTTTCATCTTCTTTTTTTCTACTGGTGTTGGTTCGTATGTAGCATCTTCCTCATCAGACGCTTTCTTCTTCTTTGGAGATTTCTTTAACTTATACTTTCCACTGATGTAAGAAGTAGGTGCTATTTTCGTAGGATCAATGTTGCTTTCTGTTTCGCTCGAATCTGTATGCAACTCAACTTCAACAAATGTTTCTTTCATACCTTCTCCACCAGCTTCAACATTTTCAACAGTCTTTTCAGCATCTTTAGCACCTTGAGCAGTAGATAACTTTTAATGATCAGCAAAAGACATCTTGAGAAGATCAACGCCTTGATCAATCACTTCTTATAGCGAAATTACAGGCTCATCCACCAAGTGAGGTGGTGATTTCTTCCTCTGTGTATCTACAACATAAACATTAACATTTTCAGTAAAATATTCAAATGATTTATCTACCAACCTTTCTGGTGATTCCTGCTTCTTTGATTACCCTTTATAACCACTTTCGGTGTTGTCACTTTTGTTGTTCCTTTCCTTGATTTTTCTTCTTTCACGAACCACCATCTTGTCTTCTTATAAATCAACGGCTCCATTCTTTTCGTCTCATCATCTGATCCATTGTTATCATGTCTCCAATTGTCACCCTGTGGAGCTACATAATCAGGTTTCTTGATAGCAGCAAACTTTTGTCTATGCTTCGGCTCATTTTCTTTCTTCACTCCTCTATAAACATCCAAACGTTTCAATGTTTCACTGTCCATGTGATCTAACAGTAGTTCATCAATATTATCCTTCGGCAGATTTGGAATTTGGTCATCTATCAGCATCTGCACAAACCTTGGATATTGGACATATTTTTCACCTTTAATGTTGTCCAACATGTGATTGAATATGACTTGAGAAATGTTGTAAGGTTTGTTGAGGACTAAGCTCGAAATAATGTTCATGATATAATCAGACGCTTCGTCGTATACACCCTTCCTATGCCCTAAGTCATGTATCACACAATGCACCAAGAACTTATAAGGCCTGCAAAACTTTGACTTCGTGTAAGCTTGATCATTTATGGATCATGTATATCCCATTCGTAACTAGAAGCCCTTGCAAAGACGTTCTGAACCAATAATAGGATCTTTATACTTATCCTTTAGATCTAACACTCTTCTTATATCACCCACTATGATCTTCACATGCAGATCAACGTCTTTGTCGTTCTCATCCTTGATTCTCACTGCAGCGTGTATTGCCTTCTCGTTCTCGACGTAATGAGCAGCATTCCAGAAAAATCTAACGTGTGATTGGTGTGTGTCGGGTGTATTATGTTTTTCTTTATAGTTTAAGCCCTTTTTTAACATGTTAGTCAAGTTTTAAATTTATAAAACACGATATTTTACTAACACTAAACACACACATGGGCAAGTGCACCCATCGTGAGCGTAGTATAGCGTTGGTAAGATACCGAGGTCGTCCAAGGACACAAGAGCTTTTAGTACCAGTTTATCCTCAACGTCTAATCAAATCAAAAGTTTTAGAAAAGGTTTTAAACATGAAAATAAAAACTAAAAATGCTGAAAAATAAAAATAAAATAAAACAGATAGACAAGATGAATCACTTGGATCCGACTCGCCTTTAATGTAACCTTTGATGATTTCCGCACTTTCGTAGTTTTTAAGAGATTATCTTAGTTATAGTAGTAGGCCCCTCTTTTGAAGGTGATGTTAACCTCAACCCAGTAGTTTGAGTCAGCAAGGATACCATCCTAAAGGGTTGGAATATTGAAAGATAATTAATTAAGTTATTAATGCGTAATGTGGTAGGCCCCTCTTTTGAAGGTGACATTACCCTTGGCTAAGTAGTTTGAGTCAGCAGGGATACAATCCCAAAGTAGGATCGTGTACGGACCCGAAACGAGTCGATCAGAGGCGTTCTACACAATATGAAAGGTGGAAACAGACATAGTGTGTGTGATTCAGCAAGATATTCACTTTAACTGTTGTTCTGATTTACTTGACAAAGTTTTACAGTGAAACAACACTTCGGCAGCACTTCGGCTCCGAAATTACACAAACACCAATTCACTCAAACGAAATCAGGACTCGTCAATATATAGGCATCTAATTCCGCTTGAACAGGCTCAAGCGGAATTACAGTTCACACGAAATTACGTTTCAAGCGGAATTAGCAAAGTAATTTCGTTTGAAATCACTTAATGATTTCAAACGAAATTACACTTTCTAATTTCGTTTGAAACTGCCTATTTACCTATTTTTGACAGATTTCTCGTATTACATGCCCTGATTTGTCTATATACATACAAGACTCGATACAAGACGAAGTCGACAGACGCATGCACCAACAGACTCCCCCTCGAATGTTGACGAGTCTTCAGTGTCGAGTCTTCAATCTTCAGTATTTATCAGTCCTCTCGAACTTTTCCGAAATATCTAACACTGTAAAGCATCCTCAATTTCTTTCTCTACTCTTTTCTTCAGCACCAACAGATAACCTCCCCTCGGATGTTGTTCCAAAATCGTGAACTGACTCACACTCTTTCCACTGGTTCATGACTAATTCCTGGCTCTACTATTTCCTGCACAAGTATTTACCCAAAAAATAAATTTCACAAATTTAAAATTTGACAAATTTATATATCACTTGCACGTATTTTTCCAGAATGATTTAACACTTTAACAGCTTCTGATGACCACTTGAAAGCAAATAATCAAACTCTTTTCTCATTTAAACACACTCCCCCTCACGAAATTCTCATCATTGACCATTTCAAAACATACTTTCCCAAACCAGTTCTCATCATATTTAGCACTTGGATTTTGAAAATCAGCTTTCCAACATCAGTTGTCGAAAAACTTTTTGAATTTTTCAAACTTTATACTAAAACACACTGAAAATCTTTTTGGATTTTTGATATAAAATGAAATGCAGTAAAGAAATATTTACAAACAATATTTTTGTGAGTTTGTGTAGGAGGATCATATCAGTTTATGAGACAATTCACCAACACCGTTAAGCTTTTAACATTTTCAGTTCTAAACGATTCACTTAGATTGTCAGTATACTGATCCACTTAAATTCTCACACAAAGTTCAACTGTTTTGAGATAAGAGATTAATGTTTTAACGACTTAAACTTATTCGCCTGTCCCACCTCAGAATATACTCCCTTATCCAGATCCCAATATTCAGTCTTACAGGTGAGTATACCACAGATGATATCTGTAAAGGGTTAAATTGCTAGGGTCGTGAGAGCTCAGGTCAGAACTTCTGTTCAGCAGAGAGATGACGGCTTCGACTTTTGGTGTGTCCCCTTTAGAGGATCTTTTCTTCAACAGCACATGATTATCATTTTGCAATGTTTCATCATTTTTTTATGCTGAGGGTGGGCTATATTTCAAGCAATCGTAAAGTATTATACGGGGACTAGGCCAATGCTTCCGCAAAATCAGAAGTCCCGGAATAATACCCCAGATATCACTGAGCATAAAGACCTAGTATCTCATAAAGAGGGGCCTTTCAAACAAGATTTCGGGGGTTACCTATATATCCGAGAGATGTTCCCCACGATATAAGTAAGTTTGAAATTTATGTTTATATCTCGTCACAATCTACTAAATGTGCAAAAACCTACTGGCACATCATCAGTGAGACCGTTTATCACATTTTTACTTTCCAATTCTTTAGCATGCTGTGATAGTCCACTGATGTACTAAAATTTCTCTTTTATACCACAAAACTCATTTTGAAATTTTATCATGTTTTTGCCTTTTTCAAATTTTCAAATGTTTTTGGATTTTCTGAAAATTCTTACTCCTAAAATGCAAACACATTTAAGGAAATTTGAAAACAAACTGTACAAGTAAAGTGACAACTGATATCGAATCGCTTCAAATCGCCATCCACTTGACATAAACAATCAGAACTCCCCCTTTCAACAAACTATTTTCTTATTATGATTTCAAAACACTTAAGTTTGTTTTAATCAAAATGATTTTTTTCCGGAAAATAAGTTTTGTTGGTTTTAACACTTGTAGACATGGGGATGTGATCATTACTTTGTTTTCCAATCATTTTTATCCTTTTGAAAAATATAACAGATTTAATTTCAATTAACAAATACCACTTGTAGAAAATCAAGTACAACCTAATGTCCCTGATTTACCACTTGTAAAATGAAATATCACCGAAGTGAATTTCTCAAGAAAAATGCCGATTCCTACTCCACTCTTACCAACCTGGGAGCTCCGGCAAGTCAGGATTTTTACTTATGAAAAACTGCCATCCAAGCCTGACCAAACTTGGATGTTTCTTCCTCAACTTCACTTGGATAATAAGTTGCTTTCTTTGTTTCATAAAAGTCCTTTACCCCTTTGGCCTTTCCCTCGACCATTTTCCCAAAAATCTTTTTAACATTTCCATAAAACACTTTCTCAACATCAAATTCTTTCTTCTCAGAATAGAACTGATTCGAGATCTCAACCTTCCCAACTTTTGATTTAAAATTTTCAGCCCTCAATGGTGGAAAATGAACATCATCCATTGGAGGCACTGAATTTTCTTCTTTAACCTCAACCTGTGGCTCATCTGACTTTGTGGAATCAGATTCATCGCCAAGTTTCACATCAAATTTCTTTACATCTTCATGAAACTTTTTAACAACCCACATTTGGTTGTCATGCTCAGCTCTCTTTTTATAAAAACTAGTTTTTGAACACTCACCAACTTCATATGTTGAATTTTCTCAACAACTTTTTCTTTGAGTTTTTTAAAGACTTCCTATTTTTGTTTTTGTTGGTTGAGAACAGTTCCATGCAATATGACCAACTTCATTGCATTTGTAACAGGTTCTTGTCTCCTTTCTTTTATTAGCTCCATTCTTCACATTCTCTTGCTTCTTGGCAAGAAATTCTCTGTTTGATTGTTTCCAGAATGAGCTTTTTGATTCCTCTTCACAGCTTGTCCCTGAAACAAATTTTGTATTTGTTTTAAAAATTTTCTCATTTTTATAATTTTCAGGTGGAATAAAACCTAAGCCTTTCTTTTTGAAATTACCGTTATGGTTTGGTTTCTTTTGAAAACCAGAACTAGAACTGTAACCCTTTTTCTTGTTTAACCTTTGTTTTTCTCTTGAGGTGTAAGGACTTGGTTTTTTAGAAAGATTTATATCTTTTATTTCAGAAATATTAATTTCTGTTAGTTTGAAAACTTTTTTTTATCATTTCTGGTTTAACACCTCTTATTGGAAATTCTTTATCAGAATATAATTTGTCAAAATCATTCAAAGTGTATGCAACTTCGAGTGTTTCATCATTCAAATTAGATTTTTATAAAAGAAATTCTTTATTGTAAACCCGTTTAACCGACGACTTTGGAATGTCAACTGATGATGATTCCTGACTTTCATACTCAGACTTTGACTCCAACTCCTCATCTGTATCCAACAACTGATCGACCACCTTTTTTATTAACTCAGACTCATGATCAGTGTCAGACGATGTGAACGTGACATCAATGTTTTCTGGTAACTCATCAGTTGTTTTGGATTTTAACTTTATATTGACAGCCTTTTTTACTTGCTCCTCATTCGGTTTTCTAGAAGAATACCCTTCCCAAATCGGAGGCGGACACTTGTTATAACTAATACTCTGTTTCTTACCAGTATCCTTCTTCTTTGGCTTCTCATCTTGAAAAACTTCTAAACCTGCAACAGTTGGATAGATTCGATCAATTATATAATCAGAACTAGAATAACTTTGTAGTAAACGTCTAATTCTCTCATTTTCAATCCTCTCAGTCTCCAACTCTTGCTTCCACTTTGCACTCTCTTCAATGTAGAAGTTAATGGCTTTTTGCTTAGACATCATCACAGCATTCAACATTGTCAGTGCATATTCTCTTTCAGAATTAGTCTTTTGCAAACCAGTTACTGTTTTGTTCAATACATGATATGATTCCTTCACATAATTAAGATCAAACAGTAACTTTTCTTTCATCTTGTCTTGTTCATTCTCATCTTTCGCTGCACATTCCTTGCAAGGTTCTAAACACTTTAAGCAAGGCTTGATGACTTCCACAATCTTTTCTATTTCAACGATTTTCTCAACTTCAACAACTTTTTCAATTTCAATCACCTTCTCTGTTTCAACAATCTCCTCAGCAATTTTAATCTCTTCATTTTGAACAATCTTTTCATTTTGATCTTTGCTTTCACATTCCTTCTTTTTCAGTTCTTTTGCTGCTCGTTTCTTCTTCAATTTCTCCATGCGATCTGCAAAATAAAATTGAAAACTTTCAGGAGATAGCTGAGTCTTTGCAACATTAATATGCATTTCTTCCCCATCATCACTACTGTCATCAGTTGGAGATTGATCAAAACTGATTGCCTTTTCTGAACTATCATCTGAAGAACCAGAATCAAATGGTGTTTGATCAAAAATTGTTGTTCTTTCTGAATTTTCATCTGATGAAATAGATTCTTCCTCTTGGCTTGACTCATTACTGGCAAACACTTTCATCCATTATGTCATCAAATCAGACTCTTGAATGATTTGTGCAATGAGAGCTGCCACGTTTGAATCTTGTGGAATGTATTTGTCCCAGCTAAAACTTGTTGCCACCTTTTCATCGTCTTGATCAATGATACCATAATAAGCTTTCTTGTTTGCATCTTCGATCATTTTAGCATGAGCAGTTTGTGGTTCTTTTTGTTGATGCGGTTGGTAAGCAATTTGTTGATATATGGCTTTCCGATGGTAATCATCTTTTCCAAACGGATTCTTTGCTCTACTAGCTTCCTGGTTTTTGCATTCTCTCTTAAAATGTCCTTTCTCCCTGCATCGAAAACAAGTAACTTTAGATTTATCGAAACCTAAACTAGAGATATTTGCATTTAAGAAATCATTTCTTCCTGTAATCATTTTAAACTTTTCTGCTCTCCTCAAGACACTAGCTAAGCACCATTTAATGTCCATAAGTTCCATCTCTTCTGCATCAATCTGATCGTAATCCTCTTTAGTCAGCATAGGATTTCCGATCCTTCCAGTTACTAATCCCTCATAAGATTCCAGTATGGTAACAAGTAACGCCATGTGATCTTTAGCCACTTCTTCAGAAAAACTTTGACCATTCGGAAGATTCAATGCAATGTTGCACTGTATCACACAACCATTTCCACTTTTTGAACTTTGAGACTGAAAACTTGAAGTTGAACTCTTTGGATTAACACTCGGATATAAAGAAACTCCACTGCTGCTGTTTGAACTTTGATCAACAGTTCCGGATGAGTTTCCAGCACTAAAAGCAGTTTGAATTTTAGGACTCATTTCAACCTCTTGAACACTGCCTTTGTAATACATTTTGACATCTTGTTGACCACTCAGATTATTCATCCTGGCAATCTTTTGCTGTTCAAGATCTTGGCCCTCAATCTTCTCGATGAACTGAGAAATCGTCAAACCATCATATTCTCCAGTGTTCTTTAAGATCATCAAAAATGTACCCCATTCTTTTTGAGGTAAAACATCAGCTAATTTGTCGACCCATTCATCTTGAGGTTTTTCAATTCCCAACAACGACATAGATCTCACTAAATGACAATATCTTTCAATCAGTTTCTTTGAAGATTCTCCTGAAAAACTTGAAAACAGATCAAACTCTTTCTTTAGTAATGCTTTCTTACTCCTGATCATCTTTTCACTACCTTCAAACTTAGTTTTAGGCGCGTCCCAGATCGATCGTACAGTACCATCATGTTGAAGTAAAATAAAAATGTCTTATTTAATAGCTTGCTGTAACAAAGTAATCATCATTTTTTCTGCTTTGTACATGTCTCTCTCTTTGTCATTCAGTTCAGAAATCTTTTTGATGACTTGCAAATCAGTACGCGGTTTAATATATTTCTTCTCAATGCATTCCCAAGATCTCAAATGATTTGCTTGAACCCAGTTTTCAAATATATCTTTCCATCCGTAATACTCCTCAATTCCCATTAGCTTCGGGGGTTTTTGCAAAGTTCCAGTCTCATTTTCCATGTTCATGTTTTGGGAAATGGCAGCTGGAGTAGTCGGTGATGTAGCAAAGGCGTTATAGAATTCCTCTTCCATGATACGATAATCAAGATTCCAAACACAGACCTTTTCAAGCGAAATCACAACTCAAGTGGAATACCCTCTTCAAGCGGAATACTAAGTTCAAACGGAATCCCTTGTACAACAACTTCAAGCGAAAGACCAACTCAACAGTTTCAAAAAAAATAACCAGTTCAAGCAGAATACCTACTCAAACGGAATTACACTTTGGAGCGAAATCACTTTTCAAACGAGATCACTCAAGCGAAATTAGGCTTTCAAACGGAATTAACAGCAATTTCAAGCAGAATTAGGCACAAAATGTAATTTCAAGCGAAATTAACATGCTATTTCAAACGGAATTATGTTGACATCATCATTTCGATCCAACTTTTGTCAAATTGAACATGTTTTAGCTCGATTTTAGGTTTGAAACTTTCAAGGGTTTGTTAAAACACAGTTTCGCAAATAATGTGAAAAATTCAAACCATTTTAACCGTGAAATTTTGTTCAATTTTGAAAAGAAGGTGTAGAAGTTAGAAAATCTGATGAAATTAAGCTAAAATCAGTAGAACTCCTCCTCCTGAGCTCTGATACCACATGTAGGATCGTGTACGGACCCGAAACGAGTCGATCAGAGGCGTTCTACACAATATGAAAGGCGGAAACAGACATATTGTGTGTGATTCAGCAAGATATTCACTTTAACTGTTGTTCTGATTTACTTGACAAAGTTTTACAGAGAAACAACACTTCGGCAGCACTTCGGCTCCGGAATTACACATACACACCAATTCACTCAAACGAAATCAGGACTCATCTATATATAGGCATCTAATTCCGCTTGAATAGGCTCAAGCGGAATTACAGTTCACACGGAATTACGTTTCAAGCGGAATTAGCAAAGTAATTTCGCTTGAAATCACTTAATGATTTCAAACGAAATTACACTTTCTAATTTCGTCTGAAACTGCCTATTTACCTATTTTTGACAGATTTCTCGTATTACATGCCCTGATTTGTCTATATACATACAAGACTCGATACAAGAAGAAGTCGACAGACGCATGCACCAACACCCAAGTAGCCGGGTTAATGTATTAATAGTAGTTTACATTTGAGGGGATCCAGCCATTCACACCCCCGCCATCCAATACCAGTGGGTATTGAAGGAGGTCCTAGTAAGCTTGACCCAGGTCCTTGCAGGATCTATACACTGAACAAGGAAAGAACTTTACCAAACCTTCCCTTAACCCCCGACCAGGTAGCCAACATATCTCTATATAGACCGTAGAGATATGAATGGTGTAAATATTTTATTTTATATAGACAGTAAAATAATGCCAAGACACCACAGACAAATGATAAGGAAGTTTCACCTTCAACATAAGAAACTATTTATTAAAGTCATTAATACAAAACCAAATAAAAAGTGCGAAAAGATTAAAAATAAAAAGTATTACACTAAATGCTTGTCTTCACCAAGTGATGTAAGAGACTTAGGCAAACATGGCCTTTGATTGTCAAGAACTCTTACTATCAATCTTGGATCCCGAGACTACTACACACACTCTAGGTGGATGATGGATGATGGTGATGGATGTGGGTATTGTGATGGTGGTGGAGTGTGGCCTGTGGGTGAAGTGGGAGAGAGGTGGTTTGCCAAGGGATGCATTTGAAGTGAGCCAAGCACCCCTATTTATAGCCTGCACAGAAGCCCAGACACGGCCCCGTGTCCATTGGGCACGGCCCCGTATCCATCCTCTTTCTCTTTCTTCATTAATTGCAATTGTCTTTATTAGGCTCCACACGCCCCCGTGTTCACTGGGCACGGACCCGTGTGCAGAAGCGAATCTGTACTATCAAGATTTGAAAGATTTTATGAATCTTAGCGTTGACCACGGCCCGTTTTGAGTTGGGCACGCCCCCATGCTGGAAATAGAAGCTTCTATGGCTTTGTCTTTTCTTCAGGCACCTGGCCACGCCCCCGTGTCCGCTGGGCACGTGGTCAGCCTTCTGAAATCTTATTTTTGCTTGGGAATATGCTGTCGAGGGGTCGGGCATGCCACGTTTATTCCTTTTCTTTGTATTTATGTAAGATTTTGCTGCATATTTGTTCCTTTTGT
Organism: Helianthus tuberosus; assembly: GCA_030545235.1. Classification (NCBI taxonomy): domain Eukaryota; kingdom Viridiplantae; phylum Streptophyta; class Magnoliopsida; order Asterales; family Asteraceae; genus Helianthus; species Helianthus tuberosus. The sequence continues at coordinate 113,383,591 of CM060408.1, forward strand.
TCAATTAAGCTCATTTGGTCCTGAAAATACAAAAGGAAGACAAAAACACACTTTTTCCAACATTAGTACTAAAAAGGGTTAGTTTTATGCCTCATTTGATGTAATTTATATGTTGCATTTTACACACATCAAATACCCCCACACTTGAATCTTTGCTTGTCCTCAAGCAAAACACTTTATAATGTGGCTTACACGCCCAAATGGAATGGATAGAAGAGAAGTTTTGGGCTTGTCTTGAGTGTCGGGAATCCAAGATCTTTATTGGGTTTTATTTTTATGTTATTTACAATCCTATTCATTATTATTTTTTTAGAACGTTTCATAAGAGAAATTACTTATTTGGGCATAACAAGCCTCTTTAAAATTCCATTTATATACAAGTTCACATACCTCATGGGAGATCACTCAACACTCGGCCGATTATGTATTTTTGTGAAACACTCGAGACCGGCATGGAACTTACTTCTACCATATGCTTGATAAGCAATCGATCCTCCTCCTTTTTAACTATAAACCTTTGAAAATTTGTTTTCACAAAAGTACCAAGGATTTGAATGCATGTAAATGTATGGTACATAATGTTTTCTAAACTAGAATTTTGAAAACTCAAAATCCCTTTTATAAAACAAGTCAAACACCATCCTTTTATACAACACTCGAATCACTTGGGAACTCTTATTGTGGGATAAAGGTCACTTAACCACATTTGAGGGAACTTGTATATTCGAGGTGGGTTTACCATGTTTGTGGGATAAAGGTCACCTAACCACTTATGTGAATAAACTCACACGTGTGTGTAAGTTGGACGACTTGATTTGGAAACCATGAACTTAGGGTCACCGAAGCATGGCGAATAAAAGGTGTTGATGGGATTAAACATGCCAACTAAACATAAAGATGTTTAACCAATCCCATATGGCTAGAAGTTGCAAAGGGTTGCAATTGTCAAACGTTGACTACCTTGTTAATTTAAATAAAGGGATAAAGGTCACCTAACCAATATTTAAATGTAACGTTGGATTCTAGATTTTAATTATTAATTGTCTATGAGACATAAAAGGGTATTAATGATTAAAATATAATAATATCGAAAATACTAAAATTGGACCTTGTTAAAATTTGTAGATGGTCGCTAACAATATTACCCAAACCGTTCGTAACCTATCACTAAAAATGATCCTAATCCATGTGAACCTCTTATGGACGATAAGGATGCCTATAACGATTGGATTAAGTATATCGAGGATACTACGCAAGCCTCTTGCCTCATGTTAGGAATTATGATTCCCGATATTCAAAAGGATTTTGAACATCATGAACTTACGACATGATTAACCAATTGTAAGAAATGTTCCTAAGAGTAGAACGCTTCGAAACGGTTCGAGCGCTTCATGCATGTCGAATGGAGGAAACCCAATCGGACTCATCTTATGTCTTTAAGATGAAAAGCCACATTGATCACCTCGAAAGGCTCAACATGGGTAAAAGGGTTTTATCCATTCTAACGATCAATGAGGGTGGCAACAAGAAAGGGCATCACCTCGACACCAAAGCAAATGTTGCAAATGGTAACGAGAAATTCAAAGGGAAAAAGAAAAGAAAGACTAAAGCAAAACCACCAAAATAAAAGAAGGCAAAGGTTGCCACGAACGATCCATGCTTTGAATATGGTGAGATAGGGCATTTGAAAAGGAATTGTCCAACCTATCTCAAAGAGTTGAAAAACTAAGAGGGATGCGGAGCAGACCTCAGGTACAATCATTATGATACATATTGACCTTAATGTTATTTCTTCAAACACGTGGGTATTAGATACCGGATGTGGAACTCATGTTTGCAATCCGTTGCAAGAGTTCAAAAGAAATAAGCATTACAAGAAAGGAGACTATGTTTTGAAACTACCAAATGATATTGGAAATAGTTTTAAAATGTTTTGAATGCTCCTAGTTTGACTAGGAACATTATTTCAAGTCTCCCTTATAAGACAATATGGTTTTGATTTAAAGTTTGTAAACAATGACATTTATATTTCGATGAAAGACATGTTTTACTTTAAACCAAAGCCTTCAAATGGTATTTATGAATTGGTTCATAATAATACATCATTTGATAGTTAAATGTACCAAGCAATCACCAAGAAACTCAAAATGGATTTGAGTAAGACCTATCTTTGGTATTATCGCCTTGGTCATATAAACAGATGTCACATGTAAACACTTCGAAAGAATTGTCTTTTGGAAACAAATGAACTTGATTCATTTGATACATGTGAATCTAGTTTACAAGGTAAAATGACTAAGAAACCCTTTAGTGAGAAAGGGCAAAAGATTTATTAGGTATCATACATTCGGATGTATGTGATCCTTTTAAGCCAATGACTAGGAATGGTGAAAGATACTTCATTACTTTTACCGACAACTATAGTAGTTATGGTTATGTGTACTTGCTGAGACACAAAGTTAAAGTTTTGAAATGTTCAAAGCCTTCAAAAGGTGAAGTAAAAAAATCAACTCAATCAAAGTTCTTCGTTCCGATAGAGGAGGAATCGAACTCTATTTGGACATGGTTCGATCTATGATGGCTAGGAGCGCATTATCTCTATCATTTTGGGGTTACGCTTTGCTCTCCGTGGTCCGTATATTAAATATGGCCCAAAACCAAGAAAGTGGATATGACACCCTTCTGAAATATGGTATGGAAGGGCTCCATCATTATCATATTTAAAGGTATGGGTTGTGAAGCTTATGTGAAGCAATACACCCCAAACAAATTAGAAGCACGATCCACTAAGTGTATCTTTGTAGAATATCCTAAAGATGGTATAGGATATTTATATGATCCAACAGAGCAAAAGGTATTTGTTGCTTTAAAATCTAAGTTCCTTGTGAAAGGAGTTAGTAGAACAATGGAACTTGATAAGGATCGAGAACCATAAGCCGATACACATCTGGTTAATACTAGCACTCAACAAGAGGTTGTTGAAAATGATCAAGTGGTTGATCAATACACACAAAACATTCACAGATCTGGTAGAATTAGTAGTCCACCTGAAAGATATGGATTTTTCATGGATGGATGCTACGTGGTATATTCAGGTGATTCGACCATATACCATGATGCAATGTCAAAATCCGATTATGACAAGTGGCTTGAAGCCATGAACGTAGAGATGCAATCCATGTATGACAACCAAGTATGGAAATTGGTTGTGTCATCTCTTAACTCCAAAGTAGTTGGAAGTAAGTGGGTTTTCAGGAAGAAAACCGTAATGCATGGTAACCTGGATACTTGTAAAGCGAGACTTATAGAAAAAGGTTTCAATCAAACTCAAGGGGATGATTATAATGAGACCTTCTCGCCTATAGCGATGCTAAAGTCAATAAGGATATTATTTGCCATACCTGCATATTATGAATATGAGATTTGGCAAATGGATATCAAAACGGCTTTCCTAAATGGATATCTTGAGGAAGATGTCTATATGGTTTAGCCTGAAGGTTTTGCCGATCCAAAACATCCTGACAAAGTATACAAGTTAAAGAATTCAATCTATGGATTGAAACAAGCATCGAAAGGTTGCAATCACCGTTTTGATGAAGAGATTAGGGTATATGGATTCATCAAGAACGTTGATAAAGCTTGTGTTTTAAGAAGGCTAGTGGGAGCATCATCACTTTCTTAATATTGTATGTCGATGACATTCTACTATTTGGAAATGACATTCCAACCATGGAAGGTGTAAAAACCTAGCTTGGAAGTAGTTTTTCCATTAAGGATCATGGTGAAGTCGCCTATATTTTGGGAATAAAGATCTATATGGATAGATCAAGGCGCTTGATAGGTTTAAACCAAAGTCCATACATTGACAAAGTCTTGAAAAGGTTCAAGATAGAGAACTCTATGAAAGGTTTGGTACCCATTCAAGAGAGGACAATATTGAGTGCGTCTCAATGTCCAAGCTCAAAGGATGAGTAAGAAAGAATGAAAGGAATCACATATGCATCTACTATAGGATTCATTATGTATGAAATGATATGCACTAGATCGGACATGTCATGCGCATTAAGCATGACGAGAAGACACCAGCGAGTAACGGTCATTGGGTGACTGTTAAAATATATATTGAAATACCTTAGAAGGACTAAGGATATATTTCTAATATATGGATCTGGTGAAGAAGAACTCGTTGTAAAGGGTTATAGGGATGTGAGTTTCGGAATTCGTTGTAAAGGGTTACATGGATACGAGTTTCCAAACTAATCGAGATGGTTCTCGATCACAATCAGGGTAGCATTGTCCACTACATAATCAGAATACATCGCCGCTTCATTGATTGAGATAATTCATATGGATCTGCCACTTGAATTATTGCCGATCTAGGGGTAGTCCCTGCCATTAAGGCCCCTAGAGATCTTTGTGATAACGATGGTGCGATTGCTTAAATCAAGGAACCTCGTGTACATCGAAAGACTAGGCACATTGAGCGGAGTTTCAACTACATACGGGATGAAGTTGAAAAGGGAAAGATATGTATTCGCAAAATTCACACTGATCAAAATATTGCGGATCCACTCACGAAGCTCCTTGAATGGGCAAAGCATGAAAGGGTCATACTTGTGCCTTAGGACTTCGATATTCTAGTGATTGGATTTGATCTATTTTGTATTTGGATATTGGAACAACTGTTATTATAACTCTTTATGGTATTTTGAGTTATGTTCCAATTTTAGCATGTTTAAATCCGTGAATAAATTTCTTATTCTAAATGTCCGTAGTCAATCATACTTGTGGGAACAGATATGAATGTAAGACTATTATGAACGTGGATTGGTGGATATTCATTAGGTATGAATATAAAGCAAAGTGTTGCTGCCAAGGTTCATAGATATTTGTGGGATACAAATATTGGACCGACTCGCTCTCAAATATTACTGCATGGAATCATCTGTGATTGATCATAAGTAAATTTGAGTAAAGGACAATATCATAGTATCCTCTGACCTGAGATACATATTGGGTCTTGATATTCAACAAATATTGTACCTTGACTTATTTCTTCGCTGTTAGTAATATGACAGTACATACGGCTAAGCTCAGGTGTGGTACAAGGTGATTGTGAGAGACGTATGTAGTCAAGATGGGATTTGATCCTCTTATTCATTGAGAGTAAGATATCTAAGGCCTGCTAAAGTTAAATCAACAAAGAGTGATCACTCTGTGTCTCTGGATTTAACATGACATCTGTAACGAAAGGATAAATGATAGATTCACCTAAATCATGTTCAAGTAAGGGACTTGAAAGGGATGATGTTATTGAATGGGATATATAGTCATACGTATTGGGGGTAGTAAACCGTAGTTAGGCCTCATTTACTACTTGCATCAATCTTCTATGTATCTTGTGCAAGTGGGAGATTGTTGGACTCTGTATGCCCAAGACACATATTAAATTGATGTGGCTAGTACGTTATGATCCAAGTCGAGTCATACCCAAATACAAGCTAGACAAACACTTACAATATTTATTTATGATATGATCAAACAAATAAATATTAACACTTAAAATATTTAGAAATTGGTTTTCTAAATAATTGCACTTGACAAACCAATAAATTATATGGATAATTTATTTTGAGAGAATATTTTATCTTGTTATTTAATAGGTTAAATAACATTATAAAAGTTATGAATCATTGCATAAAAACTTATAAAATGTTGTGTTATCTTTTATAAAAGTTATAAAACTTAATACAAGACATAAAAATAAGTTAGGAAATTTTTGATTGGGTGAGAATATGATGGCACATGGGCCGCCCCCTTTTGTTCTTCCCTAAAGATTCTCCACCAATCAAACTACATGCAATTTTCATACTTAGAGACCATTTGATTGGGTGGTCTTCCCAACCCTTTTGGTCCAATGAATACACATGCACTTTGCATGTGTTAGAGGCTCTTTGATTGGGCATGATGGGTGGCCAAGATTCTCTCAATTGTTATAACTTAATTTTGTATGAAAAATTACTAGATGATGAACTAGAGAAGACTTCTTTTGGCTCTCTAGAAATCGGCCAAGTATGTGCCATTAGAGAAGTTCTTTTAAACTTCAAAAATGAAGTAAAAGAGCTCTAGAGAAATCGGCCATGAGATGGTTATACAAGAGAGTTTTTCTCAAGTGTTTTTCAAGTGCAAAACTCAAGTAAATGCTCTCTAAAAATCAGCCATGGTATGGTTGATCAAGAGGGAATTTCAAGTGAGTTTATGAGTGTAGAAATCCTAGCTAAACATAAGGTGATTGTTGGAAGGCTTGGGGTATACAAGCTTGAGGTCTTCTACACTTGAAGGCAACCGTTCAAGAAGCATCATCTTCTTCATAACCTTTATTCCTTGGAAGGTAGTATTCTAAACACTATATGGTTGTGTTTTGATTTTTTATAGCATGCATGTTCGTATATGGATCCGAGGATTGGGTTTTACATATAAAATGATTTTTATATCAAGAATGTAACATGTTTTAAAACATATATTCCGCTGCATTTTTATTTTATATGGATAAAATACTTTGATAAACATGTGAAAATCCCAACAGATTTGTCATGCCGTTTCATAATTTTCTTATGTTGGTTCTTTTTATCACGACGCTATCGGTTGTAAATTTGTAAAAATATAACCTTTTTAGAACTAGTTATTCCCAAATTAAACCAAGACAAGTAAAAAACGAGAAATTTTTGAAAAAAATTTGGGGTGATTAGCGGTTCCAATAGTGTTTTGTGTAAGGCTTGTTATTAGGACTTGCAAAATTTCAAGGTTTTAGCATCCCCCCCCACACTTAAATTACACATTTTCCGCAATGTGTCCCAAAAATAAGTTTTTAGGTTGATTGAATGTGTAAAAAGGTGTTTAAAACAAAATTTTATGTTACTGGGCGTCTGGACACGGGCCCTTGTTGGTCCGGGCATTGCCCCGTGTTTAGATCGCCAGTATCATAATTTAACAGAAGGCTTGGCACAGGGCGTATTCAGCGAACACGGCCCCGTGTCCAGTTACCTGAACTGGGCGTTTTCTGTAGAACCTTGAGCACGGGGTGTGTTGGGCTGAGCACTGCCCCGTGCTGAACTTGCTATAATGAAGAAAAATTGTCGGGAGGCTCTGTTTTTGTGCATGGGATGTGGGTTCAAGTTTCCCTAAGTAACCTCCACCATTTAGAGTGTGTTTTATTCCTGAAAAGTAAAACTAAACTAGAAAACATAAAAGTTAATCTAAACTAAAACTAATGATAGTTCCGCGGAATGCCTCCGTGGTGCGCCACGTTTATAAGGGTCCTTGGCTAGACCCAAAGTCGGTCATATGTTACCCAAGTGGGATGTCTTGCATCCCATGTTGCACCGTCGGAGAGCATCATCCAGACTTGAGTCTATGACTTTCATGTAATTGGCCGGGTCCTCGTCTTCTACTCTATTCCCAACCCCGAATTCCATTTGTTTGTCCCCAACCCTTAATGTTAATTTCCCACCATTCATGTCCACCATTGCGTGGGCGGTGGCTAGGAATGGTCTTCCTAGGATAAGCGGTACTTCGGTATCTTCCTCCATATCTACTATGACAAACTCGGCCGGGAAGACAAAGTCTCTGACTTTTACCAATAGATTTTCGGCGACACCTTGTGGGTATTTAATGGACCTATCGACGAGTAGTATGCTCATCTTTGTAGGGCTTGTTTTCCCTAGTCCGAGTCGGTCAAACATTGATGCGGGCATGAGGTTGATGCTAGCCCCAAGATCGGCTAGTGCATTGCGTATGGGCGATCCCCCAATCGAACAAGGGATGGTGAAACTTCCGGGGTCGATCTTCTTTTGTGAGAGTTTGTTTAGTAGTAAGGCGGAGCATTCTTCACTTAAATTAACTAAATGCAATTATTCAATTTTTCTTTTGTGAGTGAGAAAGTCCCTCATAAATTTTGAATATTTAGGCATTTAAGTGAGGACTTCTACAAATGAAATATTGACATGCAATTTTTTAGTAAGTTTATAAAATTTGTGAATTGCTCATCGGTCTTTTGGCGAAGTAACCGTCCGGGGTAGGGTATCGCGGGATTCTTGGCGGCTCGTGATTTGGTGGAGGAGTCATTTCCTTTTGGGGTGTTGGCGAAGTCACCGATTGATTGGATGGACTCTTGTCGGATGGGGGTAGTGGAGCCACCTCGAGAACTATGGTACAGCTTCTCAATGTGATGAGATGTACTTGCGCCTTTGGGTTGGTTTTAGTATTATTGGGTAACGTGCCTTGTTGTCTCTCGGAGAAATTTTGGGCTAGTTGATTTAGTTGTTTTTCAATATTTTGAATACTAGCTTGTTGGTTTCTATAGTTTGAATCCAATTGTTGGAATCGATCCGAGTTTTTCTTTTCGGTGTCGGAGATGAGGCGCAAGATTGTGTCTTCAAGCCTCTCTTGTCCCCATTGTTGTTGTTGAGAGAAATTTTGTGACTCATTTCTTGGTTGTTGAAAGTTTGTTCGTTGATTTTTGTTTTGTTGGTTACTACTATTACCGGGCTCTCTACAACCAAGGTTAGGGTGGTTACGCCATTCTTGGTTGTAGGTACCCGTTGGAGGACCTGCCGGCCCAGGTCTATTATCATTGTAGTTTACCGTTTCCGTTTGATTATCCATTTCTTTCATACAACTACAATTTTCATGTGGCCCACCACACCCTTCACAAGCCATAACCGAGGCCGTTTTTGCCATTTATAACTTTTTTTATTTTTGAAGAAAGGGCCTCGATTTGGGCTTGTAAAGAAGTGCTTTCGTCTACCTTATGGGCGCCCGGGGCAATAGATTTTGTGCCTCGGGGAGTGTGCTACTGAAAATTATTTTGAGCAATTTCCTCAATCTAATTATAAATTTCATTTGGGCGGCGGTTACCTAGAAGTCCCCTGGAGCTAGAGTCGAGTGTTTGTCTTGTGTGTGGCAACAACCCATTATAGAAAGTGGATACTTGTTGCCATACCGCAAGACCATGATGGGGACACTTTCTTAGTAACTCCTTGAACCTTTCCAAGTTTCATATAAGGATTCCCCGTCCTCTTGTGAGTATTTATTAATTTCAGTCATTAATTTAGCCGTTTTTTAAGGAGGGAAATACTTATACAAAAACTTTTGGGCTAGTTCATCCCAGGTGTTTACCGATCCAACTGGGAGGGTGTTAAGCTAAGCCTTAGCTCGGTCTTTTAGCGAAAATGGGAACATTCGGAGGCGGATGGTGTCATTTGATGCTCTGTTGATCTGAAAAGTATCACATATTTCCAAAAATTTGGTAATATGTAAATGGGGATCTTCGTCCGCAAGCCCATGGAAAGTTGCAGAGTTTTGGAGCATTTGAATCAAATGCGGCCGAAGTTCGAAGTTGTTGGCATAGACATTCGGTGCATTGATAGCGGCGCTGAGATTACCTACCGTGGGTCGTAGGTAATCCATTAGGGTACGTTGGTCCGCCATTGGAAGTGGGTCGCCCGAAACTTTCTCTTGGGTTTAAGCTTTAAGTCTTTTTCTTAGAAAGCGTTCGGGTTCGTCTAAAGGTTCTTTTATGTCTTTATTGGAACTGGAGCTCATGCACAACATAGGAAGTTCAGGTGTGGAGCTTGGGTTCCAAGTCCTGCGATAAAAACAAAAAGATGGTTGGTCAGAAGTCTTACCACGGCCCCGTGCTCAGCTGAACACGGCCCCGTGGTCGTGGTTACAGTGATTGTTTTCCGGATCCCTGTTACTGGGGAGTTCGACACTGCTCCGTGCTGCACCAACACGGCCCGTGTTCAGCTCTCTGTAACTCGGAAAATAAAAACTGCCAGTAAGGATGCTAAGCACGGCCCGTGTCCGACCAGGCACGGCCCCGTGCTGCAGTCTGCAGAAGCTGAAAAATCTAAAAAAAAATCCTAAAGAAATAGAAAAAATGAGAAAAACAATTAGGCCGTTGATTCCTAACTTTCTTAAAATCCTTGTGTCCCCGGCAGCGGCGCCAAAAACTTGGTGTGTGTTGGGTGTATTATGTTTTTTCTTTATAGCTTAAGCCCTTTTTTAACACATCAGTTAAGTTTTAAATTTATAAAACACGATATTTTACTAACACTAAACACACACATGGGCAAGTGCACACATCGTGAGCGTAGTATAGCGTTGATAAGATACCGAGGTCATCCAAGGACACAAGAGTTTTTAGTACCAGTTTATCCTCAACGTCTAATCAAATCAAAAGTTTTAGAAAAGGTTTTAAACATGAAAATAAAAACTAAAAATGTTGAAAAATAAAAATAAAATAAAACAGATAGACAAGGTGAATCACTTCGATCCGACTCGCCTTCAATGTAACCTTTGATGATTTCCGCACATTTGCACTTTTTAAGAGATTATCTTAGTTATAGTAGTAGGCCCCTCTTTTGAAGGTGACATTACCCTCAACCCAGTAGTTTGAGTCAACAATGATACAATCCTAAAGGGTTGGAATATTGAAAGATAATTAATTAAGTTATTAATGCATAATGTGGTAGGCCCTTCTTTTGAAGGTGACGCTACCCTCGGCTAAGTGGTTTGAGGCAGCAGGGATACAATCCCAAGTAGTCGGGTTAATGTATTAATAGTAGTTTACATATGAGGGGATCAAGCCATTCGCACCTCCGCCATCCAATACCAGTGGGTATTGAAGGAGGTCCTAGTAAGCTTGACCCAGGTCCTTGCAGGATCTATACACTGAACAAGGCAAGAACCTTACCAAACCATTCCCTTAACCCCCGACCAGGTAGCCAACATATCTCTATATAGACCGTAGAGATATGAATGGTGTAAATCTTTTTTTATATAGACAGTAAAATAATGCCAAGACACCACGGACAAATGATAAGGAAGTTTCACCTTCAACATAAGAAACTAGTTATTAAAGTCATTAATACAAAACCAAATAAAAAGTGCGAAAAGATTAAAAATCAAAAGTATTACACTAAATGCTTGTCTTCACCAAGTGATGTAAGAGACTTAGGCAAACATGGCCTTTGATTGTCAATAACTCTTACTATCAATCTAAGATCCCGAGACTACTACACACACTCTAGGTGGATGATGGATGATGGTGGTGGATGTGGGTGTTGTGATGGTGGTGGAGTGTGGGTGAAGTGGGAGAGAGGTGGTTTGCCAAGGGATGCCTTTGAAGTGAACCAAACACCCCTATTTATAGCCTGCATAGAAGCCCGGACACGGCCCCGTGTCCATTGGGCACGGCCCCGTGTCCATCATCTTTCTCTTTCTTCATTAATTGAAATTGTCTTTATTAGACTCCACACGCCCCCGTGTTCACTGGGCATGACCCCGTGTGCATAAGTGAATCTGTACTATCAAGATTTGCAAGATTTTGCGAATATTAGCGTTGACCACGGCCCGTGTCGAGCTGGGCACGCCCCCATGTTGGGAATAGAAGCTTCTATGGCTTTGTCTTTTCTACAGGCACCTGGCCACGCCCCCGTGTCCGCTGGGCACGGGGCCGTGGTCAGCCTTCTGATATCTTGTTTTTGCTTGAGAAGTTGCTGTCGAGGGATCGGGCATGCCACGTTTATTCCTTTTCTTTGTATTTATGTTAGATTTTGCTGCATATTTGTTCCTTTTGTTCAATTAAGCTCATTTGGTCCTGAAAATACAAAAGAAAGATAAAAACACACTTTTCCAACATTAGTACTAAAAAAGGGTTAGTTTTATGCCTAATTTGATGTAATTTATATGTTGCATTTTACACACGTCAGTGATCCATAACACTTATGCCTATCGGTCAATGCCTTATAAATCCTACTATCTTTCAAGAATGCACTACGTCTTTAAACGGTTCAATGTTTGGATAGTTCTCGTCCAATACACAACATATATTGTGTTTGTTATGAATATGAGAAGCCCTTGCCTGCAAAATTTTCATTATCAGGATATGCACGTTTATCGAGACACATAGTACACAGTGAAAATTTTCAGCACTTGAAAATTGTTCTCACACTTTTAGACTGTGCACTCCATTCGAATGACAAGTTGTCGAATGGCCATCTGACCGGATGGTCATCCGCTCGGATGGATATGGTCCGAATGGCAATGGTTTGAATGAAAAATGGTCTGAATGACCATTCGACCGAATGGCAATATAAACAAGAAAGTAACAAGGTCGGGATGGTCATTCGACCGATGGCAAAATGAACAAGATATTGACATGGTTCGGATGTTCATCCTCCCGGATGATCATTCGCTCAGATGGTCATCCGAGTGAAACACATATGAACATTCAAGAACATTCAAACAGATCAATTCAAATGAACAAGATATTGACATATCATTCGACCAAATGGTAAAATGAATAAGATATTTACATGGTCCGGATGGTCATCCGCCCGGATAATCATCCGCTTGGATGGTCATCCGAGTGAAACACATATGAACATTCAAACATATCAATTCAAAATTTTCAATTTTTTGCAAAATTGAAGTCAATTTCTCTTAAAAAGATCGCTGATTAAGATTACCCTAAGTTCAATTTCTTCAAAATTTGCCTAAAGAACCCTAGATCTATCAAAAACACATGTCGGCAGTTCGGTCAATCGAATGAGCCTAGGTTCAAATCTAAACATGTGTTTGATGAAATTGGAACGGTAAACTGTTAAATCTCAGGCCGATTTACCTAGATCTATGATCAATTTCAACAAAAATCCACAAACAAGGCCTAGATCTAAGTCTATATGATGTCGGCAGTGCGGCATGTTCAAACGTCAAAAACAACCATTAAAAGTTGAAATCCGAAGAACTTACCTTCACCATAGTGAATGTTGTGCAAACCAACAAGCCTAGGAAAGAAATCCGGCAAAGTAATGGCTCAGAAACACAATATCAGTTGAGAGAAAAATTTGGCAGAGTGTCGAATGGCTATACGATCGAATGAGTAAACATTATGTCGAATGGCTTTATATAGGCTTGACATCCATTCGGATGGCCATCCGACCGGATGGTCATCCGCTTGGATGGTTCTCCAAACCAATTTTTCAAATTTTCAAACTTTTCAATTTTATCAGTTTTTAACATCCACTCAAGTATCCTGGTCCAAGTTAATAACCCTGGTACTCGATTTGTCGACAAAGTCCAAGTTAATGACCTTGGTTGACCCGATTTCGAACATTCTGACATTTTAATCGAATTTTCAACTTTTCCTGAAAAAAATACAAGTTTCAAATTAATGAACTTGTTTGACATTTTAAGATTCCCAACATTCAGATTAGCTCCCAACCCAGTCATTCAGTAAACTTTCTCTGCATCGCATCTAAGATTCTGAAGATCAGCTCTCCACAATGGTTTATCAAAACTAAAGAAGAAATAAAATCTTTTTGAATTTTAGAAAGTTTATGTCAAAACACACTGAAAATCTTTTTGGATTTAAGCTGAAATGAAATAATAGGAAACTATTTACAAACATATTTTTGTGAGTTGTGTTAGAGGATAATATAAGCTACTGACGTGTCACTAGCACCGTTGAGCTTATATTTCACATTAAAAACGATTCACCTAGATTGTCGATATACTAATCCACTTAAATTCTTACACAAAGTTCAATTGATTCAGGATACGGATTTAGTATTTTAAGAACTTAACTTTTTCGCGTGTCCCACCTCAGAATATACTCTCATATCTAGATTCCCTATATTCAGTCTTACAAGTAAATATACTATAATGATATCTGTTTTCTAGGTAGTGTGAGACCATGAGAGCTCAGGTTAGAACTTCCGTTCAGACAGAGAGATGATGGCTCGACTTTGAGGTATGTCCCACTTAGGGATCTTCTTTACAACAGCACTTGATTAGTATCTTTCGATATTTATCAATTTTTATGCTGAGGGAAAGCTTTAATTTTAAAGCGCATAAAGTATTATACGAGGTCTAGGCTATTGCTTCCGTAAAATCAGAAGTCCTAGTATAATACCCCAGATATCACTAAGTATATAGACCTCGTATCTCAGAAACAGGAAATCTTTCAAACAAGATTTATGGGTTACCTATATATCCGAGAGATGTTCCCCATGAAATAAGAAAGATATAGATTTAGGTTTATATCCTGAATACAACTTACTAAATGTGTAAAAATCTATCGACACATCAACAGTGAGACCATTTAACACTTTTAACTTTACAAATCTTAAGCGTACCGTGACAGTCTAGCTGATGTACTATCATTTCCTCTTTTTACACTAACTCTTTTTGGGTTTTCTATTGTTTTTTACACTTTGAAATTTATATTGTTTTTGTATTTTTTACATTTTTAATGTTTTTGGTTTTTCAATATAAAACTATCATATAAAACAATCTCCCCCTAAATAACAAAACATCAAAAAAGGTGACAAACCAAAGCAGATTGCTTCCCAACGTCCTCTGCTTTGGAATGTTCATAAACGCCAACAGCTCCCCCTAACGACAAAAGCTTCATACCATTTAGTTTTAACAAATAATGAAAACATGATTTATCAAACGGTTTTGTGTAAAGGTTAGCTTTTTGTTCGTCGGTGTGGATTTTTTCGATTCGAATCAATTTCTTCTTGTAGCAATCACGGATGAAGTGATGTCGAATTTCAATATGTTTCATTTTAGCGTGATGTACCGGGTTTTTAGTTATGTTGTGTAGGATCGGTTTGTGACCCAAACGAGTCGTTCAGAAGAGATTTAATCCGTTTCAGAGGCGGAAACTAAGAAACGAATGTAGAAACAGCTTGAATATCACTTTAACCTTCTTGTATATTCAATTAACAGTGATTACAATCAGAAAAAATACCGGCAGCACTTCGGTATCAAATCTATCTCTCTTGCCTGTCCGCTTCAAATGAAAAGTCATGACACATATATATAGGTGGGCTAGTTCGCTTGAAGACACACAACATTTCAAGCGATTACATGTTCAAGCGGTCAACCACCTTCAAGCGAACACAACATAAAATATTATATTCCTATTTTGTCTTCAAGCGATCATGCAAATCTGATTTGTGTATTTGACTTTTAATGATGATGTCACCTAGATGATGTCACTTGTTCAGATCCGCAACGCAACTCAAGACTCGACATAAGACGAAGACGACAGATGTATGCACTAACAAACTCCCCCTCAGATGTTGACGAGTCTTAAGTGTCGAGTCTTCACATCTTCAGTCTTTATCAGTCCGCTCAAACTCTCTGAACTATTTGACGTTGTAAGCATCCTCAAACTTTATCTCTTTCTCCTCTTCAGCATCAACAGACTCCTCACGAACAATCTTTACTTGGATGTCTTCTGACTCCCCCTTTCGATATGCTGGGATCGCAGTCTGGCATGTTGAAATCACACATTCCTCAGGTATCGGAACCTGGCCCTCTATCTCTTAGAAATCTGCACACTCTCTACCCAAAAATAAATTTTCTGATAACCACTTGTAGAGCATATTTTAAAATGATTCAACATTTATAGTCTCTGATGAACCACTTGCAGAAATATCATTTTCATATCAAAGAGCTTCAAACAAATACTTTCCCAAACATGTTCGTCATGTCTAGCACTCGGAATTTTGAAAATTAGCTCTCCAACACCAGTTGTCGAAAATCTTTTTGGATTTTTCAAAATTTATGCTAAAACACACTAAAATCTTTTTGAATTTTTCCAATGTAAAGAAATGAAATGCAGTAAAGAAATATTTACAGACAATATTTTTGTGAGTTTGTGTAAGAGGATCATATCATATCTTGACAAGTCACAAGTACCGTTGAGCTTAGTTACACATTAAGAAATAAACAATTCACTTAGATTGCCGATATACTGATCCACTTAAATTCTCACACAAATTTCAACTGATTCAGGATATGAGTTAGATGTTTTAAGAACTTAAACTTATTCATGTGTCCCACCTCTTGAATATACTCCCGTATCCAGATCCCAATATTCAGTCTTACAGGTGAGTATACCACAGATGATATCTGTAAGGGATTAATAAATTATGAAGAATCATGAGAGCTCAGGTCAGAACTACCGTTCAGCAGAGAGATCATGACTCGACTTTTGGGTGTGTCCCCTTTAGAGGATCTTTTTTTTTTTTACAACAGCATTGATTAGCAATTTTATTGTCTTATCATTTATGCTGAGGGCGGCGCTATATTTCAAGCATGCGGAAAGTATTATTCGAGGACTAGGTCAGAACTTCCATTCAGCAGAAGTCCTGGAATAATACCCCAGATATCACTGAGCATAAAGACCTAGTATATCAGAAAGAGGGACCTTTCAAACGAGATTTCAGGGGTTACCTATATATCCAAGTAGTGTACCCCACAAAATAAGCAAGTTTGAATTTAAGTTTATATCCTGAAAAAGCTTACTAAATGTATAAAAACCTATCGGCATATCATCAGTGAGACTGTTTAACGTTATTTAAACATTACATTTCTTTAGCATACTGTGACTGTCTACTGATGTACTATCATTTCCTCTTCTTTGACACAAAAACTCATTTTTTATTTTATCATGTTTTTGCCTTTTTCAAATTTTCTAATGTTTTTGGATTTTCTGAAATTTCTTACTCCCCCTAAAATGCAAACACATTTAAAGAAATTTGAAAACAAACTATACAGAAAGTGACAACTGATATCAAATCACCTCAAATCGCCATCCACTTTGGCATAAACAATCAGAACTCCCCCTTCCACAAAACTATTTTCTCATTATGATTTCAAAACACTTAAGTTTGTTTTAACCAAAATGATTTGTCCGGAAAATAAGTTTTGTTAATTTTACCACTTGTAGGTTAGGGGTTTGGTTCATCATATTGTCCATTCAATCTCTTGTATCAGGATTACATCAAGTTCAAACTAATGACCTTGAGTAATCACTTTGTCAGAATCAACCTCTTACCACTTGTAAAAATATCCAAATCATATAACCACATGTAGGAATAAAACATCTACACAAACATTTTACCAATCAAGATGCCGATTCCTGCTTCGCACTTACCAACCTGGAAGCTCCGGCATAGTCCATCACCTGTAAAACTAAACACATTTAAAAATATTTCACAAAATCTAAAATAACAAGAATGATGCCGATTCCTGATCCTCGATTACAAACTTGGGATCTCAGGCAAGTCAGATTTATCAATGAAAGAAAATATCCACCCAAGCCTGCCCAGCCTTGGGTGTTTTCAATTCAGATTCAGTTGGAGTATAAGGTGCCTTCTTTGTAGCGTAAAAATCTTTAACCCCTTTAACCTTCCCATCGACCATCTTTCCGAAAATTTTCTTTACATTCCCATTAAAAGCTTTCTCAACATCAAAATTATCCTTCTCAGAATAAAACTGATTTGAGATTTCAACCTTTCCAACTTTTCGTTTAAAATTCTCAGTCCTCAATGGTGGAAAGTTCTCATCATCCATTGAAGGAACTGATTTTTCAACACTCTCATCAAATTGTGGCTCCTCTGACTTTGTGGAATCAGATTCATCGCCAGATTTTACATCTGATTTCTTAACAATCCAAGCTTGGTTGTCAAGATTTCCTCTTTTCTTGTAAAACCTTTTCGAACACTCACCAACTTCATATGTAGAATTTTTAATCACTTTACACCTTTCAGTTGGTGGTTCGGTTTTATCAACAACTACTTCTTTTAGTTTTTCTGAGACTCCCTGTTTTGTGTTTGTTGCCTTAGGATAGTTCCAGGCGATGTGACCAACTTCTTGGCATTTATAACAGATTCTAGTCTCTTTTCTCTGATGAGCTTCAGTTTTCTTCTTTTCAGCAAGAAATTCCTGATTTGACTGTCTGCAGAAAGAACTCTTCTTTTCTTCTTCAGCAGGCGGACCTGAAACAAATTTTGTATTTTTAGAAATTTTCTCATTTTTATAATTTTCTGATGGTATAAAACCTAAACCTTTCCTTTTGAAATTACCGTTACTATTTGGTTTCTTTTGACAACCAGAACCAGAACTGTAATTCTTTTTCTTGTTTAAACGCTGTTGAACTCTTGAAGTGTATTTCTTAGGTTTTCCAGTAAGATTTAAATCTTTTATTTCAGAAATATTAATTTCTGTCATTTTGAAAACCTTTTTGATCATGTCAAAACGAACACTTCTTATTGGAAACTCTTTATCAAAATATAATTTGTCAGAATCATTCAAAGTATAAGCAACTTCAAATGTTTCGTCATACAAATTAGATTTTGACAACAAAAATTCTTTACTAGAAACCCGTTTTCCCGACGATTTTGAACTCTTTCCAGACAAACTCGATTTCCCGACCGACAAACATGAACTTTCGGACTCAGACTTTGACTCTGACTCCTCATCCTTATCCAACACCTGATCGACCATTCTTTTTATTAATTTGGACTCATGATCTGTGTCGGACGCTGTAAACGTGACGTCAATGTTGTCTGGTAATACATCGGTTAACTCGGACTCTAACTTTAGATTAACTGCCTTTTGGGCTTGTTCCTCATTCGGTTTTCTAGGCGAATACCCTTCCCAAATTGGAGGCGGACACTTGTTATATCTACAACATGGTTTCTTACCAGTATCCTTCTTCTTCTTTGGTTGTTCATCTTTAAATGCCTCAAAACCTGCAACAGTAGGGTAAATTCTGTCAATTAAGTAATCAGAACATGTATAACTTTTCAGCAAACGTCTGATTCTTTCATTTTCAACTTTTTCACCATCCAACTCTTGCTTCCATTTCGCACATTCTTCAATGTAAAAATTTATCTCTTTCTGCTTTGACATCATTGTTGCATTCAACATTTTCAACACTTTTTCTCTTTCAGTGTTTGTCGTTTGCAAACTATTCACTGTTCTGTTCAAAACATCGTAAGATTCTTTCAAATTCTTCACATCAAACAACAACTTTTCTTTCATCTTTTCTGATTCACTAAACCTCTCGTCTTTTACTTCACACCGTTTGCAAGATTCCAAACAAGTGAGACATGGTTTCGTAACTTCAACAATCTTCTCGACCTCCACAATCTTTTCAACTTCAACCATCTTTTCCACTTCCACTATCTTCTCAATCACTTTGACTTCCTTCAATTCTTTTGCAGCTTTTCTCTCTTTGAGTTTCTTCAATTTATCTGCAAAATAAAATTCAAAACTGTCAGAAGATAAATGATATTTTCCAATGTTTATCTGTTCAACTTCTTCATCATCATCACTAGTATCTGTTGAACTGTTTTTAGAAGAAACAGATTCTTCATCTTCACTTTTCTCATCATCAGATAATACATCCATCCATTCCTTTATCAATTCTGGCTTTTGCACAATCTGAGCAATAAAAGCTTTAACATTAGGATCAGCTGGAATGTACTTGTCCCAGTTAAAACCTTCAGCCACTTTCTCATCATCTTGATCAATAATGCCATAGTAAGCCTTCTTGTTTGCATCTTCAATCATTTTCCCATGTGCCGTTTGTGAATCTTTTTGTTGATGTGGTAGATTAGTGATTTGTTGATATATGGACTTCTTATAATAATCATCTTTTCCAAAAGGATCCTTCACTCCTCTTTGCTCCTGATTCTTGCACTCTCTTTTAAAATGGCCTTTCTCCCTCCAACGAAAACAGACAACTTTAGATTTATCAAAACCTAAATTAGAAAGATTTGCATCCAAGAAATCACTTCTTCCTGTAATCATTCTAAATTTTTCTGCTCTCCTCAAAACACTAGCTAATGCCCATTTAATGTCCATCAGTTCCAACTCCTCTGCATCGATCTGGTCATAATCTTCCTTTGTGAGCATCGGATTACCAATTTTTTCGGCAATCAACCCTTCATAAGATTCTAATGCAGTGACCAGTAATCCCATATGACTTTTCACAACTTCTTTAGAATAATTTTGTCCATTTTGAAGATGTAAAGCCACATTCCACTGAATCAGATGCCCATTTCCAACAGATGTACTTTGAACACTTGGAGAATTCACATTTGAAAATCCACTAGTATTGATTGAGCTTTGACTGCTTGTTCCGAATGAATTTCCTGAACTAAATGCTGTTTGGATTTTTGGACTCACTTCAACTGTCTCAACAATTCCTTTATAATACAGTTTGATATCTTGCTGATTACTTGAACTGTTCATTCTGGCAATTTCCTGCTGTTCAAGATCCTGTGCCTCCAGCTTTTCAATAAACTGAGCAATTGATAATCTGCTAAACTGTCCAGAATTTTTCAGAATCATCAGATATGTACCCCATTCCTTTTGTGGTAATGCATCAGCAAGCTTTTCTACTCATTCTGCTGGAGTTTTTGTAATCTTCAACTGTGACATGGTGCGAACAAGATGACAATATCTCTCAATGAAAGTCTTTGTTGTCTCACCAGGCATACAAGTAAACAATTCAAACTCTTTTTTTAACAAAGCTGCTTTACTCTGTAGCATTTCTGTACTTCCTTCAAAATTCTTTTTAAGAGCTTCCCAGATAGAATAAGCACTGTCATCATGTTGAAGCAACACAAATATATCCTCTTTAACAGCTTGTTGTAGTAGATTGATCATCATTTTCTCTCCTTTATAACTTTCTCTCTCTTGCTCTGTGAATTCTGAAATGATTTTACCAACTCCCACTGAGTTTTGTGGCCTCTCATATTCAGTTTCAATGCTTTCCCAAGCTTTTAAATGGTTCGCTTGAACCCAATTCTCGAAACGTTTCTTCCATCCATGATAGTCTTCAATTCCCATAAGTTTCGGGGGGTTTTGCATTGTTCCGGTTTCATTCTCCATGTTCATGTTCTTAGCAATGTCAGCCGGAGTAGTCGGGGTTGAAGCAAATGCGTTGTAAAATTCAGAATCCATGCTTCGGTATTGAAGAATTTCTTAAACAAGCTTTCAAATGAACTGGTTCACCTTGTAAAACACCTGAAACAAACAAGCAAGCGATCAGTTTAAATGAACTGAATACGTAAAAGTGTGTGACGGTTGAATCGATCTAGGACTCTTGATGAAAATTTGTGGACTTGTTTCAATGTCGTTGAAGTGAAATCACTGAATGAATAAGCTTTCCCAAAAGATATGGATTCAAATGAGCCGAAATGAAATTCAATATCACATGGACCGAGATGTATGGTGGGCTGACAATAACACAATGAGCCGAATATATGCTAACCAGTTGAAATGCTATAAATGGCCTGTTAAGTCAATTAAATGCTTCTGAAAACATCACATGGGATGACAGGCTTAATTGTTCATAAACTTCTGATTTGACCTCAAACACTTTATGGATCTTGGGCCGAGAGCTTTGGACACTAAACACAATCACATGGGCTGACACACATCCACTTAGCCGACAACACTCAAAATAATATCACCAAACTTGACTTTAGTGGACCTTGTTTATACAATTAATGTTCATTGGACTTCAATCAATAACTGACAAAATTATCTATTAAAAATCTTTGATTGGGCCGACAATTTCAAATTTTGTTGGGCTGTTTAATCCACTAAAACAACAAACAACAATCCTATTAAATTCTATTGGACCGCTAATATTCTCCATGCATTGGACCTCCAAAGTTTGTATTTATCTAATTCTGATCGGATATTTTGAACTTGTCTGACAAACTGAATTCCCAACACTCTATGATTGGGCCGCAAAGCACATGGATCATTAAATGGACATATTCACATGCATATCAGATAATTGATTGGATCAAGAAATGAAGTCACATGAAAACATTAAAGTCTGACTTTACTATGATTTTTGACAACCCAATATCACATGCAATTCTTGAACGAAGCAATCATGTGACCAACTGAAACACTTTAATATCTTTCATATGCAAACTGACACCCTCGTTTAACGTTTCACACAACTCGAAGCACTTTCTCGTGAAAGACAATTCAAGCGGTCATAAATTCAAGCGGTCGACGTTTTCAAGCGAGTTAAAAAAAATATTTCAAGCGGACAACCAGTTTCAAACGAACACACGGTGTTATGTTCGCTTGAACAGTCAATGACGTCAGCAACTTCGAACAAATTTCAAGCGAGCAGATGATTATAACCAGTTTTTAAGTTGATTTTAGTGCTGAAACTTTCTAGGATTCGTTAAAATATGATTACGCACAATATGTGAAAGTTTGAGCCATTTTTAACCGTAAAAAATTTTTAAATTTGAAAAAGAATGATGTAGAAATCAGAAAAAGTGACGAAAACAGGCTGTTTTGGCAAGATCTCTTCCTCCTGAGCTCTGATACCACTTGTAGGATCGGTTTGTGACCCAAACGAGTCGTTCAGAAGAGACTTAATCCATTTCAGAGGCGGAAACTAAGAAACGAATGTAGAAACAGCTTGAATATCACTTTAACCTTCTTGTATATTCAATTAACAGTGATTACAATCAGAAAAAATACCGGCAGCACTTCGGTATCAAATCTATCTCTCTTGCCTATCCGCTTCAAATGAAAAGTCATGACACATATATATAGGTGGGCTAGTTCGCTTGAAGACACACAACATTTCAAGCGATTACATGTTCAAGCGGTCAACCACCTTCAAGCGAACACAACATAAAATATTATATTCCTATTTTGTCTTCAAGCGATCATGCAAATCTGATTTGTGTATTTGACTTTTAATGATGATGTCACTTGTGATGTCACCTAGATGATGTCACTTGTTCAGATCCGCAACGCAACTCGAGACTCGACATAAGACGAAGACGACAGATGTATGCACTAACATGTTGATTGCTGCCTCATTATCTACAAAAATAGGAGTTGTAAGAAATTACAAACCGTAATCCCTTATCTGTTGTTGGATCCACAGAATCTGAGAACAACAACTGCTTGCTGAAACATACTTTGCTTCACACGTTGAGAGTGCGACGGTAGTCTGCTTCTTACATTGCCAAGTTACCAGACGTGGTCTAAAAAACTGGCATCCTGCTGTTGTATACTTTGAATTTAGTTTGCAGTATCCGAAATCAGAGTCAGAGTAACCTTCTAGTCTGAAATCACCGTCTTTTGGATACCACAACACCAAGCTTGGAGTTCCTCTTAGGTACCATAGAATTCGTTTAACAATGACCATATGTGAGGCTCTAGGACTGACTGATAACGGGCCGCGAGGCAGGTCGGGTACATTGTATCGGGCCGAGTTGCAGTGAGGTACATTAATGAACCAACCATTGAGCGGTATAGCGTTTCATCGGCCTTCTCTCCCGTGAGATCAGGATTGATACGTGATTAGTTGCTAATGGGGTGGACATAGGTGCAGTCTCTGATATACCAAATTTCTCCAGAACGTCATGGACATACTTTGTTTGATGTATGAAGATCCCCTCCGGCAGTTGATCGACTTGCAGCCCAAGGAAAAACTTCATCTCACCCATTGAAGACATCTCGAACTTCTGCTTCATCACGTTCTCAAAATCTTTGCAGAGTGCCTCGTTTGTGGACCCGAAAATAATATCATCAACATATATTTGCACGATCAGAAGATGTCCAGTGACTTTCTTTATGAAAAGAGTGGCATCTACCTTTCCTCAAATAAAGCCATTGGATAGCAAGTGTTAAGAGAGTGTCTCATACCAGGCTCTCGGGGCCTGGTGCAATCCGTACAGCGCTTTGTCCAAGAGATAGACTTTATCTTTGTGAATCGGATGGGTAAAGCCCGGTGGCTGACCGACGTAGACCTCCTCTTTCACTTTGCCATATAGGAACGCCGACTTAACATCCAGCTGATATACTTTGAACCCTTTCCATGATGCGAATGCGAGAAAGATTCTGATAGCTTCTAGTCTAGCAACTAGAGCATAAACTTCCGTGATGTCTATTCCTTCCTGTTGACTGAAGCCCTGAATAACTAGGCGAGCTTTGTTTCGAACGATCATGCCCCTATCATCCCTCTTGCATTTAAACACCCATTTCATGTTAATCTTTCTGTGACCATCAGGACCATCCACCAGCTTCCATACACCAAGTTTCTCAAACTGACCTAGCTCTTCTTGCATAGCGTTAACCCATGACTCCTCTGTCAGTGCCTCTTTGTACGTTCTCGGTTCCACCTGTGAAATAAAGCAACTGAGTGAAAAATCATTTTCTAACGGTGCAATTTTAGTATAAAAACAAGCAAAGCTTTGATCAATTTGATGTCGCGTTCTAAATCCTGACTGCAACTCTCCAATAATCAACTCCTCGGGGTGATATGATAGAGTCCTTAGCATAACATCACCAGGAACATTCACCTCGCTTTCCAAATTAGTAACATTTTGATCTGGAACTTGCTCATCAACTTGAGTTGTCTGATCTGATGACTGGATCAGCTCCCCCACAGGTTCTGAATCACCTCGATCGAAGGTTGGGCTATCTGAGTCAGACTCTGATTCATCAAAAACAACGATTTGATTTTCTTGAGCATGCTCCTGTTCTGAAGTTGTCTGAGTTTGCTGCAAATCTGCATCACTTTGACTAGGACCAACTTCATGATCATTTGTATTCTGTTGACGCTTGGAAGACTTGATCGGCCATGAGTTCATTTGGGAAGCTTCATATTCCTGATATAGCTTTATCTAATCAATAAACTCTGGCTCTTCAGGAAGATCAAATGACTCCTACAACATTTCATAGTTGAATCCCCATGAGTCACCAGGTTTCTGTGGAGGCATAGCATAACCCTGACATTCCACATGTTGAGCTTCGATAATTTTTCCAAGACTCGGAACGAATACTCGTCTAAGTGGACTAGAATAACCCACAAAGATTCCCTCCAAACTCTTAGAACCAAACTTCCTATCAGGATCCAAAACCGTGCATGGTGACCCAAATGGCTCTAGATATTCCAGATTTGGCTTTCTTTTGTTGAGCAGCTCAAAACATGCTTTGTTATGCTTCTTCACAGTCAAAACCCGATTCAGAGTAAAGCAAGCAGCAGATACGGCTTCTCCCCAAAAATTCACAGGAAGCTTTGAGTCGGCCGACATTGTTCGTGTTGTCTCTATCAGTGTCCGATTTTTTCTCTCTGCTACTCCATTTTGTTGTGGGGTGTATGGAGCACTGAATTCTTGCAAGATACCCTTTCTGTCATAGAATTCTTCCATCTGACTGTTTTTAAATTCGGTACCATTATCGCTCCGTAGTCGACAGATGCGCCTTTGGTACGAATTCTCTATCTTTCGAAACAGATTTAGCAAACTCGTATAAGTTTGATCTTTTGACTTCAAGAACATGACCCATGAATACCTCAAATAGTCGCCTGTAACCACTAGGCAATATAGATCACCAGTTATATCTTCGCATTCACAGAACCAAAGAGATCCATGTGAAGTCTTTCTAGCGGTCTCGAGATCGAGTTTTCCATCTTCCTGGGGTGAGACTTCTTGGTTTGTTTACCTTTTTGGCAATTGATGCACTCACCTTCCAAGTGAAAGCTTTTCAAATTCACACCTTTGACCAGATCATTATGCACCAAGTGATTCATCTTTCGCAGGTGTAGGTGACCCATATAATGATGCCACAAAATTGACTCTTTCTCAGTAGCTTTGGAAATGAAACACTGAGGATGACCCGATGTTGTCATTGCTATGCTCATGTCAAGAACGTATAAGTCATTCTCCCTCGGTGCTCGCATGATGATCCACTCTTTAGGGATGACAAACCCCGGCTTCAGAATCAGACACTCTTTGTCGGTAAAGTGAGTTGTATACATTCTGTCAAAAATTTGGGAGACGCTTAGCAAGTTGTTCTCCAGCTCCAGAATGTAGTTGACTCTTTCAAAAGATACGACACCATTTGATAAAGTTCCCTCCCCGATTATTCTTCCACCTTGGTTTCCAGCAAAACCAACATATCCACCATTAAAACCTCTAACATCATATAACAGGGTTTTCCGCCCCGTCATGTGCATGGACACTCCGCTATCCATTATCCATTTTGAAATTGATCTCGGGAGCTCCTGCACATTTCAAATGCAATTTAGTTAGATGAAGCAACCCAAGCCTCTTTTGACTCGGGTAGCTTGACGTTTAGGTGAGTTTTCATGGTGTAGAGTGGTGGGAAATTCTTATCGTTCATTTCCAAGTTTTCTTCTATTCCAACCTCAACCTTTTTGTACAAGAAAAATTCATCCTTTTTAGGTTGACTAGATGGTTGGACCTTTTTGGGAACATACTTCTTGACCGAAGAGGTCGAAGAAGTTTGTTTCTCCAACTTTTGATACAAATCCAAAGGTACAGACATTGCAACCTGTATGGTTGAAGAAGTTTGTTTTTCTTGTGTAGCACTAACAGGAACCTTTGGTTTTGCTTCAACTGATGCCTTGACTTGAGACTTTGGCATCCATGTTTGTTGTTGTGTAGGAAAACGTTTTGAAGATTCACCAGTTTTCTTAACTGGTTGTTTAACTTGTTTAGAATTGATTTTAGCATTTTCAGTTTTTAGAATCTTCTTCTCAACAAACATAGGCGCCTTGCTTTTTGTATCATTCGACTTCTTGGGATTTTCAACAATCACAGACTTAGGTCGTTGATTGGTGCACTTTCGTGCAATGAGTCCAATCTGATTGCATTTAAAGCATGTTCGGGTATCAACAACCCGACTCTGACCTTCAGTTTGTGGTTGCAAGACTTTCTTTGCGAAAAACTCTTCATTAGATTTTGAAAATATTTCAGACTCTTGTTCGGTCATCAAACTCGAACTTTGCACAAAAGTTGTTTTCTTCACAAATTTTGATTTTTGAAAATTCCTTCTTTGATAATTCTTACCATCCCGTTGCCCAGCAAACCCTCTGTTCTGATTGTTATTGTAAAAACGTGGTGGCACATTGTGTTTGTTATAGTAAGATTTATCTCTTTGGAAATTCAAAAACCTTTTTGGACTCGACAATCCATTAACCTCTGACACATCAATTTCAACCAATTTAAACACTTTCTCCAGCTTATCCACATTGACGTTCTCAATCGGAAACTCCTCATCTGAGTACAACTTATCAGAACCATTCATCTTGTACATTGTAACACCTGTGCCTCCACGGCCATCAAACAAATACCGAACCAATGAAATATTATATTTCATACTTGGGATTTGTAAAAATATGTGTATCATTTGCACATATCAATTTTTGTTCAATTCCAAACTCTAAATCGCTTTCTGGAAGGTTATACGCACACCGATGCGTAAATATAACCAGTTTAATGCAACAAACACTCCGGAATAGTGACATAGGCTTAACATACCTTAAATAACCTTTACATAACTTAGAAATAAGTTTTGAAGGCTTTGGTATGGCTAAAACAAGTTAATTCGCTTACAGGGACTAAACTTGACAAACTGCGAAAGTATGCCAATTTGAACTGTAACAGACATTCCGGAACATGACCATAAGTTAAACACACCTTAAATATCCTTTATATAGCTTAGAAATAGGCTTTGAGAGGTTCGGTGTGCTAAAATAAACTTTTGGCTCATTCAGGTACTAAAAGCGTCAAAAAGTGCACAAGTTTGCATTTTCGTGCATAACTTACGTTCTGAATACATCCGGACATCCAAAAATTTATGTAAGCACTAAAATATTTTATTTTAGTGTTTGGCATAAGAAAAATCCATTCGTCACGCCATTTGGATCATTTTTCGCGCTTATGCGCATTCCGTCGTAATTAACCGAACAACGTAACCGTACGGCTAAACGAACCGACACCCGATATATTTTTGAACACATTTTAAGTTCCCTATACTTTAACTTCATTTTAGAGCTTTGAAATGGGGTTAACAGGGCTTAAACGTGTCAAAAAAAACGCATCGAAAACCAAGTTTTGAGGTTGCAGGGACTGAAACTGTAAATCTGCCAAACTAGGTCCGTAAACAGGGGCCAGATGCAGCAAAACGTTTTTTTTCATCTTTTAACAGCCCTTAACACTCTCCAAAGGTCAAGTGCCAAGTGTCAAACTCTTATGGTGAGTGGCCTTTTTGGGTACCATAAGGTTCCGACACATGTACGGATGAGATTAAGGCACGTATTTCGACAAACGATCCTAATGGTGGACCATTCACTATAAATACCCCTTGCCATCCAACCTCTAAACTCACTAGAATCTGATCTCAAATGCTCTAAGTTGAAACCTTTGTTTCATACCTGAGCTATAAATACCCCTTGCCATCCACTCTTTTATTGCTTTTCGAGTCTGAAAGTCAAACTTTGTTTGACTTTCTGCATTGACCAGCATATGGTCAATGCGAAGTTCGTTTGAACTTCGCAACGTGATTGTAATCACGATGGTTATAGTCCTTTGTGACTATACCTACTGATTACCACGTTATCTAGGCTCAGTGACGAGCCGTAGTTTCGGTCAGAATACGTATTCTTGCGTATTTTGTAACCAAACTACTTATGGGTATCAAAACCATTTGTTTTGATACCAAACCTGTTTTCTAAACTTAGTTAAGCATGTTTTAACATGCTTAGCTCATCACTTTTAGTTTAGTGCTTATATAGGGTCGTAAGGTAAGCGATTTAAACAATCGCTTATACTTTCGAACCCGACCCGTTTGGTCGATCATTAGGATCCGACCAAGCACATTAGGTGACCATAGTATATAGGGAATAACCTTCCGAGGTTATACCTTATGGTCGCTTCGTTTAAGTAGTTGTATGATAGGTAGCTTATATGCCTTAGGTAAATTACCAAAATGCCCTTTTGACGCCAAAATTCATTTTAAGCATATGTAACATAACTTTTAACATCTAAACTGATTTGACAACAATATTAGACATGTTAAGGCATATGTTACTTGTCATAGGACTAGTTAGGTGGTCCGAACGCGTTTTACGCGAACGACGCGTTAAAGTAGCATAAGCTACCTAAACGGGTCGTAATGGGTCGTAAGCACTTAGGTTAGGTTTCATTTAGTATGTAGGCTTTGTTAAACCATACTACATGAGTTCCCATACTCATTTGGTTTACGAGCCCTCATTCTATCCGATCTTCCGATTTAGGTCCGGTTTATTAATGTAGTTACCTATATTAGGTGCCGTTTGATATTCCGAGATCTCTAGCATTGCTTGGTGGTTATCTTAGGACTTCTAAGCAATCTCAAGTGAGTACATAGACCCCTCTTTTACTGTTTTCCAAACGTTTTGGGGTGGAACACATGTGCTTACTTGTTACTTTCATGCTTTCCATGTTTTCACATTATATACATGCTATGTTCATTAGTACACTATTAGTACATGATTTCATTACATTTTATGCTATGTATGTCCATTGTGTGCATACTTAGTACATTGTTTTACATCACATCACATCACATGCTATGTATGTCCATTTAGTACATGCTTAGTACATTATTTTACATTGTATCTCTGTTGCATTATGTTCCAGTAACATATGGACACATTGTTTTACAGCTCTACCTTGTATGTTTACTCTAGCATACTAGGTACATTATCTTCATAAAACATGCTTACATTTTGGTATGACATTTGGTTTGTTTAAACTATACTATACATTCATTAACACCGATCACGCCGCTCGGTAGTAGGTAGTGGTACCATAGGACTTGACAAATCCCATTCCTGAAATCTCGGGTTTGTTTGGACGTAAGGAATGACCGAATCCGAATACATATTCTTTTGATAACTCATTTTTACATAGTTATCCGACTGTCGCAAGGCTTGGATGTATGAATTTTTACAATACCGCATAAATGTTCATATTCAGTATAGCATGCATATATTTTACAAAACATAACTTTGATTTAAACCAAGTTTTACTTCAATACTTTGTTTTGTGCATTTCATCTATGGTTTAGTTAATGCATTTCACTAGCCATACATAAACATTTGTTACACATTACTTGACTACTTTTGGACTATCAACATTTGACATGGTTTATACAAGGACTTTTGACAATTGGTTTAAACATAGACATCTTATATTGGTGGTTTGGTTTGAGTAAGTGATTTAAGTAACGAGGCGTGTGTAATATGATACAAGCATGGTGGATACGCCGCTGGTACTTCCTATATATAAGTGATTGTATGGTATTACATATCGTTGCGTTATTTGAAATCATTTCAATTTAGACATATAACATTTTATACAAATAACATACTTTTCACAATACATTGTTTTACAAACAACTTAACTTATACAAACTCATTTTTACATGGTTATTCATTTAACCATGCATTATTCTCTTATTTATACGTATCATCTGAACTTATTGTTTTTCAAATGATTTACAAAGACAAAGCAAATTACAAGGTTCATGACTAAACATTTTCTTAAACAGATGTCATGAATCTTATTTTCACAAAACCTATGTACTCGCCGGCATTTTTATGCTGACGTACCAATTTTCACATGTGTTTCAGGAAATGAAGCATAGGATTGATCAAGATACACTTAGGCGGACATGGGCCTTAGTGACAATAAAAGATGCAAGACTAGTTATTTTGTTATGTTTCTTTGATTGTCAAGACATTGTAACTCTTTTAATCAATAAAACAATATTTCAAGTTCCATGTGTTATGAAACAATGATTCTGTTACAACACTCCCCGATGTTTCCGCCACGTTTTGTAGGTTCTACGTGGTCGGGGTGTGACAGAAAAGTTGGTATCAGAGCTCATGGTTATAGGGAATTAGGTTATTAGTAATACTTTGACCTAGTCTATAACCTTCTTAGGACCCTAACGCGAGTTTACTTGCGTTTAGTCATAAAACAATACTGTCACCTATCCTTAGGCGACAACCACAACAAGAACATAAATTTCAAAACCACTTTGAAAACTAATCATCTGTTCTAGGATGATTGATTACTAGGTTTTGAACCCTTTATTGTAAGGTTTTGAACCCTCTGTTATATGGTTTTGAACCCCTTTGAGTTTTTCAAAACCTCGTCAAGGTCTTGGGTTTTAAATAATGTGAACACGTGCTAACTGGAAGGGTGAATGCCTGTATTCTGGGTTTTCTGTCTAGGCAAGCACTTCGTATACATCTCATCAGACGCGAGACCAGTTGTGCTTACCTGGGAATTCTTGGGATGAGTGTTCACTTATAGGCGAGCATGTCTTCGCGATACATTATTTTTGACCCATTTACTTTGATTTGTCACCATCTCATTTGTTTGCCTTAGGAAACAAACAAATGATCACAATTTTCATTCGTTACCATTATGTATTGATTATCCAATAACCTTTCACCTGTTTCTTCCTATGCCTTTCATTTGCTTCTAGAATGTCTCTTCCTCTCAGCACCGGTCAAATGTCCAAGCAGACAGCCAAATTCGCTCAACGAATAGGCG
The DNA here is from genome assembly GCA_030545235.1 of Helianthus tuberosus. Lineage (NCBI taxonomy): Eukaryota > Viridiplantae > Streptophyta > Magnoliopsida > Asterales > Asteraceae > Helianthus > Helianthus tuberosus. The sequence goes on from CM060408.1 coordinate 113,414,871, forward strand.
AAGTAGTCCTAAAGACTGTTGAATTAACTACTACCATGTATCGTCTCCAGGATGAAGCCACTCAAGAGTCACCAAGACAGGCAGGACCTAGTCAGGTGACAGCACCATCAGCCAAGAAACCAATCGAGGAATCAAAGACCATGGATGAACGATCTCCTAAGAAGTCAAAGAAGCGAAAGGCTTCTCAGAATTTCGCCGTGGTCGCTCACAATGATCAAGCCGTCCCCAACCAACCAGCTCAACCCCCTACTAGGAAGCCATACAATGGTACTGCACCCTTGTGCAACCAATGTAGCCTCCATCATCATGCTAGTGTGAAGTGCCGCAAATGCCAGATTTGTGGACTTATAGGTCATACAGCAAGGGTTTGCCCAACTGCAGCTGTACCAAATCAAGCTGATGACAATCCTGCTCAAGCTCGTTTCTCGCCGGGGTCTTGCTACAACTGTGGCGAGATGGGCCATTTCCGGAGGGATTGCCCAAAGCTTGCTAATGCAAATCTGACCCTCGGATGAGCATTTGACTGAACAAAGGATGTTGCTGTCTTATGCTTTTGTTCTTTTATTTTCTTGTAATGTGAAACAATCTGTTTTGTTTATAAATAAATTATTGTTCACAAATTCTGATGTACAATTGTAGTTACATATGTGTATGACTTTTCCTATGATACCTACATTAAGGAACTATATTCCTTACAAACTACTTTTGCGAATTTCCCATTCTTGCGTTTGTTCATGATTCCTTTGGAAAATTCTAAGTACTCGTTTCATTCTAGGAAACGAAGTACAAGAAATAAATCGAAATTATGAGTAATCGTGCTTTTCACACATCTGTGCCTTTGAATTCTTGGATAGATAACTAAGAGTATTTTCAAATCTCATACCCATTACGTTCTGATTTCTTCAACATGCATAACATAAGTTTTCAAAACAACCTACATGATTTCAAAACATCCTATACATAGTTCGAAAACATTTTTAATATAGTGTATTTACTTAAACATAACAAATGCACAAAGCTTTGTCTGTATTTTCAAAAACAACCTTCATGATTTCAAAATGTCTCATATAGCCTGAAAACAATATTAGTACAATATATTTTCTTATCAAGTGCATGATTTCAAAAGCATCATTCATGTTTTCCAAAAAAACCTTATACATAATTTCAAAATTCATTTCGCATGATTTTAAAACATTTTTATGAATATACCTACCTAATACAACTACTTTATGATTTCAAAGGTATTATATATAAGGTTTCAAAAACATTGAACACATTTTTAGAACCCCATGCATAGTATTGCAAAAAAAAAAATTCTCATGCATTGACTTAACCTTCAAATTTCGCTTCATATGTCGCCTTGGCATATCGAGCATCTCAACTTCATAAGCATTTCAACTTCATGTTTTGACTTAAGCACGTCCAGTGCAAGGTTTCAAAACATCTTCAACCTCTAAAATCCATATGGGATCTTTTTATCTTCACAATTAGATCCTTGTGGATAATTGTCATACAAATCAGAGTCCTTAATTGGATTCCTTATGTACCTAAATTCAAACATTTCGGTTCCTAATAATCGAAATCGAATTTTCTTTTTGAATCTTTCTATCTTTATAGTTAGATTATTGATAACGTTTAAAGTACCAAATGAAATCCACGGAATGGATTCCTAGTGTGCTTTAAATGCATGTACGCAATTAACAAGACAAATTAACAAACAATTTTGTGGTTATGTGACTATGTGTTTATTCATCTTATGTTTTCTTTTATGCATTTTGTATTTTTATACTCTGGATATTTGTTATCCAAATCCTCGCAGGATCTTTCATATCTCCATATGAGGGATTCGTAGCAGGATAGTCAAAAGGTACTGCCTTAAATCCTTAATGGGCTTCTATATAATAGTTAAGACCCTTGGATTATATAGTACCACTCCATGTTTCATAAGAGACCCTTTTAGAGGTCTAGTCAAAAAGATTGATTCACAATCTGGTTAAAGGACGACATCTAGTGATGTAGCTGAACAGACTCCTTGATAGTCTATTTAGATCATTTATTAACTTAATTAAAAGGACTCTATGGCGGTCTAGTCACACTCATCACAGGTTTGTTCATTTGGTTTTACACTACACATTATAAAATAGACTGTGTGAACTGTGCAAGGAATTGTCTAATTATGGACGCGTACATAATTATGAAATTTAGTGCACAGAAACCCAGTAAGATTTATTATGTGTAAGAACCGATAGCGACAACAATAACAAAATGAGAACGATGTAATGGAGGTACGGTGGACGCACCAATGACGCTTCATATACTTGTATATAAGTGTCCCTCTTACATTGCAAGCATAATGTTATTAAGGTTACTAGAAGTTCAGAACCCTAACCAATATTGTTCGATCTTTTCAACTTCATGTTTTAAACTCTCACAAGTTTCCTCTAAATAAATTTCGGGACGAAATTTCCTAAAGTAGGGGAGACTGTAACACCTGTGCCTCCACGGCCATCAAACAAATACCGAACCAATGAAATATTATATTTCATACTTGGGATTTGTAAAAATATGTGTATCATTTGCACATATCAATTTTTGTTCAATTCCAAACTCTAAATCGCTTTCTGGAAGGTTATACGCGCACCGATGCGTAAATATAACCAGTTTAATGCAAAAAACACTCCGGAATAGTGACATAGGCTTAACATACCTTAAATAACCTTTACATAACTTAGAAATAAGTTTTGAAGGCTTTGGTATGGCAAAAACAAGTTAATTCGCTTACAGGGACTAAACTTGACAAACTGCGAAAGTATGCCAATTTGAACTGTAACAGACATTCCGGAACATGACCATAAGTTAAACACACCTTAAATATCCTTTATATAGCTTAGAAATAGGCTTTGAGGGGTTCGGTGTGCTAAAATAAACTTTTGGCTCATTCAAGTACTAAAAGCGTCAAAAAGTGCACAAGTTTGCATTTTCGTGCATAACTTACGTTCTGAATACATCCGGACATCCAAAAATTTATGTAAGCACTAAAATATTTTATTTTAGTGTTTGGCATAAGAAAAATCCATTCGTCACGCCATTTGGATCATTTTTCGCGCTTATGCGCATTCCGTCGTAATTAACCGAACAACGTAACCGTACGGCTAAACGAACCGACACCAGAGATATTTTTTAACACATTTTAAGTTCCCTATACTTTAAATTCATTTTAGAGCTTTGAAATGGGGTTAACAGGGCTTAAACGTGTCAAAAAAACGCATCAAAAACCAAGTTTTGAGGTTGCAGGGACTGAAACTGTAAATCTGCCAAACTAGGTCCGTAAACAGGGGCCAGATGCAGCAAAACGTTTTTTTTTCATCTTTTAACAGCCCTTAACACTCTCCAAAGGTCAAGTGCCAAGTGTCAAACTCTTATGGTGAGTGGCCTTTTTGGGTACCATAAGGTTCCGACACATGTACGGATGAGATTAAGGCACGTATTTCGACAAACGATCCTAATGGTGGACCATTCACTATAAATACCCCTTGCCATCCAACCTCTAAACTCACTAGAATCTGATCTCAAATGCTCTAAGTTGAAACCTTTGTTTCATACCTGAGCTATTTTGATCTAGATTAGCATTCGGGGACCCTACGTGAGTATTCTTTCGTTCTTTTATTGCTTTTCGAGTCTGAAAGTCAAACTTTGTTTGACTTTCTGCATTGACCAACTTATGGTCAATGCGAAGTTCGTTTGAACTTCGCAACGTGATTGTAATCACGATGGTTATAGTCCTTTGTGACTATACCTACTGATTACCACGTTATCTAGGCTCAGTGACGAGCCGTAGTTTCGGTCAGAATACGTATTCTTGCGTATTTTGTAACCAAACTACTTATGGGTATCAAAACCGTTTGTTTTGATACCAAACCTGTTTTCTAAACTTAGTTAAGCATGTTTTAACATGCTTAGCTCGTCACTTTTAGTTTAGTGCTTATATAGGGTCGTAAGGTAAGCGATTTAAACAATCGCTTATACTTTCGAACCCGACCCGTTTGGTCGATCATTAGGATCCGACCAAGCACATTAGGTGACCATAGTATATAGGGAATAACCTTCCGAGGTTATACCTTATGGTCGCTTCGTTTAAGTAGTTGTATGATAGGTAGCTTATATGCCTTAGGTAAATTACCAAAATGCCCTTTTGACGCCAAAATTCATTTTAAGCATATGTAACATAACTTTTGACATCTAAACTGATTTGACAACAATATTAGACCTGTTAAGGCATATGTTACTTGTCATAGGACTAGTTAGGCGGTCCGAACGCGTTTTACGCGAACGACGCGTTAAAGTAGCATAAGCTACCTAAACGGGTCGTAATAGGTCGTAAGCACTTAGGTTAGGTTTCATTTAGTATGTAGGATTTGTTAAACCATACTACATGAGTTCCCATACTCATTTGGTTTACGAGCCCTCATTCTATCCGATCTTCCGATTTAGGTCCGGTTTATTAATGTAGTTACCTATATTAGGTGCCGTTTGATATTCCGAGATCTCTAGCATTGCTTGGTGGTTATCTTAGGACTTCTAAGCAATCTCAAGTGAGTACATAGACCCCTCTTTTACTGTTTTCCAAACGTTTTGGGGTGGAACACATGTGCTTACTTGTTACTTTCATGCTTTCCATGTTTTCACATTATATACATGCTATGTTCATTAGTACACTATTAGTACATGATTTCATTACATTTTATGCTATGTATGTCCATTGTGTGCATACTTAGTACATTGTTTTACATCACATCACATCACATGCTATGTATGTCCATTTAGTACATGCTTAGTACATTATTTTACATTGCATCTCTGTTGCATATGTTCCAGTAACATATGGACACATTGTTTTACAGCTCTACCTTGTATGTTTACTCTAGCATACTAGGTACATTATCTTCATAAAACATGCTTACATTTTGGTATGACATTTGGTTTGTTTAAACTATACTATACATTCATTAACACCGATCACGCCGCTCGGTAGTAGGTAGTGGTACCATAGGACTTGACAAATCCCATTCCTGAAATCTCGGGTTTGTTTGGATGTAAGGAATGACCGAATCCGAATACATATTCTTTTGATAACTCATTTTTACATAGTTATCCGACTGTCGCAAGGCTTGGATGTATGAATTTTTACAATACCGCATAAATGTTCATATTCAGTATAGCATGCATATATTTTACAAAACATAACTTTGATTTAAACCAAGTTTTACTTCAATACTTTGTTTTGTGCATTTCATCTATGGTTTAGTTGATGCATTTCACTAGCCATACATAAACATTTGTTACACATTACTTGACTACTTTTGGACTATCAACATTTGACATGGTTTATACAAGGACTTTTGACAATTGGTTTAAACATAGACATCTTATATTGGTGGTTTGGTTTGAGTAAGTGATTTAAGTAACGAGGCGTGTGTAATATGATACAAGCATGGTGGATACGCCGCTGGTACTTCCTATATATAAGTGATTGTATGGTATTACATATCGTTGCGTTATTTGAAATCATTTCAATTTAGACATATAACATTTTATACAAATAACATACTTTTCACAATACATTGTTTTACAAACAACTTAACTTATACAAACTCATTTTTACATGGTTATTCATTTAACCATACATTATTCTCTTATTTATACGTATCATCTGAACTTATTGTTTTTCAAATGATTTACAAAGACAAAGCAAATTACAAGGTTCATGACTAAACATTTTCTTAAACAGATGTCATGAATCTTATTTTCACAAAACCTATGTACTCGCCGGCATTTTTATGCTGACGTACCAATTTTCACATGTGTTTCAGGAAATGAAGCATAGGATTGATCAAGATACACTTAGGCGGACATGGGCCTTAGTGACAATAAAAGATGCAAGACTAGTTATTTTGTTATGTTTCTTTGATTGTCAAGACATTGTAACTCTTTTAATCAATAAAACAATATTTCAAGTTCCATGTGTTATGAAACAATGATTCTGTTACAACACTCCCCGATGTTTCCACCACGTTTTGTAGGTTCTACGTGGTCGGGGTGTGACATACATGACAAGAGTTGGTTCGTCATTTAAGTTGTTCTTGGACTTGGTTTTCGGGATGTAATTGTTCAGAAAACAATCATCATCTTCGTTTGAAATTGTGGAATCGCTGTCTGTTTTTAAAACCTTTTCGACGACATCTTTCACAACCTCAGATTTGATGCTTTCCTCATTGGATTGTGAACTAAAGGTGATATCAATGTTATCAGGTAATTTATCAACTTCACTTTTCTCACTCAAATCCGATTCTTTAACCAACCCAGACTGTTTTTTAGTGAAGTTATTTCTCATGGGTGGTGGAACCTTGTGATACCCTACCCCGGTTCCATCTGAGTATATATATTCACCGTCTTTGTTCTTCCCAATGGGTTTGGGAACGATATGTTGAAGAACAAAGCTGGCGAAAGTGTAACTGTTCAATTTCAAATTAATTCTTTCATTTTCAATCTTTACTTCTTGATACTAAAGCTTGAGATTCGCAATCTCATCCAGCTGAGCATTTATCTGTTTTTCTTTTGCTTGAAGAACACCTGTCAAACTCATGTTTTCTTTACGAGTTTTAGCATTTCTTTCATCTGAGTCTTTAACTGTTCTTTTTAGCTTATCAAAATCCTCAGTTATTTTTCTGTTTTCAAGCACAAACTTTTCATTTTCTTTTCTAAAATGTTCAACATCATTTTTTATTTTCTCATTTAACTCATTAATTCTTTCAGTTGAACTTTTCACAAGTTTGTCTCTATTAACCATGTCCTTTTTTAGAATATTGATTTTATTTGTCAGCTCCTGGATTTGAGATCTCGAAAGATACTCATGTGTATTACAGACTTTGCACTCTTTCATCCAATTTCTATAATCACTTTCAGTCTTTGCTTTCTCAACCTTACTTGGTTCAACATTTGAACCAAAAGAACTGACCTTGCCCGACGACTCAGACTCAGAGGCGGATTTGGAATCTACCTCTAGTGCTTTCACCATCATAACTCGATCAGCCATCTTCTTTAAGTTCTCGGCTGTTATTTCTGCTTTTACATCAATGATCTCTTCTTTCAACTTCTCGGACTTCTCAAACTTCTCAAATTTCTCCTTTTGTAGTCTCTCTCTTTCAGCCCTTTTCGCTGCATCTATTTTAATCTGCTCCTCTTCCGTTGGAATTGACTTCACGAGAGCTTCAAAGTCGATTGATTTTGGATCCGTGCAGACATTCCCTTTTGGATCTCGGTAGCATTCTCTATCAGGATCCCACCTCTTTGCCTTCACTGCTTCTTTGTAAGCTTCATGAATTCTTTTCATTCGAAAATGTGCCAGTTGTCTTTCTCTTTGATACGTCACTGGTTCTGGTTCAACTTGGGCCATGAAAGCAGATCCAACATAATCTTCTTCTGGAAGAAAATCGTTCCAATTAAAACCCTCGTCATCCTGAATAACTGCAAGTGCCCTCGATTTCTCTTTCCCTAGGTTATCTTCGATTTGTTTCATCTTCGGTGGCTCTTTTCAGTTTCTGTGGTAAACCTCTTTACAGTAGTAATCATCGTGAAATGGGGTAGCGGTTTCATCAGCAGCCGTGTTTCTGCACTCTCTCTTGAAATGACCCTTCTGTTTACATTTGAAACAGGTCACCTTTGACTTGTCAAAACCCAGTTTTGTTGACGGCCCACCAATAAATTGTCGCCCAGTGATTTCCATAAATCGTTGTGCTCGACGGATCACACTTGCCATACACCATCTAACGTCAATGAGTTCCATTTCCTCAGGGCCGATCTGATCATAGTTTTCTTTTGTAAGATTTGTGTTCCCGATCTTTCCCGCTACAAGGCTCTCATATGACTCTAAGATCGATGCAAGAAAAACCATCTGTTGTTTTGCGGTCTCCACATTGAAGTTTTGGGCGTTGTTGAGATTGACTGCGATGTTGCATTGGAAAACATTAGCATTCAGAGCATTTTGATTTTGTTGATTGTTTGAAGCAGATGATGCTGGTGTGCTCGACCCGGAACCATGATAACCATAACCACTCGAACCCGACGACCCACTTCCTGAGTTGTCTTTTATAATAGTGTTCAAACTTTCAGCACTAAAGGCTGTCTTTGGCGATGAAGCTTTGGAAATCATACTTCCCCGGTAGTACAAGTCCATGTTCTGCTGATAATTGGCATTATTCACCTTGCTCTGCTTCTTAATCTCCAGCTCATGCCCTTCCAGCTTCTCTATCAACCAATTGAGTGTAAGTTCCTTCATGGACTTAGTATTCTTTAGCACAATCACGAAATACTGCCAATCATGCTCGTTTGGTAACGCTTCGAACAACTTATCAACAATCTCCTCTTGATCCTTTGTAATACCAAATCTTTCCAGTTCAGCTTTCAGGTGGCAAAACCTTTCTATCATCTGATGAACGGTTTCATTCTTCATACAAACAAACAGATCAAACTCCTTTTTCAATAACGATTTCTTGCTCTTTACAATCTCTTCACCTCCCGTGCACTTTTTCTCCAAAGCAATCCATAATTCTTTCGGATTATTGTAATCGATTAGGGAAATAACGTCATCTCATACTGATTGGTGTAATAATGCTATGGCCTTTTGCTCAGCAACGAATTCTTCTTGCTCATCATTTTCTAAATTTTCAAAATCAGTTCTTGTAGTCTTGTATCCGACTTTAATAAACTTCCAACTCTCAAAAGAAAAAGCTCTTAACCAGTTATCAAATCGTTTGCTGGCTGTTGCGGGATTTCTTTTAGCTTCTTTTGCTGGCTGTTGCGGGATTTCTGCTGTTGTTGTTGTTTGTTGTGGAGGTTGAACTTCATCGGTTGTTTCTGGAGTTTCTTGAATGAGGATAGCTTCACTGTTTGTTCGTGGGTCCTCCCTAATGGCCTCAAATATGGATGAGGCCGGAGATTGCTGATCTTCCTGAAGAGGAGTGGATGAAGAGTCTTTTGACTTTGTTGGAGACTTGTCTTTCTTTTTGTCAAGTTTTTTTCTTTTTCCTTATCTCTTCTTTCTTCTTTGCTTCAGCCGTTTCTTTCTTTTTCTCAATCTTGTCGATAATGTCTAGCATATCTCTTTTCTTCTCCATGCTCTCTCGACTGCTCTTTGGAACAGCATGGCTTCTTCAAAATTGGCGTTACCAGCTCCAACGTGTATGCGGTTAGCGTTCAGCACATTCAGATCAGAGAGTCCAAACATAAAGACGTCCATAAGATCCAGAATTTTTATGTATTCATTCGTATTGAATTGGATCACAGTTTTGCCTGTTTGACTGTCATAAAACAACTTTTTAAAATTGTTTAGAGAGACAGGGAGTTCTGATAGGAGGTTGATTCTGGTGACCACTTTAGCAGGGTCGATAACCCAAGTCACTTTCCCTTTGCCCTTAATTAGATCTTTCGTGGTTTAAGAAACTCTTCGTCAAGGACGCTGTGGTTTAAAAACTTGGAAGCCTCTGTTGCATTCTTTAGCAATGATACGCTCAAAATCTGCACCGATGCTGCTACGATTTGGATTTAGCAAGTCTAGTTTGCCAAGCTCCCTTATATCCCATCTTGGAAGAGATTGCAAGTCGTAACCAGTTTTGAAATATTGGATTACTCCTCCTCGCCGATTTACCACAAACATTCCCCTAAAGTTGTTGTACAACCAGCTAATGATCTTGTCAGTAATTTCTGTCTTTTCAACAGTAATTACTTGAGAGAAATCTGGAATCTTTTCTCATTCTTTCTTGAACCATTTGAGATGTTGTGGAGTAAACTTATCTCTATCTTCAAGCTCGTATGTCACTTCTTCTTCTAAACCCCATTCGATGAATCTAGAATAAATTTCATCCCAATACATTTCTTCTTCGTCACTTTCATCTCCTTCAGTGACCTACTCTGTTGACTCCAAACGTCTCTTCTTTTCCTCCGCCTCTTTGGCTTTTCTATTTGTTTCTTCTTCTTTGAACTTTTCATAGTCGAAGATTTCTGCGATGGAGAACAAAGGCTCTATTTCAATTTTAGAACAGATCTTCTTCAGCATTCGGTACAGCTTCTCCATCCCATGTTGTTGAAATCTCACAAACTTTGACTGTTCAGATACATATGCGTGAAGCTCTTTATTTTTCTTTCTCTGTTCCTTTAAGTTTTCTCTCAAAACATTAGTATCATTCACTTGATGTTTGAGAATACAGATTTCTTTTGCTGGTCCTGCACCAATGTCTTTCACCAACTTATCATAAAGATCTTGAAAAGGTCAAATTCTTTGTGGTGCAGCTGCTGGTCGTGTGATTCTTGTGGGTTTCATTGGAACTTGCTTTGATGAGCCTTCATCGGATTTCTTCTTCTTCGACGGTGGCGTTTTTCTTGCAGATTGCTCATCCGGATCGACTAACAAATTATCAACAAAGTCATCGAATCTTTCTTCTTCTTCTGTTACCACAACAGGGGTTCAGAATCTGTCATCTGTCGTCTGGCTTATTTCTTTTCTTTCTTTTGTCTTTCCTCCATTGCATGGATTGCGCGCATATTTTCAATGTGCTCTCTGTGAGCTTGAGAATCTGCAGCTCTAAAACTTGCCCCCATAAGTCTTTCGGGATTCTGCGCTGTTTTCTTTTTCTTTGACGGCTCTTCGTCTGCCGGTTGCTTTCCTTTCCTCTTTCTTTTTAATTGTTCCTCATCCTGTTCTTGGATTTCTTCTTCATATTCCTCAGCCTGCACAACTTTTTGTTGCTTTGCTTTGATCGCCTCCCTATACTTTTTGTGCGTTGCTTTAACTAAAGGGAGTCTTTCAGCAGTGTACATCTAGTCATGCAGCATAACCCATTCGTTTGTGTTGATTTCTATGAGCTGACGACTGGTAGGAACATGGAAGTTGTAAGGGTTTCCTTCATGAGGCAGCTTGGGATGTTGATCATTTATGAGCATCTGGATAAACCGGGGGCACATCGCCCATGTGTTTCCTTTTGCATTATCGGTCATGTACATGAAAATCAAACCTGAAATGTTAAAATTTTGATTTAAGCATAAATTTAACATAGCAGTCGACCATTCAAGGTTCAAACCATCATATCCTCCCTTTCGGTGTGTTATGCTCATTGCGATCACGTGTAGGATAAATCTCCAATCTCTTGTAAGCCCATTCCTTTTAATTTCATTTTTCTTTCTGAAATCACCTGCATGACCCATCCCACGGAAACCATCTAATATGTCATCTTTTCTGAGACTAATTGGATCATCATGATTATCTCCCAGTTTCAACACCCTTCGAATTCTTCCTTCTGTAACGATAACTTTCTTATTTCGAACCGTTACTGAAATTCTTCTAACTTTGTCCAAAACTTCAACTTTTGCCGTTTCCCAGAATTCTTGTATGTGGATTCGATGAATGGTGAGTTCTGTTTGTACAGCATCGCTGATTTTGCTCGAACTTATCCATTTAGCCACATCCTCAAAATCCTTTGGTGAGGATTAAGCTTGATTGGTTGATTATGCTTGAACGTTTTATCCCACTCGACCAATTTCACCATTCTGCTAATATCAAGAAAAACGTGCCAAGTTAGAAGCTTTTGAATAAATTCGACGTCACAAAGATTTAATATTCACAAATATTTACTAAAAATATTATATATAGTGTTTAATAGAAGATATAAAAGTATTTACATTTATTAATATATAAAGAAAATTAAAGAAAAAGAAACTGATTATAAAAAATAATTTCACTAATGATATTAATTATGTCTTCGTTGCCGGTAACTATGGCTAGGTCAAGCCAATTTCGCCGGCATCGGAGATTAGTCAACAGAAGTACTTCGCTGACAGATGATAGAATCCAAGATGATTTCACCCAAAGCAATGATAAATTGACTCGGAATATGATTAATTCCGCTGATTGCAATCGGCGAAGACGAAGTCCGTTCCGGAACGAGCCAGCAACGTAGACGTATGTCTAAGCAGACTTACCGGCGAAATAATCTATTTCACCGGTTGCACGAACTCGCGTTCGAGACTTTTGAGATTCCTTGGTTAATTTAATTTCACCATCATCATCACTACATTCATCATTATCTATGCTAGCATCAAGTTTTTCTTGATAAACCCACTAAAAACCCTAGTCTTCTAAGCCTGTTTTAAACCGAGATTTACACCAATGATCTGTTTCTAGTTTGAATCGATTTAACCAACACAGACGAGCATTCATAACATTATAGCACGAACAAGAAACAGATATCAATCAGAAAAAGATATATTCCATAACAGTCATAGATTATATCGAAACAACCCTAAATCGAGGACACTATAGGTTTAAACAGTTCAATGCACGTAGTAGTATGAGAGGATAGACAAAATCCTTATTATAGTACCTTAGAACTTGTGTAATCAACTTAAAACTAAGAGAGAGATTAAATGTAAAGACTGATGGAGGTTATCGGCGATAATGAGAGAGAAAGATGAGAGGGTTTTTGAAAAATTTTGAATAATTGTCGGTTAAGGCCTTTTATAAGCGATTGGTGGTTACCAGCGGAATTATAATTCCGCTAGTTGATTAATTTCACCGCCTCCTTGAGTTTCTCACCCTTTTTTCCAAATCCGATTTTAAATACACTCGTAAATTTCAAACTTTCTTGAAAAACGTGCCCATTTAGTTTTAAAATGCAATAAAAATCGGAAAATATATGCAAACACTTGAAAACTTGGGCAATTTGGACTCTGAACTTCATTTGTCAAACTCGGAATATTCCTTTTTCGCTAATTTTTTTCCTTTTAAACGCTCGTCAACTTTCCGGCAAAAGATCATATTGTCAACACTTGTCATATCCGTAATAGTTCTTTTTAGCAAATCAAGGTACAAGAAAAACTGCCAGTATGTTTGTCCTCTTAAATCCATGCATCCTTCTTTCAACATGCTTTCGGTGAGCTTGTTTATCATTTTTGGTAATATTGACAAGAATTCTATGAGCCCCACACAAGCTATCGGAAATATAACCATTACGCCCATGAGTCCCACATCAGGACATACCCCCGCGATCAAGGTATGCACAAAGGTTTCTCATAACAGGTGAGTACATTGGTTTCATTCGTTTTGCTTTTCAACAATAGATAATTGGTGATCAGGTCAGTACTTTCATACAGCAGAGAGACCAGAATCTACCGAGGGCGGAGACAGATACCAGAAACGGTATGATTTATGCATTTTTGCGCATTTGAATGACTTTCTATGAAAGTTTCTTCAATTTTGGCTTTTGGCCGTTTTGGCTCTTTTTGAAAAGATATCATAGCGTCTAGGTCAGCGTATATCTGGATGCAGCAGAGGAGCAACTATGATATCCCCGAATGAAAAACCAATATAAAGACCCGAAATCTCGGACTTTGGCAATCTGTCAACGCACGATTCAAGACCATTAAGCCATATGCCGCAACGTGTTACCCACAATAATGTGTAATGCCTGTGGAAAGCTAGAATCCTTGTGTAGACATTATCTTTTGCCGCCTAATAGCAGTTTACTCGACGGTATTGCTGCATCTACTGACACGTCGTTGCTTGGTACCCCGATTCCTTTTGTGTTCTGTTTTTCAAGAAATGACAAAGTGTTAGCAATTTTTCTATCATTTCTTTTAATAGGAGTAAGCATCTTTTGATTTTCTGCAATATCCCCCCTAAAATTTTTATTTTCGTAAGTCCATTTCCCGAAAATGAAATTTTAAATGACAGAAAAATTTTTTGGTGGGTAACGTTTTAGGATACTTGTTTTACCTTTAATGAATGTTTTTTTTAATATAGAGAAAGGATAGAGTATTTACAACCAGTGATAGATAACAAGATTTCATTTCCACTCAAGGAAATTAACCATTTCCAACTAGGTTACCAACTGGTTGAATCGGGTTTTGTCAAAGGCTTTCGTGAAAATGCCGGCTCGTTGCTATGTTGTATCCACTAGCACCACTTGAATATTTCCTTTCTCATAAGCATGTCGAATTGTGTGAATGCGGATTTCGATATGCTTTGTTCTGGAGTGGTGAATAGGATTCTTCACAATTCCTAGACACGCCTCATTGTCGATGAATATAGGAGTCTTCATGATGTTGATTCCATAAACCAGCAACTGATTTTGTATCCAAAAGACTTGCGAACAGCAACTGTAGGCCGTGGTGTACTCAGCTTGAGTAGTGGAGGTGGACACTGTCATCTGCTTCTTGCTTTGCCACGAGATTAGACGATTTCCCAAGAATTGACATCCTCTTGAGACAGACCTGCGATCAACCTTACAACCTGCATGATCACTGTCAGAATAAGCAATAAGATCAAAGTTACTATCTTTAGGATACCAAAGACCAAGTTTCGGGGTTCCTTTAAGATAGCGAAAGATGCGCTTTATAGCAGTTTAATGTGATTCCTTGGGATTTTTCTGAAATCGAGCACAAAGACAGATAGCCCATATAATATCAGGTCTGCTAGCAGTTAAGTACATCAAAGAGCCTATCTGGAGCGACAGAAGGATTTGTTCACTGGTTTTCTTTGAGGATCTAGAGTAAGCTCTGTCTGTGAGGCGAACGGGGTGCTACCAACTTTTCAGTCGTTCATGTTGTACTTTGCAAGAATATCCCTTATGTATTTAGCTTGATGAATAAGAATACCATCCTCCTTTTGCTTTACTTCTAATCCCAAGAAGAACGTGAGCTCTCCCATCATGCTCATTTCGTATTTTGCCTTCGTCACTGTCTCGAACTCCTTGCACAACTCTTCTTTTGTTGACCCAAAGATGATATCGTCCACATATATCTATACCAACATTACATCATCTCTGATTCTTTTGGTGAAGAATGTCATGTCTATTTTTCCTCTGGTGTAACCACACTCCAAAAGATAGGTTGTCAAAGTCTTGTACCAAGCACGCGGAGCTTGGTGAAGACCATACAAGGCTTTGTCCAACTTAAAGTAACGTCCTGGGAAGTGAGGATCTTCGAAGCCCGGAGGTTGACAAACGTAGACTTCTTCCTTTACCTTGCCATACAGAAAGGCGCTCTTCACATCCATTTGGAAGACTTTGAAGTTCTTGTATGATGCGTATTCCAAGAATATTCTAATTGCCTCCAATCTTGCAACTAGAGCAAAGACTTCCTCATAATCAATTCCCTCTTCCTGTCAAAAACCTTGCACCACCAATCTTGCCTTGTTCTTGATTACCACCCCGCGATCATCCATCTTGTTGCGAAATACCCATTTAGTACCAATCGGAAACTTTCCATCAGGCAGATCAACCAGCTCCCAAAATTTAAGTTTTCGGAATTGAGAAAGTTCTTCCTGCATGGCTTGTACCCAACTGGAATCTTAGATAGCTTCTTCGATATCATGAGGCACGGACTGCAAAAGAAATGCTGCATATAGCCCTTTGTTGATGTTCGATGACTGACCACGTGTACGCACTCCATCTTCCACTGCACCTATGACATTTTCAAGGTGATGATTACGATTTGTCTTGTACCCACCATTCGTGTGAGTCTCAATTTGTTGAGGAAGATTAGTAAAATGCTCGTCAACATAGATCACAGGTGGACCATCATCCTGAGTTGGTTCATCCATGTTCGCCTATGAAAAAGAAGCACCGTTTTGAGAAGTGTTCTCAGGCGAAGTGTCACCATTTATTTCATCCACGGACACAAGTGGATCGGCTGAGAATGGCGAGTAACGAGTAGTGAAAGGAGTCAAACCAATATCTGACGAATCAAACAGAGGTTCAACTTGAGCTGCTTCTGCATGTTCGGCTTCTGGAACGTCTTCTTGAATTTCGAAGGTGTTGAAAATCACACCTACGTCATAAAACCAATCGGGAGTACTTCCAGTGTTGGTGTAATTTCCTTCTTGGAAGTCAACGTAATATGATTTAATCACCATCTTGGTTCGTTTGTTGTAGACTTTGTACGCCTTCTGAGTTGATGAATACCCCATGAAGTAACAGATGTCACCCACTGCTTCGAACTTGATAAGATTTTCTTGAGTGTTTAGAAGAGTGTAGGAACATCTGAACGGCCTGAAGAAGTCTATCAGAGGCTTACGTTTGAAGAGAAGTTCGTAAGCAGTCTTTCTGTGAGGTTTGATGATGAGAACCCTATTCAAAACGTAGCATGCGGTGTTGACTGCCTCTGCCCAAAAGATGATTGGAAGCTTTGAATCTACCAGCATAGTTCTAGCAGCTTCCATCAGCGTTCTGTTCTTTCGTTCCGCGACTCCATTTTGTTGGGGAGTTCTGGCAGTACTGTATTGAAGATGAATTCCTTTTTCTTCACAGAAGGATATGAAGGTTTGATTCTTGAACTCGGATCCGTTATCACTTCTGATCGACTTCACTTTCAGTCTGGTCACTTTTTCAATCAAGGGTATGAATGACTTGAGGATATCAGCCGTCTCATTCTTAGCTTCAAGAAAGTAAACCCATGAAAAACGAGAGAAATCATCTGTAATCACCAAACAGTTAGAACTTTTAGCAAGACTTTTAACACTTATTGGACCAAAAAGATCCATATGCATCAACTGAAGAGGCGTAGTAATCATATTCACTGCTTTAGGCTTGTGTGATTTCTTGTGTTGCTTTCCTTGGGCGCATGCTATACATTTTTCTGAAAAAGGAAATTCTTTTATCAGAAGACCTCTTACTAAGTTTAACTTAGAGAGTTTATTCATATTTTTGAAGTTCACATGTCCCAATCGCCTGTGCCAAAGCAGTGACTCCGATTCTGAAGCCTTGGAAATTAAACACGTCAAATGATCATTTTGTCACACCCTGGCTTTGCGGAAGCGTGGGTTTATTTTGGTGTGACTTCTTAATACCATAGCACATATCATAACCATGCTATATGAAAATAAAACCATGATGTTCATCCAATTAACAAGTTTTAAAAGTTAACGCGACAACATTGTTTAAAAGTCGATACGTGAAACATAATACAACCACAACATACTTAGAACTTGTTCACAAGACACAACTAAAAGACATGAATAGAAACTCAGTTTAAGACTTGTGACCCGTCCAGGCAAGGATCACATTTCCTAAACTCGGATGACATCATTACTTCTACGCAGCTTAATACCCTTGCATACTTGGCCAGATCCATTAATTTCCTGAAATACATGTAAGTTGAAAAATCAACATAAAGTTGAGCGAGTTCATGTAAAAGTGAGTATGTAAAACCTTTGTAATATGTTTGTATGTATGAAAAATCCCTGGTATGTAGCAAATAAGGAAAAAGAGATCACCATTGGGTTGTAAAGCCAATGATATGTGTGAAGTGCTGTAGGAAGACTCAAACCTAGCAAATTTTTGCGTCGGGCTCAAAGTCACCCCGAGGTCCGTATAGTGGGCCTGGAGTTGGGCTCGCTACACCCAGATAGATCTACCGCTAATGACCCTCGGTCCTACAATGAGGATTAATGGCCTCTAGTTCCAGCCTACCCACTCACATGATCTAAGTAGTAAACCTTCCTTAAGCTAACCATACCATGTATAAAAGTATCCATAATTTCTGTAACATGTATTCCACCCCCAAAGTATAAAAACTGAAAACAATTAAGAGAAAAGGGGGACATGAACTCACTGAAGTGTGTCTCGAAATAGTCAATCCCAATCAACCTGCTGCGTGACGACCTACACGTACTAACTTCTATTAGACGGACGGCCGTGCCTTGGCTTAAGGTTTAACGTTTTTGGGAAATAGTTAGACAACTATTTCGTATTCACACTTCTTATTTATTTAATAAATATATTCCTTCCCAAGGATGGGGGTTGTAATACATGTGTACGTTATATTTTCGAAAATATATTTTAATCACTTGTCTAAAATATTTTAAATTCCAGAATATACATATTTTTCCCAAAAATATTATATTTTACTTCATACCATTTCCAAAATACACATTTAAGAGTATTTTCCGAAAATACATAAGTTACATTTTAAAGTTCGCGTTGTAATAATAATACCGGTGTAACTTAAATATTTATTTGTGATAGCGTTGGTATTATTTTGGAATAGAAACTTTGTAATATTTCTAGGTTATATTATTTTTATCCTAAAAATAATATATGTAGTTCACAAAATAATCACATAATCACACAAGTGTTTTATTATGAAATATATATTCTAAATATATATTTAACAATTTTTATTTAAAAAAATCCACCTCCGATACTTTGTAATTTTTGAAATAAAAATCATGGCGAAGTTTATTTTGAAAACAAAGTTAAAAATATACTTTGTAAACATTTGTTTAGAAAAATATTTCTAAGTGTTATATTTCTGGAAAAATTTCGCCAGAGTTTCCTCTGTAACTGGAGGTGTCCACGCTTACAAGCGTATCATTTTCTTTTAAAAATCAACCAAACAATTTACCAATCATCAACATACAATATATATTCATCAAACTAGACAAACTATGAATAATCATAAACTCATGAACTTGAATGTTTTGTAAAAATATGTAGTAACTTTCTAATGTATTTAATAGATCTTGTTATCTTTAAAAATAAAATTAGTTTCTTAAAAAAAACTTTATTTTTAAAGATCTTGAAGTTTCACAACTTCTAGTCATGATTTACCAAAAATATTTCTTGTTAAATTTTTCTTGTGACACAAGTGTTTACACACTTGTTTATTCACTAAAATGCTTTTAGTTTATGTAAGGTTCGGGTTTTAACAAATCTTGCATCTTTCACTTGGTTCTTCCGAAAAACCACCTGTAGATCTTTAGATCTACTAGTTTAGAACCTTATTTTACAAGAAAAATTACATTTACTCAAGTTCATGTTTCATGAGTGGAAGGGTTCATCATCTTTTATAATTTTAACACTAACTTACTACTAGCTCATGTTCTTGAACATGATCTAGTATGGTTAGATGATGATCCATCCCACCTCTAGTAACAAACAACATCGAATAATCACAACTAGACAAGTTTCACAAGATTTACACAACTAGTTTCTCTTTAACCACCTTATTCATCTTATGTTCAAGACTTTATGTTATGTTATTTAGTGTTCTTAACTTTCAACCATTAAATCACTTATTAACCACCATAAACAAGATCAAGATGATGTTTAGAGGCACTTACTACTAGCTCAAGGCTAGGGAAGAAACAAGACGTAAACGAGGTGGATAAAAGAAATCTAGAGAGGTCCTTGAGCTTCCGAGTGCACCAAGCCTTCTTGTATGATCCCTTGCTTCTATGTATGTATGTAAAATGGCTAGACAAGACTTGAAGGTAGTGATGGTGATGATGGTTGTGTTCGGCCGAAGGTAAGCAAAGAGGGAGAAGAGAGAGCAAGTTTTGATCTTGTGTTTGAGAAATGAAAGTGTTTAACCCATGGTGTTTACTTATAATCCTCTTAGTGCTTTAACCAACATGTAATGTGTCCACTAGATATCAAACAATGGCAAATATAATAATCAAAGAAGGACAAGGGGTGGGTCACCCCTTGTGACCGCCATTTGGGGGGGGGGGGGTAAGGGTTGGTTTGTGATGATATAGTTATAGTTAGTGATTAGTTGAAATCAAATGGCACTTTGTTAGGATATTTGTGTGTTATTTAATATAACGGGTGTTAGGGTATTCGGGGATCCTAACTAGCTCAGATTAGTATAAACAATGTATTTGGCAATATTTTTGTGTTCCGGGTAAAGTCCGGTTGTTCGGTTGGATATTGATCCGTTAAAGTGTCAAGTAAAGCCTTAAAGTGTCTTTAATATTATTTTTAGTGACACGTTAAATCCCCGACACTTTGGAAAGTGTCTAGTATTATTTTACCAAGTTTTTGCACTTTACTAGTTATGTTAAATGCTGAATTTTTGTATAAAGTGCAGTATTTTGTAATTAAAGTATGTTTTAGGCACTTCCGGTCACTAATACTTTCACCTAGTAACACAGTTTAATGATTCTCACCTCCCTACACTCTCTACTAGTGTAGTAATCTACTCCCGGCTCATACTGGCCTCAGAACAATGTCTGTTTAGGTGCTGGCAATGTCAGCATGTTTACTGGGTTATCCGTTTAGTGTACTAACTGTGCTTTTGTGCATCAAGGTTGTCACTAATGTTTATGTGTAAGTAATAGAGTGACAGTATAGAATGTGATGCATGAGTATATATGTATCAGAAATCAAGAAGCAGTTTAACCACAATTGTAAGCAAGCACAGTAATTAAGCATTAATTAAATATTAATTAATTGTACGGATACCTGGTTTTGTGAGGGTTGTCACACATTTGTCTTGGCATTTTTCATATTGAGCACGTATGTGTTGTTTTGTCGTGGAGTTGTAAGCATGATCATTTCTGCAGGAACAACATATTCAGGTTTGAGAAACAGACATTCCACGTCGTTGAACAGCACCGATATTCCTTTATCACAGACTTGTGATACACTCATGAGATTGTAGCACAATTCTGGAACATAGTTGACGTTTTCTAACGTAAGTGCTTCAGAAACAACAACTCCTACTCCAACGATTTTTCCTCCCTTTTCGTCTCCTGCGAAAGATACAAAGTCGCCATCGATAAAACGGAAATTCTTCAGAAGTTCCTTTAAGCCAATCATATGCCTTGAGCATCCACTGTCTACATGCCAGGTATATTCCATGAGCATCCGAAACCATTTTTGGAGTTTATTCTGAAATACAAATATATACACTAATTAGTTTGATTTGGGAACCCAAATTTGCTTCACTCTAGATCTATCGTGATTCTGTCCCACGATATCTTCTTTTTGTTTCCAAAAACAAGTAGTGGAATTAACCATTTTTTTGACTGATTTCTTAAAGTAATCAAACTGCTCTTTGAAATTTTTAACAAAGTAATATTCTGGTTCAGAAAAATTCTTTTTTTTACAATGTTTCGCTGTATGTCCTAAATGACCATAGCAAAAACATCATTTGTGTTTGGGCCTTTTCTTTTTGGGGTTCGACATGATGTATGTGATGAGAGTCTTGAGCTGCTTGAGGAGTCTTCTGATGTGGTGTAGCTTGAACTCTCAACTTTCTTCATTTTCTTGTCAATTCGGCTTTCATCTTCTGAACAGTCTTCATTGTTGTCGGTGTCTGATGAAATTTCTGATGCTTGATCTTCACTTGACTCGTCTGAAATTTCTTCACTTGAATCTTCAGAACTTTGATCTTCACTTTGATCTTCACCTGAATTCTCTGATCCTTGATCTTCTTCAGAACTTGAAATTTCTTCTTCTTTTTCTGAGGCAGAGATGTTTGAATCTTCTTTGATGCTTTCTTCAGTGACTTCCACTTTTGAATCTGTTTTACCTGTTCGAGAAGGAATAAATTCTGGAATTTCCTCGGTGAGGAATTTTCCAAAACTATTCTGTTTCAATTCTGGCACAAATATAGGAGGTTCACACACAGTTTTAACATCACAAAATGCAGAATTTAAATCATGACATTCAAACATCACATGTTCACGATCACAGGTCTTAAATGTAGGCACATGGCCCTTACAGTCATCCAAAGAGTTAAATTTAGGCACATGGCCATTACAGTCATCCGTCTTAGTTAAATTATTACATTCATCCCAAATATTGTTTTTCTTATCACAGTTCCAGGCGAACCAGTTAATAGTAGAATAACTGTCGCCTGAATAACCTATGCCTATTTTTGAACCACCGTAGTCTTCGTCCTCATCGCAC
This sequence comes from Helianthus tuberosus, assembly GCA_030545235.1. NCBI lineage: Eukaryota > Viridiplantae > Streptophyta > Magnoliopsida > Asterales > Asteraceae > Helianthus > Helianthus tuberosus. Next base: position 113,436,614 of record CM060408.1, read on the forward strand.
ACATCTTCTTTACACACAAACGAATCTGCATTACTTTTAAAAATATTAGTGGTTGTTTCATTTTCAAAGGAATTGTTTTGAGCAATAGGACCTTTTTCATCAATCAAATCATTGTCGGGATGAGGAGTCATCATAGGCACATAGTTTTTGCTATGTAGTGGAAAGAAGAGTTTCTTTCGTTTCCTTGCCTATCCTTATACCCGATCCCATCTTTAACATACGTTGGTCGTTGGCACTTTTTGATGTCAGTAAAAGCCTTTTGGCTGACATTCCATTTGTCTATTATAATTTGCAATTTATTGTTTTCGTTCAGAGATTTTTCTAATCTTTCTGTCTGATCATTAATGATAAAATCTTTTCTGAAAACGAAATCTTTTAGAGTCTGCATTTCAGCTAAAGTTGAGTTTAACTTCTCTGATATGCAACCTCATTCTCTTTGAGTTCTTTATTGAATTTCAAAACCTTTTCTTTGTCCCTCAAAATCTCAAGGTTGAGAGACTTATAGTGTGCCACGATATTTACGCATGATTGAGAGCATAATTTAACTTTAAATTCGTGCGGAATGCTATTTACCAAATCCTTGTCTTCCTTTTCTTTTGAGAATTCGGTCTTCATGGCCGCAGCTGAGGCTTTCGCTTTCTCTTCCTTCACAACAGTTGTTTCTTTCTGAACCTGCTCCTTGGGCTTCTCAGCTTCTTCAGACTTCTTGTCTTTCTCAAGCTCGGAGGGGGTGAGAATACTCTTCAGACCCTTGCCAGTAGCATCATCTCCTTTAGGGATTCCAACAGCATATTTCTCGATGGATTTTGACGATGAAGATGACGACTCGCTCGAGATCTTTGCCATGAGTGCTTTGTTAACTTGTTCCTTAGCTTCGGCAATTTCTTCAGCCCAATCATAGTCCTCAACAACTAAAGCTTTTGGTGTGTTAGGAGCAGCGTTGTTGTTGTTGTTTTCTTCAATAGCAATTTGTCTTACAGCAGGAGCAGTTTCAGTATTTCCATTCTTCAACATAGGGAAATCTCGCTTGAAGTGACCCAAATTCTTGCAGTTGTAGCATCTCAGCTTAGATTTGTCGAAACCAGCCTTTCCAAGAGCTAGACGCTTCCCAGTCTTATCTTGAAACTTTTTCAGCCTTAGAGTAATCATAGCCATCTGCCATTTCAAATCCATCTCCTCCATATCATCTGGATCAACTTGATACATGTCTTCAGCAGTAAAAAATCTCCTTCTTGAGCTCTCTCGACATCAATGCTTCATAGTTGCTCAGAAACATGTTGAAAAGTGCCACATTTTCAGTTGAAATTTTCAAATCTTGAGTGTCACCGACCACAGCTGTTTTTTCACTGGATTGTGGAGTCTTTTATGCGCTTGCGGAAGCGTTAAAGTAAGTCGTGTTTGAAGCTTGTTGACTAACACCTTCAGATGCAAGAAATGCCACATTCTTCAATCCTGCAGTAGACTGAGCAGACTTTGGAGTATAACCAGCTTGTATTCATTTCACGTTTGTTGACATCCATTTCAAAAGCTTTCAAAGTGTTAATCAAATCGGACAGAGTGACAGGATTTGTGCTGTTGAGGAAATCCCTTTTGATCATCATGCACTGCAGCCTCCATTCCTTTGGAACAGAGTCCAAAAGTTTCTTTATGGCAGCACGATTAGTGATAGGATTTCCTGCCTTCTTCATCTTGGTCATCATATTCAGAAAGCGACTGATATGATCAGAAAGGCTTTCTCCACGAATTCCACCAAACATGTCGTATTCTTTTTGCACCATGTCTCTTTTGTTTTGAATCAGCTCTTCGTTTCCCTCGTAGTAGTCAATCAAAGCTACCCAAAGTTCATTTGCAGCGGTGTATTCTTCAAACATGTTTCAGTCATCAGTTGACAAAGCCATGGTTAAAGTAGCATGTGCACGATGGTCTCATTGGATTAGGGCTTTGACTTCTTCAGTGTAGGTTGTGGGGTCGGTGTTAGCAACTATCACATCTCCTCGAACCACCGTTGGTACATGGGGTCCAACGGTGACAGAAATCCATTGATTGTAGTCAGCGTATTCGAAGAACGATTTGATGCGATTCTTCCAAGTACCAAAATCAGTCGATCCTTTCAGTTTTGGAGGTCTTGTAGCAGTTCCGGTCTCAAGTTCAGCTTGAGCGATTGGGTTCAATTGATTCAAATACATTTTGAATGGTTTTTGACTTAAATTTGCTGATCAGAGGACAATTTCGCTGAGTAGTTAGACGAAGTACAAAATCGCCGGTAACAGACTTAACTTCGTCGATGAACAAACTTAAAACACGGGGACAAAGATGACTTCGCCGATGACTTCGCAGATGAAATAACTTCGCCGGAGAGATTGTGAATCCTGCACGAGCGATGTTAGCTAATTCCGCTGAGACAAACAACAAACATGTTAGTTTGGCTAATTTTGTCGATCACTGTGATAAAAACGCTGTGGTTCTTTATCACTGTACTCGAAGTCGCCTTCTATAAATTCGCTGATGGGTTAAGACCACTATTTCGCCGGTAATCAAGCAACTACGCTCGTGAGTAATCGGCGTAATTGTTAATTATGCGATATTCAAGATAATTTCGCTACATTCAAATTTATCTACGCCAGATTCAAAATTATCTACGCTAACCAGGGTTTTAACACGAACAAAAACCCTCTAATCACTCAAAATTAACCCACCCAAAAACCATGTTTCTCTATATCAAAATGTCCAAAATGATTACTTAATCACTGATTAACAAAAACCTATCGATTAAACACACCAAATCAAGCCATTTTAAGCTAAAAAATTGAAAACCTTGAACGTTTTTGAAAAACCTTCAAAACTTGAAGAATCTTAACAAAAACACAACAATCAAGAGCACTAAGGCTCTGATACCAAATTGTAGATCCCAATATCAATCTGGATCACAATGGTTGATTGTTTTAATCCGAAACACCTATTGATTAGGTGTTTGAACTTGAGAAAGTTAAGAGAAATCAAAAGATGAAGATGAAGCTAATGGTTTAATGATTTGCAACAAGTTTTATATTAATTCCAATCAAGCACCTGAAAATCTGATGAGCACAATCACAATAATCAAAGAGTAAACAACACAAGGTTTCACCAAAAACTAGCCAAAAGCTTGGGCTAGGGTTTCATTGCATACATATATATATAGTTACTGACCTGCCAGCGTATTTATAAATATAAATACGCCAGGCCAGAACTTCAAGTTACAAAATATTACAACTTTGACCCCTAGACTTCTAGAAAGCTACAATAACATAACAAAACCAATCCAAAATAAGTATCAACGATCTCAAATGGTCTAACAAACACAAACACAATTGTCCGAATAACCAATCGTCCTGATGGTCAACAAACATAATTAATCGGATGAAAGTGTTCGGATGAGTGTTGTCCGGATGGGATTTCATTCGGATGGCTATCCGAATGAAATTTGTCGAATGGTCAAGTGTCGGATGGACAACCTGTCGGATGGCTATCCGTTCGGATGGTTATCCGATCGGATGGACTATCAAAGAACAAACAGTCTAAACTTCAAACAATAACAACTCAATCCGTTCGGATGGCTATCCGATCGGATGGGCAATGACGTTAGCAACGTGTGTTCGAAAATTCATGGTTTTCACAGATTTTGATACGATTTCGTTTGAATTCAGTTTTGAAACTTTGTAGGATTGTTCTCTAGTATGATGCGCACAGTATGTGTGAATTTTAAGACATTTTGTCCGTGAAATCTCTATTAATTTTGGATTTTAAGATGTTTAAGTTGAGAAAAAATTAGAAATGTGTAGAAATCAGAGAAGTAGATGAGAGAAATGATAGAATCTTGAGTAGAAACGGCTGTAAATCTCTAAAAATCGGTTGAATATCTTGTCAATTTCTGTAGATCTCCTCCGAATCCGACCTCAAAGCTCTGATACCACTTGTGAGGACCGGGAGTTCGGTTTGATTGAACACGCTCAGGTCAGATCAGCAACAACACGATCGTGCGGAATCCGATAGTGATGTAGGAGAAAGATATACAACAAAGACACCATTCAATGCATTCATTCTCATTGAAGTTGATGATTCGTACAAGGTTCCAGAGAAAATTTGCAAGAGCTCCGCCAGAGGTGTCAACAACAGATGTCTCAAATGAGAACCAGCACCCTCTATTTATAGGCGCGCTCATCCGGGAGAAACCAACACACCGTTCGGATGATCATCCGTTCGGATGATCATCCGTCTGGATGACTATGTCCATCCGATTAGATGGACTCCATCCGTCCGGATGGACTTTATAAAACATAAAAACTTGCGTTTCGTCCCAGATTCGATATAAAACATATACAAAACTATACATAGACAACAACCAGGTAAATATAGACTAAATACAGACGAAAGCTACAGACATATGCATCTACACTGCCCTGATAGGCAGAAGAGCAACATTGACAAGAGGCGAAAAACTCTTAAGTTCTAAATTGTGGACAAAGTATTATTGAAAGTGTCAACTTGGAAAGGTGTCATGAGATTTGGAAAGAAGGGCAAGTTGAGCCCGAGATACATTGGACCATTCAAAATAACTGAATGTGTCGGTTACATAACTTATAGGCTTAAGCTACCTGAGGAACTCAGTGGAATCCTTGATGTGTTCCACATATCTAATTTAAAGAAATTTCTAGCCGATAAGTCGCTAGCTATGCATCATGATGTGCAGATTGATGAAAACCTGAGTTTTATTGAGAAACCGATTTCGATTGAGGATCGACGGATTAAAAAGCTCCAAAGAAAATGATCCCCATCGTGAAAGTCAAATGGGATTCCCGTCGTGACCCAGAATATACATGGGAGTTTGAGTCCAATATGAGACAAAAGTACCCCTATCTATTTGAATAAAATCTTGAGGACGAGACTTCTTTTAAGGGGGTGAGGATGTAACACCTCGGAAATTTATATTGAATGATACGGCAACACGTATCTAATCAACTCTCAAATATGCCAAGTTTTTTGGATGAGGGGGACTAAACATGTATAATTGTGGAAGATTGGTTGTGAAGGGACTAATTATGACAAAAATGCCAAAATTATGGCTTATGAGTGATCCTTATGGACCGCAAGGCATATGCCTTACAGACCATAAGACATTTATTAATAATGTTCCTAGCAATCCCTTATGGACCGCAAGAGCCATGTCTTACAACTGTAAGGAATTTAAAACCATGGGCGCGCTAAAGTCCTTACGGTCCCTAAAGGGTGCGCTGGCAGTTTGTGCAGACTGCTATGGCAGCTTGTTGTTTTATGTCATCGTGCTCGCGATTCTTGCCACCTTGCTCTAGTTTTGGACACCTGAGGTGACACCAATCCATGCCATAACACCTCAGGGGGCACTTGGCATTAAATGGGAGCTTGAATCCCAATATAAATAGGTGATCAAGTCTTCATTCCAACTTGCACCTACAACTCTTTCTCTCTAATTCATTATTGGAGTGCTTCTGATCATAAAGAGGCACCCACTAGAGTTTAATCTTCCTCCTAAACACTTGTAAGGGTTCTTTCCTAGTTCTTTTCAATTCTAGGCTAAGTTATTAGCCGAAAGTCAAGCAAATTGACTTTTGCTTTGACTTCCGGTTATGACTATTATGGTCTAGCCAATGTTCGAATCGAACATGGCTACGTGATCGTAATAAGGTAGGTGATAATCCCCTATAAGGGAACCTCCTGAAAATCACGTTAAGTTGGTCAAATGACGGCTCAAAGTTTTATTAAAATAAAGTCAAAACACAGATTTTCGAAAATTAAGTTAAATGAACTTATAAACATCTAAATACTAAATTTTGACATTAGATCAGTTGGTATAACATATTAGGACATGTTAGATCACGTCCAACCCGTCATTTTCTGCTTATAGCTCGGTTCGCAACCGAAAGTCAAGTAGTTTGACTTCTTCTTTGACTTTCGATTCTGACCCGTTTAAGCTAAGTTAGCTACTGATTTGAAGTTGTATTATAATCATATTGATGTATGGAATAACTCTCTGAGGTTATACCATTTGATCATAATCAATTGTCGGATTTTATGCAAGTTCTTATATTATGCCTTAAAAATGCCAATTATGCCCTTTTGCGCATAAAATGATTTTAAACCATAATGAACTTGTAATATGGATTATAAACTGACGTGGTAACATATTAAACATGTTTTGGCATAATGAACTTGACATTGACTCATCCAATCACCCGATGCCGCCTATACGCGTACGGTTGACTTGTATAGCCTAGTTTATATAAGTTAGCCGAATCGGGTCAAATTCCTTCAAAATCATTTATAATCAGAATACATTATTGTTTAACCTATAATATACGAGTCATAGTACTCGTAAGGGTTCAAACCACATTCTATCCGGTCTCCGCTTAATCTAACGAACCGTATCAATTTTTAATATTAGTTAACCAGTCCAAGTCATATAACTTGAATAAGACATGTTAACATTCCAATGGATCATAATTCAATTCATCCAGACTAAGGGCATCCAGTAAATTGAAACCTTGTTAGTTGTTTTGACTTAAACGGTTGTGCTTATAAATATCTTTGGATTGTAAAGATTTAAGCTCAGGTAAATACTCTTAACCTATTTTCCCTGTACGGGCTTGGGATACAGTAAATTATTACCGCTTGGTCGGGTATGGGATCAATGACCAATGTGTCCAAAATCCAGATTAACTGTTTTAATCTGTTATGCTTGATAACTTAAACATTGGGGGTTAATGCGACTGTGTCCTGGATATCCTCGGCTCATTTAAATTGCAAATGGCCACGACCTAAGCACGAGGTGTAGGCATACACCCAATAGATGCTAATGCTATGATAAAATATTTTCTTACCCAATATAGGGATAAAGTGGTGTGTCGGTTAATCATGGCTCGGAGTTTAGTTTCGGCCTCGTGTGTATTGACAAGCATGTAATACTGGTAACAAGAGATATAGTTTGTCCCAAGTTATTTATGAAAATTGTTATACCAAATGGTATATAAAATGATTTTGAAATATTTTCAAAATGTGTCTGTTATTGTATTTACTAGTGAAAACTGACGTATTTTCAAAAGACTAAGCGCAGGTTTGCAAAGTATGGAATATGCTGGAAGCTACCCGGTAATTGCTTATTGGAATTTGCAACTCCAAGCAAAAAGCTTAGTAGTCTCTTATGTAATCATTTGTTATTCGATCCGCCTGTGGTTCTTTAATACACTCTCATATGTAAATTATATTAAACTTTGGACGTTGTACTTTGTAATAATTATTTTATACTCCCAAGAGTTTCGCTGTGTTAATGTGAATATCTATATCAATTTGTCACGCATAAACCTCAAGTATGGGCCCAACGGGAAATTACGGTGTGACACCAAATATCTGTTTGTGGCCAGAACTCATATTTGGATTAAGACAACTAAGGTTTAAAGATCAGTCATTCAATGTAACAGTACATGTTTAGAACAGATGTTAGATTTTTTTTGAACGGCAAGGAACGACGTGCCAACCACCCTGACACCGGGCATTGTCGCCAAGGTCGACTACTCGACCATCGCTAGCACCTTGGCTCTCATAGATGTGCGGAAACCCGACCTCCACCCGCCCGAAGGCACAACAGTGGAATAATTGGTAAAACCTAGCCTCCCATCAGGACGAACCAACGCCACCTGTATTCACCCTTCACCTGGATGCCGCAGAAAATAATGGGGGGAGTGGGAGTCGAACCTGGGTCATGAGGAACACCAAGTCTTTTCCCAACCACTCCACCACTACCTCATTGGCAGAACAGATGTTAGATAGTCTGTAACAAATGTCACATTCCATCAGATGTTATGTGAAATGTTTTCTGGTAAAAATGTTAGATGTCAATATCAAAATGATGTAATTGTCAATAGATATTTGTACCTTTGTATAAATAGATATCACCTTTTAAAAAATCTATTTATTACATCACACACATTCCTTTCAATAAAAAAATAGTTCTGATAAAACTTTACACTCTTATGTTTGTCTTAAATTCCGTTGAATACATTATAACTATCCATAATTCATCTCTGTTTTACTACACTTCATCATTTCATCTCATAGATCAAACACAAGTGATAACTCAGATTTTAAAAGGTATGAATGCTCTTAGAAGAATCCTTATTTTATTAACATTATAAATCTACGCATAATAATACACTTGTTTCATATTTTACTTTTAAATAAAAATTTTAGTTATTACGCAGAATAATACACTAGCTTCACATTATATATTATATATTATAAATTTGCAACAACATGTTGTAATAGAAGTTGTACCTTTTGCATAAACTCTTTTTTGACAAATGTATGTTATACTTGGGTGTACAAGTTGCTAATGTGGATGATTAAAAGTGAAGTATGGTATAAATGTATCACTCAACATTTACATAATATAAATTAGCAACAAGTTGAGGCATTGAGGTCTTGTACGCCATCTTTTAGGGGTTTTTCAAAAAAAAAAAAAAGATATTTTGCTTTAAACCCAAAACTACTTGATTTTGTAGTTTTAACTCAAAAGTTTTTTAGTTTTTTCAATTTAATCTCACAACTCTTATCTTTCAACTTTCATCCCCTGTGTTTTTCATATTTTGCAAAAATTTTCGTTTTACGCTTAGTTCTAAATTTTGCTAGTTAACACGACACAATGTGTGTATGTGGTTCAGTGTATTTACGTCGTCTATTTTTTTCCCGTTTAATAAGTTCATTACAACGCGCGAGTCGTAAATCGAGTTAGTTATTATTTTCTGTGTTTTATATGTTGGTCTAATTTCTACACGTTAAGACGCTGCAACTTTAATGTTGGTGGCCGTTGCCTATAGCACAGCATTGGAGCTATTTGTCACGGTTTTACACCCCCGTCGCAACGCGGGGGGCTTAATACGATATGTTATTTATATAGATACAAGTCATGTAACGTAGTAATTATGATACCATTAATTGTATTGAGCTTATTTGGTGAATTACTTATTTGTATAAGATAGTAATACAAACTTAACCGACAAAAAACATATTTAACACATTGTAAATCTGAATCTGATCAACAGCATGTCAATTTCGTTAGCCTTGGCGTAAAGCGTGCGGGTCCACCTTCTAGTTTTACTTTTAAATATAAAAAAGTTTTAGTTATTTGTAAATAATCTATATTATATATATAAGCATATCCAAGGGGCATCTTAAGGTAAGTTGCCACTTTACATAAACTCCTTTAATGCATGATGTACAACTCTCTAAAGCACATGTACACCTCTTTAATAAAAACACGTGTTCCGTACTGCCGATTTAGGGTTTCTCTTATTATCACATTTTCTCATTTCATAATTCATTTCTACCCCCATTGCTCTCTCTCTCTCTCTCTCTCTCTCTCTCTCTCTCTCTCTCTCTCTCTCTCTCTGGAGATTCTAGAAATTTCATGGCTATTGATGAAGAATTCACTAGATCCATTTTAGATCTGACCTCTACATTCAGATTCAAGGCTATTAGTGATAAGACCTGACCACTCAATGAAACTGTTTCTGATTTAAACAATTCAAGCAAACCCTAATCAGTAGATCCGACCTCTCAGTTCCGATTTAGGTCTCATCGGCGGGTGTAGATGGCAGTTTTCTGGTTGAAACCCTTAACCCCTCCTTTTTGTTGTCTCGCTCTCAGGTAAACCATTCGTGCTCTCTCTCTCTCTCTCAGGTTTTCTATTATGATTTTGTTTAACAATGTGTGGACTTTTGATGGGTTTTGTTGTCTCTCTCTCTCTCAGGTTTTCTGTTACGATTTTGTTTAATAATGTGTGGAGTTTTGATGGGTGAGATCTGATAATGGTGGATTTCGTTCTCTCTCTCTCTCTCTCTCTCTCTCAGGTATTCTCTCTCTCTCCCTCTCAGGTTTTCTGTTACGATTTTTTTTTTAATAATGGTGGTTTTTTGTTATGTAGTTGGTGGTGAGAAGTCGCCGGAGTATTTGAGAGTAGTTCAAAGGATATTGCTTCCTGTGACGGTGAGAAGTCGCCGGTCGGAGAGGTTGAGTGTCCGGTGGTGGTGTTTATAAACTCTAAAAGTGGTAGGAGGCATGGCCCGGACCTTATGGCTAGGTTGCAGGACTTGATGGGTCAAGAACAGGGTTTTGTTTATCATTTATTGTTTAAAAAACCATTTATGCTTAATTTGCTCTATGAATGAGTAGTTACAGAAGATTTATGATGAAACTAGAAACCATGGTTCGTGTGTGTGTGTGTGTGTGTTTTTTTTATGATGATGGTTTGTTATTGCTTAATTCTTCAGCATTTGTGTTTGATTTTGGCTATTAGTAGTTGCTGAGATTGTTTGATTCCTTGTTTTGTGATGAAAAATGAAACACTTATTTCATGAAGGTTTTTTTTATGATGAATGCTCAATTATTGCATCATTTATGCTTGAGTTGAGGTTTCTAAAAAATGCTTAATCTCTTATATAGTTGTAGAAAACAATCTCTTGATGATGTTATTTTGAGAACCACTCTTATAAACACAAAATTCATGACTGTTATTTTTTATTTTGTTTTTCGATGATGTTAAATTCTTGCTTCCTTTTAACCATTTATGTTTGATTTTCTCTATGTATAGTTGCAGAAAACAATCTCTTGATTTTCGATGAAATTAGAAACCCATAAGTCATAAAGTGTTTTTTTTGGGTTTGATGAATGTTCAATTTTAGTTTTCTTTTGCTTATCTACTCAATTGAAGCCCTAATTCGCGACCGATGTCAGCTAAGTACGTTATTTACTTTTGCTTATCTACTTATCTGTAAAATATTGGGTTATATGTTATTACTCTTTGATCTGTGTTTGTTAGTGTTGGGAACTTGACTTGTGTCTGATATTATGGCAACCAGCTATTGTGGCATGTAAATCTGAACTTGGTCAAGTTTTTGAATCCGATATTTCTTTTTCTCTAGACTTTGTGATTGCACTTGGCTGAGGTAAATTTATTTTGATTCTTCGACGCAGAACCAGACATGATAATGTTATCGGCCCGTAAGTAACCCTCTACAGGTCACACGTTTCATCTTTGAAAGGGGAAGATAGGTGCTTGTCTCCTAGGGCATACAATTGGTGGCACCCTGCCATATTTAACGTATAAAAAACTTTATATGTTAAATATGACGGGAATAACCTGTGTCTTGTATGCCCTATGGAGAGAAGCATCCATCTTCCCCCTACAAAGCAAAGAAACATTATAAAAAATCATTATCATGAGATTAACAAAGAAACAAATCGTTGTAATTATTGTTACAAATTTATAATGTTATTTTTTATCGATTAATGTTTATCGTTGTAATTTTGTTAGCAAATTTATAATGTTCAGCATATTGCATTTCGTATTTGTATCGATTAATGAATTATAGTTAAAGCATTATGTACTTATGGTTAATTTGATGGAAAGATTGATAAACTAACAGTTAAAAAAATTAACAAAAGTATATCACCAAAGAATCGATAAACTAACAGAAAAACGAGTGCTAACATACCACGAATAAGAAAACTAACTTAAGTACTATACAATATATGACGAGATGACTGACAAACTAACGGTAAACAAGTATTTTATTGTAAATCGTCACCCCGCCGCATCACGCGGTAAATAAGTAGTGTATTGTAAAATGCATTGAAGATCCACATGTTCACGGGTACATTTAAGATTTAACCCCTTTTTCTAACATTATTATTTTGTTGAAAGAAAAAAAAAACATTTTACCCTCTCTCTTCAGACAACCAACAACTTCAAAACCCCATTTTGACTCTCCCAAATTCTTCAAACAAAACCCAAATTCAACCTTCAAAGAGATTTAGCATCTGCATCTCTAACTCAACTCACATGCTTCTGTGCCTGATGAGAGAGAAAGAGAATGAGAACTTCACCACCAAGTGTAGCTCCACTGAGCAGTTGTAGTACCAGCCGCAGTACGAGTTGTACTCTTGGTGTTGGTAGTGACGAGGAACACTGGAGGAATTTCGATAACTCAGTGAGTGCGGTGTCGTTTGGACTCGTTGCTACTGCTATTCTCATTTGTATGTTTCTTGTCATGGCTCTTTTCGAAAGGTTTCTCCGCCCACCGTCATCCGCCGCTGCCACCGGAGCCCGGAGTCTTGGAGATCTTCACTCACACCACGGGAAACTTGAATACCCATCTACAAAAGTACGTGTTTTTTTCATATTTTATTATTTTCTTAAATTACCAATTTACCCTTTTAATTGTTTTTTTTTTTTTTTTTTTTTTGAAACGGTGTTTGGCAAGTATTATAATTTTGAAGTTATTCTGTTTGATTGGTTAAAATGTTTGTCTCCTTCAACACAAGTGTTTTTGGTCAAAGGTATTTGTTTACTAGGACAAAAATGTCAACTTAAAAATAGAAGTGTAGTATAATTGTATAGTTTCTGACCATTAATTTAGATGCTAGATAAATGGATCAATATTGGTTAAGATTACTTTAACACGAAAGTTTTATAGCCATCAATATAATATAACCTCTTATATCACAGAATGTTTGTAACATTTAGTGTTTTGATTAATTAAATTTTTGGCATCATTTTGATGTAGTGAAAGGTGAGTTATCTAAATTATCAGTGTATAAGCCAAAGTTTGTCATACATGCATTTTAATTACTTAGCTTAAAGCGTTCAGGCGAGGCCTAGATGCTTCCTTCTAGTTGTAGGCACACATTTCGTACCGTTCACGCCATAGATATGAAAACCAGATCATAACGCCCGGTTCAACTGGTTAAACAAGAATTTGAAACGATTTTTTATAAACAAGTAAATTATAATCGAAACCGGTACAAAGTTGAACAAGACTAGCATTGGTTTTCTTAGCCACGATGTAGCATGTACTTACTTACATATAGATTTGTAAAGTATATGTTTTTTTTTCTTTATCTAATGACCTGATATGTATATGAGAATAGTATTAGTTTTGTATTATATATTTCGTATGAGACCAAGGTAAACTTCACCTAGTGGCAACTTCTCCTCTCACTAGAACCACAATGGATGGTTTTGGGATGTTTTTAGTGTTTTTGTTTTGTGTTTTTAGTTTCATTCTTGGCGGGTTTGGATTTAGGGCATCTTGATGGTGGAGAGATGCCGAATTTGGTAGTAAAGGTGTTAACGGAGATGGCATGGAGTGATTTGATGGTGGATAGTTCGACGCTATGTAAGATTTCGATGATGGTGCTTGAACGATTGGCGACAATGGTGGTTGAATAGAGTTGGTGACCGTGGTCGAAAAAGAAAAAGTTACTTCAAATTAAAATATTTATATTAAAAAATAATCAATTATATTTATACACATATATATTTGTTTTTAAAAAGTAAAACATACGAAACAATCAATAATTTATAGACGTGTGGATGAATGATGATGTGGACACTCTTATATAAAATAAATGTCTAGGATGCCACATCGTCAATTTATATAACTACACTGTCACTTCAATATGATTTAAACTACATTATATTTTTTTAACGGTGGAACAGCGAAGCACTTTGACATATACGCCTTGGCAAGAATTGATTCAACCTTTTCTCAATGAAATAGGAATTTATTTATATAACATTAAATTAAAAGGTCGGTGACCACCCAACTTATTTTGACAAAATTCCACTCTAACTTTTCTAAATTAACAAAAGTCACCCTTTAAATTTTTAATTTGATAAAAACTAACTTTCTAGCTTAATAAAAATGACCCTTCTACTTTTTAACTTTTCATAAAAGACCCTTATACTTTCTAACTTCTTATTTACCCTCAAACTTTTGATACGTAAACCATTCTACCCCCAAACTTTGCTATAATATCAAAGGTAACCCTCTAACTTTGTAAAGATTACTTTGACCCCATCAAGTTTCCAAAGTTTCGAACTTACCCTAAAACTAATTTCTACGTTTTTATTTTTATGGGCGTGTCGGTATAAATTCGAGTTCGTCTATGCTTTAACGTAATTTTTGTTAGAAAACGAGTTAGGTCAATTATAAAATGTTTTCTATATTCGTTTTGAGTTTGACTACGTTTCCATGTCACTTTTATTTGAAAACATATCGGGTCAAATTTAGAACATTTTGGTTTGACTGTATAAATTTGAGTTATCATACGTTTTGACGTAAATTTAGTTCGGAAACGAGTTTGATCGATTGTAGTCTATACATTATCATTTCGCGTACAATGCCGCCGCAACGCGCGGCATGTAAAAAAACTAGTTAGACATATTTATTGAGGGTGTTTTTTTAATTTTTTTTAACGGCAAATTTAAATCACTAATGGACTACTGGAGTATCATCGTGCCATCAGCGAAACCACCCGATCATATCCATCTCCACTAGACATAATGGCTATGCACCAATTTAGGAGAAACCCAATAAATATGGGAAAACCCTCTCTTGTGAGAATTGAACCCAAGACCTAGACACCTAGTAGCCCTAAAGCCTAATCCCACCCCTAATATGTCAGTGGGCTATAGGGCCATGGGATTTCTATCTTTTTTTTTTCTTTAGTTTTATTTGTTTAGTGGATTTAAAAGTAGATTTTGGGTATTTTCCTCTATGATTTTGTCCAATAAAGGACATGGGAATAGACAAGATAGGATTATTCTTTAAAAATAAAAAAGAAGCCAATTAAGTGATTATATTCATCATTTGTCTTTGGATTTGGTTACTTTTTCTGATTAATGGGCATATTGTAATTTAAAATAAAAATCGAAATATTATTTTTAACAACCTAGAAGCTTATCAGATTGAGTTTAAGGCCACTCGGGGCGCTACGTGGTGGCACGGTGACCACACGTTATTTACCGTGGAACACCACCACCTCCCTTCCCCATCACGTGTGAAACTCATCACTCGTTGTAGCCATAACGCTGTGTTCTGTATTGCCTCGTGTATATGATTTTGGACTTTATGCTTTATTAATGAACTAGTATGTTTTGTTAGTAGTGATAGACACCTCCACTAAAATCCATCACTAGTGATGGAACCAAGTTTGATGACGTGTCGGAACATGATTAGGTGTGGTGAGTGATAGAAAGTGAAGCACCCTCACCCCCTAAAAGTTTACTAAGAATTAAATAAATTTCACTTTAGTTCAAAAGCAACAATTCATCTATTTTTTAAGAAAAAAGATTACTTGCAACAGATTTGATATTTTGTTACTTTATTTATCATCAGGTTTCATTTTGTGGAACACCCTTTACAAAAAGGCCCAATACCATCATATCCCTGATGTGATGCTTGATTTGAAATGTCAAACTTATGTTAATTTAAGCCATCGTTATTTTTATATAGCTCTGCTAATTTTTTTTTTTGCATTGTAGCGTAATTAAAAAAAATCAATTTTAGCCCTCAAGTCAGATTTTAATAAATAGTTTGAGATTTTATTTTTAGAGTAAACTGCGAAAATGGTCCCTGAGGTTTGGTCACTTTTGCCACTTTAGTCCAAAACTCAAATCTTTTGAATATGTGGTTTCAATTTTGTTGCCATCTTCATCCAAAATCAAAATATGGTTAGATTTTTCAGTTAGCATCCAGTTTTTTTGGTCTTTTTCCTCTTTTTATTTAAGAGCAAAATGGTCTTTTAACGTTTTATTATAACAAATTAAAAAAAAAAATCTGACCATTTTACCCTTCATTAAAAGGAAGGGAAAAGACAAAAAAAAAACTGAATGTTAATTGAAAAATCTGACCATATTTTGATTTTAGATGAAAATGGCAACAAAATTGAAACCACAGGGACTCAGATTCAAAATGTTTGAGTTTTGGACTAAAGTGACTAAACCTCACACACCATTTTGGCAGTTTACTCATATTTTTATATCGGGCGTTAATATTCACACATCCTTCCCTATATGTCTCTCACTATATATATAGGAGAGAGAGAGAGAGTTCACACACCCCTTCTCTCTATTTTTTTTAAATGGCGTACGGCTAGGATATCGCTAACCGGGTTAGTAGTTAGTATCAAAAAGTTAGTATTAAATCCCCTCTTGCCTGGACTTGAACCCATTACCTCCTAGAGAAGCAAAGCTTCCCACCTTCCTCTTATATAGGAGAGAGAGAGTTCACACACCCCTTCTCTCTATTTTTTTTTAAACGGCGTACGGCTAGGATATCGCTAACCGGGTTAGTAGTTAGTATCAAAAAGTTAGTATTAAATCCCCTCTTGCCTGGACTTGAACCCATTACCTCCAAGAGAAGCAAAGCTTCCCACCTTCCTCTTAACCACTAGGTCAAGAAATCATTGTTCCTTTCCCCTCTCTCTCACTATATATACATAGATATATAGAGACATAGAGTGAAAAAGGGTATGCGAATAAAATAACCCTTTTTTTATCTGCTCCATGATTAGGGAAGGGTTTAAGATGAATTTATAATTATTTTTATACAGTTGTATTAATTCTTTTAGCATTGTAGTGCAACTAAAAAATCATTTTTAGCCCTTAAGTCATATTTTAATAAATAGATGAGATTTTATTTCTTATATTCTATTCTATCAATCACGACTGTTATTTTATCTGATCCATCATTATGGCTAAAAAGTGATTCCTTTAGTTGATTTGTTTACGTTTTTTTTTTTTTTTAATTAAGAAACAAAATACGAAAACAGTTTGCTTGAAATTCATGGTTACGGTTAAAGACAGGACCATTGATTAAAAAACATAAAAGGGTATTAAAAACTAAAATAAAGAATTAAGTCACTACTTTACATGAATCTTTGATACTTTAGGAAATAGACACAAGCAAGCAAAGGTAGACATTAATATAATGGTGTGTTTGCTTTTGATGATTTGTTAGGACCAAGAAGTCACCTGTTTTGGCTACAAACATGTGGTGATGTCCAACTTTCAATTATCTACTTTTGATATCCTTGAATCTTGGTACCCTAAAACCATTATTGTTTATTACCAACCCCATGTGGCTTTTTGGTACAAATCAAAAGTGCAAGAAACCCTCATCATGTTTGACTTGTCAGTGTCAAATAAGTTAGTTTTAATATACAAAAGAAAAAAGACACAAGTTATTTGTAATTCGAGTGATTTCCAAGGATTGTCATTTATATTTATACCCTTTTTCAGTCGCTGTCCTTTATGTTCAAAATTGACGAGTTATGTTCTTTATGTTTTCATATCATACACGTTTTGTCTTTTAGGCCTAACCCAGTTAGTTTTTTCAGTTAAATTTTGTCATGTGCTTTGCATATGAGGGCATTTTTGTCAATTCAAAGGTAAGTTCAACGGCATATTTACAGCTCAAAGCTTTTGCAACCTTTGAATTGACAAAAATGCCCTCATGTGCAAAGCACATGACCAAATTTAACTCAAAAAACTAACTGGGTTAGGCCTAAAGTACAAAACGTGTATGATATGAAAACATAAAGGACAAAACCTGTCAATTTTGAACATAAAGGACAGCGCCTGAAAATGTGTATAAAGATAAAGAACAATCCTTGACATTCACTCTTTGTAATTCTATAAAAAGAAACTTATATTGTTGAACTTGTTATGTAGTTTAAAATGACTGATTATGACATCATAATTCTATATATTCGTAGTAAAAGAAACACGCCCCATAATTTACGGAATAAGAAATCAAATTCTTCAGACGCATATCTTTTATTGGATATTATAGAGTAAGATTCTTTTCAGATTATCAACTTAAGCTATTGTCTTATTCATTAATTTATTAGATTATTAAGTAATTAAAGTCAAAAGTTCCTTTTGGTGAACTTGTTCAATTCCATTAATACAAACTATTCCATTGATTTCATATATGATTAATAGAAACATCAACAATTATGCCCAGCACCTTGATTCATACTTCATAAAAAAATTGCTTTAGATATCATTGAACTTGCTGAAAGTCAACTCAACTTGGTTTCTTGCTGGTCAAATTACCTCTAGATTGCTGTTTTTTATTTTATTTTATTTTATTTTATTTTATTTTATTTTATTTTTGCTGAAATTTAACTCTAGATTGCTGTTTCTTGTGCTGAAAATCAACTCTAGATTTTTTTTAACTCAACTAAACTTGTGTTTCTTGCTGGTCAATTCATCTCTAGATTGCTGTTTTTTTTTTTTTTTTTTTTTGAAATTTAACCTTTTGTTTTATGATAAAAGTTAGCTCCACATCGTGTTTCTTGCTGGTCAGTTCAGCTCTAGGTTGCTGTTATTTTTTTTGGCCAAAATTTCAATCTAGATTGTTGTTTTTAGCTGAAAGTCAACTCAAGATTGTGTTCCTGCTGGTCAATTCAGCTCTAGATTGCTGTTTTTTTTTGCTGAATTTCAACTCTAGATTGTCTTATTTTTATTTATTATTATTATTTTTTTTTTTTTGCTGATGGTCAAGTCAACATTGTGTCTTGTGGTAAATTCAGATTTAGACTGTTTATTTTTTTTGCTTAATATAACTTTGGATTGCTGTTTTTAGATGAAACTGAAATTTAGATTGAAAGTTCTTCCCAAGATTTATGGGTTTTGGTCAAAGTTAAAGTCTTGATTGGTTTTATTGGCTGTCTCATAATATACTTGTTGTGGCTGCAGATAAATATTTATGCAAGAGAAGTTTCTGTGTTAATGCCAGGAGATGAAACCCCTACTTTTATTGCTAATCCTGCTCCTTCGGTTTGTCCTTCATAGTTCATATGTATTACCAGAATTATTAGAAGCAAACAAAATTGTCGGGACATTTCATGTGACGATTTTTTTGGTTTATCTTTTCATACCAATTGATACTTTATTTCATGTATTTTTTTTCTGATCCAAGTGACGTATTTTCATGCCACAAGATGTCACCAATAACACAAACTAGTAGAAGACCCCGTGAGTTGTTGTGGGAAGGCTGGAGGGTGTGGTATAAAGCCCCTAGGGGCTTTATCACGCCACATAAGTGTCACCTTAACCCCACGTCACATAGGGGGCTTTAAAGCCCCTTCCTTTAACTTGCGTGCAATTGTTTAAAGCCCCTCAATGCCATAGCGCCCCCTTATCTTGACCAAATGTCTCGATCAAGCCAAAAGAACGCTCGTTAGTACCTTGGCGGAGAGCCTTTAGTCCCCCCCCCCCCCCCCTAATGGCGGTGGTATGGTGTTTGGTGCCCCAGGGCGCTATAAGTGGTGAGGTGGCGGGGTGGCGTTAAGCCACACCCCCGGGCCTAAGTTGTGGCCGCTCAGTTTTACACATGAAAATGTAGATACAAAACATGTTGTGATGGCTGGGCCGGCTTAATGTTTATAGAGACCTAAATAAACAATAAAATTGAGACCTTATTTTGTTAGTTAAGTTTGAGGTTATGCAAAATTTTAAACTATAGATAAGGCCTTTTTTACCTAAATTTAGTCAACTTTGATGTTGAACAAAATTTTAAAGTGTAATAGATAAGGGCTTTTTTTTATCTAATTAATATAACAAAGGTAAGAAGTGAAGAAGGGAATTTTGTTCCCATCTTATTAAGCACATATTTTAGTTTTAGAATCTAAAAAAAATCTGTGCATTTACACTAGTAGAGAATTACGTAATCACTCTAAAGTAATTACATATAATTACTCTACTATAGTAAATATCATGGTTGTAAAACAAGGTCTCCAAGGCCGAGTACTCCCCGAGTAGTCCCTACAAGGTAGGTTGCCGAGGCGACTTTCTTCAATTCCGACTAATTACTCGGAATCGATCAAACGCGGTCAACATCGGCCAAAATCGGATCTAGTAGGTCAACTTAGGACGAGTTTGACTTAAACTAAAATAAAACATAATTTCTATGCATATCATATTAAAGAATGAATATCAATTTCACGTATTTTGTTATAAATATTAGTAAATTTATGTTATTTGACATATATTTAATTTCCGAAAACTAATTTCTTTATAATTTGGCATGTCCGGGTACTCCCCGTGTACTCTCCGCCTAGGCCGAGTACTCTCAACTCCCTGGTCAACCGACTAGGGAGCGCCTAGCGACTTTTGCAACCATGGTAAATTTATGATTTTTTCTTTTTATATTTTACAACTAAACATTATCCTTAAGTAAACGGAAAAATAATTTAAAATAGAAATGGGATCAGGAGAAAACGGTTGGAAGTGTGAAAACGGTGAAAATGGATCCCGGTCAAACACGTGGCGCACGACATAATCAAGACGGAGGGGCTTTTTTGTCCTTTTATTTTCTTTTCAATGCATCTCTCACACACCGTTGTCATTTGTGGCGTGTAGGTTTTTTTTTGCGTGTAGTTAAAAACAAAAACTCGCTGGCGTTTTATTGTCTTTTTAGATCTGCCGAGATGAATTAATCGTTTGTCTTATAAAATAAATATCTTGGCGTTTATGGCGTTCCCAAATTCATTATAATCCATTAATAATTCAAACATTGCAATTTTTTGGCGTTTTACTGTTTTTTAGATCTGCCGAGATGAATTAATCGTTGTCTTATAAAGTAAATATCTTGGCGTTTATGGCGTTCCCAAATTCATTATAATTTATTAATAATTCAAACATTGCAATTTTTTTGGCGTTTCTTTTTTTTTTGTAGATCTGTCTAGTTGAATTAATCTCTTTTGTCTTATAAAAGTAAATATCTTGGCGTTCCCAAATTCATTATAATTTCATTAATAATTCAAAACATTACAAATAAGTCGAAATCAAACTAAACTAATATTCTTCTGTGCATGGTATTACATAAGAGATGTACCCATCGTTTTGCTCATCACTTTCTTCAGACTCGTCATCATCATCTAGGTCATTGGCGTATAACGCCATAATCTGGTTTAGCCTGTCTCGCATCCTATATTTAAATATAATCACAATCCTGGATGTTGCATCGTTCGAATGTGCTAAATCACAGAGTTGTTCAAGAAGGTGTAGTCTATTTGTGTTCAGCACTTCGTCCATCGTCAATGAATAATCCTCCCCGTTTTGATAAGTCACTTTCAATGAATAATCCAAACTCCAGCCGGCCACTGTTGGTACATCCAAAATGCCGTCATCATCATCTGCTGTAAATCTTCTTTTCAATCTTCTTATTACTGTTTGAGTCCTTTCACAATCGTTGGACGTTGGAACCCCAAGGGCCATAATATCCTTCTGAACGGCCTCATTCATACTAAGTATGGCCTTGATGGTCTTGACATTCACCCTTCTCCTGTCAGAGAACTTTAGGACAAAATGTCTCTCTGACCTATCAAAACCTACATGCAATAACCTGAGCCATTTTTTTAAGTTGTATGGGGTTTTAGACAATTTGTGGTGTGTTAAGTTTGTTTACTTATTGTACTTATATAATGACCTTTTTTGGCGCAAAGTAGATTATATATGTTTTTGGCGCTAAAAACAATAGAAATTATCTTTTTTTAATGTATATTTTTTATCTTTGTCGTGCGATGTAGGATGCAGACCTAAAATGTGACAAGTAATTAAGGCGTTTTGAAAATATAAAAAAATACAATTAATAAAATAGGTGAGGGTAAACTTAATAAGATTTTGCTCAATGAGATGGACAATATTCTCACTTAAGAATTTTGTCCAACACATTGAGTGAAACTCTATTGAGAACAAAACAGAATCTCAAAGAACAATTGCCATGGGGTGGTTTTTGAACTTTCAGACGTTTTATTATATGGCGTTTGTTTTTGGTATGATCAATTAAAGGTCCTGAGATGTTTATATAAGATGTTTTTGGCGCGTAGTTTAGGCGGTATTTTAATATAATAAATGTTAGTAATAAAGTTTCCGTCATTTCAGTTACTGTTTGTCGTTACTGTTTGTTCAGCTTTATCTGTTAAGGCTGTAACGTGTCCCATCATTAAGTTTGGCGTTTTGTATGAATGGCGTTTTAGATAAAGATGGCAAAATATAAATTTTGTAAGACACCCTTTGTTCTATTCTCTTGCACCTTGTTTTATAAAATTCAGTAATTTTTGGAGTTTTTTAATAATACGTGATGAAAGGAAATTATTATAGTTTTGGTGTTTGGCGTTTGTGGCATTATGGCATTTTATAAGTAATTAGAGAAATAATGTATTTTTTTAACATAAATTTAGATAACAAACCACAGAAAATGACACCAAAAAAAATAGAAAAGAAATAAAAAATAAAAATCCTAATCTGATTTCTCATACAAATCTTCACAGTCATCAGTCGCTTCTTCCTGAAGTTTTTGTCCCCGGAACCTTTGAATTCCTTAGATAGATGCCGATTTTCTACACAACTAAAACACCCGGCTCTAGACGAAGCTGATCATTCAGTAAAATATAGCGTTTTGTTTTTTGGTGTGATCTATTGTTGTGGATTGTTGAAGTGGTTTTGTGGATGGTTGGAGACATAGATCGATGCGTATGTGTGGATGCTTTTTTCTGGGTGTGATTTTAAGTGGGTTTTTCGCTTGGTTGATCTTTGGTCGTCATCTTCATATTCATCCCACTCTTCATGATTAATAATGGAGTCCAAAATATCATTTACATAGTCATCGGTCTTTTCTTCTCTTCTAAACCTTCTTCAAGAACAAAGCATACAAAATGACATATCACTGTCATCAGTCTCTTTTTCTTAAAGATTTTTCCATCTCATTCAGCAAAATCTCATTGAGTTAAACCCTCAATTAAGAATCCATTCAGTGAAACTTTATGAAGAACAAAACTGAATCTCCAAGAAACGACGTTTGCTATCTGTGGTTTTTTTTAACTTTTTCTGGCGTTTTAAAGTGAATGGTATTTAGTAAAACATGACGTTTGTTTTTTATGTGATCAATTAATGGTCCTGAGACGTTGTTTATATAAGATGTTTTTGGTGCGTAGTTTAGGTGGGAATTTATTATAATAAATGTTAGTAATAAAGTATCTGTCATTTCAGTTACTGTTTGTTCAGCTTTATCTGTTAAGGCTATAAGACGTCCCATCTTTAAGTTTGGCGTTTTGTATTTAATGGCGTTTTAGATAAAGATGATAAAATACAACTAATTAACTTTTGATGTCTGCGTTTGTGGAATTTTGGTGTTTTATAACTAATTAGAGAAATAAAGTAATTTATTATTTGAAAAGTACATAACAAACAAAGAAAATATTACACAAAAGAAAAAAAAAAGAAAAGAAAAAAAATTAAAACTCCTCGTCAGAAGGGATTTCGTCTGAGAAGTATACATCGCTCCCTTCGTCTTCTTCTTCGGATTCTTTTTCCAGTTTCTCATCCAAGTCATCACTTTCACTTTCATTGGCCTCTTGTTCTTGAAGATTTTGGACCCTCCATTTGAACATGTCATGCAACAACTCCAATTTTCCTATCATGTCTCTGTTCAAATATGTTGCGTTATATAACTCCTCTAGGAACCCAAGACTCTGCTTGGTCATGATGTTTTCAAGCATGTAGTCTTCCTGCTCCCCGTTGTCACATACAACAGTCACCATGTCAGTGTCTTCATCAAAACGCCATGATTGGATGACTGGGTCCATTTTTGCATTTGCCTTGTTCGATCCAAATTTTTTGGTTAATCTTCTTATAACCGTATGTGTTTTATCACATTGGTTATCAAGAGGGACGCCAAGTGCTAGGATCCCCTTCTGTACTTCTTCTTCCAACTTCAATATGGCTTTGATTGTTTTAACAAACACTCTTCTTCAGTTGTCAAAACTGATTACGAATCTTCTGATTCTGAGGGTGTATCTCCATGAAACGATGTTTGCCATTTTTCTTCCTTTCAGAGTTTTTTTTTTTTTTTTTTTTTTTTTTGAAATTTGGCGTTTTGGTTAAAGATGACATTTTTAGTATGATCAATGAAAGTGATGGTAACGTCTTGTATATAATGATGTTTTGGCGCGTAATTTAGGAGGGATTTTTTTATAATAAATGTTAATAATTAACTTTCAGTTACTGTTTGTTCACATCTATCTGTTAAATCAGCAACGAGTTTCATCATTAAGTTTTGGTGTTTTGTATTAATGGCGTTTTAGATAAATCTGGCATTTCATCTGGAACTTACTAATGTGTATGGCTTGTAGGTTAAGGCGGGAATTTTGAATGGCGTTTTGCTCATTAGTTTGGCTTTTTTGTATTAAAGCAGTAAAAAGACCCTTTTACCCTTAATGAAACACATCCAAGTAATAAAGTTGATGTTATTTACGAAAACTCCACCATGCCATTCTAATCCATAGATTGTTTTGATCCAACGGATGTAGGGAGATCTAACCGTTTTCACGCTTTTAGGCGTTTTCCCTAAATCCTGCCCCTATATATATGATTCGGTTCAAGGGAAAACCACCCCCAGTTGCGAGAACCATGAAAACCCCTTTAAACCAAGACAAAATTGACATGTCATACACATTCAAATTAAATAAAAAGAGCATTTTAGACTTTTTGTATTCCTTTCACATCTACCTCCCCTCTCTCTCCTCAAATGTCAAACACTCGCCTACACTTACACCCATCTTTCAAACCCTTACCCTCTCCCTTTTCTCTCCCTAAAATATCTATACGATGAACAAAACCACCCACAAAACCCAAACTCAGATCCATTGCAAATCCAAACCTGTATTTAGATCCACCACAAATCTGACTGATCTGAACAACAACCATATTCAGGTCCACCACGAATCTGCCTTGTAACAACCCGACTTTTCGGATCGTTACCTATCGCTGTCATTTCTTTCTTAACGCTTGTACTCTTGGGATTCGTTTAACACTAAGGGTTAAAACTATATTTTCAACACATTTTAAACGCATATCACAATGCTTATTCAAATCGCAGTTGTCGCATTTTAACACTGTTTATAACGCTTACCACTTAAACGCATCTTATCGCATTTTACATCGCTTATTTAGACTACACACTATCGTAACGCAAACTCAACGCAGACTCGAAACGCGGATTTATTTATTTTATGTGTGTTATTTGTGTGATTATTTGTTAAATGTTATGTGGATATCAACACAACGCTTATGCGCTCAAACGCTCACTCGTAACTCGATTAAATGCAACGCTTAACAAACGAACCAAAGTTGGAAAACTAGCTCGCGCACGCACGGCCGCTCGAATGGCCTTCTGTCCGAATGGACATCCGCCCGGATGACCATCTGTCCGGATGACCATCCGACCGGATGGAGACATCCGAACGACTGCTACTCGCAACCGACTTAACCCTTCGCCCTCTCTCTATAAATACCGTCGTAAACCTGCATTCTGAGACTTTGACGCTCTCATCCGCTCCCCAAGACTCTGTCGCGATTCAAGGCCAATTTGTAAGCTTTTTCCCTCAAATCTTCGCTAATCTTCACCTCTAATCACTTCTACACCATCTTCTTCATCAAAAATCACACACACACTTCAACTTTTTCTCGAAATCACTTATTTCGGACCTCTCAAAGGCAGATTTCACTCTTTTTGCTAAGGCAAACTGTTGTGGAACACCATTCAATCGAGATTGGTTCAAGATCTAAAGGATTTCATACTTTTCAACTAAGTTATGAAAGATTTCAACACTTTTCCATCTGTTTTCAACTTTTCTTCACAATATTGATGGAATTTGGACCCAATCAGACTCTCGATTCATTCCTTAGTCGAGAGTCGGCTTGCAAACAGATTTCCACCGGAGAGATGGACCGATTAACGGGTCAAACATGAATCTTCATCAAGAACAGCTCGTCTGTCCGAATAGGCGGGCCCATCCGGCTGAATGAACTGGATTTGGTATATTCCATTGTTTGACACGTCATCACACCGTCTCCGTTAACTTAAAACTTTTTACTTAGACAATTTTACAAAAACTTCAACTACGGACCACAGCCTACTCGAATGGCCATCCGTTCGAATGGCCATCCGTTCGAATGGCCATCCGCTCGAATGACCTGACATTTATATTATCCATTGTTTAAACGCTTTTAACGAGACTTCAAAAATTTTGACGATTCACAAACAAAAACTTTCTATTCGAATGGCCATCCGCTCGGATGGCCATCCGTTCGGATGGAATCCATCTGTTTGGATCAACTGTTGAACACTTATCTCACTCGACATCCTGTTTACGATCATTCAGCCCTAAGGTAGACTTATGCTTTTGTTTCCATGCACAGGCTAACTCAACGTGCTCCCTTCAATCCAATCCAGATTGTGTTTACTCGTTAAACACACACTATGAGTATACTCAAACCCATTTTCGTTTAACGCACTTTTGGGTGTTACATACGTTCTATATCAAAACACAACACACAACGCAAACACTTTATAAACGCTAACCACTCCCGCATGCTATACGTGATTTGTTGAATGCTTGTTACTATGCTTATACAGTGTTACACTAGACCGCCTCTAACAACGATAGTACTATAGTTTGGACTCAACACCTGTGTGACAGGGGTTGTTAGGGATCACATTACTTTACTTCACGTGTTCGCTTCGGTGAACATGTGTCGCGCATACTCTACAACGCAGTCTCGTGGTTAGGTTGTATCATTGTTGATAGTTACATGCTTCGCCCGTTACGTGTTACATGTTGGTTATGCGTAAACGCTTCTTATACTATTATTATGCAAACTTGTGTACTCACCTTTACTTTATGTATTGACGTTTAATTTAACATATGTGACAGGTTGATTTGGATGTTATGCTGGAAATCAAGCTAGGCAGTCTAGAAACTCATCTAATAGAAATCTAAGTTGTCGGATCATGTTTTGTTTAAGAGAACTCGTTATCTGTAATAATTTTTTGTTGAATATTTGTTCGTTAGTATGGGATGATGAACCTTTAAAATATTGGTAATGAATAGTTGTTATGGATTCTCTTGAGCAATCTGGTTCGCCTAGTGCCGCGCCCCGATGTTTCCGCCATCGGTTGGGGTGTGACATATTGGTATAAGAGCCATAACTATAGGGAATTAGGTTGAATCGTGTATAATTGACCTAGTCTATAGTCTAAGTACCTACAGACCGCTTCGTACGAACCCAGTAGGGGTTTCGTACGAGCCTACTTTTGATACTCTCATTCGAACTTGTGAAAACTATATCTTCGTGCGAACCCGCATACTACAGCTTCGTACGATGGCAACCTTTCCTAAGGTCGAAATACTACTCGCCTTTCCTAAGGCTGACACAATACACACGTTTTCAAAAATGCTCGCATAACACAAGCGAGTGATTGGGTAGAGATTAGGTGGAAAACCAAGAACTCTCGATAAGATCACTCACTCTACACGTATTTTTACTCTCAGCACGAGAATATTCATTGAGTTAGGAGTGACATCCATATCTCGACGAAATCCTCCATCTCTATCTCATGGTTTTGCCACACTTTTAGGAACAAAGTTGTTAAGTTATGGGTGAAACCCGCATCTTAATGGTCTGTTCCACTCCCTACTTTGATTTTACAAACTCTCACCAAAGTCTCGACTGTTCCAATGACTCGAGTCACGTAGTAACTGCAAGGATGAGTGTTGTTCGCCGTATTTCGGTGAGAGCACAATCTATTAGGCCAAAGCATGTACTCGAGGTTGTTGTGAATAGTTGAATCACTCTGGGTAGTCGATGCCTAACACCCAAGGCACTCTATTTTCGATTTAAGCCTGCAATCGCCGATTTTACAGGTTATCGATTTTATGTGTTTATATGTTTATATGTTTTGATTTTGGAGATTATGCGCTTTTCCGCTCCTCACTTTACAAAACGCGAACAACTCGCACAACTTCCGTAATCTCAAACACTAACTAATCGCAATCCAAACTAAGAACTCTCGCATGCTATACTACTCGCTATCGCTCGCAACTCTCAATCGCGCTACCCAACCTTGAAAGATAGGTGAACACGTGCAAAATATGTAGGTGAATACGTGCAAAATATGTGAACTATGTGCTCATACGTGCTTATGTGCCTATGTGTATACGTGCCTATGTGGTTTATGTGCCTAAGTGATTATGTGCCTACGTGCCTACGTGTTCCTGAGCTTTACATAATAATAATAATAATAATAATAATAATAATAATAATAAAAATAATAATAAAGGATGTTTTACGAACGCTAAACTTTTCAAAACATAACCCGATATAATCGAATCTCGTCTAATTCATATGACGATGTCTGCTACAGAATCTGCACTCGACAATGTCCTCATTTGGATCCCACACTCAACGTGTTGGCTGACGAAACCATGCTGACAAGCGTATCGCTTCACTTGTAGCCAAGGAAATGGCTTAGGTTATACCTCAGATTGTCAGTGAAATCAATGAGGTCAGCAGCAAATCATCTTTCGAGTCGAAAAACGACGCACCTCGAAATCCCTTCAGCTTTAAACATTTCAAGGTCTGCGGTCCCGCAAACTTCACTGGTGAAGATGGACCCAGTGCTATGTTCCAGTGGTTTGACTCTATCGAGGTCACCTTCATGCAAAGCGGATGCCCAGAAAACCTGCGCACTGTGAATGCTACTGGAGTCTTTCAGTTTAGGGCTCTGGATTGGTGGACTGTTGAACACAACCGGCGCGGTAACGATGCAACTTATGGCCTCTCATGGGAGGAACTCGGGGAACTTATGATGAAGGAGTTTTGTCCTCCTCATGAAGTCCAGAAACTGGGGAATGAATTCTGGTACATCAAACAGGAAGGAGGTGACAACACTGGTCTCACCGCTCGTTTCAAACAGCTGAGTATTATCTGTCCTAGTCACGTGGACACGCCTGATAAGACAATCAAGAAGTACATTCGAGCTCTCCCCGACTATGTAGCTGACTTCCAGGCAGAAAAGCCTGCTACTATTGAGGAAACGTACCAACTCACAGCTGAGATCAACGACAAGCGAGTCTTGGCTGGATATTTCAAAACCTCGACCAAGAGTCTCAATCAAGCGACCGCAACACCCAACACTGACAATGCAGCATCACAAGAATCAAAGTCTTCACGCTAAAGCCGCAAGCGAAAGAACAACAACAAGAAGAACTATGCTACTACTGCCGCTCATCTCAACGTTGTCCCCGTACAGCCCAACAACCAGAACCGTCAAGCTACTGTTACCAACGCACCGCCTACTAAGTGTGCGTACACTGGTATCCACCCTATGTGCCCTACTTGCACTTACCATCATCCGACTGGGGTCAACTGTCGTTTTTGTGCAAACTGAAACATCTATGGGCATTTCACTGCTCACTGTCGTTCAGGCCCACGTCAGCAAGCTGCTCAAGCTCCTCCAGCACCACCAGCTCAACCCCTTGCTATTCAGGGTAACCCAGCAGTTCCAGCGCCCGCTGCTAATGCTCGAACTTGCTACACTTGTGGTGACCCTAATCACTTTGCTAACGTATGCCCACATCACGTCGTGAAACAAGAACCGGAGCAGCAACAACCGCAACAGTAGCAGCAACCACAACAAGCAGCCCGTGGAAGAACTTTCAATATCAACGTCCGCCAGGCTCAGACTGACAACAATGTTGTTAATGGTACGTTACTTGTTAACGGTATTTATGCTTCGTGTTTGTTTGATACTGGAGCCGATAACTATTTTATGTCGTTTGAATTCGAAAAGCTCCTAAAACGT
Organism: Helianthus tuberosus; assembly: GCA_030545235.1. Classification (NCBI taxonomy): domain Eukaryota; kingdom Viridiplantae; phylum Streptophyta; class Magnoliopsida; order Asterales; family Asteraceae; genus Helianthus; species Helianthus tuberosus. The sequence goes on from CM060408.1 coordinate 113,466,178, forward strand.
AAACGCGCTAACCTCCCAATGACCTTCGACGTAGAAATTGCCATCGGAAGAACCGTCACCTTTAGTTCCATTCTCCGTGATTGTACTCTCGAACTCAACAATTACGTTTTCCCGATCGATCTTATTCCTATGCAACTCGTTAGCTTTGATATCATAGTAGGCATGGATTTTCTTCGTGAAGATCGTGCTGAAATCGTTTGTTTTGAAAAGATGATTCGTTTCTCCCTCTCAAACGGTGATCAACTCTGTGTTTATGGCGAAGTATCCTCGAAAGAACTAAAGCTTATGTCGTGCATTCAAGCAAGAAAGTATCTTCGCAAGGAGTACTTGGATTTCTTAGCCCATATTGTAGTAGCGACTGAGGAAAAGAAAACTGTGAAGGACGTTCCCATTGTTTGTGATTTCCCTAGCATTTTTCCTGATGATTTACCTGGTCTACCCGCTACCCGCGATATAGATTTCCGTATCTACCTTATTCCTGGAGCTAACCCTGTCGCTAAAGCTCTTTATCGCCTCGCACCGTTCGAAATTCGTGAACTTTCTAGTCAACTCCAGGAGTTACTTGATAAAGGCTTCATACGCCCTAGCACATCGCCATGGGGTGCACCTATCCTTTTCGTGAAAAAGAAGGATGGATCATTCCGAATGTGCATCGATTATAGGGAACTCAACAAGCTTACTATCAAAAATCGCTACCCTCTACCCCGAATCGACGATTTATTCGATCAACTGCAAAGCGCTACGTGTTTCTCTAAGATCGACCTATGCTCTGGTGACCATCAACTACGTATTCAGGAGCAAGACATCCCTAAAACCGCTTTTCGTACCCGTTATAGCCATTACGAATTCGTGGTCATGCCTTTTGGTCTCACAAACGCACCCGCAGTCTTCATGGATTTGATGAACCGTGTGTGTAAACCCTTCCTTGATCGCTTCATTATTGTGTTTATCGATGATATCCTTATCTATTCGAAGTCGAGAGCCGAACATGCGCAACATCTTCGTTTAGTTCTCGAGCTTCTCCAAGGGAATCGCCTCTACGAAAAGTTCTCCAAGTGCGAATTTTGGCTCGAGGAGGTTCAATTCCTCGGTCACATCGTCAACAGTCAAGGAATACATGTTGATCCCACTAAGATTGAAGCACATAAGAGTTGGATTACACCGAAAACCCCGTCCGAAGTTCGTTCTTTTCCCGGATTGGCGGGTTATTACCGTCGATTGATCGCAGATTTCTCTAAAATCGCCATTCCTTTCACCTTCCTAATGCATAAAGACAAGCCTTTTTTTTGGGAAACCGAACAAGAGGATGCCTTTCAAATTCTCAAGCGTATTCTTTGCAACGTTCCCGTACTCGCGCTACCCGATGGAAACGATGACTTCGTTGTTCATTGCGATGCCTCTAACCGGCTTCTTGGTTGTGTTCTTATGTAACGAGACAAGGTTATCGCGTACGCGTCTCAACAACTCAAAGTTCACGAGAAGAACTACACAACCCATTATCTCGAACTCGGTGCAGTTGTTTTTGCGTTGAAGATTTGGCGACACTACCTTTATGGTACCAAGTGTACGGTATTCACCAACCATTAGAGCCTACAGCACATCATAAACCAAAAAGAACTAAACATGCGCCAACGTAGATGGGTTGAACTTCTCAATGACTACGATTGCGAGATATGCTACCACACAAGCAAGGCAAACGTCATTGTTGAAGCTCTTAGCCGACGAAGCTATTTACATAGTGTTCGTAATGTTCAAGCCCAACACAACCTCGAAGCCCTCATTCGCGACGCTCAACACTCCTGTTTTCTCAAGAACACTTTGAAGGAAGAAAGAATCTGTGAAACTGAAAACCAACTAGTGAATAAACCTAACGGAATTTTTCACTGTCTCGATCATATTTGGATCCCTAGTCGCAATAATCTCCGAGAGATTTTGCTAATTGAAGCCCACAAATCCCGATATTCCATTCACCCTGGTGCCGACAAAATGTACAAGGACCTTCGTTCCAGGTATTGGTGGCCGGGAATGAAGAAGGATATCACAATCTATGTGTCAAAGTGCCTGACTTGCTCGAAAGTTAAGGCCGAACATCAACGACCCTCTGGCTTGCTCGAACAACCCGAGATCCCGATGTGGAAATGGGAGAGTATAGCTATGGATTTCATTACGAAACTCCCTCGCACGCCATCAGGTCATGATAGCATTTAGGTTTTCGTTGATCGTCTTACGAAATCCGCTCACTTCTTACCAATACGAGAAGACTTCAAGGTAGAACGATTAGCACGAATCTATACCGACGGAATCATTTGTCATCATGGGACACCCCGTGACATCATCTCTGACCGCGATGGTCGATTTACCTCGCGTCTCTGGGAGACATTCCTAGCCGCTCTCGGTACAACTCTTAATCTCAGTACCGCATTTCATCCCCAGACCGACGATCAGACTGAGCGCATGATCCGCACCCTTGAAGACATGCTTCGTTCGTACGTTGTAGATTTTGGTGGTAATTGGGATTAAAACACTTTCATTTAATAGTATGTTGTTATGTTGTTATACTGTTAGTATTGGGATTAATAGTGGGGGAATTTTGAGTAGTACTACTAGGCCCGACAAGCCCCACCTAAGCTAGTCGCGCTAGCTAGACCAGTAATGTTTATCGGGTGTAGAATTAGCCTAACTTACCGCCATGGTCAGTGATAGACCTGGCAAACAAAGGCAACAACAATCAACATCGGTTTCAAACTCTTTCGTGACGTAACACGGGTTAGCTACCTATAGATATGACAACAATCTATTAAATTCTAATATTTACTATTCTGGTTGAATAGTGGAACCGGTACAAATGAATTATTACCATGACAGTAAACTGTATATGTAAACTCACTCATCATAAATGACTGACACTTGTTTCTTACGTGTTCTCCCCATGTCGCTAAGGTACTTGCCATGGTTAGGTGCACTTCATGGTGTCAAAAACATTTTCTTTTCGTAATGTTGCATTATTACATTTATTTTCTGTTGGATTGGGCGTTTGTTTTGACGCATGTTTTTACCTTACAATTATTACGCTTCCGCTTTACTTTTGAACTTTTGGTTGTTGGTAAAACTATTTTTCTCATATAGAGGTCATTCGATATGACTGGTGTATTAGATCCTGGTTTGTCACGCGCCTTGTGATAAAACCCTGCAAGTGGATTTTGAGGCTGTGATACAAGTTCTGAAAGTGAAGAAGATGTTGCAAATCTTACTTACTATAGGATCAGTGGTGGAAAGTTGGTGATTGAGAAAAAAGAAGAGGCCTATACTAAAGAAGAGGTTAATGCTGATTTTGAGCAAGGGAAAGAGTTAGAAAAGAAGAAACCAGCAAAGAGGCAAAATAAACCCTCATAGAGAACTCTAATGAAGGGTAAAAAGCTGAAAGCTAACACAGGTTTACATTTGATAGGTGAACCATCAGATGTTGAAGAACCTATTGTTACTACTATTGCTGCCAGTGAACCAGTTTTCATAGAGAGTATACCAGTTTCTAAAGTCAATACTACAACAACTGCTCCAGTAACCACACATCTCAAGAAGAGACTTCACTACACAATGTCTACACCTTCATAATCAACTACAAGATCACCAGCAAGTGATACAAATCCAATTCCACCTTTCTCTACACCTAATGCACCAGATCTTGAGAATCTAGACTTTGATTTCAAATATGGAGGCAATGAAGCTCAAAATGTCAGTATTCAAGACTTACAGAATCAAATTGATGCTTTGATAAAAGAAAATGAACATTTGAAAAACAAAGTCGACGCTCAACAAAAGGTTATAGACAACTTGACTGAAATGAAAAGAAACCATAACTTGTTGATCAAAAAACTTCTGAATAGATACGAGTTTGTTGAAGAAAAGCTTGGTGTCAATTATAAAGAATAAATGAAAAAGAAAGATGAACTAGCTACTGCTGCAAAGTCTAATCATGAAGCAGGGCCATCTAACATAAATGAGGAAGTACAAGCAAATAAAGAGGTTCAGTTAGAGTCAAATCCAGAACCTGTTATTATTCAAGTTGAAATGATGTTAAAATACACAACAAATTGATGCCTTAAATGATATAGATCAAGATGATGAAGAAGAGAATGAGGAGGACAGAGAAGATGAGGAGGAGTTGGATATTTCTAATGATAGTGATTTTGATGATGATAACAATGATGATGATAATGGTGGTGATGGTAATTGTGGGTCTAAAGCTGTTGATAGAGTTGTTGAAAATCTTGATGATGATGATCCAGTAAGTACTTATGGTGGAGAAACAAGAAAAAAAAGATTATCATGATGTCAAAACAAAAACTTATGCACATGAAGTTGATACTTATTCACAATGTTAGGGGAGTCTGGAAAGAAAATAGAAATATTTGAACTAGTTATTTATGCTATTTCAATTTCAGCATTCTTTCTTGATGAAGACTATGAAGTTGAAGATGGAGAATTTGTACATAGCCTGTCTAAAGAAGAAGTGGCAATTTTTTGTTGGAATTAAAGAAGAAGAGGTTGCCATTATAGAAGAACTAGTTCCAGCAAGAAGTGATGAAGAGGAAACCTATTCAGATGCTGATGAATATGACAATGTTAAAGTTAAAGATGGTTATGATAATGAACAGGGGACTTACACAAATAACAAAGGAGAAGATCTTCCTACATTCAATGACTTAAATGAACAAGAGACTGAAGAGTTGCTGAACATAAAAGTTGAAGAGAAACATAACTCAAAAGCCAAGTTATCTGAAGAGGAATTAAAAGATAGATATTATGAATGGTTTATGCATCTATCAAATATCAACCGATACCTCCACGACAATTCAAATTCTTTACTCATAACAAGAGAAAATCCAAAGGTGATGTGATTAGTTGGAAATACTTCCTAGGGCTGCATTGTATTGGTGTTAGAAGAGAACATGGGCTGTAGTATTTTAGATTCATTAATGATATCAAATCACTACCACATTGGGATGTTAGATCTTTGTTGAGAAGAAAGTTAATAAATGTTTAAGAGGATGGGTATTATCAATGGTTTTTGAGGCAGATATCTTATGAGAGCAGAACAAAATAGAGGAACTTAACTCCACAATTCCCAAAAATAATAAAGTCAAAGATTAAGACGAATATCAGAGGGATGCCTTTAATTACTCATGTATACAAACCTCCAAAGACAAGGAAGAAGATACGGATGTGTCTAGAAGACAACATCTATTCATAATGTTAAAACCTGCATTTTGATAGTTGTTTGTTATAAATCTTGTTTGGAATGGATTAAATCTTTGCTTTTGAGTGATTTGCAGGTTCCTAATTGAAATGAAGGATTTCTATTTGGAGATTATTGAAGATGCGAAGAAGGCGGACCCAGCTGGTACCCTCAAGGGTCGTGGACCAGTGGTTGAGCGATGAATTTTGTACCCTAAGTAAGTGCACCACCCTAAAGAATGAAACCCTAATGTGATAACACAACACGTGATAAACTTACACGCCATAACCCGGATCTTGGTTACGGGTCGTTACCAGCCCGGACACTATCTGGGTCGTATTTAAAAAAAGAGATGACGTGGAAACCCTAAAAGTTACGAAATCAATAACATGAATAGCGAAAAAGGGTTGTTGATAGAAGACGTTTCAAGATCGTATCAATAGGAAGAATATTCAATGAAGAATAACATATGGAAGGTCGAGATGTCACTCCTTACTGAGTTAGACCCTATGTATTATCATATTCCTTTAGATTCAATCATGTATTCAATGTATTCTCGAGTTCTGTTTTTTATTGTGAGTAGCTAACTGTGCTATAGAAGGTTAGGTTAGGATGATTCTTGATACTTTGTAATGATATGGTTGATTTTGTTATGAAAGCATGTTTTTAGTACGGTTTTCTTTTGAACTTGTGATTATGTAATCTATATAATACGTATTGATGTTTGAATGAGTTTGTGTGGATGATTTAGGTCATTCTATGTGGTTATGCATATTAGATCTTTTCGTTTATCTTTAGGAAATATATCAATCATTAGTCTAGGGCTAGATACTTAGTAGGGTAAAGGACAAACTTGTTTAAGGGTTGGTAAATCATACGTGTCACCTACGAGAAGAATCTGAATAGCGAAAAAGGGTTGTTGATAGAAGACGTTTCAAGATCGTATCAATAGGAAGAATATTCAATGATGAATAACATATGGAAGGTCGAGATATCACTCCTTACTGAGTTAGACCCTATGTATTATCATATTCCTTTAGATTCAATCATGTATTCAATGTATTCCCGAGTTCTGTTTTTTATTGTGAGTAGCTAACTGTGCTATAGACGGTTAGGTTAGGATGATTCTTGATACTTTTGTAATGATATGGTTGATTTTGTTATGAAAGCATGTTTTTAGTACGGTTTTCTTTTGAACTTGTGATTATGTAATCTATATGATACGTATTGATGTTTGAATGAGTTTGTGTGGATGATTTAGGTCATTCTATGTGGTTATGCATATTAGATCTTTTCATTTATCTTTAGGCAATATATCGATCATTAGTCTAGGGCTAGATACTTAGTAGAGTAAAGGATAAACTTGTTTAAGGGTTGGTAAATCATACGTGTCACCTACGAGAAGAATCTGAATAAAAGGATTTGGAAACTAGTTAAGAGTTTGCTTTAAATTGAGTAACATAGATAGTAATTTGCTCAATTCGTTAATCTACCGTTGCTAGAACAATACAAGAAACTCTTTAATCACAAAGGATTCTTCTAGAAGTCGTCCTTTTTGTCGTTGTTGTGGTACTATGCATGAGTGTTCCCATATATGCACGGCCGTGAATAGGACACATGTCCTGATAGGTCTCATAGCAGGTGTACTTGTCACACCCTGGCTTTTGCGGAAGCGTGGGTTTAATTTGGTGTGACTTCTTAATACCATAACAACAATCATAACAATGCTATATGAAATAAAACACATGATGATTATCCATTCATTAAGTTTAAAGTTACCACAACATCATTGTTTTAAATCGGCGACACATAAAACAAGTTACAACCATGACATAATTAAAACGTGTTCACGTGACACAACAAAAGACTTAAATAAAAACATGGTTTAGAGACAAGTAACCCGTCCAGGTAAGGGTTACACCTCCTAAACCTGGATGACATCATTATTCTCTACGCAGCTTGACACGATTGCACACTTCGCCAGATCCACTAATTTCCTGAAATACATGTAGTTTGAAAAATCAACAAAAGTTGAGCGAGTTCATATAGAAGTGAGTATGTAAAAACCTTTAAAGTACGTCCCAATGTATAAATCGTTAAAGTACGTCCCAATGTATAAATTGTTAAGGTACGTCCCAATGTATAATTGTCCCTGGTATGTAGCAATTAAGGAAAAAGAGATCACCAATGGGTTGCAAGGCCACTGGTATGTGTGAAATGATGCAGGAAAACTCAAACCTAGCAAATTTGTACCGGGCCTCGGCTGTAAGACACAGTCACCTCTATGGGTCACCCTGACCTCACGGGTGTGGGCTCGCTACACCCAAATAGATCTATCACTCATGTCCATCTGTCCTACGATGAGGATTAATGGCTTTAAGTATTGTACCCACCACTCACATGATCTGAACGTCCCAACCCTCCTTAAGCTAACCATACCATGTATAAAAATGTCCTTAATAATTGTAACATGTATTTCACCCCCGAAGTTATAAAACTGAAAACAATTAAGAGAAAAAGGGGGACATGAACTCACAGAAGTGCGTATCCTGTAACATCAACCACAAACTCGATCTGCTGCGTGACGACCTACACGTACTAATGTCTTTTGGACGAACTGGCCGTGCCTTGGCTTAGGGTTTAGTGTCTTGAGTTGCGTTACTTTGATATTATACTTGTTAAAATAATATTAATTATCTTAACTTAACTTTTGTATTTAGGAAAATAGTTAGGCAACTATTTCGTATTCACACTTCTTAATTATTTTATAAGTGTATTTCCTTCCCAAGGATGGGGGTATTTATACATGTACACTTGTAATTCCGAAAAATATATTTTAAGTCCCACTTAGAAAAATATATTTTAATCACTTGTCTAAAACATCTTAATTCCAAAATATATATATTTTTCCCAAAAATATTATATTCTCCTTCATAAATTTTCCAAAATAATACTTTATTAAAAAAATATACGTATGAGAGTATTTTTCTGAAATATTACATAAGTCGCGTTTTAGCGCGTCGTATTGCAATAATATTCGCGTAACTTAAATATTTATTTTGTGAGAGTTTTAGTATTATTTTGGAGTCGTAATCTCATGGCGTTATAAGTTATATTATTTTTACCCTAAAAATAATATAACTAGTTCGCAAAATAAGCAAATAATCACACAAGAGTTTTAGAATGAAATATATATTCAAAATATACATTTATTAAATTTTATTTACGAAAATTAACCTCCGGTGTTTGGTAATTTTTATAATAAAAATCATGGCGAAGTTTATTTCGAAAATAAAGTTAAAAATATATTTGTAACACTTGCTAGAAAACTATTTTCTAAGTGTTGAAATTTTAGAAAAATTTCCCCCCGAGTTTCCTTTGTAAATGGAGGCATCCATGCTTACTATTAAATTTTATTTACGAAAATTAACCTCCGGTGTTTGGTAATTTTTATAATAAAAATCATGGCGAAGTTTATTTCGAAAATAAAGTTAAAAATATATTTGTAACACTTGCTAGAAAACTATTTTCTAAGTGTTGAAATTTTAGAAAAATTTCCCCCCGAGTTTCCTTTGTAAATGGAGGCATCCATGCTTACTAGCATATCATTTTCTTTTGTAAAATCATTCAAACAATCATCAATCAACAACATACAATCTCTAATTACCAAATTTGTCAAAAACAAGCATAAGCCATAAACTCATGAACTTGAATATTTATGAAAACATGTAGTAACTTACAAGCACACTTAGTAAGTCTTGTTATCTTTAAAAATGTGGTTAGTTTCTTAAAAACTTTATTTTTAAAGAGTTTGTATTTTCACAACTTCTAGTCATCTTTTCTAAAAATATTTCTTTGTGAAATTTCTTCTTACACAAGTGTTTCTACACTTGTTTACCCACTAAAAGTGTAATTAGTTTATGTAAGATCCGAGTTTTATCAAAACTTATACCTTTCACTTGGTTCTTTTGAAAAAACCACTCATAGATCTTTAGATCTATAAGATTATAACTCATTTTGATCTTTATTTTTCAAGAAAATGTGTATTCATTCAAGTTCATAGTTTATGTGTGGATGATTCCATCATCCACAACATTTCTAACTTTCACATCTTGCTAGTTCATGTTTTTAAACATGATCTAGCAAGACCATATGAATATCCATATCATTTCTACTAGCAACCAACAAACAACAAGCATAACAACACAAATATATCATGATTTCATCTTCATTTTAACACTACTTCAACACTTTGTTAGTTTATGTTCAAAGACTTGATTATGTTCTTTAGAGTTCTTAGTATTTCACCATTCTTTTTACTATTAACCAACAAAAATATGAAGAGTATGAAGATCTAAGACACTTACTACTAGCACAAGGCTAGGGGAGTTCAAGTGTGTAAAAGTGATGGATAAAAGAAAACGAGAGCGGTCCTTGAGCTTCCGAACACACCAAGCTTACTTGTAGGGTCTCTTACACCTTTGGGAGTATGGAGATTGCTTGGAATGGACTTGAAGGTGGTGGTATGGTGGTGGTATTGTTAGTGCATACATCTGTCGACTTCGTCTTATATCGAGTCTGGATTGCGTGCCTGAAAGTTTGAAGCATGACCCTTTGAAAATGGCATGACCCTTTGAAAGTGGCGTGACCGTTTGAATATGTCGTGACCGTTTGAAAGTGTCGTGACCGTTTGAAGGGTGTCTTGCCACCTTCAAACGGTCAGGAGCTCTCTCCTATAAATAGCATTCAAACTGTCATCATTTGTAATTTTAGGAAGTTTCCGGCTAGAGCAACGAAGTGCTGCCGAAGTGTTGTAAGGTTGTAAAACAGTGTGAAATCAATATTACAACAGTTTAAAGTGTATTGCTAGCTGAATTGATCTTAGTTTCTTTGTTTCCGCCTCTGAAACTGAGATAAACTCTTCTGATCGACTCGTTCGGGTCTGAAAACGATCCTACAAGTGGTATCAGAGCTCAGGAGGAAGAGTTCATACCAATTCGGCTTTTAATTCTGATTTTCTACACCTTCTTTCAAAACTGAACAAGTTTTCACGGATAAAATCGGCTAAAACTTTCACAATGTGTGCGTAATTGTATTTTAACAAACCCTTGAAAGTTTCAGCTTAAAATTCGAAGTAAAAGTGGTAGAAATGACTTGAAAATTGGTGACCGTTTGAACGAGTTCAGCACCTGTCCGTTTGAAAATGTACTGACCGTTTGAAATCTACACATGACCGTTTGAAACTGGACATGACAGTTTGAACAAGGTGCCCGTTTGAAAGTGTTTCAATCTTTACGTGATTGTACATCGAGTTGTGTGTACCGTTTGAAAGTTCATCGTTTTGTGTAATTCATCTAACAAGGTGTCAGTGGTTTATGTCGGTTTGAATGTGTTGTTGCCAGCTTTAGTGAATCATTAATCAAGGATGTCAGTCGGTAACATGGTTGTTTTTAGTCAAAGTTGCATGTGAATTGGGGTCACAAACTTGATAAAGTGTCTCGGTTCTACAAGTGTATTGAAAGCAGCCATATTGCATTGTCTCGGCTCATGTGATTTGAATTAAATATCCACTTATTGCGAGGCCCAATCAGATTTGATTTTTGTTTCTTAATAGTTGTCAGTAGCATGTGTTGTTGATTAATGTGGTAGACATAGATTTACGAGAAACTAGAATAAGTTCATGTGATCTACATTTTGTCAGCCCATGTGAGTTTATCAAAATCAACGGCCCAATGCATGTTTGAATATTCACGGCCCTATCAGATTTATTACATACTTGATTTTGTCGGCTAGTATATTGTTGCATGTGACTTGGGATTGATTTTATTTTCGGCACAATCAATTTGAGATTACATGTATTTTGATTAAAAAAAATCATTACACTTTGTGGTATCCATCTATCAATCAGTCACGTATTTTGGATCATGTTTGCTTGAAGTCATATTATAAGTTCATCTGAATCTCAGTTCACAAGAGGTGGTTCAGTCAGTTTGAATTTGATTTCATTCCAGGTCGTGTGTTTTAGCCAGGTCATTGGAAAAGGTCAATCGAATTCGATCTAGGTCATTCAGTCTACACAGTTGGTCAACGTTTTGCACAGTGTGTCAACCTTCAATCCGCTCAAAATAGTCATCAGTCCGAGTACCTATTTGTTTCGATTAATTGATAAATCTTTAAACTGATTGTGTTTTGTTGGTGTGTTGTCATTTGTAAGGTACTTGTCGGTTTCTACAAGAGATTCAAGTTGCTAAAAAGGAATGGATTCCGAGTTCTACAACGCATTTGCTACACCCTCGACTACTCCAGCTTCAATTGCTCAAAACATGAATGCAGAAAACGAAACCGGAACAATGCAAAAACCCCCCGAAGCTTATGGGAATTGAAGATTATCACGGATGGAAGAAACGGTTTGAAAATTGGGTTCAGGCGAATCATCTAAGAGCTTGGGAGAGCATCGAAACTGAGTATGAGAGGCCAAAGAATACAATGGGAGCTGATAAAATCATTTCTGAATTTACTGAACAAGAGAGGGAAAGTTATATAGGAGAGAAAATGATGATCAATTTGTTACAACAAGCAGTAAAAGAAGATATATTTGTGTTGCTTCAACATGATGAAAATTCTTATTCTATCTGGGAAGCGCTTCAAAAGAAGTTTGAGGGAAGCACTGAAATGTTACAAAGTAAAGCAGCTTTGTTGAAAAAAGAGTTTGAATTATTTACATGCATGCCTGGTGAAACAACAAAGAGTCTTATTGAAAGATATTGTCATCTTGTACGCACCATGTCACAATTGAAGATTACAAAAACTCCAGCAGAATGGGTTGAAAAGCTTGCTGACGCATTACCGCAAAAGGAATGGAGTACATATCTGATGATATTAAAGAATTCTGGACAGTTTAAAAGGTTATCGATTGCACAGTTTATAGAAAAGTTGGAGGCACAGGATCTGGAGCAGCAGAAAATTGCTAGAATGAATAGTTCAACTCATCAACAAGATATTAAATTGTATTATAAAGGAAATATTCAAACTGCTGAAGTCAGTCCAAAGATACAAACTGCATTTAGTGCTGGAAATCAATCTACACCTAGCAGTCAAGGATCAGTCAACACTAGTGGGTTCTCAACGGTGAATCCTCCAAGTGTTCAAAGTTCATCTGCTGGAAATGGTCATCTAATTCAGTGCAATGTGGCTTTACATCTTCAAAATGGTCAAAATTATTCTGAAGAAGTTGTAAAGCATCATATGGGATTATTGGTCACTGCATTAGAGTCTTATGAAGGGTTGATTGCCGGAAGAATTGGTAATCCGATGCTCACAAAGGAAGATTATGACCAAATCGATGCAGAGGAGCTGGAACTGATGGATATTAAATGGGCTTTAGCTAGTGTTTTGAGGAGAGCAGAAAAAATTAGATTGGTTACAGGAAGAAATGATTTCTTGGATGCGAATCTTTCTAATCTTGGATTTGATAAATCTAAAGTTGTCTGTTTTCGTTGCAGGGAGAAAGGTCACTTTAAAAGAGAGTGTAAGAATCAGGAGCCGAGAGGAGCAAAAGAGTCGTCTGGGAAAGATGATTACTATCGGAAGTCTATATATCAGCAAATCACTCATCAACCACATCAACAAAAAGAGCCACAAACAGCTCATGGAAGAATGATCGAAGATGCGAACAGGAAAGCTTACCACGGTATCGTTGATCAAGATGATGAGAAAATGGCTGAAGGATTTAGCTGGGATAAGTACATTACAGCTGATTCAAATGTTGGAGCGTTTATTGCTCATATTATTCGAAAGCCGGAAATGCTGAAGGAATGGATGGAAGTGTTATCTGATGAAGAGAAAAGTGAAGATGAAGGATCTGTTTCATCTGAAAACAGTTCGTCAGAGACAAGTGATAGTGATGAAGAAATTGAACAGATTAATATTGGAAAAACTCACTTATCTTCTGATAGTTTTGAATCTTATTTTGCAGAAAAATTGAAGAAACTGAAAGAGGAGAAAGCTGCAAAAGATTTGAAAAAGGTCAAAGTGGTTGAGAAGATTGTGGAAGTTGAAAAGATAGTTGAAGTTGAGAAGATCATTGAAATCACAAAACCTTGTCTTACATGTTTAGAGTCTTGTAAACGGTGTATAGAAAAAGATGAAAGGTTTAGTGAGTTAGAAAAGTTGAAAGAACAATTGTTGTTTGATGTAAAGAATTTGAAAAAGTCGTATGATGTATTGAACAGACATGTGAATAGTTTGGAGAAGACTAACTCTGAAAGAGAGAAAGCTTTGAAGATGATGAATGCTACCATGATGACAAAGCAGAAAGAGATCAACATGTACATAGAAGAATGTGCAAAGTGGAAAAAAGAGTTGGATAGTGAAGTAGCTGAGAATGAAAGAATCAGAAGATTGCTGCAAAGTTACAAAGGTTGTGATTACATAATCGATAGAATTTATCCAACAGTTGAAGGATTTGAAGCGTTTAAAGACGAAGAAATAAAGCCAAAGAAGAAAAAGGATACTGGTAAGAAACAGGGTGTCTGTTATAATAAGTGTCCGCCTCCGATTTGGGAAGGGTACTCGCCTAGAAAACCTAACGAGGAAGAACTAAAACAGGCAGTCAATATTAAGTTAGAGTCCGAGATAACCGATGTTTTACCAGACAATATTGACGTCACGTTCACAGTGTCCGATACAGATCATGAGTCAGAACTGATAAAACGAGTGGTCGATCAGGTGTTGGATAAGGATGAGGAGTCAGAGTCAAAGTCCGAGTCCAAAAGTTCGTGTCAGTCAGTTGGGAGTTCGAGTTCGTCCGAAAGAAGTTCAAAATCGTCGGGAAAACGGGTTTATAGTAAAGAGTTTTTATTGTCAAAATCTAATTTGGATGATGAAACATTTGAAGTTGTGTATACTTTGAATGATTCTGACAAATTATATTTTGATAAAGAGTTTCCAATAAGAGGTGTTAAAACAGAAATGATCAAAAAGGTTTTCAAACTAACAGAAATTAATATTTCTGAAACAAAAGATGAAAATCTTACAAGAAAACCAAGTCCTTACACCTCAAGAGCACAACAACGTTTAAACAAGAAAAAGGGTTACAATTCTGGTTCAGGTTTTCAAAAGAAACCTAACCAAAATCGTAGCTACAAAAAGAAAGGCTTAGGTTTTATTCCACCTGAAAACTATAAAAATGAAAAATATGTTCGAGATTTTAAATCAAAAATGACATATGTTGCAGGAACTAGTCATGAAGAAGAAGCAAAGAGCTCATTCTGGAAACAGTCAAACATGGAGTTTCTTGCTGAAAAGATGAAGAATGGAGCTTATCAAAGGAAAGAAACAAGAACCTGTTACAGATGCAATGAAGTTGGTCACATTGCATGGAATTGTCCAAAAGCTACTCAAACAAAATAGGAAGTTTCTTCAAAACTTAAAGAAAAGATTGTTGATGTTGAACCTCCAACCGAAAGATTCAAAGTGTTCAAAAATTCAACATATGAAGTTGGAGAGTGTTCAAAAAGGTTTTACAAGAAAAAGGGAAATCTTGACAACCAAACATGGGTTGTTAAGAAATCTGATGTAAAATCTGGCGATGAATCTGATTCCACAAAGTCAGAGGAGCCACAATTTGATGAAAGTGATGAAAACTCAGTTCCTCAAATGGATGATGAGAACTTTCCACCATTGAGAACTGAGAATTTTAAAAAGAAAATTAGGAAAGTAGAAATCTCAAATCAATTTTATTCTGAAAAGGATAATTTTGATGTTGAGAAAGCATTTAATGGGAAAGTGAAGAAGATTTTCGGAAAAATGATCGATGGGAAGGTTAAAGGGGTAAAGGAGTTTTATGCTACAAAGAAAGCAACTTACACCCTAACTGCTTCTGAATTGAAAACACCCAAGGCTGGTCAGGCTTGGGTGGACATTTTCTTTTCTTGAAAAACCTGACTTGCCGGAGATCCCAAGTTTATAACGTGGATCAGGAATCGGCATTTTTCTTAGTAATTGATTGTGTGTTTGAATCTTAAAATTGTGAATTTTTACAGGATAAGTGTGACTTGCCGGAGCTTCCAGGTTGGTAAGTGTGAAGCAGGAATCGGCATCTTGTTTGGTAAAATGGTTTGTGTAGATGTTTTATTCCTACATGTGATTAAATGTTTTGGATATTCTTACAAGTGGTAAGAGGTTGATTCTGACAAAGTGATTACTCAAGGTCATTAGTTTGAACTTGATGTAATCCTGATACAATAGATTGAATGGACAATGTGATGAACCACACCCCTAATTTTACAAGTGATAAAGTAAACAAAACTTATTTTCCAGAAAAATCATTTTGGTTAAAACAAACTTAAGTGTTTTGAAATCATTATGAGAAAATAGTTTTGTGAAAGGGGGAGTTCTGATTGTTTATGCCAAGTGGATGGTGATTTGAAGCGATTCAATATCAGTTGTCAAGTTTGTTGTACAGTTTATTTTCAAATTTCCGTTAATGTGTTTGCATTTTAGGGGGAGTAGAAATTTCAGAAAATCCAAAAACATTAGAAAATTTGTAAAAGGCAAAAACATGATAAAATGAAAAATGAGTTTTTGTGTCTAGAAGAGGAAATGATAGTACATCAGTAGACAGTCACAGTGCTAAAGAAATGTAATGTTTAAAAAGCGTCAAACAGTCTCACTGATGATATGCCGATAGATTTTTACACATTTAGTAAGCTTTTTCGGGATATAAACTTAAATTCAAACTTGCTTATTTCGTGGGGAACACTACTTGGATATATAGGTAACCCCTGAAATCTCGTTTGAAAGGTCCCTCTTTCTGAGATACTAGGTCTTTATACTCAGTGATATCTGGGGTATTATCCCGGGACTTCTGCTGAATGGAAGTTCTGACCTAGTCCTCGGATAATACTTTTTGCAAATGCTTGAAACATAGCATCGCCCTCAGCAAGCTGATGAAACAATAAAATTGATAGTCGCTGCTGTTGTAATGCAAAAGATCCTCTAAAGGGGACACACCCAAAAGTTGAGTCATGATCTCTCTGCTGAACGGTAGTTCTGACCTGAGCTCTCATGATTCCTCATAATTTATTAACCCCTTACAGATATCATCTGTGGTATACTCACCTGTAAGACTGAATATTGGGATCTGGATACGGGAGTATATTCAAGAGGTGGGACACATGAATGAGTTTAAGTCCTTAATACACCTAACTCATATCCTGAATCAGTTGAAATTTGTGTGAAAATTTAAGTGGATCAGTATATTGGCAATCTAAGTGAATTGTTTAATTCTTAATGTGTAACTAAGCTCAACGGTACTTGTGACTTGTCAAAATCTGATATGATCCTCTTACACAAAACTCACAAAAATAATGTTTGTAAATATTTCTTTATTGCATTTCATTTTATTCAAAAATCCAAAAAGATTTTTAGTGTGTTTTAGCATAAACTTTTGAAAAAATCAAAAAGATTTTCGACAACTGATGTTGGAAAGCTGATTTTCAAAGTTACGAGTGCTAAACATGATGACATGGTTGTGAGGAGGAGTGTGTCTTAATTGTCAAAATATGTTTTTAAATCAACAAGTGGTTCATCATGTATATGTGATCTGAGGGAGAGTGATTGTTGATGCATATGAGAGTTGTTAATGATGCATTCAAATTGTTAAATTTGTGAAATTTATTTCTGGGTTAAGAATGTGCAGGTATAGCCAGGTTTCGATCTTGAACCTGAAGATAGAGTGCCAGGTTCCGATACCTGAGGACTATGTGATTTCAACAAACCAGACTGCGATCCCAGCATATCGAAAGGGGGAGTCTGAAGACATCCAAGAAGAGATTGATCGTGAGGAGTCTGTTGATGCTGAAGAGAAGAAGGAGATAAAGTTTTGAGGATGCTTACACTGTTAGACACTTCAAAGAGTTCGAGAGGACTGATAAAGACTGAAGATGCGAAGACTCGACACTTAAGACTCGTCAACATCTGAGGGGGAGTCTGTTAGTGCATACATCTGTCGACTTCGTCTTATATCGAGTCTGGATTGCGTGCCTGAAAGTTTGAAGCATGACCCTTTGAAAATGGCATGACCCTTTGAAAGTGGCGTGACCGTTTGAATATGTCGTGACCGTTTGAAAGTGTCATGACCGTTTGAAGGGTGTCTTGCCACCTTCAAATGGCCAGGAGCTCTTTCCTATAAATAGCATTCAAACTGTCATCATTTGTAATTTTAGGAAGTTTCCGGCTAGAGCAACGAAGTGCTGCCGAAGTGTTGTAAGGTTGTAAAACAGTGTGAAATCAATATTACAACAGTTTAAAGTGTATTGCTAGCTGAATTGAACTTAGTTTCTTTGTTTCCGCCTCTGAAACTGAGATAAACTCTTCTGATCAACTCGTTCGGGTCTGAAAACGATCCTACAGGTATGGTGGCGGCCGAACAAGGAGAAGGAAGAGGAGAGAGTTGGAGTTTGTTGTTTGAAGTTTGTGAATGAAATGGGTGAACCTTTGTGCACTTATATAATCCAAGTTTCATCTTCAACCATTGAACATCATGTTTCATTATCCACTAATCAATCAAATAAAATAATGAAAAGAAAGCAATGGATGGGTCACCCTATGGTGACCGTCGCCCAAGGGGGGGGGTATGGGGTTGGTTTTCAATTGTATAGTTTCAATCTAGTTAGGATTAAAGTTTTAAAGTTAGTGTGTTATGAGTGTTGTTAATTATATAGTGTGTTAGGGTGTTCGGGGACCCTAACTAGCTCAGAAAAATAAAAACAATGTGTTTGGCAATATTTTTGTGTTCCGGGTAAAGTCCGGTTGTTCGGTTGGGTGTTGTCCGTTAAAGGGCTAAATTAATCCATAAGGTGTCTTTTATGTTACTTTATGTGACACATTTAATTCCCAACACTTTGGAAATTATCTAGGACTATTTTGCCAAGTTTTTGCACTTTACTAGCATCATTAAATGCTGAATTTTGTGTATTAAGTGCAGAATTCCGCATTTAAAGTGTGTGTTTTAGGCACTTCCTGACACTATAACTATCACCTAGTGACGCAGTTTTATGGTCATCACTTCCCTACACTCCCTACTAGTGTAGTACCCTGTCTCTGGCTCATACTGGCCTCAAAAGTATTGTCTGTCTAGGTGCTGGCATTGTCAGCATGTTTTCTGGGTTACCCGTTCAGTGTGCTAACTGTGCTTTGTGCATCAAGTTTGTCACTAAAGTTTGTGTGTAATAAATGGAGTGACAGTATGAAATGTGATGCATATGTATGTATGTAAGAGAAATCAGAAAGCAGTTTAATCACAGTTGTAATCAAGCACAGTCATTAAGCACAAATTAAATATTAATTAAGTGTACGGATACCTGTAAATGTGAGGGTTGTCACAGTACTTGAATTCTGGCCCGTCATCACTGATTGTAATCAAGCACAGTCATTAAGCACAAATTTTAGGTTCTGCTTCTAGTTGCAGGGGTCTTGGGAAATAAATGGGGGTATTTCTCCTTCATGCGATCCTCACGTTCCCACTTGAATTCTGGCCGGTGTCTTGCATTCCATCGAACTTTGACGAGCTTGACACTACTTCTGCGTGTTCTGTTAACTTTCCAATCAGTGACCTTAACTGATTCTTCAACAAAGTGGAGCGTGTCGTCGATATGAACTTCGTCAGCAGGAATGATCACTGTCTCTTGTGTTGGACTCTTTTTCAAATTTGATATGTGGAATGTATCATGAACACCATTAAGTTCAGCAGATAGTTCCAACTTGTATGCTACAAGCCCAATCCTTTGCAGGATTCTGAATGGGCCAATGTAACGCGGATTCAACTTCCCACGCTTCCCAAAGCGTGCCACACCCTTCCAGGGTGAAACTTTTAACAACACCATATCCCCAACTTGAAACTCCAAAGGTTTCCTCCTTTGATTTGCATAGCCTTTCTGTCTGTCGCGAGCCGCCTTGATGCGCTCTCAAATTTCGAAGATCTTGTCTGTTGTCTCTTGCACTATTTCGGGACCAACAAGCTGTCTATCACCCGCATCAGCCCAGCATAGCGGTGATCGACACTTGCGTCCATAAAGAGCTTCAAATGGCGCGACTCCAATACTTGTGTGGTAGCTGTTGTTGTACGAAAATTCGACCAATGGTAAATGATTATCCCAGCTACCACCCAGATCCATTACACATGCTCTCAGCATATCTTCCAACGTCTGAATAGTTCGTTCACTTTGGCCATCAGTTTGCGGGTGAAATGCAGTACTTAGATTCAACTGTGAGCCAAAAGCCTCTTGGAAGGATTGCCAAATCCTTGATACAAGCCTCCCATCTCTATCAGAGATAATCGAGAGCGGCACTCCATGTCGTGCAACAATCCCCCTCATGTATATCTCAGCAAGTTTACTTGTGTTGTCCTTCTCCTTGATTGGTAAGAAGTGCACAGACTTTGTTAAGCGGTCCACTATTACCCAAATTGTATCATGGCCCTTGGGCGTCTTTGGCAATTTCGTTATGAAGTCCATTGAGATCTGCTCCCATTTCCATTTGGGTATTTCAGGTTGTTGCAGAAGACCGGAAGGCTTTTGGTATTCAGCCTTTACCTTGGTGCACGTTAAACATTTGCTAACATATACTGCAACATCGCCTTTCATCCTAGGCCACCAGTAGAAATCCTAAGATCTTAGTACATCTTATCCGCTCCTGGATGAATCGAGTACCGAGATTTGTGAGCTTCATCAAAAACAACCTTCCTCAAACCACCAAACAAAAGAACCCAAATTCATTTCATAAAGCACAAAGTCCCTTCCCTATTTGGTACCAACTGCTTCTCCATCCCACGGAGATACTCGTCCTCAATATTCCTTTCTTTCAAAGCTTCTCTCTGCACGGCACGAATGCGCAAAGAGAGGTCTATCTGGACAGTCATTTCCAAAGCCCTAACCCTTATGGGCTTGATCCTCTCTTTTCGACTCAGGGCATCGGCGACCACATTCGCTTTTCCTGGGTGATACTTGATCTCGCAATCATAGTCGTTCAATAGTTCAACCCAGCGTCTTTGCCTCATGTTAAGCTCCTTTTGGTCAAATATGTGCTGCAGGCTCTTATGATCAGTGAAGATCGTGCATCGCGTGCCATACAAATAATGTCGCCAGATCTTCAACGCAAATACTATCGCGCCTAGTTCCAAGTCGTGCGTGGTATAATTTTTCTCGTGAATCTTCAACTGGCGAGAAGCATATGCTATAACTTTCTGTCGCTGCATCAACACGCAGCCTAATCCCTGATGCGAAGCGTCGCAATATACCACGAAGTCGTTCGTTCCTTCGGGTAGCGATAAGATCGGTGCATCACAAAGCTTGTTCTTCAACAACTGAAACGCTTCTTCTTGTTTGTCTCCCCAATCAAACTTCTTGTCTTTCTGTGTGAGGGAGGTCAAAGATTGAGTGATTTTTGAGAAATCCTCAATGAACCTTCGATAATAACCAGCCAAACCTAAGAACTGTCGAATCTCGGTTGGCGTCTTTGGAGTCTCCCAATTCTTGATCGCCTCGATCTTTGTTGGATCCACATGGATTCCGTTTCCATTAACCACATGTCCAAGAAATTGGACTTCACGCAGCCAGAATTCACACTTCGAGAACTTAGCGTATAACTTCTCCTTTTTAAGTAGCTCTAGAATGGCTCTTAAGTGTTGCTCGTACTCGCCCTTCGTCTTCGTGTAGATCAGAATGTCGTCAATAAACATGATCACAAACTTATCCAAGTACGGCTTGAAGACTCTGTTCATTAGATCCATGAAAACTGCCGGTGCGTTTGTCAACCCAAACGGCATAACCAGGAACTCGTAATGTCCATAACGAGTCCTAAAGGCCATCTTCGGGATACTTTCCTCTTGTATCGTTAGTTGATTATATCCTGATCGAAGATCGATCTTTGAATAGAAACTTGAGCATTGAAGTTGGTCGAACAGGTCATCAATCCTTGGCAAAGGATATCTGTTCTTGATAGTCAACTTATTAAGCTCGCGGTAGTCTATACACATACGAAAACTACCATCCTTCTTCTTAACGAACAGAACTGGAGCTCCCCAAGGTGAGAAGCTTGGTCTGATAAATCCTTTATCCAATAGCTCCTGAAGTTGCGTCGACAACTCCTGCATTTCCGAAGGCGCAAGTCTATAGGGTGCCTTAGCTACAGGCGCGGCGCCTGGAACTAAGTCAATGTGAAACTCGACTTGCCTTTGAGGCGGTAATCCTGGCAAGTCTTCTGGAAAGACTTCAGGATATTCTTTTACGACTGGAATGTCTTCGATCTTTGGCTCAGTAGCTTCTTTATCCACGATGTGTGCCAAGAAGGCAACACATCCCTTCTGTAAACACTTTCTAGCTTTCAGATAGCTAATGATTCTTAGAGGCGTATCGCGCTTTTCTCCATGGACTACGATCGTCTCTCCATCTGCCATTGGGATGCGGATGGTCTTCTCGTGGCAAACAATCTCGGCTTTGTTGCTTGACAACCAATCCATCCCTACTACCACGTCGAAGCTTCCCAACTCGACTGGTAGTAGATCTAGTGTAAATTCGTGTCCGCCCAGTTCTATCACGCATCCTCTGATGACTTCACCCGTTTCAACTAGTTTCCCATTCGCCAATTCAATCGAGTACGGAACGTCTAACTTACTAGTGGTCAACCCAAGTATATTCTTAAATTCTAACGATACGAAACTATAATCGGCACCAGTATCAAACAGAACAGATGCAAAACGTTGGTTTATAGGGAACGTACCAGTGACAACGTTTGGATCCTGACGCGCTTCCCTTGCACCAATGTTAAAGAATCTTCCCCATGCTTGGTTCAGTTTTGGGCATTCCCTTTTAAAGTGCCCGACGTCTCCACAATTGAAACAACCTGGTCCTTGGCCGTCACCATTCCCATTACCTTGGTTGTTGTTGCGGTTCCCACCTTGATTTCCACGATTCCCAGTATTATCCCTATTACCATTCCTGCCATTGTGGTTTCCATTTCCGTTACCTCCTCGATTGTTGTTCCTATTACCAAAACCTCCTTAGCCACCCCGGCCAGCACCAACCCAGCAAGTACCTTTCAAGTGACCAATTTTGCCACAAGTTTCACATTTTCTATTCCTGCACTAGCCAGCATGTTGATACTGGCATAATTCACACTTGGGCAAAGTGCCCATGTAACCCTTTCCCTTGTTTTCGACACCGGTTGTGCCTCTGGCCGGCGTGCTCGATTCACCCCTCTTGTTCACATTACTGGTACCTTGCTTGAAGTTGGAAAATTTCCGTTTGTTTTCACCAGACGAATCAACATGTGTTTCCTTTTTCTTCTGATCAGAAACTGAGAACATGTTCAACCTAATGGCCTCCTCAGTAAGCGCCACACTGAGGTCGATGGCTTCCGTGATCGTGGCGGGTTTGGACGTGGTAACCATACTCATGATCTGGGGTGCCAATCCCCAGATAAAGCGCTCGACACGTTTAAATTCGGGTGTGACCATGTACGGCACTACATGGGACAAATCATGAAACCTCTGAACATATTCTGCAATCTTAGGACCTTCCATTCTTAGGTGCCAGAACTCAGTCTCTAGCTTCTGTATTTCAGCTCGCAAGCAGTACTTCTTCCTCATTAGCTCTTTCAGCTCATTCCAGGTTAACGCATAAGCTGCCGCTTCTCCCAACGTTTGCACTTGCAAATTCCACCACGATAGGGCACCATCCAAAAACAACCCTGAGATGTAGGTCACTTGTTGCTCAGGAGCGCATTTGCTCATTCTTAGACAGAGTCTGTCTTTTCAGCCCACCTAACAAACGCAACAGCACCTCCAGTGCCGTTGAAATTCACGGGCTTACAGTCGAGGAATTGCTTGTAGGTGCACCCTGCACATACGTTAGAATTTACAAATGGTATCAGCGGGCGTGCTAGAAATATCCAAATGTATTGTAATATGTCTTAACGACTTGACATTACCGTTGGGTGGATTGTTATTGCCGTTGTTGTTGTTGTTCGAAGTGTTCCTGCTTGTTTCTGTTTGGGAGGCCGCATACTGTGCTATAGCTGCGGCAATTATCCCCTGGAGTTCCGCCTCGTTAGTAGGCATGCGTACATCGCGTCTTTGAGGCATCTTCTAAAAGATGATCATGTTGGTCAGGTCATAGTAAGTATAATAACTTACATATACAGTAACATCCATCAAGCACATAACATCTCATGTTATAAATTAAAACATATCACTCAACAAAGCATGTAGTGAGAACGCTGCCATTGAGCTTCATTAATCACAACCACAATATTGTTTTACATGTTTAATAGTACATCACATATCAAAATAAGATCACGGGGCTACATCACCCCCCAAAAGTACAAGTCTGTCTACACATATCATATACAAAAAGTGTGATCTCTCAAAAGTTCTTCCTGTGCTGGCTCAATCGCGACTTTCTCACCAAAATGACCGAACTGCATCAAACCAAAAATATCTATGTTGATGGCGGGGGAGGAGGAGGAAAATAAGAGAAAAGCAAGCGACGCATGAGCATGCAATCCTCCTCTAAGGCACGACAGACGCGCAGCAAATATGCAATCTGCTGCTCAGATGTCAAGAAACGAACGTTCGAATCAGGGGAAAGTGGACGGGGAGTGTGTGGTGCTGCAAAGGGGGTCTGACAGTGACAAGGCGGACGTGGAGCTCTCTCTAACTCCTGAATACGACGGCTCAGTGCGTCCTGCTGTAGCTGCAGCGACGCAAGTATATCCTC
Organism: Helianthus tuberosus; assembly: GCA_030545235.1. Classification (NCBI taxonomy): domain Eukaryota; kingdom Viridiplantae; phylum Streptophyta; class Magnoliopsida; order Asterales; family Asteraceae; genus Helianthus; species Helianthus tuberosus. Next base: position 113,490,190 of record CM060408.1, read on the forward strand.
CGTAGTGTACCCCACATGAAATGAGTGGTACGGGTCAGATAATGGCATAACAGGGGGCGTAGTCCACAAAAACGGCTCGCCCGATGGTGTGAAAGATGGTGCAGTAGGTGGTGCAACATGAGGAAACTGTGACAGAAACGGAAAAGATGATGACACTACGGGTGGAACAGAAACTGGCGGCTGCCTCGATGAACCCTCTCTAGGACGAGGTGGCGGTATGTCCTAGAGGAATGTGATGGGGAGATCAGTGCGATGGATGTCCGTGGTGTGTGGGTGGAACAATGGGATATCAGTGGGTGCAGAAACAGGTGCTACGGGAGGAGTGACTGGTAGCACATACGGTGGGTAGTCACCATCGTCGATCCACCCGTTGAGGGTGTCGGCGTATCGAGGGTCAACATGCGTGGCGAACGGTGCATGATCAGCATGCTCAGGGGCTGAAACAGGTGCCACAGGTGTAACAATGGGTGCATCAATAACAGGATCATCCACCAATGGTGGTGCAACAATGGGAAGGTCAGCAATGGGTATATCATCAACAAGAGGTGCAATGGCCGGTGCACCCATATCTCGCGGTGCAACGGCTGGGGCGTCATCAAGAATAGGGCCATGGTCAACAACAGGCCCTGGTGCTGCGACGGGCTCAGGGTCGACAAGGTCCATATCAAAATCGGCAGGAATGTCAAACAACGGATCGATGGGAGCCACTGGCGCCTCTAAGGGCTGGTCCATATGAATAAACTCGATATCATGATCAGGATCGAAATCAGGGAGAAAAACTGGATCAAAATCGTCATCGACCTCATGGTCAAACTCAAACTCGTGTGACGGACCAGGTGCAGCTGACATCGCCATGTCGGGGTCGGCGTCAGGAGAGTGATGCTGCACACCCTAGTCGTGCAAGGACGCGGATGCCACAGACTCCAACGAGTCTGGAACAGGTGAACCAAGAGGAAGCTCCTCTACAGGGGCCTCAGCAATGGGAAGGATAACATCAACATCGATCGGGGCCCCGCCCTCATAGTCGTCCTCAGGGGGACCCTCCTCGAACAGATCAATGTCGTCATCAGATACGGCATCGAGTGGCATATCCACCATGGGGACAGCAGCAAGCGGTAAGGGAGCAGGGATCACCGCAAGAGGTAGATCCCCAACAGGAATGCCATCAGCAGGCTGAATCTCAACTCCGATGTCTGGCAGAGCGAACGGCTGAAAATCATCGTCATCTATACTCGTGGTGTCGGACGTGTAGACGTCTCCCTCTGATGGTATCTCGTCGTCTGACACAACTGCCATGGGGTCCACTGTGTCTGATACTCCTGTATCGGAAGAAGAAACCATGGTGTCTGTAACACAACCACACATATGCACATATATCAATCATGAAGTCAAATAAACATGTAAGTCATAATAATGCAAACAAGCAATCCTCCTAGTCTTCCCAGACTACCCCTCCCAGCCTCTCAGACTGAACTTCCTAGCCTCTCAGCCTAACTCCCTGGTCTCTAAGACCAACCTCCCAGTCTCTAAGACTAAACCTCCCCAATCTCTAAGATTGAACTCCTCAGTTTCTAAGACTGAACCTCCCCAGCCTCTAAGGCTGAACCTCCCTCAGTCTCTAAGACTGAAATATAATTTTTGTAAAGTGTATTTGTGCCTTTTTGTTTGTAAAAATATTTTGTACCCTGGATCTGGACGTTTAGTGTAGGCAATGTAAAATGTTTTCGTGAGAGCCCTAGTGATCATAGTCTAGACTCGAGAGAGAATCCTAGTTCGCTATGTTCGAGGCTCTGATACCAAGCTGTCACACCTTGGCTTTTGCGGAAGCGTGGGTTTAATTTGGTGTGACTTCTTAATACCATAGCAACAATCATAACAATGCTATATGAAATAAAACACATGATGATCATCCATTCATTAAGTTTAAAGTTACCACAACATCATTGTTTTAAATCGGCGACACATAAAACAAGTTACAACCATGACATAATTAAAACGTGTTCACGTGACACAACAAAAGACTTAAATAAAAACATGGTTTAGAGACATGTAACCCGTCCAGGTAAGGGTTACACCTCCTAAACCTGGATGACATCATTATTCTCTACGCAGCTTGACACGATTGCACACTTCGCCAGATCCACTAATTTCCTTAAATACATGTAGTTTGAAAAATCAACAAAAGTTGAGCGAGTTCATGTAGAAGTGAGTATGTAAAAACCTTTAAAGTACGTCCCAATGTATAAATCGTTAAAGTACGTCCCAATGTATAAATTGTTAAGGTACGTCCCAATGTATAATTGTCCCTGGTATGTAGCAATTAAGGAAAAAGAGATCACCAATGGGTTGCAAGGCCACCGGTATGTGTGAAATGATGCAGGAAAACTCAAACCTAGCAAATTTGTACCGGGCCTCAGCTGTAAGACACAGTCACCTCTATGGGTCACCCTGACCTCACGGGTGTGGGTTCGCTACACCCAAATAGATCTATCACTCATGTCCCTCGGTCCTACGATGAGGATTAATGGCTTTAAGTGTTGTACCCACCACTCACATGATCTGAACGTCCCAACCCTCCTTAAGCTAACCATACCATGTATAAAAATGTCCTTAATAATTGTAACATGTATTTCACCCCCGAAGTTATAAAACTGAAAACAGTTAAGAGAAAAAGGGGGACATGAACTCACAGAAGTGCGTATCCTGTAACGTCAACCTCAAACTCGATCTGCTGCGTGACGACCTACACGTACTAATGTCTATTAGACGAACTGGCTGTGCCTTGGCTTAGGGTTTAGTGTCTTGAGTTGCGTTACTTTGATATTATACTTGTTAAAATAATATTAATTATCTTAACTTAACTTTTGTATTTAGGAAAATAGTTAGGCAACTATTTCGTATTCACACTTCTTAATTATTTTATAAGTGTATTTCCTTCCCAAGGATGGGGGTATTTATACATGTACACTTGTAATTCCGAAAAATATATTTTAAGTCCCACTTAGAAAAATATATTTTAATCACTTGTCTAAAACATCTTAATTCCAAAATATATATATTTTTCCCAAAAATATTATATTCTCCTTCATAAATTTTCCAAAATAATACTTTATTAAAAAAAAATATACGTATGAGAGTATTTTTCTGAAATATTACATAAGTCGCGTTTTAGCGCGTCGTATTGCAATAATATTCGCGTAACTTAAATATTTATTTTGTGAGAGTTTTAGTATTATTTTGGGGTCGTAATATCATGGCGTTATAAGTTATATTATTTTTACCCTAAAAATAATATAACTAGTTCGCAAAATAAGCAAATAATCACACAAGAGTTTTAGTATGAAATATATATTCAAAATATACATTTATTAAATTTTATTTACGAAAATTAACCTCCGGTGTTTGGTAATTTTTATAATAAAAATCATGGCGAAGTTTATTTCGAAAATAAAGTTAAAAATATATTTGTAACACTTGCTAGAAAACTATTTTCTAAGTGTTGAAATTTTAGAAAAATTTCGCCAGAGTTTCCTTTGTAAATGGAGGCGTCCATGCTTACTAGCATATCATTTTCTTTTGTAAAATCATTCAAACAATCATCAATCAACAACATACAATCTCTAATTACCAAATTTGTCAAAAAACAAGCATAAACAATAAACTCATGAACTTGAATATTTATGAAAACATGTAGTAACTTACTAGCACACTTAGTAAGTCTTGTTATCTTTAAAAATGTGGTTTGTTTCTTAAAAACTTTATTTTTAAAGAGTTTGTATTGTCACAACCTCTAGTCATCTTTTCTAAAAATATTTCTTTGTGAAATTTCTTCTTACACAAGTGTTTCTACACTTGTTTACCCACTAAAAGTGTAATTAGTTTATGTAAGATCCGAGTTTTATCAAAACTTATACATTTCACTTGGTTCTTTCGAAAAAACCACTCATAGATCTTTAGATCTATAAGATTATAACTCATTTTGATCTTTGTTTTTCAAGAAAATGTGTATTCATTCAAGTTCATAGTTTATGTGTGGATGATTCCATCATCCACAACATTTCTAACTATCACATCTTGCTAGTTCATGTTTTTAAACATGATCTAGCAAGACCATATGAATATCCATATCATTTCTACTAGCAACCAACAAACAACAACATAACAACACAAATATATCATGATTTCATCTTCATTTTAACACTACTTCAACACTTTGTTAGTTTATGTTCAAAGACTTGATTATGTTCTTTAGAGTTCTTAATATTTCACCATTCTTTTTACTATTAACCAACAATAATATGAAGAGTATGAAGATCTAAGACACTTACTACTAGCACAAGGCTAAGGGAGTTCAAGTGTGTAAAAGTGATGGATAAAAGAAAACGAGAGCGGTCCTTGAGCTTCCGAACACACCAAACTTACTTGTAGGGTCTCTTACACCTTTGGGAGTGTGGAGATTGCTTGGAATGGACTTGAAGGTGGTGGTATGGTGGCGGCCGAACAAGGAGAAGGAATAGGAGAGAGTTGGAGTTTGTTGTTTGAAGTTTGTGAATGAAATGGGTGAACCTTTGTGCACTTATATAATCCAAGTTTCATCTTTAACCATTGAACATCATGTTTCATTATCCACTAATCAATCAAATAAAATACTGAAAAGAAAGCAATGGGTGGGTCACCCTATGGTGACCGTCGCCCAAGGGGGGGGGGGTATGGGGTTGGTTTTCAATTGTATAGTTGAAATCTAGTTAGGATTAAAGTGTTAAAGTTAGTGTGTTATGAGTGTTGTTAATTATATAGTGTGTTAGGGTGTTCGGGGACCCTAACTAGCTCAGAAAAATAAAAACAATGTGTTTGGCAATATTTTTGTGTTCCGGATAAAGTCCGGTTGTTCGGTTGGGTGTTGTCCGTTAAAGTGCTAAATTAATCCATAAGGTGTCTTTTATGTTACTTTATGTGACACATTTAATTCCCAACACTTTGGAAAGTATCTAGGACTATTTTGCCAAGTTTTTGCACTTTACTAGCATCATTAAATGCTGAATTTTGTGTATTAAGTGCAGAATTCCGCATTTAAAGTGTGTGTTTTAGGCACTTCCCGACACTATAACTATCACCTAGTGACGCAGTTTTATGGTCATCACTTCCCTACACTCCCTACTAGTGTAGTACCCTGTCTCTGGCTCATACTGGCCTCAAAAGTATTGTCTGTCTAGGTGCTGGCATTGTCAGCATGTTTTCTGGGTTATCCGTTCAGTGTGCTAACTGTGCTTTGTGCATCAAGTTTGTCACTAAAGTTTGTGTGTAATAAATGGAGTGACAGTATGAAATGTGATGCATATGTATGTATGTAAGAGAAATCAGAAAGCAGTTTAATCACAGTTGTAATCAAGCACAGTCATTAAGCACAAATTAAATATTAATTAAGTGTACGGATACCTGTAAATGTGAGGGCTGTCACAGTACTTTTGGTCTGTTACACCTCAAAAATCTCGCAACATAATTGCAGACGTGGTAGTGATGGAGGTTGGTACCCATTAGTATTTGGTTATTGATTTGTTGTTTATTTTGGACGTTTATTTATATGGTGTCAATAGTCACCATAACTTAAAAGAAAATGTAATGACAACATAGTTGTCTTGATCCATTAAGGATCTTAGTACATAGATCCCAAATTAAAACATTGCCCAAAATAAAAGTTTGTTAACATTTAGTCCACCAAAAACATACTTAGCCAAAATTCCAAAGCCGATATTAAGCACCTGAAAAACACACTAACAAGTGTCAACACATTGGTTAGTGAGTTCACGAATATACTACTTAAAAGCAAAATATCATCCAAATTGCTTTCAATTAACGTATAGGAAAATTTTCTCAACTAAAATTTCCTTTCAAAACAATTTAGGTAAGACACCGTCCCACGATAAGTCTTCCCTCATATAGACAAAACCCATCCCACGATGAATTGTCCCTTATAAAATATTTAGACGTGTTAAATTTTGAGACAACTTTTTAGTTTAATATGACATATAGACAACATGAGGTCATAATCAAAACAAGACACACAAGAAGGTATTCTCCACCGTTTTGACCAGAACAACTGGTCGGTGGCTAGGGTTGTCAAACTCGATAGATCTATCAACACTTCTTCGCCTTCCCAAGGTTAATGATTATGGCGGCTGGGGTGCATGGGAGTTGGTATCTCTTAAAGACATCTAATGCCTCCCTTATGCAAAATATATCCTACGAGGTTGAAATTTAACCATATCCTTTTTCCTAAAACCTACGAGTCTTCCCCAAAAGAGTTGTAAAAACTTTGTTTTTGTGGGATTTCTAAGACTCGCGTGTACAAACAATTTAATACCATTAAATCATTTTCAGCATGTTTTTCCCCTAAAGTAGTTACAAAAACAATAAAATAGGGGTCGTGAAACTCATATTTGGGAGCGTTTAATTCAAGCAATTTATTCCACAATTTAAATTTGATCGACACAACTTAATTCAAATAAGAACGTTTTATTGACTAAATAACTTATAAATCCTAAGTTGTTCATCCAGCTTATTATGATTTTTCACACCATACTTTGGTTCCCCAAAAATGTATTTATTTTCGTTATGTCAGTGTATCCTTTTAAGATTATGCGAATTCCAACGATTTTGTTGTTGACCCTCGTTTGATTAAACCCGTCATCATATCCGTATATATATATATATATATATATATAGGACAAAGATCCGTTAGGAACCATCTTTTATTGCGAGAACCGCGAGAACCAATGTGAACACAACAAAAAACGCCTAAAAATAGCTAAAAATCACACAATTTTTTTTTTAATATTTTTTTATAAAAAATCGCTACTTTTCGAAGAAAAAAAAATTTAATTTTTTTTTTGCTACTAAAAGTAGCGATTTTAACATAAAAAGTATTAAAAAAAATTTTAGATTTTTTTTTATTTTTTTAGGTTTTTTTGGGGTTTAGTTTTTAGCATTTTAGCTTGGGGGGGGGGGTAGGTTTTTTGGGGGTTTTAGTTTTTAGCATTTAGCTTGGGGGGGGGGGGGGGGGTTGGGGTTAGTTTTTTTTAGGTTTTTTTAGCTATTTTAGGTTGTGTTCACATTGGTTCTCGCATGAACCTTCCCCTATATATATATAGGGTTCATTTGAGAAGAAATTTTAATTGAGAAGAAAAAGAACAAAGGGTAATTTTGTAAAACATTAAATAGTTTTTTCACTTATCTCATTTATTATCATTTTTTTACTAATTAATTAGCCATAAAGACTATTATCCTCCACACTAACTTGCTTTGCCTACACACATCAAAAGTTATCCCACATATTTCGAAATTAATCCTACACATTGAAATTTATCCTACACAACTCGTAATTTATCCTACACACTCGTTATTTATCCAACACTTTAAATATTTTATTTTATTTTTTTGAAAAAATATATATTTTGAAGATAAGTTACAAAAAAATTAATGTACTTAGCTATTAAAGAGGAAGACTACAAATTAATGACATATGTAGATTTACCAATATACCCTTCTAGTAACATTAAATACTTATATTAAATAAAGTAAAATATAACATTCTTATTGGTTGAAAGTTCTTCTTTTTTCTTCTTACAAAAAATTTCTTCTCATTTGAACTCTCCACTGTATATATATAAACGCAAGTCATTAATCATATATACATTTATTTATAAACGCAAGTCATTATCTTGAAATGAGACACTTACCACACAATTCACATCTACACGATCCTAAACCTAAAATATGCTAACACGAGCACTTATTCACATAGGGGAAAGTTCAAATGAAAACCACTAGTTATTGTGAAAACTCGAAAACTAATTAAAAAAGCCAAAAAAACATACCAATTTTTTTTTTTTTTTTTGCAAATCAATTTTTCGCAGGTTTTTATATATAAAAACAAATTTCAAAAAAAAAAAAAAAAAAATTTTGTGTAGTGCACATGTGTAATACAAATTTTTTTTTTTTTTTTTTTTTTAAAAAAAAGTTTTTTTTTTTCATATATAAAAACTAGCGATTTTTATAAAAAAAATTGAAAAAAAAAATTTTGTGTGTTTTTTAAGCTTTTTTTAGTTAGTTTTCGAGTTTTCACAATAAAAGTGGTTTTCATTTGAACCATCCCCTATTCACATAATCATGTATCAAGTATCAAATTTTCACATAATTCGTCAACTTAAATACTTTCATATATAACATTCGTAAATATTTGATAAAACCTCATAAAATTAACTAAAGTATAATTTCATACCTTGACATTCATTAAAATACTATATCTTATAATATATGATAAATGTTTATTTGCAACGTATTCATGCATAGTTATGATCTTACTATCATGTTATCACTTAATGTGTTATAAAACATCCATATATACTCCATAATTTATTCTATCATGCAATCAAGCACTAAGGAAATTTAACTCATACAAGTTGAAACATGGGTATTTTTAACGTTTCGTTGACGTTTTTATGCGTCGAAATTACGTACAGCTAGCCAAACACTATGGATACTTGATATAATTATACATGTATTAAAAAAGAAACCTTATGAATAGTAACTCCAGCCATCAGCCAATGTTATTGTATATATATACATGTTTTCCTCAATTAGAACTGTGTTGGCATTTAGTAAAGTGGTTGGTATGTAGTGTCTCCTAATAAAAGGCGCCGGTTCGAGCCTCTTGTCTTTTTTTCCCACTTTATTTTCCCCTTCTCAAAAGCTATGCAGAGAAAGAGAACGAGACAGCGAGCAGAGCTGAGAGAGAAACAGAGATCCGCCGCCATCTTCTCCGGCCGCCCGTCTTAGTACTCCGAAGAGTAGCTTTAGACTCGCGTATCACACTCGCTCCTCCACAGACAAACCCCTTCCCGCTCAATTTTCATGGTGGTGGCGGCTCTAGGGTTCCGGCTTTTGAACCCGGCGGCGACCACAACCGACGGTCCACAGAGACGTCGTACATCCATGATGGTTGTGGTTTCAACGTCGATGGCGGTTTGGAACTGAACCCCCTGCTTCAACTTTCACACTACATCGATTTCCCAATAAAACCTTACGATCCCCGCCAGCCCTAAATTCATTCCATGCTCCACACCTCGCAAAGTCTCTTCTGTGACACACGACCATCCAAACGAAGGAGGCGTTCGGTTTGAAGATCTGGTTGGTTTCGGGGAAAACGTTTCGGAAAAAGAAGTCGCTAGGGTTTGACGAAGCAGGGTTCCATCGTGAACCCTCAGCGGCAACGATGGTGCTCAGGTATTTGTTTTCTTTCTTGTCCGATTTACTTCTTCATCGATTGTTATTTTATCACAAAATATGTTCAAAACGCGGGATACAGAGGGTTTTACTCGGGTTTCTTTAGTGGGGTTCTGTGCAGCATATGTAAGAACATCTCAATAGCTTTTTTTAGTGTTTAAGTTTGGTTGTTTTAATTGTTATCAAACAAAAAAGGTCTATTATGTGGTTTTCACGGATGGTTTGGTTCGGTTTCAACCCCAATTGAACCGAAACTGACACCAAATTTTGTATTTATTGCTTGAACCATGAACTTGGGTACTTCATAGTTTGATTTTGTTGAAATAAGTTTTTGTTACAAACATACCCTAAGAGAAAGGACACTGGTTCAGTTATTGCCATACGCTGACTACATGGATATGTTTTGTTGTTGTCTTTCTTTATTTGTTGTTTAGTACGTTAAGATTTACAAAAAAACTAATCTCTTTTTAACAACTTCTATATGTTTTTATATGCAAAAATTCCAACAGCCTCTATATGTATTTACATGCAAAAGTTCCAGAAAAAATTATATAAATTTTTTTTTCTATGTAAAAATGATTTTTATGTAAAAATGATTTTAATGAGTTTTTTATATGTAAAATTAGCCGTTTTCCAATAAACTCACACCATGTGATGTTGGTGCGTGTTGCTGGTGATAGTATAATGATGTTTATGTCTTTCATTATGACATTAAATGAAATTGATGAGGTGGGTATTTGCTGAATTTTGCGTTAGATTCTTTGAAACTAAAACCGATAGTTGAAATTTAATTATATATACTACACTTACTGATTTCACGGGGAGATGCAGCTATGAGGTCAATATACCAACAAATATGAGGACCTGAGGGCATGCGTTGGCAACTACGGATTTTAAAAGGTTCACTGACAATGTCAGTCCATTTTTTTTACGGTGAGTTTTTTTTTTATTTAACCCGTTTAGTTTGCGAGTTCCATATGTTATCCAAATCAACTCATTAACATAAACAATGATACTAACCTGTTATATTATGATGGCACACCAGATTCTGAAGAAAACACTCATAATATGGGGTGAGCAAAATAATCTGACATCAATCTAACAATGGTTAGTACCTTTATATAATAGAGAAGACATCGACAAGAGAGAGAGAGAGAAACCTGCGATCATACCATAGGATGATCTTGTGCAGTCGTTGTTCGGTTTACATGTTGGAAAACCAGGTTCAGTTTACGGATTCTTGACACTGATTCAATTTTCTAAGGTTTGCTTACAAAATGTTGAGGCTATCCGTAGGGTGAGCCATATACACGAGTTGTTCTATTGAGGCCATGATGTGTCGCTGAGCCTCAGCAGCAATGATGGTTGCCTGAGCCATTTATCGCAAACATGTGTTACCGTGGCTTGACTTAGCTATTTTGGTAGTTTAGTTGTTGCCTTCGATATATTTCGCATCAGGTTTACATAAGTTGTGGCATTGATGTTGACCGATTTGGATTGGCGCCTGAGATGTCTTGACAAAAGCAATCGCGTCTCCGTAATTCTGAGCCTGGGCTTATACGTATCGTATGTGTAACTTGGTTCGGTCAATTATAATTATATTATAATAATAACCTGGTTTTAAAAAGCGCGCTTGAGGCGCACTTCAGCACAAAGCGCACACCCTGGGGCTTTTTCGCTTAGCGCCTAGAGTAATTACAAGAGGCGCCAAAAAGGCGCGGTTTTTGGGATTTTTCTCATCTTTTTTGGCCTGAGGCGCGCGCCTCTCGTAGCTGGGTCTTTATATGCATCTAACTGTTGTACCTTGGGTTTTTTGGCTTCTACATGCCGTTAAAATCATACAAAAACCTTACTTGTAGCTATATTTTGGGTAGGGAAAGCTAAAAAACTATGGAATATATATAAAATATATATAATTAGCTTGCACCTCGGCTACGAAAAGCCCGCCGTTTTTGCGCTCTGTGCTTCGCAACTCAGTTTTAGACCTCGTCGCTTTTGTGCGCCTCTCGCTTTTTAAAACCAAGATTAATAATAATAATAAATCTATTAATTCACATTCACAGATGTTATGAACAGTAACCTTTGCTATGTGGTGCGTCATCATTCGTTCCTCTATTTCCTTTCCCTGTTATGGTTCTGTATACATGCAAATGTTGTTCTGGATTCAGCGTATTGGTACGTTTGCCAAAGTGTTTTTCTGTCTGGTTGAATGCCACTTTGACGCAGGTTCGATCCCCAGACCTTATTTGTTTTCCTGGGTTTGGGTTCCTGGTCGAGAAACACTTGTTGTGAACAGTGCTTTAACATCTGGAGATATCATTAATCCGTTTTGTTGGGTTTGGGTTTTGGGTGCATGATACACCGTACACGTGTTATAGTGTGCACTTTAGGCTTCCCACGCGTTTAAGCTTGCCAATTGCATTATTTCATAGATCTTGTAATGTCATATTCTCCACCGATATTCGTCGACGTTGGCTGATCGTCATCGCCGGCTGACTACAGGCTACTAAGAAGAGGTGATTTCTGTTAACCGGCTGTGATGACTGAGGCCGGGATCGTTGCTTGGTGTGGCAGAATCGAAGGACGGCAAGTGCGAGGTTCTCCGCTTGCAACCTCGATTGCAGCCATGGCGGTCCAATACACAGATCTGAGCAGAATCGTTTGACAAAACCTCTGTAAAAACCCTTGCTACAACTGACGCCAGCAAGAAAGAAACCCAAATGGCGATACAGAGGTCACACAAAGGCGAGGTAGCCGCACATGATGTAAATAGTTGCTTTGTATGTTTTTAGTGGCTTAGAAGTTAAAACATGGAAACCATTGGAACGAGGTTTTTTTTTTTATGGAAGGCATGTACCCTTTGGAGAAAGAAAGGTAAGGGAAGAGAGAAATGGATGAGGAAGAGGTTGGTTTAGGGGTTTATGAAGTCATTTGGATTCAAGATATGTAATTGAAGCTGTGTAATCTAATCACTTTTAACTATTTTGTATGAATGTGATAGTTCCAAATCCAATGTTGCTTATGGTGTGTTTACTCATGGTTGTTCATATCTATAATTTAGTACTACTAGAATATATATTTTTTAAGATTTGGTTGTATTCTTATAGCAATCCTTATCTGTTACTCTAAATTTGATTATCCAATCCCCAAAGTAGGATAATTAGTTTCTTTTAGCTGGTTATGGAAAATTTTCTATTGCAGGCCAGTAGTAAGCTTCGGAAAAGAAAGCTAAGGTGGATGCAAAAAAAGAAAATAATTGGTTAGTAATTTCAACATGAGTTTAATTTTTTATAATTGTATATATATTTAGTTCTTTTCCTGGAGTTGAAATTATGTGGATATACTGTTAAGAAAGAAAAGACATGTAAAAGTTGAACCTTCCCAAACTCACATGAAAAACTACTTATAGGAATTGCTACAAAGGGAGGTAAACTTTATATTAGGTCCTTAAAATGAGGAAGAGATTGAGGCTGGTGGTTAACATAGTGACGGATTATGCCAGTGGTTAGTGGTTACTGGTTACTGGGTGGCGGCCCAAATCCTACTTATTTGCGCTATGTTTAACAATTCAGGTGGTGCTTACTGATGCCGAAGTATTAGATTTCCCAATTTTCCTCGATCCATTGAGCATCATTGTTTTCCCTGCATTACACTTTACCTTATCTTTGTATATTGTTTTATATTAGTTTGGCAATTTATTTGTATTGAACCAATAATGGTGCTACTACACTTAGGAGTGATATTTGGGTTATTTTATCGGGTTAATGGGTTAATAAGAAACAAGACCAAGGCTTGCAACCGTAGTACCTTACATTGTCACATTCCGTGTCGTCGCGCAACGCGCGACGTCGAATATCCCTAGTTAAGTTTAAATATCCATATTTTTCATATAAATACCATCTTATAACCTGTTTAAATTCAGTTTTGCAAAAGTCATTTTAAAAGCCGAAAATACCGTTTTTAACACATAATTTCGTACTGAACATTACATACATATACATATGTTTTTCATGATCATGTATTCCAAGCATCTTCTTTTCATTAAAAACCATTTGATCATCCATGCATACAAGAATCATACTTTCAGAATCATATTGAATATGTAAACAAACACCACCTGATCATGAAAAACATATGTATATGGGGTAGGTTTTTTTAGGTTTTTGTGGGGTGGGGTGAAGGGGGTTAGGTTTTTTTTTTTTTGTGAGGGGGGGGGGGGGGTTAGGTTTTTTTTTAGGTTTTTAAAGGGGGGGTTAGGTTTTTTGGGGTTTTTTTTTGGTGAGGTATAGTTGGGTTAGGTTTTTTTTTAGGTTTTTTATTTTGGGGGGGGGGGGGGGGGGTTAGGTTTTTGGGTGGTGGTGGGGTGGGTGTTTAGGTTTTGGGTGGTGATGTAGTGGGTTTAATTTTAGGTTATTGGACACTTGTCACTCTATAAATCCTTCTTACACTTCTTAGGGTCTGTTTGGTTGACAGGAATCCATAGGATTTCAAAGGAATTGGAATTTGAATTCCATTCCTTTATGTATTTGGTTGGACAAATTAGTTGAAGGGAATTGGATTTCAATTCCAACAAAATCCCTAATTTAATGGAATTCAGATTCCTTCTAAATTTTAAAGGAAAGTTTAAAAAACCACGGGAATGTTTCCAAAGTTACGGAAATAACCCCTTGCCTCTTTCATTTTTGTCTTAAAACCAAAAAATAATAAAAAAATCCAAAAAATATTAAAAAATCCAAAAAATAATAAAAAATCCAAAAAATTCTAAAAAAAAAAAAATTCTAAAAAATCATAAAAATAATAAAAAATACAAAAAATTCTAAAAAATCAAAAAATTCTAAAAAATTAAAAAAATAAGAAAAAATAAAAAATCTAAAAATATCTAAAAAATCGAAAAAATTATTAAAAATCAAAAAAATTCTAAAAATAAAAAAATCCAAAAAAATCTAAAAAAACCCAAAAAATTCTAAAAAACCAAAAAAAAAATTTTAAAAATAAAAAAATCTAAAAAAACAAAAAAATAATAAAAAATCCAAAAAAATTCTAAAAAATAAAAAAATAATAAAAAATGCAAAATATTCTAAAAATGAAAAAAATAATAAAAAATAATAAAATAATAATAAAAAATACTAAAAATACTAAAAATTTAAAAAATTCTAAAAATCAAAAAAATAAAAAAATCCAAAAAATTCTAAAAAAAAAAAATATAATAAAAAACCAAAAAATTATATAAAAACAAAAAAAACTAAAAAAGTCCAAAAAATAAAAAAATTCCAAAAAATTCTAAAACATCAAAAAAATTCTAAAAAATCAAAAAATTAATAAAATATCTAAAAAAACCAAAAAAAATTCTAAAAATTCAAAAAAATAATTTTTTGAAATTTTTCGATTTTTTTTTATATTTTTTTGGATTTTTTTTTATTATTTTTTAGAATTTTTTTGATTTTTTAGAATTTTTTGGATTTTTTATTATTTTTTAGATTTTTTTGAATTTTTATGATTTTTTTTATTTTTAGAAATTTTTGAACTTTTTATTATTTTTTAGAATTTTTTATTATTTTTTAGAAATTTTTTTGATTTTTTAGAATTTCTTGAACTTTTTATTATTTTTTAGATTTTTTTAATTTTTAAATTTTTTTTATACTTTTGAATTTTTTGGATTTTTTAGAATTTTTTTAATTTTTATAATTTTTTATGATTTTTTATGATTTTTAGAATTTTTTTTGAATTTTTATAATTTTTTATACTTTTTTGGATTTTTTAGAATCTTTTTTTAATTTTTATCTAAGATAGTTGTTTTTAAAACTTTTGCCAATTGTTTATAAATAGGGGTAATTTTGTCTTTTTAGATATTTTGAAATTCTAATTCCATTAATAAATTTATCAACCAAACACATCTATGTATTTCAAATGAATCCATCAAATTCCAATTTCCATAGGGATTCCAATTCCAATTCCTACACATTCCGCGAACCAAACGCCCCCTTACAATTAGAAGCCTTTGTAAAATAACTTGACCCTTTAAAACCCATATTGTTAGAATCAAAATGTGTGAAGAATCTAAGCTTTGAGAATCAATCTTACAATCATCATCAACAAGAATCAAGAATAAAAAAGGCAAACGTGTTTATACCTCAAGATGAAGTTTTGATGATGATTATTGGATGTGGGTGCTTCAAATCACAAGAAGCTTCCTTTGGAATGACTTCAATCCACCAAACTTGCTTGGAGCCCACTTGGTTTGCACTTGGATTATTACAACGACTTGAAAACTCAACAATGGAGGGGGTGGTGGTGGGTTACGGCCGAGAAGGAGATGGAAAGGTGAGAGAGAGTGGTCTTGAGTATGCATGAGATTAGACCGTGGGGTACGGTGGGGCGGGGGTTTGGGGCATGGGTTGACAAGTGGAGTTCGAGTTCCTTGTTGGTGAGTGACGTGTCCTTGGGGTATGGCGGGGCGTGGCCAGCCCGGCGTGGCTTGGCCATGTGTATTAAAATAAAAAAAAATATAAAATTAAAAAATACACACTAGCCAACAAGCCAATAAGAGCCGACCACATAGGATCGCTAACATGCCCCACGCCCGTCCTTAAACTCCCGCCCAAGGGGCCACGCCCAAACCCAAGCCCACCCGGGGTGGTGACTTGGGCGTTTCTCTCCAACCCATGCCCCAACCCCGCCCCATACCCCATAGTCTTAAGAAATGATTATGTAGGCTAGGTTGGATGTGTTTTGATTATTCACCATTTCAAATAATTAGTATTATTTAGGCGATAATTTATATAATATAGCGGGTATTTATCTAATAATCGGATGTAATACAGTAGAAACTCGATAAATTAATACTCGATTATTTAATAAACTCTCTAAGATAATATTTTTTGCCGGTCCCGACTCGAGGATAGGGTGCTAAATTAATAATTCGCTAAAATTATAAGATAATACATTTTTGATAATTGCTTTAGACTCCATATAAAATATAAATTAATAATTCCTTATATATAGCATATTACATGAATGATTTATGAAGGTTTCTTGAAAAATGACTCAATTGTCTTTTGTTTTTAATTCCATATCTTGCTTTGAACTTTCCAAGCCAACCAATAGAAAAAGTAAAGTCTGGAGTATCCACTGGATACATATCTTTCATGAACTTTTTCGCCTTTTCGATGATTAGTTCACCTGTCATATTTACATGTTCTTGATATTGAAGAATCCATTCATAGAGAGATTTTTCTAGGTCAGGAAATTTTGCCGGTTTGTGTCGCTTAACATCGCCTCTTTCGGGAGCAAGTGAGAGATACTCTAAAGAGATATTGTCGCTTGACTCACCTGCAAACCATAGTTACTGTTTTGGTAAAAAATTACCGAAGCAATTAAGTGATCAAATTAGTTAAGTGAGGTAGTGTGCTAAAAAGTGTGCTGAAAATATACTGGTTAAGTTGTTTGGAAAAAACAGTATTCAGGATACGGCTCAGGATATTGACCTGTATCTATGATCAAACAATGAGCAAAAAGTAAAGGGGGTGACACGAGATGTACGAGGAAAGCCCTTGATTAATCTAGATCGCCGGCATAAAACCTCGGGAGCTGGCAATCGCAGCTGCCTTGTTCTTCTTATTGTTTTGAACTTCAGGATACAGTGCAGGATATTGACCAGATCGCTAAGTGTTACAATGCTTTTGTGCGAAAGTGAAAATTGCTAGAGAGCGAGTGTAAGAGTGTAGTGAGTGTTGCTGTGATGTCCTATTCGATCTGGTATACCCACCTATTTATAGTAACAAATTACAAACGAAAATTCCTATAAATATGGGATGCTCTGAATATTCCATTGTAAACGTTGTAGACCGAGTAATGCGGCTTCAACGTCCTTATTTGAACGACTTGGACCGAGTCTTCCGCGGAATGAGTCTTTGTGAACGTTATTAGCTTCTAACCCACGTACCTGCACATAATCCGTTAGTGATCCTGAGGATACCATTCAGGATGTTACCAATATCCTGAATCAGCATCCCGGATGTGAACAAATATCATATAACCAAGATATTTCTCAGGATATGGGCTCATAATTTCACCCATAACAATTGTCCCAAAAAATGTTACCGTTTAGTATCCTCACCACTAACGGTTACATTTTTCACGGAGATCGATGTAATTAAGAGATAAGACGCATGATGTGACCGTTTGCAACTACTCAGCCTATATTTACTCATTGCACCCTATATCTTCTCATCCCCATCTCTTTTTTAATCACTATCGATAAGGAAAAAGGTAACATTCTCTCTCTAATCTCCATCTTTATCTTCATTCTCCTTCTCCGGTCAAAAATTCAAGCGATCAAATGCCGAGACAGACGAGATCTAGTTCCGGTGATTCAACTCCCACATTTATCCAGCAGAATCTTCTCCAAGAACCGGAGAAAGAGATATGCTCTTTTGATAGTGCCCACTTGGCAGCTCTCAAATCCTCCGGTATCTTTTCGGAAGGAGCAGTGTTCCGGCCGTTTGACCGGGAAATCCGGTCGGATATGGTCTCCAATGAGTGGTTATGCTTTAGTGCCTTTCCCTTCACTTTAGGGTTACAATTCCCCTTTCCAGACTTCATCACGGAATTCTTCAACATTACCAAAATCTCCTTTAGTCAAACAATGCCAATGCTTTGGCGTGTTCTGTCTGTTCTTGACCAGATCAAGAAAAACCACATCCCTGATCTTTCTGTTCATGATCTCCCCCTAGCTTACAAGCTTAGATGCCACGGATCATGTAGATTTTTGTTTTATTCCACTTCCAGCAACCCGCTGATACTTCGTGCCACCAGGAACGAGGATAATTGGCAATCTAAGTTCTTCTTTGTAAAAAGAGACTCAATCCCTGGTGGAACGGAATATCCGGTACAATGGTTGAAAAAAGGTAGGATTTAGGGTTTAAGGATGATCCTGCCTCTTATCCTGCTTCATATCCTGAACTGATCAACTTTCTTTTTATTGTTGTGTACGCAGCTGATTTTAGGAAGATCGCTCCCCCCCTTGCTGATTCAAAGAAAAGGATTGACGCCATCAGACTCCTTCCAGAGGCTGAAAGAAGTTTCAACCCATCTCCGCCATCTCCAAGTCCTCTTTCTAGTGCAAACATGTGTGGTAAGGATCCTGCAAAATATCCTGTACATACATGTCTTTTATTTGAAATACTTAGGAGAAATTTTTACTCCCTGTATGCAGACTCCAGCAAGGTTCCAGTCTATCTAGACCTCGACGAACTTGACAGCTATCCTACTCCAGCCATGGTCAAGAAAGAGACCCCTGCTGCCACCAGCTCCAAGCCACTCCCAGCTCCCAAGGCTAACCCGAGGACTCGTGCTTCCACAACAAAAAAAAGGAAAGGTCCTGAAGTCAGTGCTCCAGGTCCAGAAGGGTTCTCCTACGATGAACTCAGCTTTTCTGACTCCTTAGAGCCAATGACATCCTTCCTCAACAAGGTAATATCCTGCTACATATCCTGCACATATACCCTGAATTTGATGTGCAGGGCCTCCAGCATTTGCTCCACCTATACAATGATGCCTGTGGTACTGTTGTACTCCACGAAGCCAGGATCAAACAGCTCGAAAGCACCGTTACCGGCCAAGGTGCCATCGCTGAAGCAAAGTCCCGGCACTACGAGGGCATGCTGAAGAAGGTCACCCAAGATGCTGAGCTCAAACTTGCCACCGTCCAAATGGATCACGAGTAGGCCATGGTTTCGTTTCGGGAAGGAATCAAAGCCTCTGCTATCGTCTCCCTGCTGCAAGCTCGCATCAAAATGGCCTACGAGGCCAAGGAGACAGGCCTTGTATGCCCATCCTGGCCGGTTGAATCTTGGGTGGCCAAGCTAAAGGAGCTTGGGGGCAAAGCTGTGCCACATCCTACTGAAGCCGGAGAATCCTCTAAGTCAGCAGAGATGGTGGACAAGGCTGGAGATAAGAAGGATGCTGGAGCGGATGCTGGGATGGATGCTGGTGAGGATGCTGCTCAAGATGCTGGTGCTGAGAAGCCGGAGAAGGTTGGAGAAGATGCCGCTGTGTGAGGGCATTCAGGTGGGCAATGATGGATATACGTGCCAAGGCCGGAGCCCACCTTTTTGAATTTGAATGTTGGTCTGTAATCCCAAAACAATTTACCTTTTCCGCACTTTACTTTTCTGCACCTGAACAATTTACATTTCCTGCATGCTTTTTGAACAATACAACAGTTGGAGGTGGATGGGTCTCGGTTTGAGATGAAACCTTCAACTGTTGGGTAAATATGGTAAGGAACTATTAGTGCTCTTAGTGGATGGGCCTTGTTTTGAGGTGAAACTAAGAGCACATCTTTTGGTATGTTAATAATATAACTTCTCTTTTGACTTTATTATTGTTGTTATTAGTGCACAAATTTTACTTATGAAAACTGTTTTGTTTGAACATTTTTAAGAATATTATGGGAACACATTCTGAAAATATCCTGACAAGTATTCTAAGAGAATCCTAGTCAAGATATCGTCATATAACTTAGAAGACTTAAATCATTTGAAAAAATGAGAGATCATACCAAAGACTCTTAGAGAGTCAATTCCAATCTTCCATCTTAGGAATGTCCCCAGTGCACACTTACAAACTTGGATCCAACCTTTGAATAGTACAATGTATGTCCCCTGTGTATGATACAGAAATGCAAACGTATTCACACTTTGGCTTGAATAAATTCCAAACACCCCGAGGCGAAAACCTTGATATCCTGAAATGAATCCTTAGCATACTCGGGATAAACCCTTAATATCCTGGGGATAAACCCTGATATCCTGGGGATAAACCCTGAGTTTCATGCGCTACAGGCGAGAGTGTATAAACTCCTAATCTTAGAAAGGTGAAAACCTTTAAACCTTAGAGGGTATGAAAATACCCTTTCGTGAGAGAGGGTGATCAATCCTCATATACTTTCAGGATCCAGGATATAGCCAACAGTAACGAAATTGTCAGCCACTTTTACATGAACTGGTCCCGCTACCTTGAACTATACCTAGATAACTTGCGCTCCAGGCGAGGTTTTTAAACCCAATTCGAAAGAAAGGTGAACACCTTTAAACCTTTGAAGGGATGAAGATCCCTTAAACGTGAGAGAGGGGACCAATCCTCTAATCTTTCGATTTATCCTGAGTGCATATCCTGGAGCTATATCCTGAAACATATGCTGCAAAACAACTGTAAACTAAGGTGGGTGCCTGGCTAACACCCCTCCGATGCTTAAGTCATTATTGGGTTCAAGATAATACACAAATATACTTAAAAGAGATAGAATACATACCATTCTGAGATAGAAATTAAATTCTATTCTTACTTGAAATAGAGCTTTAAGTGTATTGCATTCCAAGATCTCGGTAGCATATCCCCTTCCATATTCTTGAGTCTATATGCTCCTTTCCCTGCTTCTGACTCAACTTCATATGGTCCTTCCCATTTTGGAGCTAGCTTGCCATCGGCAGGATTAGTGGTATTTTGAAAATCCTTTCTTAGCACCCAATCACCAACTCGAAATCTCCTAGTCCTTATATTCTTGTTATATGCTCTGGATATTCTTTGTTGATATGCTGCCATCCTTAGCCTCGCTGCATCCCTTTTTTCATCTATAGTATCAAAATCTTGACATAAGGCTTCAGGATTCTGTTCAGGATCCCGTAGGATAGATCTTGCAGTAGGTATCGCCATTTCCGTTGGAATCATTGCTTCTGCTCCAAATACTAAGAAAAATGGGGTTTGTCCTGTTGCATTCTTTACCGTTGTCCTATCAGCCCACAAAACAAAGGGTAATTCTTCTGCCCATCTTCTTTTTTTGGCTCCAAGTCTCTTCTTTAAGTTATTGACAATTATCTTGTTTGAGGATTCTGCTTGTCCATTCGCTTGAGGATGCACCGGAGTAGACGTGATCATTTTGATTCCCCAACTCTTGCAAAAGTCAGTAGTTCTCTTGCTTATAAACTGGGACCCATTATCACAAATGATTTCAGCTGGTACCCCAAACCTGGTCAGGATATTCCTCTTTATGAAGGATACTACTTCTTGGTCTCTAACTTGAACAAATGCTTCAGCTTCAACCCACTTAGAGAAATAATCCGTCATTGCTAGCATAAAGACTTTTCCTCCCGGAGCTTTTGGTAACTTCCCTACTATATCCATCCCCCATTTCATGAATGGCCAAGGGGAAGTTACAGGATATAGTGGTTCAGCTGGTTGATATAGTATGTTACTGTTAGGGGTGGATTTCTAAATAATCAGTGATCCTTATTTACTGTTGGGTTTAGTGATCCTCAATTCTGTCTGAAGTAGTGATCCTCAGAAGTGTTGCAGGATCAGGATCATGGATCACCATAAGGATCCCTGTACTAACGATTGTCTACTTTGAATTCGTAATTGTTTTGCAGGAGTATCAACTTGGACTTGGTCTTGGCGATATTCCTGGAGAATATTCTAAGTCTATTCCGCACGTGCTTGGCCAGAAATGGACGTTATGGAGTCGTGGAGGACTTGCACTATTTGCGGACAATTAGTTAGGCTAGATATTTTCTAATTTTAAGGGGGTAGCGAGCTATCAGATAGAGGACTTGGCTATTTTTGGCTACACACACACTCATACAATCGCTCTCATCAGCTTTCGCTAACACACTTGGCGATTACACACATTTTCTACACAATACACTATAGTGATCCTTGTACTTAGCTCGCTATCATCCGAAGTTGTAATACATTTCTTGTTTAATTTGAGTTGGTGATCGGTAGTTTCCATCACCAGAGGTTTTTTATGCCGGAGATCATTCATTGATCAAGGGCTTTTTCCTCGTATAAATCTTCGTGTCACTTGTTCATTACACTTCATAGTGATCCTTATTGTTGTTCATCAATTCAAGCATCATACCTCACAACAGAAAGTTTGGTTACATTGTCATTGCTTGATTTTTGACCAAAACAGTTTGGCGCCCACCGTGGGGCAATTGGTGCTTCATTCCTAGAAAGATTCGTGTTTTTGTGGTCATTTCGATTCGCTACAACCAAACAGATGGCTTCCTCAGTGAAGAATACTTCAAGTTTGATGCCCTCATTCAGTTCTTCACAAGGCGTTCCTCCTTTGCCTCCACCACCTTCTGGATCCCAGAAGAATGCTGAGAATGCTGCGAAGAAACCAACTCCTATTTTCCAAAAACCACCTACTTCTTCTGTTTCAACTAATCCTACTACTAATGATCTTTATGCCCTGATTTTACAGATGAGGAATCATGCACAAGAGCAGGATAAAACCAACGAAAGGATCCTCCGGGAGATCGATGAAATCAAGAAACAGAAGAAATCAGTGGAGGATCACTCCCCTCTGATGCCAAGGTCGCTGAACTTCGACACTCCGGTCATAACTTCCCAACACTCAGCAGTTCCAGACGTGCAATACTTGGGTGAACTACCAGGAAGGCGTTATGGAACAACAACAATGAATCAGGCATTTGGCTCTTACTTCCAACCGCAGGAATCTTCTTCTCAGCCATCAGGTTCCTCCTCTCAGCACCAGGGATACTTCACGTCAGGAGGATATGTGGGAATGCATGCAGTACAAGGATCCTCCCAGGTCCAAGGATCCTCCCAAGTACAAGGATCCTCCCAGGTCCAAGGATCCTCCCAGGTCCAAGGATCCTCCCGAGTCCAAGGATCCTCCCAGATCCCAGGATCCTCTTTGGTCCCAGGATCCTCTTTGGTCCCAGGATTCCCCCTTGTTCAAGGATCCTCCCTGGTCCCAGGATCCTTTCAGGTTCAAGGATCATCTCAATTCCAAGGATCCAACCTCCTTCAAAATCAAGGATCCTTGAGAAGTATGCAGCCTCAGAACTCGGACGTTCATCAAGGAGACTTCATACCAATGCAGACCATTGCCTCCTATGGTCCCTCAATCATGCCAGAGTCTCGACAAGATGGATTCACATCCGTAATTCCAAACTCGAATCCTGTGGGAGGTAACACTTTTAATAATTTATATAACGCTAACCATGGCTTTATGCAGGATACATGTATCAATCAGGCCATGGCTAGGGAGCTACAGAAGCTTAAGGATATGATATCCAGTGTACCAGGAGTGGTTAAACCCATTCCTGAGATTGCGGATGGTAGCCATAGGATATCTCGTTTTGCACCACCTTTATGTGATGTTGAGATACCTAAAAGATTCCAGATACCATCAATGAAGCTATATGATGGTTCAACGGATCCAGAAGAGCATGTAGCTCAGTACAGGGAGAGGATGGAGATCAATCCAATTCCTGAAAGGTTGAAAGAAGCATGTCTATGCAAGGGATTTGGATCCACACTTACAGGATCTGCTCTTAAATGGCTGCTAAGTCTTCCCCCTTACTCTATTACTTCATTTGCTAATTTAGTTAACTTGTTCAATAGTCAATTCTCTTGTAGTAGAAAGTTTGAACGATTAACTAGTGATTTATATAGGGTAACACAAGGTCAAAATGAATCACTTAGAGATTATATCACTAAGTTTAGTAAAGAATCCTTGGATATTCCTAATTTGGATATTGCTACGGCTGTAGAAGCCTTTAAAATGAGATTGCTTAGGGATTCATTATTCTATGATGATCTTGTTATGACACCTTGCAGGAATCTTGATGAAGTAAGGACTAGGGCCCTTAGGTTTATCCGCCTAAAGGATGACAAAAGGATCCAGGACAGGTTGACAGGATCCTCAAAACAGGATAAACAAGGATCCTACTTCAGGAACAACAAATCCAAGTCCTACAACAGATCTGATAACCAGAATGTGCACGCAGTGGAACAAGAAGAGGATGATGAGGATTATCCTCCTATTTCTGAATATTGTTTTTCTGTTGATAACAATGAACTAATCATTGCAATGCAGAATCTAGGTGAGAAAGGTAGGTGGCCAAGGAAAAGTGATAAACCAGCTGCTACAAAGGATAAATCCAAGTGGTGTGCATATCATGAGGATTTTGGGCATCTCACTGAAGAGTGTATTGCACTTAGAAAGGAAATTGGTTACTTGTTAAGCAAGGGACATTTAAAAGAACTCTTGGGACGAAAGAAGTCAAGGACCCAGGATCCTGAAAGGATCCCGGAAAGGGCTCCTGCTCCTTCTGCAGATGCACAAGTCATAAATTTCATATCCGGTGGATCAGACAGCTGTGGTACATCCTTCTCAGCAGCAAAAAGACACGCTAAGGAAACCAAGATGGATAATGGAGACAGACCCGTCCGGACCTCCGTTGTCACCCAGGATAAAGTCATTACTTTTGATGAGGATGATCGTGTTGACATCCAGGATCCTCATCATGACGGTCTTGTAATTACATTGTTTATTTCTAACCACTTTGTTCGCAGGATCCTTATAGATGGAGGAAGCTCTGTGAATATCATTCAGCTGGATGTTCTCAAGAAAATGAATATCCCAGAGTCTGATATTATCCCAAGATCCTCAGTACTTGTGGGATTCAGTGGGGAAACAAAGAATACATTGGGGGACATCAAACTCCCAATCTATATTGAAGGATTGCATTCTTATCAAAAGTTTTGTGGTATTGATTGCTTGTCGTGTTGTAATGTTATCCTTGGCAGGCCATGGATACATGATATGAAGGCAGTCCCATCCACCTATCATCAGTGTGTAAAGCTTCCAAGTCCATGGGGAGTGGTGAAAATTGAGAGTGATCAACAGGAGGCTAAGAATTGCTATACCTCATCAATGAAACCAGCCTCAAGACCAAGGGAGCAATAGCAATTAAAGTATCCTTCAAGAGATGTCTTGGAGGCAAGAGAACAGGATTTGAAAGAAATCCTCATGGATCCTGATGATCCTGAATCCAAGATCTTCATAGGGTCAGGGATCCTTAGCGATATTGAACAGGAGCTAGTATCCTTTCTCAAAAGAAGGAAAACCACCTTTGCCTGGAAACATGAAGACATGACAGGTATATCTAAAGATATAATTACTCACAAACTTGGCATTGACAGGTCATTCAAGCCAATTCATCAAAAGAGGAGGAAGTTTGCACCTGAAAGAAATGCTATTATCCAGGAAGAGGTAGATAAGCTACTTCGAGCAGGTATGATTAGAGAGGTTAAGTATCCAAGATGGTTAGCCAATGTGGTTGTTGTTCAAAAGAAAAATGGAAAGTGGAGGGTATGTATCGATTTTACAGATTTAAACAAGGCATGTCACAAGGATCCTTTCCCATTACCCCACATTGATTCCATGGTGGATGCTACCGCGGGTCATGAGTTGTTAACTTTTATGGATGCTTCATCTGGATTTCAACAAATTCAGATGGAACCATCCGATCAAGAGGATACAGCCTTTATGACCCCAACTGGTATATACTGTTATATTGCTATGCCATTTGGATTAAGGAATGCAGGTGCTACTTATCAAAGGCTAGTCAATATAATGTTCAAGGAGCAAATTGGACACACTATGGAAGTCTATATTGATGACATGGTGGTTAAGTCCAAGAAAGCTGAGGATCATCTTAAACACTTGGAGGAAGTGTTCAATATCCTTGATAAATATAATATGAAACTTAATCCTTCTAAGTGTCATTTTGGTGTAAGGGCAGGTAAATTCTTAGGATATATGGTGACAAAGAGGGGCAATGAAGCAAGTCCAGAGCAGATTAAGGCTATTGTGAATATCAAATCTCCTGCCAATGCTAAGGATGTGCAAAGGTTGACTGGCAGGATCGCAGCCTTAAACAGATTCATATCCAAATCCTCAGAAAAGTGCAAGGAATTCTATGACATCCTGAGGAAGAACAAGAAATTTGAATGGACTGAGAAGCATGAAAGTGCCCTTAAAGCTCTTAAGGATTACCTATCCTCAGCCCCAGCCTTGATGAAACCAGAAAAGGGAGATGTGTTATCCTTATACTTGGCGGTATCCTCAAAAGCAGTAAGTGCGGTCCTTGTTAAGGATCACCAAGGTACACAACATCCTGTTTATTATGTAAGTAAGAGCTTACTTGATGCTGAATCCAGGTATTCACATTTAGAAAAACTTATCCTTGCATTAATTATGGCATCTACTAAATTAAGACATTATTTTGAGACCCATGCCATTATTGTTAAAACTAATTTCCCAATTAAGAATGTTCTCAGGAAACCTAAAATGTCAGGAAGGATGGCCAAGTGGGCAGTGAAGTTGAGTGCATATGATATAAGATATGAACCAAGGACTGCCATCAAATCCCAAGCCTTGGCTGACTTTGTGGCAGATTTTAGTAGCGATTTGCGAAAGGAGGCTGAACTAGAAGTCCAACAGCTTGAAGAAACCAAGGATCCTTGGATACTGTTCACTGATGGATCCTCCAATGTAAATGGAACAGGACTTGGAATACTACTAAAATCGCCACAGGGGGACATAATACCCCACTCCATAGTTTGTGAATTTCAAACTACCAACAATGAGGCTGAATATGAAGCCTTGATAGCTGGTTTGCAAATTGCAAAGCACATGAGCATCAGGTATCTTGAGGTACATGTAGATTCTTTATTGATCACTAATCAATTTAATGGATCCTGTGCTGTTAAAGGTGAAAAGCTAATCAAATATTTGGAGATAGTCAAAGAATTGGCACTCTCTTTTGTATCCTTTAGTTTGACACAGGTACCAAGGGAAGAGAATGCAGAAGCTGATGCATTAGCCAATCTAGGATCGTCTTTGAAAATTCCTGAGGATGTCAAGATCCCTATTATCCATATCCTGACCCCTGCTATCAAGGATCATGTAGCTATGGAGATAGGAGAAGATTCTGCAATCATCCCTAGTGATAATACCCAATCTCATTCAGGATCATGGATAATCCCAATCATGAGATACATACAACATGGAGAAATTCCTACAAGAGAAAACCCAAGGGCTTTCAAAATTAAGGTATCTCAATTTACAATATTAAATAATATGTTGTATAAACGATCTCTTGCAGGACCATATTTAAGATGCATTGAGGATCCTGAAATTCAAGAAGTCCTAAAGGATTTCCATGAAGGAGATTGTGGAAACCACACTGGGGGCAGGGCATTATTCTCAAGGATCCTGAGGACAGGATACTATTGGCCCACTATGAAGAAGGATGCTGTGGAGTATGCCAAGAAGTGTGATCCTTGTCAGAGGCATAGTAATAGCCTTCACCAACCAGCAGAGCTCTTGCATCCTATATCCTCTTCTTGGCCATTCATGAGATGGGGAATGGATATAGTTGGAAAGCTTCCTAAGGCACCTGGTGGAAAAGTATTCATGCTTGCTATGACTGATTACTTCTCTAAGTGGATAGAGGCTGAAGCCTTTGCTCAAGTCAGAGAAAAGGAAGTTATATCCTTTATTAAAAGAAACATTATTACTAGATTTGGTATCCCTTCTGAGATTATTTGTGATAATGGATCCCAATTTATTGGGAATAGAACCACTAACTTTTGTGATAGTTGGGGGATTAAGATGATAACATCAACACCAGTCCATCCACAAGCTAATGGTCAGGCAGAGTCATCCAACAAGATTATCATCAACAATTTGAAGAAGAAGCTTGGATCCAAGAAAGGAAAATGGGCAGAAGAACTACCTTATGTGCTTTGGGCTGATAGGACAACTCCCAAGAATGCTACAGGCCAAACTCCATTTTCTTTGGTATTTGGGGCAGAATCAGTGATCCCTACAGAGATGGTGGTTCCAACTGCAAGAACAAGCATTCGTGATCCTGAAGAAAATGCTGAAAACTTGATTCAAGACTTGGATACTATAGAAGAAATCAGGGATTTAGCAAGGATAAGGATGGTCAGTTATCAACAAAGGATGGCTGGAGCTTACAACAAAAATGTCAGGCTCAGGAAATTCCAAGTTGGGGATATGGTATTAAGGAAAGCATTTCAAAATACCACCAATCCTGCTGATGGAAAGCTAGCACCAAAGTGGGAAGGCCCCTATTTGATTGAAGCTGAAGCAGGAAAGGGGGCATATCGATTGCTAACAATGGAAGGTGATTTGCTACCTAGAGCTTGGAATGCTGTCAATTTGAAGAAATATTTCATGTGATCATGATCCGTGATCCTTGCCAGACAAGTATCCTTGAAGGATCCCCACTGACAGATGATCCTCTTTCTGGTAACATTCCAATCTCAAACTATTTCATTCTTTTTATTCTCTTACAAGGATAAGGATCCTGCGTCCTTTATCCTCCTTTTACTTGATTCTGAGTTTTGAAGGTTCAGGTATCCTTAACTAAGGATTGAATATCCACAGAAGTATCCAGTTATTTGGGCTTGACCCCAGTTATTTGGGCTTGACCCCAGTTCTTTGGGCTAGTCCCCAGTTTGGGCATGTCCCCAGTTTCGCCAGTAGCGCACGATGATCCTGGTATAGTTCATGGCAATGGGACCAGTACCCGCTTTAGGGGCTGACAATTTCATTGTACTGGCTATATTCAGGATCCTACGTATAATGGTAGACGTACCATACATCCGTTCCTAAGGTTTCTAACGTTTTCACGTTAGCTAAGGTTTTGGCATTTTCATGTCACTAAGTTTGGATAGTCGTCAGTGAGGGCCATACTCCAGTTTACATACGATCCTTTGGGCTTGTCCCAAGTTATCCTTTGGGCTTGTCCCCAATTATCCTTTGGGCTTGTCCCCAGTTATCTTTTGGGCTTGTCCCCAGTATATTGGGCTTGTCCCCAGAATTGTTGGGCTTGTCCCCAGTTACTAACATTCATCTTATATTGGCTCAGTCCCAAGTAATATCTTATTTCAGGCTTGTGAAGATAAATGACTAAGGATTCTTGATCCTTACTTTCAACTAAGGTTTGTATCTTGGGTTATCCTAATTTTAAGTGTTAAAGGATAGGATCCTAACTTGGATTCTCAGGTATGATCCTTAACTATTTTGATTTTATTCATTATGTACTTAAGTGACACTTATCCTTTGACAACTGAACTTATTATCCTTAAACTATTTTTATGTGAGCCTTGATCATATCCTTAACTCTTAAGGGATATTTTTTAAATTTTTCCTTACTTGATGAGTTTAAACGACATGAACATCACAATAGATTGAAAAATAAAATAACAATAAGGATATCAACACAGGATATAGCCAAAAAGTTAAAGCCATTTTATTCACAAAAGCTTAATCCCTTTTAAGGTTGTCAAAATTGCCAACTCACGTTTCTACCAGCAAAACGTGGCCCGTCCACATGGGTTGGCAAAGGGTGTCCATTATTCATAGGTCTAACAAGTGCAGGAAATTAAAGACGGTAGGATCACAATGGCTTCATCCCCCAAACAGAGGATCCCTCCACCATTTGTAATCCTACCTATTGTTCAAAGGATCATCCATGACCCTCAACCCTAATTACTATTGTTCAAGTACAGACCAACCATTGTTTATCAAAACATCATCAAAACAAAAAACCATAACCAAACTAAAAAAAATGGGCTCCGGCTACGTCTAGAAATGTCCTTCATCGCCCATTCAGGCAGCCTACACCTTCGCTGCATCACCATCTCCCGCTCCACTAGCTTCACCACCATGATCCTTGCCACTGCCTCCAGCCTCGATTGCCAGAACCTCATCAGCCTCATCCTCATCATCCAGCTCAGCCAGCCATGCCTTCCAGCCTTCCACATCCCAGTTGCTCCTGTCAAAGGCAGGATCCTGAGCTTCTTGGGCCATTTGTAGCTTGGTCTTG
Organism: Helianthus tuberosus; assembly: GCA_030545235.1. Taxonomy (NCBI): domain Eukaryota; kingdom Viridiplantae; phylum Streptophyta; class Magnoliopsida; order Asterales; family Asteraceae; genus Helianthus; species Helianthus tuberosus. The sequence continues at coordinate 113,520,213 of CM060408.1, forward strand.
TACATGGCTATGGCAGCGGAGACCTTAGCATCCTCCGTGATCTCGCTCTTCTCATAATCAAAATTAATCAGGATTGTAGCTGTCTGAGCTTTGGCATCTTTGAGATCCTTTTGGAGGTCAGCAATCTTAAGATCCTTGAGCAATGCGACTTGTTGGAGGTCAGCAATCTTCTTGTCCTGCTCCTCGACATGCCCAACATAGTCTTCAATCTCAGCAAATTTCTGCAAAGAAGATAAGAACAGTTCAAGAACAGGTGATCCTCAAATGAGCTGGATACCTAAAGCAGGGACAAGGATCCTTACATCGTTGAAGTATTCAAGGAACTGGTGGCGAATCAGGGGCAGACCTTGTAGATCCTCAGCTTCGGAGGCTTTTCTTTTCTTGCCACCCCTTCCTTTAACGGGTGCCTTGGGGATCGAAGCAGTTAGGCTGGCAGGAAGCTTCTTCTTGGAGGATCGTACGGTGTCAAGCTCAGTGACACTAAATTTGGAAGCAGATCTTGATGACTTTCCAGTGCCTACACACCCAAAACAGATAAGTGTCCTTATTCTATTCATATATAACTATTTATTTAAACAGTTGAATATAAAAAGAACAGGATACTTACTTGACATGGTGACAGAGCCTGAGGATACCTCTTGAGAATCCTGGGTGATTGTCTTGAATGATCTTGTTTCAGGACCGAGTCTTCTAAAAGCAGCAAGTCTCCCCTTGGTGGCAGCTGAAGGAATAATATGCGAGAATGTGATAGCTGTACAAAAGAAACAAAAGCATATTAGTAATCATTATCGGAAATGAGCTTACTTAGTGATCCTTCTAAGGATCCTCCTATCCTACCATGAGTGCTCCATTTCCTTGGCAGATCCTTTCCATCCGGGATAGAATCCCTTCTGACGAAGAAGAACCGCCGTTTCCAGTTGGTGTCATTTTTAGTAGCTTTAAAGATGGGATGTTCTTCACCAGGTTTTCGTTTAAACAAATATCGATGGGATCCAAACGTTGTGAGATCATACATCTCAGCCAACTCTGACATTCCTAGATCAATCCCTTCCTACTCGATGATCCTTTCAAGGGTATATAAGACCCTCCAGATCATCGGCATAGCTTGGATGTAGGAGATGCCGGTAAGGGAGAAAAAGGATTGGGTAAAGGCTGGAAGAGGATAGGTGTATCCTATGGTGAATGGGGTAACAGGAAAGGCAATCCAAGTTTCAGAGATATAGTCACTCAAAGCGGTGGGGTCAAATGGCTTGATAACGGTATTAGCCGGAAAACAGTGGCGAATTTTGTCTATTTGTGCATCATTGAAGCAGCATCTTTCTTTCGGTGAATCTTTGATGATCTCCTGGCTTTTAAGAGGGATGTTCTTCTTGTGATCCTTGCCCGGTGAGTTTCGGAGCATCATTTTTGACGAGATGATGGTAAAGAAAGAAAAGCAGAGTAAGAGAAGGAAGAAAAGGAAAAGAGTTACCTGCTTGATCGTCGGATGAGAATATAAAGGGAGTTCTCTTGAACTTAAATGTGAAATGATCCCTATCTCTAACTCCTATTTATAATGATGATTCTGCAGGATAGTCATCTCACTGACGTCATGATCGTAACGGCTAGTCCGACTCCAACGGCTAGTTATTTGATTAATTCGTTACGGATAAGAACAAAATATAACTCATTTATTTACATAATTACTCCTTATATTTTGGGGGCAATTGTTAGGGGTGGATTTCTAAATGATCAGTGATCCTTATTTACTGTTGGGTTTAGTGATCCTCAATTCTGTCTGAAGTAGTGATCCTAAGAAGTGTTGCAGGATCAGGATCATGGATCACCATAAGGATCCCTGTACTAACGATTGTCTACTTTGAATTCGTAATTGTTTTGCAGGAGTATCAACTTGGACTTGGACTTGGTCTTGGCGATATTCCTGGAGAATATTCTAAGTCTATTCCGCACGTGCTTGGCCAGAAATGGACGTTATGGAGTCGTGGAGGACTTGCACTATTTGCGGACAATTAGTTAGGCTAGATATTTTCTAATTTTAAGGGGGTAGCGAGCTATCAGATAGAGGACTTAGCTATTTTTGGCTACACACACACTCATACAATCGCTCTCATCAGCTTTCGCTAACACACTTAGCGATTACACACATTTTCTACACAATACACTATAGTGATCCTTGTACTTAGCTCGATATCATCCGAAGTTGTAATACATTTCTTGTTTAATTTGAGTTGGTGATCGGTAGTTTCCATCACCCGAGGTTTTTTATGCCGGAGATCATTCATTGATCAAGGGCTTTTTCCTCGTATAAATCTTCGTGTCACTTGTTCATTACACTTTATAGTGATCCTTATTGTTGTTCATCAATTCAAGCATCATACCTCACAACAGAAAGTTTGGTTACATTGTCATTGCTTGATTTTTGACCAAAACAGTTACTATGCCTTTGACATGCATCACACCTTCGAGCATATTCTGTAGCATCTTTCCTCATCGTTGGCCAATAATATCCTGTCCTTAATACTTTCGAGAACAATGATCTGCCCCCAGTGTGGTTACCACAATCCCCTTCATGTATATCCTTAAGTACTTCTTTGGCTTCAGGATCCTCCAAGCACCTCAAATAGGGTCCTGCAAGAGATTTCTTGTATAAAACATTATTTATAATAGTGAATCGTGATACCTTCATCCTAAATGCCTTAGGATTTTCATCTCCGGGGATGTGTCCTTCCTTGAGATATCTAGCGATTGGAGCCGTCCAGGATTTAGGATCCTTTTCAGGATACTCTGCTCCAGGATCCTGAATACCCGCTACTTCTTTATCCTGAGGATTCGTTGCAGGATATAAGACATGTAATATTGGTATTTGGGTCCCTTATGGTATCCTGATCGATGATCCCAAATTTGCTAAGGCATCTGCTTCAGCATTATCCTCCCTTGGTACCTGTTCAAGTGTAAAAACATCGAAATATCCTGCTAATTTTTTGAGAATATCGAGATATTCGATTAATTTCTCACCCTTAACTGCATAGGATCCATTAAAATGGTTAGTAATTAACAAGGAGTCAACATATACTTGCAAATTCTTGATACTCATATTCTTAGCCAACTCTAATCCTGCAATTAAAGCCTCATACTCTGCTTCATTATTAGTAGCAGGGAATTCACACCTAATAGCCTGGGGTAATATGTCCCCCTGTGGCGATTTTAGCAGTATTCCCAATCCTACTCCTCTTACATTAGATGCACCATCAGTATATAACGTCCAGGATCCTGAAGATTCTCCTAACTGTTGAACTTCTAGGTCTACCTCATCCTGAATGTCACTACTGAAATCAGCCACAAAGTCAGCTAAAGCCTGAGACTTTATGGCATTTCTAGGTTCATAAACTAAATCATAAGCACTCAACTTCACTTACCACTTGGCCATCCTGCCTGACATCTCTGGTTTCCTAAGCACATTTTTGACAGGATAATTTGTTTTAACATGAATCCTATGTGTCTCAAAGTAATGTTTAAGCTTCGTTGATGCCATAACTAATGCTAGTATCAATTTTTCTAAATGAGAATACCTAGTTTCAGCATTTAACAAACTTTTACTAACATAATAAACAGGATATTGCTGACCTTCATGATCCTTTACAAGGACGGCACTTACAACATTCCCTGATACTGCGAGGTATAGAGATAGTGGTTCACCATTCTCAGGCTTCATCAGTAGAGGTGCAGTTGAAAGATATTGCTTCAAATCCTGTAGGGCTGCTTCATGCTTCTCACCCCATTCAAATTTCTTATTCTTCTTCAGGATATCATAAAACTCTTTGCATTTCTCTGAGGATCTTGAGATAAATATGTTTAATGCTGCCACTCTCCCTGTTAATCGTTGAACATCTTTCATATTTGAGGGTGATTTAATATCCAAGATGGCTTTAATCTGCTCCGGGCTCGCCTCTATTCCTCTTTTGGTCACCATATATCCTAGAAATTTTCCTGCCCCCACTCCGAAATGACACTTAGCAGGATTTAGCTTCATGTTATATTGGTCCAGGATATCAAATGCTCCTTTAATATCCTGGAGGTGATCCTGGGCTTTCTTTGATTTTACCACCATATCGTCAATGTATACCTCCATGGTGTCCCCCAGCTTGTCTTTAAACATCATATTTACCAATCTCTGGTATGTTGCACCTGCATTTTTCAAACCAAAAGGCATAGCCGTATAACAATAAATACCTCTTGGTGTCATGAAGGCAGTATCCTCCTGGTCAGAAGGTTCCATTTGAATCTGCTGAAATCCCGAGGATGCATCCATGAAGGTCAACATTTCATGCCCTGCAGTAGCATCCACCATTGCATCAATGTGAGGAAGAGGAAATGGGTCTTTAGGACAAGCCTTGTTCAAGTCTGTGTAGTCTACACAGACTCTCCATTTCCTATTTTTCTTCTGTACCACAACTACGTTTGCTAGCCATCTTGGAAATTTAACTTCTCTGATCATCCTAGACTTCAACAATCTTTCAACTTCCTCTTGGATAATCGTATTCCGCTCAGGAGCAAATTTTCTTCTTTTTTGCTGAACGGGCTTGAATGATCTGTCGATTCCAAGCTTGTGAGTGATAATGTCTTTGGATATGCCTGTCATATCCTCATGCTTCCATGCAAACGTTGACATCCTGCATTTCAAAAAGTTAGTTAACTGCTCTTCAATATCCTGAGGGATATTGGTTCCTACGAGCACCGAGATATCAGGATTATCCTGATCCAGGATAATTTTCTTCACATCCTGCTCCTAATCCTCCACGATATCCTGGGCCCGCATCTTTAATTGCTATGCTGTACTAGGCTTGGTTGAGGATTTCATCGAGGATGAGTAGCATTCTTTCGCCTCCTATTGATCACTTTCGACCTTGACAACTCCCCAAGGGGTAGGGACCTTGATGCATTGGTGATATGTTGATGGCACAGCCTTCATATCATGAATCCATGGTCTTCCCAGTATGATGTTATAGCAGGATAGAGAATCCATCACACATAAACGTTGTATCGAGTTGACTCCTTCAACATATACTGGTAACTTTATCTCTCCCACTGTGTTCCTAGCCTCTCCACTGAACCCAACAAGCACGGTGGACTTTGAAGTGATATCCATCGGAGATACATTCATTCTCTTCAGAGTCTCTAGTTGGATTATATTGACGGAGCTGCCATTATCAACCAATATCCTGCGTACAAAATGGTTAGCCACATATAACGTTATTACCAGAGCATCATGATGAGGATCCTGGACAGTATCCCTGTCATCAGCATCAAATGTGATCACTTTGTCAGTTGTGAGGGTAGTCATCCTGACAGGTTTGTCTCCCCTTTCAGCCTTAGCTTCTTTTGCATGTCTCTTCGCCGCCGAATACGAAGTCCCACAAATGCCGGATCCTCCCAAAATGAAGTTGATTATCTTGGCATCGGCGGGAGGCGAGGCTGCTCGCTCAGGATCCTTCTCAGTATCCTGACCCTCATTCTTCTTTCTTCCTAAGAGATCTTTTAGATACCCCTTGCTTAGAAGATAGCTTATTTCTTTCCTTAGAGCAATGCAATCCTCAGTTACATGTCCGAAGTCATCGTGGAAGGCACACCATTTTGACTTATCTTTCTAATCGGCTTTTTGTTGATTCTTCCGAGGCCACCTGGCCTTGTCTCCTAAACCTTGCATGGCATACATCAATTCAGGAATGTTAACAGAAAAGCAATATTCAGATAATTCAGGATATTCTTCAGGATCCTCGTCTTCAATAGCGTTCACTTTCTTATTTTCATTTCTACCATATGGCTTAGGGCGATATGGCTTAAATGAGGATTCTGACTTCCTTTTAGTTGTCTCATAGGTGTTGGATGAGTTCATCCTCTCTTGCATCTTTCTGTCATCCTCCAATCGAATATATCTTAGGGCCCTATTTCGAGCTTCATCCAAGTTCCTGCATGGGTTCATTACAAGGTCTTGGTAAAATTGAGAATCTTTTTGCAGCCCCATCTTGAAAGATTGCACAGCTGTTGCAACATCAAGATGCGGAATGTCTAAGGATTCCCGGCTAAACTTGTTCACATAATCCCTTAGGGATTCTTGAGGCCCCTGCGTTATCCTGTAGAGGTCACTTGTTAGTTTTTCAAAGCTTCTACTACAGGAAAACCGACTATTAAATAAATTCACTAGGTGAGCAAACGATGTAATCGAATGAGGAGGAACGTTTAGGATCCATTTCAAGGCTGATCCTGTTAAGGTAGAGCCAAAACCCTTGCACAAGCATGCTTCCTTGAGCTCCGGAGGGATAGGGTTAATCTCCATCCTTTCCCTATACTGGGCAATATGCTCTTCAGGATCCGTAGTTCCAGCATAAAGCTTCATGTTGGGGGTTTGAAATCTCTTTGGAATTTCAGCATCACAGATAGGATATGCAAAGCGAGATATCCTGTGGCTGTCTTGGGACACTTCCGGGATTGGCTGGACCACTCCAGGTACACTTGATATCATGTCCTTCAACTTCTGAAGCTCCCTAGTAAATGCTGATGTTACACCTGTATCCTGCAAAGATCCACTATTGTTAGCAATATGAGTATTATTATTATTTGACATGTTACCCGTAGGAGGATTCTGCACATATCCTGAAGCATATCCTGAGCTCCTCATGGTTGACATTCTGATCGAGGAGGGTATTTCAGGAGTATGATTCTGAGGAAGGCTGGGCACAATATTCCCCCTATTATCCTCAGTGTACACTGCCGAACTGAAGTTCAAAGTTCTGGGTTGTAGTGGAGTGACAACATCCTCAGCAGATCTGCTCGAGCCAGACTTCAGGAGTTGTATTTCCCTTAACAGCATTTGGTTTGTTTCCTGTTGCTGCCTCATTTGTTCCTGCACACTTCCAAATAAGGTTAGAATTTCATCATTAGAGGCTAAAACGGGAGCAGATCCCTGAACACTGCGAGTAGGGATAATATCCTGAGGTTGTGAAGAGGCTGGCATCCTTGGAGGAGGTGGTGGAAGCACCGAACCGGTAGTAGCAGAAGTCGTAGTAGATACAGTGGAGGAGCTCATGTTTGATCTTGAGGCCATTGTAAATAATGTGGCAAAAAGTTTTGAAAATAGAAAACCGATTAACGATTTCACAAAGATTTTTAGTAAAAGTAGCACCACTCGCCCCACGGTGGGCGCCAAATTGTTTTGGTCAAAAATTACCGAAGCAATTAAGTGATCAAATTAGTTAAGTGAGGTAGTGTGCTAAAAAGTGTGTTGAAAATATGCTGGTTAAGTTGTTTGGAAAAAACAGTATTCAGGATACGGCTCAGGATATTGAGCTGTATCTATGATCAAACAATGAGCAAAAAGTAAAGGGGGTGACACGAGATGTACGAGGAAATCCCTTGATCAATCTAGATCGCCGACATAAAACCTCGGGAGCTGGCAATCGCAGCTGCCTTGTTCTTCTTATTGCTTTGAACTTCAGGATACAGTGCAGGATATTGACTAGATCGCTAAGTGTTACAATGCTTTTGTGCGAAAGTGAAAATTGCTAGAGAGCGAGTGTAAGAGTGTAGTGACTGTTGCTGTGATGTCCTATTCGATCTGGTATACCCACCTATTTATAGTAACAAATTACAAACGAAAATTCCTATAAATATGGGATGCTCCGAATATTCCATTGTAAACGTTGTAGACCGAGTAATGCGGCTTCAACGTCCTTATTTGAACGACTTGGACCGAGTCTTCCGCGGAATGATTCTTTGTGAACGTTATTAGCTTCTAACCCACGTACCTGCACATAATCCGTTAGTGATCCTGAGGATACCATTCAGGATGTTACCAATAACCTGAATCAGCATCCCGGATGTGAACAAATATCATATAACCAAGATATAACCCAAGATATTTCTCAGGATATGGGCTCAGAATTTCACCCATAACAGTTACTATGAACCCATTCTTGCAATTGCTTTTGAGTGAGACTTGGATTATCCTTGTTGGGCTTGCATAATGCTCTTCGAATCTCGTCTGTCATTGTTGTTTTTTTCACACCTTTAAGATGGGAAGCCATGTTGTGTGTATGATTTGTTTGTGTTAACCTATTTTGATCTTGTATTTATATAGAAAATATTTTTAATGTCCATAAAGTGATACATTGAACACAAGAAGCATAATAAGGTGGGAGATTGAAGGTTTCTTTCAAATTGGGCCGTTCATTTGATATACATGCATTGTATACAATAATTAAGTGGAAGCTTGAAAGGTGTTTGTAAACTAAGTATTCTACTATAAATTAATAAAATATTAATTAATATATAAATTAATAATTATTAATTTATCGATTAATTAATAAATTTTGGTGGTCCCAAGTGTATTATTTTATAGAGTTTCTACTGTACTTGGAGATTGATACACAATATAAGACGTTGAATAATATTATTACTAATTTATAAAAATTAGCCCAAATTATATGTCTTAGTTAATAAGAACATTTAATTATGTAAGATACACGCGGTATCGAACGATACGCGGTTAAAACCACAAACTTGTGTTTTTAGGCGTTTTAATTAATCTTTTTCACTCGTATATACTTAGAAATATTATTTCAATCATACGGAAAAATAATTTAGGATTTTAGCATTGACTGGGTCGTCACCAACGTTCATTTCGTAGCTTTGTTCGTTGTGCAGTAAGCTTTTAATTAGATTTACCAAGCATAAGCACATATTAAATTTAACTTGCTAGAACGTCAAAGGAAATTAATTAACACTAAATCAATCCAAATAACACTTTTATTCATTTAAACAAGTGTTACATTAGTAAAGACGGAATTTAAAATAGTTGGGTGTCACATAGTCTCCCATTTTGTCTTGATCTAATATGTCTTTAGTGGGAGGCATGATCGTGCCTTTGGCATGCATGGGTGTGCGTGTACCTAATTTCTTGCCCACTCTGCTTATCTGATCTTTGCTTATTTTTCAAAACGCAAGCTGAGGCGAGATGCACGACCGTACACCTTTTTGTGTTTAGGCGTGCATTTTGAAAACTTGTGTTTTTTGTTTGTTTTTCTTCGCTTTTCGCTTCATTTTAGTTTTGGACCTTCAATTCTTAAAAAATCGAAAATGAACGATTCAGATAGCGTTTACTCCTTATAATTCCTTAAAAGTATTCATAAATGGAAATGAATATGTGAAGGGGTATGGTCCCGAAAACCTTGCACCAGCGCAGAAGACCATACCATCAGTATGCTCTAGGATCATCTTAAGCAGGTCTTGTGCACCCCGCGCGATCGATCTAAACGGATCTGGGAGGATCAATTCTTAACAACCATGCGCCGGAGATAAGAGAGGGTTAATATTCATTTAACATCCTTGCGCGGGCTCGCGTAAGGATACAGTTAAGCTTGAAGATATGACGACTAAAGTCAAGTCCCAGACATATCCGCGCACATGGAGAAATAAGGAAGTGAGCAAAAGAAATCTTTTCTGTTATAACCAACTGGACACATGGCAACTGATCAAAGGTGCACAGCTGTATATCTTCTAGAAACATTAAATGATCATCGTGCATGGCCTCATTCAGTTACAACCGAATAAGACCTGGCCGCATCTTGAGCACTCATCTAGTTAAATGATGATGATATAACGAACATGCAGATCTAGATTAAATCACTTTCCACGTGGCATCTTCCCAGCCGTCGATCAAACCATGATCCGTGTGCATGGATGGAGAAATAACCACAGACGGAAAAGAATATTCCGTTAACTCTCTGTTACTTATTCTCACGCTGGAGGGTGGTCACGGAGAGAACCCCCATTCTCCCCGTGGCGAGGCTGACGGCGTTGTCTGTTTTGCAGTGATTCAGGTGAAGAGTTTCTCGATAAGTCATCAACGAGGAGATTAAACATTTTTATGAAGAAACCATGTCCACAGATCTAAGTTGATTCCAGTCGTTTTAGATCTAGTGTTTCTTCAATATGTATAAAAAAATATCCCGTTAACTCTCTGTTACTTATTCTCACGCTGGAGGGTGGTCACGGAGAGAACCCCCATTCTCCCCGTGGCGAGGCTGACGGCGTTGTCTGTTTTGAAGTGATTCAGGTGAAGAGTTTTTCGATAAGTCATCAACGAGGAGATTAACCATTTTTATGAAGAAACCATGTCCACAGATCTAAGTTGATTCCGGTCGTTTTAGATCCGGTGTTTCTTCAATATGTATAAAAAAATATGAATAATTGATAGCACATCAGTCTCTCTTCCATCTCATAGTCCCCACCCGACTGGATTTCCCATTTCCCATTGCCAACCATTGGTGACCAAATGCTTGGTTGGTTGGCCAAAAAGTGAAAAAAAATAATAAATTCATTTAAATCTCATGACCGGGTTGTGGGTGCAACTCTGGTTGAGAATTTTTTTAATATTTTGAAGATGACACATGTTGGCTAGTGAATGGTTAGGTTTTTTAATTATGTTTTCTATTTCTGTTTTACAACAATTAATTCTACCCAAAACATGATTTTTTAATAACTTTTTAATATTTAATTATTAAAATAATTTGAAAACACAGTGTTGTTTAACTTTTTTTTGTGAAGATATCGATATAAATTTTATCAAAACTGAGTTCCTTCAAAAAAAATATATACTTTTTTTATTAGTTTTTTTTTATAAAAAATGCATTATCTTTGTTCTTCCACATGTGCTGATCTTAGCGGTTCGTTAGATTTTTTTCGATAACTTTTTTATCTAAGAAAATCTAACATTATCTGATTAAAAAAGCATAAAATATTAAAACTCATGATTTTTCCCTATAAATATATATTGGCAAATTGGATTTAAATAATCTCAACTCACTGTTATTGGCCAATAATAATCCCAACTCATTTAATCACCAATAATAATCCGAACTATTCACTTTTGTTTGTAAAATACTCCCAGTTAAAAAAACACTAACTAGGTTAAAAAATTGCTGATGTGGCTTGCCACGTCACCTGCCACATCAGTTGCCACGTCATCGAAAAATGCCACGTAGACTGCCACATCAGCTGCCATGTCATCGAAAATGCCACATCAACTGCCATGTCATATGAAACATCAGCTAAAAGGGCCACATCAGATGCCACATCAGCAATTTTTTAACCTAGTTAGTGTTTTTTTAACTGGGAGTATTTTACAAACAAAAGTGAATGGTTCGGATTATTATTGGTGATTAAATGAGTTAGGATTGTTATTGGCCAATAACAGTGAGTTGGGATTATTTAAATCCAATTTGCCATATATATTTAATAAAAAATATTTTAAAGGTTGGGTTGTGAATGTAAGTAGAAGGTTGTATAGGTGGAAGAGAGATAAATTAGTTTTTTATTAAAATGTTGGGTTGGAGAAAGTTGTGGATGGAGATAGCCTAAACACCCCATTAAAGATGGTCTCTCGCTTTTCTTTTTTAAAAGAGTAAAATGCACGGATTGTCCCTGTGGTTTGGTGAAATTTCATCTTTAGTCCCCAACTTTTCAAAATTACACTCTTAGTCCATGTGGTTTGACAAGTTGTTACACGGATAGTCCCCAAAGCGGACGGAGGTTAGTTTTTCTGATTAAGTGGGTGTGAAATGACAAGGACTATCCGAGTAACAACTTGTCAAACCACAGGGACTATCCGAGTAACCTTCATCCGCTTTGGGACTATCCGAGTAACAACTTGTCAAACCATAGGGACTAAGAGTGTAATTTTGAAAATTTAGGGACTAAAGGTGAAATTTCACCAAACCACAGGGACTATCCGTGCATTTTACTCTTTTTAAAAAGACCTCCTGCCTTTTTTATGCATTTAGTAGAGAAAACGTATGGTCTTCCTAACTCTTTTTCCTCTCTTCAATTTGGAAATTGATTCAACTTTTGCCTCTTATATTTATCTCAACTAGAAGCATTTCTACGCTGGTTGCGGCGTGAATTTAGTTATTATTGTTTCGATTCATTACAGTATTGGTATAATACAGACACACAATATAGCGAACAAAAATTAAACTTGAAAAATAAATTCGTAATATGCCCGAAAGGACACATGTTTTACATCTATGTCTATTGAAAACCATAAAAACCAAATTAACGGTTTTGATAGTACCGATACCAAGAAATTGAACGGTATCATTAATATAATTTTATGACTATCATTTACAATAAAACCTGACTTTTATACACAATAAACACCTAAATACTTGTAACTTTTCAATAAAATTAAAGTTTTAATATTTTGTGGAAGAGATCTTGTTTGGTATTTAAATAAAAAGCTCAAAAGAGAATAACTGTATGAAAACTAACAAATGAGTTTGGATAATTTTGAATTACTGCATATGTAGTTTTTAAATAGAGTTTTTGACAAAACAATTTTGAGATATGAAGGTTGAATTTACATGATTGAAGTATGAAAAGGGTTAAATTGGCTCTCTCTCGAATTTAGTTCAAGGAAAGTTTATTTTTGTTTTTCATTGGTATTATAATTAAGGGTTGAGTTACAATATAAAGGGAAATAAGAGTTGAGTTACAGTAGGATTTGAAAATAAGGCACAGGTCCGCCTAAGGCACAGGTCCGCCTAAGTATGTCTTGATAAGTCCTATGCATCATCTCCTGAAAACACATGTGAAAATAGGTACGTCAGCATAAAAATGCCTGTGAGATACATAGGTTTTGTGAAAATAGGATTCATGACTTATGTTTGAGAAAAGGTTTAGTCATGAACCTTGTAATTTGCTTTGTCTTGTAAATCATTTGAAAAACGATGGATCAGATGATATGTATAAATAAATGTAAGGTTAAATGAATAACCATGTAAAATGAGTTTGTATAAGATAAGTTGTTTGTAAAACAATGTCTTGTGAAAAGTATGTTATTTGTATAAAATGTTATATGTCTCAAATTGAAATGATTTAAATAACGCTACGACATGTAATACCATACAAACACTTATATATAGGAAGTACCAGCGGCGTATCCACCATGCTTGTATCATATTACACACGCCTCGTTACTTAATCACTTACTCAAACCAAACCAAACAATGTAAGATGTCTATGTTTAAACCAACTTCCAAATGTATTGCAATAATATGTAAAAATGTTTATGTCAAGATGTAAATCATATAATGTATAACCAATGTCAAAAGTGTTTATGTGTCAAATGTAAACCATGTAATGTGTAACCAAAATGATATGTATGGCTAGTGAAATGCATCAACTAAACCATATGCACAAGAACATAGTATTGAATTAAAACTTGGTTTAAATCAAAGTTATGTCCTGTGGAAATGCATGATCAATGTAAATCATGTAATTTGCATCCAAAATGTAAGCATGTGAAAACGATGCACTAAGTATGTAATCAAATGAACATACGTAGCGTGAAATGTAATGTAAAACGATGTACTAAGTAATGCACACAATGGGCACACCTAGCATGAAATGTAATGTAAAACGATGTACTAAGTAATGCACACAATGGGCACACCTAGCATGAAATGTAATGAAATCATGTACTATAATGTACTAACGAACATAGCAGGTATATGATGTGAAAACAGGAAAGCATGAAAGTAACAAGTAGGCACATGTGTTTCACCCCAAAACAGTTTGGAAAACAGTAAAAGAGGGGTCTATGTACTCACTTGAGATTGCTCAGAAGTCCTAAGATAACCACCAAGCAATGCTAGAGATCTCGGAATATCAAACGGCACCTAATATAGGTAACTACATTAATAAACCGGACCTAAATCGGAAGATCGGATAGAATGAGGGTTCGTAAACCAAATGAGTATGGGAACTCATGTAGTATGGTTTAACAAAGCCTACATACTAAATGAAACCTAACCTAAGTGCTTGTGACCCATTACGACCCGTTTAGGTAGCTTATGCTACTTTAACGCGTCGTTCGCGTGAAACGCGTTCGGACCGCCTAACTAGTCCTATGACAAGTAATATATGCCTTAACATGTCTAATATGGTTGTCAAATCAGTTTAGATGTCAAAAGTTATGTTACATATGTTTAAAATGAATTTTGGCATCATAGGGGTATTTTGGTAATTTACCTAAGGCATATAAACTATCTATCAAACAACTACTTAAGCGAAGCGACCATAAGGTATAACCTCATAAGGTTATTCCCTATATACTATGGTCACCTAATGTGCTTGGTCGGATCCTAATGATCGACCAAACGGGTCGGGTTCGAAAGTATAAGCGATTGTTTAGATCGCTTACCTTACGACCCTAAATAAGCACTAACTAAAAGTGACGAGCTAAGCATGCTAAAACATGCTTAACTAAGTTTAGAAAAATAGGTTTGGTATCAAAACAAACGGTTTTGATACCTAAGAGTAGTTTGGTTACAAAATACGCAAGAATACGTATTCTGACCGAAACTACGGCTCGTCACTGAGCCTAGATAACGTGGTAATCAGTAGGTATAGTCACTAGGGACTATAACCATCGTGATCACGCTCACGTTATGAAGTTCAAACGAACTTCGCATCGACCATAAACTGGTCAATGCAGAAAGTCAAACAAAGTTCGACTTTCGGACTCGAAAAGCAATAAAAGAACGAAGGAACACTTACGAAGGGTCCCCGAATGCTAATCTTGATCAAAATAGCTCAGGTATGAAACAAAGGTTTCAACTTAGAGCACAAATGATCAGATTCTTGTGAGAAATGAAGTGAAATGTGATGGGTATTTATAGATTTCGGTCCACCGTTAGGATCGTTCCTTGGAGAAGAGGGAATGATCACATCCCTACACTTGTTGTAATGTTGTGGTTACTGATTTTGGACACCATAAGAGTTTAACATGTGGCACTTGACCTTTGGAGGATGCTAGGGGATGTTAATCTTGTGTTTAAATGACCTTTCCTGATCAGAAGGGGCCTAGCGTGACGCTAGGGGGGCTAGGCGTCGCGCTAGGGGTCCCCTGATCAGCAAACAATTTCAAATGTCCACCTTTCAGTCCCCGTTGCGTATTAAGGCCATTTCCGACGTGTTTAAGGTTCGTTAAATCATTTTCAAGGCTCCATAAGGATGCCTAAACATTGTGGGCATGAAACATGTTCAAAAATATGCCGGATGTCAGTTCGTTTGGTCGTACGAACACGATGTTCGGTTAATTACGACGGAATGCGCATAAGCGCGAAAAACGATCTAAATGACGCAACGAACGGATTTTTCTCATGCCAAACACTAAAATAAAATATTATAGAGCTTACATAAATTTTTGGATGTCCGGATGTATTCAGAACGTAAGTGATGCGTAAAAATGCAAACTTGTGCACTTTTTGACGCTTTTAGTCCCTGAATGACACAAAAGTTTATTTTAGCATACCGAACACCTCAAAGCTTATTTCTAAGTTATGTAAAGGTTATTTAAGGTATGTTAAGCCTATGTCACTATTCCGGAGTGTTCGTTGCATTAAACTGGTTATATTTACGCATCAGTGCGCGTATAACCTTCCAGAAAGCGATTTAGAGCTTGAAATCGAACAAGAATTGATATGTGTAAACGATACACATATTTTTACAAATCCTAAGTATGAAATACAATATTTCATTGGTTTGGCATTTGTTTGATGGTCGCAGTGACACAGGTGTCACAATAAAAGACACAAAAGACAACGGATTAAAACATAATGGACGTAAAATACAATGAGTATCAAACTAAAATCACAATGAGAAGTAGACTAATAACACAATTGATGATGACAGATAAAAGACACAACGGACAGCGAACTAAAACACAATGGACAACAAACTAAAAACACAATGAATAACAGACTAAAATACGATAACAATAGATTAAAACACAATGTACAATAGGGATGAGCATTTGGTACCGGGTATATTCGGTACCAGTACCAGTTCCCATTTTCCCCGTTTTTCGGTACCGGTACGTTACCGGTATTTACGGGTAAAACACCGGTACGTACCGGTACCAAACCGGTGTATTCGGTACCGGTACCGTTTTTCCCCGTTTTTCGGTACTGAACGGGTACCGTGCTCATCCTTAATGTACAACAAAACAAAAACACAATAGACAACAAATTAAAACACAATGGATAGTAGACTAAACACAATGACTAGAACATATGACACAATGCATAGAAAACTCACCCGGTTGAAAAACACAATAATCAGAATCAATAAAACAATGTGTAGAAAACCAAATATACTCATATTAAAGATAAAAATGCTCGTTATTGTGTTATTTTTTTTTCAAAAAAATGTCATATGAAAAAGTTATAGACGTTTTAAATTGACGGGGGAATTGACATGTGTCTTGCATGTAAAGAAAGAAAGTCAATAAATATAAGATTTTTTTATGTCTTTCCACCATCTTCTTTTCCTAAAAACTAATCTCAACCTTTCAAATCTAAGATCAATGGACTAAAATCATTCTTAAACTTCTTATTTATTTTTTCATTTGTATTTGATCCTAATCCTTATAAGTAATATTTAATATTTGAGTTAATTGCCCGGATGGTCCCTGTGGTTTCATGTTTTTTCATATTTAGTCCCCATCTTTTGAAAATAGCAGGTATGCTCCCTATGGTTTGTTATTTTGTTACTCGGATAGTCCCTGAGTATATGTCAGTTAGTTTGGAAATAGCAGGTATGCTCCCTATGGTTTATCATTTTGTTACTCGGATAGTCCCCTGAGTAAATGTCAGGGGACTATCCGAGTAACAAAATAACAAACCATAGGGAGCATACCTGCTATTTCCAAAAGGTGGGGACTAAACATGAAAAAACGTGAAACCACAGGGACCATCCGGGCAATTAACTCTTTAATATTTAAAAAAATGCAGAGAGTTATTTGATTTTTTTACATAAGGTTTACATAAAAACCAAACTTTATAAAAAAAATTTCTAGTAATATTTAAAAATAATCTAAGTATCGACTCAGTAAATATTTATATAATTATTTCCGTATCATTAGGATCAAACATGGATAACTTTGTAAAATAATAACCAAATTTTAGAATTTTCTAATCAGGTCACTTATATTTTTATTTATTTTAATTAGGTCACCCAAGTTTATTTTGTGTTCTAGTCTTATATATTCCATTTATAAATTAGCAAGTATTTTGTGCATTAGGAGTTGTACCCCAAGCTTGGGTAGTTTTTCAAAAAGAAAAAACTTTGATATTTCACTTTCATCCTAGAAGTTTTATCTTTTACATTTTACCCATTTGAAATATTTACTTTTAACTCAAAGTTTTTCATCTTTTGTAATTTAACACAACACTTTATTATTTACAACTTTGGTCCCTCATACTTTTTATCTTTCGCAAGTTTTTCGTTTTACATTTCGTTCTAAATTTTGCGAGTTAACATGTCGTAGCGTGCATGTGAGGTTCAACGTTTTTTGCTCTATTTTTTCATATTTGACAGACCCGTCGCAACACGTCCATTTTTTCCCTTTTGAAAAGTTCACCGCAACGGACGGGTCCTAGATCGACTAAGTTATTATTTTCTACATTTTACGTTTTTGGTTAATTTCTTCGCATTAACACATTGTAATGGGTGTCCATGGTTCAACGATTTTAGTCTGCTTTTCGTTTAGTGTAATTTTTAACATTTTATCTATTTTATTTTTACGATGTTGAGAATTGTTGTGGTTGTGACATTGGTGCTACTTGGCACGGTTTTACGAACGTTTTTAACCTATTAAATTTTTTACTAATATTTTGTTTCGGTTTAGTCCTATACTTCCTTTGCTTAAAAACTATTTTTTACGTGCATATTTTATGTACGGGTATGTATAAATATGATTTGTTCTACATCCCGACGTAAACTTTTTTTTATAGACGAGGCAGTTAAAATATAATACGTTTTCGTTTAAAGAAACCATTTTTACGTGCATATTTTTATGTACGTTTTTGTATAAATTCAAGTTGTCAAATATAATATGTTTTCATGTTTATTTATGCATGTTTATTTATGTGCATTTTTACGTGCATATTTTTATGTACGTTTCATATAAACTTTTTTGGGAAATGATTCATGTCAAATATAATATGTTTTCATGTTTATTTATGTATGTTTCGTAAAGTTTGTTTCGAGCTGAGTGAAGTCAAATTATGGTTTTTTCTCCCTTTTTTTTCGAAAGCTCTAATTAATCCCTTTCAATTACATGTGCATATTTTCCTTCATACCCGTTACCTTTTCTATGTATGAGTTGGGTCACATATAATACGTTATGATTGTTCGATATGAGTTTGATTTACTTTACGTTTGATCCAATCACAATGCTTATACAGGTTACATTGAGTTCAACTGGATACGTCGAAATGTATGTTTCATATGGTTAATGCATCATATAACGTTTGGACTAATCCATTCATTGTTTACGATGTACCCGCGCCGCAACACGGGTGTGACAACTGACACTTTTTCATGTAATTCCGTACGATATGAACATTAATTTGTACTTTACGACTGTGCATGATTGAACTTATGATATGAATGATTTCCTATTTACTTTCAAAGACATACAAATACATTGCATGTTGCTTGTTACCTATCATTATTAAATGCAACCTGGAACAGTTAAATTAGTGCACAGAACGAAACTAGCACAATGATCCGATAAACTAGTAGTGCTGACAGGAGTTCAGTACTCAGGCAGACATTATGTTAGGACACAGGATGAGCCCCGGAACCAAAGTTTACACTAGAATTCTATGTAGGAAAGTAAGGGTTATAAAACTGCCTTCCGAGTGACGATTTAAATACCAAAAAGTGCCCTAAACACACTCTAACTGCA
Organism: Helianthus tuberosus; assembly: GCA_030545235.1. NCBI lineage: Eukaryota > Viridiplantae > Streptophyta > Magnoliopsida > Asterales > Asteraceae > Helianthus > Helianthus tuberosus. The sequence continues at coordinate 113,539,024 of CM060408.1, forward strand.
GAATTCTACAGAAATCAGCAAAATTCAGCATTTAAACATCAAAATATAATGCAAAAATATGGTTTAATTATCTAGAATAACTTGTTAAGTGTCAGGAATGAAAACTGTCATAAAAGGTATCTTATAACACTTTAAACTACGCAATTTAGCACCTTAACGAACCGGTAACCAAACAAACAACCGAACACTACCCGAAACACCAAAATTGAACTAGAAGCATTGTTTTAATGTTTCAAAGCTAGTTATCAACAATAAACATCATATTACACGTGTGTAGGTAGTAGTACGGCTTGAGGATATCTACTTTGGGTACACGAGATTACGGACGCAAACTTGTGAGTTCATGTCCCCCTTTTCTCTTAACTGTTTTCGGATTTATAATTATCGGGGGTGAAATACATGTCAACTTGGGTATGATTTAGCTAAGAAATGAACTTTTAGATCATGTGAGCATAGGCTGAAACTGAAGTGCCATTAATCCTTTTAAGGACCACGGAACAAAGGTTAGATCTAATGGGTATGGCCGAGCCCCACTCACGGTCCATGCGTGACCACTTAGAGTGCTGTTGTGTTCCAGTCGAGGTGATTCGACACTAAAAATCGTCTACTCGGGTTGAGTACTTCCTACGTCGTTACATATATTAATGTCCCCGCAAAACATTAATGATCTGTTCATAGACGCTTTACATATCTGTTTTCCAAGAAATCTCTCAAATGTTTACAAGTTTATTGGAACTCATACAAAATGCATCAACTCGCTCAAGTTTTGTTGTTGTTTTCAAATTACATGTATTTCAGGAAAATAAATGGATCTTGCGACGATGGAAATGTTTTCAAGAAGTGCATTACAATATTAGATGTCATCCACTTTTGAAGGGCTTGGTTTGTATATCTTATCTTGGATAAGATATATGAAGCAAAACCTTAGTTTAGTAGTCTATTGTTAAAAGTCCTTGTATGGAACTTAGTTTCTTTTGATGGGTTGAAACTTAACAACTTGTGTTTGTAATGTTAAAAAAGCTATGAATGGATGAACATCATTTTAATCATATAGTTGTTTGTTATAATCGAATGCAATAAAAACTGATCAAGTCACACGTATACGCTCCCTCAAAAGTCAGGGTGTGACAGCGGACGGGTCTTAACCCTAGTTTTACCTAAATAGCATGTGACCAATCATACATGTTATTTCTTTTATTATTTTTTATGTATATGATGACATGCTTAAACAACCCAACATGGATTAAAATTTGTAAAATATTTTTTTTTAAATTGCTAAACATTTAAAAATAATTGGAAGAAATTTTAAAAATTGCAAAAAGTTTTAAAAAATTGTGAAACATCATAAAAAGTAAAAGTTTAAAAAAAAATACACAAAAAGATTTAAAAGATTACCATCAATTAACTAATTTCGGCAGTGTCTTCAATTTTTTGGTATTTTTAAGTCACGTTATCAGATTAAGAAAAAGACAACCATATGGGATTTGTGACCTACTATTCACATAAAATATATAGGATTAGAATATCAAAGTAAATTTGAATGACCTTATCGAAACAAAACTTTTTATAGGTAACCTTATTGGTACACTTTTAAAACTTGATTACTCTTTCGGAGGTATGGTTTTCGGGGGGAATGTGTCACACCCCAACCGATGGCGCAAACATCGGGATGAGACGAACAAATTGCTCAAAACAACATAACACTATGTGACAATATAAATTAAATTGAATTTCATAAATTGCTAAAGTATAATACAAAGAATCAACATAAACAACATCGTTTTGAATATAAAACAACAAAATAGTTTAATCTAAGTGTGTTTCTAAGTCCACTTAAATCTTGTTTCTTCACTTAGCATCCTCTCGTCTATTATCCTGCAACACGTATTAAAATAGAGTTCAATGCAAAAGCAAAGGCGAGTATACAAGTTTGATACATAGTATAACATAGAATAAAATTGTTTAACGTGCTCGTATCCAACATGAACAACAATATGCAAGTTACTAGTACGCTAAGATTGTGTAACAATATGTTCAAACCCAAGAATCCAATGCGTTAAAATAGCCTATCCCAAAGTATCGCGGGAGGTAACATGTTTAACTTAACAATACCCCAAGTCTCGTGGGCGGTACATTACTCCTATAGCGCTATAAGTGTTAAGGTGGGCTAGCAAAGTTAATGAGCATATATCAACACAAATAGTTTACGTAGCATACGAGATTAACAAGCATCAAATTGTTCAAAGTTTCACTCCCAATAGTCTAGCGGGAGATTAACATGTCTCAATATGGATAGAGTGTGATTCAAATAGTTTCAAGTGTTTTTTTTTTTTTTTTTTTTTTTTTTTTTTTTGTGTTTTTACATAGAATACATGTTGCACCCAAAAGTGTTTAAAAGTAAAATGGGTTCGAGTATACTCACAAAATTGCATGTGCTTTCCGATTTATCCAACATGACGAGGTTGTTGAGACTAGGAAGTTGAAGGTGTTCGATTTAGAGTTTAAGAGGATGTTTACGTTTAGGGTTTACGGATTTAAAGTTTAAAGACATGAAAATAGGCATACGAAAATAATCATCCATCACATATGATGTTTAGATGATGTACTTACTAACTTGACAATGTCCACTTGTTCATCATCAAGAGTTCGGTTTGTTTGAATGTTATATAGGTATTACGTAGAGTATACTATATCATATATGTCAAGCATGAGGTAGAAGATTAAAGTCTTAATTTATGCACCTCTAAGTATCATGGAATTCATACATGAGGTAGGAAGAACAAAGCTTCCGTTTAGGTACCTCTATTGTTCACCACTACACTTGTTGTTATAAACAACAAGGAGGGTCATGAACTTACAAGAAATAATGATATAACAACAACTAATATATGGAAAAACATCAAGCAATGTGTGGATTTTTAAGTAGGATAGCCCAAGCTAATCCTAAATCACACAATCATCAAGCTTTATACTTGAACATCACTTGTGGGTTAAACCCTTGAACAAAACAGAAAGTTTGTGAGGTTTTAACCTCTGATTTAACATGTCTCAACCTTGTTTTTAAGCCTAACAAACCATAGATGAGGTTATAAGCATTAGGACATAGGTTTGAGATGAGTTAGACTAAAGTTCAACTAGGATTAACAATGTTTTAGATGAAAACAGAAAAGTCAGTCAACTTTGGAGCCTTTTTGGTGACGTTTCAGGGCCTCATTTTCCATGGAAAACCAATGGAAGCGTAGCTAAGGTCAAACCAAAGAAGTAGGAAAAATAATCGAGTGAATCGGATAAGAAATGAGTGAGTTATGCTCACTTTTGTGAAGGTTGGTGCTTCTACTTGAATCTTCAAATTTGCAGCTGATTAGAGGGATTTTGTGAGTGTTTTGATGATTTGTAAAGTGTAAAAAGCTTGGAGGATGATGGGTTTTTATAGGGAAGAGTTAGGTTAGGTTGTGGTTGTGTAATAAATGTTAAAAATCAGTTTAAAACCCAAAAATATCACCAATCCCGCTAAAAAAGCAAGCTGAATGGGTTCTGGTCGACGGATCAGGCCAGTTAAACGAGTGTATTAATGAATTAAGGAGCCTGGTTTGTTCAATGAGAAGGCCATGGTGGAGTGGTTGTGTGCGCGCTTGTTGAAGCTGGTGACCCGGGTTCGAGTCCCGTGGTCATCAGTCTTGTTCATTTATTTATTTTTTGATTAAAAATATTATACTTTCAAGTATAGGCGCAAACAACCCCTGTAAGTTTAAAATTCCGCAAGTTACACAAACAGTCCCTGGACTTAAACCAACTAATTCATGTTATGTTGTTTTCTTTTTCTTTTTTTTCTTTTTCTTAAAGAAACTAACTTTACCACTAACTAACTAACTAACCTAGTTAGTGTTTTCTAACTTTAAATTTTAACGAGACTAATTAGATTATTATAAAAATAAACTTTTAAATAGTAAAATTAATTAATTTAAACAATTGATAAATAACCATATTTATAACGAATTAAAGACACAAGATTTTTCAATGATTAACCATTTCGCGAAACTTCCAAGCTTCAAGAATTAGGATTCGACTTCCATTATTTTACGAGTTTTAATTAGTTTAACGAGCATCGAGTTCCATGGTGTAATAACGAACCAAGAGTCTTGGATAATATATTGATTGCAACGAAAGACGACATACGAGAGTACAAAGTTTCCAAAAATAGGATTTAAAGCAAGGGTTTCCAAATATAGAAAGTATGAAAACGCAGGGCGTTACAGTCTCCCATCCTTTAGGAAATTTCGTCCCGAAATTTATTCAAGAGGAAGACTTGAAGAGTTTTAGTGTTGGACCGTTCTACGACCTTGAAACGTCAGTTAAGGCAGTTCATCTTTGAATATGAAGGCGGAATCAACATAAACAAAGTCATAACAGCTAGTTTCCTTTTAATCTTTCTTTTCTGATTGATTTACGTGCTTGTACAATGTTTTCTGATACAAAACCGGCAGCACTTCGTCTCACATACAATGACCATCTCCTCTACAAATGAACCACACAACCCTATATATAGCGTGTTGATTTCGCTTGAATCAGTTCAAGCTAAATCATGATTTCGCTTGAACCCATTTCAAGCTAAATCATGATTTCCCTTGAACCATTTCAAGCTAAATCTTCAATGTTGATTTAGCTTGAACCATACATAACCACTCTCAAGCGAAATCTCCATGTTAAACATGTAAAAACCCTAAATTAAACCCTATTGTGTGTTCATTCAAACTATCTAGACACAAGACTTGATTAAGACGTAATCAGCAGACATTTAGTGCACCAACAGACTCCCCCTTGGATGTTGATGAAGTCTTTGGCTTCAAGTATTTGTCTTTATCATTCTTCAAACATTGTAAAAACTCTCTTCAATCTTTTTCTGCAAACTTTAAACTTTAAACTTCAATCTCCCCTTTGACTGTTGATCCAGACTCCCCCTTTCACTGACTCCCCCTCTCGATATGCTAGAATCTGAGATATCTGGTTCAAGCTTTGACAATTAGCTTCCGTTGGGAATAATGAAGTCCAAACCTGTTACTCAACCAACAAACTTTACAAACTATCTTTTCAACAGTAACTCACAAACTCAATCAGTTTTAATAATCCACTCAAGTATTCAGGTCCAAGTTAATGACCCTGATCACTTGATTAATCTACCAAGTCCAAATTAATGACCTTGGTTGATCTTTTGACGAATCAATACTGATTTTAAAAACAACACTTTCAAACATTTTCTGAAAATAACAAATATCAAATTAATGAACTTGTTTTTGACTTTCTAATAAATCAGACTCCATCAAAATAAGCTCTCCTCATTCTTCAGTCCAGAATCTCCTGCATCTGCTTCAAACATCTGAGAATCCAACAATCAACTCTCCACTTTGGTTTGTCAGAAAATAAAGCAGAAATAAAATCTTTTTAGATTTTATCAAAGTGTTCTAAACTAAGAAATGAAATACAGAAAACTTAAATTGCAAAAAGTAAACAAAGTAAACTATTTACAAACATATTTTTGGCGAACGTGTCAGGGAATCATATCAGCTTTTCAGACAAATTACAAGTACCGTTAAGCTTCATTTCATACTCAGACTTAAACAATTCACCTCGATTGTCGATATACTGATCCATCTTAAATTCCCACACAAATTTCAATTTACTCAGGATACGAATTAGATGTCTTATGAACATAGCTCATTCATGTGTCCCACCTCTTGAATATACTCCCGTATACAGAATCCCAATAATCAGTCTTACAGGTGAGTATACTACAATGATATCTGTATATAAATTAGGTATGCGAGGGCCGAGGGATCTCAGGTCGATACTTCCGTATACGCAGAGAGATATCAGCTTCGACTTTTCGGTATGTCCCCTTTAGAGGATCTTTTTGCTTACAACAGCAGCGACTATCAATTTTATTGTTTCATCGGCATGCTAAGGGTTTAATGCTATGTTACAAGCATTGCAGAAAGCATTATCCAAGGACTAGGTCAGAACCACCGTTCAGCAGAAGTCCCGGAATAATACCCCAGACATCATTGAGTATAAAAACCTAGTATATCAGATTATGAGACCTTTCAAACGAGATTTCAGGGGTTACCTATATATCGAAGTAGTGTTCCCCACAAAATTCACAAGTTTGAATTTTAGGTTTATATCCCGAAAAAATCTACTAAATGTGCGAAAACCTATCGACACATCATCAGTGAGACTGTTTAACTCATTTATACTTTACAAATCTTTAGCATACTGTAATCGTCTAGCCGATGTACTATCATTTTCCCTATATACACAAGCTCTTTTTCAAATTTTATCATGTTTATGTATTTTTGCATTTTTTACTGTTTTTGTATTTTCTGAAAATAAACTATATACAAATATCTACTCCCCCTAAATACCAAAACAAGTAAAAAATAGACAAACCATTGCAGATTGTTTATCGTCTTCATCCGCAACAGTACTTTCATCAACGCCCACAATTCCATCCGACACCGAAAGAAGCTTCATACCATTCAGTTTTAACAAATATTTAAACCGATTTTTATCAAAAGCTTTGGTATGTAAATCAGCTTTTTGTTCGTCAGTGTGGATTTTCTCAATTCGTATCAGCTTTTTCTCAAAATAATCACGAATAAAGTGATGACGAATTTCTATGTGTTTAGTTTTAGCGTGATGTACTGGATTCTTTGTTATATTTATAGCGGCCTCATTATCAACAAAAAGAGGTGTGTTAAGAAACTGCAAACCGTAGTCGCGCATCTGTTGCTGTATCCACAAGATCTGAGAGCAGCAACTGCTAGCAGAAACATACTCCGCTTCACAAGTAGATAACGCCACAGACGTTTGTTTCTTACACTGCCAGGTAACCAATCTAGGACCAAAGAACTGGCATCCTGCAGTTGTTGATTTTGAATTGACTTTGCAGCATCCGAAATCCGAATCGGAATACCCTTCGAGCGTAAAATCGCCTTTCCTAGGATACCACAACCCCAATGAAGTTCTTCCAAGACGCAAATGCTAGGAAAATTCTGATTGCCTCTAGTCGTGCTACAGGAGCATAGACTTCGGTAAAATCAATCCCCTCCTGTTGACTAAATCCCTGAACAACAAGTCGAGCTTTGTTCCTTACAACAACTCCTCTATCGTCCCTCTTGCACTTGAACACCCACTTGGTGTTAATTTTCCTCTGACCATCCGGCAAATCAACTAACTTCCACACTCCCAATTTCTCGAATTGACTAAGTTCCTCCTGCATTGCATTGACCCAAGAGTCTTCAGTAAGCGCCTCTTTGTAAGTTCTTGGTTCAACCTGCGAGATAAAACAACTCAATGAGAATTCAGTTTGCAAAGGAGCAACTTTTGTATAAAAACATGTAAGCCCTTTATCAATCTGTCTTTGAGTGCGAACGCCTGTCTGCAATTCTCCTATGATCAACTCCTCTGGATGATATGAAAAAGTTCGCGGCATCACTTCACTTTGAACATCTACATTTCCCTCCAGATTAGTAACATTCTGCACTGCATCTTGTTCACCAACTTGGTTTGTTTGACTTGAAATCTGAATTTGCTCCCCCTCAGAATCTGAATCACCATGATCAAATACTGGCATGTTTTCAGCTTCTAGATTATCATTCTGAGCCGACTGATTATCTTAAGCAACTTCATTCTGTTGGACATCATCATGTTCACCAGCATTACTCGGACCTGCTTCATCGTCATTTGAAGTTTTCTGTGGTCTCCTCGAATACTCAGCTGGGAACCTTAGCTGCGACTCATATTCACGCAAAATATCCAACTCATCAAAGAAATCTTCATCATCCTCTGATTCTTCTCTCATGTCAAACGAATCCCAAAGTTTGTCATAATGATAACGCCATGAATCACCAGGATTCTGTGGCGGCATAGTATAACCTTGACATTCCACATTTGCAGCTTCAATAATCCGCTTATCAGTTGGAACGAAGACACGTCGCATCGGATTTGCATAACCAACAAAAATTCCCTCAATGCTCTTCGGACCAAACTTTCCATGAGGCTATATAACCGTACAGGGTGACCCAAACGGTTCTAGATACTTCAAATTCGGTTTGCGATTATTGATTAGCTCAAAGCATGTTTTATTGAACTTCTTGACAGTGAGAACCCTGTTGAGCGTATAGCATGCGGCGGGAACAGCTTCAGCCCAAAAATTAATCGGTAACTTTGAATCTGCGAGCGTAGTTCTAGCCGTCTCGATTAGCGTCCGGTTTTTGCGTTCTGCGACTCCATTCTGCTGCGGAGTGTACGGAGCACTAAACTCATGCAAAATACCTCTTTCATCACAAAATTCTTCCATCTTGCTGTTCTTGAATTCAGTACCATTATCACTTCGAATTCTCTTGATACGCCTTTGGTACAAATTCTCAATCTTCCTGAACAGCCCCATCAAACTGTCAAATGTTTCATCTTTCGTCTTCAAGAAAGAAACCCACGAAAATCTGGAATAATCATCAGTAACGACCAAACAGTAGTAATCTCCTGTAATACTTTTAACATTCACCGAACCAAACAAATCCATGTGAAGTCTTTCCAGAGGTCTCGAAACTGAATTGACTTGCTTTGTAGGGTGTGACTTTTTCTTCTGCTTGCCTTTGATGCAGCTAATGCACTCCCCTTCCAGATGAAAACCTTTGATATTAACACCCAAAACCAAATCATTGTGCACCAAGTGATTCATCTTTCTAAGATGAATATGCCCCATCTTTCGGTGCCACAATCTTGATTCTTTCTCAGTTGCTCTAGACACAAAACAATGTGCATGACCAGTAGTTGTAGTTGCTACACTCATATCTAACACATATAAATCATTCACTCTAGGTGCCCTCATGATATTCCATTCTTCAGGAACAACAAAACCAGGTTTCAAAATCAAACATTCTTTATCAGTGAAGTGAGTAGTATACATATTGTCACAAATCTGCGAGATACTAAGCAGATTGTTCTCCAGCTCAGTGATGTAGTTAACTCTCTCAAACGTCACAATCCCATTGGATAACGTTCCTTCACCAACAATTCTACCACCTTCATGACCTGCAAATCCCACATAACCACCATTGATATTCCTCACATCATACAGCAATGCAGTTTTTCCTGTCATATGTCGAGATGCGCCACTATCCATGATCCATCTTGAAATGGCTCTTGGAAGATCCTGCACATACCACAAGTTGATTTTAAAAACATTTCAATAAAAATGCCGATTCATGCTTCGCGATCCAGGAAGCTCCGGCAATTCAAACTGCTTATTCGAACATGGTGTCCACCCAGGCCTCATCAGCCTTAGGTGTAACCTTGACTCTCGCAACTTGAATTTTGAAATTTTCAGCCTTCAAAGGTGGAAAATTTGCATCATAATCAACCGAAATTGATTCTTCAGCCTTTTTCACTTCAGAAGTTGAAATTTTCATTTCAGTTTTTGGTTTCCAAACTTGTTGAGATAAAGTAACCCTTTTATAAAACTTGTCGCTTTTAGTTACCACTTTCTTTACGGGTTCATTTTTCATTTTGATGTTGTCATTTTTCTCATTCTTTTTCTCAACAATGATTGGTGCTTTACCCTTCACATCAACTTTCTTCTTTTGTCTGTCAACAACTTCAGTCTTAGGCTTGGAGTTGGTGCAATTTCTTGCAATGTGACCAACTTTGTTACATCTAAAACATGTACGAGTATCAACAACTCGACTTGTGCCTTCAGACTGAGGTTGTGAGACTCTCTTCTCAAAGAACTCTTTATTTGATTTTGAAAAAAAATCATTTTCCTCATCAGAAAGTGAACTTGAACTGTTCACAAACACCTTCTTTTCTGCAAATCTTTTGTTTTGAAAACTCTTCTTCTGATAACTATTACCACCCCGATAACCACCCGACCATTTGTTTCGATTGTTATTATAAAAACGTGGTGGAACAACAGGCTTTTTGTAATAAGCTTTATCTTTCTCAAAATTCATTTGCCTTTTTGTTTGACTCAAACTGTTCACTTCTGACAACTCAACTTCAATCAATTTGAACACATTTGTTAACTTTTTTACATTAACATTCTCAATGGAAAACTCATAATCCGAATACAACTTATCAGATCCAGCCATCTTGTACATCACAAGACTCGGTTCATCACTTAAGTTGTTTTTGGATTTTGATTTCTGAATGTATTTGTCCAAGAAACATTCATCATCTTCAGCTGAATCAGATAACAAAACACTTTCAGCTGTGCTCTTAACAATCTCTGTCTGAACACTATCATCAGATGATGTAGAAAAAGTAACATCAATGTTCTCCGGAAGTTTAACTTCACTCTCTTCCTCAATTTCAACCAACCCAGATTGCTTTTTCATGTAATTATCAAGAACAGGTGGTGGAACTTGATGAAACCCCACCCCAGTTCCATCACAATACACATCTTCGCCCGCTTTGTCTTTCCCGATGGGTTTGGGAATGATATGTTGTAAAACAAAGCTTGTGGAGCTGTAACTGTTAAGCTTCAACTGGATTCGCTCGTTTTCGATTACAGCCTCTTGAACTTTAAGTTTCAATTTAGCGATTTCATCCAGTTGTTGGTTGATTGATTCTTCTTTGACTCTAAGCACTGCTTTTAAATGTTCATTTTCTTTAAAAGTTTTACCATTTCGATCATCACAATCTTTCATTGTGCTTTTGAGTTTTTCAAATTTTTCAGAAATCTGACGGTTTTCAAGAATCAACTTTTCATTTTCTTGTTTAATTTTGTCATGATCAATTTTATCTTTTTCAATTTGTCTAGTTAATTCTCTTATCCGTTCAGTTGAAGCTTTAACTGTTTTGTCACGATCAAGAATCTGATTCTCAACGCTTCTAACCTTTGCTGTCAGATCATCAACTTTCTTCCCGTTGAGATACATGACTGTGCTACAAAATTTGCACTCTTTGTTGCAATTTTTGCAATCAGCATTTCCATCGATTTTCTTACCTGACACATTTGTTGACACATCTGAACTGACCTGGCTTTTTGACTCAGACACGGAGTTAGAGTCTACCTCAAGTGCCTTAGCAGCCAGCACTTTGTCAGCCATATTTCCCAAGTTCTCAGCATTCAACTCCTGAGTTGTGTCAATAATTCCAGTATCAATCTTCTTTGCTTTCTCGATCTCTTCTTTCTCTTTTCTCTCTTTCTCTTCTTCTTTCATTTTCTCTGTTGGAGTTCCCCACCATTTGTGTTGCCAGTACTCATCATCTTCTTTGTATTGCTGGATTATGGCTTCGATATCAAGCGTACTATCATCGATCGCAATATTTCCATATTCATCAAGATAACACTCTCTGTCTGGATCCCATCTATTGGCTCTCCTTGCTTCCAGAAAGATACGAGATATTCTAATGATTTTTTTTTCAGCTATCATTTTTCTGTATCTATACTTCTGCTCTTCAGTTCTATCATCTTTCCACGGAATAGGTTCATTGTTTTTCGCCATGAATGCGTAACCAACCGCATCTTCTTCCGGTAGAACCTCTTGACTCCAATCATAACCCTCAACATCATAAATCACCGCAAGAGCTCTAGATTTCTCTCTGTTGTCTTCAACCTGCTTCAATCTAGGTGGCTCGGATTTATTCTGATGATAAATTGCCTTCTTGTAGTAATCATCTCTGAAAGGATTCTCCGACTCATCAGCATAAGCGTTTCGGCATTCTCGTTTGAAGTGACCTTTCTGCTTACACTTGAAGCATGTCACCTTGGACTTATCGAACCCCAGCTTGGTAGATGCACCACCAATTGTCTTTCTTCTAGTAATTTTCATAAAACGTTGTGCTCGACGAACAGCACTTGCCATAGCCCAACGAATATCGATCAGTTCCATTTCTTCCGGATCAATCTGATCATAATCTTCTTTCGTCAGATTGGTGTTGCCTATCTTCCCAGCTACTAGTCCTTCATACGATTCTAACACCGAGGCTAGGAAGATCATCTGCTGCTTGGCCGACTCCTCATCAAAATTCTGAGCATTCTTCAAGTCTATTGCGATGTTACATTGAAAACGATTCTTTGCATCTGGATGATTTCCAGAAGATGAAGATCCACTGTGATAACCACTGTGACTTTCACTGCTTTGACTTTCTTTGCCAGCTGTCGACACATTTTCAGCAGAAAACGCAGTTTTTGGAGAAGTTGCTTTTGGCATCATGCTTTTTGGATAATACAAATCCAAATTCTGCTGGTAAGATGAGTGATTGACTTTGTTTGTCTTCTTCAACTCCAACTCGTGACTCTCGAGTTTCTCAATCAGCAAATCTAATGTCAACTTTTCTGGTTCTTTGATGGTATTCTTCAGCATCAGCGCATAATATCTCCAATCCATTTCATCAGGTAACGAATCGAACAATTTGTCGATAAGATCTTCTTCAGGAATTTTGATATCATGTCTTACTAATTCCAGCTTCAGATGACCAAACCTTTCTATCATTTTACAAACTGACTCGTTCTTTAAACATCCAAACAGATCAAACTCTTTTCTAAGAAGTTTCTTTTTGTTTTTCACGATTTCAGTACTACCTAAACATTTCTTTTCTAACTTTTCCCAAAGATCTTTTGCATTTGAATAATCGATCAATGAGATTATGTCTTCCCGGACGGACTGAAATAACAATGCCACACACTTTTGTTCAGCTACAAACGATTCAATCTCCTCGGCTGCTCTTAAAGTTTCACCATATTTCTTTCCATGTTCATAACCGTTTTTCAAACTCTTCCAGCTGGGAAATGCGAATGCCATCAACCAGTCCTCAAACTTTCTTGACCACCGACTGTATTCCTCAATAGCCATTAGCTTTGGAGGTTTATTGAACGTTCCGAAGGCACTTTCCGATTCCCAAGCTTCCTTTTTCTTCTCTTTTGGCGGGTTATCATTCACATTGCTTGACGAAGTATCATTGTTTCCGGAATCTCCAGCGAACGCGTACATATCGCTAAACGGATTCATGAAAATATCATCCATCGTGAATGTTCCTGCAAAATCAGCAAACACTTAGAAAAATTTTTAAGTTTTGAAAAATCAGCAAGTTCAAGCGAAATCCTTGAAGTGTAAACAGCTTCAAGCGAAATCAACACTTAAAACTGTTCAAGCGAAATCCAAGATTACACTCAAGCGAAATCTGATCCAAACTGTTTTTCAAGCGAAATCTAAGAGATCAATTTCGCTTCAACTGTTCAAGCGAAATCCCCAAATATAAGTCCACTGAATCAAGCGAAATCTAACAACTCAATTTCGCTTCAACTGTTTCAAGCGAAATCCGATAATACTAGTCCAACAGTTCAAGCGAAATCCAATCAAATCAATTTCGCTTCAACTGTTTCAAGCGAAATCGTCTGTTTTCAAGCTAAATCCTATGTTTTCAAGCGAAATCTGATCTTAACCTTCGAACTATTTCAAGCGAAATCTAGTTTTAGGTCATTTTTCACAAGTTTTAATCTGAATTTTAGTCCGAATCTTTGTAGGCTTTGTTAAAACTATGTTTTACAAAATATACTCGAAAATCAGACCATTTCGACCGTTGGAACTCGTTCAGATCAGAAAAATATAAAAAGAAATGAGTAGAAAGAAGAGAATCCGGTAATATCAAGCTGCTATGGTATGAACTCCTCGTCCTGAGCTCTGATACCACTTGTTGGACCGTTCTACGACCTTGAAACGTCAGTTAAGGCAGTTCATCTTTGAATATGAAGGCGGAATCAACATAAACAAAGTCATAACAGCTAGTTTCCTTTTAATCTTTCTTTTCTGATTGATTTACGTGCTTGTACAATGTTTTCTGATACAAAACCGGCAGCACTTCGTCTCACATACAATGACCATCTCCTCTACAAATGAACCACACAACCCTATATATAGCATGTTGATTTCGCTTGAATCAGTTCAAGCTAAATCATGATTTCGGTTGAACCCATTTCAAGCTAAATCATGATTTCCCTTGAACCATTTCAAGCTAAATCTTCAATGTTGATTTAGCTTGAACCATACATAACCACTCTCAAGCGAAATCTCCATGTTAAACATGTAAAAACCCTAAATTAAACCCTATTGTGTGTTCATTCAAACTATCTAGACACAAGACTTGATTAAGACGTAATCAGCAGACATTTAGTGCACCAACATTTGGCAAAAAGGTGATTATTCAAAACTGAGACTTAAAAAAATTTCGAAACGTAAAAAGTAAAAATTTTGAACAACGACAAGTTAAATTTGTAAAGGAGTTCGTTTGTCTAAATTGATTTGAGGTACCAACATAATTGCAAACGTAAGGGTGCGTATATGGGTAAAGCAAGTTTAAACAAGTTTGAAAATCTCAATTGGATATGTATTAAAATGCGTCGTATTAGGAAGGAAAATTTTGTACCAAACGGTTTGTATTTTGATGGAAGGTGAGGTAGTTTGCACGGAGAGTTTAAGAATAGTACTAAATCACTTATGTGTAGAAAATTATTTATTGAGAGAAACGAGAAGGTTTGGTACTCTAAATAAAGTAATAATGGTCTACTAGTATGTTTTCACAAGATCAAAGAATAGAAAGATAATTTTAAAGTAAGGAGGTAGATTAGGATTCAAACATTTAGACAGACTTGATTGCGAATGGGGCTCGTATAAATACGAAGGATAATGGAGAATAATGGGAGTATAAAGGTGAACGATTGATTTTTAAATAAACGAACGCGAGTGTGAGAGTAGCATAAGTATTGGATAGACGAAAGTAGTGTTTTAAGTATGAAGTCCTGTCATGGATAATCGGATATAATGCGTTTGTGAGTTGTTTAAAGTTTGTAACGGGTCTAAAAGGTCTGTAAAACACTGAGGTGTTGTTTGTTTTTGAAGAGGTAAAAGGTCTGCAGTCTGCGGACCACATCTGCAGGCATCTGCAGGATAAGAGGTGGACCAAAGGTCTGCAGTCTGCAAGAAGAAGAGTGTTTGTTTAATTCTAAAAAAACCTTTCTCTTATCATTTATCACACAAACACCACTCCTCTCTCTACATCGAAAACTTGAACCAAATTCCCAATTCCCCCCAAACAATCCAGTGTTCAAATTCTTTATTCCCCCCTTCAAACCCTAGATGTCATCCTCCACCATCTCAATCACCGCAAACCGTCCCGCCCTAGATGCCACCGGAAACGACAAACTCGACATTTCTCCAGCCACCGGCGACACCACCAGCAGAGCCAAAGATCTCACCCACTCAACCAGTGGATCCGGTGGATCTGATTCTGTATTGGGTTTGGAGTACGAAAGGCGGATTGCGAAAGTGGAGGCGTTTTTGAAAACCACGACTAAAATGATGCAGGTTCAGGTTGATGTTGTGGATAGGAAGATTGAGAATGAGGTGGATCTGGGTTGTGGGTTGTGGAGGTTGAAGAGGAGATGAGAGAAAGGTTTGAAGAGGTTAGAAGAGATGGGTTGATGTCTGCATCAAGAAGAGGTCTCGCAGACCTTTTTTAATGAAAGGTCTGCGAGAAAACAAACAAGCTGCAAGACCCAAAGGTCTGCGCGCGTCTGCACGACGCAGGCATAAGTGCTCAGAAGAGCTTTTGCCCAAAAAACAAACACCACCTGAATTTCTCATAGCACGTTTTCGAAAGTTTGGCAACATGGTGAAACCACTTATATATAGGAAGTACCAGCGCTGTATCCACCATGTTTTGACCACGTTGCGTCCGTTTCGTATTTCATGCAATGTTACATTCTGTGCCTTACCATACACAGTAGTACACTCTATGGTTCTCATGCGCTTATCACTATAATCCCGTGTGCACCCGCGATTATACCAATCGTCGCATGATCCGCATAGCTTGTACTAGTTGCGTATGAATCAAGGTATACATAAATTCAGAGAATAAGATTACGCGCGTATAGAAATGTAGCATATAAGCATGTTTGCGTCCCAAATAGTATAAGACCAACGTAAGCGAATCCCTCGGGTTTCGCTCGGGTATAGGTGCGAAAGTATAACTTTAAAGTATGAATAAATCATGAGCATAGTATAAGTTTACATATGAATACGCATGTGAGCATAAACACCAAAACGTATGACAAGAGTATGAGCAGAAGCACAACATGTATGAAAAACGAGTATAAATGTGAGTACAAATTGAGCATGAACGAACGAATGTGAGTATAATAATAAATCGTATAAATGAGAGTATACATAACATAAGTACTAGTATAACAGGAATCGTATAAGCGTGAGTATAAATGCGAGTACGAGTACAACATAAATCGTATATTTGAGAGTATGAACACGAGTACGAGTGTGAATATGAGTAAAAATATGAACACAAAACGTGTGAGTATGAATACGAGTATAAGTATGAACATAAGATGCATGAGCACGAATATGAACGTGAATATAAGTGTAAAACATGAATGTTCGGGTATGAATAGAATGTATGAGTATGAATATAAGTGTAGGAATAACTTTATAAGTAAGAACAAGGTGTATGAATGTGAGGATAAGTGTAAGCATGGTTGAATAAATATGAGTAGAACATGATTGTGAATATTAGTGTAACCATAATTGTATAAGTGTAGGTGTAGGTGAAGTGTATGAGATAAATGTGGGTATGACTATAGGTGTAAAGCATGTTTAAGTATAAAGAATGTATGAGTGGAAATATGAATGTGATCATTAGTATAAACATAAATGAGGGGAAATATAAGTACCAACGTATAATGCATGAATGTGTATATGGGTATGAATATAGATACAAACAAAATTGTATAAGTGTGGATATAAACGTAAATGTATAAATTTTGAATTATAAACATAAATGTGTAAGTATGGATATAAGTGTAGACATAAAATGTATAAATATGAGTGTAAGAAATAATGATTTTGTTTCTAACATTAATCGAAATTTACGAATTAAAGCACGTAAAAGATTAAGAAGGTTTGAGTAAGAAAGAGAAGAAAACGAGTGGTATGCGTGAGATTGTTGTGAGACATTGACTAAAACGTGTAAAATGATGCGTGCGTGTAGTCGCTTGAGCAAAATTGAATCAAAATAGATTAAGTCGAATTGGGAATGTAAAGTCTAGTTTGTGTGAGTGAAGAGGATATAAGACATCCATTGGTTACGTGAAATGGTACTTTGAAAAAGAATGAAAATGCTACTCTTGTTTTAAAAGGATTTACATAAGTTGAAAATTATTGGTTCTTATGAAGTTTCCTTGCCCACATGTTTCAAATTCATTTGACGTATCGAGTAATGTTCGAAAAGGTTCTAGAAGTTAATGAGGTTACATCGTTTTAAATACTTTTCATTAATGAAGAAATTCGAAGTTAGAGGTTATTGTGAAAACGTTGATCCTTAAAAAAGAAATTTGATATATGAGTTTAGTGATCATGAAAAGTGTTCTCAATAAAATACTTTGTTGATTTTGGAAAGAGTTTTGGTAAACGATCGAATAATATTTGTAATATTTTGTATGACAAGTTGGTTTGATTCTCAATTGAAAAATAACGATCTTTAATATAATGATGCGAGGTGAGTATGTTTTAGTAATTAAATGGAATACGAAGTTTTGTGGGCAATGGATCTATTGAGTCGACTAAATTGATAAGTAGCATTTCGCGAAATTTTGAAAATCAAGAAATGAGCGTTTACGGTAATATTAAGAATTTCGTAGATGTGAGAGAATGTGAAAATAGATTGTAGGATAAGAAGTATGTTTAAATAGGCAATGCATGTTGATATGAATAAGAATTTGGCTAATAATGATCAATTTGGGTATAAACGTGAGAGTGTGTACATAATAAAGTGTATTAGAAGGAAGTCTCGGTAACGATCACCTAAGTAAGGGAATCACCCCTAACTCGTTGGTGAGGTCGTTGTAAGATGAGAAAAGAAACGGAGTTAGTCGTCAAGGTAAGGAAATCACTCCTATCTTGATGATATGCCTCCATTTATTGTTACAAGGCATATAAATAAAATTATGTGAAATCATGTATGTGAATAATGTATAAATGTATGAAAAAGTATTAGTACGATATATGCGCAAAAGTGAAATCTCGAAAATAATTCGAATTCGAAATGAGGAAATTGTATCATAAATGATCGAGAATAATAAAACGTAATTTGATTAAAACTTGGATGGTTCCAAAACGGAACGTTGACTAACCAAAGTGGTCGAAAGGTCTTTTGAATTTGAGGAGCATGCTTTGGCCTAATAGGTGGTATACTCTCGCCGACACGTCGGTTAACGGTATTCACCCTTCTGGTTACTACATGTCCCAATTCAATCAAAAATTCGGGACTTGGCAGGATTTATGAAAAATCAAGGAGTGGGACTAGTCGACACAATGCAGATTTCACCCTAACTTGACGATTTCGTGCCCTAAGTGTGGTTGGTACTCGTCGGGTCAAAATTTAATTTCGACATGTTGACGAGGGACCACTAGGATTTGAAATTCTTCATCAAGGTGAGGACTTCACTCCTAACGATGACAAAGCTCGTGTAAAAAGAATGGTCGTTCACCAAATTGTGGGTTTCATGCCTATTTTGGTGAAATCATCTCGTTTGTATAATACGAGTGTTTGCGGGTTTAGAATAGTCGAGTAAAATGTATGAGGAAAAGCGTATGTTGAAGATTAAGCAAACAAGTATAAACACGTCAAGAATAGCACACAAAGAATGGTATATTAAAACAAATATTAGCACATAATGAAACAAGTATTAACACATAAGCATATCAAGTATTAACACATAAGTGGCATATACGTTTAAAAAATAAAAAGAGGATAAATAAGAAGTAATTAAAGTAGCATGCAAGTAGTTTCGAGCAAAACGTAAAAAAAACTCTAAAACTATAGACTAGGTAAAAGCATTCATACTTTTCCTAATTCCCTATAGTTATGGCTCTGATACCAATCTGTTACACCGCAACCGATGGCGGAAACATCGGGATGAGACGAACAAATTGCTCAAAACATCATAACACTATGTGACAATATAAATTAAATTGAATTTCATAAATTGCTAAAGTATAATACAAAGAATCAACATAAACAACACCGTTTTGAATATACAACAACAAAATAGTTTAATCTAAGTGTGTTACTAAGTCCACTTAAATCTTGTTTCTTCACTTAGCATCATCTCGTCTATCATCCAGCAACATGTATTAAAATAGAGTTCAATGCAAAAACAAAGGCAAGTATACAAGTTTGATACATAGTATAACATAGAATAAAATTGTTTAACATGCTCGTATCCAACATGAACAACAATATGCAAGTTACTAGTACGCTGAGATTGTGTAACAATATGTTCAAACCCAAGAATCCAATGCGTTAAAATAGCCTATCCCAAAGTATCGCGGGAGGTAACATGTTTAACTTAACAATACCCCAAGTCTCGTGGGCGGTGCATTACTCCTATAGCACTATAATTGTTAAGGTGGGCTAGCAAAGTTAGTGAGCAAATATCAACACAAATAGTTTACGTAGCATACGAGATTAACAAGCATCAAATTGTTCAAAGTTTCACTCCCAATAGTATAGCGGGAGATTAACATGTTTCAATATGGATAGAGTGTGATTCAAATAGTTTCAAGTGTTTTTTTTGTGTTTTTACATAGAATACATGTTGCACCAGAAAGTGTTTAAAAGTAAAATGGGTTCGAGTATACTCACAAAATTGCATGTGCTTTCTGATTTATCCAACATGACGAGATTGTTGAGACTAGGAAGTTGAAGGTGTTCGATTTAGAGTTTAAGAGGATGTTTACGTTTAGGGTTTACGGATTTAAAGTTTAAAGACATGAAAATAGGCATACGAAAATAATCATCCATCACATATGATGTTTAGATGATGTCCTTACTAACTTGACAATGTCCACTTGTTCATCATCAAGAGTTCGGTTTGTTTGAATGTTATAAAGGTATTACGTAGAGTATACTATATCATATATGTCAAGCATGAGGTAGAAGATTAAAGTCTTCATTTAGGCACCTCTAAGTATCATGGAATTCTTACATGAGGTAGGAAGAACAAAGCTTCCATTTAGGTACCTCTATTGTTCACCACTACACTTGTTGTTATAAACAACAAGGAGGGTCATGAACTTACAAGAAATAATGATATAACAACAACTAATCTATGGAAATACATCAAGCAATGTGTGTATTTTTAAGTAGGATAGCCCAAGCTAATCCTAAATCACACAATCATCAAGCTTTATACTCGAACATCACTTGTGGGTTAAACCCTTGAACAAAACAGAAAGTTTGTGAGGTTTTAACCTCTGATTTAACATGTCTCAACCTTGTTTTTAAGCCTAACTAACCATATATGAGGTTATAAGCATTAGGACATAGGTTTGAGATGAGTTAGACTCAAGTTCAACTAAGATTAACAATGTTTTAGATGAAAACAAAAAAGTGAGTCAACTTTGGATCCTTTTTGGTGACATTCCAGGGCCTGGTTTTCCATGGAAAACCAATGGAAATGTAGCTAAGGTCAAACCAAAGAAGTAGGAAAAAGAATCGAGTGAATCGGATAAGAAATGAGTGAGTTATGCACTTTTGTGAAGGTTGGTGCTTCTACTCGAATCTTCAAATTTGCAGCTGATTAGAGGGATTTTGTGAGTGTTTTGATGATTTGTAAAGTGTAAAAAGCTTGGAGGATGATGGGTTTTTATAGGGAAGAGATAGGTTAGGTTGTGGTTGTGTAATAAATGTTAAAAATCAGTTTAAAACCCAAAAGTATCACCAATCCCGCTCAAAAAGCAAGCTGAATGGGTTCTGGTCGCGCTGATCAGGCCAGTTAAACGAGTGTATTAATGAATTAAGGAGCCTGGTTTGTTCAATGAGAAGGCCATGGTGGAGTGGTTGTGTGCGCGCTTGTTGAAGCTGGTGACCCGAGTTCGAGTCCCGCGGTCATCAGTCTTGTTCATTTATTTACTAGGTTTTTACCCGGGATTGCTTCCCGGGCTCAGGAAAGTTATTTAGATTAATTACTATTTGTTATTAATGCGACCACATTACATCAACCATCTCATTCGATTCAACAACATTGTCTTCAAATCACCGAATTAGATCATGAACCCATATTAGAGGTTGTTAAGATCTGAATTTCTTTTTTATTGTGTTTTTGTTTAAGAATTAAGAAAATAAACAAGTAATGCAGCAGAATTAAAATGGAAATAAACTTTGCACACAATCATACAGGAGAAATGCTTTCAACACATATTTTAACATCTAGGAAAACATTGGAATAGGTACAAGTGGCAGTGATTGTGTGGTCGTTTGTGGTGGTAACGTGTCATCATCTAGGACAACATTGGTTACCCTTCTACTTTTGGGTTTAGGAGAGGTTGGGGTTGTTTTGATGGATTGAGTGGTAGTGATTTGAGTGAAAAATTGCTGACTAACAGTTGTTGGAACAACTGGTGTTTCAACCACTGAAGCGGTAAGACCCGGGTGCAAACACAGCTCGATTATTAGAAAATCATGCATAACATATATTGACAGAATATATAGATATGTGTATAGATATTGTACCAAAACATGTTATTTCTTATAGCTAAAAAACAACTATAAGTAAATATAAAAGATATTTTACATGCATAACATATATTGACAGAATATATAGATATGTGTATCGCTTTGATCATTTAAACATACATTTGCCAATATTACAATGCTGAAAATGAAAACAATAGTTGACTATAACTATTAGTGAATAGCCTATTAGTGGATTAAAACACTGAGGTTTAACAACAGTCATTATATAAACAATGATTCAAGAATCTTCCTTCTAAAAAAAACAATATTTTAACCCATCAGTCATTTCAATCCCCTTCAACCTTCACAAAACACTATTTTAACCCAACAGTGGTTTTAAACCACCATTTTAACCAAACAGCGGTTTCAACCACATTTTTCTGAACAGTAGTTCCAAACATCTGTGGACATCAATCTGTTGACCAAAGTCAACAGATGTATCAACCACTGTTTTATTTTCAAACATCTGTTCCCAATAACAGAGCTTTGATCATTTAAACATACCTTTGCCAATATTACAAGCTTTTACACTCTAAAACCTAAATATTAATTTAGTTAATTTAAATAACAAACATGGTTAATAATTTTAACACAACTAATTATATAAAAACTACAAGTGTAAAACAGAGGTAACTATATAATAAACAAAGTTCAAAAAAGCAAACAACAATCAATAGAATACAGCATACTAGTTCCAAATCAATGCGCGAAACAGCATACAAAGATCTGACGGCTAAGTACTGTCCACGTCACAACCTCTGCTGAATAATGGATGACAGTTGTTAAGAAAGCACTGATGAATCAATATCAGTAGTTTACAGTGATCAAAATGAAAACAGTAGCTGACTATAACTATCAGTGGATAACCTATCAGTGGATTAAAACACTGAGCTTTAACAACAGTCATTATATAAACAGTATTTTAAGCACGTTCCTTCTCCAAAAAAAACTATATTTTAACCCAACAGTCGTTTCAATCCCCTTCAACCTCTACAAAACACTATTTTAACCCAACAGTGGTTTTAAACCACCATTTTAAGCATGTTCCTTCTCCAAAAAAACTATATTTTAACCCAACAGTCGTTTCAATCCCCTTCAACCTCCGCAAAAAACATTTTTAACCCAACAGTGGTTTTAAACCACCATTTTAACGAAACAGTAGTTTCAACGACAGTTTTGTTAACAGTAGCTCCAAACATCTGTTTTATTTTCAAACTTATGTTTCTAATAACAGAGTTTTTATCATTTAAACATAACTTTGCCAATACTACAAGCTTTTACAATCTGAAACCTAAATATTTATTTACTTAATTTAAATAACAAACATGGTTAATAATTTTAACACAACTAATTATATAAAAACTACAAGTGTCAAACAGCATACAAAGTTCATCCATCTGTTGACCCAAGTCAACAGATGTATCAACCATTGTTTAATTTAGAAACATCTGTTCCCAATAACAGAGCTTTGATCATTTAAACAGACCTTTGCCAATATTACAAGATTTTACACTCTCAAACATCAATACTCATTTACTTAATTTTAATAACAAACATGATTAATAATTTTAACACAACTAATTATATAAAAAATACAATTGTCAAAACAGCAAATAGCATTCAATAAAATACAGGATCCTAATTCCTAATCTATTGGTGAAACAGTAGTTTCGATAAGTAAAGCTCCTTTCGGACCATTGTAGTTGTCAACATGTTGGAGGTATTTCAGAAGTTCGTTGGTCAGATCAACTTCAATCATATCCCCCAGATGCTTGTTATCAGCCACTTGTTGTCTTCAATTATATTAGTACTTCGACGTGTATCTACATAATCAACTACACGAGGATTATTGAAAACAAACATCTTCATCCAGCCTTCTTCTTCATATCTGAGCAAATCAGCAGTTAGCTCAACAGACTTTCCAATAACAATCAAATGCAACCTCTTTGCAATGGTCAAAAAATGCCCTTGGCAAGGATTGACTACAATACTCTCGGGAAAATGAAGCATTCTGAAAGTCTCACTAAGAACATCAAAAGCAACGATGTTCCTCTCACCTAGTGGATACCAATAATTTGAAACTATAAAATATATGGTTTTATCAGCATAAACTCCTATAGACCATGAATAACGACTTGAACCATAATTGTTTACGATACCGAAATTTATTGTTCTCCATGACTCATGACGTCGTGAGTAAACACGAGCAGCAGTTACATTACGGTAACATCTGATGTTCAGCACTTTCAGATCATTGAACTGATCAAAATAAATTCCACCAGTATCAGAGTTTCGATGATGATTGTAATTAAAGTAGTCATCACACAAAACCTTATACTGCCTGATAGTTAGATTCCAAAGAATCAACTGACAGCAAATCCCTTCATTGGAAACTAACAACAACCCATTAAATGAAGATAGAATACGTAAGAAGCTAGGGTGGACATTGTTAGGAAAACTTAGGTAGTGTTTGTTATGAAGGAATGAGAGGTAGAATGGAATGAACTATTGCGAGGTAATGAAAAAAAGTGTGTTTGGTTGGTCAACGTAATGGAATCACTCATTCCATAAGTCATTTCATTCCATCAAATTCATTCCATCCACTCCCCCTGGTTTTTTTCCATTCTATTCCCTCTCTCACCCTATGTCACAAACACCGCCCATCACCACCACCATCTGCCACCACCACCACTTGCCATCGTCACCACCCGCCACCAACCTCCGCCAACCACCACCACCGTCCTCCGCCGCCACCGCCGCCCGTCGCCACCGCCATTGACTACCATCGCTGCCACCCGCCATCGAAGACCACCACTACACTGACCACTACCGTCACCCTCCGCCGACCACCACCACTATCCTCTGCTGCCAACATCCACTACCGTCGACCACCACCACCCACCGTCGTCGCCGCCACCACCATCGACCACCATCGCCGCCACCCACCATCGCCACCGCCACCCCGACCACTACCGCCACCCTCCGCCGACCACCACCACCATCTTCCGCGACCACCACCCCCTACCGTCGACCACCACAACCCACCATCGTCGCCACGACCACCACCCGTCACCACCACCATCGTCGCCACCCGCCACGGTAGATCGTCGCCACTCGCCACGTTAGACCACCGCCGCTACCACTGCCACTAGCCACCACCGATCATCGCCGCCGCCGCCACAAACAACCGTCACCCACCGACCACCGCCACCCATCGCTGCCACCGCCACTAGCCGCCACCGATTATCGCCACCACCCATCGCCGATTTAGTTCATTCCTCTTTTCTTACCTACCAAACAACACAAGGTAATGATTTATTCCTTTCTTGCATGGTAACCAAACAAGAATATGGAATGTAATGATCCATTTCATTCCTTTGTCCATTCCATTACCTCGTCCATTCCATTCCCTCTTCTATTCCATTACATCATACCAAACAGACCCTTAAGGTTTTGCTTCTAACAACATCCAAATTACCACCAACTACGTCGTCAATGACAATTGTCGTGTCTTTAAAGGATAGTAGTTTCTTTTGTACTGAATCTCCACTTCGGAGAGCATGCATCATCTGAAATGCATGACTTGACAATTCCCTATAAAAATTCTTGGAAAGACATTTGAAACGGCAAATATCTTCTGCAGAGAGCCTTGTGAAAATCTCGTCAACAATCACTTGAAACCCAAATTTTTCCATTCTGCAGGGAGCCTTGTGAAAATCTCGTCAACAAAATTTTTGAAGATGATTGAGTAGATGGATGAAAACGGTAATGATCAAAACCTCTGCCCAATGTGTTTTATATACCCAATGAAGAAGGTTATGACTAAATACATCGTCAGACGAAAGAATATGATGCGACACTCATTAGGCTTTTAATGCATTTACATGGGAAAAATATAAAATTAAACACGTTATTATAATTACAATTAACCTATTCATTTACCTATAAGACGCCTTTACCATAAGACAGAAGTGATTGCTTAACGTGCATTAATTGCAAAGTACATATCCCAAGGCATTTTGAATTTGAAATTACCGACAATTTCAAAACCACTGCTATGGTATATGTTTGCCAAAGGAAACATCAGCTAAGTTATACTTTCTTGGCTATGGGCAGTAGTTTGCTGATCTGATTTGAAAGCAATTGTCATGATGAGTTTTCTAATAGCATTAATTACTGATTTAATTTGCAACAAATAGTCATCAAGAAATTTTTTAATTTTTTAATTTAACTTTAAGTTTTATCATGAAAACAATGTTTGAAATTAAATACTGTTAAACATCTGTTTGGACATAAACAGATGTTTGAAATTAAATACTGTTAACATAAACAAAGATATAATATCTACAGTTTGGACATATAAATACTGTTAACATAAACAAAGATAGAATATCTACTATTGATGCTGAACCACTTTTGTTGTTGGGCAGTGGTTCGTCTTTGAGTTTGTATAGGTTTGTTTCGAGAGATAAAGTATACAGAACCACTGCTACACTAAACACTGTTACATAAGAAACACTAATACATAAATACTAAAGTTGAATCCGCTGTAGAAGCTGTTATAACCACACCATAAGTGCTTGTCTTTAACAGGGCTTTGCCTTCAACAGTGCATAGGCCTCATGAGTCAATAAGCCCATCAGTCTTTATAGGGAGCAGTGGTTAATTATAACAGTCCTTAGCAAGATCAACTATTATAACCACACCATAACCATTTGAGAGGTTGACCATCAAACAAATCCTTGACACTATTAAACCTCTGTTGACTTACCAAACAGATCTTCAGACACAATTCAACATCAACATAATCTAAATATTACTGAAACACTAAATAATAAGTAAAAATAAAACACAACATAGATTCATAAAATTAAATTTATTCATTTATTCATGACCTTAAAACTAAAAGTTCAATAATTACATGACATACTGAACAATATTAAAGTTCAAATCTAAGAATAACAGCAAGAATTAATAAACTTTAGTTTCAACTACATCGATTGCTGAACCTCTCGATGTATAACCTTCAGCATTGCCATGAACTGCACGTCTCTATCACCACACTCTATATTACTGACAACACAAATAAGAATAAGAAACTCACCTAAAATGCAAACGTCTCTTCTCAACTGTTGTAGCACATCTGAGTTTTCACGATATTGAACGAATCTATACTTTTTGTAAAAGAAGAAAATCTTCCTTGCGGAAGAAAACCTGACTTTCGATTTAACGAAAATCAAAAAGAAGATAGCACATGTAACTTTTCAAGATAGAAGATACATATCGTCCGTTGAAGCTGCATCTCTGCCATCAAAGAAGGTAGCACATGCAACTTTTCACGATGTTGCAACAATGATACTGCAGCATCGATATTGAAAGGTTGATGTGGGATGCGAATTTACATTAAAACGACGATGTTGGAACAATGATACTGGAACGATAACATGTAAACCTTATCAACAAACAATTGAACAAAGATGCATTTGAGAGAGAAAGATGCATTTGAGAGAGAAAGATACGCTCCATATATGAGCGAGGGAGATTTGAATGTGAAACCAGATAATTATATCTTATTTATGGGATAAAAATATATATGGTTTGAATTTTGAATTTCAAAATTACTGATATTATCAGTAATTACTGATTTGATTTGAAAGCAATTGTGATGATGTTTATTGGGAACTGATGTTTATTGGGAACTGAAAGGTAAGTAATGTATATCTTTATATCCTGCTTTGTTAAAGTAATTAAATATTAGAAATGATATGCAAAGTAGGAAAACAAAAAGAGAACGTCAATTTTAAATTACCATCTTGCATATTTTGAATTTCAAAATTTCAAAATTACTGATATTATCAGTGATCTGATTTGAAAGCAATTGTCATGATTACTTTTCTAATTTTTATTTTAACTTTAATTAAGAGACAATAACCGTCAGTTTGAAATTCACATTTTGCATATTTTAAAAGTCCAAATCTCAAGAAATTAGCATTAATTATTGATTTGATTTGCAACAAATAGTCATCAAGTATATTTTTTATTTTTTAATTTAACATTAAATTTCATCACGAAAACAATGTTGGAGGAACTCTTATCTCATTGCAATGTAACGATTAGGTAAAATGTTAATTTCATTTTAATTCTAGTTTTTATTTGATAATTTCAATATATCACTAATTAACACCATCAATTATAAAAATGTGAGCAGTGGCTGTTTTTAGGAAAACCGTTGATGGTCAAAATCAATGGATGTCAACAATAAAAAAGTGACCAGTGGCTATTTTTTCCTATCAGTGGAAACCGAACATTTTTTAAACACTGGTGTTTGGTAAGTCAGTGGTCAACACGAAGATTGAAGAAATAGAGGTTGTATTTCAGCAGTGGATAAGTTTTAACAATCAACTGTTTCAACCAACACAACGGTTGTAACAGGCTTTAAACAGATGTTGGGGCTTAAACAGATGTTTCGCCTTATATATCAGTTGTCTGGACTTAAACAAAAGTTTGAACTTAAACAGATGATTGCCAATAAACATAAATTTGGCCATAAACAGATTTTTGGCCTTAAACAAATCTTCGAGCTAAAACAAATGTTTGCCCATAAACATCTGTTTGAAAAAAAAAGACCAATTTCAAGAATACTATACCCAAACAATCAAAATGAGGAGCTTAATAATCATCCAAGTATACTTTATTTTTTATTTATTAGTATAAAAATGACACAACTATTCTGTTTATAGTACAGATGAAATCAATGAAGGGATTTGATAAATACTGTTACATATAAACACTTTTGGGATATACACTGTTACATATAAACACTGATGTCATAAAAATTGTTACATATAAAACACTGAGGTGATAACATTTATCAACCTAACAGATATGAAACACTAATGTTAAAAACACTGTTACATATAAAAACTGTTAACATAAACAAAGGTCTGAGCTTAAACAGATGTTTGCCCATAAACAGAAGTTTGGCCATAAACAGATATTTGCCCATAAACATCTGTTTGCAAAAAAAGACCAATTTCAAGAATACATATTTGGATTTCAAAATTTCAAAATTGCTGATATTATCAGTGATCTGATTTGAAAGCAATTGTCATGATAACTTTTCTAATTTTTATTTTAACTTTAATTAAGAGACAATAACCTTCAGTTTGAAATTCACATTTTGCATATTTTAAAAGTCCAAAACTCAAGAAACTAGCATTAATTATTGATTTGATTTGCAACAAATAGTCATCAAGTATATTTTTTTTAATTTAACATTAAATTTCATCACGAAAACAATGTTGGAGGAACTCTTATCTCATTGCAATGTAACGATTAGGTAAAATGGTAACTTCATTTTAATTCTAGTTTTTATTTGATAATTTCAATATATCACTAATTAACACCATCAATTATAAAAATGTGATCAGTGCCTGTTTTTTAGGAAAACCGTTGATGGTCAATATCAATGGATGTCAACAATAAAAAAGTGACCAGTGACTATTTTTTCCTATCAGTGGAAACCGAACAGTTTTTTAAACACGGATGTTTGGTAAGTCAGTGGTCAACACGAAGATTGAAGAAACAGAGGTTGTATTTCAGCAGTGGATAACTTTTAACAATAAACTATTTCAACCAACACAGCGGTTGTAACAGGCTTTTAAACAGATGTTGGGGCTTAAACGGATGTTTCGCATTATATAGCAGTTGTCTGGACTTAAACAAAAGTTTAAACTTAAACATATGATTGCCAATAAACAGAAATTTGGCCATAAATAGATTTTTGGCCTTAAACAAATCTTCGAGCTAAAACAAAGGTTTGCCCATAAACATCTGTTTGAAAGAAAAGACCAATTTCAAGAATACTATACCCAAACAATCAAAATGAGGAGCTTAATAATCATCCAAGTATACTTTATTTTTTATTTATTAGTAAAAAATGAAACAACTGTTCAGTTTATAGTACAGATCAAATCAATGAAGGGATTTGATAAATATTGTTACATATAAACACTGTTGGGATATACACTGTTACATATAAACACTGATGTCATAAAAATTGTTACATTTAAAACACTGAGGTGATAACATTTATCAACCTAACAAACTATAAAACACTAATGTGAAAAACACTGTTACATATAAACACTGTTAACATAAACAAAGGTCTGAGCTTAAACAGATGTTTGCCCATAAACAGAAGTTTGACCATAAACAGATATTTGCCCATAAACATCTGTTTGCAAAAAAAGACCAATTACAAGAATACATATTTTGAATTTCAAAATTACTTATATTATCAGGGATCTGATTTGAAAGCAATTGTCATGATGACTTTTCTAATTTTTATTTTAACTTTAATTAAGAAACAATAACCGTCTGTTTGAAATTCACATTTTGCATATTTTAAAAGTCCAAAGCTCAAGAAATTAGCATTAATTTTTTATTTGATTTGCAACAAATAGACATCAAGTATATTTTTTATTTTTTAATTTAACATTAAATTTCATCACGAAAACAATGTTGGAGGAACTCTTATCTCATTGCAATGTAACGATTAGGTAAAATGGTAATTTCATTTTAATTCTAGTTTTTATTTGATAATTTCAATATATATCACTAGTTAACACCATCAATTATAAAAATGTGATCAGTGGCTGTTTTTTAGGAAAACCGTTGATGGTCAATATCAAAGGATGTCAACAATAAAAAAGTGAACAGTGGATATTTTTTCCTATCAGTGAAAACCGAACAGTTTTTTAAACACTGATGTTTGGTAAGTCAGTGGTCAACACGAAGATTGAAGAAACAGAGGTTTTATTTCAGCAGTGGGTAAGTTTTAACAATAAACTGTTTCAACCAACACAGCGGTTGTAACAGGCTTTTAAACAGATGTTGGGGCTTAAACAGATGTTTCGCCTTATATATCAGTTGTCTGGACTTAAACAAAAGTTTGAACTTAAACAGATGATTGCCAATAAACAGAAATTTGCCATAAACAGATTTTTGGCCTTAAACAAATCTTCGAGCTAAAACAAATGTTTGACCATAAACATCTGTTTGAAAAAAAAGACCAATTTCAAGAATACTATACCCAAACAATCAAAATGAGGAGCTTAATAATCATCCAAGTATACTTTATTTTTTATTTATTAGTACAAAAATCAAACAACTGTTCCGTTTATAGTACAGATCAAATCAATGAAGGGATTTGATAAATACTGTTACATATAAACACTGTTGGGATATACACTGTTACGTATAAACACTGATGTCATAAAAATTGTTACATTTAAAACACTGAGGTGATAACATTTATCAACCTAACAGACTATAAAACACTAATGTGAAAAACACTGTTACATATAAACACGGTTAACATAAACAAAGGTCTGAGCTTAAACAGTTGTTTGCCCATAAACAGATGTTTCCCATAAACAGAAGTTTAGCCATAAACAGATATTTGCCCATAAACATCTGTTTGCAAAAAAAGACCAATTTCAAGAATACATATTTTGAATTTCAAAATTTCAAAATTACTGATATTGTCAGGGATCTGATTTGAAAGCAATTGTCATAATGATTTTTGTAATTTTTATTTTAACTTTAATTAAGAGACAATAACCGTCAGTTTGAAATTCACATTTTGCATATTTTAAAAGTCCAAAGCTCAAGAAATTAGCATTAATTATTGATTTGATTTGCAACAAATAGTCATCAAGTATATTTTTTATTTTTTAATTTAACATTAAATTTCATCACGAAAACAATGTTGGAGGAACTCTTATCTCATTGCAATGTAACGATTAGGTAAAATGGTAATTTCATTTTAATTCTAGTTTTTATTTGAAAATTTCAATATATCACTAATTAACACCATCAATTATAAAAATGTGAGCAGTGGCTATTTTTTAGGAAAACCGTTGATGGTCAATATAAATGGATATCAACAATAAAAAAGTGACCCGTGGCTATTTTTCCTATCAGTGGAAACCGAACAGTTTTTTTAAACACTGATGTTTGGTAAGTCAGTGGTCAACATGAAGATTGAAGAAACAAAGGTTTTATTTCAGCAGTGGATAAGTTTTAACAATCAACTATTTCAACCAACACAGCGGTTGTAACAGGCTTTTAAACAGATGTTGGGTCTTAAACAGATGTTTCGCCTTATATATCAGTTGTCTGGACGTAAACAAAAGTTTGAACTTAAACAAATGATTGCCAATAAACAAAAATTTGGCCATAAAGAGATTTTTGGCCTTAAACAAATCTTCGAGCTAAAACAAATGTTTTCCCATAAACATCTGTTTGAAAAAAGACCAATTTCAAGAATACTATACCCAAACAATCAAAATGAGGAGCTTAATAATCATCCAAGTATACTTTATTTTTTATTTATTAGTATAAAAACGAAACAATTGTTCAGTTTATAGTACAGATCAAATCAATGAAGGGATTTGATAAATACTGTTACATATAAACACTGTTGGGATATACACTCTTACATATAA
Source organism: Helianthus tuberosus (assembly GCA_030545235.1). Taxonomy (NCBI): domain Eukaryota; kingdom Viridiplantae; phylum Streptophyta; class Magnoliopsida; order Asterales; family Asteraceae; genus Helianthus; species Helianthus tuberosus. Next base: position 113,571,117 of record CM060408.1, read on the forward strand.
ACACTTATGTCATAAAAATTGTTACAAATAAAACACTGAGGTGATAACATTTATCAACCTAACAGACTATAAAACACTAATGTGAAAAAATATTGTTACATATAAACACTGTTAACATAAACAAATGTCTGAGCTTAAAAAGATGTTTGCCCATAAACATCTGTTTGCAAAAAAAGACCAATTTCAAGAATACATATTTTGAATTTCAAAATTTTAAAATTACTGATATTATCATTGATCTGATTTAAAAGCAATTGTCATGATGACTTTTCAAATTTTTATTTTAACTTTAATTAAGAGACAAAAACCGTCAGTTTGAAATTCACATTTTGCATATTTTAAAAGTTCAAAGCTCAAGAAATTAGCATTAATTATTGATTTGATTTGCAACAAATAGTCATCAAGTATATTTTTTTATTTTTTAATTTAACATTAAATTTCATCATGAAAACAATGTTGGAGGAACTCTTATCTCATTGCAACGTAATGATTAGGTAAAATGGTAATTTCATTTTAATTCTAGTTTTTATTTGATAATTTCAATATATCACTAATTAACACCATCAATTATAAAAATGTGAGCAGTGGCTGTTTTTTAGGAAAACCGTTGATGGTCAATATCAATGGATGTCAACAATAAAAAAGTGACCAGTGGCTATTTTTTCCTATAAGTGGAAACCGAACAGTTTTTTAAACACTGATGATTGGTAAGTCAGTGGTCAACACGAAGATTGAAGAAACAGAGGTTGTATTTCAGCAGTGGATAAGTTTTAACAATCAACGGTTTCAACAAACACAGCTGTTGTAAAAGGCTTTTAAACAGATGTTGTGGCTTAAACAGATGTTTTGCCTTATATATCAGGTGTCTGGACTTAAACAAAAGTTTGAACTTAAACAGATGATTGCCAATAAACAGAAATTTGGCCATAAACATATATTTGCAAAAAAAGACCAATTTCAAGAATACATATTTTGAATTTCAAAATTTTAAAATTACTGATATTATCAGTGATCAGATTTGAAAGCAATTGTCATGATGACTTTTTTAATTTTTATTTTAACTTTAATTAAGAGACAATAACCGTCAGTTTGAAATTCACATTTTGCATATTTTAAAACTCCAAAGCTCAAGAAATTAGCATTAATTATTGATTTGATTTGCAACAAATAGTCATCAAGTATATTTTTTAATTTAACATTAAATTTCATCATGAAAACAATGTTGGAGGAACTCTTATCTCATTGCAATGTAATGATTAGGTAAAATGGTAATTTCATTTTAATTCTAGTTTTTATTTGATAATTTCAATATATCACTAATTACACCATCAATTATAAAAATGTGAGCAGTGGCTGTTTTTTAGGAAAACCGTTGATGGTCAATATCAATGGATGTCAACAATAAAAAAGTGACCAGTGGCTATTTTTTCCTATAAGTGGAAACCGAACAGTTTTTTAAACACTGATGTTTGGTAAGTCAGTGGTCAACACGAAGATTGAAGAAACAGAGGTTGTATTTCAGCAGTGGATAAGTTTTAACAATCAACGGTTTCAACCAACACAGCTGTTGTAACAGGCTTTTAAACAGATGTTATGGCTTAAACAGATGTTTTGCCTTATATATCAGGTGTCTGGACTTAAACAAAAGTTTGAACTTAAACAGATGATTGCCAATAAACAGAAATTTGGCCATCAACAGATTTTTGGCCTTAAACAAATCTTCGAGCTAAAACAAATGTTTGCCCATAAACATCTGTTTGAAAAAAAAAATACCAATTTCAAGAATATTATACCCAAACAATCAAAATGAGGAGCTTAATAATCATCCAAGTATACTTTGTTTTTTATTTATTAGTATAAAAATGAAACAACTGTTCCGTTTATAGTACAGATCAAATCAATGAAGGGATTTGATAAATACTGTTACGTATAAACACTGTTGGGATAAACACTGTTACGTATAAACACTGATGTCATAAAAATTGTTACATTTAAAACACTGAGGTGATAACATTTATCAACCTAACAGACTATAAAACACTAATGTGAAAAACACTGTTACATATAAACACTGTTAACATAAACAAAGGTCTGAGCTTAAACAGATGTTTGCCCATAAACAGAAGTTTAGCCATAAACAGATATTTGCCCATAAACATCTGTTTGCAAAAAAAGACCAATTTCAAGAATACATATTTTGAATTTCAAAATTTCAAAATTACTGATATTATCAGGGATCTGATTTGAAAGCAATTGTCATAATGACTTTTCTAATTTTTATTTTAACTTTAATTAAGAGACAATAACCGTCAGTTTGAAATTCACATTTTGCATATTTTAAAAGTCCAAAGCTCAAGAAATTAGCATTAATTATTGATTTGATTTGCAACAAATAGTCATCAAGTATATTTTTTATTTTTTAATTTAACATTAAATTTCATCACGAAAACAATGTTGGAGGAACTCTTATCTCATTGCAATGTAACGATTAGGTAAAATGGTAATTTCATTTTAATTCTAGTTTTTATTTGAAAATTTCAATATATCACTAATTAACACCATCAATTATAAAAATGTGAGCAGTGGCTGTTTTTTAGGAAAATCGTTGATGGTCAATATAAATGGATGTCAACAATAAAAAAGTGATCAGTGGCTATTTTTCCTATCAGTGGAAACCGAACAGTTTTTTTAAACACTGATGTTTGGTAAGTCAGTGGTCAACATGAAGATTGAAGAAACAGAGGTTGTATTTCAGCAGTGGATAAGTTTTAACAATCAACTATTCAAACCAACACAGCGGTTGTAACAGGCTTTTAAACAGATGTTGGGGCTTAAACAGATGTTTCGCCTTATATATCAGTTGTCTGGACGTAAACAAAAGTTTGAACTTAAACAAATGATTGCCAATAAACAAAAATTTGGCCATAAACAGATTTTTGGCCTAAAACAAATCTTCGGGCTAAAACAAATGTTTGCCCATAAACATCTGTTTGAAAAAAAGACCAATTTCAAGAATACTATACCCAAACAATCAAAACGAGGAGCTTAATAATCATCCAAGTATACTTTATTTTTTATTTATTAGTATAAAAATGAAACAACTGTTCAGTTTATAGTACAGATCAAATCAATGAAGGGATTTGATAAATACTGTTACATATAAACACTGTTGGGATAGACACTCTTACATATAAACACTTATGTCATAAAAATTGTTACAAATAAAACACTGAGGTGATAACATTTATCAACCTAACAGACTATAAAACACTAATGTGAAAAAACACTGTTACATATAAACACTGTTAACATAAACAAATGTCTGAGCTTAAAAAGATGTTTGCCCATAAACATCTGTTTGCAAAAAAGACCAATTTCAAGAATACATATTTTGAATTTCAAAATTTTAAAATTACTGATATTATCAGTGATCTGATTTAAAAGCAATTGTCATGATGACTTTTCTAATTTTTATTTTAACTTTAATTAAGAGACAAAAACCGTCAGTTTGAAATTCACATTTTGCATATTTTAAAAGTTCAAAGCTCAAGAAATTAGCATTAATTATTGATTTGATTTGCAATAAATAGTCATCAAGTATATTTTTTTATTTTTTAATTTAACATTAAATTTCATCATGAAAACAATGTTGGAGGAACTCTTATCTCATTGCCATGTAATGATTAGGTAAAATGGTAATTTCATTTTAATTTTAGTTTTTATTTGATAATTTCAATATATCACTAATTAACACCATCAATTATAAAAATGTGAGCAGTGGCTGTTTTTTAGGAAAACCGTTGATTGTCAATATCAATGGATGTCAATAATAAAAAAGTGACTAGTGGGTATTTTTTCTATCAGGGGAAACCGAACAGTTTTTTAAACACTGATGTTTGGTAAGTTAGTGGTCAACACGAAGATTGAAGAAACAGAGGTTGTATTTCAGCAGTGGATAAGTTTTAACAATCCACTGTTTCAACCAACACAGTGGTTGTAATAGGCTTTTAAACAGATGTTGGGGCTTAAACAGATGTTTCGCCTGATATATCAGTTGTCTAGACTTAAACAAAAGTTTGAACTTAAACAGATGATTGCCAATAAACAGAAATTTGGCCATAAACAGATTTTTGGCCTTAAACAAATCTTCGAGCTAAAACAAATGTTTGCCCATAAACATCTGTTTGAAAAAAAATACCAATTTCAAGAATACTATACCCAAACAATCAAAATGAGGAGCTTAATAATCATCCAAGTATAATTTATTTTTTTATTTATTAGTATAAAAATGAAACAACTGTTTAGTTTATAGTACAGATCAAATCAATGAAGGGATTTGATAAATACTGTTACATATAAACACTGTTGGGATTTACACTGTTACATATAAACACTGATGTCATAAAAATTGTTACATATAAAACACTGAGGTGATAACATTTATCAACCTAACAGACTATAAAACACTAATGTGAAAAAACACTGTTAACATAAACAAAGGTCTGAGCTTAAACAGATGTTTGCCCATAAACAGAAGTTTGGCCATAAACATATATTTTCCCATAAACATCTGTTTGCAAAAAAAAAAAGACCAATTATATTTTGAATTTCAAAATTACTGATATTATCAGTGATCTGATTTGAAAGCAATTGTCATAATGAATTTTCTAATTTTTATTTTAACTTTAATTATGAGACAATAACCGTCAGTTTGAAATTCACATTTTGCATATTTTAAAAGTCCAAATCTCAAGAAATTAGCATTAATTATTGATTTGATTTGCAACAAATAGTCATCAAGTATATTTTTTATTTTTTAATTTAACATTAAATTTCATCACGAAAACAATGTTGGAGGAACTCTTATCTCATTGCAATGTAACGATTAGGTAAAATGTTAATTTCGTTTTAATTCTAGTTTTTATTTGATAATTTCAATATATCACTAGTTAACACCATCAATTATAAAAATGTGAGCAGTGGCTGTTTTTAGGAAAACCGTTGATGGTTAATATGAATGGATGTCAACAATAAGAAAGTGACCAGTGGCTATTTTTTCCTATCAGTTGTCTGGACTTAAACAAAAGTTTGAACTTAAACAGATGATTGCCAATAAACAGAAATTTGGCCATAAACAAATTTTTGGCCTTAAACAAATCTTCGAGCTAAAACAAATGTTTGCCCATAAACATCTGTTTGAAAAAAAGACCAATTTCAAGAATACTATACCCAAACAATCAAAATGAGGAGCTTAATAATCATCCAAGTATACTTTATTTTTTATTTATTAGTATAAAAATGAAACAATTGTTCAGTTTATAGTACAGATCAAATCAATGAAGGGAATTGATAAATACTGTTACATATAAACATTGTTGGGATATACACTCTTACATATAATAAATTTAAAATAACATTATTTAATATTTCGGATATCGGATATCCGAAATATCCGAAATTTTTGAAAATCGCTATCCGAATCTGAATCCGAAAATTCGGATATCTGAAATTTCGGATATCTGAATTTTCGGATAATTCGGATTCGGAATTTCGGATAATTCGGATTCGGATTTTTTTGCACACCCCTAGTTGGTTTAAGTCCAGGGACTGTTTGTGTAACTTGCTGAATTTAAAACTTACAGGGGCTGTTTGCGCCTATACTTGAAAGTATAATATTTTTAATCAAAAATTCTATTATATATAATAAATGAAAGTTATTTGGGCCACGTGTCACTTAATTAGGGCATCCTCAGTTCTGTTTTCCGGCCCAACAGTACCACACTTCCATTCCTTTTATACTCCCTCCGTCTCCTTTTTTACTTTTCAAAACCCTGAATCTGAATCTTCTTCTCCTCTCCTTCTCCTGTACTCTTCTCCTTTCTTAATCAAAGATCAAACCAAATCATCTCATCATGAATCATTCAGCCTTTGTAATTTTCATGACTGATTATACCATGAAGAGGTAATATCTAGCTTTTGTAATTATCATCCCGAGCTATTGTTGGGAAGATTCTTTCATCTTCTTCGTCTGCAAGGTTCTTCCATTTGAGGTTTGATTTCTATGTTTATAGATCCGTGTTGATTTCTTCTTATTTTCATACAAAGTTTTAATTAAACCCTAATTTCTACTAGTAATCTCATCATATGGTTCCAGGGTTGTTGTCATCGATGGTCATCAAAGTTGAAATCCGCTTACCTGCGGATAGATTTCTGCCATGAACTGGTATGTTTGAATATGTTCAGAAACTAAGGGTTTTTTTCTTAACGGTGATGATATGAGTACAACATCTGTTGATTATTGATCTTTGAGTATGTTCAGCGATTATTCTTTTTGAAATTAGGGTTTCATTTCCAGTTCCTGAGGTATTATCTGTTTGTAACAGCAGTGGTTCAGCATCTACAGTGGATTCAACATCAGGTGTTTGCTATTATTGTTTGATGTTGTTTGCTATTGTTGTTGATGTTGTTTGCTATTGTTGTTTGATGTTGTTTGCTATTATTGTTTGATGTTGTTTGCTATTATTGTTTGATGTTGTTTGCTATTGTTGTCAAGTAAGGTAAAAATGGCCATTCTAATTACCTGAATATTGCGTATGATATCCTTTTAATTTTAATCGCCCAACAAGTTTTTTGGTTTGTTTCTTTCATATTTCCTTATGATTTGTATGTTATTATGGTTTGATTTTATATTGATCATCACATTAATGGTGAGTACTCAAGAATATTGGATGGTTTTATTAGTTTTATTTTGGGTATTTTTGGATGCAGTGGAAGGGATCATTTGAGTGAAATGAATATTGATTTATCAGATGATGCAGTTTAAGTTATCTTAAATAAGGTAACAACATCAAACAATAATAGCAAACAACATCAAACAACAATAGCAAACAACATCAACAACAATAGCAAACAACATCAAACAATAATATCAAACACCTGATGTTGAATCCACTGTAGATGCTGAACCACTGCTGTTACAAACAGATAATACCTCGGGAACTGGAAATGAAACCCTAATTTCAAAAAGAATAATCGCTGAACATACTCAAAGATCAATAATCAACAGATGTTGTACTCATATCATCACCGTTAAGAAAAAACCCTTAGTTTCTGAACATATTCAAACATACCAGTTCATGGCAGAAATCTATCCGCAGGTAAGCGGATTTCAACTTTGATGACCATCGATGACAACAACCCTGGAACCATATGATGAGATTACTAGTAGAAATTAGGGTTTAATTAAAACTTTGTATGAAAATAAGAAGAAATCAACACAGATCTATAGACATAGAAATCAAACCTCAAATGGAAGAACCTTGCAGACGAAGAAGATGAAAGAATCTTCCCAACTATAGCTCGGGATGATAATTACAAAAGCCAGATATTACCTCTTCATGGTATAATCAGTCATGAAAATTACAAAGGCTGAATGATTCATGATGAGATGATTTGGTTTGATCTTTGATTAAGAAAGGAGAAGAGTACAGGAGAAGGAGAGGAGAAGAAGATTCAGATTCAGGGTTTTGAAAAGTAAAAAAGGAGACGGAGGGAGTATAAAAGGAATGGAAGTGTGGTACTGTTGGGCCGGAAAACAGAACTGAGGATGCCCTAATTAAGTGACACGTGGCCCAAATAACTTTCATTTATTATATATAATAGATTTTTTTATTATAAATATTATACTTTCAAGTATAGGCGCAAACAACCCCTGTAAGTTTTAAATTCAGCAAGTTACACAAACAGTCCCTGGACTTAAACCAACTAGGGGTGTGCAAAAAAATCCGAAACTGAATTATCCGAAATTCCGAATCTGAATTATCCGAAAATTCGGATATCCGAAATTTCGGATATCCGAATTTTCGGATTCGGATAGCGATTTTCAAAAATTTCGGATATTTCGGATATCCGATATCCGAAATATTAAATAATGTTATTTTAAATTTATTAAATATATAAAATATATTTTCATTCAAAAGCTAAAACCCTAGATCTACACTTCTACTACCGTTCCTTTTCTGCCCCAACTTCCCGTCGACGAATCTGGATCCAAGCCTCCCATCATTCCTTCGAATCTTCGATCTAAGGTTCGGAACTTGAAGTGTTCGAAAACAAGTAACCAATATATCATCATTCGATTGTTCGATCTAGGGCTGTATCAACCGATAATCGCCGGAAGCTTGAGTCTCCACATCGTTCAAGTTCCACAATTTTAGTAGTTCAAGTTAGTAGGTATCTTTGATCTTATTGAAACTCCATTTTTAGTTATTTCAAAAATGTTCGTTGGACTGTCTGCAATCTTGTGTGGGGACCAAGATAAAAAGAAAGATACAGATTCATGGGATTAATTGTTTTTTAATTTTATAATGCCTTATTCTCGTTTCCAGCTTTGTTGCAAGTTCTTTTGTTTTGAAAGATATACCATGTTTACATTTGCAGGTTTCATTTTGCTTGGAAAAATGATACTGGCTATTTAAAGTATTCGAAATTTTAATGCCATATTAATATTTTGTTTTTAGGATTGGATATTTGGATGGATTGGAAAGATGGGTTGTGAATTTGTGATAATACTTTTGTTTTGTAACATTTATTTCTTATAACTTTGGATATCCGTTTTAGTATCCGAATCCGTATCCGAAATTTTGGATATCCGAACTATCCGAATTTCGGATATCCAAAATTTCGGATATCCGGTTTTGAACACCCCTAAAACCAACTAATTCATGTTATGTTGTTTTCTTTTTCTTTTCTTTTTCTTTTTTTTAAAGAAACTAACTTTACCATTAACTAACTAACCTAGTTAGTGTTTTCTAACTTTAAATTTTAACGAGACTAACTAGATTATTATAAAAATAAACTTTTAAATAGTAAAATTAATTAATTTAAACAATTGATAAATAACCGTATTTATAACGAATTAAAGACACAAGATTTTTCAATGATTAACCATTTCGCGAAACTTCCAAGCTTCAAGAATTAGGATTCGACTTCCATTATTTTACGAGTTTTAATTAGTTTAACGAGCATCGAGTTTCATGGTGTAATAATAAACCAAGAGTCTTGGATAATATATCGATTGCAACGAAAGACGACATACGAGAGTACAAAGTTTTCAAAATAGGATTTAAAGCAAGGGTTTCCAAATATAGAGAAGAAGAAAACGCAGGGCGTTACAGAATGCTCAAGCCAAACTCTGAAGTCAGCATGGGCGCGGTTAAGACAATATGGTATGGCCGGAGTAGGGCAACAGGACTCTCTAATTTGAGGAGTGCGATAGCCTAATACAAGAAAGTCGCCGTTCCAATATATATAGGGGAGGGCTATATAGAAAACCCTTAGGTAGTGTTTGGTATGAAGGAATGAGAGGTGGAATGGAATGAGTGATTACGAGGTAATGAAGAAAAGAGTGTTTGGTTGGTCAATGGAATGGAATCACCCATTCCAAAAGGCATTTCATTCCCTCAAAATCATTCCTTCCACCCCCCATGTTTTTTTTCCATTCCATCCCCTCTTGCACCATTCAACAACAACATCACAACCCACGACCTTCGCCACAACCCACCACCACCACCACCACCCACCACTGACGCCATCGCCGACACCCGCCACCACCTCACCCCGAAAGCCACCGCCGCCGCCGCCACCCACTCGCCACCGTTATCACCCACAGCTGCGACCAACCGCCAACGCCACTCGCCACCGCCGCCCACCACCATCGTTGACGCCACCACCAACCGCCACCTTTGCTGCCACCCACCACCAACGGCCACCTTGTCGCCACCACCACTGTCGTCACCGTCGCACCGCCACTCGCCGCCACCACCACCACCCATCGCCGCCGCCGCCACCCACCACCGCCACCTATAACCACCCACAATCACTACCACCGACCACCACCACCACTCACCGCTAACTTTATTACTCGGTTTTTCTTGCCTACCGAACAATACACAATAATAATTCATTCCATTCACATGGTAACCAAACAAGACATGGAATGGTAATGATCCATTGCATTCCTTCGTCCATTCCATTATCTCGTCCATTCCATTCCTTCGTCCATTCCATTACCCCATACCAAACAGACCCTTAAGTTTTTAGAAAACTCTGGAAACTCAAATCTCCCCCCATTTTTACCCAACCTCCTGACATTTTTTTTTGAAAAAAATAACACATGTAATATACATGTTTTAAAGTGTTTTGGGCAAAAAAAAACAAAAAAGCGCCAAAGGGATGTTTTAAAAAAAATAAACAAATTTCAGCAAACTTCGGGTGACTAACATGTGTTAGTGTAACACCCCGAAAACGGGTTTGGTAATTAAACCCCGTTAATACTAAAGACGGGGAAAGTACCGTTAGTGGTAAAAGTAAACCGGCAGGTATTAGGAATTAATTGAATAATCCTAATATTTATTTAAAGTAAATAAGAGCTTTCAAGAAAATGGGATGATAAAAGGCCCGATTTCACGGGACTTAAAGTAAAACGGGTTACGACTTCCCGAACCTACTAAGCTAACTAGGAATAATTCTAACCTAGTTAGATAGTGACTTATGAGTAGGTTAAAATACTTAAATTATGAACTAGGGAAAATGGAGGAGCCAAACTTGTTAAACTTGAAACTTGTTTTATTAAAAACAAGAATTAAAAACAAACCAAACACCCACATTGGGGATGTCTGGTCGTACAAAGAAGCAGGGGGGCGACCTGGGTTTCTTCAAACCCTAAAATCCTCACAAAACTCACAAATTGGAGCCTCTAATCAAGTCTAAATCGAATTTCAAGCACAAATTCATGAACACCTAGTTGAAAGTATCATAAGGTATGTAAAATTGTGATGTTTTGATCCATCTCAAATTCTAGGTTATTTGTAAGAAACTGAAATTGAGCTAGATTATGTCATGCATGGATGAATCTTGAAGTAATATTATGTCTAGGAGTAAACCCTAGTCATTTATTTGTTAAATTGATGTTCATGATTGTGAATTCATGATCATACTCTTATGTGTCAAGTGGGTTTTGGAGAATGATGTTAAACACTAGGATTATCCTTGTTAACTTAGTGTATTAGAGCTCTATGAAGCAAATCTAGAATTTTTGGTATGAAGATTTGTCATGAACATGTAAAAAGATGTTTAAATCTTGGTTAAATAGTTAGTCTTGAGCTTGATTTCTAGTAGTAAGATTTCATGCTCATAAGGTGTTCGATGTAATGCCTAAGTGAAATTGGGTACTTACTAGTTCATATGAAGAACTTGATTATATATGATGTCATGATGAATGCTAGTGATATGATGAACGGGTCTCACTTAAAGATGAGAACCCATAGTTCTTGTGAAATGAATGAATAAATTAGTCTTGATAATCGCTTGAACTAACTAAAGTGATTAAAATGTGATAAACGTGGTTAGAACTTTGGTTAAAACGGTGGTCTAAAGATAATGCCTACCGGGTAATTAAAGAACGCTAAAACTAGTTGATGAACTCGAATATGCAATTAGTATACTAATGGGCATTTGACTTTTAAAAAAAAGTCAAACTAACCTATAATGCGATAAATGGTAATTTTGATATGAAACGCGTAAGGTGGAATAATCGTATTAAATTATGATTAAACTAACCACCTTGAAAACGATGATGATAGTTTGACGCGTAACAAGCTAGGTGAAAGCTTGGAGGAGGGAGCGGGTCAAACGGAGTAAGTACGGAAAGAAAAGCGTGGCGTGGATGCGAGGTAAGTGTAATTTACACACTTATGTATAATACTCATTTATTCGATACGTTGTAAATGTGATAACGATAATATAGTAAATATAGAAATTTGTCAAGTGTCGACTAATATAAATCAAGGAATAAAAGGATGCCCATGGCGTAAGCCGAAATGCGTTGAATTTGTAATAAAAGAGTGTAAAAGAAAAAGGGTATGGTAATAAAATCCGGGATGGGATGGATGTATGAATTGGTAATCAAAAACGATGTTTTTGATTAAATAGATAATGTTGGGCATATAGTCCAAACGGGTCGAATGGTGATGATAACACCATTTGACAATATCGACTAATGTGGTTGTCAAGTCTTATGTTAACAGGACCGATTAGCCAATCGGATAATTGCGTCACCATTGATGGTGTGATAATGAAAACAAGGTATAAATCGGGTCTACTTGTTGATCCGGGCCAGGTACGCATAAATATGTTATAGTTAAAAGTGTTATTTTGGTCGAATAATTTGAGAGAGAGTCCTTCGTCATAAAAGGGCTAAAATCGACCAAAACGCCCTTGTAGGCTAAATGGAACAAACGACCCTTAAAGGTTGTTTGGAAACGAGTTTTATAACTAGGTAAATACTTAGAATAAGTATAGAAGCTGAAAGAGGTATTGTATTAGCTAAATGGCACTATTTGAGTTTTTGCCGTAAAATAATGATACGAGAGGTAAAATTTGGTTTATATAGATCACCACATTAAACCCACCATAGATACATTTGTGATGGAAGATTTTAGGATGATAAATGTGGTGATGGAATGCTAGAAGCAATATAAAGTGATTTTAGGTTAGAAAGTGCTTAAGCACCCTTAACGGGTCAAAATAAGCACTCGAGCGTAAACGGGTTTTTTTTTATTATGTAAGAAACCCGTGATTTAAGATTAACATGATAGGAGACATTGAAACTATGAATTTCATAAGTTTAAAGGTCAAGTAAACATGTTTGATGATGAAATCATGAACGGTTCAAAATTTGGTAAAAAGGGTAATAAGCCGAAGAGTTAAAAGTCTGAAATTTTATTATGTCGGATATTAGATTTAAACTCCATATGATGGAGAATTAAATTACGGACGCGTAAGAAAAAGAATTGGGTAAAACGGAGTAGAAACGAGAGAGTTATTCTCGTTTCCGTGAAATCGGGTCATGCTGGGAATATGCAGCAACTGTTAAGCAAAAAGGCTGTGAAAACAGGGGCTAGGCGTGATGCGAAGCCCCCTATTCCGGGAAAAAAATTATTTTGTGCTTGTTTGACCCATTTAACTTTTTATAATGATTATTTAACTATCAAAACTAACTTTTAAGTTGGTTTTGATCTTAGGTGATGTTGGGCATGCTACGGATGATGATCAAGCAGCTATGAAGAACCGAACACACGAGATTAAAGCTTCGGCACGGTGTTACGTCATAACTTTTAAATGGCGAACTTATGTATATTATTTTTTACAACTTTTAAGTTGTAAAAAGTTTTAAATTACTCGTATTTTCTAAGGATACTTAATGGTAATTACATGTTTGATACCATATTTATACTTAAATTTTCAAAATAATAACATGGGTGTTACAAGTTGGTAATCAGAGCTCACGGTTAAAGAGTAAAGTGTGTTCGGTTCGAGGCTTGATCGCAAATCCGGTAAGTACATGTATATAGTAATGATTGAGTATGATTAAAGTGTTGAAGAACAACACATAGGGTTATCGTGTAATACACGATACATCAATCAAATCGATAAAGGATAGATATAGTCAATGAAATTACGTGTGTTGACACGTATAGTGGAAAAGCCTTGTATTATAATACGGGCGATTATTGATGACGACACAATTAACTTTTGTGAATGTTTTAATTGAAGGACACTCGCATCTGAAGATGACGAGAGTTGGACAAATTATGGATATGAGGATGAAACGGTCCGATGTATGATAAGCAAAGCATACTCATCAAGGATCTAAATCGCGTAGCGATCACGAACAAGGTTAACGGAAAAAGGAGAGCCTGATAGAGCAAGCATTATCAGGTGCACGTTTTAAATTATTGCATATATAAGTAATATGCAACAAATATATAGAAATTGAAAGTTGCATATGTAGATTGAAAACTTGGAAAAACCTGAATAGAAAACCTATCCGGGATATTATTTCCAAGAAAAACAAATAGAGGCATTACTTACATGGGGTGTAATGTGAAAATTATAAAAATGTCATGTATACCAGGTGTTGATCGCTTACTCTGGCAAAGTAAGTAGTGAACACGTGGTACCATGAACTTCTTATGATGGACACATTTATGTCCGATGTAGTAAGGGTGGGGTGAATGGGACTAACTTAAAAAGTACCTAAATGAATCAAAGGAGCAAAATATTTGATAATAATGTAAACGCACAGCCGGGTGACGGAAGCGTATTACATTAGGATGATGAGCCCGAGTGAAGGGACAAAGATTAATGTAAAATGATTAAAGTATGCAATTGGGAGGGGTGTGCTTACACTCGAACCCGGAGAATGCAAATATGACTCTTAACGGGCCAATTTTGTAAAACGCCAAATTTGATAACAAAGTAGGAATATAAAAACGAAACGAAGTCATAATGCATACCGTAAGGGTTGCAATAATAACGATTTCGGTAAAACACCCGGTTGATGGGTAAGGAATTAAATGCATGCGTAGACTGAGAAACAGGAACGCGAAATAGAAAGTTAAAAGACTCGGAATATGAGTCATGACTAAAAGATGACAAGAATTTTCGCAAACATAAATTTTGGTAATTGCGTTCAACCATTTTAAAATTGGACGGGTCAAATAAAGAATGAAGTTTGACATTCATAAGTGATGAAAATTCACCCAAAATGAGTCAAACGAGTCAATTAAGGAATAACGCTTAATATAATAGGAAAACGCAAGCCGGTGAAACCGGAAAGCTAAAAACAATAAGATAGAAGGACCCGGGTAATGGGTGGTAAAGGAGTATAAGTGTGAACCGGGTAACGGTAAGCGTAGGACAAACCGACGTGTAAATGACGTTAGAAGTCGTAAAGTCGGAAAGATAGTCCGAAAATAAACAAATGAAACCTTAGACTACGGTCAAGGTCAACTAAAGCTCAAAAGCAAAATTAAATGATTTCAAACATAACAAAGGATGCTTTAAAGCTATATATGTATAAATAAACAGTTGAATAAAGACTAGAATAAAAGATGATCTACGGGATCATCATAACCTACGGGATATTAATTAGTGTAAGGGTCTACGGGGCCAAAATGACCCACGGGTCATAAATTGAAGCAAATGGATAAAAAGGGCCTCGCCTTAAAGAGGTGGAAGCTTAAGGAAATAGTATACGAGGTTAAGTGAAGGAACCTACGGGTCGATAGTGTGAGGTAAGGGAAACTTGTTACGATTTCCCGTATAAAACTAAGATTGTAAAAGAATAAATTATGGACTGTCAATATCATGGTATGGACAATTGACAAAAGTTAAAGAAAAGATCCTAAAAACTAAAACTTTGATTTTAGTAAGAAATAACGTTTTTACAAATATAAATTCTGATAGGAATTTGAATAGCAAGCATGAAAGGTTCGAGTCTTGACACTGATAGGTGCAAGACGATATATTCGAAAAGTGATATTTTCGAAAATGAAAGATTGATACAAACTAAACATGATGTGACACGATCACGGTTAGGAAATGTAATGTGAAGTAAAATCACATTATAACCAAGCGAGCGGTAAAAAGTAACTGGACTAATAAGTCTAGTTAGTGAGACCGGTTAAGGTCATTCAAGTAAATTTGGTTGCTTGTAAGCGGTGGATTCAGTATAACTGAACCGAATAAATGAATTTTGAAAACAAAAGATATTGTTGCTAAAAGTGAAAGATTTCACTAAAGACCTTTAAACGGGTCAAAGTAACGGATTCATAAGGAATTCGATAGTATATGAAAGCGATGGACATCGCTAAGTTAACTAAACTAGTGGAAATAACGAGATTACGTTACTTCGAGGTTACACTATGTCGTATGAGATATGTAGACAATTAGTAACCAAAAAGATGTTACCATACTTTTTGGGTAATACTAACGATTGGTTAAAAAGTATAAGTAATGTTTAAAATATTTCTCGGATAGAATACGTTGAGTTTAAACTCAATGAATTATGTAAGAAAAGGTTTCGAGGACGAAACCTCTTTAAGGGGGGTAGACTTGTAACACCCCGAAAACGGGTTTGGTAATTAAACCCCGTTAATACTAAAGACGGGGAAAGTACCGTTAGTGGTAAAAGTAAACCGGCAGGTATTAGGAATGAAATGAATAATCCTAATATTTATTTAAAGTAAATAAGAGCTTTCAAGAAAATAGGATGATAAAAGGCCCGATTTCACGGGACTTAAAGTAAAACGGGTTACGACTTCCCGAACCTACTAAGCTAACTAGGAATAATTCTAACCTAGTTAGATAGTGACTTATGAGTAGGTTAAAATACTTAAATTATGAACTAGGGAAAATGGAGGGGCCAAACTTGTTAAACTTGAAACTTGTTTTATTAAAAACAAGAATTAAAAACAAACCAAACACCCACATTGGGGATGTCTGGTCGTACAAAGAAGCAGGGGGGCGACCTGGGTTTCTTCAAACCCTAAAATCCTCACAAAACTCACAAATTGGAGCCTCTAATCAAGTCTAAATCAAATTTCAAGCACAAATTCATGAACACCTAGTTGAAAGGATCATAAGGTATGTAAAATTGTGATGTTTTGATCAATCTCAAATTCTAGGTTATTTGTAAGAAACTGAAATTGAGCTGGATTATGTCATGCATGGATGAATCTTGAAGTAATATTATGTCTAGGAGTAAACCCTAGTCATTTATTTGTTAAATTGATGTTCATGATTGTGAATTCATGATCATACTCTTATGTGTCAAGTGGGTTTTGGAGAATGATGTTAAACACTAGGATTATCCTTGTTAACTTAGTGTATTAGAGCTCTATGAAGCAAATCTAGAATTTTTGGTATGAAGATTTGTCATGAACATGTAAAAAGATGTTTAAATCTTGGTTAACTAGTTAGTCTTGAGCTTGATTTCTAGTAGTAAGATTTCATGCTCATAAGGTGTTCGATGTAATGCCTAAGTGAAATTGGGTACTTACTAGTTCATATGAAGAACTTGATTATATATGATGTCATGATGAATGCTAGTGATATGATGAACGGGTCTCACTTAAAGATGAGAACCCATGGTTCTTGTGAAATGAATGAATAAATTAGTCTTGATAATCGCTTGAACTAACTAAAGTGATTAAAATGTGATAAACGTGGTTAGAACTTTGGTTAAAACGGTGGTCTAAAGATAATGCCTACCGGGTAATTAAAGAACGCTAAAACTAGTTGATGAACTCGAATATGCAATTAGTATACTAATGGGCATTTGGCTTTTAAAAAAAAAAGTCAAACTAACCTATAATGCGATAAATGGTAATTTTGATATGAAACGCGTAAGGTGGAATAATCGTATTAAATTATGATTAAACTAACCACCTTGAAAACGATGATGATAATTTGATGCGTAACAAGCTAGGTGAAAGCTTGGAGGAGGGAGCAGGTCAAACGGAGTAAGTACGGAAAGAAAAGCGTGGCGTGGATGCGAGGTAAGTGTAATTTACACACTTATGTAGAATACTCATTTATTCGATACGTTGTAAACGTGATAACGATAATATAGTAAATATAGAAATTTGTCAAGTGTCGACTAATATAAATCAAGGAATAAAAGGATGCCCATGGCGTAAGCCGAAATGGGTTGAATTTGTAAGAAAAGAGTGTAAAAGAAAAAGGGTATGGTAATAAAATCCGGGATGGGATGGATGTATGAATTGGTAATCAAAAACGATGTTTTTGATTAAATAGATAATGTTGGGCATATAGTCCAAACGGGTCGAATGGTGATGATAACACCATTTGACAATATCGACTAATGTGGTTGTCAAATCTTATGTTAACAGGACCGATTAGCCAATCGGATAATTGCGTCACCATTGATGGTGTGATAATGAAAACAAGGTATAAATCGGGTCTACTTGTTGATCCAGGCCAGGTACGCATAATTATGTTGTAGTTAAAAGTGTTATTTTGGTCGAATAATTTGAGAGAGAGTCCTTCGTCATAAAAGGGCTAAAATCGACCAAAACGCCCTTGTAGGATAAATGGAACAAACGACCCTTAAAGGTTGTTTGGAAACGAGTTTTATGACTAGGTAAATACTTAGAATAAGTATAGAAGCTGAAAGATGTATTGTATTAGCTAAATGGCACTATTTGAGTTTTTGCCGTAAAATAATGATACGAGAGTTAAAATTTGGTTTATATAGATCACCACATTAAACCCACCATAGATACATTTGTGATGGAAGATTTTAGGATGATAAATGTGGTGATGGAATGCTAGAAGCAATCGAAAGTGATTTTAGGTTAGAAAGTGCTTAAACACCCTTAACGGGTCAAAATAAGCACTCGAGCGTAAACGGGTTTTTTTTATTATGTAAGAAACCCGTGATTTAAGATTAACATGATAGGAGACATTGAAACTATGAATTTCATAAGTTTAAAGGTCAAGTAAACATGTTTGATGATGAAATCATGAACGAGTCAAAATTTGGCAAAAAGGGTAATAAGCCGAAGAGTTAAAAGTCTGAAATTTTATTATGTCGGATATTAGATTTAAACTCCATATGATGGAGAATTAAATTACGGACGCGTAGGAAAAAGAATCGGGTAAAACGGAGTAGAAACGAGAGAGTTATGCTCGTTTCCGTGAAATCGGGTCATGCTGGGAATATGCAGCAACTGTTAAGCAAAAAGGCTGTGAAAACAGGGGCTAGGCGTGACGCGAAGCCCCTTGGCGTCACGCGAAGCCCCCTGTTCCGGGAAAAAAATTATTTTGTGCTTGTTTGACCCATTTAACTTGTTTATAATGATTATTTAACTATCAAAACTAACTTTTAAGTTGGTTTTGATCTTAGGTGATGTTGGGCATGCTACGAATGATGATCAAGCAGCTACGAAGAACCGAACACACGAGATTAAAGCTTCCGCACGGCGTTACGTCATAACTTTTAAATGGCGAACTTATGTATATTATTTTTTACAACTTTTAAGTTGTAAAAAGTTTTAAATTACTCGTATTTTCTAAGGATACTTAATGGTAATTACATGTTTGATACCGTATTTATACTTAAATTTTCAAAATAATAACATGGGTGTTACAGTTAGGCACAAAAGGCAGAAACTTGCTGAAATTTGTTTTTTTTTTTAAACATTCCTTAGGCGCATTTTTGTTTTTTTTGGCCCAAAACTCTTAAAAACATGTATATTACATGTGTTATTTTTTTCAAAAAAAAAAAATGTCGGGAGGTTGGGTTTTCTAGGGTTTTCTCAAAATGGAGGGTTTTCTACCTAGCATTATCCTATATATATATATATATATATATATAGTAGAGGTATTGTAAATATGATGTGTTTTGTGAGAAGTGTAAGAAAGAATCTTCACCCTTTGATCTATAATCTAATGGTTGAGATTATAATGGCAAAATTGTAGATAGTGTTTACTATTAAAATAATTAATTTTCTATATTAAGGGTATAAAGGTAAATTTAACATTTTTAAATTAAAAAAACCCACATGCAATGCACATGCAAGTTTCCCTCGTCTTTTTTAAACTTCAATAACTTTTTATACGTAACTTTTTTTTCAAAACAAATTACACCATAATAACGAGTGTTTTTTATCTTTAATATGAGTACCATATTGCTATACTTATATAGAGAAAAAAATTTACGTTTCAATCGTATGTTTTAGTTCATGGTGTTTTGTCTATGTTGTTTTAATAGTATAGTGATTCAAGGCATTGTGTTTTACAGTAAAACACCATGAACGTATATAAGACACCATAACATTGCAAATATCATTTACATTCAATCTTGTTTTCTATGGTGTTGTATTTTACAAGACACCATAATCTGTTTTGAATTCCTAAAATAAAACACTATAGAAAACAAGACTGAAAGATTGAATGTAAATGGTATTTGCAATGTTATGGTGTCTTATATACGTTCATGGTGTTTTACTATAAAACATAACACATTGAATCACTGTAAAATTAAAACAACATAGAGAAAACACCATGGACTAAAACATCAGATTGAAACGTATTTTTTTCCCTCTATATAAGTATATCAATATTGTACTTATATTAAAGATAAAAAAAACACTCATTATTATGGTTTAGTTTTTTTTCTTTAAAAAGTTACGTATAAAAAGTTATTGACGTTTAAAAACGACAGAGGGAACTTGCATGTGAGTTTTTGAATTTTCTCTCTAATTAGGTTTTTTTTATTAAATTACTTATTTACCCTTATCCTAATAAATTAAATATTGACATGTGTCCTCATCATGTTATTTCTTATCTTTCTCACAAATTTCATCTTTTTTTACAGGATCCTAAACCTATATATATATATATATATATATAGGTAGAGGATCCGGTAAAAAAGGCCTAAAGTGTGAGAAGAGTAAGAAAAAATCTCAACCATTAGATCTTTTGATCTAATGGTTGAGATCAATAGGGACCAAATTGTAAAATATTTTCATTAATTTGGACTGATTTGAAATATCTAGGGGCAATATAGTCTTTTAAACCCACTAGAAATTAGGTAATGCACATGTAACTTCCCCCCGTCTTTTTTAAACGTCAATAACTTTTTATACGTAACTTTTTTAAAAAACAAATTACACCATAATAACGAGCGTTTTTTATCTTTAATATGAGTACCATATTGCTATACTTATATAGAGAAAAAAATATGTTTCGATCAGATGTTTAGTCAATGAATGGTATTATATACTTGTTGAATGGTGTTATATACTTGCTGAATGGTGTTATATACTTGCTGAATGTTGAATGGTGTTATATACTTGCTGAATGGTGTTATATACTTACTGAATGGTCTTATATACTTGCTGAATGGTGTTACATACTTGTTGAATGGTGTTATATACTTCCTATAATTAAGGTGGCGGTTATGGGAAGTTTTTAATTAATTGAATTAATGATAAAATTACTTGTTTACCCTTTTCAATTAATTTAGATCTAATGGCTGAGATTCTTTCTTACATTTCTCACACTTTTGGTTTTTTTTACAATAACCTTACCCTATATATATATAGGGGAGGGTTTAAATGAGAACGACAAATATTGTGAGAACCGGGAGAACAAATGAAAAAAACGCGAGAAATTGGTCAAAACCAATTCAAATTCAAAACATTTTTCTACACTTATCATTATTATTCGAATACAATGTTAGAAATTTAATTTACACGTTTAAATTTACGTGAATTCGTAAATAAAGAAAATTTACACATGTGTAAGTTTGCCATTTACACATGTGAAAATCTGTTATATTTACACATGTGTAAAGAAATCTAAAAAGAGTGATTTTGAAAGGAGAAATGAATTATTTGATGTTGTAAATTCTTTTTTTGATGTTGTATCTTAATTACGATGAGGTTTGTATTAAAAAAATTGGTTTTGGTTGGTTTATTCATTCGTTCTCACGGTTCTCGCAATATTTAGCGTTCTCAAGATAACCCTCCCATATATATATATATATATATATATATATATATATTTATAGGGGAAGGTTTAAATGAGAACACTAAATATTGTGAGAACCGTGAGAACAAATGAAAACACCGCGAGAACCTGGTAAAAAACAATTCAAATTCAAATTCAATTTTCTTTCTATACTTATCATTATTATTCGAATACAATTTTAGAAATTTAATTTACATGTTTAAATTTACGTGAATTCGTAAATAAAGAAAATTTACACATGTGTAAGTTTACCATTTACACGTGTAAAAAATCTAAAAAGAGTTATTTTGAAAAGAGAAATGAATTATTTAATGTTGTAAATTCTTTTTTTGATGTTGTATCTTAATTACAATGAGATTTGTATTAAAAAAATTGATTTTTATTGGTTTTTTCATTCGTTCTCACGTTTCTCGCAATATTTAGCGTTATCAAGATAACTCTCCCCTATATATATATATATATAGAGAGAGAGAGAGAGAGAGAAAACGGTGAAAAGTGTGAGAGCGGTGAGAACGCTTATGGATCGTCCGATCAATACAATCCATGGACTAGATTGCGCGGTGGCGTTTTCGTAAATAACATCAATATTATTATGTGGGACTCGCTTCATTAAGGGTAAAAGTGTCTTTTACCCCTCATATTCAAAACGCCATCAAATGATAAAACGCCATACAAAAAAATTAAATACCATTAAAAACAAAACGCCAAAAATTAGTAATAAAACGCGTTGAATATTACAGGAAGATGAAACAACACAAATAACTGAATTTCAGTTAAAAAATTTATTAGAAGAAATTTCCTCCAAAATTACGCGCCAAAAACATCATTATATAAACAAACGTAAAACATAGCTTCCATAATCACTTCAATCTATCCATTTTCTGCAAAAAAAAAAATCGTTAACCAAAAACGCCAACTTAAACAAAACGCCAAAAATGGCAACAATCGTTTCGTGGAGATACACTCTGGGAATCAGGAGATACGTCCTCCATTTTGACAACAGAAGGAGGATGTATGTTAAGACGGTCAGGGAAATTCTGAAGATGGAAGAAGACATACAGAGGCAAATTTTATCCATTGGCATCGCTCTAGACAACGAATGCCATGAAACGCATATGCTTATGAAAGCATTAACCAGCAAATTTGGACCAATCAAAGGAGATGTGAAGCCAGACCCTGTCATGACATCATGGTGTTTTGATGACGAAACAGACATGGTGACGGTTACATACGGCAGCAGAGAGCAGGAAGTATACTTGCTAGAGAACATCATGAAAAAGCAGCGACTGGGTTTCATGGAAGATTGCATAACGGCACTTGTACCAACACAGAAATAGACTCAAAATTGGAGTTAATGCAAGACATGTTCAGGTGGAGGCTTCAGAATCTTCAGGAACAAGAAGCTCATGAAGGTAAATGTGATGACATGGATGAAGATCAAGATGAAGACTCCGAGGAGGAAGAAGATGACACAAGTGATGGATACTATTCGGATAAAGTACCTTCTGACGAAGGATTTTAATTTTTTTTCCTCTTTTTTTTTCTTCTTCTATGTAATCTTTTTTTAAGATAATTAAATGATATATTTCTATCTTTATTAGCAAAACGTCAAAATAATACTAAAAATGGTTAACCCTAACAAAACGCCAAAAATAACAAAAAATATTTTTCCTGTTTGATATTTTATTTACTCTGTTATTGTATTTTGTCATGTTGGTCGACGTAAGGCCATTTAAAAAAAACGCCTAACTTAGAAGATGGGACGTCTATAACCTATAAAACTGATAAAAGCTGATCAACACAGTAAATACAAAAACAGTAACTGAAAAGACAGTTACTTTATTACTATAATTTATTACAATAAAAAGTCCCGCCTAAACTACGCGCCAAAAAACTCTTATAATAGAAGGGTCTATACACAATGAAATAAATCACACCCAGAAAAACACAAAAAACCCCATATCCTCTAGAAACCACTCCCTTTAAAACGCCACAGATAGCAAAGCTTTCACTAAAATGGATCCTTTTTCTGAGGGGGTTAAGTCAAGAATATTTTGCCGAATGAGATGGACAAATATTCAAGAAAAAGAGACTGATGACAGTGATATGCCATCATGTGAGCTTTGTTCTTGATGATTATAGGCATGGAAGAAAGGGTTCAACACAACTGTAAAATGCTATTTTAGACTCTATTATTACAAATAGCATTAAGCAAGAGTTGATCTTTAATGGCACCCCACCAAACAAGAATATCACACCAAAAACCAGGATGGCACTAAGCAGCTTCTTCTGAAAAAGACAGGGTTTATGAAGGAAAGTTGGCATCTAGCTAAATTATTCAAAAAAGGTTCAAAACGCCAAAAACAAATTCAAGAAGGAAGAGGCTAATGACATTGAAGATTGGAAAGAAAAATTAGATTACCATTTTTAATTTTTTTTGTTTTCATTTTATATTGTATTGATATCAAGTAATATGTTGTTTTGTTATCTAATTCTCTATAAATAAAATACATGATTATATAAAACGCCAAAAACAACAAACACCAAAACGCTAGTAGAATGAAAACTGGGAGAACAGCTGCTGGCAAAGCACCTTGTAAAGGGTATTAAAACGCCAAAAAAATTCAATAAACGCCAAAAAGAAAATTTTGACTTATTTTAATCTTATGCAAATATTAATTACTCGTAGTGAATTATTATACAAAACGCCACAAACGCTAAAAAAATAACCAGAAAATGATATAACGCCAAAAAATTATATATGTGACACAAAAACATTTAATTAAACGCCAAAAAGTTTAATAAATACAATTAACGCCAAAAAAAACTTAGACGCCAGAAAATATTATACCGCGTTGTGAAAATAAAAGAAAAATGAAAAGACAAAAAAACCCCTCTGCCCTTCTCTATGCCGCGGGACACGTGTTGGGCCAGGATGCGTTCTCACACTTTTGAACGTTTTCTCCCGAACCCGTTTATATATATATATATATATATATGGATGGGTTAAAATGAAACACCCCCCCCCCCCCCGGTTGCAAGAACTGTAGGAACCACTTTTCCACCATTGATCATTTGTATGGGATGGTTGAGACTAAAAGGAAAATAAAAACACATGCCAAATTCTTTTTGTCTTATATGCTTATTAATATTTTACTGTGATAAGGGTATTCTGGTCAATGTCTATTATCAAATCAAATCACAAGTCTTTGTCTCTCTTCTCTTCATACAATTCACATTTTTTACAAAAAAAAAAAAAAAAAAAAACAATTTTTTATAGTTTTTTACAGAGCATATTTTTTATAGATTTTTTTACAAAGCAGATTTTTACTCGTTTATAAACTCTTTTTTACACCCAGGTTGTAAATTTTACGCCCCGGTTGTTAATTTTTTTTAACCCCCACCCTCGGTTGAAAATTTTTTTACGCCCCGGTTTTAAACTTTTTTTACGACTCGGTTTTAAACTTTTTTAACGACCCAGTTTTAAAATTTTTTACGCTCCATTTTTACGCCCCGGTTTTAATTTTTTTTACGCCTCGGTTTTAAACTTATCTTCATAGACATCAGAATTAAACAAACATCAGTATGAAACTCCAACCCGACCTGATTTCGGGTTTACGAAATTTCAGAATCTTAACAAACAAACTCAACCAAAATCACGACTCATAGATGTCTCAGATAAGTTAATACTTATCATCATCGACTGAAATATAAAAACTAACAACATAAATCAAAACCATATGTGGATCTTGAAAAAACACGGTTTTGCTCAAAGTTGTCAAAAATCATGGCTGCAAGGGGTTGCAGGTCAAAACCTACCATCCACCATCCTTGCCTCGCCATCCTCATTAATTGTCGGAAAAAAAATTTCAACTATCACTGCCAAAAGAAAAAACCGATGACAAAAATTTAGAGCTAACCACTTGCAATTGTTCACCGTCGCAAAAACAATCAACAATCAAAAGGCTTGAACCAGGAGATGCCTCGGGTCGCCGGACTCATTAAAGTGAGTTGCCATCGGTGAAAGTCACCTCGTTCACTACCAGGTTCGACGCCCAAGATTTTGTTTAACCCACCCCCGGTTGAAAATAACCAAGTACCTTATCACTGAACCCCAAACATCCTCAAAAGGGGTTTGAACCCGGAGATGCCGTCGTCGGCACCAAAGATGCCGCCGGAGATACCGTCGCCACCAACCCCAACACCACTACCACCACCACCAACACCGTCACCCACCTCTGCCCCACACCACCGCTACCCCTCTATAGAACCAGCACCCCGTC
This sequence comes from Helianthus tuberosus, assembly GCA_030545235.1. Classification (NCBI taxonomy): domain Eukaryota; kingdom Viridiplantae; phylum Streptophyta; class Magnoliopsida; order Asterales; family Asteraceae; genus Helianthus; species Helianthus tuberosus. Next base: position 113,596,802 of record CM060408.1, read on the forward strand.
ATAATTTAATCACCTTCGGTCGAACCACTTGAAAACCACCATCGATCCCCCCCCCCCCCCCCCGAAACACCACCACATCCCCACGTCACCGTGAAACACCACCGCACCTCTCCCAGTCACCTTGAAACACTGAGATTCCAGGATCCGGAAAGTTTGACGGAGTTTTGGTCCCGAGATAACCGGTTCGGTGAAGTATTATTGATAAGAAATGAGTAGAAGTAGAATCGACACCGAACAAGTCAATTTAATCTGGTTTCTATTCAATGTTTAAAGTTACATACCCGTGAAACCAATTGGACAACATATCCCCTCAGGGAACCAAAGCTTGTCCAACACAAGACCCCAACACCCATATATATAGACATCATGCCTTCGTACGAACCCACCTAGTGCCTTCGTACGAACCGGGTGTGTCTTGTGGCTTCGTACGAACTGACTAATGTGTCCGTTCATACGAAGGGACTCCCTTCGTACGAAGGTACTGTTACAACACAAAACCTTTCAGTTCATAATGGATTTCACACTATTCTATACAATATTCAACACACGCTCTATCTAGCCTATTCGCACAGTGGCAGACATACTAAATATGCACCAACAAACACCACCACACCTCCACCGTGAAACACCATCACACCCCCACCGTCACCGTGAAACACCACCACACCTCCCCCCCCGGTCACATACAAAAACAAGATCTAATAGATCAAAATGAAGCAATACCTGCACGTCGACCCACGTCATCGGAAACCATGACCATCAGAAACAGGATCTAACCACCGGCTCGGATCTTGAAACATTGGACCTCAAAACGGCGGGCGACTGTGATGGAGTTAGTCTGATGAAAATGGCACGTTGACGGTGGTCACTGTGATGGAGGTGATGACCGGCGACATCAGACTATGGTGATGGTGGTATTCAGGTTGAGGATCGGAGATGCGGTGGAGGTAAAGGTGGTGGTTGCTAGGGGTGAGCATGGTGCGGTTCGGTTCGGTTATTACCTATAACCGAAACCATAACCGCGCATTGCGGTTATCAAAAAATCATAACCGTTCGGTTTCGGTTAATGCGGTTTCGGTTAATCGGTTATTGCGGTTAATGCGGTTTCGGTTCGGTTATAGGTCGGTTATTTTCATTGTTTCTAATGTTGGACTTTAAATGTGTGGGTCGAGCAAAATTAATGCACAAACAATAAATATACGGTTAATCAATTATATTTAACTACCATATGCATACTAATTCCAAAACAAAAGTAACACGTGTAGTCACGTGTTATGTGGAAACATACATAAGCACACAAAGTGGTTTTTAAATTCGACACTTTTTAATCAAAACATAAAAAGTTGTAGTGCAATCTTCATCAAAGTTGGGTCATGGTTAAAAGTTAAAACATTCAAATACTTCACCAAAGATACACATTGATTAGGCCATGGTTAAGTATTTAAATACAAACTTAAAGACTTATGGTGCTACGGATTTGGCTATGTTTATTCGGTTCGGTTCGGTTATTTGCGGTTATGAAAATAAGAATAACCATAACCGAACCGCAAAAATCGGTTATTAAAAATATAAATAACCAACCCTTCGGTTATTTCGGTTATCGGTTATTTCGGTTCGGTTTTTTCGGTTATTTCGGTTACGGTTCGGTTAATTCGGTTGTATGCTCACCCCTTGTGGTTGCTGTTCGACTGGGTGCTGTGGTGGCGGTGGTTCGATGGTTGTGGTGGAGGTGGTGTGGTGTGGTGTTGATTTCTTCTCCAATGGCTTTTGGTGACATTGAGTGTGTGCAGAAGTGGGAGGCCAAAAGCAAAAAAGGGCATTAGATGAAAATGTGAGTTTCTTTAGGAGATAGACAATGAGATCTGATATAAAGCAGGTGACATTTGACAAGAGGAAAGAGACAATGAGGTAAAATTACTATATTGCCCCTCAGTTATACACACATTTTTTATTAGGTGTCCACTTTTGATTGGTTAATATTGGTTCCTACGGTTCTCACAAATGGGGTTGGTTAATGTACAATACGAGTTGACGCCAACCCGCACGTTGCGGCGGGATGTTATTAGGGATATCTTTAGTATAACTATATTTAAAGCAAAAATATATATTTACAAATAAAAAAGTTAGAATAGATACATAGACAACTAAATCCATAATAACTATCAATTATCATTAATTATTAAAATTAAATAAATTTATATGTTTTAACGACATTTCAATTCATGCTTTATCAAATAATATTCCTCATTACTTCATGCGTGTGATTAAGTTTTTCATCAATGAGTGTTGGCCCGATATGTTAGTCCATGCTTTATCAAATAATATTCCTCAGCAATCTTAATGGCATTAGCTGTAGGGCTGGCATAACGGGTCAACCGGGTCAGTTAAGATACGAACACGATGAGACATGAACCCGAAACACGTAAACACGAACACGACACGAAATCTTATCGTGTTAGATTTTTGAAACACGAACACAAACCTGTTAATAAACAGGTTACACGAAACGGTCTGCTAAGACACGAAAAAATTACCAACGTATCATACGACCTGTTTAAGACACGAACACGAACTGTTAAGACACGAACACGATCATATTGGGGAAGCTGTGAACCGAATTGGGAATGGTGGTGTTTATGAAAGAGATTTAAAAATTAAGGTTTGGATTGTGGAAAAATAACCACGTATGTTTGTGAATAATTCATCCCAGGTCCACACCCACATATAATATTTTTTAGTTTTTAATTATTAACATGTACTTAACGGGTCTTAACAGATTAACGGGTTTTAACCTGTTTAGACACGAAATCAAAAACAAATTCTAAAATCAAACATAACACAAATAATTAAAACAAAAGATATGTGGACTTTGAAACTTCTAATATAAAGAGAACATTTTTAGGGTCCTAATATTAACACATGGGAAAACTTATTTACACATGGTGTATACGGGCCGTATACTGTTATACGGCCCGTATAGAATAAAAACAACTTGACAAAGTCTGTGCCAGCAGACTTTGTCAGTTGTTTTTATTCTATACGGGCCGTATAACAGTATACGGCCCGTATACACCATGTGTAAATAAGTTTGCCTAGTCGTATACAATGTATACGAACGTGTATACGGGCCGTATACTGTTATACGGCCCGTATGGAACGAAATTTTGATTTTCCAAATAATTTAGAGTCGTGAGGTGCTCAAAACTTTCTAAAAGTAGAAAAAAATAAAACATCAACAAGTAACAAAGATTGAAGAACAAGAAAACGTGTCGTATGACTGTAATAAAACGGAAGCTATCAACGCGGGATTACGGGCATGGTGTTATTCTTTATTTAATATTTATAGAATAAAAGGAAGGGTGAGGCATTTGATGAGAGTTGTAAGGAGTCTGAATAAAACGGAAGCTATCAACGCGGGATTACGGACATGCGTTTAATTCCCAACATATTTGTTTTGTCACGTACATTTCGTAAGAAACTTTTCATGCACTGAACCTTCACCTCCAATCATTTCCTGGTCAAATCACACACTATAAAGTTTAAACTTATCGTGTGTTGTAGTTTGGAAAGATGACCGAATAGAGATCTGAATAACAAACTGTGGAGAACTTGTTTGCGTTATCCACCAATAATCCGTTCATTATCTGTTGTTGTCTAAAACAATATCAATTAACGTTCAGTTGTGTATACAAATTCATCACCGGTTTCTACAGCACAAGCACATACACAGGGAGAATGTTCTCGAAATTGAAGGAAAAGAAAAAATGGTTGTTGATGTTTTTCTCTATCAGGATTTTGTTGGTTTGTTTGAGAACCAGATTCCAATGTCCTACTACTTCAATCCTTCCTACATTATTGAAAATTACTATATCACCCGCCATTCTCTTGCACCTGTATACATTGATTGTGGATTTTCTTGAGTCGTCGGGAAAACTTTTCCTCAGGGGAGGGTGAGTAGTATGAGTCTGAGTCCATTGTGGTTCGTGAATGTTGGAAGAACCCGACACGTCTTCTGCTGCCTCTTCGGTTGGTAAAAGACATAGGATGGCTTCTAATACAGGTTCTTTGTCAGTTGTGGTTGATTTATAGGAGGAGGTTATGAAATGAATATATGTTTATGCGAACATCCTTATTTTGTCACGTACATGCGTTTAATTCCCAACATCCTTATTGTATCAGACTCTCTCCCCTCCTGATGCAATTTTACTCTCGAACAAACCATGCCCACCTTGACCAGAATAGATAAGCGTATCACTCGATCCACTGTTAAGATAATATTTGCAGAACCCGACATACTTGACAGTGGTACCAATGTCAAGTCTAGTTGAGCTTCCTGATGCAATTTTCACAGTGGTACCAATGTCCTACTACTACAATCCTTCCAACGCCTGACTCATATACTCTCGGTTAAAAAATGGTAAAAAATAGTTTATTCTCTTTAATCTATTAGAACGATCCTTATCTTGAGAACCTGATTCTGATTTAAACAATGTAATTTGTGGATCAACAGAAATAACTAAAAATAACTCGCCATTCAATACAAACTCTTCTGAAAGACAAGAATACAACGTTCATGTATCACAAGGAATGACCGAGTTTGGAAACCGGACGGAATCTACGAAGAAACTGTTGGAATTTGTGGATTTCGGTTGGTTCAGAAACTTAACAAGAGAAGCAACTAAAAGAAGGAAAGAAAGAATTTTTTTACCATTTTTTACCATATGTGCCGTATACCGTTTATACGGTCGTATACTCTGGGTAAAAAACAAATTTACCGATCGTATACAATGTATACGATGATTGTATACGGGCCGTATATTTTGATACGGCTCGTATACTATGGTAAAAAATGGTAAAAATTGGTTTATTCTCTTTAATCTATTAGAACGATCCTTGTCTTGAGAACCTGATTCTGGTTTAAACAATGGAATGTGTGGATCAACAGAAATAACTGAAAATAACTCGCCATTCTCTTGCACCTCTATACGTTGCAAGGTAGAGAATGTTTGAAGTATTCTTGGTTCAATACAAACTCTTCTGAAAGACAAGAATACAACGTTCATGTATCACAAGATAATGGTTTCTCGACAAATGAAGTATTATCTGACTTCATCTGTTCATCATTGTTCTTGAAGATGAAGATGAAGATGAAGAAACGAGACTTTGTTTTGAGAAATTAACAAGGTAAACCTGAATTTTCAGATTTTTAGACACTTACTTGAACATGAGCCTGAGTCCATTGTGGTTCGTGAATGCTTCGATTTCAACAAATCTTTTCAAGGTCTTAAGTGATGGACAACTAGTTAAAAGATGAAGAAGAGTTTGTGTAGAGATCTTTACGTACAAGTGTGAGATTAGTCAAACGAGGATGAAAGATACTCAAACCATCTGATCCCGTTGTTGCATACTCCTTTAATGTGAGATTCTTCAAGTTTGCACATTTTGAGAAAATACCAATGTGTTTGTCAGCTTCGTCAATACACAAAGTGACAGAATTTGTGGATTTCGGTTGGTTCAGAAACTTAACAAGATAAGCAACTAAAAAGTTAACATTCTGATTCAGATTCAGAAAGCAGATGTTTAGTAGTGTTTGAGAAACTAACAAGGTAAACCTTAATTTTCAAAATTTTAGACACTTACTTGAACCGTTAGTAATGCTAGATGTCATTTTGAAAATAGGCTTTGTTCTTCGTTTATTGGATCGTTCTAATAGATTAAAGAGGTTTTTACCATTTTTTACCATATGTATACGAGTCGTATACGGTTTATACGGCCGTATACCATTGATAAAAAATATTTTTACCGATCGTATACAATGTATACGATGGTTGTATACGGGCCGTATATTATTATACGGCTCGTATACTATGGGTAAAAAATGGTAAAAAAGGGGTTATTCTCTTTAATCTATTAGAACGGTCCTTGTCGTGAGAACCTGATTCTGATTTAAACAACATAATTTTTGGATCATACTACTAGCAGAAGAACCCGACACGTCTTCTGTGATGATTCGAAACATTCACGAACCACAATGGACTCAGACTCATACTACTAGCAGTAGAACCCGACACGTCTTCTATGATGATTCGAAACATTCCGAATAACTAGCAGAAAAACCCGTACCGGTGATTGTTTATCCATACTATTCTTCATAGCCATATTCCCACTCACAATTTGTTGATACATATCGTCCGTTCAAGTTGAGCTTCCTGATACATATCGTTCGTAAGAAACTGTTCGTGCACTGAATCTTCAGTTGTGTACCCTTCAATCTTTGTTGAGTATTTTTCTAACTTTATGCTTGCATCCACCACAGTGAATATTAAGTTTGTGTGAAAGAGTTTGGAAACCGGACGGAATCTATGAAGAAACTGTTGGAATTTGTGGATTTCGGTTGGTTTAGAAACTTAACAAGAGAAGCAACTAAAAAAATACAATTGATATCTCTTCCGGTTACCAGGCCTATCATCTCCGTCTACGTTTGGTTTCCTCAACGAAGAACCATCAGCCATTATCAGCCCTTTTTTCCTTTGGTTTCTGGTTGATTTTTGAGGGTGAGGGTTTTGAATTGATTCCTGCGCTCAAGTTTCAGATACACAACGGTCTCTTTGCTTCGTCCACTAGAACTATTTGTGTATGCATTCTTTTGGTAGTTAACAACGCTAATTAGAAAAAAATCTGAAAAAAATTAATCATATCGATTGCAATAACAGGATGGATGTGACACACATAGATAGATAAAATGTCACAGTTGTCAAGACTGTTTGTCGGGTTTCCAATGCTCACACAGGGTGATAAACAACGCTGATACACGTAACATCTAGTTATATTCAGATTTAAACAATGCCCGCCTCAATCTTCAATACTTCAGTAAAATACCACTAGTAGAAGAACCCGACACGTCTTCATGTAACAGAGAATGTTTTAGAAATTGAAGGAAAATGAAAAGATTTGTTGAAATCGAATTTGACAACTATGACAGCTTATTAAAAGTATCGTGTGTTGTAGTTTGGAAAGATGACCGAACAGAGATCTGAATAACAAACTGTGGAGAACTTGTTTGTGTCAGGTTCTTCTGCTAGTTACTCGGAATCGATAAATAACCAACACGAAGATTTCTGCGATCGCTAAGGTTTTCATCAACGGACTGATCGGTAACGTTACTCTACCTGTGCTCCGATTTAAGCGGCATGTTCCGATCAACGTTTATCAACATTGTTAAAGGTGATGAAGAGTTTAGAAACCCTAGAATGATTGTGTTTTTACGGGAATAAAACGTGATACTTGAAAAAACGCCAATATATACGGCCCGTATACATGTGCTAACATCAAAAACCCACAAAAATAAATCAATTGAGCCGTATACGTTTTACAAATCGTATACACATGTATACGACTCGTATAACTGTATACGGGCCGTATATAATAAAACAAAAAAAACATTCCCAGCGCATTTTCCTATTCAAAAACATTCTATACGAGCCGTATAATTGTATACGGCCCGTATACAATAGGGGATGTGAAAATAAGATATAGGGTATGTGGGAATAAGGCACCCCATTTTTATCATGTACACATTTCCTCTAATATAATCAAATTCAAATTAATTAGCATTAATTTAAATGAATTGAAATTGTTACTTGGGTTGTTCTGTTCGCAAAGATTTTGAAGAAACCTTCCAACTCTTTCATAAATTATGTTCATACTCCATTAAGAAGAACAAAGTACCTTACTTTTCTACATTAAGTATCCATATAAATCCATGAAACCACTATTTCGAAACAAAATCATTACCAAAATCGCTACATATAAGTTGAAGCATATGGGACTCAGATTCTAACCCGTCCGTAACGACCGAAACTCCGTAACTCAAAGCATCGGAATCGTCGGCGTCGTGATCTGACAAAGATTCTGGTGACATTTCGGTGAGAAAGTAATCGCCCGACGCTGGTGACCGTATTGTGGTGTTACGATTTAAAAAACGATAGTCATGGAAACGGATAGATATAAATATGTTCCTTTGATGTTGAACGTGATTGATTGGGTTCGAGTTACGAACAAAGTTTATCGTTGGAAGCGGTTCGTATTATATGAAATGCACCTCTAATATTTAGTTTGATATTATACACTACATTTATTTGATAATGGCTTGATAAAAGAAAAAAGAAAAGGGAAACAGTTAAGATGGAAACGGTGTGAAGGATTCAACCAACTTTGGATATCCATTGATGTGCGCGACAACCACTACAAAGAATTGTCTTTTCTAATATGTAAAAATAAAGGGTGTGACTAAAATGAACAAAAGGGTGTGACTTTTAAACAAAAAAGACATAACCCAAGTTACTAATTGTATAAGGGTATAATTCCCTAATGTACGATGTGTACGAGAAATTATGCACGCTATAAAACTCAAAAACCCTAATCACGCATGTTGAAAACCATAATCACGCATGTTGAAACTCATAATCACGCATGTACAAAATCAGAAATCACGCATGAGGTAAAAAACCTAATCACGCATATTATAAAACTAATCACGCATGTTATATTTTCACAGCCTACGTTACGCAAAATTGTACAATACACTTTCACTATAAATATATGTATAAAGTGCTACACATATAGATAATTATAAAGTGCTACACATATAGATATAGTTAATGTGTTTACACCTAAGTAATTGTTATTGTTATTAAATATAATTTTTGAACTAGAGTCCCTTTTTTTAGTGTAACTAACGTAGCCGTCGGTGTTTCATGACGAAACCAACATCGCCGCAGACCACCTGGTCGACTAAACCCATCAAAGGTGGGTGTTGCACCATAACAAATACATCAAGTCAAAGACGCCATCGATCGTTTTAGAGAGAGAAATATGATGATCTTCAAACGAAGACAGGTCACCTTCAACCGGTGGAAAATCAAAAGAAAAAATTGAGAAAAGAGAAGGTGCTGTGAGTTTTTAATGGATGTTTTTTTATGTGTGCCTTAAGGTTAACAGAGATAGGACGCGTGCTTTAAAAACAAGTGACACAATGAAAATGGACTAGAAAGGCGTCTGCCACTATACATTTCCAAAGCTCTATTAATAGATGTATTATATATACTAGTTTAAAACTATAAAGTAATAAGTATTATAGTTATTAACTCTATAACATTTGTGAAATTTGGTGAACAATAATTTACCTGCTTTAGGTCAAATCAATATACGATCTTATCACCGCTTTAAAATTACGATTTTGCCATAAGTTTAAAATTACGTTTTTACCTCCAATTCAAAATAAAGTTATGTTTTTGCCCCCAGTTAAAAATTACAATTTTGTCCTCGGTTTAAAATTACGATTTTGCCCGTTTAAATTTATAATTTCGCCATTAGTTTTGTTTTGTTCCTCCCAGCTAAAATACGATTTTGCCATCAATTTAAATTTACATTTTTGTCATCGTTTTTGTTTGCTTTCCTAGTAAAATTACGATTTTGCCCCCAATGTATAACTACAGACACAAGATGGGGGAATAGTGCTAGGAAGCTGCCTGACACTCCCCCATTGGCCCAACCAATTTACGATTTTATCCCCGCTTTAAAATTACGAGTTTGCCATCATTTCAAAATTATGTTTTTGTTGGGTTTTTTCATATGTTTATCAAAGTATTTTATCCGTATAAAATAAAAATGCAGTGGAATATTATTTAAAACATGTTTACTTTCAAGATATAAAACTCATTTTAGATGCAAAACCCAATCCCCGGATCCATATACTAACATGCATGCTATCAAAAATTAAAACACAACCATAGAGTGTTTAGAATACTAACTTCCAAGGAGTAAAGGATATAAAGAAAATGATGCTTCTTGAACGGTTGCCTTCAAGTGTAGAAGACCTCAAGCTTGTATACCCCAAGCCTTCCAACAGACACCTTAAGTTTAGCTAGGATTTCTACACTTATGAACTCACTAAGATTCCCTCTAAACAACCACATCATGGCCGAAAATTATGAGTGGAATAATAGTGTTCTTGCACTTGAATGTTCAAACTTAAAAGGCCCTCTTGATCAACCATACCTTGGCCGATTTTTAGAGAGTAAATTCAAGTCCTGTATCTTAATTTTCAAACTTAAAAAAACTTGAATATTTACCCTCTTTGGCCGAAAATTCCTATGAGGAATTATCAAGTCTTACACTCCATAAAAATGATCATCTTGTTTAATGAGAGAGGTTGTTGCAAAATGTCACACCCCGAAATATCAGAGCTGGCGTGACTGGACTGGTATCTTCATTGCACAGCGGAAGCAAATAAGCTAAGACTTTTAGAAAACGAACGCCACTAAGTACTCAAATCTCCAATGGTCCTCCTATTCCAACCGTGCCATAACTTTGAAAAGTAACACGAGAAAGAAACATGCGAAAAATCAACATAAAGTTGAGCGAGTTCATAGTTTGTTTGTAAAAGATTTGAAATAAATCCTTTTGAATAACCGGTTTTTGAAATATTGTTGAGAAAACGAATTTAAAATCATTTTCTTGTCATGTTATACGGAAACTCTGTATTTGTAACGCATTATATTCGCAAAAACCTTGCTTTTGTAAACTCTTGTGTTTGTAAAACTTGTATAACCGTCAATGTCCACCCCGACATTGACGACATACATGCATAATCCTATGCTTTGAATTTATATAGAACATGGTATGTAATTTGTAAAGACGTATTGAAACTGAGTTCTGTATATGTAAGGAATACGAGATCAATAATGGTTCGCGAGGCCACTAACATATGTAACGACATAGGAAGCCACCAAACCTAGGCATTTTTGTCGAGTTTGACTGAGACATAAAAGCACTCATTGGTAGAAGTAGGCCAAGAGTGGGGTTGCCTGAAACCCATTAGATCTAACCCTTCTGTTCCGTGGTCTAAATGTATACGTTGACTAATGGTACTTATGGTACCTTATTCGTCACGTGATCTATGTATCATTCCTTAGTTTGATGTACCTCTTTGTACTTGTATTTTCCCGTAGTTTAGAAAACTAGAATTCGTGTATATGCACATTTCGAAAAATACTCTTGTTTGAAAAACTGGTATAAAACATAATCTTTTCGTAAACCATTTGTGTCAGTTAAAACTTGTTTGTAAAATGATTTAGAAATATGTAATTCATGTTTATTGAAAACCTTGTATGCATTGCAAAAAGTGCATGTCTTTCCACACCGAAAACATTTATAAAAATGTAAAACCGTAAAAAGGTGGGGTTATGAACTCACCTGGATTTCCATGTGCAAAGCTAGCTAAATACGACTCTGTGATGTTGTTCCCAAGATGAGACTCGCTAGCGTGCATTCTACAATATTCCTAACACGGAATATCTTATAAGTTTCTAAATAAACGTAGTAACTAAACTACGTGTCATCGATCTCTATCGAATCGTTAACCGAACAATTCACGGTAAGTTGTTAACTTAAATGAACGAAGAAGTTATACTCGTTAGCTTGTTTAACGTCAATAATAACTAATAAGTCTTGAAAAGACTTGATTCTCGAGATATTTGAAAGTAAATAAATATTTATCACAAAATATATAAATATATCGTTAAGATCGCTTGTCGTCCCGAGAAGTCGTACGTATATATATAGAGCACGCCGTTTAGGCATTTAAAATAAATATATAAACTATATTTATTTATTAAGAATCGTCGTGTCGTTGGGTATTCGAAATAAATATATAACTATATTTATTTTAGTAAAAGGATCGTCGTGTTGTTTGATTGTTAAAATAAATATACAATATATTTATTTTTATGTAAAGAAGTCGTATTTATAAAACGCCATCGAAAGTAATCGTATATTTGTATCTGTTTTTCAAAATGATTATTTGTATCCGATGGTTTTGGTTTATAATAAAACACGTTATTTTTACGGATTTTCTCGAAAAACGGGCAGAGTTTCCTCTGTTTTTGGACGCCCCCGACAACGCAAGTTGTCGTTATTATTCAAAATTCAATCAATAATCAATCATTAATATATAAAGTTTCATAAAAACGACAAGGTATAAGATAAACACTAATTCAATTTGGTTCGAGCCGTTCACGTGAGATGTTAAAACTATATAAAACGTAATTAAATAAATCGCGTCACTAATTCTTTACCAATCCTCGTGTCGATTTGCAGAAAGGTTTGACTGAGTTGACCGAGTCAATTGAGTTGACTCGGTTTAACCGTGTTGATCCAGTTAGCCGAGTCGACACGAATCATGAACCGCGAACCTGACCGAACCGGACCCGCTGGTTAACTCGCCTCACGAAACCCGAACCGAAACAGCTTGACCCGAGCCGAACATGAATCTGGGAAGGAGTGACCCGCTGACTTGTTGACCTGAGCTTTGACTCGTGTTGACTAGGCCCAATACAGCAATAAAACCCGTACTATGCCCTTCCACTCCGCCGACCACCACTGCAGCGGCTCGGTTACCGTCGGTGAACCTTCTCCGGCTTCGTTTTTCGTCGGAATCCACAAAATGAAAAGCAAAAGAACCCGATTAACAAGGTATCACGACTAGATTTGTGAAAAGGTTGAGCGTTGGTTGACTTACCGGAGACTTCATCATCATCATCACAACAGAACAGCGGCTGCCAGATCCCCTCTGCTCGTCGGTCATCGGAAAACTGCTTGTTGTCGTTGTCGTCCAACCACCCGCCGCCGTGTACGGTGGCGCTGCCGCCGTCATCAACCTCCGCCGTCTCTCTCCCTCTCCTCGGTATCTCTCTCTCTCCGTCTCTCTCTTCTGTTCGTAGCCGCCGCACCACCACCAGACGGTGGTGGTGGTCGCCGGTCAGTTCATTGAGGAGGAAGGGGTGAAGTTGGTGTGGGTGCCCGACGGATCGGGGAAGCCATCGCCGACAACCGGCCGATGGTCTCTTGGTTGGCTGTTGGTCTTCATCGAGAGGATGTAGATGTGAGAGTGTAGGTGTTTGTCTTGTCTGTGTGTATATATTTGCAGACAAAGAGATGTGAGAGTAATATGTGTGTGTATTGTGGGTTTATTTGCAGATGAGAAGGAGAGGATCAAGTTCTTGAGTATTAATAGAGTGAGGGAAATATGGAAAGTTTTTGTCTTTTATGTATTCAAATTACATTTAGGTTAGTTGTTTTATCATTTGAAACAAGATCTCTTAAAGGGATTTGAAGAGATTTGTAAAGATTTGTAGAGATATTATATGATCTTGATAAGATTTTTAGGGACAAGATTTAATATATTATGTGCAGGTTTAGGCTTGTGGGTTTTGGGCTTGGGCCCAGGGCCCACAAGCCCATCTCATGTGTAAGTGGCCCGTAATTCCTACGAGACACGTTTTAAAACCTAAATCACCGTAGCCTAGTAAAATAATATTTCAGAGTTAAAAAAAACGCGTAAAAATAATGTCGGTATCCGTCGTTGTCGCGTTTGTGCGTCGATAACGGTAATAATCGCGAAAAATTACATCTTTGCCGTCTTTAATCCGTTTTTCGATCCGGTTTCGAACACGGTTACTAAAATTTAATTACGAAGCTAGAATATGTCGTAAAAATTTAATATTTGTCGGCGTTGTCAGTATTTCGTACGTTTTCGTTCGTTGCCGTTTAATATTCCGCAGATTTCCCGCAGACCGTCATACGCGTACTGTAGAACCGCATAGGCGTTCCTAAGCTTATTGAGGGACTAATTAAGTTAATTTGCGTCGTAAACACTATTTATTGTCGCATTAATCGCCTGTTAATCACGTAATTAAGAGCCGTAAATCACCGGTTGTCACACAAAAGATAAGTAAATCTTCTCTTGATCTTATCAAAATTTGCATGTAATATGATTGGCCAAAAACTTTAGGGAAGACCACCAAAGGGGGCGGCCCAATGGGTTTTTTTTGCCAACTTCTTTTAAAATTTTATATAAAATAAGTCTTGCATTTAAGTTTTATAACTTTTATAAAATTATAACATCACATGTTATAAGACTTATACAACCTTTTAAAATGTTATTTAACCCATTAAATAACAAAATAAAATATTCACTCAAAATAAATTATCCATATAATTTATTAGTTTATCAAGTGAAATTATTTAAAAAACCAATTTCTAAATATTATAAGTGTTAATATTTATTTGTTTGATCATATCATAAATAAATATTATAAGTGTTTGTCTAGCTTGTATTTGGGTATGACTCGACTTGGATCATAACGTACTAGCCACATCAATTTAATACGTGTCTTGGGCATACAGAGTTTAACAGTTTTTACACCCAGTTAAAAATAAAATTATGCTTTTGCTCACAACTAAAAATTACCATTTTGTCATCGGTTCAAAATTACGATTTTGACCCGTTTAAATTTACAGTTTTGCCATTAGTTATTTTTTCCCCACCCGGCCAAAGTACGATTTTGTACTCAATTTAAATTTATATTTATATTTTTGCCATCGTTTTCTTTTGCTTTCCCAGTTAATTACGATTTTGCCCCAGTGTAAAATTACAATCATGCCTTCGTTTTAGTTTTTTTTTTTTTTTTTTTGACAAAACTATAGTAGTGCTTTATTTTAATTGTTTTTCTTGGTGTAATTTTTATTCGTGTCAGGCGGCTGCCTGGCACACACTCATTTATCCTGAAAAATTACAATTTTGCCACCTGTTTAAAATTATTGTTTTTCTATCGTTTTTGTTTTTCTTAAGCAGAAGTTTGATAGTGTTTTAATTTAATTGATTGACTCAATGTAATTTTTTTAAGATCGTGTTATGAGTAGTATGTACAAGTAAACGAAATACATATATACATGTTATGAGAGAGAAATATTCGGCTTAGTGCACTGCAAAACGGCCGGGGCAAAATCTAAAATCTAGTTTATACAATTAATTAATAGGTTACTGATATTTACACAAGATTTCATCCCTACTTTTTATATTATATATATATATATAATTTGCAACATGTTTGTGCAATATGGTGTTGTACTCTTTGCTGACTTGCTTATCTGTGCTCTTTGTTGTTGTTCCTTAAGCTTGGTGTTTTTTACATGTTTGGTGTACGATGGTTTCTTGAAACTATGGGTGGTTTCCTTTTACCACTTTTGGTGTTTTTTGCTCTGCGAACCTCTCATTCTCTCTCTCAAAGGTTTGGCCTCTCACCCCTCTTTCTCTCTCTAAAATTCTTGTCAACTGTATATCGCCGCCGGATCCATGCGGGGGTAGATCTGTTGTTATCTATGATACAAATGAGATTGTGTGGTGTTAGAGAGAGAAATGGAGCGATGAGTATTGCACCACCGTTGCCGGAGGCACCGGCTTCAGGTCAGCGTTTTGGTTTTTATTTTTCTTTGCATTTTGTGGTTTAATGTTGGGTTACTTTGTGGTGTGGTTCTTACAACCGCTGGTATTGTTGTTTCACCGCCGGCGATGATTGGAGCCTGCCTATTGGCGTGGCAACTCTGGTTGCAGCCTGGGCGGCACTGAGCCGTCAAGACGATGACGATCTATTAGATCCGAGTCTGTTGGTTTAGTTAAATCTGTTTTTTATGAGGGTGAGATTTGGGATTTTGATGTTGTCGGCGGTTTACGAATCGTCTATGACGGCGGCGAACGGTGGTTGTGGATGTATAGCGTTTCCTTAATTTTTGGGGTTTCGTGGTTAGCTTTTGTGTCATTGTTGCACGTGAGTTTCAAACCAGCTATGGTTGTTGCTTTTTTTTTTCCATGGATATCGATGTGTTGAGCTATGATGATGTTGTATGAAGTTTTTGGTGGTCTGATATAGCGATGCTTAACTGGCTGTGATGGTTTCCTGAGCCTTGGATGTGTGTTTCCGTTAACCTTTGTGTGCATTATGTTGTTATATTTTGTTCTGGGTTGTACCCACTTCGTGGCTGTAACGACCTTAGATTGGGTGATGATGATTATGATGCATTCTTGGCATGGCAACCGTGATGCTTGAAATCAAGCAACCAGAACTGCAACCATGAAATTAGAATCTGAGCCTAAAATCTTTAAATTGAACATGTGAGGAAGAGGATTGTTTTTAGCGAATGAAGAAGAAGGTTTCTTAGATTGGAACATGGGTGTCTGTTTGATTTAATTTTACCTTTACTAACCATTTACATTTCTGGTGTCATCCGCAAGTGTCATTTGGGATATTGTATACACATACTAGGGGTGTGACGTGGCTTAGCTTGGCGTGGCCAACCATGATATAACATTGTAGTTATAGTTGCTACTTACTACGAACTATGATCCGGAGGTTAATTATAACCGGAGTTTGCTGACGGACTACACGGTAACGTGTAGTCAATTTCGTTGCCCGCGGCTATAAAGGTTGTACCTTGTGCTTAAATGGTGTTTCTTTCAAATATATAGACGTATTCCTTTTCTTTTAGAAATCATGCCCCCAAACTCATACATACACATCTAGACAGAGACTAAGAATGGCGTCGCATCAGAGAGAGAAAGCGAGACCGATGAAAGAGAAAGGAAGTTGGCCACCACAACCTGATGAAGGGGATGATGGTGACGGCTTATGGCTGAGGTCTTTATTCCGACAACCAGATTTGCAGCGATGGCGGCTAGGGTTCGAGATTAGGGGTTTTGAAACCAGATCGTGAAGGTGTTGAGGACAACCAATAGTCGGAAAAAAACCATTTAAACAGGTAGCTGTACCTATGGCTTAATTTGTTTTTCGTGCATATTTAAGGTGTACATTTGGTTATGTTAGTTGTACACTTTTGCAAGCTCTATGTTCCATATGGATTTTAGAGACATAGAGAGACGGTGGAACGACCATCGTTTACGGTGATGTACCCGAAGGCGAACGGCGTCGCTTCTCACTTCCGATGCGTACATGACCGCCACAAAAAAAATCAGCGACGAGGAGTGTATTCCGGTGAAGTCTGACGTGTTTCCGTCTGGCTATCTAGGTTTCTTGTGGTGTTTGGGTTGTAAGCTTCCAAAAGAAGCTTTATATTCCCGAAGAGGGTTTATACATGTACGTCTCACCCACACCCACGCACATGATTTTTTAGTTGCATTTTTTCAATTTTGTTCTTATCTCTATGTTCGCCAATATATCTCTTATCGGGTCGGCCCGGTTTATTATGTTTGTATCCAAAACCGTGTTCTGTGGCTACGCGTGTGTAGAATTACTACTCTATGTAAACAAAAGATAGGATCGTATAGGTTTTGGTGTAGTGGAAAGGAATAACTTGGATATCTCAGGTAATATATTTGCAATTGTTGTCTTCGTCATATTTTTGGTTTTTTGTTTTGCAGTGAAACTATATTTGTTTTTTGGTTTTCATGGTAGGGTTATGGTTTAGTCATGTATGATAACATCTTTGTTGCAGCCTTTTTCTACAATCGTGGTTGCTACAACTGAAGGTGGATGTATGAGGTATGCTACCTTTATTTTTTTTTTCTAATACTTGGATTACTATTTATTGTTGAAATAGCTTGTATGCAAGTTGTATCATAATTACCTTATTGAAGCCTACACTGTTTGCTTTTTATTGCTGGAAGTAGTGGGAAAGTTAGCTTTAGAAACTATAGGTGTCATGGTCTAACTTTTTTAGTAGGATTGGAAATCTCATTCATCAATTGTCCTTTTTGAGAGTTCTGTGAACCATTTTCCATTGCAACAGCACTTTTGGAACTAGAAGATGATTTACCAGTAGCAAGTGAAACTGATAATCAAGCAGCAATAGAACCTCACAAAAACAAGCAGGGTTACATTTCCTAATCTGCTGTGGTATTATATTGTCTGGTAATGCCTCCTCCTTGTATGAAGAACCCTTACATTAAGAATGCTTTAGAAAATGATGCAGAACCCTCATTAAGAATGCTTTAGAATATGATGCAGACCCATTTGGAAACCACAAATCAAAATGTGAAGGTTACACTATAACTTGCTTATTTTGTTAGGTACATGATTTTAATTCTTAAAAACAAGAGCCCACAACTAAAATATCACACCTGTGGTTGATATATATATACTTTTACTTTTGGAACTCTGTTTTTTTTTCTTCTAACCCTTTAGTATACTTTATTATCAACGCTTTTTTTACTACTGCAGTTGATCTGTTGCAAAGGTTTGCTAATCTACTTCAAGAGGCTATAGAGTCGGACCGTATAATTAACAACAACCTTAATGAGCTAACCAAACTGGTTAGTAGCATCTGCCAAAAACAAGCCGCATTACAAGTTGAAGTAGACGTGCTTATAGCACACTTTTCTAGGGAAAACGATGTTAATGAAGAAAAAATTATGTCGTTAGTAGGTTAAATAGTTGGTTGTTAATTTTGGTTACCAAATGTAAACAATAAACAATTGTACATATATTTTGGTATTTTTCGTAATCTAAGTTTGTACACAAAATCACCAAAAGTTTGACAACATATGCGAAAGCCCCCGCCGCGAGGCGGGGCACATATCTAGTTAACTAAATTATGCAAGTCTTAAAATGAGTACTACAAAAAAAAATTATCTTCACCGAGGGGTGGGTGCTGTCTTAAAATTAAGGAGAAATCATCTTAATACCGAGTACTACAAAATGAGGAAGCACGAAATATTCACAACCCAAAAAAACGTAAATAATAAATAAATAAATACATAAAAAGAACATGCCATGCCAACAAACGACATCGTTTAACCCAGCCACTTGTTCCTAGAGAAAAATGAAACACTCCAAAGAAACAAGAGGATTTTCCAACGACTCACTTGCCTGCACCTCCGTCTCCGGCAACGGCGGCACGCCACCCTCCTCAGTCTTCTCCTCACTTTCCACAGCAGCCACCGGCAACATGTCATCGGATTTTTCAGCAGAACTCTTCTCCGTTACTTTACGCCGTTGACACGTTTCCCCACGCACCACTGGGGACCTCGATCTCCGAGCCGTAACTTCTCTCCGCCCGTCATTCGCCGGCCCCACATTCCGGTAACGCGGCGTATTCGTCGTAATTCTAGACGGCGACTGCCGCTTTCTCTCCGGCGAAGGTGCCACGTGTCTCCTAGCAACCGGTCTTGCTACTCTCTCCTTCCTCGGCGGAAACTCGCGGGAATTACCCACCGGACGCTTCCTAACCACCTTCTTCGCCGGCAGAGACTTGTTCTTCACTTTCTGCGTAACTTCACCGTCGTCATCCACCTCAATCTCCTCCTTCCTACCATCCGCCGCCGTCGTCGCCGTCGTTGCTGCAGAAAAACTCTCACTGTAGCTATACATCTCCGAAACCTCCGACACGTTTTCTTCAACTTCAACCGTTAAGTTTTCCGCTCCACCGTCAAGAAGTTGACGGTTGGTTAACGGGACTGGTGGTTGTTGGGGTTTGGGGACGATGGGGGTTTCTGAGAGGACTTCTTTTACTGTTTCTTCTTCTGGTGGTGGTGGAGTGGGAGGTTTGGGTGGGTGTCGGTGGTTGACGGCGGCGGTTGTTGTTAGACAGCAACCCATCGATGGGAGGATTCTGTGGTGGGGTATGGAGTTGTGCAGCTAAATTTGGGGATGACAAATGGTGTATAGGTTGGTGCATTGATTGAGGCTTTTTAGGTAAAAAGTGAAGGGGTTGTTTGGATGCAAGTCATGGATTTTTAGTTTTTATTTATTTTTTGTTTTTTAGCAAAGTTTTCAAAATGCAAGTTATAGAAACATTTGGTTGTTTTTCTTAACGGAAAAAAACTACATTTCATTAGAGCATAGTGGTAAATCAAAATAATGCCCCACCATGGGGCATGGTGGGGCATTATTCGACACGTGTCATCCCAGTCAGCATGTGGCATTATAGCATAAAGTGGTGTAGTGACGCATTATTCCAATAACGCCCATGCAATCATTTTCCAATTATTTTTTTAATTTAAAACATAAAAAACTTCATTAATTTAAAATAAAAATTACACTACTTGAAATAAAAAAAAAAACCGAAAAAAAAAAACAGAAAATAAAAAAACCGAAAAAAAATAAAGTTAAAAAAAAAGAAGATTATCTAGAGTCCATATTTTTCTCGAATTTTTTGGCGACGCATTTGCGCAAGGATCAACGCATCGCCTTGGAGGTGGTCGATAGGTTTGGACAAAAACTCAATGTCCTTTTCCATTTGCCTCGCCTCTTGCATCTCGTTAAACTTTTTGGTTTCGGCCACTCGTTCTTTTATAATCTCATAACGTTGGTGGCCGAGGTCGCGAATGTCTTGGAGACGACGGTTCATCTCCTTGAAATCTTCCTTTAACTCGTGATCGGAAGACGACTCGACCGTTTTTTTCCCGGTTCGCTTATCCTTTCTTCTACCGGTGGGTCGGGTCGACTCTTCTTGAACTTCCTCGTCAACGTCCACCACCTCATATAAATCGACATTGCGGGCATCCGATGTCAGAGTTGAAGGGTCAACGGAGGATGATGTTTTTGACCTTTTAGCTCGACGTCTACTACTAGACGTCATTGGATTAACTAGCGCCCACTTTGGACTTTTTCGTAGTAGATCCCAACACTTATAGTACGTGAAAGGGCATTTCGTCCTCTCGAACTCCTCCAAAGTCCTCGTTAAAACCCCGACGTCACTTTCACCGCTCGGGCGAGTATCGTAGTTACGTTGGTAAACTTCTTGGAACGCGTGAGACTTGTTGTTGATGTCGGTCCATTTGCTAGAAATGGAATCTTTGTCCCGATGTTCGCCTTGGCCCCACGTGCTAAAAAAGAGTGCACGAACCCTATTCCAAAAAACGGGGCCCGTTTGAAAGTTTGCTACAAATTAAAAAAAAGTAAAAATATAAGTTGTATGTTAAAAATAAGTAAAAAAAATATATAAGAGTTACCGGTTTCTTCGTCCTCCGAAATGTCGAGCCACGCCCGAGTCAACGTGAATTCCTCCTCCTTCGTCCATTTAATGGTAGTTTTTGTACGTCGAGGTTCGTCCTTATCCTTCTTCTTATGCGACATTCTGCCGCGTTTTGATTTGTCTTGCACCGGTTCGGGTTGCGTCTCCGGCACGACATCGACATCGGGTTCGGATTCGGCTTGTTATTATGACGGTTGCGACCCGCTGGCTTGACCATAGCCGAAGGTGGGAGGCACAAACGGAGTGGCGCCACTCTAGAGGTGTACAAAAAAACTGGTTTTAGAACCGAAACCGGAAAAAAAAACCGAAACTGGTTTTTTTTTAACCGGTTTTTTATAACCGGTATTTTTTTAACCGCCGGTTTTTATACCGGTTACTATTCTTGACTTCAAAAACCGGTTATTAAC
The DNA here is from genome assembly GCA_030545235.1 of Helianthus tuberosus. NCBI lineage: Eukaryota > Viridiplantae > Streptophyta > Magnoliopsida > Asterales > Asteraceae > Helianthus > Helianthus tuberosus. The sequence continues at coordinate 113,618,038 of CM060408.1, forward strand.
CGAACCGGTTATTAAAAAACCGATTAAAACCGGTAAAAAACTGGTTTTTTTGGGAAAACCGGTCCCAACCGGTTATACCGGTTATTGTTTTGGACCTAAAAAACCGGTTAGTAACCGGAACCGGTTATAAAAAAAACCGGTTTTTATTTTGGGTGAAAAAACCGGTTTTTATTTTAACCGGTTTTTTAATAACCGATTTGTACACCTCTACGCCACTCAAGTAAGCCGCGTACGTTAAAAAGCTCGGGTCCATGTCTTGAAGGTTATACGGGTGTTGCGGTTGGGTTGTGTTCGGGTTCGTGGGTCTTGCGGGGACACCAAAAGGGGCTCGGAATGGATGCATGATTGTATAAAAAATAGGAGAAAGTGGGTTTTTTTTTTATAAAAAATAGGAGAAAGTAGGAGAGAAAGTAAGAGTTTTTTTTATAAAAAATAGGAGAAAGTGGGTTGATATATATATAGTGGGTAAATTTTTGAATTAAAAAAAAATTAAATACATTTGACCGTTTGGCAACGGTCCAATCTCGCACCCCGATACAATTTCAGCGTTTTAAATAAAATGCCAAACTGATTTTTTTTCGAAAATAATGCCCGGAAACGCCGGGTGTAATGGGGGATTGGGCGTTATCCGGCGTTTTTTTTGAAAATTTTTTAAAAACCACGCCCCACTACGGGTGGTCTTAGAGGTGTACAAAAAATCGAACTAACCGAATTAACCGATAATACCGAACTAAAAAACCGAACCAAATAAAAAATCGGTTGGTCAGTTAATGATTTTTTTGAAAACCAAAAGTAGCGGGTCGATTATGGTTATCTTTTTTTTCATTCCCGCTGTGACAACTCGATATTTAGAACCCTTCATTCGTATATTGGTGTAACATGCTTGAACGTTATGTGTTTATAAATACTAGTAAATGAAAGTTCGTGATTATCTTGATGTGATGTGTGCTATTAACGTGTACGTATAAAGAATAGTTTTAAACTAGCATGTATGTAGTGAACCGGAACCCAAGACACAAGGACCCGACTCGAGACCATGCGGTCTCGAGTGAACAGTGCAACAGTTGGGCCGGTTGGGCCATGCACCTCCTTTAATCCATCCGGAACCCATTAGGGTGCACCAACTTGGAACTAGTATTTAACCCATGGGGATAGCCAACCTTGCCATTTTTGGGCAACCAATATTCCCTCACACTCTCCTACACACTCTCTCTCTAGAAAACCTTAAACCCTAGAGATTAAACATCACCTCTTCCCTCCTTCCTCTCGGATCAATCGGCAACAACAAGGAAACCTCGGATCAAGCTCGAGATCACCACTCGGAAGTTGGTTCATTGATCCTTCATACCCTCAACATCTAGCCGGTTAGTACCTTGTAATTGTTCGATTAAAACAAATGATAAGTTATGAGCATATATCAACCGATTAGTGTTTTTAGATGTTCATTAGGTGTTTTGTGTATAATGATGGGACTTGCTTTGAATGATTAAATGACGGGTGATATGTGTGAACCCTTGTATGATAATGAGTTAATAAGATACTTGAATGATGAATGTATGGAAAGCTTATGATCATCCGATTTATGTTAGAAGTTATAGGACAAAGGTTGTTTTGATGATAATATGCAAAGTTGTCATGACATATAGATCGTATGAATACATGTTCTTGTTTTGAGTTAAACGCATGCTAGAACTAAGACTTAAATGATCATGTTTGCAAAGTGATGAAAACCCTAGATGAAGAACTTGTTGAATGTGAAATGAATATTTGAAATTTGCTATGTTTGATCCATTTCGATTAATTGTTAGACAAGAAAACATGTTTGTGTGGCTTAATTGGATAGTACACAATCTCATGAAAATGTCACACTATTGGATAGTACATCAAGGTTCTAGAAGGATTTTGTTACCAGGAACACAAGTCGAGACCCTCTGTCTCGACTCGAGACCATATATGTGACAGCCCGAGAACATGGTTGCGACACAGGTTGCGAGTCGAGTACCCCTAGTCTCGACTCGAGACCACACATTACCAGCGCATAAACAACATGACTCGAGACCGCCTAGTTTCGAGTGATGAACGTATGACCCGAGACCTCCTCAGTTGCGACTCGAGAACTTGTAGGCTACAACTCGAGACCGCACAGTCTCGACTCAGGACCTCTAGTCTCGACTCGAGACCATATACACGTGCACACTGTTTTGGACTTGCATGCTATTACGGGCCCAACTATTTGGGCCGCATACTTGGACTTTGCTTATTTACATAGATGAGGCTATTGGATGTGTTTGAGCCCTGTTGATTATCTGAAGTATTTATACGTGTGTGCCATGATCAATACGTGTATGCAAATGTGTGTAGAAAACATACGTGCACTACCTGAATACGAACCTGACTTGTGTGGTACAACTATGTTAGGACGTGGTTGATCACAATATAGCTTGATTAACTTTTCTGTGTATCTGCCGAGCAAACCAAGGTGAGTTCACACCCTCTACAAAGCATGGGATTCCCAGGGGTTGGGAATGGGGTTAAGGAACATGGATTCCTCGTCCTTTATTGGGTAGGACAGCGATGGCTCAGGAATATAATTCCTCGTCCTCATGGACAGATAACTCGTACTAGACCAAAACTCTATCACGAAGTCCCTCCTTTTTATATCGACTTAATCGCCGGGCCAATGGCGAGCGGGTCATTAGCTAGATAGCGCTATTTAGGTCTGACAAGCCTCACACCGTGCCGCAGAGGACGGGCGTGAACTAATGGATCTGGGCACGTCAATGATGATAGACATTGACAGTTCAGGGCACATAAACATGACTACAGTCAGCAGTCGATATGGTAACGAGTCTAGTGTATACATGGGGTAGCCCCCACAGCCGAAATGCCAGATAACTAACATGGGGTAGCCCCCACGGCTGTATTGCCAGAGTAAATGGGTAAACAAATTACGTTTTCAACTATGGGGTAACCCCCACGGCAGGATGCCAGTTAAAGGAAACTATTTTTGGAACAACTTAAAAATGAACACCCAACCGTGAACTCACTCAACTTGTTGTTGACTCGTTACTACATGCTTTGCAGGTCAATAGGTACTTAGCTGGAGCTTGCATGGGGGAGAGTCGTTGTGGGACATGGACAGCGGTGTGCCATGTTAAACTTTGAAACGTTTAACTTATGTTTTGGTTTTGAACATTATGCTTCCGCTTTGCAACTTAAACTATGTTTTGTTTGGATACCAATGGTATTTGTTAAACTTTTATAATTGTTAACTTGCGTGTTCAATATGATTAGTGGCTGGATCCTGGTCAGTCACGCCTCCAAGCGGTAGTATTCCGCAGGTGGTTTTGGGGGTGTGACAGATTGGTATCAGAGCCATTGGTTATAGTGAACTTGGTTTTAATAAGGGGAAAAACGTTTTTGTTAAAACCAGACTATAACCTGTACAGTGCTCAACGCTCCACAACGACGTTTCACTCCACGTGCAAGGCTCGACAACCTAGGTGATATGGTTCATGTTCTGTTACCTACTTGCTAGATTTCATAGAACTATGCTCATGGTATGCTTAGATAAATGTAGCAACTATAGTATGAGAACACATGTGTGCTTACACCCTTCTGTCATCGCACTTTCACGAACCTCTCTCACTCATGTTTCCCTCTTACATGAAGATCATGAGTGGACGCGTTAACCTGACTCAAGCCCAGTTGACGGCTCTGATTAACGAACGAGTTGCTGCGGCACTTGCAGCTGCACACGCAGGTGGTCAACATGCTCAGTCACCTGTGTGCACCTTTAAAACTTTTATGGACTGCCGACCCACTACTTTCAGCGGCACTGAAGGAGCCGTAGGTCTTCTCCACTGGTTTGAGAAACTAGAATATGTGTTCGAAATGTGTGAATGCCCTGAGGCGCGCAGGGTGAAGTATGCTACCGGTACTCTCGAGGGTTTAGCCCTCACATGGTGGAACGCTCAGGTCCAAATGCTGGGGTTGGTTGCTGCCAACGCCACCCCATGGGAAAATTTTAAAGAGATGATCAAGGAAGAATACTGCAGTCGGGATGACATTCATAAGCTGGAAGTCGAGTTCTTCAACCTCAAGATGACGGGGTCAGAAATTGAGGCGTATACTAAGAGATCGAATGAGCTTGCATTATTGTGTCCTACTATGGTGGACCCTCCAATTAAGCGAATTGAACTCTTTCTCAAGGGCTTGGTGCCAGAGATCCAAAGTCATGTGACTTCAGCAAACCTCGCTACTATCCAGCAGGTTGTTCAGTTGGCTCACCGTCTTACTGATCAGGCGGTGGAGCAGAACAGGTTACCTAAGCGCATAAGTGCTACAGCTACTTCGGATACTCCTAGTGACAACAAATGGAAATGGGATGGGGCTTCAAGTAAGGGTTCGACTTCTGTGCAATCTCAGTCTCAGCAGAGAAAGACTGATGACTACAAGAGCCCCAGTCAGCACTCATCTGGTGGTCAAAGTCAGGGTGGGTACAAGGGGAATCACCCCAAATGCAATCGCTGCAACCTACACCACAGCGGACCATGCACCAGGGGTAACTGCCATCGGTGCAACAAGCCAGGTCACGCCGCCAAGGACTGCAGAAGCTTATACCCCGCAAACCAGAATCGTCAACAACAAGCCCCTCAGAACCAGCGACAGCAGCAGCAAGGTATCAACAAAGGGTGCTTTCAGTGTGGAGCTGAAGGCCACTTCAAGAAAGATTGTCCCCAACTGAACAGGAACCAGAACAACAACAACAATAATCAGGGGAATGGTAACAATGGGAACAACAACAACAATGGAGCCAGGGGGCGGGTGTTCGTGATTGGCCAAGGTGAAGCAAGGAATAACCCCAACGTTGTGACGGGTAAGTTCCTTCTCGACGACTTTTATGTTACAGTTTTATTTGATTCGGGTGCCGATACTAGCTACGTGTCACTAGAAGTTAGTCAAATGCTTAAGCGTATTCCAACACCCTTGAACAACAAGCACACTGTAGAGCTAGCAAATGGTAAGAGTTTAGAGGCCGCACACGTAGTCAAAGGTTGTAAACTTATTCTCGCTAACCAGACCTTCTCTATCGACCTTATTCCTATCGTCTTGGGTAGTTTCGACGTTGTCATTAGGATGGATTGGTTATCCCAACACCGAGCAGAGATTCTTTGCAACGAGAAGATTGTTCGTATTCCTGGTTCCGGTGGTGAACCTCTCATGATTCATGGCGACAAGAGGGGTGCTGTTGAGAACATCATCTCTCTCCTTAAGGCTCAAAAGTATTTGAGAAAGGGCCACATCGCTATCTTGGCTCTTGTTACGGACACCTCGAAGAAAGAGAAGAAGCTAGAAGATTTTTCGATTGTACGCGACTATCCTGAGGTATTTCCTGAGGAATTGCCCGGCCTTCCGCCTCATCGCCAGGTCGAGTTTCAGATTGAACTAGCTCCTGGAGCTGCGCCTATAGCTCGTGCACCTTATCGTTTAGCTCCATCAGAGTTGGAAGAACTCTCTACGCAACTACAAGAACTCTTGGATAAGGGTTTTATTCGTCCTAGCTCATCGCCCTGGGGAGCTCCAGTGCTGTTTGTGAAGAAGAAAGACGGTACCTTTAGAATGTGTATCGACTATCGTGAACTCAACAAAGTGATGGTGAAGAATCGTTATCCTCTACCACGTATTGACGACTTGTTCGACCAGCTACAAGGGTCAAGCTACTATTCAAAGATTGATTTGAGATCGGCATATCACCAGCTGAGAGTCCGAGAAGAGGACGTCTCCAAAACAGCTTTCAGAACTCGTTATGGACACTATGAGTTCTTGGTCATGCCTTTTGGGCTGACAAACACACCTGCGATTTTCATGGACTTGATGAATCGGGTGTGCAAGCCTTACCTGGACAAGTTCGTTATAGTCTTCATCGACGACATCCTGATCTATTCTAAGAGTCAGGAGGAACACGAGCAACATCTACGACTTATTTTGGAACTTCTTCGAGCAGAACAGCTATACGCCAAGTTTTCAAAATGTGACTTCTGGCTTCGTGAAGTCCATTTCTTAGGCCATGTGGTGAACAAGGATGGGATTCACGTTGATCCATCCAAGGTAGACTCAATTAAGAACTGGCCTGCACCTCGTACACCAACGGAAATTCGCCAATTCTTGGGTTTGGCAGGTTACTACAGGAGGTTCATTAAGGATTTTTCTAAGATTGCGCAGCCTCTCACCTCACTAACGCAGAAAGGCGTGGTTTATCGATGGGGAAATGCACAGGAATTAGCATTCCAGCACTTAAAGGATAGACTTTGCAGTGCACCTATCCTTTCATTGCCAGAGGGCACAGACGACTTTGTGGTTTACTGCGACACATTAATTCAGGGTCTTGGTTGTGTATTGATGCAACGAGATAAGGTTATAGCCTACGCCTCACACCAACTCAAGGTTCATGAAAGAAACTATACTACGCACGACTTAGAGCTGGGAGCTATTGTTTTTGCACTTAAGATATGGCGACATTACCTGTACGGTACCAAGTGCGCCATCTACACCGACCACAGGAGCCTCGAGCATATCTTCAAGCAGAAGGAACTGAATATGCGACAACGACGATGGGTTGAGCTACTGAATGACTACGAGTGCTCAATCAGGTATCACCCGGGCAAGGCCAATGTTGTCACACCCCCAAAATCCACCATGCGGAGTATCACCGCTTGGAGGCGTGACATGACCAGGATCGAGCCACCAATCATATTGAACAATTCAATTAAGTAAATAAAACCAAACATAATACGATTGGTGACCAAAGCTAGTTAACCTTGTTTGGTTTAAACAGCGGAAGCGTAAACGTGAGTTCAAAACATAAGTTCACAGTTCATAAGTTTAAAGTCTCAAACATAAGTTCCATAGGTTTATAAAGTTCAATTGTTAAGTATGGGATATAACAACCCATGTTCCACAACGACTCCTTCCCCGTGCAAGCTCCAAGTATTTAGCGACCTGTAAGGCATGTAACAACTAGTCAACAACAAAGTTGAGTGAGTTCACGTTTGGTTGTTTAGTTAATGAGTTCGTATCAGGAATCGGAAGTTCGTTTCATAACCAAGTATTACCCATTATTCTTGATTCCCAAACCTTTACGATATTTAGTGGGGGCTTCCCATTATGTATGTCACTAGACTAGGCGTATCCATAAGTGTCCTTCCCAATCCGAGGACGGTGTTAAGTATGAGTGTACGTAGGTTTTACGTACGTGCCCTTCTCATCCGAGGACAGTAGTGAGTGTGAGTGTACGTAGGTTTTACGTACGTGCCCTTCTCATCTGAGGACAGTAGTGAGTGTACGTAGGTTTTACGTACGTGCCCTTCTCAATCCGAGGACAGTAGTAGGTAGTCTAGTAGTGTTGGTAATATAAATAGAGTGATAGTACGAGTAGTTATTCAATCCCATTCCCAACCACCGGGAATCCCATGCCTTAGTAAGGGTGTGAACTCACCTCGGTTTGCTCGGTTAGATTCTCAATATAGCTAACAGTCAAGGTCGGTCAATCACGTCCTAGTATGATTTACCAGTTAGTCATTTAGTGGCTTTCAAATAGAACACAAAGTTCCTACACGTATCTAGCACACAACATGCATCACTGTAACAGTTTATGCCCATCTAAGTTTCCCGTCCATTCCCCACTCAAAATCAAACATACGATAATGCACATAACATATATAACATGTTAAATCATTCACAGATAGCATACTCGACATTTAGACGCGCAAATCACAACTTACGTTATTTCAGCATTAATATTCAAAACCGGCTGTTTTCGGGCATTTAAATAAAATAGTTAACATGTTCCAAAAATTCCCAAATTTTTACAGAATGTCTTAAACGTTCCATATTTTATTGTGTAAAAATATCGGGGTCCGGTTCATCACCAATATTTTATAAAAATTCATATTCGGGACTGAACTCAGATTTATGTATTTCTGACCATAGTCCACGAAATAATTTATTAAAAATTCATCGTAAGTCCGATTTGCGAAATTCCAGTGGGGTAATTACAAATACTTCAGTTATCATCTACAGTAAAATTTTCATGGTCCGATTTATCACAAAACTCAGGTTATGACTGAAAGTACGACACCCATTTATTGCTGTCAGAATTCAGCATAAGTTGCTGTTACAAATTAACACTTTAAAAATAGTAAACGGAGTCCAAAAATTACGATTCCGGTGCCATTAGAACCGTATTTCATAATAACATATTTTAGATTCAAAATATCAATTTTTCGTTGAGGTTAAGACCTGTTTACAGCCAACAGAAGTGGGCTGTAAAAGTGGGACAGATTCTGATTTTTAGTGTTTAACCTTCTAAATCATGTTCGATCGATTCCTTTAACAAGTTCAGTGACCACAACAACATCACATACTAATATTATTCAGCACAACATCAGATAATCAACTAATAATCATAATCACACAAGATCTACATGATTTACACACATATTCATCCATTAACCACCTTGTTCATTACTTTAGTAAACTTTTAGTTGGTGCTTATATGTTAGTGATTTTCAACCGACGAAACTCTTATTAACCACTTTAGATACGTTCAAGAGTGAGTTTTAAGTGATATACCTCTAGCTCGAGGCTAGGGAAGATTCTTGATGGAAAATGGGTGGATAAAAGCTAACGGAAGAGGTCCTTCGTGTTCCGCTTGCTCCGAGGCTCCTAATACGTGACCTTTGATGTGTGTCTCACCTTGGATTGGCTTGAACAAGGACCGAAAATGGGTGTGTGAATGAGGGGTGTTCGGCCGAGAGTGGGTAAGGGAGAAAGAGAGAGACTTGGGTGGTGATTATGTGTGGGTTATGTTCATGTATGCAAGCTCAAGAACTTATAGACAAATCTTGTGGGTTTTAACCAATGGTAATTGTGTTGTTAAGATATTAGACCAACTAAAATAAAATAATCATGGGAGTACAAGTCTTGTCCCCTCCTAGTTACAAAGGGACCGAAATCGGTCATGGGGGGGGGGGTCTAGTTCGAAATCAACTAGATAGTTAAGTGTTAATTAGGTTAAGTTAGGTAATTAACTTAGTTACTTGTGTGTAGTATGTTACAACGGGTGTTAGGGTAATCAGGGACCCTAACTGGCTCAGAAAAGTATAAACAATGTGTTTAACAATATTTTTGTGTTCCGGGTAGAGTCCGGTTGTTCGGTTCAATACTGTTTCGTTAAACTGCTCAATTAATCCGTAAAGCGTCCTACTTATATATTTTGCAACGTTTTTACTTTCTAACACTTAGGAAAATATAACGGACTATTTAGTGACCTTTCTGTACACTATTAGTATATTAACAATTACGTGTAAGCATAACACAGATATCAGAAAGCAGTTAAGTGATTCCACACAGTCGTCAAGCACATTAATTATTATTAATTGAATTGTACGGAATACATGGGATTCTTGAGGGTTGTCACATTCTCCCCCTGTTAAGAGAATTTCGTCCCGAAATTTAGCGCGTGGTTACTGAGGAAGCTAGTTAAGTTGCGTTGTTTTCCAGATTTTCCTGGGGTGTCACATCATCCCCCCGTTGATTTGGAATTTCGTCCCGAAATTCTGCAGTAGCTTCAGCCTCAGTAGTGGTTGCGTTTTTCTTAAACAGCTGGGGGTACTTGAGTTTCATTTGGTCTTCGCGTTCCCAGGTATACTCTGGGCCACGACGAGCATTCCAACGAACTCGAACGAGAGGTATTCTTGTGTGCTTGAGAATCTTAACATCTCGATCAGTAATCTCTACTGGTTCCTCGACGAATCGCAGCTGGTCGTCGATTGTGAGTTCCTTGAGAGGAACTATGAAGGGCTCATCTGACAGACACTTCTTCAGATTTGATACGTGGAATACGTTGTGAACTCTGCTGAGTTCTTCAGGTAGATCCAACCTGTAGGCGACTTGGCCAATTTTCTCAATGACTTTGAACGGTCCGACATAACGCGGATTGAGTTTGCCTCGTTTGCCAAAGCGGACTACACCTTTCCAAGGTGAGACTTTGAGTAGCACTCGATCCCCAACCTGGAGCTCGAGTGGTTTTCTTCCCTCATCAGCATAGCGTTTCTGACGGTCACGAGCTGCCGCCATTCGCTGTCGTATCTGAGCAATTTTCTCGGTGGTATCTACCACATGTTCTGGGCCAGTGATTTGGCTGTCACCAACTTCTGCCCAACAGAGAGGCGATCGGCATTTGCGTCCGTACAATGCCTCAAACGGAGCGGCTTGGATGCTGGTGTGGTAGCTGTTGTTATATGAGAACTCCACTAGCGGGAGGTGCTTCTCCCAGCCGTTACCAAAATCGATTACACATGCCCTAAGCATGTCTTCAAGGGTTTGGATGGTGCGTTCAGATTGCCCATCCGTCTGCGGGTGATAAGCGGTGCTCATATCTAAACGTGAGCCAAAGGACTTGTGCATTGCTTGCCACAGTTCAGAAGTAAAACGCGCGTCACGATCAGATATAATAGAGATTGGCACCCCGTGCCTTGACACTACTTCCTTTAGATAAATGTCTGCAAGAGTAGAAAACTTATCCGTTTCTTTGATGGCCAGAAAATGTGCAGACTTGGTCAGTCGATCTACGATCACCCAAATGGTATCGTTTCCGCGTTGAGATCTGGGCAGGCCAGTAACGAAATCCATGGAAATTTGCTCCCATTTCCATTTCGGGATCTCCGGTTGTTGAAGTAGGCCTGATGGTTTCTGATATTCAGACTTGACTCTCGCACAAGTCAAGCACTTACTAACGTAGGTTGCTATGTGGGCTTTCATGCCAGGCCACCAGTACGTAGTCTTGAGATCGTGGTACATTTTATCCGAACCAGGATGTACCGAATAACGAGACTTATGTGCTTCATCCATCACAAGCTCGCGTAAGTTGCCATAAAATGGAACCCAGATGCGTCCGTTAACATAGTAGGCACCGTCTCCCTTTTGTTCTAGCCGCTGCCTCGATCCTCGTAGGGACTCAGCCCTGATGTTTTCTGCTTTCAATGCTTCGACCTGGGCACCTCGAATCTGAGCAGGAAGGTTAAACTGGATGGTTAGCTGTAATGCTCGTACACGCTTAGGTAAAGTATCCTTTCGACTGAGGGCGTCAGCCACAACATTGGCTTTGCCCGGATGATACTTGATAGCGCATTCGTAATCATTCAAGAGTTCGACCCATCGGCGTTGTCGCATGTTTAACTCTTTTTGCTTGAAGATATGCTCGAGACTCCTGTGGTCGGTGTAAATGGTGCACTTGGTACCGTACAGGTAATGTCTCCATATCTTAAGTGCGAATACAACTGCTCCCAGTTCCAGATCGTGAGTAGTGTAGTTTCTTTCGTGAACTTTAAGTTGGCGCGATGCGTAGGCAATGACCTTGTCACGTTGCATCAATACGCAACCAAGTCCTTGGATGGAAGCGTCGCAATAAACCACGAAATCATCGGTGCCTTCTGGCAATGAGAGGATAGGCGCGCTACAAAGTCTATCCTTTAGATGTTGAAACCCGGACTCCTGTGCATCACCCCAACGATAGATGATGCCCTTCTGAGTCAGTGAAGTGAGAGGTTGCGCAATCTTGGAGAAATCTTTTATAAACCTTCTGTAATATCCGGCCAAACCCAAGAATTGGCGGATTTCTGTTGGTGTGCGGGGTGCGGGCCAGTTCTTGATCGATTCAACCTTAGATGGATCCACATGAATTCCGTCCTTGTTTACCACGTGGCCTAGAAAGTGGACTTCGCGAAGCCAGAAATCACATTTCGAAAACTTGGCATACAACTGTTCTTTTCGAAGAAGTTCCAGCATAAGTCGTAGATGCTGCTCGTGTTCCTCCTGACTCTTAGAATAGATCAGGATATCATCGATGAACACAATAACGAACTTATCCAGGTAAGGCTTGCACACTCGGTTCATGAGATCCATGAAGACTGCCGGTGCATTCGTCAGCCCGAATGGCATAACCAGAAACTCGTAATGGCCGTAACGAGTTCTGAATGCTGTTTTGGAGACGTCCTCATCTCGGACTCTCAGCTGATGGTATCCCGATCTCAAATCAATCTTGGAGTAATAGCTCGACCCTTGCAACTGGTCAAACAAGTCGTCAATACGTGGAAGAGGATAACGATTCTTCACAGTCACCTTGTTAAGTTCGCGATAGTCAATACACATCCTGAAGGTACCGTCTTTCTTTTTCACGAACAAGACTGGAGCTCCCCAGGGTGAAGAGCTCGGACGTATAAAACCCTTTTCCAAGAGTTCTTGTAGCTGTGTGGACAGTTCTTCGAGTTCTGATGGGGCTAGACGATATGGTGCTCGAGCTACTGGCGCTGCTCCAGGAGCTAGCTCGATTTGAAACTCAACTTGGCGATGAGGAGGAAGACCAGGTAATTCCTCAGGAAATACCTCGGGAAATTCGCGCACAATAGAGATGTCTTCAATTCTCTTCTCTTCCGTGGATGTGTCAGTAACGAGTGCTAAAATGGCAGTGTGGCCCTTTCGCAAACACTTCTGGGCCTTAAGGAAAGAGATGATGCCTTCGACAGCACCACTCTTGTCGCCACGAATTACGAGGGGTTCTTTATCAGAACGAGGAATGCGGATAATTTTCTCCTTGCAAACAATCTCCGCTTGATGATGAGATAACCAATCCATCCCAATAACGACGTCGAAACTACCAAGTGTGATAGGAACAAGATCGATAGGGAAAGTCTGACCAGCTAAGACGAGGTTACAACCTTTAACTATGTGTGTGGCTTCAAGACTTTTACCGTTAGCTAGTTCTACCGTGTGTTTGGTGTTCAGGAGTGTTGGGGTGCGCTTAAGAATTTGGCTAACTTTTACGGACACATAACTGGTATCGGCACCCGAATCGAATAAAACAGTAACGAAGAAGTCGTCAAGAAGAAACTTACCCATCACAACGTTGGGATCATTCCTTGCTTCTCCCTGACCAATCACGAACACACGACCCCTGGCACCATTGCCATCATTGTTTCCTCCATTGTTGCCCCCATTATTGTTCCCGTTTCCTTGGTTGTGATTCTGATTCTGATTTAACTGCGGGCAGTGTCTCTTGAAGTGACCTTCAGCACCACACTGAAAGCATCCCTTGTTGCCCTGTTGCTGTTGCTGATTCTGCGGTGCTTGCTGTTGCTGCTGACGATTCTGATTCGTAGGCCGTGGGCTCCTGCAATCCTTGGCTTCATGACCCATCTTGAGACACCTCTGACAGTGTCCCTTGTTGCACTGACCACTGTGGTGTCTGTTGCATTTGTTGCACTTTGGGTGGTTTCCTCGATATCCACCCTGCCCTTGACTACCAGAAAAATGTTGACCAGGGCTCCTATGGTCCTCAGTCCTTCGTTGCTGAGACTGAGACTGAACAGAGGTAGAGCCTTTGCCGGAATTCCCATCCCATTTTCGTTTGTTGTCGGTAGGTGCATCAGAAGTAGCAGCACCAATACGCTTGGGTAGTCTGTTTTGTTCCACTGCCTGGTCGGTGAGACGATGAGCCAATTTGACGACTTGCTGGATGGTACCCAAGTTGGCTGAAGTCACATGACTTTGAATCGCTGGTGCAAGGCCCTTGAGGTAAAGCTCAATACGTTTGATGGGAGGGTCCACCATAGTTGGGCACAGGATGGCCAGTTCATTCGACCTCTTGGTATACGCCTCAATCTCAGATCCTGTCATCTTCAGATTGTAAAATTCCACTTCTAGCTTGTGGATGTCATCCCGACTACAGTACTCCTCTTTGATCAGCTCTTTGAAACCATTCCAGGGCGTGGCATTAGCAACTGCCAGTCCTAGTAGTTGAACCTGTGCCTTCCACCAGGTTAACGCAGCTCCTTCAAGTGTTCCGGTAGCATATTTCACCCTACGGTCTTCGGGGCATTCGCACATCTCGAAAACAGTCTCAAGCTTTTCAAACCAGTGAAGAAGGCCCACTGCTCCTTCGGTGCCACTGAAAGTGGTAGGTCGACAGTCCATGAACGTCTTGAACGTGCACACAGGAGGTTGAGCATGTTGACCTCCTGCAGGGTTAGCTGCGAGTGCCTCCGCAACTCGTTCGTTGATCAAAGCCGTCAACTGGGCTTGAGTGAGGTTGATACGTCCTTCGCGTCCGCTCATGATCTTCATAATGAAGCAACGTAAGTGAGGAAAGTGTCGCGAAAGTGTGTAAGTGTGGGACGACATTAGAGAGTATGCACACAAGGTTCAAATAGCAATTACCACATTATCTAATGCACAGTGAGAACTATCTAACCGATAATATAACATAAATCATACCACTTATGGTGTCGAGTCTTGCACGTGGAGCGAAGCGTCGTTGTGGATCGTTGAGCACTGTACAGGTTATAGTCTGGTTTTAATGAAAACTTTTCCCTTATTAAAAACCAAGTTCGCTATAACCAATGGCTCTGATACCAATCTGTCACACCCCCAAAATCCACCATGCGGAGTATCACCGCTTGGAGGCGTGACATGACCAGGATCGAGCCACCAATCATATTGAACAATTCAATTAAGTAAATAAAACCAAACATAATACGATTGGTGACCAAAGCTAGTTAACCTTGTTTGGTTTAAACAGCGGAAGCGTAAACGTGAGTTCAAAACATAAGTTCACAGTTCATAAGTTTAAAGTCTCAAACACAAGTTCCATAGGTTTATAAAGTTCAATTGTTAAGTATGGGATATAACAACCCATGTTCCACAACGACTCCTTCCCCGTGCAAGCTCCAAGTATTTAGCGACCTGTAAGGCATGTAACAACTAGTCAACAACAAAGTTGAGTGAGTTCACGTTTGGTTGTTTAGTTAATGAGTTCGTATCAGGAATCGGAAGTTCGTTTCATAACCAAGTATTACCCATTATTCTTGATTCCCAAACCTTTACGATATTTAGTGGGGGCTTCCCATTATGTATGTCACTAGACTAGGCGTATCCATAAGTGTCCTTCCCAATCCGAGGACGGTGTTAAGTATGAGTGTACGTAGGTTTTACATACGTGCCCTTCTCATCCGAGGACAATAGTGAGTGTGAGTGTACGTAGGTTTTACGTACGTGCCCTTCTCATCTGAGGACAGTAGTGAGTGTACGTAGGTTTTACGTACGTGCCCTTCTCAATCCGAGGACAGTAGTAGGTAGTCTAGTAGTGTTGGTAATATAAATAGAGTGATAGTACGAGTAGTTATTCAATCCCATTCCCAACCACCGGGAATCCCATGCCTTAGTAAGGGTGTGAACTCACCTCGGTTTGCTCGGTTAGATTCTCAATATAGCTAACAGTCAAGGTCGGTCAATCACGTCCTAGTATGATTTACCAGTTAGTCATTTAGTGGCTTTCAAATAGAACACAAAGTTCCTACACGTATCTAGCACACAACATGCATCACTGTAACAGTTTATGCCCATCTAAGTTTCCCGTCCATTCCCCACTCAAAATCAAACATACGATAATGCACATAACATATATAACATGTTAAATCATTCACAGATAGCATACTCGACATTTAGACGCGCAAATCACAACTTACGTTATTTCAGCATTAATATTCAAAACCGGCTGTTTTCGGGCATTTAAATAAAATAGTTAACATGTTCCAAAAATTCCCAAATTTTTACAGAATGTCTTAAACGTTCCATATTTTATTGTGTAAAAATATCGGGGTCCGGTTCATCACCAATATTTTATAAAAATTCATATTCGGGACTGAACTCAGATTTATGTATTTCTGACCATAGTCCACGAAATAATTTATTAAAAATTCATCGTAAGTCCGATTTGCGAAATTCCAGTGGGGTAATTACAAATACTTCAGTTATCATCTACAGTAAAATTTTCATGGTCCGATTTATCACAAAACTCAGGTTATGACTGAAAGTACGACACCCATTTATTGCTGTCAGAATTCAGCATAAGTTGCTGTTACAAATTAACACTTTAAAAATAGTAAACGGAGTCCAAAAATTACGATTCCGGTGCCATTAGAACCGTATTTCATAATAACATATTTTAGATTCAAAATATCAATTTTTCGTTGAGGTTAAGACCTGTTTACAGCCAACAGAAGTGGGCTGTAAAAGTGGGACAGATTCTGATTTTTAGTGTTTAACCTTCTAAATCATGTTCGATCGATTCCTTTAACAAGTTCAGTGACCACAACAACATCACATACTAATATTATTCAGCACAACATCAGATAATCAACTAATAATCATAATCACACAAGATCTACATGATTTACACACATATTCATCCATTAACCACCTTGTTCATTACTTTAGTAAACTTTTAGTTGGTGATCTTATATGTTAGTGATTTTCAACCGACGAAACTCTTATTAACCACTTTAGATACGTTCAAGAGTGAGTTTTAAGTGATATACCTCTAGCTCGAGGCTAGGGAAGATTCTTGATGGAAAATGGGTGGATAAAAGCTAACGGAAGAGGTCCTTCGTGTTCCGCTTGCTCCGAGGCTCCTAATACGTGACCTTTGATGTGTGTCTCACCTTGGATTGGCTTGAACAAGGACCGAAAATGGGTGTGTGAATGAGGGGTGTTCGGCCGAGAGTGGGTAAGGGAGAAAGAGAGAGACTTGGGTGGTGATTATGTGTGGGTTATGTTCATGTATGCAAGCTCAAGAACTTATAGACAAATCTTGTGGGTTTTAACCAATGGTAATTGTGTTGTTAAGATATTAGACCAACTAAAATAAAATAATCATGGGAGTACAAGTCTTGTCCCCTCCTAGTTACAAAGGGACCGAAATCGGTCATGGGGGGGGGGGGGGGGTCTAGTTCGAAATCAACTAGATAGTTAAGTGTTAATTAGGTTAAGTTAGGTAATTAACTTAGTTACTTGTGTGTAGTATGTTACAACGGGTGTTAGGGTAATCAGGGACCCTAACTGGCTCAGAAAAGTATAAACAATGTGTTTAACAATATTTTTGTGTTCCGGGTAGAGTCCGGTTGTTCGGTTCAATACTGTTTCGTTAAACTGCTCAATTAATCCGTAAAGCGTCCTACTTATATATTTTGCAACGTTTTTACTTTCTAACACTTAGGAAAATATAACGGACTATTTAGTGACCTTTCTGTACACTATTAGTATATTAACAATTACGTGTAAGCATAACACAGATATCAGAAAGCAGTTAAGTGATTCCACACAGTCGTCAAGCACATTAATTATTATTAATTGAATTGTACGGAATACATGGGATTCTTGAGGGTTGTCACAAATGTGGTGGCTGACGCCCTCAGTCGAAAGGACACCGCGCCTAAGCGCGTGCGAGCGTTGCAACTCACTATACATTCTAGTCTTCCTTCCCAGATACGAGACGCTCAGATAGAAGCATTGAAACCAGAAAACGTCAGGGCTGAAGCCCTACGCGGCTCAAGGAAACGATTGGAACGAAAGGAAGACGGTGCATACTACGTAACAGGACGCATTTGGGTCCCACTCTATGGCAACCTACGAGAGCTTGTGATGGATGAAGCACACAATTCTCGCTACTCGGTACATCCTGGTTCGGATAAGATGTACCACGATATCAAAACTACGTATTGGTGGCCTAGCATGAAGGCCCACATAGCAACCTACGTCAGCAAGTGTTTGACTTGTGCGAGAGTCAAGACGGAATACCAGAAACCCTCAGGACTACTCCAACAACCAGAGATACCACAATGGAAATGGGAGCAAATTTCCATGGATTTCGTTACTGGCCTGCCTAGATCTCAGCGCGGAAACGATACTATTTGGGTGATCGTGGATCGACTCACAAAGTCTGCGCACTTCCTGGCTATCAAGGAGACGGATAAATTCTCCACTCTAGCAGAAGTATATCTCAAGGAAGTTGTTTCGAGGCACGGGGTGCCCACCTCCATTATCTCAGATCGTGATGCACGTTTTACTTCAGAGCTGTGGCAAGCAATGCACAAATCCTTTGGCTCACGATTAGACATGAGCACAGCGTATCACCCTCAGACGGACGGGCAGTCCGAGCACACTATTCAAACCTTAGAAGACATGCTTCGTGCATGTGTAATCGACTTTGGCAACAGCTGGGAAAAGCATCTGCCACTTGTGGAATTCTCGTACAATAACAGCTACCACACCAGCGTTAAAGCTGCTCCGTTTGAGGCATTGTACGGGCGTAAATGCCGGTCACCTCTTTGCTGGGCAGAGGTGGGGGATAGTCAGATCACTGGTCCAGAACATGTGGTAGACACAACCGAACGAATTGCTCAAATTTGACAACGCATGACGGCAGCTCGTGACCGTCAGAAAGTCTACGCCGATAAGGGCAGGAAACCACTAGAGCTCCAGGTTGGGGAGCGGGTACTACTCAAAGTTTCACCCTGGAAGGGTGTGGTTCGTTTTGGTAAACGAGGCAAACTTAACCCACGATACGTTGGACCTTTCGAAGTCATTGAGAAAATAGGCAAGGTGGCCTACAAACTGAACTTACCAGCAGAACTCAGTGCAGTTCACAACATTTTCCACGTGTCGAATCTGAAGAAGTGTCTGTCAGATGAGACCCACATAGTTCCTCTGAAGGAACTCACTATCGACGAGCAGTTATGATTCGTCGAGGAACCAGTTGAAATCACGGACCGGGATGTTAAGGTCCTCACGAACACTAGAATACCTCTCGTTCGAGTTCGTTGGAACTCACGTCGCGGCCCAGAGTTCACCTGGGAACGCGAAGATCAGATGAAACAAAAGTATCCCCAACTATTCGCAAACAGTACAACCACTACTGAGGCTGAAGCTACGGAATTTCAGGACGAAATTCCAGATCAACGGGGGGAGGATGTGACACCCCAGGACAACCAGGAAAACCATACAACTTAACTAGCTTCCTCAGTGAGTACTTACCAAATTTCGGGACGAAATTTCTTTCAACTTGGGGATAATGTGACAACTCGATATTTAGAACCCTTCATTCGTATATTGGTGTAACATGCTTGAACGTTATATGTTTATATATACTAGTAAATGAAAGTTCGTGATTATCTTGATGTGCTGTGTGCTATTAACGTGTACGTATAAAGAATAGTTTTAAACTAGCATGTATGTAGTGAACCGGAACCCAAGACACAAGGACCCGACTCGAGACCATGCGGTCTCGAGTGAACAGTGCAACAGTTGGGCCGGTTGGGCCATGCACCTCCTTTAATCCATCCGGAACCCATTAGGGTGCACCAACTTGGAACTAGTATTTAACCCATGGGGATAGCCAACCTTGCCATTTTTGGGCAACCAACATTCCCTCACACTCTCCTACACACTCTCTCTCTAGAAAACCTTAAACCCTAGAGATTAAACATCACCTCTCCCATCCTTCCTCTCGGATCAATCGGCAACAACAAGGAAACCTCGGATCAAGCTCGAGATCACCACTCGGAAGTTGGTTCATTGATCCTTGATACCCTCAACATCTAGCCGGTTAGTACCTTGTAATTGTTCAATTAAAACAAATGATAAGTTATGAGCATATATTAACCGATTAGTGTTTTTAGATGTTCATTAGGTGTTTTGTGTATAATGATGGGACTTGCTTTGAATGATTAAATGATGGGTGATATGTGTGAACCCTTGTATGATAATGAGTTAATAAGATACTTGAATGATGAATGTATGGAAAGCTTATGATCATCCGATTTATGTTAGAAGTTATAGGACAAAGGTTGTTTTGATGATAATATGCAAAGTTGTCATGACATATAGATCGTATGAATACATGTTCTTGTTTTGAGTTAAACGCATGCTAGAACTAAGACTTAAATGATCATGTTTGCAAAGTGATGAAAACCCTAGATGAAGAACTTGTTGAATGTGAAATGAATATTTGAAATTTGCTATGTTTGATCCATTTCGGTTAATTGTTAGACAAGAAAACATGTTTGTGTGGCTTAATTGGATAGTACACAATCTCATGAAAATGCCACACTATTGGATAGTACATCAAGGTTCTAGAAGGATTTTGTTACCAGGAACACAAGTCGAGACCCTCTGTCTCGACTAGAGACCATATATGTGACAGCCCGAGAACACGGTTGCGACACAGGTTGCGAGTCGAGTACCCCTAGTCTCGACTCGAGACCACACATTACCAGCGCATAAACAACATGACTCGAGACCGCCTAGTTTCGAGTGATGAACGTATGACCCGAGACCTCCTCAGTTGCGACTCGAGAACTTGTAGGCTACAACTCGAGACCGCACAGTCTCGACTCGGGACCTCTAGTCTCGACTCGAGACCATATACACGTGCACACTGTTTTGGACTTGCATGCTATTACGAGCCCAACTATTTGGGCCGCATACTTGGACTTTGCTTATTTACGTAGATGAGGCTATTGGATGTGTTTGAGCCCTGTTGATTAACTGAAGTATTTATACGTGTGTGCCATGATCAATACGTGTATGCAAATGTGTGTAGAAAACATACGTGCACTACCTGAATACGAACCTGACTTGTGTGGTACAACTATGTTAGGACGTGGTTGATCACAATATAGCTTGATTAACTTTTCTGTGTATCTGCCGAGCAAACCAAGGTGAGTTCACACCCTATACAAAGCATGGGATTCCCAAGGGTTGGGAATGGGGTTAAGGAACATGGATTCCTCGTCCTTTATTGGGTAGGACAGCGACGGCTCAGGAATATAATTCCTCATCCTCATGGACAGATAACTCGTACTAGACCAAAACTCTATCACGAAGTCCCTCCTTTTTATATTGACTTAATCGCCGGGCCAATGGCGAGCGGGTCATTAGTTAGATGGCGCTATTTAGGTCTGACAAGCCTCACACCGTGCCGCAGAGGACGGGCGTGAACTAATGGATCTGGGCACGTCAATGATGATAGACATTGACAGTTCAGGGCAAATAAACATGACTACAGTCAGCAGTCGATATGGTAACGAGTCTAGTGTATACATGGGGTAGCCCCCACGGCCGAAATGGCAGATAACTAACATGGGGTAGCCCCCACGGCTGTATTGCCAGAGTAAATGGGTAAACAAATTACGTTTTCAACTATGGGGTAACCCCCACGGCAGGATGCCAGTTAAAGGAAACTGTTTTTGGAACAACTTAAAAATGAACACCCAACCGTGAACTCACTCAACTTGTTGTTGACTCGTTCCTACATGCTTTGCAGGTCAACAGGTACTTAGCTGGAGCTTGCATGGGGACAGTCGTTGTGGGACATGGACAGCGGTGTGCCATGTTAAACTTTGAAACGTTTAACTTATGTTTTGGATTTGAACATTATGCTTCCGCTTTGCAACTTAAACTATGTTTTGTTTGGATACCAATGGTATTTGTTAAACTTTTATAATTGTTAACTTGCGTGTTCAATATGATTGGTGGCTGGATCCTGGTCAGTCACGCCTCCAAGCGGTAGTATTCCACAGGTGGTTTTGGGGGTGTGACACCCGCCATAACCGAACCGAACCGAATCGACGTGTAATAAATCTTTGTAGGATTTAGGACTTTTCACCATATTTTTAATATTTGATGTTTTTGACTGAAGATTTTTGTACTTATGGGTTTTTTTTCATATTATTTTGTGGTATTGGTTGAATGTTTATTTGAATTTATAAAATGTATTATATCACTTTATTTGATATCATTTTGTTTGAATATTCAACAATAATTGGTATTAATATTATAAATTATATGTATTCTTTAATACTATGTAATATACTAATATATACAAATATGTATTAACAATTTATTCCTTGTTAAAAAAATAAGCTATTTTTAGCTAAGCTAAATACACGGTTAACGACCTATAACCGACCCGCTATAACCATCAAAACCAAATAACCATAACCACCATAACCGATCGGTTATGATTATGGTTATCCAATAACCGACATCATGGTTATGGTTATGGTTTTTGGTTAAAACCGACCCATGCACACCCCTACATTTCATCATCAAAAGTGTTGTACAGATTAAATTGACATATGCTACTAAGCCAATCATCTTATTTATGATCACCAAAATTTAAACAGAAAATTACATCATAGATTCCAGATTCAATACCTCGAAACGTTTCCATTTGCTCCACTCCATGTTTTTCTTCGCTCTGTGTTTAATCCATGAGAATGTTATCCCTTGCATCTCCCCAAATATTGCATCTATGTTAACTAGTTTACCTCCGAAGATGGTTTAATTTCTCATTTTCCATATGCCTCAACATGTTGCCAAAATTATTCCTTGTATAAAATTCCTCTTCGGTTCTTCGATTTTCGCATTAGTGTGAAATTCCAGTAGTTCTTGCAGTTGCGTCGAGAGTTCTTCCAATTCGGATGGGGCTAAACGGTAAGGTGCACGAGCTATAGGGGCTGCTCTAGGAGTTAGCTCGATTTGAAATTCAACTCGACGATGAGGTGGAAGACCAGGTAATTCTTCGGGAAATACTTCGGGATAGTCGCGAACGATAGGAATATCTTCGATCTTCTTTCCTCCGTGATAATCCAGGAAATGTCGAGTTTGACGGAGCTTTGGTCCCAAGATGATCGATTCGATGATAAGAAATGAGTAGAAGATAG